>JANUYF010000002.1:103054503-104378253 GCA_026167975.1 Phrynosoma blainvillii | reverse complement strand
GGGATGAATGCAAATGACACAGTGCTTGAAAAGAGGAAATGTGAGAATACTGGAGATTCAGAAGAATTTTAACAGTTCCTGCTCCCAATCTGTGGGACTCTTTTCCAAAGAAGGATGGGATGACTTCTCCCTTTTGCCTGCAAACAATTTTTGTTCAGATAGGCTTTTGGCAATCGACTGGCTGCTGAGGAAATTGCTTTGAAAAGGTGAGTGCAAGACTATTTTCTGAAACAAGGTGTTATCAAATTGCTTTTAATTCAGTTGTGTTGTTATATTACAATTTTATTTTATTTTAAATAGTAAGTTCCCCCAATGCCATTTTTCCTTTTTCTTTTTAAAAAATCTATACCTGTTTTTAGCCTTGTTCATTTAATTGAGTCCAAATTCTGGAAGAAAAGTGGGATTTAAGGAAGTAGTTTATATAAATAAAGATTCTGATTACCATGCAGATATTTTTTTTTCTAGTGCTTTACAAAGTGGGAGTGAAATTGTTTAAAACATGATTGCATAGACTTTTACTTCTGGAGTGCCACATCCAACATGGGCTGAGGATTCGGGGCTATAGAGTCATGTGTGCATATGCACACATATACCATACACACATATCTTTCTCAGCACATAAGAACATACCATCTGCCCATCACAGCACACTTCTATCCCCCCCACAATCTCCACTCATGTTGCTGTCTACACACTGTTACAAGCAACATCAGAACAGTGATTTTGGATGCCATGGGACAGAATTTGTCCACTGCACCTCAACTGATCATCCTTACTGCAGGATAAGTAAGTGGGATCCCACCAGCTCTGATGCCAACATAGGGAGCAGCCAAAGGCCCCATGAAGCCTCAGGGTCTTAATTTGTGCACCACTGGTTTAAATATTTACTCCTAAAAAGAGTATAAAAATGAATAGGACTACAGCACAACCTCAACCTCCAATTCAACATCTTTTTATTCTGAATTATGAAGTATGTTGGCTGGGGGTGGGTTGGGCAGCCACATTTTAAATATCGATTGTTAGATCCTGAGCAAATCTTTCCAAGTAGTGTTCCTTAAAGACAAAAAGGGGAAAAGAAAAAAAAGAGCTTGAAGCTCATATTACCTGATTCCATCTTAATGCTTTTTTTAAATACCTGCTTCTGCTTCAAATATAAACATGAGAAGCAAATCTACTTGGTAATATGCATTCTATCTTGTTGGCTGTGTACCACAGACCATTTTGGCTACACCTGCACAATCTGACTTTCATTTCTCAAGGCAAGGCCTTTGATGTCTGTATAGTGACTATTTCTGCTTGAAAGTTTCCATCTGGTTTCAACTGTGCTGTGACCTAAGCCTTTAACCAGACTTAGCCATGCTGTTGTACTTAATGTCTTCTGAAAATCCTCCAGGTTGGACTCATTCTAGGTATGAGGAGAAGCTTGCTCTGCATTCACTCTCAGCCATTCTGCTTTATTAAACTTCTGGGTCACTTCCCTAATTGCACTGAGTAGTCAGCAACCACTATTATTGAGAAAACAAATTAAACACTTCCCAAATTCCCTCCCTGCATAGACTAAACTGAAGCCCCTTGATTTTTCTTTCCTGATTGCAGACATTTGGAGTGGTCCCAAACCTACTCCAGGACTATGCAAGGGAGTACCGCTGAGATACTACACCAGATGTTAGCTCTTTCATTCACTAACACATTAATTCTGCAAAGCACTTAGCCACGTTTGGAACTTTAATCACCTGAATTGTTCCAGTGAAACAACTTAGGTGATTGTTTTCCATCTCTTACTGTTTCATTTGGAATAAAGGGTGAGGTTAAGATCCACACAGCCCCCCATTTCTGCCTTCACCCATTTTCTTCAAAAACCATTATCTATGTTAATGGTTAAGAATATCATTTCCATTGGAAGCCCTATGGCTGGAGTGAGAAACATGTGGTCCTCCAGATGTGGTTGGATTCCAGTTTCCAGTTTTGCTCATTATAGGTTATGTTCATTAGAGATTCAGGGACTTGTGGTTTAACAGCATCTGAATCTGATGGTTCCCATCAGATGTTATGATTAGCTGTCCAGGCTTGCTGTGAGTTATATCCATATATATATATATACACACACACACACACACACACACACACACACATGCTGTTTATACTTTGAAGAAGTCCCTTTTGGGTGAATGGATATTATCTGGAAATCTGTTGTGCTGTACATATATTTTGATTATATTATTCTACATGTTGTGTATGTTTTGTATTGTATATATGTTTTGATTATAGCATTCTATACATTGTATATGTTTTGAAAACATTATTTTATTCATACAATCCCATTTGGTTTTGGTTTTGGCATTTCTGGTGTTTTCTCTATTGTTTTATGCTATTGTACCTCAGGAGAATGAGGAACATGATTTCCAGAGTGAATATGCTCATGGATATAAATTGCAATAGCCTACCATAGTTCTTGTTATGAAAGAAGAAGAGGCTGTACTATCACTACAGCTGTGGAAGTCAACCAGGTACTTGCCAGCTGTTTTGGTTACACTTACTACAATCCCTGACCATTGGCCATGGGAGTTGTAATCCAACATATATCAAGGATACCATGTGTCCCATCCATGGGATACAGGATGAAATTACTGTTCAAATCAGTTATTTTTGAATGGAGGAATAGAATGCTAAAGTGTAGCTATAATCTCAAATTCTCCATTATAAACTAAACAGGGTAGCATAGCAAGAACAAGAATTGCCAATGAATTTCACCCCAAATATAATTTGAAGATAGAGCATTCATTTCTCCCTAGTGGAATATGTGATGGAAATTTCTTTCCTGTCATTCCAATGAAACTGAAGACCTGAGACAGTACTTCCCTTTTGCAAATTTGTGAGAGAAAAGAGAGAAAGAACAAAACAGCCACAGGGGGAGGGGGGAATCACATATTGACAGGAAATCATTCAAATCCAGCATCTAGAGGCCACAGACTTTTCTAAAGTCAGCTAACCAAGTGCTCCTTGTGGCAGATTGCAGCATGGATAAGAGCAGACACACTGAAATGAATGTTACTTGTTCTTCACAATTAATTTAAATAGAACTGGTAGGACTATCACAGGACTTATCCCATAGGTGGCTTGCCTTAAAAGACACCAAAAGTTATTCTGGGAATTGTAGTTTGTTGTGGCACCAGAGCTGTCTGATAGAGAAGGCTATATGTTTTATAAAACTACAAGTCCCATAATTACATGGCACTGAGCCATGGCAGTTAAATTATGGGACTTTCCAGATTAATTATCCCGACCTCAGGTTCCCCCACCGCAGCGATCTTCATGTGGCCCCATCTTGATGGATGAAGATCATTGCCACTGGTCAAGCCGTGCCTTGTTATATCTCTTTTTAAATGTGTTTTTAAATTTTATATTGTTGGAATTACTGTTTTAATCTCTTTTGATTTAATGCTGTTTTAAGGGGGGAGGGATTGTTTTGGATATTATGTATCTTTTTAACTGTTGTAAGCCGCCCTGATTGGGTTCCCAAAGGGCGGAATAAAAATAAATTTTATTATTATTATTTATTATTAAGGGGTGTCAAATGGGATTATTTCTGCAATGTGGATGCAGCCTCCTTCTTCCAGATGTATCACTCTATCTAATCTATGCCATAAGGGGAGAGCAGCTAACTTAAACTATTTTATTAAAATGGAAAGCAGTTACATTTGTGGGCAGAATGTCTGGTCATCATTTATCTGTCAACTTTGACTAGATAGGATTGGTGCACAGCAATGGAGTCATGCTGTAGAACGATTGGCCATTCCCAAAACTTGCCATTCATGATTAAGGTACTTGTCGGCAAAATGCAGATTGCTTAGGGGGCTAACCCTGCTCACATACTCACATACTCACATACTCAGAGTTTGGGGGCCCAAGAGGACATGGCAAAGGACTTCCTTTGATGGGGTTCCTAAGGTGTGGTGGATACTGTGAACCCAATCCTCTGGGCCAAAATGGCATCACTTTATTTCATTCAGGTTTGGCCTGGAAATGGATCACACCTTCTACACATTGTCTTGTTTCAATAAATTTGGTCCTTGGTCAAGCCAATTATGAGTCTCATCTCCTTATTTCATCCTCTGTATGCAATATAATGACTTGCTGAAGAACAGGGGGAAAGGGCAGTAACTCTTTATGTCCTAGTTGGAGTTTCTCAGGGGCATTTGGAAACAGCCTAGAGAGGCCTCCTGTCTGATCCAACAGAGGAACCTCTTTATGCCCTTATTTGCGATTCTGAGGTTAGAAAGAGATTGCTAGGTTAGATGGACCAAGCAAACTGACAGTTATGTTGAGATACACAAATAACATTGCAATTGACTGGGGAGAGATTGTCTTGAACATTTTAATCCGTAACATCTGTACAATAATTCTACCAATTATGTCTATCATTTCTTTGTTCTCCACCTTCCAGCTACTCCACTCTAACTTTTGACAGCTTTCCTGTCACAGCAAAGATCTGGGTTATGTAAGCTGCATTTTAGGAGGTCAGAGATGACTGCTATGCTTTTGACGTATTTTGATGAGACACTGCTTTTAAAAAATCCTGCACTCAGTCTTTTCTGGTGAACAGAATTAACATTTTGCTGACATCATAGAGCACCTGTACCATCTTATTGAAGGGGCATCATTTTATAACCTAATCACTATTGTTAAATAAGATTGAATACACATTATCTGAATACCCCAATAATACTGTCAGGTAGAGAGAGAAAATGAAATGGGTTTTCTTTTTTTGAGAGAGAGAAAGAGTGATATAGCAATGAGAGCAAGCATGACGTAGTGGTTTAAACATCCCTGCTGAGCCATGGAAACCAGCTGGGTGACATTGGACAGGTCATACACTCTCAGTCTCAGAAAACCCTGTGATAGGATCACTTAGAGTCATCATAAGTTGGAAATGATTTCAAGGCACACAACAATAACAGCAGCAGCAGCTGCAGTCTTTACACCATAAGCAAACCTCAGTAAACACACGTGCAACTGCTTTCTAATTCAGGGGTGAACAACTGCCTTAAGGGCAAAAATCAGTTATCGCTTCACTTCCCTGGGAGAGTTCACCACTATATTTTCATCCAAAAATCAACTGCAAATGTGACCTGGAAGCATCCAGAAGTCACTTCTGTTTTTAACATCCTGGAATTAGGGATGGTTTTTGGGCCATTTTTATTAGATTAGGGTTTCTAGAAGACGTACAGCTGCTAGGTGTAGTTTGATGCTTTGGGAGCAATTATAGGGAGCAATTTATATTGATAGACTAATATCTCTTCAGAGGATGCTTTCAAAAAGAGGATTCTGCTCCCACTTTGAAACAGATGTGTCCTCTTTTAAATCATGAACACATGGCCACCTTGCCATTTCCTTCCTCATTCAGCAAGAATACTTGTATTCTTTGGTTCCCCTGTTCCACCCGGGTCTGAGAAGCATGTGGGTTAGTACCAGAAATTCTAGTAGTTATGTACAATAAAGATAGCTCCCTATGTCCAAGTAGCCCATGTTTCTTAATTCTGGGTTCTGTAGCAATATCTAAAGAGGCCTCAGACCCTGGAAAACACATTTCTCATAATTACCTCCACCTCTGCTCTTGAAGAAGTATCCAGAGAAGATAAGAACTATGGAAAGTTCAATTCTCATGTTTATCTGACAGTATCCAAGGCTTACTAGTGCCCTGCCACAGCACCTGTCATCAGCTTTCCATAGCATACCTTGTATTAGCATGCAGAGATTGTTTTCATCTGTGATTTGGTGTGAAACAGATATTACTAGCATCAGGTCCTGATCCTGAAGCATCTAGGTGAAGTATAATTGCCTCCACTATGCATGTACATGATATGACCCCCATATCCTAATGTTTATTCTTATAATGTTTGTTCTGAACTATTCACCACTCAGGACAGGGATTTCTCTCAGCAGCCCCAAGAAAGATGCATTCCCCCCAAATCTGCTCTAAAGAAACAGGGAATTCTTCACAACAGGTTTTAGGGTAGTGCACAAGGCTGTGAGGAGGAGCAGATGAGAAGAAAGTCCTGTTACATTAGCAGATATCTACATTAAGGATTTAGGCTGGTATATTTGTTGTCCTTGTGGCTAGTGACATCCATATTAGTGGAGCATTGAATCTACTCTGGGTTTTAATCAGAACTTGAAAGGTGCTATCCAAAGTGCTAAACCCTATCCTGAAATAGGTCCAATGGCTTGTAGTGCCTTCAGAGTTTAGACTATACCCCAAAGCATATTCATACTTACCCATGGACAATCCTGACAAAAACATTTTATTGGTGGTTGAACAGCTAACACCACAATCTGTAGTTTGTAATGACAGAACAATATGTTATTTTCTACAGAAAAAAAGAGGCAATGTTGTGCTAACTGATAAAATAAAAGAACATGTGTTACTCAATGAAAACATGGGCATATGTCCTGAATTTACCAACTGTGATTGCTAGCAGAGGGGAGAAAGTAATAGCCACTGACACTGGCAGGAGAGCAGACTGTAAGGAAATGATAACAAGCTGGCATAGCAAAATTTCAAAGCAAGACAAGATCGTGATCAAGGGAAAGACAAATCCAGGCAAGCAGGAAAGTACAGGAGGAAAAATTCTAGACCCATGCAAAGACTTCGAAATGAGTCAGGGCATCGACCAGGGGGTGAGGTTATACCAGCTGTCCTCATTCCTGACCCCGGCCCATTGATTGGGTCATCTGAGGTGAGCACATTGGATAAGCTCAGTGCCCATTGTTCAGTTCTTTATTTTAAAAGGTACTGGTTGAGCAGAGATCACATACATGCATAAAGTTTGTACTTGTATGGGCAATCTGATCAATGCATGTGTACTGAGTCTACACAAGGTGTGGGGGGGGTGTTAATGAATGTCTGCAAAATGTTAATATATTGCCTATATAACTTTTAAACTACAGATCCCTAGAATCCTCTTACCAATGAGATCACTGGCTATAATACCTGGGAAAGTATGGGATCAGTAAACCCCCTTTTTGAAAAAAAAACACTTTTCTAAGCTTTGATAAACAGGAATATTAGAGAGTTTGCTATGTAGCTAGGTATGCCTAAAATTATGTAACATAACAGGACATATAAGATTCTGGCAAAAATGTATATGGCTTCCTATTTTCATATATGTGTGTGTGTGTATACATGCACATCCATATGTACACATACATTCACACAGATAAATGATTTATTTCATTTAATTAATGAATTATTTGATTTATTAAAATATTTATTTGTGTGTGTGAATTGTATGCCTTCAAGTGATTTCTGACTTATGGTAACCCAAAGGCAAACCTCATGGGGTTTTCTTTTGTTCAGGGGAGGTTTGCCATTGCCTTCCCTGAGGTTGAGAGCATGTGACTTACCCAAGGTCACCCACTGGGTTTTCATGGCTGAGCTGGGAATAGAATCCTGGTTTCCAGAAACATAGTCCAACACTCAAATGACTACACCATGTTGGTTCTCAAAATATTTATACCCCATCCTATATCAAAGATCTCAGGGTAGCTTACAAACAGTAATAAGGAATTTATCATACAGAGGCACACAGAGGCAAATCCCATGCAGAAACAGGATTTTAAAATCCGCTAAACACCCGCAAATGCAGGTTGTTTTTCAGATGTGTTGGCAGAAAGAGAAATAATGTGACAATAACCCGAACAGAAATTTCAGGAATTTCCTGAAAGTAAAAAGTGGGTTTTGTTGGCTTTCCATTCACGTTATTTTCGCATTATTTCTCCTTCACACAAATGTCATCTGAAAAACAACCCGCATTTGCGGGTTTTTTCTACTTTCTGTTTGGGTTAACCCCAAACGTCATGCAGGTTTTTTTCACTTTAAATCTAGTTTCTGCATGGGATTCATCCTGTGTGATAAACTCCATTAAGGGCCTTTACAACTGCCAGAAAGAATGCAGCTTGAGGCCACTTTAACTGTCCTGGCTCAGTGCTAGGGAATCATGGGAATTGTATTTTTTTTCTGGGACATTGAGCCTTCTCTGTCAGAGATCTATGGTGCCACAATAAACTACATCACTTGGCCTCAATTTGCACTATTTCTGGCATTCTGTAAAGGCCCTAGGACAGGTTAGACAAATTCAAACAATAAAATAATTAAACAAAATAAAAATATTAAACTGCAGTAATAAGTTAAAAACAATTTAAATAATTAAAAACAATTAAGCACAGTATAATACTAAAACTTTGTATGTGTACATATGTATTTTCAAGACGTGTATTGACTTAGGGCAGCCCTGTGAATTGAATAGGGATTTCTGAGGCTAGGAATCCTGAGGTGGTTTTGCCAGTTCCTTCCTCTGAAATAAAGCCCCTGGTATTCATGGGCAGCCTCACATTTAAGTACCAATCCAGAGCTGATCCAACTTAGCTTCCAAGATAGCAATAGCAATAACAAGTACATTTCTGTACTGCTCATCAGTGAATTAGCACTCTGTAAGCAGTTTACAATGTGTAAGCCAATTGCCAACCTATGAAAGTATGGAAGGCTGAGTGAACCTTGGAGCCCTGGAATCGAACTCACAACCTTGTGGCTGCAGTGCCAGCATTTAACTACTGTGCCACCAGGGCAGATCAAAGGGATTTGTGCCTTTACAGTTTTTAGGCCCTCTCATTCCCAGTTCTGAATTAAAATTGAACATTCAGCACAGTCAGCATCAGTATGTGGAAAAGAAGTGGGGGTGTTGCTGTGCCCTTCAATTCAGGTGGTAAAATGCCATGAGCCAGCCCTACTCATACTATTTAAATCTCTGCAAGTGCCATTTTGGGACCGAGATAACATGATAGATGTAATGCTAAAACATCTCAGCAATATATGCATGATAAATGTATTTCCTACAGGTAAGAACTCTCCTCTAAATTTTATTGTGTAATAATGTGATTTGGTCATCAGTGAACCTAGGATTGGATGGGCAATGCACCCTGCTTAGTTCTGCAGATCTCTTGGTGACTGATACCATTGACCAGGGTATCTTTCTGGGCTGTCTCTCTGGGATGGGAATTGGAAGCACTGTTTGACAGTGGCTCCATTTCTTCCTGAAGAATAAAATTCATAACCAAGTACTGGTGGATTCCTATTTAGTTCCTTGGCCATTGTCCCATGGACTCCATCAGGGTTCTTGTTGTTCCCCATGCTACTTAACAATTATATGAACACACTTAGAAAATATGTCTGCTACCACTATGCTGATGTCACCCAACTCTACTTCTCCTTTCCTTGAAGTTGTTAGTACACCCTGCATATCACATGCTGTATACGGGGGTCTCCACATTTTCATATTTTTACCTCTGGGACCAGCATGTTCTTAAGAGGTTATGATGACCTTTTGGAACATTAGGTGACTTTCCCACAAGAAAAGAGTGAAGACCCAAGAGCATGTGCACATTCCAGATAGAATTACAATCAAAGCTAAATGGGTGTGCTGACTACTTCCTCACCTCAGAATCTTTTGCATTTCCTCTTGCACTGAGAGGCAAAGGAGATCTCATTGCACTGAAGTAGTAAGCCAGCTATTACTACCTTTCCTCTGCCATTTTTTCCAGTCAACCTCCCTGGCCATTTACCTTGGGGTTGTCCTAGTCTAATTGCTGTTTTTGTTAAAGCTATCAACCAGTCCAGAATCTCATGTTGATTCTTGGGGAAGCCATCTAGTCTTTGTTACCTCACAAGATAGCACAATCCAAGAGGCTAGTTTTCAGGTATAAATATTGGTACCCAAACCTAGCCTCCTCACACACAGCCAGTACCCAGAGCATGTGTGCACAGTATGTATACAATTAGTCTCCCATTTGCACTCTATGTATGAGCTGTGTCACCCTCAGACTGCACTGAGCCATTTCCCACTTTCCATGGTCTACTCATCAGACAGGTAAATATGACCCTCTTTAAATCCCTCAAACTCCACTATCCAGTTTCCATATTTCCATTTTGGTTAGTTCTGAATGCTGTGTCTGTCTGCATTGCTATTTTTCGTGTGTGATTGTACTCTACATTTTTCTAACTAAACCCCTCTTAATTCATCTAAACCTGAAGTTCTTCTCAGTTATTACCAGTATACACAGGTGCCAATGGTCCTAAAGGTTACCCAGCCTCTTGTAAAGTTAATCTCTCCAACATTTAAAGTAATACTAACATATTTGGTGGGAACACCTCTCAGTCCCACATCTTTCTTTGGGTAACAAAATCCAGGTATAGTAGCTATAAGAGACAGAGTCATAGCTTGAGTATACTCTCATGTTTCTGTGGTCACCGGGAGTATATTTGCAAAAATAATGTTAGTATGCCAGCTGTAGCCACCTATATGTCAAACCTGCATCTCATTTGAATATTATTATGCACTCTACGTGAGGGGGGCATTGAAAAGTTCAGAAACATCATCTGGCCCAAAGAAGTGCGGTCAGACTATAGACTAGGGGAGGTTGCAGACTACCAGAAATAGTGCAAATTGAGTCCACTTTTAGGGTTAGGGTTAGGGAATCATGGGAACTGTAGTTTATTGTGTCACCAGAGCTCTCTGACAGAGAAGGCTCAATGTCTCAGAAAAAAAATTCCCATGATTCCCTAGCACTAACCCTAACCCTAAAAGTGGACTCAATTTGCACTATTTCTGGCAGTCTGCAACCCCCAGGGCAAACTGAGAAGAGCACACAATGTCCATGTTACAACAGTGCCACTGGCTCCTGGCCTTTCTGGACATAATTTAGAGGACTGGTTAATACCTATAAAGCCTTACATTACTAGTGTGTGGGCTTTTTGAAGGACCTATTTTCTCCATGAACCTCTGAAATGCCTGAGAGATTCTGGAGAGCCCCTCTTCTCTGACCTGCCCTCTGGCCTTCACATTTGCAAGTGGATTGAGAACATGAGAGAAAGTCTTCTTAGTGGTTACTTCTAGCCTGTGGTTCTCTTTTCCAAGGAGTTGAGACTGTTCCCTTTTTGCCATTCTTCTGTTATCAGCAGAGTCTTTTGTTGACCTAACTACACAGGAACTGAATGTTTCTAAGAAAAGGATTTTTAAATACTGTGCTATGTTCCTTCTAAATTACTTTTTAGATTTTTTAATTTCTCTAATTGATGTTTTAAATTACTTTAATGTTACAGGTAGTTTAATTATATTAATGATAATCTTTTGTATGTTTTTAACTGTTCTGCATGTCTTCTAATGTTTCCAGCTGCCTTGAATCCTGGTTCTGAGAGAAAAGGTTGGATATTAATAAAGATAGTGGTGGTGGTGGTGGTGGTGGTGATGATGATGATCATCATCATCATCTCTTCCAACCCAACAAAAATGGTGATGTGGGTGTTCTTATTTTATTGTAAACGCACTTTTAAAAAGCTGTAAAAAGGAGAGTCAGAGGGCATGCCATGAAGTATTTGACTTAATTAAACATAAATCCACATGAATTCAGACACTATGGTCATGCTTAACATTACTGAAGGAACTGTTTGAGTAAGTATCTAGAAGGCTTGAGTGAAGAAAGGCTGGGGACATATTTTACTGGATTTTAGAAAATGCTTTTCGAAACAATGCCTTATAGGATGCTAATCCATAAGATGATAGTTAAATACAGTAGGAAGGGGAGCTGCTTGACTAGATTAAGCAGTGGTTTGTCAGTGGATTTGACAGAGAGTAAAAAAAACCATGTAGAGTGACTTTAAATAAATTCTCATGTTTGGGGTGATATCTCTTTTAAAAAAGCAGAGGATGGATTGCGGACTGATTGATGTAGCTGGGTTGGGATGGAATGAGAGGTTCAATAGTTCACAAGCCCCAATGAACATACAGTGCAATGTATCAGAACAGGGCCACAGCATTGTCAAGACAACATATCTGCAATGAGAAATAAATCTCTTTGAAAATGATGTGTGGTGTAGTGACCCACCTAGACTCTTATCTTCAGAATGCCAATAGCTGCTCCTTGCTCCTCAAACTCTCTAGACCTGGCAGTGAATTAGTCTCTCAGTGCCCTCGGGAGAAACCTATATTGAATCCTGATGGTGAGACTTGGTCTCCAATATCTCCACCCCTTTCTCCCCATAATAATGATGTTCATTATGAACACTAATATCTTATTATATTCCTCTCATATTGTGCCTACTTATTGTGGGCAACTAACAGTAGGAGTGGATGAACACTACCAAGGCCAATAAGACAGCAAGGGAACAACCCATCTTCACTATTCCCACAACTAATGACCAGTGGATCCCATGCTTTTAATCTTATTGTTTCTTTGCCTCAGACTAAACCATAGCAAGGGAAGAGTAGCCATTTGATATTTCTTTGCCTCTCCCACTCCAACTACCATAACATAATATTTCAGTAAGGAAACCAAAATTTCTTAAAAGTATTCTGCTCATATATACTGGTGATTTCTGCACTGTAAGTAGATATCCCACTGGACATAACACTGTCTATAATAACAGACACAGTGAGAAACAATATTAGGATGGAGACTAGGAGTTCCACTTAATTTTATCTACAGGAAAAGTTAATTTTATCTAAAGAAAAAGTAATTTAGGACAGCAGTCGGCAACTTTTGTTGCTGGGGGGGCCGGGAGGGGGGAGGAAATGGTGCAGGGACCAGGTGTGCAGGCGTGCACTTGTGTGTGCCTGCACGCGCCTGCGCACTTGCCCCCCGCCCACACACATCCACACAACACCCACCGTCATGTGCATGCATGCACATGTGGGGGTGCCATTTTGGAAGGCCCCACCGTGCGTGCCCCAGGCGCACATGTGCTGGGGCCTTGCTAGGGCCCAGGGAAGGCCCCAGCGTGCCTGTGCAAGACAAATTTGCCTGCCGCATGCGTGTTGGGGCCTTGCCAGCGCCCAGGGAAGGCCCCAGCATGCCTGCGCAGGGTGAATTCTCCCGGCACATGCGCACTGGGGCCTTGCCAGGGCCAAGGGAAGGCCCCACGGTTGCATGCAGGAAAAGTGCCAAAATAGCCCCCCACTTGTGCGCATGCGTGCGCAAGCATGGGTGCCATTTGGGACACCAAATGGTGCCAGCGTGCATGGGGCGGCAGCAGCGGTGGTGGCGAGACCGGTCACAGGCCGGTCTCAAGGCCTCCTCAGGCCACACTTGGCCCGTGGGCCATAGGTTGCCAAACCCTGATTAAGGACATTTCTAATCTAGAGAACTATCTGAAGAATTTCAAGTACTGTTTGTCAAAGTCTCCTCATCTCAGTTTGGGATGAACTTAGTATTCACAAATTTTCTCTTGGTAAGCGCTCCGAAGAAGTTCATGTATATCCTTGGCTCCTCGTGTTAATGCACATATATTCATTGAGCCATGGCTTGCTGAACTCTAGCAATTGTGATTCCCAGCAACATCAATGGTGGAGAATCTCAGAAACAACACAACTGGACTAGGGATAACCACCATGTAAAACGGGGGGAGGGGGGTAATATGCAGACAGCAGACTATAGGCTATTTTTGATAAGAATATACCATACCTAAAAAGTTCAAAAAAATCTCAGGAGAAAAAGACTCAAGGTCTAAAAAAATAAACATGGGAGAAAGTGAAGTTGACAGATTTGTCCATCCCTACTTTTATGTTTGTACATTTATTTCAGCACACAGTGAACTCATCCACTGAAATCACTGAACAGAAAGTGCTTAGCTTTGATTAGATTGTTCTATATTATTTTGTTCAATTCTTGCTTATAAAGGATCTACCAATAATGGAATGATGAACTGTGCTGTTTGGCTTGTTAACTGGTTGAAAGATGTAATATGTTGCTATTTCCAGTGCTTAGAAGCAACTAGTTACAAATGACTAGTTGCTGTAAGTATCTTTTTTTAACAAGGTCTAAAACTTTATATTAGGATTGTAACTTCATGAGAGATACCTTCACACTTTTTTTGGTAGATACTATGTAACAACAACTTTTAGGTAAAGACTCTTCTCCCACTAAAGGCAAAGATAGTCCCTTAACATGAATGTCTAGTCATAATTGACTGTAGGGGGTGGTGCTCATCTCTGTTACTAAGCTCAAGAGCCAGCATTATCCGAAAATTACTCTGGTGGTCATGTGGCCAGCATGACTGGACCAAATGCTGTTACCTTCCCACTAAGTGGTACCTATTTATTTACTTGCATTTGCATGCTTTTGAACTGCTAGGTTGGCAGAAATTGAGACTAGTGACAGGAGCTCACCCCATCATGCAGTACTCAGCCTCAAACTGCCAGCCTTCTGATCTTCCAATTGTCAGAATTGGCACCTTAACTACTATGCCACCACATCCCACTACAATAGTATTATTTCTAAAAATGCTATGCTGTCAGGGGTGCTCTGTTCTCTGTCATACCTAAAACCTTTCCAGGATTACAGTGTTACTTTGCACTAAAAGCTTATTGCACACTGCCAAGATATTATCCCTGCCCCATTTGGAACACAAGAACACACACACACAGATACCACCCTCACACCTCTGCATGAAACATAAATGAAAACAGTCTTACATTTTAAAAGACAATTCCCCCCGCCCCCTTAGTAGGGGCTTTCTGGGTAATTAAACCAGCCTAGGCAAACAGGAAGCAGCTACTGATTTATTTATCTGATCTATCCGCCAGTGCTTAATCTGGTCTAACTGATCAGAATGCCCTCTCCCTAAAGAAAAAAAGGGTAAATGTAGGACTGTTCATTTTATATATTTGATTTATATTCATGAAGCTACTCTGAAGGCAGAAAAAAGCATACAACCATACCACGTTGAACACATATGATCTTGGGAGCAAGAAAGATGTCAAGAGTTAATCAAAAAAACTTAAAGTGTAAGTTTGTTTTGCATTTATATTTCCAGATGGGCTTGTGTGTGTGTATGTGTATGTGTATGTGTATGTGTATGTGTATGTGTATGTGACCGAGAGAGAGAGATAGATTCTATAATGTGATTAGAAAAGGGGGTGAGTGAGGGAGCAGTGCGTAAAGTTTTGGGTTTTCTTCCCTTCTCCTCCACACTTTATCACTAGAGCCCTAAGCCACATCCACAGCACCCAAAGCACACTTTTTCAAAAAGTAACTACAAAGAAATAATGTTAGTTTATTTTGAGGAACAGAAAAATAAAATGTTACTTCAAAATTTTAATTGTAATGGCAACTTAATGACTTAACTACTTCCTGAGCCTTGGAGCTATAACTATAACTAATGAATCATTAAAAGGAACTTTCCAATGTCTGGCAGCTTTGCACATGGAAATTAATTTGAAGCTGTGAGACAAATATTCATATAGAGTGAATTCTATGATGAAAAGTGCCATAATCAGGAGGGAAAGGGGATGTTATAGTGTGGAAATTCAAGAATACCAGGATTCTTTTTCTTCCTAGCCATAAAATAAAAAACATTCCATTTTTTTTATGAGATGCATATATTGTTTTACTCAGCTCTGCTATGTTTGCCCAGGGCGAAAAGTAAGTCCTTAATAATTTAGTCTTACAGATAACTCAGAATCATCATATCAGAGCTTTAGCCTTAAACCAAAGCTATTCATGGCCTAAACTTCGCATTGCAGTTTTAAAATTAATGACCTTGGGAGCAGAAATCCATTTCAAATCTCCCTGCTCCCACCCACACAATATATTTATATCTATAGATCAGACCAGTGAGGCTTAGATTTATCATTTTTTCTTACTTTCCAAAGATTGTAAAAGATGAAACTAAGCTGCTGTGACTAAGAGCTTGTGAACAGTGCTTGTGATCTCAGCTTCACTGCCAGTCTTCCTAATGCTAAAAGTAAATTACTTCTCATTTGACAGCCCATCTCAGTCACACTGCAATCATCATCATCATGTATCTGATACAAGCATCTTTCTCCCTGTGTATGTTCTATGTAAAGTTCTTTGATTGGGTTCTGTCTATGGTCACTGATAAAGCTGAAGCTCAGGAGATCATACAGTAGCTTCTTAGCAAAACAACAACAACAACAAAAACAAAAAAACACCCCAACACATTATTTTCAGCATAGCATTATAGGCATTCTCAGCATCCACACTCAGTATAAGCAGAAGGCACTTCTGCTCTTGCAAAGATGTTGCTGCTCTCTCTACCCACCTTCTCTCAAAAATACACTATGTGTGTGTGTGTGTGTGTGTGTGTGTGTGTGTGTAACCCATCTAGGACCAAATTTTGGGTTGGGTAGGCTATAAGATTAACTATCTTGTACAGCAGGATTTTAGGATCCAGGCCTCTGTTTGGCCAAGGCATTGTCTGACACTTATCAGACATCTGTAGAAAAGTGTTGTTGTTTTTAATATGTGTTACCTGTGCAACATTTTCAGATAGCATATATATCTGCCTGATTCATGCTGGCATTAGGATTGTACCCTATGGCATTAGGCTCCTGTTTGCTTTGTCTAGCTGCCTTTTCAGGCACCAGGTGTGAATGGACTTTACAGGATCAGGGGTTGGCAATGAATGTTGGCAGAAGAACCAAGTTTTGTCCAAGAGCCAGTCTAAGTTCACACTGTACAGACATTATAAAGACTAAGCGGTCAGGAACTGAAGATCGAGCCAAGCTGAACATTCAGCCAAAATGTCAGGTTAGGAAGTGAAGGGAGTTCAAATGAAATCATCAATCTGTAGCAGAACTACTAACTGTAAGCTAAATGAGATAGATTCAAGAAAGAACAAGGCAACTGTTCTTAATAGGAATCAGGCACAGAGGGATACAGGCTGAGTCTCTCTTATCTGAAATGTTTGGGACCAGAGGTATTTTGGATTTTGGACTTTAAAAAACAAACAAACCTGTATTGTCATATATGTTCATAATGAGATATCTTGGAGATGGGACCCAAGTCTAAAGATAACATTAATTTATGCTTCATATATAATAATAATAATAATAATAATAATAATAATAATAATAATAATAATAATATTTATTTGTATACCGCCCTGTGGTGAACCAATCCGGGCGGTTGACAACAATAAAATATGACAAAGTTAAAATATAACATTAAACATAATCCCTCCCCCCCTTAAGAAAGTATTAAACAATATAACAAATTAAAAACACAATATAAGAACATAAAACCATAATTAAAACCACCTAAAACCCTGATGTCCCTCTGGAGATCCTCAACCATCACTAAAGATGGGGCCACGGGAGGAATGAGGGAGGAATATAGTTCATCGACACATAGCCTAAAGGTAACTTAATACACTATTTTTTAATAATTTTGTCCAAGAAACAAAGTTTGTGTACATGAAATCATCAGAAAGCAAAGGTGTCACTATCTCATCCACCCAAGAAAAAGGTTTTGGTTTTTTGAATATTTTGGATTTCAGATTTCTGGATAAGGGAGACTCAATCCGTATCTGGATTCTGGGATAAATGTATGGAGTAAACTGAGATTAGGACCACAACTGGAGAACAGTATCAAAATATGTTACTTACTGATGAAGCATGGGATTATTGCTGACTATTTAAAAGGCACCAGAGTATGTGTAGGCTATTTAGGATTCAGGATTCACTACAGGGTACTAAAATGCTGGAGATCATAGTGATTGCAACAGGTAGCACCAATATCAATATCTGAGTTTTAGTTTGATCTTTAAAGATATCTAGGGTACTGAATCCTGTACCCAAGTGGGTTCAACTCATTGGATATCTCTTTTATAAACTGAAATTAAAATCCAGAGTGGATTCACCCCTGCTCCCATCATCAGAGCCTGCAGATGCCCCTGGATCACAGAATGAATGCAAGTGGCACAATTAATGAAACAAATTCAAGAGAGGTGATTGTTCCTGAAAGACAGGGTACCAGCTCTTGTGCAGAATGTTTTATCAAGATGTTAAGACCCTAAGTTCATAATGTCATAGTACTGCAGTGGTTCTGTTCTCAGAACACATTTATTCTGTTTGAATGTCTCAAACTATTCTTCAGCAACTTCAGACCTTATAGCAATGTTGGCCTAACAGGCTGTCTACAGAAGTTCAAAGCTTGTACAGTTATATTACTCATCTTTCATCACTATTGATTCACATCCTTGTGTTTTAAAAGGCACTACCTTCTAATATTTTAAGTATGGAATTGGCATTGACTGACATGCTTGTCTCCCTTATTGCTCCAAGGCTCTCACTGGGCTGGCCCCATCAGGCCTCTGCAGCCAGCAGATTTGGGATATGATGAAAGGGCAGCAAATTGTGAGTCAAGTTGCTATTATTGTAATTTTATCACAAGAGGTGGAGCAAGGTGCTGGAGGGATGTCCTGAGTCCTATGCCAAAATAACTTGACTGGCTTTGCATTCCATGTTTTTTAATTTAGGTAAGTCTGAGGCATTATTTCTCACTGCACCTCAGGCTGCAAATATCTTGGGCTGGCTCTGGGCTTTTTCTAGATCCATTTTCCAACCCCCCCCCCAAAAAAACCCAACCCCAAACAAAAACTTCCATCTTCCATTCTACCAAAACATTCCAGCATTTGCTACACTAATCTCCTGATGATACCATTGCTAATCATATCCACCTTTTTAAAATCGTAATGAATGTGCAAGTCCCACAAATTAATAATGTCATGTCAAAATATTACTATTAAGGTATATAAACTTGGAACAGCTGGGAAATTTTGGTCAAATTAGCCATATTGTTTCTGATTTGCCTTTTTTTCCTTGACAAGTATGTTAAATGAACTGGAACAAGGTTACAATCGCAATCATTTGCCAGCATTTGAATACTCACTTGAACAGCCTCATATATTTACATCCTAGGAAAATCAATTCTGTTTAATCCTTGTGTTGCATGCTAGCATTTCTTCCCAAGGCAGCTTAAGTACTTTTATTATAACAATTGCAAACCCACAGGGAACAAAAAAAGTTGCAGGTTTAAATGCCTGTTATTTTAATAGGTTGCTGGGAAATTTGCAGTATACAAGCAAACTAGTGAATGGTGTGGGATGAGAATAATTATCAAAGAATGAAAAGAGAAAGACAAATACTGATGTAGCCCATGTACTTTTGTTTGTAGCCATATCATCTGTAGAGTTCTTCAATAATTTCAAACTTTTCTATTCAACCTGTCCAGGAAGCCCGCAGTCTTGGATTTATTTTTTATTCTTGTCATATACCCCCCAGATTCAGGCCACAGCCAAGACATGTAGATTCTTTTTGTATAATATTGCTAAAATCTGACCATTTCTCTCAGCCTCTACTGCCAAGATTTTGATCCATGCCCTAGTGGTCTCACAATTAGATTATTGTACCTTCTCCTGGCAGGGCTCCCTCTTTCTCACCTCCGCCCTTTAATTTCGGTTCAGCATTCTGCTGCTCACATTATCACATCTGCTCACCATTTTGACCATATTTCTCCTTTATTGCCATCCCTTCACTGGCTCCCCCTCCCTTTCCATATTCAGTATAAGCTTCTGTTGTTTACTTTTAAAGCCCTGCATGGGTTGGCCCCTCCTTATTTATCAGAGCTTCTTTCCCCTTACTGTCCCACCCATGCCCTCCGCTCTGGTAGTCAAGGTCTGCTGTCTCAGCCTAGGATTTTTACTGCTCCATCCCGGATCTGCCCTTTTTCACTTGCTGCCCCTCATTCCTGGAACCTCCTTCCCCCACAACCACGGGGCATCACTTCTTTAACCAGCTTCAAAGCTGAGTTAAAGACTATACTGTTCAGGGAAGTGTTCGCTGGTATTGTATGATAATGATTTGATATTTCTAATTTGTTGCCTTCTTTGTATTAATATGTATTTTATTATTTTGTAGAATGTATGCCATCGGAAGGCTTTTTAATCTATTTTTATCTATTTTATTGACTGTATGTACAGCGCTGTGTAAATCTACAGTGCTATATAAATAAACTGTAATAATAATAATAATAATAATAATAATAATAATAATAAAGATAAACGAGCACAATCCTATGCATGTTTTCAGGCACAGGTAAATGTTACTAGCAATGCAGCTCTTCTCAGTTTGCCATTCCTTTTTATTGTTTCCATTGACATGAAACAGCATGTAGTAAGCCTCCATGTGCTGACCTAGCAGCTCTTGGAAGTGCTAAGGCAAACCTTGTTCACTTTCTAATTCCATTCCATTTGCTTTCTCAAGAGGACCCTGTCCATTACAGATTTTTTGTGTCATGCGGGCCATGTTTTAAGTGCCTCAAGCATTCTGTGATGTCATAGATGGGAAAGTCATGATGTTTGTGATTTATGATTTGAAATGTACTGGATAAATGTTTCATGTGTGCACTAAATTGGTTAATCTATTCCTGACAGGTGCTACAACATACCAGCACATTCAGAACCTTTTCTTCCTCCTCCTCTTCTTCTAAAAGAACTCATTCTGGTGATGACTTCAGTGCATTGTAATTGTCTGGATGAACCTTTTAAAAAGTATTAGTAGGGATGCATGAATAGTCCCCATTTGTATTTGTAGCAAGAAATGAGGTGAATATTATTGCCCTCAAACACTTCATTTGCAGCCTAATTCATATAACCACTGAATACAAATAGACATAAGGTTAAGGGCATGCACTAATTTTGCTTCCCTCTTGTCCCCTAAAATATCCATTAGTTTGATTGGTTAGTGCTTACAAAAACTTTTCTTAAGCCACAACAGTGCCATTGCTTTCTCAACTTCCTATTATTTTGACACAATCTCTCTTCTTGTTCAAAGTGTTGTTTTTTCTTCCTTTCAGCATGGATGAGTCTAGCCAAATGATGATGACATCATTAACACTAGGTAGGCAGTCATAAATTATCTTTTGGTCTACTTTGTTGATGTCATTGGTGGCAAATTATGTCAATTGAAAATGATGGCTATGCTGGGAAAAAAATTAATATTTTAAAGCAATTATTAAAGCTATCAGAATGGAGGTGCTTTTTGGCACTGCCAGAAAGAAACAGTAGTTCTGACTCAGCTCTAGCATCAATAAAGTTCAGTGTGATTTCAAATAGAACCAAGAATGAAGCAAGAATGACTAAAACCTTAGTGGAATCTTTGAACTAAAACTTGGAGGAAGACTCTGTTCCATTTCAGTCAATATTATACCCGGCTAGGTCTTAATAGTTCCCATATTTATGGGGAAGGAAATTTAATGTTGTCACATGGTCTGAATCTACCTAGCAACCATTTCAGTGATACTCTCAGCAAGAGTTCAATTTTATCACATACTTTTTCTGGCATTTTAGATAGCTAGACAGACAGACAGACAGCAAAAAGTAGTTTATTAAGCTGGTGTGAAATAAGAATATAGTAATGTACATTTGAAAGATGTGTGGTCTAAATACCCTAAAGGCACCCAGTCTGATCTTGGAAGCAAAGCAGGGCCAGTCTTGTATAGTACTTGGACAGTACTCCAGAGAATACCAGGTCCTGTAGGCTGTATTTCAGAGGAAGGACCTGGAAAAACCACTTCTGAGTATTCCTTACCTAAGAAAATACTATGAAAGAAATGGTGTTGTCATAAGGTAACGGGCACCCTGAAGTAGGGTTGCCATATTCCAGTCTCTCATATCCATGAATGCAATTTGCATATTATGCAAATTATTATATTTATGCATGTTATTAATTTGCACTCTGCTTATGTAAATTCAACACATTCATCATTGCCCTTTTTCTATCACTAGATTTCAAACTCAGTACCAGTACTAAGATAATAGGTCTTTTTTCTTCTCCCCCCCCCCCCCCCCGCACTATGGTTTGAAGACAAGGAGACTTCCAAGCAGCCCCAGGGAGCAAAGAGACTCTCTTTAATCTCTTGAGGCTATTTGCAAGCAAAGTTTCATTGTGCTGCCTAGCCCTAGGCTCAAGTCACTAATACAATCACCACACAACACAAGGCTCTCTCTGCTTGCCTCTTTTCCTTTCCCACCTTCTAGGTTTGTCAGGGGAAGGTAGGAGGAAATGGACAAATAAGGTGGCAATGCTATGCCTGTGCAGTAGCAACCAGAGCCTGCAGAGAGGGATAAGATTCCTGCCAGTACCAGTGTTCTTGTATGGTTTCCTGCTTCATTGCCACTGCTAAATTTCAAGCTACCCATTGGCCTGCAATGAAAGAGAAATCTGGGATTTACTGCTTCAACTGGCCCAGCTGGCCAGGACATTTTTCAGTCCCTTCAATCCAGAATTTGCCATGTTTCCAGGACAAATGACAACTCTACCTTGAAGGCACACACACGCACACACACAGAATCACATATAAAATAATAATAATAATAATAATAATAATAATAATAATAATAATAATAAATTCATTTCTACCCCACCCCTCTGTCAAACAATCAGGGTGGATTACAACAACTAAAATTCCATACAATCATTTATCTCAAAATACACTCTAAAACCCCAAAACCCACCCACCCCTTAAAAAGTATTAAACCAAATATCATTAAAACAGCATAGAATAAAACATCAAAATGAAGTAACTAACTAGAACAAACAATACACAAACAAGGGTGGCGACTCGAGAAATGGAAGAGGTAAAAATATAGACTCTTGAGGCCTGGAATTCTAGTCAGGAAAGGCCTGCCAAAAGAGATCTGTCTTCACTGTTTTTTTAAAGCTGCTTAAGCTTGTAGTCTGACAGATCTCGTCTGGCAGGCCAATCCATACTTTGGGAGTGGTAACTGAGAAGGCCCTCATTGGCTGTAGCAAATTCCTCCCAGAGGACCAGAGTGTGCGGGAAGGATTGAATGGGAGGAGGCAGTCCTGAAGATAGGTTGGGCCCAAGCCATTTAGGGCTTTAAAGGTCATAACTAACACCTTATACTGGGCTTGGAAACTAATAGGCAGCCAGTGAAGAAACTTCAATACTGGTGTTATGTGGTCTCTCCTAGATGTCCCTGAGACCACTCTGGCTGCCATGTTCCATACCAACTGAAGTTTCCAGACAAAGCACGAGGGTAGCCCCATATAGAGTGCATTACAGAAATCCAGAGGAGAGTTTACCAGTGCATGCATCACAGTCTCAACGTCCCTTACTTCCAGGAAAGGGAGCAGCTGACGTATCAGCTAAAGCTGATAACAGGCGCTCCTGAAAGTCGCATTTACCTGATTAGTCATCAGGAGCGACAAATCCAGGAGCACCCCCAGACTGCAAATACAGTCCTTCACGGAGAGTGTGACCCGTCCAGGACTGGTGATTGCAACCCAATTCCCAGTTTCTGGGCCGCTACTGTGAGTACCTCCGTTTTGTCGGGATTCAATTTCAATCTGTTTTTCCTCATCCAATCCATTATTGCCTTAAGACAGTAATTGAGAGGAGAGATGCCATCGGGAGCTGAGGCTGATGATCGAGACAGGGAGAAATAGATCTGGGTGTCATCAGCATACTGATAACACCCAGCCCCATGTCTCCGGATGATCTCACTCAGTAGCTTCATATGTATATTAAATAGCATCGGGGACAGAATGGCACCTTGAGGGATGCCACAAGTGAGGTCTTTTTTACCACAGCAACTGTCCCCAAGCAGCATCCTCTGGGATCTGCCTGAGAAGAAGGAGTGGAACCACTGCAACACAGTGCCTCCAATTCCCAACCTTCTCAGGCGATCAAAGAGGATGCTATGATCTATCGTATCAAAAGCCGCTGAGAGGTCTAAAAGCACCAACAGGGTCACACTACCCCTGTCGATGCTCAGACGAAGGTCATCAGTCAAGGCAACCATGGCAGTCTCAACTCCAAATCCTGTCCTAAAGCCCGTTTGAAATGGATCTATATAATTGGTTTCATCCAAGACAGCTTGGAGTTGAAGAGCAACCACCCTCTCGATCACCTTGCTCAGGAAAGGTAACATGGATACTGGCCTATAGTTGTTCATATCCAGGCGGTCCAGGGAAGGTCTTTTCAGAAGCGGCCTAACCACCACTTCCTTTAAGCAAGATGGAACATGACTTTCCCTGAGGAATGTGCTGATGATATCCCCAAGGAACAACTCAAGCACCCCCCCCCCAGATGGCCAGCCAGGAAGAGCAAGGGTAAAGAGGGCAAGTCGTCTTCCTCACACTACCAAGGAGCTTGTCCACATCCTCGGTACTCACAGATTGAAAATGATCCAGTAAAATTACATCAGCGGACATAAATATATAAAATATTGATGTCTATCAAAACAGGTTTGAAGTATTGATAAAACTATATACATAGCTAAACTGTGCATTCAATAAACAAAACTAATCTGGGAAAGCCTAGGTGAAGAAATATGGCTGGCAATCTGTATTGCAGTATGCAAAGAGATCATGTAGCACTTTCGAGATTAACTGTGTAAAAGTAGCTTTAGCATAAGTTTGTGTAGACCTGGTCTGTTTCCTCAGTTACATGGAGCAAAGCATGTGAGGAAGTAGACCAAGTCTACAAAAGCTTATGCTAACAATTTCTTTTTCACAGTTAATTTCAAAGGCACTGCAAGATCCCTTTGCATACTGGTATTCTAAATTAACATGCCCATGCCTCTGAATTTGTATTGTAGTTATGGATTCATAATCTGAATTTACAGATATGTAACTGCTCCATATTCACTAATATTATATAGTTATCATAAATGCCCTCCTAAATCTACTTTGCCAGGCAGCAGCTTCACCAAGGGATGAAGCTCTGCTCAGCTGGTGATCAGGTGCACGGGGATGACATTTCCACCCCACTCACACCAACCAATGAGGATACCACAACCAGATGCAAGATTTCTGTTGCAATTCTTTGTCCCTGTCTTGCTCACTTCCTGTGCCTGGATCACCAGCTGAACAGACCTCCATCTTTCAGTGTGGCTGTGCCTGGTATAGTACATTGGAGAAGTCGGGCCCAGAGATGTTACTGAGTTCCACATATATAACTAAGTAGTCAATACAGATTATGGGCCAATATTTTAGCAGCACCTACATTTTGCAAGCAAGTTGCTAAAATGTGGGCTAGACAAAGTAACTGTTACATGGATTTGTAATTGGTTATCTGGTCGAACACAAAGGGTGCTCAACAATGGCTCCTTTTCAACATGGAAAGAAGTGACCAGTGGGGTGCCACAGGGCTCTGTCCTGGGCCCAGTGCTATTCAATATCTTTATTAATGACTTGGATGATGGTATTGGGGGCATAGTTATCAAATTTGCAGATGACACCAAATTAGGAGGAGTAGCTAATACCCCAGAGGACAGGATCAAAATTCAAAATGACTTGAGCAGACTAGAAAGTTGGGCCAAAGCTAACAAAATGAAATTCAACACAGAGAAATGTAAGGTACTGCACTTAGGGCGGAAAAACGAAAAGTACAGATATACGATGGGGGACACTTGGCTGAATGAGACTACGTGTGAAAGGGATCTAGGAATCCAGGTGGACCACAAGTTGAACATGAGTCAACAGTGCGATGCAGCAGCTAAAAAGGCCAATGCAATTTTAGGCTGCATCAGTAGAAGTATAGTGTCTAGATCAAGAGAAGTAATAGTGCCACTATATTCTGCTTTGGTCTGGCCTCACCTGGAATACTGTGTCCAGTTCTGGGCACCACAATTCAAAAAGGATGAGGAGAAATTGGAGCGTGTCCAAAGGAGGGCAACTAAAATGGTGAAGGGTCTGGAAACCAAGCCCTATGAGGAACGACTTAGGGAGCTGGGGATGTTTAGCCTGGAGAAGAGAAGGCTGAGAGGTGATATGATAGCCGTGTTTAAATATTTGAAGGGATGTCATATCGAGGAGGGAACAAGCTTGTTTTCTGCTGCTCCAGAGACTAGGACCCGAAACAATGGATGCAAGCTGCAAGAAAAGAGATTCCACCTCAACATTAGGAGGAACTTCCTGACAGTAAGGGCGGTTCGACAATGGAACACACTCCCTCGGAGAGTAGTGGAGTCTCCTTCCTTGGAGGTCTTTAAGCAGAGGCTGGATGGCCATCTGTCGGGGATGCTTTGATTGGGAGTTCCTGCATGGCAGGGGGTTGGACTGGATGGCCCTTGTGGTCTCTTCCAACTCTATGATTCTATGATTCTATGATTCTATGATTTTGCAGTTGTGGAGGCATATTTTATTTTTAGGGACAGTGTATTGCCAAGGGTGTGGCCTTTGAAGGAGAGAAGAACCAGCAGTATCTTCTGGACTTGATCCCCTTCCCCACTGCCATTCTCTTCTCCTTTTGTGTAATGTCTTTTTAGATTGTAAACCTGAGGTCAAGGAACTGTCAAATTAATAATCTGTAAACTGCTCTGAGAGCCTTTGTGGCTGAATATATACTCTAATAAATCAATCAATCAATAAGGGTAGGACAACTACACTCTATGGCATTTAACTATGTTTTAATATTAGTATTATTCATTTTTTTAAACCTTTGTAATTAAAAGTGTGTAGCATCACCAGAATGGCATCCTCTCAAATGCAAAGAGGCTACTGATGAAGGAGCAGGGAGTTTATGTTCAATAGACAATTCTATCACTTGCTCAAACTGCAATGTGTAAAAATATATAAAATATAAAATATAAGGTCAATCTTTAAATATAACATCTATAATGATTATAAATGAAGAGAAAAATTATTAACGATGTTATACAAGGAAAATCCAATGTAATGGTGCTTAATCTTCTCAGAAAAAATGAAAGCTTCCTTCATTTATTTATACAGTACAATCCTATACATGTTTACTGAAATATAGGTCTCATTGTGTTCTGTGGAACCAATTCCCATGTAAATTACTTAGGAGTAAGTCCCACAGAATTAAACATGCCTTATTTCTCAGTAGCAATGTGCACAGTAGATCTAATTAATGGTTTCTGTTTTGATATTCTGATGTGTTTCATATGGTAGATGACAATTCTCTTAATGTAAGAACATAACTACTCCATTTCTTGGCAACCAAATTTTTTGCAGCAGCCAACAAATTCCAGGCCAATTCTTTCTTTATAGGCTTAGTCCATCCATTGTGATGATGGAGCAAGATTGTTTTTGAATCATAAGACAGAAAGAACTGAATCATCCTGGAAACTGCAGAGAAAAAAATATATAGACCTTTCCCAAATACTTGATTAATGGTCTTTGCTACCATATCTGAATAAAATCTATTTTTGATGCCTCATCTCCAGCAGAGTATTTTTGTCAAGATTCATTTTACAATAGAAAAGTCAACATTTCTAAGGCTATAATGTATGCATCAAATCTATGGAACATTTTACTTTCTTCCAATTTGAATTTTTGAGACCAGTAGGTGGAAAAGCTGAGGTTTTGCACTCTGACTTCCAGAAGTCCACAGATTCTGGGAGTTATAGCTCTACAGAGCATTTTTTTTCATGCCATTTCCCAAAAATGACACATTTACAATTCAGTTACTGTTCCAAATGTATTCAAAGGACAGATGTCCATCGAGCTCTTTATGAAGCATTAGGGTAGTGTTGTTATACTAATTATCTGCCTTTTGCAAGATTGTCTAGGAATTTGGCATTTTAAAAATTTGAGACTGCTGTTGTGTACTTCATTAGGCATGAGTACCTGTACTATTGTATCTCAGATATTTGTATTTCTCCTATGCATTTAATTTGGAGGTGGTCTTTCTACAACTAGCTATGATCCTAGCTATGACACTTGCCTGCCATTGCTATTGGCTCCCATGCCAGCAGTGAAGTAAATCCAGACTTTATTTTAAACTTTAGGGTTCATCCACACTGCAGAAATAATCCAGTCTGACACCATTTTAACTGTCATGGCTCAATTTATGGAATTAAGGGAACTGTAATTTTGTGAGACATTTAGCCTTTTCTCTCAGAGAGCTCTGGTGCCACAGAAAGCTACAATTCCCAGAATTCCATAACATTGAACCATGGCAGTTAAAGTGATGTTGAAGTGGATTACTTCTCCAGTGTATATGTAGTCTTTTAAAAAGCTCCCCAAAGTGCCAATCTATTCTTAGTAGGTTCAGCACCATGGACAGTTCCTTTAAAACTAGTCAAAACCTGGAGTAGATTTGCTACCCCACTGCCATCAGAGTTACTAGCCACCACTGCTGGCTCACTGCTGGAAGGATCAGACTAGTGGGAAAGAGCTAGGGTGCTTCACTATCTCAGCTACATCAAGGATGTAGCCCAGCTGAGAAGATTGACAAGAAGGGCAAGGACAAGAATGTCAATTGAGGTAGACCAAGTATGAGGTGTCCCCCTTTAAGCCTCTTGACCACATAAGGTCAAGGAAAGCCATAATGGAAGGCATGAATTTGAGGAAATTGAGGACCACCCACAGAATACTGATGTCCACTGTGACCACAGATCACCAAATGCAGCCATGAATTTTGAGTGTTCAAAAACAAGTGTGCTGGTTCAGGAAACTGATGGACTTACCTTACAAAATGCCCTCACAAACCACTTTGAACAAGACAGTGAGATCCTCCTTGTCTCAGGAAACCTAGAAGAATGAGAGGGTTCAGCTGCAGAAGACAGAGGCAGGTGGAACATGCCACTCCCAACATATTTGGAGCAGCAATGGGGAGGTGCATACATATTATCTGTTCCTTTCATTGTATTGGTAGGAACCTGGGTGGAATCATCAACCACTGGGATTCTAAAGACTAGGTATAGGTGGGCATTCCTTCCTGCCAGAATCATAGAGCACTCACATTGATTGTCTTCTTATGTGCCTTCAAATCATTGCCAATTTACGGCAACCCTAAGGAGAACCTATCATGGGGTGGGCTGGGGGTCTTAGCAAGATTTGTTCAGAAGGTGTTTCCCATTCCCTTCTTCTGACTCTGAGAGAGTGTGACTAGCCCAAGGTCACCCAGTGGGTTTTTATGATGAAGCAGGGATTCAAACCCTGGTCTCCAGAATTCTAGCCCAGTGCTCAAACCACTACATTATGTTAGCTTAGGACGACTCACATGCTATGGGGCATTGCAGACTGCCAGAAATAGTACAAATTGAGTCCATTTTTAGGGTTAGGGTTAGTGCTAGGGAATCATGGAAACTGTAGTTTATTGTGGCACCAGAGCTCTCTGACAGAGAAGGCTCAATGTCTCAGAAAAAAACAATTCCCATGATTCCCTAGCACTAACCCTAACCCTAAAAGTGGACTCAATTTGCATTATTTCTGGAAGTCTGCAACCCCCCTATGTCAACAAACAAGGCAAGATAAATATGTGGTTGTTGTGCAGGAGACAGAGCTTCTGATCATTGGCTGTATGTCTCACAAACACCAGCTCATCAGAAGGGTTTGGATCTGTTCTGTGTCTGTGAAGAACTTTGCTTCTTGGTGTGCTGTAGATTTTTGGTCCCTCTGTAGTGCTTCATACATACTGAGATATGGGGGGGATGGGATACAGCTCCACATAAAGGAAATTGCAGGTAGACCCCAGACTAAGAAATTGATGAGAGTAAATAATTTTGGTGTGCTAAGGCCACTGCTGTACAGATTGTTGGGTCTAGGGAAACAAGAGAAAGGTATTTAGTCATTTGATGTTGGATGTTAGCTATAGTGACATAGTTCCAAATTTGAAACAGCTATACAACATATGACAATGATTCTGGTGGAATTGATGAAGAGGAGATAATCTGATCCCTGATTTATTTTTGCTATCTTTATATATATATATATATATATATATATATATATATATATATATATATATAAAATAACACAAGACCTCAAACATATATTTACACTTTTCTAACTTTTCTAACAAGCTGCAAGCATTCCTCAGTGTAACAAAATCCTTTTAAAAATATGATTGGAAGGATTAATTACTCCATCTCCAAATTCACAATACCTTAAAAAAAATCAATAAAGCAAGAAATTTCCTCCATTTCCAACTTAAACTTTCCTTGCTGGCTATATATATATATATATATATATATATATGTTTAAAAGCCCTTGGAATGTATTTTATCATCTGTCAGTTTTGCCCTATGATATGTCCTCTTAAATTGGATCTGTAAGCCCTTCATAAAGTTTAATAAATCTTCAGCATTTCACCCTAAGGAAATTATATTAAAAACCTTCAAATGTGAAGTTGGGCCCGCAGACACAGAGCACTGGGAATTATATCACCATAATCAGCTTGTAATGAAAGCCTCTGTCGCTGTTCTCTCCCAATCATAATCTGCCTGTCTTTATGGAGGGAAAAAAAGAAGGAAAAAAGGGGGGGGGAAGAGAGAAAGGAGGGGGGTTGTCTGGTTCATCTGCAAGCTTTAATTGGAAGATGTCTTCATTTCATTCCAGCCTACTGGGATAATAACTCAGCCCTGTGTTTAAACACAGGCCCTTGCTGCTGATATTTTTTCATTTAGTAAAGCATGTCTCTTTAAATGATTTAGCAAATCATCAAGAATGCCAAGCCTCTGTGATTGGCAGCTGATTGCCAGTGCACCATTTGCATGACATTTGTTCTTCAGCTAAGAAAGCTGCAGCAGGTAAACAACTAGGCCCTGTACTGGCTCCCTTTGAGTCCCTTCCTGTTTATTTTCTCATAATCAAATGACATTTATGGAGAGGCAAATGCAGCTGCACATATAGGGGGGGGGGATGCAATCAGGCTAAACATGATGACTTCATTCAGGTGATATTTTGATTAGAGAAAGGACATTTTTATGACATAGGATTTCTTCCAAAAGAAAATCAGTCAAATTTCATTTTATAATCTCTAGCTTTTTAATATAAAGGTTGGGTTCCAACAATAGACTGGTGGTTGATGGCACCATAAGGATTTGATTACAATATGTAGGATCAAGCAATAAGGGCTTCTTCTGGTTTCTTAATAATAAAGAGGGCCTTTGGGGCAGAAGAATGAACTACAAGCTGTTTCATTACACCTGTAGAGGTTTTTCCCAAGAAGACTTCAAAAAGAAAGAATCCAAACAGTGCTCTGAAGTTGGAAAGTAGTGAAACATAAAGACCAGCTCAGGACAATGTCAAATATTTTGGACAAAAGCAAAATGAACAAATAGACACAGGACACAAAACATATATTTTGTATAGTGCTGATGCTTCACACGTTGAAATATTTCTACTTCTATTGCAATTTTTAAAACCCTGTCCTGCCAATAGCATTTTGTTTGCAAAATTCTTTTAAAAAATAATAATAATATAATACAGGAAATAGGCATGGAAAGAAAATTCAAAAATATTCAAAAAGTAACCAAAAACAGTATTTTTTCACTGTCAGGAAGCAATGAAGGGGAGAATCCTAGATAGGTAAGAATCTTTGCAATTCAGGACTTATTCTGTGGGAAATGCACCATTTTGTTTTGCACTGACACAGATAAAGCAGAAAATAAAATTTTCTAAAACAAACAAACAAACAAACAAACTGTGGTAAGCAACCTGTCCTTTGTCTTTGTGGTCTCTCTGATTCACACAAATGGATCACTAACTAGTCTACCAATGAGGTGGGACAGGTCAGCTGAGGATCAAAGACAATACCACCCTGCTAAATTCTGAATCTGCCCATACCCAGCAGTCAATGTGATAGTGCTGGATGAAGAGAGATGGCTGAACCCAGGTGCTGCTCTACACAATTCTAGCAAGGAGGCACCCTCAGCCACACATAAAAAGTGGAAACAGCATGAGTCAAGTGGGATCTGAGCTCCAACAGCTTCTTAGCAAGCTCATGTGCCAAGGTTAATAAGATCAACCACCCACTTCCACAGTCATTGCAAGGGAATTGGGAGATCCGGTTTACATCCCCATGGCAGATGAACAGCCTGGAGGACTTTAAGAAGGAATCTGTGTGGTGCATGTAATGAGCCAATGTCTGCCAGACATCTGGGGAATGCAAGGCCTTCCCTGGCCAGAATGTGGGATCCCTATGAAATCCCTTAATGTCCTGATTAAGGTGGAATGAGGAACTTACCTTCAGAAGGAATGCAGAGTCATAACACAGAACCACTTCATTTGTGTGGAAAATGAGATAGGGTTGGTCAGAATGTAGCACAGAGAACTTTCCCGCATATGATGTAATGGCCACCAAAAAGAGTGTTTTCAGCATGAGGGGACACAGGTCAATGGAGGGCATAGGTTCAAATGGTTTCTGCATGCGCTTGTAGAGAACCACAGAGAGAACAAAGTCTCACACAGGTTGATCAGATATAACAGCCTCCTAAAAAACCCTGCTGATCATGGGGTTTCTAAACAAGGATGTCACTGAATAAAACACAGGTTGATGCATCACTGTGGCAGCAAGGTAACCATGTAATGAGAATAGGGAGAGGTTGCGCTCTTTGAGGTGTAACAAAAAAGCCATGCCAACCTGTTCATTTGTTGGAACCACAGGGCGACCCAAGGATGTCTGAGGAGATGCCATTGGTGGAGGGTGTGAAGGTCTGGGTATCTGAGGCAGCCCTCTACCTGGATAAATAAGGAAGACGACTTGCCCTCTCGATCCCTGTCCATCTTGGCTGGTCGTCCAGGGGGGGGACGCGTTGAGAGTTTTCCTTCGGGATACAATCAATGCATCCTTCAGGGAAGGTATGGTACCATCTTGTCTGAAGGAAGCGGCCGTTAAGCCACTCCTGAAGAAGCCTTCCCTGGACCCCCTGGATAGAAATAATTACAGACCAGTCTCTTTGCTTCCTTTTTTAAGCAAAGTGATCGAGAGGGCTGTTGTTTCCCAACTCCAAGAGATCTTGGATGATACTGATTATCTTGATCCATTTCAAACCGGCTTCAGGACAGGTTATGGAGTGGAGACTGCCATGGTTGCTCTGACTGATGACCTCCGCTTGAGTATTGACAGGGGTAGTGTGACCCTGTTAGTGCTCTTGGATCTCTCAGCGGCCTTTGATACTATTGATCATGCCATCCTCTTGGATCGCCTGAGAGAGTTGGGAATTGGAGGCACTGCATTGCAGTGGTTCCGTTCCTTCCTCTCGGGCAGATCCCAGAGGGTGAGGCTCGGGGACAGTTGCTCATCCAAAATTGAGCTTAATTGTGGCATCCCTCAGGGTGCCATCCTGTCCCCGATGCTGTTTAATATCTATATGAAGCCGCTGGGGGAGATCATTCGGAGGCATGGAGCTCGGTGCCATCAGTACGCTGATGACACCCAGATATATCTCTCCATGACCAGATCATCAGCTCAGACTTCAGATGGCGTCTCTCCTCTTAACACCTGTCTCAGAGCGGTAATGGATTGGATGAGGAAAAATAGACTGAAACTGAATCCAGACAAAACAGAGGTACTGACAGTGACGGGCCCGAAACCTGATTTGGGAATACAGTCTCCAGTCCTGGATGGAGTCACACTCTCCTCCAAGGACTGTGTTCGCAGTCTGGGGGTGCTCCTAGATTCATCGCTTCACATGACTAGTCAGGTGAATGCGGTGGTCAGGAGCGCCTGCTATCAGCATCGGCTGATACGCCAACTGCGCCCTTATCTGGATAGAAGGGACCTGGAAACCGTGGTACATGCTCTGGTAACCTCACGTCTAGATTTCTGTAACGCACTCTACATGGGGCTACCCTTGTGCTTAACTCGGAAACTGCAATTAGTCCAAAATATGGCAGCCAGGTTGATTACTGGAACATCGAGGAGGGAGCATATAACACCTGTGCTAAAATCCCTCCACTGGCTGCCAATTAGTTTCCGGGCGCAGTACAAGGTGTTGGTTTTAACCTTTAAAGCCCTACATGGCTTGGGTCCATCTTATCTTAGGGACCGCCTCTGCCCGTACAATCCCCCCCGCGCCCTGCGGTCCTCTGGGAGGAACCTGTTGCAGCCGATAAAGACCAGGCTTTCACAGACCTCCCAGAGGGCCTTCTCCGCGACCGCTCCCAGGCTTTGGAATGGCCTGCCGGACGAGATCCGTCTTATTACTACTCTTACTGCCTTTAAAAAGGCAGTAAAGACGGATCTCTTTCGGCAGGCCTTCCTGGAATAACTGCCCGGCTCGGTGAAGACTTAATGCTGAAACTGTTGTCAGTTGGAATCTTTTTAGCAGGTGATCCTCAAACATCACTATCCAACTAGCTACCTGGCTGGATAGATTTAATTGTTTGTATTTTATCTCGGCTTTATTTTTAACTTGTTAATGGTTTAATTTTGTTTTAAGGGGTGGGTGGGTGGGGGGGAGGTGGGGGGGCATGAATTGTTTTACCTATTGTATTTTTAAATTGATGTACGCCGCCCCGATTGCCGAGCAGAGGGGCGGGTTATAAATAAAACTTATTATTATTATTATTATTATTATTATTGTTAAATAGGATTGGTGAGTATGGGAGCTGAAGGTAGTCCCATTAGGACAGCTGGAGGAACATCACAAGCTGACTCGGCCACTGTGGTGCTATGTAATCCACAAAGTGTTCCTGAACCTTCTCCAATACTCTTGTGAAGAGAGGGAAGGGTGGAAACAGGTAAAGTAGGGGACCCTTCCAATTGAGGAGAAACACATTGCTCAATGAATACTGTCCATGTTCCTCTCTAGTGTAGGATTGTGTTCACTTGCTGTTCTTCACAGAAGTGAACACGGCAATATTGGGATGATCCCATCTGTGCACTATGAACTGGAAGGCTCTGTCATAGAGAGTCCATTTGTGCATTTCCACATTATCTGACTCCAGAAATCAGCTAGTGTTGTCCTGTCCCAAAACAGTAAGATCAGCATAGCAATCAATCTGAGTATGCACCAGTTCCACAGTTGTAGAGCCAATGATTTCATTTTAGGGGATCTGGTGCCCCATGCTTGTTTATGTAATAGACTGTGTTCATGTTGTCACACAACACTTGGACCACAGAATCCTTGACAAATCCTTTAGATCCCCTGAAGGCTTTGAGCACTGCTGTCATCTCCAGGGCACTGGTATGAATATGTTGTTCCTGACTGGACCACTTCCCTCAAACAGTCAGATCCACTGAGTGAGCTCTCCAATCAAAGTGAGATGTGTCCAATGTCACAAGAGTCATGGCTTGAGAAACATGGAAAGGCATGTTTCTGTACAAGGTTTATGGCTGAATCCAAGATAGAACATCTACTTGCTGAATCTTGGATTGAAGTGCCGAAGAAACCACAGCTGCAGAAGACAGAAGTGAAACCTTGCACATGAATGCACATTGTGGTTGATGTGAAGAGACTGAGCAGCTGATTGAAGTGCCTGGTCAGTACTGATGGTCTGTGACTGATCTGGGATATGTGACTCTGGATAGCTCAAACCTGATCTGATGGCCCCTGTGAAGGGAAGTGTCTAAGATGGAGTAATATGGAATTTCTTGATATTTAATTGTAGTCCCAAACTGGCAAATCAAGTGAGTGTCTTTCCTATATCCTTGCACAACCATTCTGTGGGAGCCACCATTAGCCAGCTATCCAGGTATGGAAAGAACCTTGTCCCCTTGGTCCAAAGATAGGATATGACTACTGCCATTACTTTGGTGAACATTCAAAAGGCAGTGGAGAGACCAAAGGGAAGGACCTTGTACTGGTAAAGCATGTGACCAACCATAAACTTGTACATATTTGTACTGGTACAGCATGCAACTGACCATAAACTTATGACCAACCATAAACTTGTAAACTTGTGACTGACCATAAACTTGTACTGGTACAGCATAGAACAACTTAAACAAAAATGTATTTTAAACACTTTTGTCTTTTAAACTATATTTTATTCTTTTATATACAACCTGTTTTAATATTGTAATAATTTGTTTTTTAATATGACACTTTTCTATGTTTTTAATTGTACTGTTTTAATCTTGTAGGCCACTCTGAGTCCAGTTTTGGGGAAAGGGTGGGATATAAATCATCATCATCATCATCATCATCATCTAGTTCCTGTGATGAGGATGGATGAAAATATGAAGGTAGACGTTCTGTAGATCGTCTATGAAAGTAGATATTCTGGAGATCCAGAGAGGCACACTAATCTCCTAGCTTGAGGAGAAGAAGAATGGTGATGTGGGTAACCATGAAGTTCCTGGGACAGATGTAATGTTCCACATTTCTCACATCCATAATAGGCTGCATCGAGCCATCACTTTTTGATATGCTGAAATACGAGGAGGAAAATCCAGAGAGGGATGCACTTCAAGGAAGCTACTTCATAGCATCTTTTTGTAGCAGCATTTTGACCTCTTGTTCAAGCATAGCAGATGGAATGTACCAGATTGAGGGAGGCAAGCAAATTAAATCATGTAGCCTAGGCAAACAATGGTAAGTGCCCAGGAATGTTGGGAGATCTGTTCCCACTTATTTGGGGTTGTGGAGGGAGAGAAAAAGGTGGGAGGGGTCACAGGAAAATCCAAAGAGTTTTTCTACCCACTCCTTTTTTCTTTTTTCTTTTTGTCAATGGACGAAAACAATGAGAGAAAAGGGATAAAAATCAAGAAGGAATATGAAGCTAATATGAAACTACTCAATGTCTGAGGATCCCAAAAATGAATTGTACAACCAATGAAAAGGAACTGAGGAGAGTAGCTCTTGGTGATATTTATGCTGGTGCCCAAAGAGGGTGAGGTTACTGCCAGAAGATACTCAGCTCTGAAACATTCCATGAGTGAAATCTGTGCAGGTACAAGACCCATTCATGTGAGGCACAAAGACCATGAAGAAAAACATTAAGATGCCAACAGCATAAATCTTAAAAGAAGGTATGTTAGTCTTAACGCGGGAGAGAGAGGGACTTACCATCTGCCCTGCAAAGGGTCCTCCAAACTCTCCCACCCGGCACCGGAGGCGCGGAACAGAGCAGAGAGGCGGGACCAGCTGGACCTATAAAACAAGCCCCTTGAGCCTCCTCATCAGCGGCGCAACGCGGGAGAGAGAGGGACTTACCATCTGCCCTGCAAAGGGTCCTCCAAACTCTCCCACCCGGCACCGGAGGCGCGGCGCGGAGCAGAGAGGCGGGACCAACTGGGCCTATAAAAACAGGCCCCTTGAGCCTCCTCATCAGCGGCGCAACGCGCTGGCACTTTGTAATATAGAAATTAGCATGGAGTGGCTGTTAGTTTTGTTGCTATGTATTGTATTTTGAAATTGTTAATGAATAATCTTTGTTTATTGTAGTTGTTTTAAATTGTATTTGATTTAATATATTTTTAAGGGGGGGGGGAAGGAATGATATTGTTAACTTGTTTGTATTTTATTATTGCTGTACACCGCCTAGATTGGCTTGCCACAGGGGCGGTATATAAATCAATCATATTATTATTATTATTATTATTATTATTATTATTATTAAGTGCAAAAATCCACTCTGGAAAAAACATGTAAGAAAGTCAGCTGCACATTTGCAGCCTGTGTTAATCTTCCAACGAAGGGGAAATCAGAGGAGGAATAAGTCTGAGTCAAGTGTGATAAAGCCTATTTCTGCCATATTTGTCACACATCATATATAAGGAACTATTTTTCATGGGCATAGGATGGTGAGAATCATGTATTCAAAATTTCAAATATCTGGAGCAGACCAGTTTGTATGATTAAAATGTTTTTCTCAATACATTGACATGCTGGCCATGCTTTTCAGCCCTCATTGGACCTATTCCATGTGAGTCATCATACATTAAGATTAAAGTGAACCCAAACAAATTCAGGTGTATGAGTTAATATGTTTCTATAGCATTTGTACCTTCCTTATGATTAGACTGTCCTCAGGAGAAAATTGCTTGTGTAGCCCTTGACAGATTTGGCTTCTTGCAGACAGACTCATCCATGGAACAATTGGGTTTAGTGTGAACAAATAATAAGAAAAGCATCTTATGATCATTTGGAGTATAAGCAGAGGAGCCAGTGGAAAGTGCTAATCCTGAGAAACTTGAAGGAATGTATGACAGCTATGTCAAAATGATTAAGGTGGAGCAGCATCCCAAACCTACATGGAATTTGCTCAGAGAAGCAAAATTGATACACTGGCTTCTTTTTAGCAATTGTGGAAAGCTGGGGAAAAAGCCATAAACACAGAGAACAAAAGAAAAGAAAAGAAAGGGGAGCATAGTAGTTGAAATAATAGCAGCAACTCTGTTTACATTCCAAATCTTGCCTTCTGCTGAACTCAAGAATTTCTCTCTCTCTCTCTCTCTCTCTCTCTCTCTGAGTGCCTGTCTCTCTCTCTGTGTGTGTGTGTTCTGTGGGGGAATGTACATTACATACGTCACATTTAGGACAGTGCACTGAGTTTGTAAGTAATAACCACTACTAACAATGAATAACTTCCACTAGGAATGTATGCGCCCCCCCCCCCCTTTTGAGTAAACTAGACAATCAGGTAGACTTAAGTAGTATGATGAAGGGTGCTTATAATGTTTTGATATTTCACTAGCTATGTGGATCATCCATATTAAGAGAGGTAATACATCCATATCTGTAAAATATTGTGCAGCATTATCTTCTTCACAAAAATGAGGAGCTGCACTCCTATATAAATAGAAGAACTGGACCCAGGACATGTCTGTAGATGTAAAATCATCCAGGCACCAAGCCTAAAGAATTCATTTTGTTTTGGAAACAGCTGGAATAGACTGAAATGCTGACATTGCCAGAAATGAGAAGAAAGCCCAAGATTAAACTCTATAATTTGTTTAACATGGTTTTGGAAAAGGTGCTTCCCAAAGTGGTGAAAGATGACTTTTTGTAAGACCACTTGATTTCCTGAGTTACATATCCTGCATTTAGCAAATTTGTTTTTTAATTGGTCATTGGAAAGTAAACACAGAGTTGATTTGAAAGTCTGATACTTGTGGTATGCCCCTAAGTAAATCTTGGAGGGAAGACAGGGTAATCCTTAGGAAAATGCATTCCCTGTAATATCTATTTTAACTGCCCAAATGACTTCAAAGGGACTAAAATCTAATTTTCTATGTGCATTATCTACTGATATTTTCTTTTAAAAGAATTGTTATTATAGGATTATGGAAACATGCAGATGGTCATTTGATTTCTAAGTCACCACTGGTGCCAGTGGTACCAACCCATAAGGTGATCCTGAAACTGCTCAGTCCAGACCTTTGGTGGAAAATGTGGTCCAATCCTGAACCATGCCCAGCCTCTCAGATCGCTTTACTAGATTGACCTCTGGACATCTCTTGTAATACCATTTGTTCAATATGCTTTTTCCTAAATATCTCCCAGAAATTTTTTTGTAATTCTTAGCTGGCTTAAGTACAGTAGTTCCCCCTCAGCCTTATTCAACAGGTTAGGGTCCTGTCAAAAAAAGAAGTAATCGAAATGTGGAACCCATATTATTGTATACTATATTTGTTGTTGTTGTTGTTGTTGTTGTTGACTGCCTTCGCGTCAGTCTCAACCCATGGTGACCCTATGGATGAGACATCTCCAGGCCCCCTGTCCTCTACTGCTCTGCCCAGCTTCTGCAAACTCATATTCGTGGTCTCTTTAATAAATCCATCCATCTAGCATGTGGCCTTCCCCTCTTTCTACTTCCCTCTACCTTTCCTAACATTATTGTCTTTTCCAATGATTCATGCCTTCTCATGATGTGTCCAAAGTACAATAGCCTAAGTCTTGTCATCTTGGCTTCTAGGGATATCTCTGGCTTGCTCTGTTCTAGGACCCACTTGTTTGTCCTTTTGGCTGTCCATGGAATCCTCAGCACTTTTCTCTAGCACCACATCTCAAATGCATTGATTTTCCTCCTATCTTCTTTCTTGATTGTCCAGCTCTCACATCCATATGAATATGAATAACTGTACAGTGTTGTATGATAAGCACATGATGACACCATGAATAACTTATACAGTAGACAATGCACAGACTGAAAAGATGATGCCAAGTTGGGGAGAGGGGAACAGCGCATGGCTGCAAAAGTGTGCAAAGCACTGGATTTTTGTTCATTCTGTGTACTATATATTGTGTATATATATCGTTTGTGGTGTTAGTGTGTGCTTATAATACAGCACTGTGTGCTTTTATAAACATTGTGTGCTTATAATACAGGTATTCATACTTATAGATGTACTTATAGTTCTTGAAAGAGCAGACCACGCATTGCATAAATGGATTCTGGTAATAATTTAATAGTGTCAAAAGAGAGGATCATTGAAAAGTGATCCATTGAAGAGTGTGGTATGCCTGTGGCAAGGAACCACCTTGGAGTCTCTTTTATTCCAAAACTGATTGCATTATTTCATTTCCAAGGCTGGCAACAGAGCTATTGAGTCCTTTGCACTACTTGTTCTGGAATCTGTTAGCTGCCTTTGAGCTTGGGCACCCAATGTGTTTGTTGTGTACACTACTGCCAGTGGAGGCAGAACAAATCTGGCCAGCTCTGTGGTGGGCAGTGCTGGCTTCAGAGGATAGACAGCAGCAGTAAGGTGGTGGTACTTCTCTTTCTGCCTCAGGCAGTGAGAGAACTGGGGCCACTGATGCTCTTTTGGTTGAATCTTATGAACTTACCGCACCACACTCTTAAAATGGGACTAAGTTGCTTTAACTGCTGTGACTGTCTCCCATTGCATTTTGGGGTTTGTTGTTCAGGGAGGCTTAAAGGCTCTCTGGCTGAATATTCTAAATGCCTCTTCCTAAACTACAAGTTCCAGAATGCAACAGGAGGCAGCCAGAGTGGTTAAAACGACCTAGCCCCATTTTAAGAGTGTAGAGCGATAGTCTCCTTAGTCAAAACCAAAGCCAGGTGTTGGCATTATTATTGATAAAGACTTGATAATTCACAGCTGCCCCTATTTATTAAACCAAGGGTGGACATCATGTGACCTGATGGCTGCATATGGCACTCCCATTAACCCACCTGAGCCCCCCATAATCAACCAAAATACATTGTGATAATGAAATTACAGCTAAATAAAACCAAAAGGTGCAATTAGGAAGGAAACAACAAACATCTCTCAGCATCCCCAAATGTTATCTTTTTCAGTCAGCCAAATGGAACCTGTGATGGGGTGTTCTGGACTGCTGAAAGTCTAGAAGAGTCCAGAAGGCTCAGATGTGGCCCTCTCAGCTCCAGAGTGTACCCACCCTAAGGTATCCAGGACACAACAGGTCTCACAAATCTGTCATCTGAGTCTCATCCTGGCACTGTGGTGTGTGGCACCTTCTACATGGACCACAGATCATCAATGGTCATTGGAAAAGGCTTGGTTTTGTATTTATCAATATGTGAAATTTTTCTGAGTTACCTACAGTTTTTTCAGTTGCTAATCTCCCTGCCACAGCTAATGTCACTTCTTCTTCTATCTGCCCATGGTGGGCAAAATCCCTCTCATGTACCTCATTTAGCTCATGAATACCATATTTGCATTCCCCAAATTCCCACCCCAATCATTTTTGCTAAAGAAAATCTTCCCCAAATGACCAGTAATACACTCAAATGTCTCCAAATTTTGAAGTCAATTTTACTGTATTCCCTTGCAAGCTACTTTAGGTTTGGGGATTGGCTTTCTTCAGAATTAAAAGTGACCTTTTGAACCATTTAAGGTGTTTTTTTTTATGAGATAAATAAAAAAGGATGTCAAGGTAGCTGTGGGATGTGTTGCCCTCAGAACTTGAGTACTTAGGCATGTGTGGCCTTCAGATATGTGGAAGTTGCACAAACTTACCATGTCTCTTGTGCTGTTTGATGGAGCCATCTAGACAGTTTGATCTACTGACTGGGTAAACAGGACTTTATATAAATGTGCTAGAAAACATTGACATGCTTTGCAAAAACCAGATGGAGTGAAGGCAGTTAGGTTGAGATGGCTTTGATTAATTGGTTTGGTAGCTTTGTTTGCAGATTCCATTGATTGTTGCTGTGTTAAAAATATTTCTGCATCTTTCTTAAATCATTTATGTTTGTTCTGTTGTTTTATTGATTGCTTTTAAGGCCAGTTTCTAACCATTTATAATAATCAATGGTGATACAAATTTATATTAATTTCCTTATGAAGTCTGTCTTATTTTCAGGCATTATGTGCCAAACCAATTAATCCATCCCAATTAAAAGCTCAAATCCGGGGTCTTTTACACCACACACAATTTACCCTCTGGCCCTCTTGGTTGTCAACTTACATATCTGAATTCAAATCAGACCACCATGTTAACACCTTGCATTCCACTCTTCCTACATTCTGATTTTACTTGAAAAAATTTAAAATTAATTCACTATTCAGGATTCTGTTCTCTCTCCTTATGCTGTACAGCTCTTCCACACTGCAGAAATAAAGCAGTTCAACACTGTCATGGTTCCATCCTGTGGGATCCTGGGATTTGTAGTTTGGTGAGATTCAGCCTGGACTGTCAGAAAGGTCTAGTGCCTTATCAAACTACAGTTGGCCCTCCTTATCCATGGATTCTTTATCCACAGGTTCAAGCGTCCACAGCAGAATGTATATATATAAATTCCAAAAAGCAAACCTTGATTTTGCCATTTTATATAAGGGATACCATTTTACAATGCCAGTGCATTTAAGCATCTATAGATTTTGGTATCCACCAGGGGTCTTGGAACCAAACCCCAGAGGATACCAAGTGCCCATTGTACAGATCCAAAGATTCTATTGGATAGAGTCATGACAGTTAAAGTGATGTCAAACTGCTTTATTTCTGCAATGTGGATATACTCACTATCTAGTTAGATGTTTATTATTGGAAAAATAATTAATTACAAGTAACTAATAATTTCATATTTCTGTGCTCTGGAAACCACAATCAATTACATGCATTAGCCAGTTAATAATGAATACGGCACAGTTCATCATTCAATTATTGATAGCTTTCTTATTTTAAAATCTGGCAATTGAACAAAAACATGGAATGCAATGTAATCCTACCATAACTATGAAAGTAACTAAAAGAGCAGTATGAAAGGAGTGAAGTTATCCCTTGTTACTTTACAACCATACTGTAGCTTTTGAAAACAAGACAGGTATACCTCAGTTAAAGGAATAGATGCATTTCCAAGCATTACATTTTTAACAGAAAATTTTGAACCAAGTTTTGTCAAAAATAATAAGCGTAGGGATAGGTTCCTATACCAAAGAAAGAAAGAACGAAAGAAAAGAATTGCAGTTCAATGTGTTTCAGCAAACTTTATTCCAAACTAACAGTATGCATTTGTCAGATGAAATGACCAGGTCTGGTAAGCCTTACATAATTATATAAAAACACTGCAAATCTTCTGGGGACTGCTTGAAACTTTCTTCAAAAATGACTCGAGGGAGGATCTTTTCCCCCTTTTCTTTCATCATCCTCCACCTTTCTTATTATTACAATTTTGGTGGCCAAAAGTTCTTTGTTTTTTTAACTTGCTTGGGGTAACTGGTGAGGCAGGCTTTCTGTTTACCCCTTTTATATCAGTTTTGCTTTTCATGTTTGCTCACTAAGGAATTCTCAGGGAAGCTGCTTTTAATCTGGCCTGTGGCAGGTAGGCACACATGTCTATAACACAAACACTAAATCATAATTACACTTTCTCCCACTCAGGCTGTATTGCATTGTTTACTACAGCCACATTGTTGCAAACTAACATCCAAAGTATCTGTTTCTCCAGCCTTTCTTCCAATGCTAATACTGCTTTAAAAATTCCAGGTAGTCAAAGAATGAGGAGGGAAAGGGGCTGGGGCTGAACAGGCATTTAAAAAAGACTTTGGAGCATATCACATTGCCAAAAAAGCCATCTTACCTTTTCTGGCTTCAGTCTTCTTCCAGGATACACCCGGATGTTATTACATATAAGTCACCACCGATTCTGCCGCAATGCCACTGGCCAAATACAGGCCAGGTCATATGAGGGTCGAAGCTGAGTTCAGTCGGCACTTTTTTAAAAAACAGAAGCTTCTGACTTCAAAAATTTGCTGGCTGAACATGGCTTTGACCCATGTCTGACCAAGGCTGATTTTGGCTGGCGGCATCCTGGCAGAATCGGCAGTGACTTACATGTGATAACATTCAGATGTATCCTGGAAAAAGATTGAAGCCGGAAAAGGTAAGACAGCTATTTTGGCAATGCGATAAACTGCTTTGTAAGAAGGATCTTCTTTCTCATAGGGGTTATTAACTGAGCTATGCCTGTAACTGATAACAAGTAACAATTTATTTGCAAAATCTGTACTTTCATGTTCATAAAATATCACAAAACAAAGCAGTCTTGATATGGCTGTACATATGATGATGTCAAGATTCTTTTCGTGTAGTATTTTAATGTTATTGGACATGTATCCTGTTGTGAATGGTCAAAAAAGAACACAGAGTAGTGTACTTACATATATTGCTATTTTGGGGTGCTGTTTGCAGAGTCTATTGTTTTATAGGCAAATGCAAATTGTTTTATCAATCAACTCATTTGAAAGGTAATGTTGGAGGAGGACTCTTTGGATCCCTTAGACTGCCAAAATGACAAATAAATTGGTCTAAGGACAAATCACGACTAGAAATCTAAATGATTATACTAAGGAGCTTATCACAACACTAAATAAAGTGTTTTACCTGTCCTGAATACAATCTTAATCAGGGCTGCATCCGGACCCTATCGCAGCAATTTTGCCACTGAAACCACTGCCTAGGTCCACTCTGGGTCCAGCCCTGGTCCCAAGAATGCTCTGGTGGCCATTTTTTTAAATCGGATAAGTCCTGTTTTGAAAAGAGGCATGCTGACCTCCCCTGGGACCCAGGCTGGTCCTGGGCTGGGTGCAGGCTGTAGTTTTGGAGGCAAAATCGCTGCAATAGGGTCCGGATGCAGCCCAAATTAAGATTGAATTTGGGACAGGTAAAATGCTTTATTTTAGTGGTGTGATAAAGCTATTGTAGCTTTGAAATATCATGAGAATACATGATTCATTGGTAAAGAAGATAATGTCTGGTAAAGTGGAAGGCAATGGGAAAAGGGGAAGACAACATTACAAGTGCATTGATTTATTCAAGGAAGCTATAGCCATGAGTTCACAGGAACTGAGCAGGCCAGTTGATGATCAGGATTCTTGGGGGTCTCTCATACCTAGAGTCACGAGAAGTCAAAGCTGACTGCATGGGAGACACAAACTAAAATAACTGGAACAAGGAAGGGTTCTTAAGGTATCTCTGTCACTTTGGAAACAAGCCTAAGTAACTGGAACTCTAATATCCAAGGGACAAATTCAGAGGAAATATATTTGGATATGACCCTGAGTGTCCTTCATTCAGCACTTAGCCTTGATCAGCAGTAGGGAAGAGGAAGAGAAATCATAACCTGCCCAAGATAGTTTGATACCCAAGTGAAAGATAAGATGGACTTCAAATGGATTGGCAGCTAAATAGCAATAGCATTTACATTTCTATATTACTTCATACTGAACTAAGCAGTCTCTAAGTGGTTTACAACATGCAAGACAATTGCCCCTAACAAACTGGGTACTCATTTTATCAACCTACAGAAGGAAGGAAGGCTGAGTCAACCTTGGAGCCCTGCGATTGAACTCACAACCTTGTGGCTGCAGTACTGGCACATTTAACCACTGTGCCACCAAGGCTCCTGGTGAATCTTAGGCTAAAGTTAGTGAAAGCACTGCAGTCTCTACAGCCATGTCTGCACAGGCCAAATAACACAATCTCCCCCCCATCCTCATACTATACAGTCAATTCAGCACCCAACCTTAAAATGTTTAGTGCATTATACTACCCTTAAAATGGATTTTAAAACCTCACCTTTTGCTCTGCATCTTCCCAGAAAATCTGGAGCCCTCTGGAGTAATGCCAGACAGCTCTTTGCCAGGCTGCTGTGCTGCCTACATCCACAAGTCATTCACTCTGAGGTCAGACCAAAGTGCCCAGCCATGTGATTGATGCTGGATGCCTTGTTTTCAGTCTCAGAGGAAGCAACCCACATTGGTGCCAGTGCCTGTGGGTGGCACAATGGAATGCCTGTACAAATCACTTTCTGGCATTGCTCCACAGTGCCCAAGCAATGCAAGGAATGCAAACAGTGTTGAAGCCAGAATACACCTGTAGTATTCTGGCCAGTGTAGTTGTTGTCTACCTCAGTTTAGGGCAGCCACATAATACCAGCTTAGCAAAAATAATGTAGACTACAAGCCACATCCACACGTGTCCTTCAAAAAAGGGGGATGAAGAGGAGGCTGTTATAGTCCTCCAATCTGCCATCTGAAGTGGCCACTTCATAGAACCATAGAAACATAGAATAGGAAGAGACAACAAGGGGCATCCAGTCTAACCCCCTGCAGTACAGAAACTCAAAATCAAAGCATCCCTGACAGATGGCCATCCACTCTCTGTTTAAAGACCTCCAAAGAAGGAGACTCCACCACACGCCAAAGGAATGTGTTCTATTGTTGAACAGCTCTCACTGTCAGAAAGTTCCTCCTTGTTGAGGTGGAATCTCTTTTCCTGTAGCTTGCATCCATTTTCTGGTCTTGTTCTCTGGAGCAGCAGAAAACAAGCTAGCACCCTCCTCAATATGACATCCCTTCAAATATTTAAAGAGTGCTATCATATCACCTCTTAACCATCTCTTCTTCAGCTAAACATACCCAGTTCCCTAAGTTGTTTCTCATAGGACATGGTTTCCAGACCCTTCACCATTTTAGTCGCCTTCCTCTGGACATGCTCCAGTTTTTCAACATCCTTTTTGAATTGTAGATCCCAGAACTGGACACAGTATTCCAGGTGGGGCCTGACCAAAGCAGAATACAGTGGCATTGTTACTTCCCTTGATCTAGATACTATACAGTTTGATGCAGCCTAAAATCACATTGGCCTTTTTAGGGCCTCTGCAGATGGGTGGCCATGGGCCACCCCGAGAAGCCGCAGATTGAGACCGAGGCTGCCCATGCCTCAGCCCCAATCCACACCTTTTCCAGCCCTGGAAGGAACGCTAAAATAGTGCTCCCTCCACAAGGCGCTGAAAGGGAACTGGAAGAGGCGGCGTGCACCTCTTCGGCATCTCTTCCAGCTCAGCGTGTCTGGACGCTGAGCTGGAAGGATGTCATTGGAGCGCCCGCCATGTGGAATGGTGGCCGCTCCAATGACATCCTCAGGAAGGGGTTGGGGCGCCCAGCGTGAGGCTGCCCCTGCCCTTCCTGGGATTGAAGATGGCGTTTTTCACTGTCTGCATCCCCCCATAAGCTTCCACATTACACTGTTGACTCATGTTCAACTTGTGGTCTACTAGGACACCTAAATCCCTTTCACACGTAATTTCATTAAGCCAGGTATCCCCCATCTTATATTTATGCATTTCATATTTTTGCCCTAAATGCAGTACCTTACATTTCTCCATGTTGAAATTCATTTTGTTAGCTTTAGCCCAGCTTTCTAATCTATTAAGGTCATTTTGAATTTTCATCCTGCCTTCTAGAGGATTAGCTGTTCCTCCTAATTTGGTGTCATCTGCATATTTGATAAGCATATTTGATAAGCATGCTCCCTGTTCTTTTATCCAAATCACTGAAAAAAGATGTCGAATAGCACTGGGCCCAAGACAGAACCCTGTGGCACCCCACTGGTCACTTCTCTCCAGGATGAAGAGGAGCGATTGCTGAGCACCCTTTGGGTCCAGTCAGTCAACCAGTTACTAATCAACCTAACAGTTGTATTGTCTAGCCCACATTTTACTATCTTGTTTGCAAGAATATCATGGGGGACCTTCTCAAAAGCCTTACTGAAATCAAGATATGCTATGTCTACCGCATTCCCTTTATCTAGCAAGCTGGTAATTTTTGTCAAAAAGAGATCAGATTAGTCTGGCATGACTTGTTTTTGAGAAACCCATGTTGACTTTTAATGATTATGGTATTCCCTTCTAAATGTTCACAGACTCTCTGTTTAATGAAATGTTCTAGAATCCTTCCTGGTATTGATGTCAGACTACTGGACTATAGTTGTTGGGATCCTCTTTTTGCCCCTTATTGAAGATGGGGACAATGTTTGCCCTCCTCCAGTCTGCTGTGACTTTTCCTGTTCTCCAGGAGTTTTCAAAGATTATTGCCAGTGGCTCTGAGATTACATTTGCCAGTTTTTTAAATATTCTTGGATGTAGTTCATCTGGTCCTGGAGACTTAAATTCATTTAGGTTAACCAGGTATTCCTGTACTTCCTCTTTACTTATTCTTTGCTGCATTTCCCCTATTGTGTCCTCTGCTCGATTTTCCTCAGGTTGAGCACCCTTTCCCTTTTGTGAGAAGATTGAGGCAAAGATGATGTTGAGTAGTTCTGCCTTTTCTCTGTCCCCTGTTAGAATTTCTCCCTCTTCTCTGCACAGTGGCCATACCATTTCCTTCTTTCTTTTGCTACGGGCATACCCAAAAAATCCCTTTTTATTGTTCTTAACCCCTCTAGCAAGCCTGAGCTCATTCTGCGCTTTGGCTTTCCTGACTTTACCCCCTACATGTGCTAGCTATTTGTTTGAATTCCTCTTTAGTGATTTTGCCCCTTTTCCATTTCTTATACATCTCCCATTTAAAACGTAGTTCAGTTGAAAGTTCTTTTGTCATCCAACCTGATTTCTTGAGACCCCTCCCATTTTTTCTCCTCATTGAAACAGTTTGAGATTGTGCCTTCAGTATCTCCCTTTTGAGAAACTCCCATCCATCCTGAACTCCCTTCTCCTTTAGTATTCCCAGCCATGGAATCACTCCCAGTGTTTCCCTAAGTTTATTGAAATCAGCTCTCCTAAAGTCTGCCTAAGGTTAGGGCTCCCTGTGAGACACTTAATTTTTGTTCAGTTCATGTTTTAAAAAGCTAGAAGGAGGGTTTGTGGGCTGAAGATATGGATGGAGGTCTGAGAAACATGGTAAGCAAGAGGAAATGATTCAAACCTCAGTGTGTAGAGTCCACAAAGAGAAGATGCTCAAAACACCTTATTTTGTGGCACTTCTTGTTTTTACGTTCTTATGCAAAGAGAGAACGGAAATATATGATTATTACATTAAATAAGAAAATCCCTCTGTTGTTTTAAAAAAAAAAAAGGTTAACTGGATCAAAATAATGAAGAATGATTAAATAATTGTCATGGATTAATAAAATAAACATGAGGATAAGCTGAATAATGGTTCATTCATTAGAAATTCCAGTTTTTCAAACTTCCCCAAACAGTGTGTGTGGAATCATTTGCTTTTTCAGCTGCTTATTTTATGTCAAGGCATGCTGTTCAGTGCTTACTCAAACAGGTGGAAATTGGCATTCCAGTAAAGCCTATAACTTATCCCAGTGGAGGTAAAAACATTTTCAGGTTCCTGAGGACTTGTAGTTGTGCAATAAATATTAGTTTAACATCCTAACATTGGGAAGAAATTGGTACAAACACTGAAGGCTTTTTAATAGAAATGACTTTCCTTCCACATCCAAAAAGACTATGAACTGGTACCAATAATGTGGCTTTGGCTTTCCAGTTCCTCTTTTTTTTTCTAAATAGAATTTAACCTAGTCTAAACATAACCTCCACAGAGCTTTCACATCCTTAAGAATTCACATAACTCTAAATTGAGTATATCTGGCCTCAGCACCAGGGGGAAAACTGAAGTCTTTGCAACACTGAGTAGTTCTGTGATTGCAACAAAATTTAATTTTGACAAATAGCCAAAAGACATTTCAGACTTTGTCCCTCATCATGAAATATATTTCCTCAGAAAAACTAAAAGAAACAGTGTGATTTTTTTTTAACAACTCAACTTTCAGGAACTCTCAACTTTGGTATTATGTCCAAAGATTGGGAGAGATGCTACTTCTGTTTCCCTGCCCATGTGAAATGTTCTCAAAGGACCACAAACCCTTGAAGGAAAAAGAAAATGCTTTTGTGATAAAAAGTTTGGTGTAATTGATTTGTATTCCATACATGTCAGTTGTGTGGCTAGATAATTGTACACAGTTGGAGGGAAATCCCCAGCATCACAAAATGTCCCCTGTTCAGCCTACCAAAGAACCCTTCTCCAACCACACAATCTTTCCCAAGCCAACTGTGTGTGGCAATTCCTCTGTGGCTGCATCTACACTGCAGAAATAATGCGGTTTGACAGCATCTTAACTGCCATGGCCCAATGTTATGGAATCCTGGGATTTGTAGTTTTGTGAGGTATTTAGTCTTCCCTGTCAGAGAGCTCTGGTGCCACAACAAACTACAGATCCTAGGATTCCATAGGATGGAGCCATGGCAATTAAAGCAATGCCAAACTGCATTATCCACCTGCACAGAACCCATTACTGAACTCAACCATGGCCAGCTACGAAGCATTTATGAATGTCATCAATGCATCCCTCAGGGAAGGTCATGTTCCATCTTGTTTGAAGGAAGCAGCAGTTAGGCCACTTCCGAAAAAACTTTCCCTGGATATGAACAACTATAGGCCAGTCTCCTTAATACCGTTCTTGAGCAAGGTAATCGAGAGGGCAGTCGCTCTTCAACTCCAAGCTGTCTTGGATAAAACCGATTATCGAGATCCATTTCAAACTGGCTTTAGGACGGGATTTGGGGTCGAGACTGCCATGGTTGCCCTGACTGATGACATCCATCTGAGCATTGACAGGGATAGTATGACCTTGCTAGTGCTCCTAGACCTTTCAGCGGCTTTCGATACAATCGATCATAACATCCTCTTGGATCGCCTGAGTGGGTTAGAAATTGGAGGCACTGCGGGTAGATCCCAGAGGGTGTTGGTCAGGGACAGTTATTACACACACACACACACACACACACACACACACAAACAGTTAAATTGCAGCATCCCTCAAGGCGCCATTCTGTCCCCGATGCTGTTTAACATATATATGAAGCCGCTGGGAGAGATCATCCAGAAACATGGGGCTGGGTGTTATCAGTATGCTGATGACACCCAGATATATTTCTCCCTGTCTCGGTTTTCAGCTTCGGCTTCCGATGGTGTCTTTCCCCTCAGTGATTGCCTTAAGGCAGTAATTGACTGGATGAGGAAAAACAGATTGAGACTGAATCCAGACAAAATGGAGGTACTCACAATAGTAGCCCTGAAACCAGGCATTGGGATACAACCTCCAGTCCTGGATGGGGTCACACTCTCCGTGAAGGACTGTGTTTGCAGTCTGGGGGTGACTAATCAGGTAAATGTGACGGTCAGGAATGTATGTTATCAGCTTCGGCTGATACACCAGCTGCACCCTTTCCTGGAAGTAAGGAATCTTGAAACTGTGGTACACGCACTGGTAACCTCCCATCTTGATTTCTGTAACACTCTCTACATGGGGCTACCCTCATGCTTGGTCGAGAAACTTCAGTTAGTACAGAACATGGCAGCCAGATTAGTATCGGGTACATCTAGGAGAGATCATATAACACCTGTACTAAAGTCTCTCCACTGGCTGCCTATCAGTTTTCGGGCCCAGTACAAGGTGTTGTTTATTACCTTTAAAGCCCTACATGGCTTGGGTCCGACCTATCTCTGGGACCGCCTCCTCCCATACAATCCACCCCGCCTACTTCGGTCCTCTGGGAGGAATCTGCTGCAGCCAATAAAAACTGTCAGCAACCTCCCAGAGAGCCTTCTCGGCAACCACTCCCAGACTATGGAACAGCCTGCCAGACAAGATCTGTCAGATCACGATCTTAACCAGCTTTTAAAAAGCTGTTAAGATGGATCTCTTCTGGCAGGCCTTTCCTGACTAGACTTTCCGGCCTTAGGAGTTCTCCCCTTCTCCTCCTCCGCCATTTTTGTCAGTAGTCGCTGCTGTTTTGTTTGTCTCTTGAGATGCTTTTATGAGTTTCATCTGAATATGTTTTAATATATAAATTTGTTTAATAATTTTTAAGAGAGGGTGGGTTTGGGGATTTTTAGGTTTTATCTATGTGATCTGTATTATTCTGTACATAATTTTAATGTTGTAAGCTGCCCTGATTGCTTGTCAGAGGGGTGGGGTATAAATTATTATTATTATTATTATTATTATTATTATTATTATTATTATTATTTTCTGCAGTGCAGATGTAGCCTGTGTAACACTAGCCTTCTTGTTGACTAATGATGCTATTTGCCCATCCCACATCTTCCCCAATTGGGAAAGGTTGGTGGCAAATGTAGCAACTCTGACCAAGGCCTTCAGCAGAGGTTGTTGGAGTGTGTTGGCATCAAAGTTAGGGTGACCTCTCCCTTTGGCGACATTGCAGTGTGGGTGCCATATGTATTAATTCAGCTGGGAAACATACAGCTAACATTTTTCACCATGTCCAATGTCATTCCATGTTTCTAAATTCCTGTTTTTCAGAACACAATGCTAACCAGCTAACTAACTAAGCAGTTTTCAAACATTTAAAAAATGTATATTCATATATTCACATTTTTGAACTCACTTAATTCTTAACACCCTCATAACTCCATGGAAAAAAAGTAGAATGCCTTTCCTATGCTGTCTAAATTTTAAAGACATTTACTTGGGAAAAACCACTGTTTTGGAATAGGGAAAGAAGAGTTTTGTTCTAGAAAAGAACATTCATTCATTCATTCATTCAGTATCCCCTTTCTCCCAACTTCTTGTTGTGTGCCTTCAAGTCATTTCTGATTTATGAAGACCAATTCATATAAATGTAAAACTAATTGAAAGTAGAGATTAATTTCAAGACATATCTATAGATATGTTAGCAGTTGTTATCATTTGCTATTGTATTAGTTGGGTATTTATTTATTTTATATAAATATAAACAGATTATTTTCTTCTCTTATGCAAGATTTGGGATATTTTTTATGCTTTAAAAATATGTTTGTTGCACTTATTTCTGGAGCGGTGCTTTTAAATTTTAACCAAATTTTTGGTTAAAAGATGTCTTGTGTTTTAACCCTTTTTAAAGTATTTTGATTGAATTGTTTCACCTCCTTACATACTGAATTTGAACCACTATAGGTTTACTGTAGCATTTTTATTAATGTTTCATATTGTTTGGCTCGATTTTGATATTTTTGTATCTGCTTTTCTGTAGTGGTGGTTGTATGTGGGATGGTGAATCTTTTTTAAAGTTGTAGTCTCAACTTTAAAGGAACTATTCCAAGGTACCACCCTATTTCCCCAAAGTTGGGAAACCCTGAGTAGCACTTCTGACATGGAAGCCACCAGCTACCACTGTTTCTGTGTTATGTTCTTAGCCATTTTCTGCTTCTTTTAGGAGAAGAAAGAAGTGCTATATGAATGCGTAATGCTGACAACAAAGTCAACAGATGAAAAATGTTCTTGGTCAGATATTCTGTTCATATAATTCACAGCTACCAATGTGAAGTGTTCTGTGTAGGTAAGATCTTAACATGAAAATAATTGTGCCCATTCACCTATCAAATAGTTTGCTTTTGTAACCATATCATTTCACAGCAATGAAAATTTCAGCAAGAGTCAGGTGTTTAACATTAAAGAACTTTTGTGCATGGACCTACAAAACATCTGGCTTGCTGAATAAGAGCTACTCATTCATTAATTTGTTTATTTTGAAACATTTATATCTATCTAACCTCTAATGAATTCCAGGCACTTTACAACAACTAGATCTATAACAATTAAAAATATACCTCTAAAGCAGGAGTAGGCAACCTAAGGCCCGGGGGCTGGATACGCCCCCCTGAGGCCTTTGGACCAGCCCCAGGCCGGTCCTGCCGCCTCCGCCGCCACCGCTGCCACTGCCCCCCCCCCGCCTGCCATGATGATATTTATTATTGTTGTAATTACTTGTTCTTGGGGTTTTCTTGGCAAAATTTCCACAGGGGTTTTGCCATGGCTTTTCTGGGGCTGAGAGAGTGTGCATGCATATTATTTATTTATTTATTTATTTATGGTGCTTTGGCCCCCCAAATGTCTGAGGGACAGCAACCCGGCCCCTGGCTCAAAAAGGTTGCCTACCCCTGCTCTAAAGCATAAAACACAAGGCAGCAGCAGAGACTAATTTACAAAGATGAGTACAATTATTCACCGAGTTACTTGCAAAAAGAGAAGATCCTCACTAACTTCTGAAATATTGTTAATGAAGATGTGGGATGACCTTTGCCTGGAAAAGATGTCCCCATCCTAGACAAAGCCACTGAAAATATTTTATTCCTTCTTCCAGCCAAATTTATTTCTGGTGTTATTGAAACATACTTTACAAGATGACCTCCAAAGTTGATCTCAGAAGGTGATAAGGTCCTTGAAGACGGGGCCCTTCAAATATTTTTGTCTTAAACTATTCACAACTTTGAAGGCCATCACCATCATATTGAGTAGAAGCTAGAAACAAATTGTGACCTAGTGAAGCTGTCACATGAGTCACATGCCCCTTGTAACAATGGATTCAAAAATTATCATCTCCTAGATTCAAAAATTATCATCTGTATTTCTGAATACTTTTTAAAGGTAGCTAAACGTAGAGTATGGGTCAGAACAGATGGCCTGTAAAAGACACCTTCAGGGTGTCATCAGAGCATGGCATTCACATGTTGCATGCTCTGATGGTGCTTGGAAGCTGGGCAGCCACCCAGATATGGGCAGCTTCAAGATACTCCAGCAGTGCGGCATTTATATGCTACACACTGTCAGAGCAGCTTGTAGCTGGCTTCAAAACACAGCAGAGTGGGAAAAGATTGCTTTTTGCCAGCCAAAAAAGGAGTTTGTCTTTCCCGCTTCTTTTTCGGCTGGCTTCAAGATGGATTGGGGCTGCGGCGTGTGTTTTCCATGGCTGCAATCTGTCTTCAAAAGGCCTGAATTCAAGCTGCCCCTTCAGGCCATCTTTATCCCCCCTAAATTACAGTAATCCAGATGTGATGGAATTAAGGTATGTGTCACCATCACAAAATCTGTCTTCTCGGGGGAAAGGTGTGGTTTCCAGACCAGCCTCAGGACAGAAACATTCCTGGCTTCTTCTGAGACCTAATCATAATCCATTATTAATTTTTACTTTCCATATTCTCACACATTTACACATCTTTCCATACCTATTTATGTCTTTAAATCTTTACCAACACAATTGTGTGACAATAAGTATCCTTTAAAATCTTAGCTAATTTTCTACCATTCCATAAAACCCTTTGTATACTTAAGTATGCTTTCCCACTATATTCTTTTCCAGTCTTTCCTAACCACAATTGAAATCTATAATTTTAAACATAAAAATCCTACAACACACATAAAACTGTTCAGATATGTCACTACAACTTCTTTTAATTATTGATGTAATGTAGCATATTATATTATCTATTTCCATATCTTTTTTATCTACTTTAGAGTAATTTGTCAAGATATATACATTAGATCCAAATTTCATTCCAGTATCACACTTTAATTCTTATATTAATCTTCTATACTTAAAACTGCTACTTTCTCCCATTTCTCTTTCAATCAGGTTTGTTTTCCAAACCAGCCTCAACCAGACAGAAACATTTCTGGCTTCTTCTGAGATGTAATCATTCAAGGCTAAAGGTTGGTCCAGAAGATCCTATTAATTAGTCACATTTTCCTCCAAAGGGAATACTAACCTGTCCAATTTGGGTTGAACCCCAACTATGAATCAGCTTTACTGGTGAGGAGTACTTGTGTTTTGGGTGGATTTAGCTACTACTTGTTAGTTCACACACAATCCATTACTCTATCTTCAGGTAATTGGTCAGAGCTTCAACAACCTCCCTAGAATGAGATGGAAAAAAGAGATAAAGTTCAGTGTCATGTGTAGACTGGTGACACCAAACCCCAAATGATCCCAAATAGTTTCAGGACCACCCATGAACTCCTGACCTGCTCATGGCAGGAATATGTTGAGACTGAAATTAAAGTTCTGCCAAACAACTTGCCTAGGAGATTCCAGCATCATTCCTGAGACCACCTCTGCCAGCTGTGGCTATTGTCCCAAATATTCAATTTAAGATACAATCTGACAAAAATCTTATGAAGGATAGATGGAACCGCTGATCATGGAAAAGGTTTCCTGATAAACCAGCAATGCTCCCTTCCTACAGGCCACACCTTTTCCTGTCAGAAAAACCTTGGCAGATGTTACTGAGACTAAGGGGGGTTGCAGACTGCCAGAAATAGTGTGAATTCAGTCCACTTTTAGGGTTAGGGTTAGTGCTAGGGAATCATGGGAACTGTTATTTTTCTGAGACATTGAGCCTTCTCTGTTAGACAACTCTGATGCCACAATAAAATACAGTTCCCATGGTTCCCTAACTCTAACCCTAACCCTAAAAGTGGACTGAATTCACACTATTTCTGGCAGTCTGCAACCCCCCTAAGTCACACGCCTAACATATCCAACTAGGTCTCTATCATGTTTACCACATTAGCATGTTCATTCAAGATTAGATCTTGGGTGATAGATATTTTTCCATTAAGAAGACAGCATTCTACAGAAAAAAAAAATTCTAATTGCAAAGGTTGTTACAAATTTTTAGGATATTTCTGGTTGGGAGATTGCCTGAACTGCAGAATAATAAAAACATGATCAACCTATTTTGCACTACCATGGCCTGGCCATCAACCACTTTCACATCTCCCTCCATCTCCTATTTTATTGATGGAACATTGCCTGGCTCTCCCAAAATGCTCCCCTTTTCCTTTGAGCTTCATCCAATCCAAGCAACCTTCCTAATCTACCAAACTTTCAAAACATTTTAATAACTTTGCCACTTACTCACCAAGCTTTCTGGCCTCCTTAGCAATACTTTCTTATTTGAGGTTAAGAAGAGAGTGATGCTGATGTCTCAGTCCTTGTTTCTAGTGGACTTTGGGAGCTTCAGTTTATTCTTGACTAAGGGGGGTTGCAGACTGCCAGAAATAGTGTGAATTCAGTCCACTTTTAGGGTTAGGGTTAGAGTTAGGGAACCATGGGAACTGTATTTTATTGTGGCATCAGAGTTGTCTGACAGAGAAGGCTCAATGTCTCAGAAAAATAACAGTTCCCATGATTCCCTAGCACTAACCCTAACCCTAAAAGTGGACTGAATTCACACTATTTCTGGCAGTCTGCAATCCCTTAAGTATATCCTTACACTGGAAATAGGTGATTTAAGCAGTCACTGGTGCTCTCTACCTGGTGACTCTCAAAGTGGCTCCCACTTATTGTTCCCAGACATAGTCCATGCACACAATTCCTGTGCCCAGCAGAAATTGGCACAGTGTCAATTCCTTGCAAGCCAGAGGACAGTGATATTCAGTTCACCCTACCTGCTCCTGATGACGTGGTTGCCTTCCACATGCTAATGTATTTCATGTTCTGGGTAATTTTTGCCAGCAGGCAACCAGGTAATGCTTGCTAAGGCCATAACTTGGGATGGGGTTTACAATTAATGCATTATCTTTTTTTTAAAAAAAAATGACAAGGGTTTCAAAAGGAACGCAGCAAACAAAACATAAGGAGTTTAGTGGTGTAATGACTAATATTTTCACTTACTTTTAGAAGCATTTTTAAACAATTTAGAGACATTTGGACAGGAATCTTTCACATTATTATCAAGCATAAGGTATCTTTTTTAAAGTAACAAAAGTAATGAAAAAGTAATACAATGAGTAATGAAAGAAGTTTTGTTGAACACTTAACAGTAGCAAATACATTGCTTCTTTTTGACATATATCAACTGACTATCGCCCCCGCCCCGTCCCCCCGCCCCCACATTTGCGGCTTTGACTTTTGTGGCTTTGATTATTTGTAGATTTGATTAATATGTTCTCTCTAGGAATCTCTAGGTCCTCCAGTGTGATTCTGTGGCCAATGTTCATCAGAAGTTATTCTGGAGGACCTAGAGATCCCAGAAAGAATGGGCCTGTGTAGGTCCTCCAGCATAATTATATGGTCATCTTCCAACACTGGAGGACCTAGAGATTCCTAGAGAAGTGGTCTCTCAGTAAGAAAAATGTTTTTTGTGTGTGATGTTTCCACTTTCATGGGGGTCCTGCATCCCTTACCACAGCGAATGTGGAGGGCCCAGTGCATTTATTTCATTTATTTCATTTATATGTTTCTGTTTGGAAGAATCATATTACAAACCCTGTAATTCTGAATATTGTTGACATCAGCAATCACTAATTTTAGTTTCCTTATCATAAGGAAGGGGGGGGAATGTATTTTGTTGTTGTCATGTGCCTTCAAGTCATTTTTGTTTTCTGGTGACCCTAAGGTGAACCTATCATGGGATTTCCTTGACAGGAGTGGTTCAGAAGTGGGTTGCCATTGCCTTCCTCCGAGAGTAAGTGTTTCTTGCCCAGGGTCACTCAGTGGGTTTCCATGGTTGAGAGGAAATTCTAACCCTGGTTCCAGAGTTGTAATCCAACACTCAAACCATTATCCACCCTTTTACTGAAAATCCTATCCAACCATTTCTCTGGCTATATGTGTGGCCAGAAAGTGACACACTTCCTACTATATCTTAGTATATGTAAGATGTAATTAAGAAAACCCAGGCAGGCAGAAATATTGTAGATGGAATCAAGATTCACACAAAGCTCAATTCTATACCATATTGCATGGTTTGCAGTTTTTCCTGCCCTTCCATTCAGTCTCAACATATATATGCAGTTGTAATAATTACAAGCAATTCCTTGAATGTGGGAATCTTTTTTTTTTTAAAAAAAAAATGAATTTGACAAAAGTGCTTTTAAAATATATAAAATGTTGTAAACATTGCTGCATGTGCATTGTCCCCTTGCTGCTGCTTTGCACTGCAGAGTCAACACAGGGAGGGATATTTTTCATTGTTAAAGATTCATGACCGGCTGGAGGAGGACAGGCCAGGAGGCCCTGAGGAAGCAGCGGAGGAGGCAAGCGGCGGCGGCAGTGCTCCCTCTTAAGCCCCCACCCTACAGCCCACGCCACCGGCTGGAGGAGGATGGGCCAGGAGGCCCTGAGGAAGCGGCGGAGGAGGCAAGCGGCAGCGGCAGTGCTCCCTCTTAAGCCCCCACCCTACAGCCCACGCCACCGGCTGGAGGAGGACGGGCCAGGAGGCCCTGAGGAAGCAGCGGAGGAGGCAAGCAGTGGCAGCAGTGCTCCCTCTTAAGCCCCCACCCTACAGCCCACGCCACCAGCTGGAGGAGGACGGGCCAGGAGGCCCTGAGGAAGTGGCGGAGGAGGCAAGCAGCGGCGGCAGTGCTCCCTCTTAAGCTCCCACCCTACAGCCCACGCCACCAGCTGGAGGAGGACGGGCCAGGAGGCCCTGAGGAAGCGGCGGAGGAGGCAAGCAGCGGCAGCAGTGCTCCCTCTTAAGCTTCATTTTACAGCTTACACCACTGACAGCTTGATAATTTGTAGTGAAAGTGGATTCGTGGGTTAGCTGTGAAATAGATATAACAATCTCTGTTCTGGCTAAGTTAAATGTTGTTAGTGCTTTCGTTTTGATGTATCCTTCATTACAAGGCATACCTTGTATATAAACACCCAGAATTAGGGTGTTTATTAATGCTTATAGTAAGGGGAGGGAGTTAAGGAACTTCCTAAATTTCAGACCTCTGGGATGAGGCCTGATAGATTGGGACCTATAGGAGGTGGGAAGAGAGAAGGGATAATTTTGTATAACTTCTCTATTCAGCCGGGGGGCAGCCACACCCTTACTTAACGAGTGTGCTGAAAACATCCAGCAACAGAAACAAGGTACGCAGGTTTAATTTTCTTTGTATGCTATCTAGAAATAAACGTCTATTTGTGTTATGGTTGTGACTTCACAGGGGAGTCTTTAAAACAATAATATAACGATTGAAGTTTAGGATTGATTAATAACAATAGGTATCCCGAAAGTGGACAAAGTTATCTAAACAATTTGACTGTTATCGATATTTTGTAAGGGCTTCTCTGTTGGTAGAGTGGAGATAATTAAATATAGGCTGGTATTGTGAAAGAAGATTCAAAGTAGAGAAAAGTATAATAGAATGTCAATAACTACAAGGTTGCAGTCAGCTAAATTACAATACGGCAGAAGGGGATCTATAGAAATGCCACCAAAATCACAGGAGACAGCTCAAATGCAGGCAATGTTTGAAGAACTCTTAAAGAATTTTCAAAAAGAAATAAGCCAAGAACTAAAAGATCACAGGAAAGAATCTAATGATAACTTAAATAAAGGTTTGGATAAATTTGAAAAGAAATTAGAGGAATTAACGAAAGAGATATCTATAATGCAGCGGCAGCAGCAGCAGCGGCGGGACTTTCCACCTGGGCCCCGCTCCTGGCCCCAACACGCCCGGCCCTGCGGCGGCGCTGAGGAGGAGGAAGAGGAGGGCGGGACCATCTCCAGGGCCATAAAGGCCCCACCGAGCCTTCCCTTCCCCCGGCAGCGGCAGCGGCAGCGGGACTTTCCACCTGGGCCCCGCTCCTGGCCCCAACACGCCCGGCCCTGCGGCAGCGCTGAGGAGGAGGAAGAGGAGGGCGGGACCATCTCCAGGGCCATAAAGGCCCCACCGAGCCTTCCCTTCCCCCGGCAGCGGCAGCGGCGGCGGGACTTTCCACCTCGGCCCCGCTCCTGGCCCCAACACGCCCAGCCCTGCGGCGGCGCTGAGGAGGAGGAAGAGAAGGGCGGGACCATCTCCAGGGCCATAAAGGCCCCACCGAGCCTTCCCTTCCCCAGGCAGTGGCAGCGGCAGCGGGACTTTCCACCTGGGCCCCGCTCCTGGCCCCAACACGCCTGGCCCTGCGGCGGCACTGAGGAGGAGGAAGAGGAGGGTGGGACCATCTCCAGGGCCATAAAGGCCCCACTGAGCCTTCCCTTCCCCCGGCAGCGGCAGCGGCGGCGGGACTTTCCACCTGGGCCCCGCTCCTGGCCCCAACACACCCAGCCCTGCGGCGGCACTGAGGAGGAGGAAGGGGAGGGCGGGACCATCTCCAGGGCCTTTAAGAAGTTTCTTATAGCCCTCCAGGGAATAACTGAGAGAACGTTTGCGTGGTTGGGGGAGGAACTTTACTTAGTAACTGTATAATTTGCATTTTTACATTGTGTATTTTAACTATAACTGTCTTTATACTGTTTTTGTTATTTTGTTTTTGGGTGGGTGGGTGGGGGTGGGATGGAGGGATGGGTTTTTTCTCAACAGTTACATAATTTGTATTTTATATTGTATAATTTTAAGTAATTGGTGTTTTTTTTATTTGTTTGTAAATTGCTGGAATGTATTACTGTATTATCGTTGTTTAATTTATTGTAATGTATTAATGTATTTTGTTGTTCACCGCCTCGATTGGCTAGCCAGAGGGGCGGTATATAAATAAATCGTATTATTATTATTATTATAATGCAAACTGATCAACTCATCATTAAAAACAAAACGCAACAATTACAAGATGCTACTAAAAAATTAGAAGATCAACAAAAATCGGATGAAAATTCAATATTGGTTCAGGAATTAAGATATCGTAAAAAATGTCTCAAATTGAGAGGGCTAACGGAAACAGCGAATGAGGATTTGTATACCAGAATCATACCTGCCTTGGCAGGATTTATGGAAACAGCTGAGGAATTTCTTGAAATGGAAGTTGATAAATTATTTAGAGTAAATTCAGAAGTTGCCAAGGACAAAAATTTACCGAGAGATATTGTCATTCGCTTTGTAAGATCCAAGGTGAGGGATGATCTCTTACAAAGAACTTACAGTGATACTCTACAAATAGAGGGACAAACCATAAAAATATATAAGGACATTGCAACAGCAATACTGAAGAAAAGACAAACATACAAGCAGTTGACTAGTTTTCTGTTGAAATATAATATTCGGTACTCATGGGATAAAGTTGAGGGTGTTGTATTTAGATATAAGCAGAAAAGATTCAGGATAAACTCAAAAGAAAAAGCGGAAGAATTCCTCAAAAGAGTAGTAGAGAAAAAGATTACAATCAGGAAGATAATAAAGCAGATAGAAGTAGTTATCAGACAACAGCAAGTAATCAAGAAATAAGTACAGTAAAGGAGCTGAAAGAAACTCCAATACTTGGTGAGGAAATAAGGTAGCACACGGAATAAAAGGAGAGACAAATAGTAATTTACAGTGTATAGAATCTGTATAGAATTTGCAGTACTCTTCTTAAGTTGTATTCTTAGTTTGAAACTTTGAAAATAAATAAAGTATGACCAAAATTATCAATCTCCTTTCATGGAATGTTAAGGGTATAAATAGGATATGTAAGAGAAATCAGATTTTTCATTATTTGGAGAAGAAAAATCTAGATATAATTTGTTTACAAGAAATAAAAATAAAACAACAAGATGCGTTCTATGTTAAAAATTACAAAATGGGACAGTGCTTTCACTCACTCCATGAAAAAAGTAAAGCAGGAGTAGCTTTATATATAAAAAAGACAATCCCAGTAAAAGAAATCTGTAAGGACAATGAAGGGCATTACATAGTTGTTGAAATTTCTCTCCCACAGTATAAGATATTAGTGGTAGGCATTTATGCACCAAATGAAAACAATTCTAAATTCTTCAAAAATCTAAATAAGGAATTGAGTAAACTTAAGTTTGAGGAAATACTGTTTATGGGAGATTGGAATGGGGTATTAAAGCCAGAGGTTGATAGATTGGTGAAAAATAGAGAAAGAAATAAACATGGAAAACTACCCAATTCCTTTTTTGATATGAAACAGCAATTGGATTTATATGACGTTTGGTCTATGACTCAAGGAAAGGATCCAGGTTTTACATACTATTCAAGTCAATATGGATCCTTTTCAAGAATAGATATGTTTATGGTTTCAGTTAATATACTTTTAAAGGTTAAAGAAATATCCATATTAGCTAGGGCAGTCTCTGATCATAATCCAATTGTAATGAATTTGGAAATAGGTCAAAAGCAATATAATTGGAAACTAAAAGTGGAACTTCTTTGTGAGGATGGATTTGTGGATGAAATAAAAAGAAATATTAAAAATTACTTCAAGGAAAACAGTGTAGAAGAAACCAAAGCTAAAACGGTTTGGGATGTGCATAAAGCGGTCTTAAGGGGAATATTCTTGAAAAAATCTAAAGAAGTAAAAATTGCACAAGTGGAAGAAATTAAAAGGTTGGAAACAAAAAGAAAAGAAACAGAAAAGAAGTTGATAAAAGATCCTTCCTCATTAGATATATTAAATCAGATAGAATATTGGCAGAAAAAACTTGAAAATGTCTTAAACAAAGAAATCGAACAAAAAAAGAGGAGAAAAAGACAAGATATATTTGAATTGGATAATAAATCAGGGAAATGGTTCGCAAACAAATTAAACAAAAAGCCAGGGATAAGAACTATTATAGAGATAGTCGATGAGGAGGGTAAAGTAACAGTTCAAAAAGAAATTCAAAAAAAATTCCATCATTATTTTGCAAATTTCTATAAGGAACAAAAGAACAGAGATTTAAAGATAGGGAATTTTGGAAAAAAATCAGAATATAAGTTATATGAAATTAACCGATGATGTGAGAGATAGGTTAAATAAGGATGTAACGGGGAAAGAAATAGAAGAGGCTATTCGGAAACTTAAAATAAAAAAATCACCAGGACCAGATGGATTCACTTCAGAGTATTATATTAAGCTGGTAGATTTGTTAGTAGAACCTTTAAAAAATACGATTAATGATATAGTAATAAATGGAATCCCCGAATCCTGGAAATTTGCAGATATAGCGCTGATCCCTAAAGAAGGAAAGGACAATAAAAAGATGGAGAATTATCGACCAATCTCCCTGACGAATACAGATTATAAAATATTTACCAGTATTTTGGCAAATAGATTAAAAGAGGTGTTGAAGGAAAGAGTGCATGAAGATCAAGCAGGTTTTTTGCCACAAAGGCAAATTAGACAAAATATTAGAACTGTGATTGATACTATAGAGTATTATGAGCAAAACAATGATAAGAAACTGGCATTGTTATTAATTGACGCGGAGAAAGCATTTGATGCCGTGAATTGGGACACTATGTTTCTCATTCTAGAAAATCTAAACTTTGGTGATAAATTCATAACATGGATCAAAAACATATATTCAGGTCTAAAAGCTAAGTAATTGTAAATGAGGAAAAGACTAAAGAATTTAATATTTTCGGGGGTGTAAGACAAGGATGTCCTATTCCCCCTTTATTGTTTTTGATAATAATAGAGCTACTTAATAACAATATTAGACAGAATAAAGAAATAAAAGGCCCAAAAGTAAGAGGCTCAGAATTTAAGATTAAAGCATATGCTGACGATTTAATTATATTTCTGGAAGACCCTATATGTAGTATAGAGAAATTGATGACAACTTTGGAGGAATTTGGGGAATATACGGGCTTTAAATTAAATAAGGATAAATCAGTAATCATAACTAAAAACTTATCAAGTATAGAAGAGGAAACCCTGAAACAAAAAATATCATGTAAGATTGTTAAAAGGGCCAAATATTTAGGAATTTATATCTCTAACAGAAATACCGAATTATTTGATCTAAACTATACAAAAACGTGGAAGGAAATTAAAAAAGATCTGGTAAGGTGGACACGATTAAAGCTTTCATTTTATGGAAGAACAGCTGCATTTAAGATGTTCGCGTTACCAAAGTTAATCTTTCTATTTACTAACTTGCCAATAATTCACAATACTAAACCATTTTCGGTATGGAATAAAGAATTAAAAAAATTCATTTGGGAAGGGAAAAAACCTAGAATTAAATAGAAAATTTTAATTGATACTAAAGACAATGGAGGATGTGATGTACCAGACCTGGAACTATATTTTCAGGCTTGTGTATTAATATGGATACAGGAATGGATTAAGAGTAAAAATAAAAGATTGTTAGATTTAGAGGGCCACGATTTGAGATATGGTTGGCACGCATACCTATGGTACGATAAGGAAAAGGTGCACCAAAGATTTTCACATCACATAATAAGAAGAGCACTTATAAATTCATGGACAAAGATAAAATCTAAATTTTATAGAGGTATTCCAGGATGGATGTCACCTCAAGAGGCCATGCTAGGTAGATTTAAAACAGTAACGAATTGGTTAAAATATGAGGAAATTATCATACAGGTGCCACGGGATGGAACAATCAAATTAAAAGAATTGGAGATAATTAGAAATAGAGACCCGGACCTAGCATGGTTTCTATACCATCAATTACAAAGTATGATGATGACTGATCTTAAAGCACAAGGAATATATCTGGTAAAGAATGAATTAGATAATATCCTAATATCAGATAAACCAAAGCTAATAGCTAACTTATATAAGATATTACTGCAAAGAAAACTAGAAAATGAAGTTGTTAAGGAACATATGTTACGTTGGGCAAGGGATGTTGGTAACGAAATTTCCTTGGAAAATTGGAATAAAGCTAGAAAAGCGACATATAAATTTACAAGTAATCAAATATCACGAGAAAAAAAAATTAAGTTAGAAACTAGATGGCATCTTACCTCCACGAGATTGGCAAAAATGTACAAAAATAACAATGACATTTGTTGGAAATGTAAAAAAAATCAGGGTACCTGGATTCATATGTGGTGGTCTTGTCCAGTTATAGCTAAATTTTGGCAAATGGTACATAAGATAATTATGGAAATTACCAATACAACATTTGATTTCATTCCTGAAATATATTTGTTAAATATGGTACAAATACAAGGTTTAGAAAGGAAGAGAAATTGGAAGCTAGTATTATATATGATAACTACGGCTAGGATACTAATAGCTAGCAAATGGAAAACAGAAGAAATACCAGTCATGGATAACTGGTTGTTTAGATTAATAGATATCGCAGAGTTGGATAGAAAAGAACAGTTACAGGAAGGGAAAACAAAAAATGAGATTAATAATATGTGGAATTCATTATTCATTTATTGTAAAAAAAGATGGGAAATATAACATCTTAAAAACTTAAAAGGATCTGTATTATCAGAAATATTATATGGGAAAGATACTCTAAAAGAAAAAATGAAATTAGAGATGACAAGAGAATTTTGTAAAATAAGAAGTGTTGAATGATAAAACTAATTAACATCTTATAGACGGGATATGTCAATGACCATGAATTGTATAATCAGTCAGAAACAGAGATGTATTGTTAATATTGATTTATAATCCGGGCAAATGTTAATATTGTAGCTTTGGTATATAGCTTTGTAAAATATTTATGTTATAAAAAAAGAAGAAGAAGATTCATCTGCTGATTAATAATTTCCTGATCTTGAAAATACACAATTCTGTGGATTATTGTGTTGCATCATGTAATACAAAGACAGTGCTGATCAATAGACTAGTGCAACAGCCAAGTGAAAGGGCTATGGCAACTAAAAACTCTATTGGTAATTCCACCATCAGTGAAGATTCTGAAGGTTTTTATAGATGGAAATAAGATCTAGGTTGCATCTATACTCCAGAACTAATGCAGTTTGACACTGCTTTAACTGTCATGGCTCAATACTATGGAATTCTGGGATTTGTAGTTCTGTGAGACATTTAGCCTTCTCTGTCAGAAAACTCTGGTGCCACAACAAACTACAAATCCTAGGATTTCTTAGGATGGAACCATGACAGTTAAAGCAGGGTCAAATTGCATTAGTTCTGCAGTGTGGCTGCAGCTAGATGCCATAAAGCAGGTATCAGCTGGCCAACAGATCCTACTTGATAATGTCTTTAATTAGCTAGGTATCCAAATAAAAACTAGTTGTGTTTTGCTGTTTATACAGCACTAATGACTAGAGATTGGTATTCAAGTCTGGTCATCTATTTCCCCCTATATAAGATAGGGAGTGTTCTACTTTTAATTTGATAATCCATTATATAGGCATTTCCACACATATTCCTTCTCTCTTCCTACTTTTGTGCTGGACTTGAATAGGAAGGGTGTTGTGCATGTATCCCTTTCTCACAGCAGGATCATCAAACCTCTAAAAGTTATTTGTTTCTCTCCAGTGTATTTAATGTCTATTGATACACAGTTAAGATGACATCTCCACTTTCCCTGCAGCCTTGCAAAAGTGCATTCAGCCTCTGGCTGGTTCTCTCTGAGACAAGGTATGAAGACTTATTTGTCCCTATTGAAGTAATGGTAGTATGTAGGTTTTTGTTAGCCAGAGTATCAAGGTTATGTTAAAATGGCTGCTACAGTTAATTTTCTGACATCAGGACAGAGATCTAATTCTCCCTCAGAGTAATGTAAATTCACACAATTCTTTCTGGTCCAACTACATTCTTTGAGGAAGTTGTAGAGCAAAGAAAAAGCAGTATTTGACAGGATGAAAAGAATTTTCAGCACTCACTTCTTATTCTGCCAGTCTAAAAGGACCTCCCAATATTTGTCTTCTTTCAGTGTTGTAGGCTGTTGGTGTGCAACTTGTGTCCTCCAGATGTTGTGGAACTGGAAGTCCCATCAGTTTTAGTCAGTATAGCCAATAGTAGGTCATGCTGGGAGTTGCAGTCCAATGCAGTTTGGCCACACTCATGTAGACATATAGAGCTCTAATAATTTGTTGTAGATGAAGAACAGAGCTTTAGTTCTGAATTACTGCATGGCATAGAACTGGGCTTGGTGGCACTTGAGTCTCCTTCCAACTCTGTGACAGTGAAGAAAGACCCCCCCCCCGACGAGTTGGAAGGGGGCCTTCTATTGCGTCTGCCATAAAAGGGCATAGACGCTTGATTGGCCAGGTGGACCGGAAGGCCCGCCTCTTCTGGTCAGCCTGGCCAATGGAAATCATCTCGCAGCTGAAGTCTTGCGAGATTTGAAGTCTCACGGGATTTCACTGCGAAATTTGCGGGGCTATAAAGCCTCGTGCTGCCTCATGGCAGCAGCCATTTTAGATTCGGACAAGCAAGGACCACCTTGCTCGTCCGTCCTTGGGGCTTTGCAAAGCCTTTTTGTTTGGCTCCACGGGGAGCCAGCGGAGGAAGGGAGGCGCACATGGCCACAGGCTTAGGTTTCACCTTCTGAGCGAAGGCTCTGGCCGAGGGGACGCCTCTAAGGGTCTACCCTTCCCCGCTGGCCCTGTGGCTGTGAGGCCTAGTGGGCCTAGCGTGTGGGGCCCGCGCTTGCTTGGGCGGCAGGACAGGCGCGGCTGCGGCCGTCATACTGCTGGCCCCTGGGATCGAGTTAGGCCGTCGCTTGGAGGCCTTGGCTGTCCTCCGGACTTTGGAGGACGCAGGGACGAGCGCAGCTGTGGCTGTCGTTGCTACCTGCTGGCCCCTGGGCTCGAGCCAGGCCGTTGGCTGAAGGCCTTGGCTGTCCTCCGGACCTTTGAGGACGCAAGTATTTTGCTGCGGAAATTTAAATAATAATAATAATAATAATAATAATAATAATAATAATAATAATAATAATAGCCGCGAATAACTGCTTTTGGTTGGGCCTTGGTCTTGGTTTCCAGGTGTGCCCAGTGTGGCCAACAGGCCTTGTGTGTAGCGCCGATTGGCGCAGGAAGGTGGTATTGCAGGGACAGGCCCCTGGATTAGGCAGACAACCTGGACTCATAGGTCAGCCCACCCCACCCCCTTGGTTCCATTGCACAGTCACTGCTTAATGGGAAGGTAGTGGGAAGTGCCCCCTTCTGTGTCACTCCGTCTTACAGTTTCTGTGGACCCAATTCGTTCAGGCCTGGCGGGGGTTAATTAATTAACAGCTAGGCCTGGCCTTAATAATAATAATAATAATAATAATAATAATAATAATAATATCAATATCCATTAGCGATAATATATTTAAATAAGATAACATTGAAAGGGGGTGGGTGTAGAGGAGGGCCTCCTCATTACACGTTGGCTAACCTAACTTGGTTGGCATATTGTTAAATGGGAATACATGCAGTTCGCATTATCATTGGTGACACAGGTACAGTGAGTTATTCCATATCCTGCATCAATCAACTTATTAATTATTGGTACTTAATTATTTTAAATCATGCCGCGTAGTAAGATTCAATCTAAGTGGCGTGCTGCCTCAAATGGTCAAAAAAGTGGACAGCCTGCTCCTATGCGACCGGCTAATATCTCAAATAATGATGACGATATCACCACACATTTGGCCCAGATAGGCCGCACTATGCAGGCCTGTGCACCTGTATGTGAGCAGTTGGCTCAACATCACTTGCAAAAAGGGGCGCAAGCTAATACCTCTTTGGTTGCGCACACAAATGCTAATGTTGGACAAGCCACTGCACATCTGGCTGTTGATAATTTAAGTCCTTCATATGACACTGCATGTAGTTCCCCGGGTACTTCAGCTATGGAGGTTGGGCAATCAACCGTAGCTGATGTAATGGAACTTCTGAGGAAGTTGAATGAGAGGCCTGGGCTGTCCTCCAAAACTTGGAGGACTTTCTGTTCGGTGCGGTAATTTTAAAAAAAAAAAAGAAGAAGCTGCAAATTTGGTCTGGGCACCTTCCCTGCTGGCCTTGTGGAGGTGAGGCCTATTTGGCCTAGCGCGGTGGGCCCGCGCTTGCTCTGGTGGTCGGACGGGTGCGGCTGCGGCCGTTTTCAACGCCTCGCCGGCCCCTTGGGTTCGAGCCAGGCTGTAAGGTTGAAGGCCTTGGCTGTCCTCCGGACTATGGAGGATGCACGTGTCTGGCGCGGCGAGTTAAAAAAAAAAAAGCCGCGACTCTGTTCTTTTGTGGCTGGGCCCTGGACCCAGCTTCCAGGTGTCACCAGATTGGCCTTCAGGCCTTGTGTGTGGTGCCAAATGGCACAAAAGTCGGTAAGAAAGGGACAGGCCCCTGGATTGGGCAGACAGCCTGGATACATAGGTCAGCCCACCCCACCCCCTTATCCCATTTCACAGTTGCTGTTTAAGGGGAAGGTAGTGGGAAGTGTCCCCCCCACGCCACTCCTTCCTACAGTTTCTGTGGGCTCATTTTCGATCAGGCCTAGCAGGGGTTAATTAACAGCTTGGCCTGGCCATCATCATCATCATCATCATCATCATCATCATCATCATCATCATCATCATCATCATATTCAACTGCAATTATATATATATATATATATATATATATATATATATATATGGTAATATTAAAGGGGGTGAGTTGGATGAGGGCCTCTTCTTACATGTTGGCTAACCTAACTCGGTTGGCAGTTGTCAAACGGGAGTACATGCAGTGTTCACATTCTGGTGGCACAGGTATAGTTAGTTCTTCTATATCCTGCATCAGTCAGCTTTTTAATTATTTTGTACTTTAATTATTTTAACATTAAGGGGGTGAGTTTGGAAGTGGGCCTACTCTTACAAGTGACTAACCTAACTTGGTGGGCAGTTGTCGAATGGGAGTATATGCAGTTCACATTATAATTTGGTGACACAGGTATAGTTAGTTACTCTATATCCTGCATCAATCAGCTTATTAGTCATTTTGTAATTTAATTATTTTAAATTATGCCGCGAAGTAAGACTCAATCTAAGCGGCGTGCGACCTCAACTGGTTCAAAAAGCTGGCCAGCCAGCTCCTAAGTGAACTGCTGATATTACAAATAAAGAGGATGATATCACCACTCATTTGACACAGATAGGTCGCACTATGCAGGCTTGTGCGGCACTACGTGAGCAATTGGCTCAACATCACTGGTAAAAAGGATGCAAGCAATTACCTCTTTGGTTATGCATACAAATGTTAATGTTGGGCAAGCCACTGCTCAACAGGTTATTGATAATACAATTACATCACCTGACACTGCATGTAGTTTCCTGAGTACTTCAGCTATGGAGGTTGGGCATCCAACCGTAGCTGATGTAATGGAACTTTTGAAGAAAGTTCCTGGTGTGGGGCACCACAGTGCCACGGTGCTTACTTCTAGTTAACCTACTTGGTCTGATTTATGTCACTTTCTTCGGAGTGTGGTTGTTACAGGCCAGAGTGATGTGTAGACACCTGAGACAATTGCGGCTTGCAGCGGTGATGTACCAGGTGCTCATGGCCGACAGCACAGCACCAGAGCTGCTTCAGTGACACTCACGGTGGGAGTTCAGCAAGCATCTTTGAATGCTTCTCCTTATACAATGAGCTCAGGTTTGTTGGATGCTATAAATTTGCTGGCAACATGGCCTTTGGCAGTGGAGGCGACAGGTGGGCAGACAGGGTTGACATCGTCGAGCGATCGCCCTAGCCTGGAACCTGTAACAGCACCTTTAGATAGCTCTGCCCCAACACAAGGTTTTGGAATTGGGGTTACAGGGCAATACAAATATTAATACCACGGTAAGTCAAACAAAGGTAGGTGTAAAAGGAGCTCTGCAGGTTTGAGCATAAGTGTAATATCTGTAAGAAAAACCACCCAGGTTCAACATGCCTTAAAGTTAAAAAAGTCAGGAGGTGGAGTCCCTTCGCAACTCTTGGCATAAGTAGCCTTGATGGCAAAGTGTGATATTAAATCGGCCGTTAGGCTACTTCCAGTTCATCCAATGGATTTTGATCTTTGGGTTTTCAATTTCAAGGGAAATATGATTTTGATAAAGCCATGCCAATGGGATGTTCCATCTCTTGCTCATCATTTGAAATGTTCAGCACTTCTTTACATCGGTGTGCCTCTAGAGGGTTGGGTAGTCAAGCAATTACTCATTATTTAGATGATTTTCTTTTTGATGGTGACCCTGAGACAGTTGATGCTATTGGCTTTTCAGCGCTCTCCGCCCAGAAAATAAAATCTGAGTACATGTGGCTGAGGAAAAACCGAGGGCCCTGTTACACGTCTTACTTTATTGGGAATTGATTTAGATATTCTCGTCTCCCACCTGACAAGCTAACAGCTATGAGGCTGCAGGTGAGGATGATGAAAAGTAAATCAAAAGCCACACTTAGAGAATTTCAATCTTCATCTGGTTTGCTGAACTTTGCTTGTACGGTGATAACCCCCTGGAAGGGCATGCTGTTCACGTTTATTATAAAGCCACTAAAGGAGTGAAGGCCCCACATCATCATTAGAATAAATTCTGGGATAAGAAAGGATTTGGAGATAGGGGAGTCATTTTTGGAACAATTCAATGGTATTTCTTGCTGGAGATCTGACCTGCTACTTAATGCAGATTCTCAGGTACACCGATACTTAAGGGGCCTGTGGTTTTGGAGTTTACTTTAATGGCCAGTGGGCATCTGAGGAATGGCCAATAACATGGGTTGAGAAAGGTTGGACTAGAGACCTCACCTTGCTGGAATTATTTCCTATTGTGGTGACGGTTCATTCATGGCCAGACCAATTCGCAAACAAAATGGTACGCTTTTGGTGTAATAACCAGGCAGTAGTCTATGTAGTGAATTCCTTGTATGCCAAGTTTGACAGGGTAATGTCATTGGTGAGGAAAGCGGTGGCTCAATGTTTAAAGTATAATACTGTGTTCCAAGCTCAATATGTTTGTGGTGTACTAAATTCTTGGCGGATGCACTTTCGCATTTTCAGTTTTACAGATTCTGCCAGTCAGCGCCTGAGGCAGCAGCTCATCCTTTGGAGAATTGATTCCAAGAGACGTCTGGATACTTGGTCATAGTTTAGTATTCTGGGCGGAGGGACACTTCATCCAGCAGCGGCATGACTTGGCCGATGGACTTGGACTAGCGGGAACCGTGAGGTGGTTCGGGCACAGAGGCATGCTGTGGGGAGCCATACTCCCTAGAATAATTGAACTGATGGCTTCATTCGCACAGCCAAAAATATTATTGATTCATCTTGGGGAAAACAACCTTCCAAGAATGACTTCATTGCAATTGGCTAGGCGCATAATTAAAGACATGAAGGAGATTCGGCGGATGTTGCCGCATACACTCCTCATGTGGACAAAGTTTCTTCCTAGGCGTGTTTGGCACGATGCCAGAAGTGACGTTGCCATTGATGGAGCCCGGCGCTGGCTAAACAGATATGTGGCGAAGACATTGAAGAGGATGGGGGTGGCCATTGTTGATCACCAGGGAGTTCGGTTTGGGTCACCACATTTGTACAGGGGTGACAGAGTGCATCTCTCCCCTCAGGGGAATGATATGTACCTATCTACCTTGGAGTCTTATTTAAAGGCTTCTATAAGGGGGGGGGGGAGAGGGGATGCCAAGCTAGGCTGACCCCCTCTTGTGGCGGAAAGGGACCCTCCCCCCTTTAGGGAACTTCTAGGTTAATTGGAATTATTAATTGGAATTGAATAAAAAAGAAATTGGGTATATATAATTGAAATTAAACAAATTTGTTATGATGTAATATTAAGCTAATGACGTCATAAAATGGTTGCATCATAAAATGCTTTGACGTTATATCCGGTTGGGGGGGGGATGTAATTGTTAGGTGATTTACTAACTTAAAGTTTTGACGCATGCCCTGAAAAGGTTTAAATGTTACAGCACCTGCGCCCAGAACATTTGGGCATGCGTCAAATAAATTATTGTTAAGAAATACTTAAATTGTGGATAGATAAATGTTATATATTGAATTTAAATATGTCAGACCCTGTACAAATAAAGTTGTAGCCAATGTTTCACCCATAATATTGAGTCGGTGTCCTTTTGTGCAGACGCAAAGACCCCCCCGACGAGTTGGGAGGGGGCCTTCTATTGCGTCTGCCATAAAAGGGCATAGACGCTTGATTGGCCAGGTGGACCGGAAGGCCCGCCTCTTCTGGTCGGCCTGGCCAATGGAAATCATCTCGCAGCTGAAGTCTCGCGAGATTTGAAGTCTCGCGGGATTTCACTGCGAGATTTGCGGGGCTATAAAGCCTCGTGCTGCCTCATGGCAGCAGCCATTTTAGATTCGGACAAGCAACCCACCCTTCCCACCCTTTAATTGTTGGTTAACATGTTGTGGACACCCAGGCTGCGGCTGGTCGCCATCAGGGGGGCCGGGAGGGAATTTTCACAGTAAATGACTGGGTTTTTTGCCCTCCTTGGAGTAAACGACATTACCAACTATCATGATTCATGTTGTTGGCTATTGAATGTGTGGGAGAATATTATAGGGATAGGGTAACGTTATGGTATGTTAAATGTATTGGAATTTGAAATGCAAGAAGTTATAATTATCGCAACTAGGACGTTGGGTCTGTCAATGTTATGAGATTGAAGTTTTGAGTGCTGGCGGAAAGGGACCCTCCCCCCTTTAGGGAACTTCTAGGTTAATTGGAATTATTAATTGGAATTGAATAAAAAAGAAATTGGGTATATATAATTGAAATTAAACAAATTTGTTATGATGTAATATTAAGCTAATGACGTCATAAAATGGTTGCATCATAAAATGCTTTGACGTTATATCTGGTTGGGGGGGGATGTAATTGTTAGGTGATTTACTAACTTAAAGTTTTGATGCATGCCCTGAAAAGGCTTAAATGTTACAGCACCTGTGCCCAGAACATTTGGGCATGCGTCAAATAAATTATTGTTAAGAAATACTTAAATTGTGGATAGATAAATGTTATATATTGAATTTAAATATGTCAGACCCTGTACAAATAAAGTCGTGGCCAATGTTTCACCCATAATATTGAGTCGGTGTCCTTTTGTGCAGACGCAATTTCCACTGCAGCCTCACTCTTGGGGACAAAAGTAAATCTTTACCAGCAGTATAGTTTGGCTAGCCAACTTGCAGTTATTTCAGTTAGCCCGTTTATCCATTGACATCCAAGGTGGTTGACAGGGTTTTCCATTGACTCCACACTGTTCCAGAAAGGTCCTCATGAGCACACTAGCCAAAGCATTTATCTTGGTCCCTCTGCTGAGGAAGAGTTCCCCTTCTCTGTTCATTTTGCTTCTTCCACTTCTTCTTGTCTTTCCGGTAGACATCTATTACAACAAAACGTTTTCCATCTAATTTTAGACTGTGTTTGGTTATCTTAAAATTTTGGTCTTTTTGCCACATAACAGGACTTTCTACAGTGCATAAATCTAATTCCTATTCATTTTTTAAATAAAATACAACTGTGGGCAAGGAGGGGGTAAATAAAAATAACTGGTAACCTGTTTGTGATATTCATAGGTATAATGGGATAACTATTTTTTATATATATACTTTTTCAGATCTTGCAGATACATTACCTCTTTCTGCAAGTCCTCGCTCTGGCACAAAACAAGGGCCACCATTGGGTGTGTGTCTAGGTTTATTCTGCCTTATCTAGATCATTAAGGGAGGAATTGTTGATCTTAAAAGGAGGATAAAGACTGTGCGCCCTTCCTTTTATGCTCACAATCAGCCAGAATGAGCCATAGGGAGTTGTACCTACATCCCTCCCTGACTCCTATTCATCCTAGGCACATCACATAAGTACTTTTGTAGACATTTAAATTCTACCAGTGTGGTGTAGAATTTCAGTCATGAAGTCCTCCATAGCATCAGTGGGTCAAAGGGATTGGGAGTTAAATCCAAGACCAAAGACATGATGCTGTTTTTAAAACAATCAGATAAGATGTCTTTTTCAGTTCTTTGAATCTGACATTCTTCTTGAATCTGCATTAATCAGGGCAGGTGATGTTCTTCAGTAATCAGGAACACATGTTGAATTCTTAGCAAGGAAAAGGAAAGTATTTAGAGGGGGAAGCACTTCCTACCTTAACCAGAATGATTGATTCTCTTTGGTGCTGGTGACTTAAAACGTTTTCCATCTTCTTTGTCCAATCTTGCTTTAGCATGAAGCTATATTGCCATACTAATTATTGTTGTTCTTGCTATTATTTCATGCTGCTGCATGCATGCAAGCTGTATCTGACTTATGGTGACCCTAAATGACCCTATCACAGGGTTTTCTTGGCAACTTATTTAGGAGAGGGGGGATGATCATAGCTGAGAGGGATTTGATTGCTGGTCTTCCAAAATCCTTGTCCAACAACCAAACCACTACACCACAATGGCTCTTTACTATTCCATTTATAGACCACCCTTCCTCAAAATGCTGTATCCATGGTAGCTTGCAAGATATTGAAACAATTTGTTATTGTTACTGTTGCTAATTGTCTTCAAGTTGATTTTGACTCATGGTGGCTCCATGAATGAGACACCTACAAGATTCCCTGTCCTCACCACTCTGCTCAGGTCCATTCAGACCCTTAGCTCCCTGATTGAGTCTTACTATCTGGCATGCAGTCTTCCTCTTGCTCTACCAGCTTCTACCTTCCCCAGCATTATTGTTTTTTCTAGTGAGTCACACCTTCTCACAATGTGGCCTCAGTTTAGGCATCTAGAGAGAGTTTGTACTTGATCTGTTCTAAAAACCCATTTGTTTGTCTTTTTGTCCATCCATGGTATCCTCAGCACTCTTCTCCAGCATCACATCTTAAATTAGTTAATTTTCTTTCTATTGAAACAAGCATAAAATAAAATACATACAAAGATGTTGTGTTATGAAGATCAATTCATTTTAATTGTATGGAAAATAAATTTGATCTTGCTTATTCTCAGGGTGTACCATATGGGACATATCATTGATAAGCAGCTTTCACCTGGTAAATAGTATGGCTATTCATCTGTGGGTATTTGATGACAGATGAAAATATATCTTTGTGATGCTTTGAAAGGCTCTGAATAGTTTAAGCCAGTCAGTGGGATATGAAAGAAGGAGGGGAAAACAGGAATCTTATTGGAATCTTATTCTTTTGTTTATACTGCATTCTATCAATGTAGTCTTATTTTGTGATATAGTTTTAACTTTTTAACATTCAAAAGAAAGAAAAATACTCCAGGGCATGTCCTTTTCATTACTAAAGAAAATTTATATTCAAAAAGGAATCCAAGATACCATGGACTGTCAATTATGAAGCAAGAAAGCATTCCTTTTATCATGAAATATATACATCTTTACATTTTCTTACCTACCTGTTGTCCATATACAACTACTTGCCAATCAGAAAGGTTTTGTTTGCTTATTCTATGTATGTAGTGGTGGAGGAGATAAAACCTTTGGCCCAATTTATTCTAAAATGTACATATACAGGGTTTTGAATTGTTGTAGCCTTTTAAGCTGATTTAACATATTGACTTGTTTAACATGTCTACATTCTGTTTAAATTACTTTATGCTTTCAATATGTAATTACCTTAAATTTTGTGTATGGTGGGTGGGGTTGTACATTGCCCTAAGAGCCCATAATAAAAAGTAGGATAAAAATATTTAAATAAATAAATGGGATACCTCAATCAAACAATGTGAAACAACTAAGTCTGTGTCAGCTTAATAACTATGCCAGTTTTAATGCTCATGCTAATTAGATCAAAACACAGCAAAGAACTGATATCATCAGTGTTAACTATAGTGATGGAGCTCCATTATGATGCCCTTGGCTGAAGTGTTTCTGAGGTTTTGCTGATTGGTGCACTGGGAAATGGCATCTTCCAGTTGTAAGGTGCATCAAGAGCAGGAAACTGAAAACACTCCTTGGGGTCTACCACAACCACTTGTCTCAAGGTGCCCTGCAACTAGGAGAGTGCAGCAGACATCATTTCCTAGCTCCCCAAGTTCCAACACCTTAGAAACACTTCAGCTGGGACAGTGTCAGGCTGAAACAGTAATTTATTTTGGGGGGGGGCATGTTTGGCCATTAACAACCACAAATGTGAATCCCCAGCAGTTACAACACTGTAAACCCATTTTATAATCTCATAACTGCTGACCAGGATGCTAGCTCACATCTTAACTCTGGCTTTGTGCTATGCCCAGGAGACCTACTTGGCTATGAAGCTCAATGTTGTTTTGGTGATTCATACTGACTATTGTGTGTTTTGGGATGGGAGGATGAGATTAAAATGACATAAATAACTTAATTGTAAACTGTATAACTGGATGTTGTAACTAGAAATGACTGGCACTTAACAGCTTGTCCAAGGAAAATGTTGAGTTTCTCTAAACCACATAATACCAGAAATGCAACTTGTTTAACATTCAACTTGACCATGAGGTTATTAGAGAAATACCACAATGTATTTTCTGAAAACAATACAATGTCTTCTCATAGTGCACTGAGGTGTAGAGCTGAAAGATAATCAGTCTTCTTCAAGATGAGATAAATGGCTCTGTATTACCTATAATTAGGGAAACAAATTTATTTCAAGGAATGTTTATTTCAAGCAACCTCAAGTGTCAGCTCATAATTGGAATGGTAGGTTTTCCAGGACAACCATTAGAAATCAATTATTTTTGATTGCAGACTACTTGAGGACAACATCTGGAATGTATACTCAAAGTATAAGATATGACTTCATTACTATCTCATATTTCGGATTAATTGTTACTATTTCTCACACACAAAATAAACACGTTTTACTCTTTTTTGCTTAATCTATTGCCAAATAATTAAAAAATACCTTCTGTTTTCAGCAAAAACTCTGCTTAGTGTCTTACTGCTCTCTCACCAACACTATTGACACCTACTGACTTGGGAAGCGATTCTTTTGTTTTAGATTTCCTCCACACATATTTGTCCAGCAATATGATGTCAAATTCATTATTTCTTCACAGCTCAGACACAGTCTTTTGTGCACAAAACAGCATTTTCCACTTTAAAAAAATTACTGGACAGAAATATTATTCTCTGTGAAGAAAATACTGTCTCCTGAGCAGAAAATGTAGTTTTACATAAAAAGTATGTGAATTTTGCACCACATAGTTCCCTAACTAACAACCTAGCACATCCACCTTTTCAAATCACATTCAAACACATAGCCAGTTATCAGTAACTTCCAACATTTCATGCTCATATCCTTCCCTACAATCTCCTTATATTACTATCTCTACTGTACATATAGTACTTAATACTTTACCTTATCGCCTCTAATATACATCCAATAATATATTTATAGAAGTCCAAACATTACATGCTGAAATAAGGTTTAGATTCTGTCTGTATGGGCATATTAAACTGGCCTCCACCATCCTCTCTGCAGGGAATCCAGAATGCATACAGGCCATTCCCCAAGTCTGGTACAAACAGACTGGACAATACCCTGCTCTTTCAGCACCAAACCCAGGGTGTAATCCTCTTGATACAAAGTAAAATAACTCCCTGTTTGCGACAGATCTTCCCAGAAGACGCAGACCCCTCTGTTCCTATGCTGGATGGCTGTTTACAACATGTTCTGCTGTGCCACCTGGCACATCCACTATCTTGGGTCACTTGCTCTGAACTCCGAATGAAGTATCCATCAAGCTGGATGCCTTGTTCTGACCTCAGGACAAAAGGAGCCAATATGGCATGAATGTTTCAGGTGGCATAGTAGGATGTTGTACGAACAGTTGCCCAGCATAGGAACGGGGGGCCTGCAACAACGGGGAGAGGTAAGAGCAGTCTGGGGCCAGTGCAGACAGGACCTAAGGGTTAAGAAATAAGTAATAGAGGTAGAACCTTCCAACTATGCAGTTTTGTACAAGATTCATTGATTTATAAATATCACAAAGAAAAATTATGTGAATTTCAGATGAACAAGTGAGGCATGAAACAGGAATAGTATCAAACATAAAGCTTATTGCTGTTTACAACACCCAGATTCAAGAATCATTAATTCAATACTGTAGGTAATTTTGTGTGAGTGCATGACTTAGCTCTGGAATACTAAAGTGAAATGAAATTACTACTATTTCTATTCCCACTACTACCATAAATTACTTTTCCTAATCTGGATACAGCCAGATGTTTTAGCCTGTATTTTCCACCATTCCCAGTCAGCAAGCCAATGGTCATGAATGAGCAAGGTGGTAAACCAAAACAACTGAAGGGTCACAGGTTTGTGTAGGCTTCGCTAAATATTTGGATACAATCAAATCAAAGCATAAGGACATCAGAGCAATGCACTTAAATACTAGAGTAGCTTCTGCCCTTTATAATGGAGAAACTTAACAATGCTCAACTTGAAAATAAACTGCACATTCATTCAGCATCTGTAGTGCACTAGGAACATGCAGCAGGCAAAAAGTACTTAGCAGATTTCCAGTGTGGAAAATTGTAGTTTTTCAAGCATTTATCTTAGGGGTCATTCTGACATCTTTTTTTTTTTTTTTTTTTTTTAGTGGAACAATGAGAATGACTTTATTCATGCATTCTGGGTTTGTTATTCATACCATGGATCTGCATCTATGTGCATCTCTGGGAGTTCAGTTGCTCACACATGCAAGCACTCAAACATGGAGTCAACGATGTGAATGTATTCAAAACACATTCAAGGCAGGCAGAGTTTAATCCTGTATTATCCTGGGTCTATTCACATTGGTTATTCACACTGCCAACAATGCAAATCTTTTTTTAAAGCTTGGGGGAAAAATCTCATATTGATTATCCCAGGTTGAGTGGGGTTTTTTTGGCAGCTCCCCACCAAAACTGAATCAGGTGCATTCGGGTTGCATCTGAACAACAGAAATTCAAGCCAGATTCATCCTGGATTATTTTCACACTCTGAATAGCTCCTCAGTGTTCTGACTGGTTGTGTCATAATATTTTCCCTTAAAAGCTGCAAGAACAACATCAAAAGAAAGCAAATGTCAATATTGTCTAGACGTCTTTTTTCCTTCATTTTATTCCAACTTGTTCTAAAATTATCAACACATAGTAGAATCAATTCTCCTTTTCAATGTAGTTTATTATTTTTCAACCAAAATCTATTTTGTGAAAAACATCTGTGGTTTAATATCTTGAACCTTCACAATCAATTATAAAATTATGAACTATTTGGAGGACTTATGGCAGGTGAGGGAAGTTCTCAGAATTCACTCTCGTCTATGAAGGTTATCCTTGTCATTACTCTACAAGCACTGAAATTCAATCCTTGGATAAACACTTCAGCCAGCATTGGTGGCTAATAGCATGAAAGAAGTGTAAATCAAAGGATATAATTTCTCATGTTTTAGGTATTAGGAAATGAAATTAATGAATCAATCCTTTAAAGCATTTCTTTTATCCACAAGATTATAAACATCCCAAAGATGAAAGTGTATAATCACTGTTACCTATAAGGGAGACTTCTTTGGTTCTGCTGCCAGGAGATCTCCTTTTAATAGGAAACAGGCCAATCCCAAGCAAAATATTCCCTCTGAGCCAAATCCCTATATCCCATACTTAACAAATGAGACAGAATCAGTTGTCATAAATAAGTTACTGAAAGTCACAAAGTGAATATGTAAATGCTTGTGAAATAATAATATTTTCATTGGGTTGGTCCCCCCCCCCCCATAAAGTGAAGAGCTTGGAAAAGTTATTTTTTGGACTATGCGAATCTTCCCTATTCTGGAGAGTTGTGTTCAAAACAAGTATCTCTTCCAAGTTTTGACACAAGATTCTTGCACAAACCAGTTGGATAAGGAAAACAGTCCTGTGGAACCCAGCTTCTACAGACAGACAAATTGGAAGACATGCTTTTGAATCCTTCCTTTTAAAAACCATAGCCAAAATTGGCCCATGCAAATTTACAACTGCTTTTATTTTAAAATGTTACTGTGCTATCTCTTTAAAGAAACTGCTCTGCACTGAAATAAAAATGAAGAGGAGGAGAAAGAGGAGGATGCCTTTTAAAAATTATGTATTGTTGATGAAGCTGCAAGTGATTCTCTTCCTGAAAACAATAACCTGCATTTAATGGGAAGAAATGATCTGCAAATTCCATTACATTTGTGGGTTTGGCATGCAGTACTTATTATATGTCGGAGCAAAGCCACTTTGTACATCATAATGTTCACATTACAAATTCACTGCTCATAATGGCACAGCTAGTGTATGAACAGTTCTCCCCCCCCCATCCTCCCCAGCAAACTTATGAAATATATTTCTCGTACCTCAGTTATTGATGTATGCACACTTGATATTGTCCCAGAGCAGTAAGGGAGACTTAACTGATGCCTGCAAGATTTGATTTATTACTGGTAAATATGATTGCCTTCATAATCTGATTTTATTATGTTCAGGGTTCCCACAGGTAAACTTTTAGGAAGAAGGCCAATTTTATTAAACCAGCTTTATGTCTGGAAACCAAATATTTTCCAGGCAAGAATGAAAGCAAGGCACAAGTCAGATTTATAAAGTGAATTAAAAGTAGAATTGTTTCTCCTTCCATTGAAAACAAAGATCCCAAAATTGTTTTTAAGGTGGTGGGGTTGAACATTGGCAGGCAGGTTATTATTAATTGTGACTACTTGCAGATATGTTTTTACAAAACAATGAAAATACAATAGATTGCCTTAAAAATCATCATTGTCGTCATTATCATTGTCATCATCATCCAAATGAAGGTGGCAATAAATCAGACTACCATGAAATGAATGGCAAAATAATGATAATTTAGTACACTTCTGATTGATAATTCCTGAGGGGAGTCTTGATGGGCCAATTTTGCCTAATTGTTTCAGGGGGGAGGGGTCCTGAGCTTCCCTAGCCAAATTTCAGAAGGGGTTGGCCCTCTCCTCTGGGGTCCATAATTGAAAATATTTTTCCTCTGCAGTTTTCACAACAAAAACAGCTTCATAACAAATACACCCCTGTATTATGTCAAGTTAATGATTTGTTCTACTCTTACAATACTGGATACTATTGTGAAGGAAAATATAGTTATTGCTGTAGATTTTAAAATTTTAAAACATTGTGAAAAACTCTGCTTCTGATAACCTACTGAAATTATATTTCAAGGTTGTAAAGAATATTCACAAATTTTCTCATTCTTGATTTAAAAAGTATCTTGACATATAGAGATGTCTGGTTTTTTTTAAAAAAAAATAAGATTTTTTTAATCCTTTATTGAGATAAAAAAGATCAGCATTCCTCCTCTAGTCCCTACCCACCCTTTTTCTTTTTTAGTTTAATAAATATAACCATTTAATTTTACACACACTCACAGATCCCAATTTTTTCTCTGAAAAACATTTTTGGGAAGAAACTCAATATTGTTGTACAAAAATTGTTGTACAAAAGGTTGTTGTACAACCTTTCTTTTGCAAGAAATTACCAAAATGCTTGTAAAAAATAGAAAACAATGAGCAAAAGATATATGAATATCTTTGGATTTCATTTGAAATCTATCCTTTTTTTGAGAACCTTCTCTGAATAATTACAAAAGTTTGGGGGCTGTTGTGCAGGCCACAAAGAATGCTAGAATTTTTCACACATTGGTTTTCTTTGCATATTCCCCTGCCTGGGTGGAGCACCCCAAAGCCATCCCTTTGACTATCCCATAGAGATGACTTTGAACAGCTGTTGGGAGAAAAACTATTGCTTTGAATAAAACCTCACCCAGCCTTGGAAGGAGTTATTCTTGGCCAAAGGTCTTTTGAAGGTGGCCTTATGTCCCCCAGAAGCAGCTTTCCAGCAGGTAGCTCTGTAAAGCAATTTCTTTGGACTGTCCTTAATTGGGAGTACATAGGGACTATGCAGATGTGTAGGGTTACAATTAGGGTTAAGGCTAATGTTAGGGTTCTAATATTCAAGCGCACCTACACCAGTGCATCCACACTTGGAAGCATAGGGTGCTTTATATTAAAGCTTGCACAGTAGGGTGAATGCTCTAGATTGCTGACTCAATTTCTGCCGCACGTGTGATGGTGCATTTATACATCCATTTTCTGGTGTACTGGTGTTGTTGCATACAGACGCACATGCAAAGGTGCGAATCTTCGCCAAAGGAGTGGAAAATAGTGGCTCCTTTTTGTGGCAGCTTTTGTCAGCATATGACAGCTAGAGGGCACTTTCCTGGCAACTTTTTTTTCCCCTTCAACAAATGCTTTATTAAAGAATTTGCATAATTATACATATTATCATTCCACTATTCACAAAATTATTATACAATTAAGGTAAAATATTGTGTCCTTTACATAGCCGTCATTACGAACAAAGGAAAATATGAGAAAAGAAACGGAATCTTTCTGAAAGTCTAAAAATTAAAACATTCCTTAATTAATTACACATCTGGATTATATGTAACCATAAATCAGTTTAGTAACTGGTGTTTGCCTTCATATCCTATTATAATCCGTCGTTTTTAGTAATCCGCTATGATACGAGGAAACTTTCTATTCTTTCCCATTTTAAGTTGAAATCTTTCTCTTGTTTGTTCTTTATAAACATTGTCAATTTATCCATTTGCATTATATCTCTTATTTTCCGTTTCCATTCCTCAAACATTTCTGTATTGTTTCTTTTCCAGTTCTTAGAAATAATCAATCGTGCACCAGTTATCAGGTATAGTAATACTCTTATTTCGTCTTTTTTTAGTACCCCTTTCAGATTGTCCGTTATATTCAATAAATAGAGTTTGGGGTCCATTTTTATCCTGATATTGAATATTTCCATTATTTTGTTGTGAATAATATTCCAAAAATCATTCACCTCACTGCACGCCCACCACATATGAAAAAGCTTTGCATCTTTTTGTTGGCATTTCCAGCACTTACCTACATCTTCTTTGTTTTGTTTAGCCAACCTTGCCAGTTTCAGCAGGTACAGGTGCCATCTATGCAATACTTTATAATAGTTCTCTATCAGGTAGGTGCTTTTTGTGAACCTTACATTATTCATCCAAGTCTTTTCCCAGGTTTCTAAGTCAATATTTTCTTTTATGTCTTGCATCCATTTTATAACACATTCTTTAATACAATCCTCTTTTAACTCTATCTCAAGTAAACATTTGTATAGTCATGTTATCATATGTTTGTTTCCTTTTTTGAAAAAATTTTCTAGTTGTTTTTTCCTACTTTCAATACCATAAGTTTTCATATCTTTACTGTATCTAGATCTAATCTGCATATAGGTATACCAGTGAAGTTCAAATCCTACCTTCTGTAGCTCCTGATGAGATCTTAGATTTACATTTGCTCCAGAACTTTGCATTAAATCTTTATATGTAATATATTCATCCGTATGGAAAATATCTATTTTGAAAGCTTCCAAAGGTGAGGTCCAGCATGGAATTTTAGAGTAAAAGTTTTCCTTATATTTATTCCATATTTTGAATAAGGTGTTTCTAATTATATGTTTATTGAACTCCTTTTCCGCCTTTTCCCCACAGTAACATAAATACCAATGCCAACCTTTATCTAGATCAGCACTTTCTAATATTAATGTTTTTTTGGTCTTTTAAGGTTACCCAATCTTTTATCCATGTAAACTCTGTGGTGTCATAATAGATTTGCAGATTTGGGAGTCCTAAGCCCCCTCTTATCTTTTCATCTTGTAAAGTTCGCATTTTTATTCTAGATTTTTTCCCCTGCCAAATGAAATCCCTCAAATCTCTGTTCCAGTTTTTAAAACAGGATGAGGAGATGTATATTGGGATGGTTTGGAAAAGGAAAAGAAGTTTAGGCAGCACATAGGATTGTATAACCGCTATTCGACCTAGTATTGACAGCTGTAACTTCTTCCAACTATTTAGCTTTTCCTTAATTTGTTTCCATGTTTCCAAATAATTGTTCCTTAACAGAGTAGATTTTTGATTTGTCAGGTTAATACCCAAATATTTTACCTTGTTGATTATTTTAATGTCAGTTTGGGATTTTAACTCTTTCTCATCAATTGTGTTGAGGTTTTTTATCAGTATACTGCTTTTCTGTTTATTTATCTTAATGCCTGTCATTGCACTAGTCACCTCTAAAATTTCCCATAATTTTTTGATACTCTTTTTAGGATCATCAAGAATTATAGCCACATCATCCACGAAGGCTTTAACTTTGTATTGTTGGTTTCCTATAGTTAGGCCCAAAATTTGTTTGTCATTCCTGATTTTTCTAAGGACATTTGCAAGTATCATTATGAACAGCAAGGGGGAGAGCAGACAACCCTGTCTTGTCCCCTTGTTTATTTTACATTTTTCAGATTTTTCCCCATTAATGTCTATCTGTGCCTATTGATAATTATAGATTTCTTCTAACCATTTTATCATTCTGTTACCTATTTTGGATTGTCTTAATATTTCTTTCATGTAAAACCAGTTAACATTATCAAATGCTTTCTCATAGTCGAGAAAGACTGCCTAATTTCTTATTTTTATGATGTTCATAGTATTCAATAATGTCTACTAAAGTTCTTACGTTATTTTTTATATTTCTTCCTGGTATAAAACCGGATTGGTCCTCATGAATCCATTTTGCTATTATTTTCTTTAATCTTTCCGTTAGAACTGTTGCAAAGATTTTATAATCGATATTTAACAGTGATATGGGTCTATAATTTTGAATTACGCTTAGATCTTTATCAGCTTTTGGGATCAATATAATCACTGCCTCTCTCCACGTTTGCGGGTATTGACCTGTTTTTATTGCGTTAATAGTATCATGGAGTGGAGTGATTAATTCCTCTTTAAATATTTTGTAATATTTTGCTGTAAGACCGTCTGGGCCTGGGGCCTTATTCTCTTTTAGTTTCGTAATAGCATTCATTATTTCTTCTTTAGATATTTTTTGGTTCAAAATTTCTTGTTGCTCTTCTGAAAATTTTGGTATATTTTCCTGATTTATAAATTCTCGAATTTTTATTTTCTTTTCTTCATTGGTTTGAACTTCTCTAAATAAATTCTTAAAATATTCTGTCACAATTTGTTTAATTTTACTTTGATGGGTAAATTCTTTTCCTTCTTCTTTTAATTTGATAATTAGTTTTTTTCTCTTTGTTTTTTAATTCTATATGATAACCATTTGCCAGTTTTATTCACATTTTCAAAGTAATTTTGTTTTGCATATTTTATTTTGTTTGCTATCTGTATTGTTAACTTTTTATCTAATTTACCCATTAATAAATGAATTTGTTCTCACAATACTTTATCATGTGGTCTTTCTTTCAATTCTTTTTCTTTATCCCTTATTTGCTCCATGATTTCTTTTTCTCCCCTTTCCTTTCTTTCTCTACTTTCTTGTTGAAGGAAGCAACCTCTTATAACCACCTTTCCTGCGTCCCATACTATTTGGGGCGCAGTGCCCTTATTTGAATTTTCTTCAATACCATTTTAATTCCTTTTTTATCCTTTGTATGGTTTCTGCATTTGTAAGCATGTAGTCTTTCAGTTTCCAATTAAATTCTCATTTAATTGAGGCAAATTCTAAAGTCACTGCACAATGGTCAGCTAATGTTCTAGGTAAAATTACTGTCTTCATAACTTCCCTTACTAATTGTTTAGAAATACAAATTATATCAATTCTTGACCAACTCATATGTCTGTTCGAGTAAAAAGTATAGTCTTTGCTTGTATTGTCGCTAAATCTCCAAATATCGATTAGGTTTAGTTTGTCCATAAGGGTAAATGCTTCCTGTGGTAATTTTCCCTGAAAGGTTTTTTTTTTTTTTGTTCTACCATTGGATCTATCATTTGCTGGGTCCCAAACCCCATTCCAATCGCCTGTGATTATGCATTTGTCATAATCTAATTTACTCAGCTCATAGTATATTTTCTTGAAGAATTTTCCTTTCTTTTCTTGAGGGGCGTATAAATTGAATAATAATACTTTATCTCCATTGATAAACAGTTCTATTGCTATATACCGCCCATCAACATCTTTCAAAATTTTTCTCAAATAGATTTTGGTACTAACATAAATGGCTACCCCCTTTTTTCTTCTTCTTTGTTTTATCACACGCGGCATACAAATCACCAAATCCTGGCAACTTTTTTTTTAAAATACTTTATTAATTAAAATCTGACAATACAATAACAAACAACATATATTGACTTATTAAGTAACATACAATCACAGAACAGTAGAAAAAAGAAAAAAGAAAGAAAGAAAGAGAAGAAAAGAGAAGAAAAGAGAAAAACTAAAGAAAATATAGCAAACACAAACAAATATTAACAAAACTTCCTGGACTAGGACATTGTTCTTAATTCAACTTAAATTTTGCTATCCTCGATATTTTCTTTAAGCTATGCATCCCAAAATCTAAAACCGCAATTGGCTTAAAATACCATACTTTAACTTAATTACATATTTACATTTCATCATTTATCAAACTCATAGCTTCATTAACTAATAAACCAAGCAATAGTTTTTCCTTAATTCAGTCAATCATATAAACCCTATTCATATAGTCACGGAATGGTTTCCAGATCCTCTTATTGGCCTCCAAATTGAATCCCCTTAATAAATTAGTGAGCTCGTCCATCTGTTCAATTTCAAACAATCTATACAACCAACTTTCCAAAGTTGGAATTTCTTCTGTTTTCCATGATCTTGCAAAAACCATTCTTGCGGAAGTTGTCAAATGAAAAATTAGTTTCCCATATTTGTTTTCTAACTCTTGATTTTCGCATAAACTTAACAAATATAGTTTTGGGTCAAGATTAAATTTCAAATTTAGAATATTTTCTATGGTGCCATGAATTTTTTTCCAATATTTTTGGGCTTTATTACAAGTCCACCACATATGTTTGTATGTACCTATTGTCTTTTTACATCTCCAGCACTTATTAGAGATGCCTTTATAAATTCTTCCAATTTTAGCTGGTGTAAGATGCCACCTAAACTGCATCTTTACATGATTTTCTCTGAGATCGCAGCATGGTGTATATCTTATTCTGTTGCTCCACAATGTTTCCCATTGGTCCAGCTTAATATTATAGCCTAGCTCTTGAGACCATTTAACCATCATATCTGTTACAAATTCATCTTCCATCTCAAAATTCATCAAATATTCATAGAGTAGTGCTATTTTATGCTTATTTCCAGAGAAGATAATTTCATCAAATTTATTACTTTCTTTTCTAATCCCTATCAATTTCTGATCGCATCAAATCCTGGCAACTTTTAAGCATGCGTCATCTAAACATCATGCCTACAAGTCACCCTCAAAGCACTGTGGTGAATAGAATGTCCAGCTGGCCAATCAGGAGGCAGCTGAGGGCCAACCAATAGAATTCAAGCACTTGAAAATTCCAAGTTGACAGTTGGAGTGGAGACTTGGGAATTAGACAGTTGAAGAGAGTTGTTGTCAAGGAGTTAAGCCAGAGAGAGGGCTGTATTTGGGGGAGTTTCTGAGGGAACTATAATTTTGTTAGTTAGAGTCCAGCCTGGAGGAACTTGGAACACATGCAGCACTCTAAAGAAGGGAGTTGCTGTAGTGTTCTCTCCTGAGAGATATTGTTAGCCAGTGTGGCTGAAGTATTAAAAGTGAAGTGGAAACAAACATTGTTATATGTAACCAAACAAGCCTACAGTAACAAGCTTTGATACAAGTTATATTTATTCCATGCTGTTTTAAAAGAAACCTTTCTTCTTATTTAACACCACTTGGCCTACGTTTTCTGAAGAAACCACGCTACTAACATTTTAAAGTTTTGGTGTGGGATATCATACAAAGAATAGTGTGGGTCCTGTAAGGGGTGGGATAATGAGTTCTCACAGGACTGCCATCCAAAAAGTCTGTGCTAAAGGTGAATGGTGGCAGGAGTGCACACCACACGTAACAGCACCTCTCTTTGCCCATCTGCATAGCCCCATAATCAGGGTGGGAAGAGCTCTAAGTAAGCTCTTCCCACCCTGATTCTGCTTGCAGCTTGAGCAAGGGTGCTCACTTAATAATAATAATAATAATAATAATAATAATAATAAAATTTTATTTATATCCCGCCTTTAGCCAAGGCTATCAAGGCGACTTACAATTAAAATACAATCGCATACAATTATAATAGACATATACCCCCCCCCCCCGAAAATATATTAATATATATTCTTGACCATCCATACTTCAGATTTGCAACCTACACCTGGTAAGCCCTGATGTAGAATTACAGAATCATAGCATTGGAAGAGACCTCTAGGGTTATCAAGTCCAACCTCCTTTCATGCAGAAATTACACAATCAAAGTACCTCCAACAAATAGTCATCCAGCTTCTGTTTAAAAAACTCCAAAGAAAAAGACTCCACTACTTTCTGAGGCAGCACATTGCACTGTCTAACAGCTCTTATTGTCAGGAAGTTCTTCCTGAAGTTGAGGTGGAATCTCTTTTTCTGTAGTTTGAATCTGTTGCTCTGAGTCCTATTCTCTGGAGCTGCAAAAAACAAACTTGCTCCAGCTTCAGTGTGGCATCCTTTCAAATATTTAAACAGGATTTATGGATTCTTTTCAAGCCTCTGCAAACCTGGGACTCAATAATTATTTGATGACCAAGTACTAGAATCTTCTGCTTTGACTATCTTCTCAAGTTTTTTCATATAGTTCAATTACTGTACCTCTTAATAATACTGGTATTTTGAGGGGGACCATGGATTACAGGTGATAGCAGTGGATTATTTATATGGAGCACTGCTCCTGTAAGCCTTGAAAAAATTCTTTCAAATACCTGTATCAGCATTCCTTCAATCCCCTAAGTCTGTTGGTTTTTTTTAGCGTACTCCTTTAAAACACATTTAAATTAAGATATAGAAAGATAGAAAGATATATCTTAATTTAAATGTGTTTTAAAGAAGTACGCTTTAAAAAAAAAAACAGTTTGGAGGGCATGGTGGTATCCCTACATCTCCATTCAGTTCCAGAGAAACTTGTTCTAATTCAACAATACTTCCCTTAGTCAGTGTTTCTATAGTTCCTTTACCACCGATGGACTATTTTGGGCCTCTGCAGACCGGCCCAAAGGGCTGGTCTGGAGGCAGAGTTGGGGCGGCGCAGCCACACGCCAGCCACCCCAACCCCACGCTGATGCTGTCCTGATGCCGCATGCCATTATGCATGGCGCACGGCATCAGGACGCCCTTCCAGTGCAGCGTTCAAACACACTGCACCAAAAAGGATGCCGCATGTCAGTTCTTAGGGCGGCCTTTTGTCGCCCCTAAAAGGAGCGGCATTTTGCCGCTCTTTTCCGGACAACAAAAGGGAGGCTCAGGGCCGTGGCGTGGGGTTGCCATGGCCCGATCTGCCGCTTCCCATGAGCTCTACATGATACATAGTTTGGCACACTGTTGGCAAGTGTCTTGAAGAGGTTGATGGATTTTCCACTTCATTCAGCTAAATTTGGTGCTTTCCATAGTGGTAGAATTTAAAGATATAGCTGTGTTAATCTGTAGAATTAATATATAAATTTTATACATATATAGTTCTTCAAAAACTTGCCCAAACAGATACAAACAGATATCATCTTTTTCAACAAGTACAAGCAATGGGATGTCATCCCTGGGGACCTACATGTGGGGAGCCCTTTGCAAAACTACGTATCATGTAGAGCTCATGAGTCCTACTCATGCTGACTGGTTCTGCAGTAGCCAACATTCCTTTTCAGTTTTCTTCAGTTAAACTCCTGCACTCCTGTCTGTCCCTGGCTTCCACTACACCACAAACATTTGAAGAAGTAGACTAAAGTCTACGAAAGTTAATGCTACAAACATCTTTTTTTTCCAGTTAGTCTCAAAGGTGATACAAAATCTCTCTCTATATAGATATATACCAGTTCACCTTGATCTCTAAAGAATCTGAAGTTGAATTTTGAATCCTCTCAGTGCCAAAGTAATTGGGAAGCACATGGATTTACCTGTTTCGATAAGATAAAGTTGTGAATATTTCTATACTGGGGTTAAGCAAGCTCAGTCCATGGGGTGTATTCAGGCATACAGGGATACCACCATGCCCTCCAAACTCTTGCCCTCACAGCTTAATTTGTTTGCCTCCAAACAAACAAAAATGCCTTGTAGGAAGTGTAATGGGAGATTTTACACTGTTATCAGAGGTATAAAATAAGGTGCTTAAGAAACAGAGGGCTGTTGAGAAAATAATAAGAATGTAAAACATTTGGTATTATGAAAGGATACGTCGGAATGGCAAATTTGTGCACAATTTTTATTGCAACTGTATGTTGGTTTCACCTGATTTCCAATCTTTTTGCTCTTTTTGTTGGTTTCACCTGATTTCCAATCTTTTGCTTTGTTGCAAGCAAACAAAAGTCTGCAGTTCCAAGAGTACTGAAATTGAATTGGCTTCCATTCTTCCAAGGTGTGTGTGTGTGTGGGGGGGGGGGTGTTAATATTTTTTTCCCCTTTGGCATCTTAGTATCCTTTCTAACTTGCTATATCTAACCTGATGCAATCACTCCGGGTTGTTACAACAGATGGAATTGGTTAGGGAAGCATTTTGAAAGTGGGAGGAGAGTTTTGCTTTACGATAACCCTATGATGGGATTTTTTTCTCAGTCAATAGTATGCCATGGTTTCTCTTAAATATGGCTATGTGCATTCTGTGTGCCTGATTCAAATGTACAATTTGCAGGTGACTTTTGCTATCCCTCTTTCTGGCATCCCAATTAAGCCTTTCACGCAGTCAAAAAGATATATATTTTATATCTAGGCAAAGGCATCATTACAACATCTCTGCTAACTCACCTGCATTTCCACTACAATTAAAATGCTTCTCTATCAATGTTTCAATGGAGGGGAAACAAGACCAATACTTTAGATCAATTAAAGACTTCATACTCATATCTTGAATACATTTTAGGCAAAGTGATGTTGGGCACAGCACCAATAAAAGATGATTCCTTTCAACTGTTCCTCTCTTATTTTGTTGGAATCTCTGTGCTAGTGTTGTTGCTGTGCATTTCAAGTTGTTTCTAACTTATGGGCCTCAAACAGATGGGCCCAATGAAGTGGTTTCAGGCCACTTTGGGGGCATCGCGTTTAGATGACACATGCCCTGGATGTGGCCAGAAACCACACCATGGCCACTCTAAGGGGAGAAAAGCTGGACTAAAAAGAAGCAGAAATAAACTGCTCTAGCTGGAAAGTGCACATCTTCAACAGTGCATATAAACACCCCGACATGAGACCGTTCCCAAAGGAGTGCTCCATCCTAACCTTAACCATAAACTGGCATATAAATGCACCAGTGCAGGTGCACATTTGAAAAGTACAGAGCCAGGGGTCAGGGCGGCAGTGCAAAAAAGGGGAAGTATGACACCCAAATGGCTGTAAGTACAACATACACAAACCACACAGTCCAAGAGGGGGCATGGGGTGAAGCAGGGCATGATTTGCATTACCAGTGTCTTACTGGGCACACCTTTGCTCCAATGCCCTATCCTGGTGGAGGGTTGCAGGTGCAACTGTGTTCATGACCAAAGAGGGTGGCCATCCAATGGAATGGCATCTAGGAAGCGAGTTGTCATCGGAGGTAGGTTAGTGCAACAGTGCACATGGATGATGAGTGGTAATTTTTTAAAAATACCCAGCAGCATGACTTGAAACCACGCTGTGTGGTAGTGGTGTACTCATGTGGACTGCCTTGGGAATGATCAGTGCAATCAATGGGGTCTCAGCCAGCTCTCAGAAAAAGCAGCTTCGGGCCACTCTTTCCTGCCAATATATTTGAGGTCATGGTGACTCTAAGGTGAACTTATCACTAGGTTTTCTTAGCATGATTTGTTCAGAGAGAGTTCAACCTTTGCCTTCCTCTAAGGCTGAGAGAATGTGACTTGCCCAAGGTCACCCAGTGAGTTTCCTTGTCTGAGTGTGGAATTAAAACCCTGATCTCCAGAGTTGTAGTCAATGCTCAAACCACTACCTCATGCTGGCTGTCTTTCTGTGCTACTTTAGCATCGGGATTTACAGTTTAGTTAGACTAGATTTGCACATCCAAATCCTCTGATAAAAATCACATATTTGCACATACAGTTTCCAGGATATGAGCAGAAGGACTATTTCAGATGAAGATATAACTACTGCTCTTTGGGCCTGTAGAAGATTCTTCCTGGCTTATTGTCCCTAAATTGGAAAATGGCTTTTACGATGCTCATTCTTATCTCTACCTGGTTGTGCTGTAGGCAGAGTATTGCCTGTGGTCTGCATATGCCCCTTGGAGTCCATTTTACGCCCCCCCATGCTCAAATCCTTCAATTTTTAAAAAATGAATGATTTTCAGACAAGTTTTGGCATGAAAAACGTGCAGATAATACCCCCAAACACACAAAAAACACCCACCCTGATAACTTCCAAATACCTCTTTCTTTTCTTTTCTTTTCTTTTCTTTTCTTTTCTTTTCTTCTTTCTTTCTTTTTTTCAGCTGCCCTCAAAAGGATGAAGGAAGAGGGTCTACTATCTTTTGGGCAAATGAGTAATACCTGGCATTATGGCAGAGGACTGACTAAGAACTATGATAAAACCAATTCCTATGGGGTTTTTAACACCTCCTGAGTCTATATCAGCTATCATTGCTATTGTCAGCTTTTGTTGTTAGCTGCTTTTGCGTCAATCTTGACTCAAGACAATCCTGTGAATGAGGCATCTCCAAGCCCCCCATCCTCTACCTCCCTGCTCAGGTCCTGCAGACTCAGGCCCATGGTCTCCCTGATTGAGTCTATCCATCTGGCATACAGTCTTCCTCTCTTTCTACTTCCCTCCATCTTCCACAGCTTCATTGTCTATTCTAATGATTCATGCCTTCTAATTATGTTACCTAAGTATGACAACCTCAATTGAGGGGCTATGCAGATGGGTGGCTCTGGGCTGCCCCTGCTAGCCGTGGATCGGGGCCCTTTTGTGGCCCTAAGAGCCAGTGCGCAGCTCTTTAGCACCCTTTCCGGAGCAGCGCATCAAAATGCTGCACTGGAAGGCTGTCCTGACACCATGCGCCATGCGTAATGGCGCGTGGCATCAGGACGCCGTCAGAGTGGATTGGGGTGGCCGGCGTGCAGCTGCCCCACCCCATCTCTACCTCCAGGCCGGCCCTAAGTCATCTTGGCTTCCAGAGAGAGTTTTGGCTTGATCTGTTCTAGGACCCATCTGTTTGTCATTTTAGCTGCCTGTGATATCCTCAGCACTATTCTCCAGCACCACATCTCAAATGAATTAATTTTCTTCATATCTGCTTTCTCCACTGTCCAGCTCTCACAGCTATACATGGTAATAGGGAATACAGGGAATTGTCAGGTATTCCCATTCAGACCCCATGGCCAGTTTGATGTGAACGGGTTAGTGCCATATTTCAGCTGTTGCTCTTCATCTTCAGCAATCTCTTGTATATTAGAAACTGCCTACCATAGGCATGTGCAGTATATACACCACCACATTCATGTGTGTGTGTGTATTTGTTGTTTTTGTTGTTAACCACCCTCGAGTCAATTCCAACTCATGGCGACTCTGTGATATATATGTAAATGGATGACTATACCAAATTCCCTAATATCCAAGGAATGGTAGGATTCCATTGAAGTAATTCACAGGAACAGATCAAGGGGAAAAATATATAGCACATTCTGAATGTTAGAATATAGTGCTGACTGTGTGTTGAATACATATTTAGAACCTGCCGGTGGGAAATAAACACAAACTATAAATCTTTTTATTTCTTCAACTGTATTAATTATTTCAGCTAGCTCTAACCAAAAAATTAGTTACTCCACAAACATAACCCTCTGGTATGGGTGTATGGTGTGTGCGTGCGTGCGTGCGTGCGTGCGTGCACGCGCGCGCACACACACACACACACACACACATATATATATATAATATGTTATGATGGGCAACATAATGGATTTTTATTTTCATTCACCTTAGTGCCTGCCTGAACACAATCCATTAGCAGCCTAGCTCTGCTTTGCCACTCATGAGTTATGCAGTCATTCCTAACTCATGAAAATAAAGTATGCCACCCTTTTGAACCATCAGAAGTTGATATTTATGAAAGGGCACAGTGCAGAATATATTAATGTGTATAGAGTATTTATTTGCTTGTCTGTCAGCTTGCATGTGCATATGCATATATCCGTGTAAAGCTATACTGCTTGTATATGTATATATTCCTGTGTCTATCTGCAAGCCTATATAAATAAAATAAAGATGTTGCTTGGTAAAAGGATAACAAATTGTAAAGAAACAAGTCACTTTAATTGGACATGTCAAGAATGCTGGCTTGTTGTTGGGTCCCCCCCCCCCCGCCCCCGTCAACAGATATTCGGTAATACATGAACAAAGAAAAATCACTTTTTTATTTTGTTTTTAAAGACAACAGTCAGGAAAATAAAATAAGTACCAGTATTTGACTTTGTGTAAGCTAGGAAAAAACACACACATGGAAGATGATTTCAGTAAGGACAGAATGTGCCATAATGCACAGCAGAACCTGAAAATGAATTCTGTGAAACCACACAAAAAATAAGGGAAATAGGTATCTTTAAAAAAATAAAAACAAGCCCAAAACAAGCAAACAAATGAGACCCTTAGCCCTTTTTGTGCCAATTCTAGAAGACGGGGAGGGGGAACAAGTACCCAGTTGGAAAGGGATGGAATCTTGCTAATAATGTCAAAAGGATTAAGGGCATGAAGAGAAAAAACAAAACAGCTGAACCTAAGATTAACTCTTTGTTGTGTAGTGACAGGGCTGTTTATTTCAAGCTCCTTCTCTCTTCTTTGTCATAGGAAGCCCTTAAACCTCAAGCTGCTAACATCTGGGAATTTAACTTTTCTTTAGTGGGACCATGGGCCGGAGCAGACAGGCAGAAAAAAGCAGCTCAATACTAGTTTTACCAAAATGGGTTTGAAATCCTGTTGTCCACACAGTCCTCTCCCAAGGCAGCCAATCCTCCACAGGCAGTCTGGACTGCGCTGCATCAAGCCACAGGTCTTGATTATTTTTTTCCACCTCCCCCACAATGCATGTGCACCATCGCATGAACACCATCAATTACCTCCCTTGGCCTGCCCAGCTACTATCCCATTGGATACCCGCATGACTGGTGGTGTGCCCGACCACACAGTGGCATGTGCGATACACCACTGGTACAGTACATCGGTGTACTATATAGTGAAACGTTGGCAAGCACAATCATGGAGGCTCCCATACATGCCCCCTTTCTCTCCATGCCACTCTGTTGGACTGTCTGGTTTGTGTACATTGTAATTACGTCCATTGCATTATTGGTGGCTTGTCATGTTTGTCATACTTTTGTATTTTTGCTTTCCTGGATTCCTGCACTGTCGCTATGCCGTTTATATGCTGGTGCAATGGTGTGTATTTTTGCTGTTAAGTTGGAGTATCTGAGCTTCTTTTTGCTCTGATTTTCAGCCTTGTGTTTGATTTCTGCAGCTTCATGTTGATTTTCACTTACTTTCACCTCATATGTTGTCTATACTGCTTTGATGCCACTTTATTTGGGTAATAAGACAACCCCCATAAGTCTTAAGCGCTACCAATAGGACAATAGAATAAAAAAGGAACTGAGGCTGCATCTGCATCTGCACTGCAGAAATAATGCCATTTGACAATACTTTAATAATAATAATAATAATTTTTATTTATAGCCCGCCTCTCTGCTAGGCAATCGAGGCGGGTTACAGCAGTTAAAACAAAACAATGTAAAAACATCCCCAACCCAAGATCCCACCTCCCGCCCCCTTAAAACAATATTAAACAAGAAAGGAATTAAAACAATACAGCAATCGATGAATAAAATCTAATAGAAGATATTGCACGCGGCTGGCCAAATCACTTAAATAAATAAATAAACGAGCAGATTCGTCTCCCTGAGCAGATGTTCCAGGAGATATTATTCAGGGAAGGCCTGCTGGAAGAGATCCGTCTTCACCGCCTTCTTGAAGGTGATTAGCGTGGAAATAAGATGAATCTCTTCCTATGGAATCATGGAATTTATAGTTTGTTGTGGCACCAGAGTTGTCTGACAGAGAAAGCTAAATATTACACAAAACTGCAAATCCTGGAATTCCATAGCATGGAGCCATGGCAGTTAAAGCAATATCAAACTGCACTATTTCTGCTAGTGAAGATGCAGCCTTACCTGTGTGATTCATGAGCAGAATAAAATATCAGAGTTCAGGAATACTTTTTTGGGGCCACTAAAATACTTTTTAAACAAAAAGTGTGAGCATTTACGTCCTTCAGAACTCTTAGGCTGCATGTTAAACAAACAACAACCTTGGGGTGCGGAAAGAAACAGTGTAGTTTCACTCACCAAAGTCACTCACCAAAATAAAATGAGTGGTGAAAAAGATTTGTATGAAGAAGACAACTCACGATAGTCTCACTTCAACAAACACTGTACCCTACTATTAGACAATGCAACTGCCACTACCTCACTTGCTGGATATAACTATCCCTTGTTAGCCATTAATATGGCAATTTTCAGCCTGTTTCTAGGAACTTTGTGGTACTTTGCATTCTTATTAGGATTCTTTAACAAGAAGATCAGTAATCATGCTTCACAAGAAAAAAAAGGCTTAACCTGATTTTTTTTTATGCAGCGTCAGGAGAGTTTTCAGAGCATTTGAGGGTGCACTCTTCAATATGTGAAGGCTGTGACAAGGCCTAAAGGGTTTGAGTCATATTCCCATAAACTGTGACTGCATCTACACTGCAGAATTAATGCAGTATGATATCACTTTAGTTGCCACAGCTTAATGCTAGGGAATTCTGGGATTTGTAGTTTTTGTGAGATATTTAGCCTTCCCTGTCAAAGACCTCTGATGCCTCTCAAATTACAAATTCCAGGATCTCACAGGATGGAGCCATGACAATTAAAGCAGTGTCAAAATGTATTTATTTTTGCAGTGTGGCAGCAGTATGAGTATTCTCTAAGCTAGGGTGGGCCACTACAGTGGTTCTGTCCTTGGGACAAATTGTCCAAAATGTCAAGAAAAGTTTTAAAACTGGAAGTTAGAAGTTTTGAAAAGTGAACATTTTCAAATGTTCAACTGTACAAGGAGCTGCAACTATGTAAAAGCTGATAGCCCCTTCTGGATTCTACCAGAAGCAACATTTTCTCTTATTTAATGGCCAAAAAAAGGGAAGTCATGGTAGTTGGGGGGGTGAGGGCTATAAAAACAGCCTGGGGTGTCTTCTGTGACCCCAGAACTGCACTTTGTCCGTACCAGCTCTAGACCATGCTTTGGAATCCTCTGCTCAGCACATGACACCAGACTCCTCCTTGGCAGATATGAGCAGGATGGCATCCGCCTCAGAAGAAATGTCATTGGCTGCTTTCCGGAAGTATATATCAGAGTTCAGTGAGTTGATTGCATGCTTTGCATACAGAGGATTTCTGATTCACTCCCTGGCATCTTTTGTTAAAAAAGGGATCAGATAACAAGTGATTTAATAGGTCATTGTCAAAGACCTCATGAAGCCTGTTGTTGTTGTTGCAGGCCTTTAAGTCATTTCCGATGTATGGCACAGAGTATCACAGGTTTGGGTTTTTTTAGCAAAATTTGAGTTTACCTTTGTTGTCCTTGCATGCTGAGAGAGTGTTTTTGCCCAAAGTCACCCAGTGGGTTTCCATGGCCAAGTAGGGATTCAAACCCTTGTCTCCAGAGTCGTACTCTAATGCTCAAACCACAAAGCAGAAATACTGTACTGATCAGATAAACAATCAGACCTCATATCAGTCAGCTTCCTATGTTCTTTTACTTATGATTGCTAAAGGCCTTTACAGACCAACCTAAAGGGCTGGCCTGGGGGTAGAGTTGGGGCGGGGCCCCAACCCCACCCTCATGCCATCCTGACACTGTGTGCCCGTCCACATGGCACGTGGCATCAGGATGCCCTCCTGGTACAGTGTGTAGACATGTTGCACCAAAAGGGCGCAGAAGAGCCGCGGCGCCAGCTCTTAGGGCAGCATTTTGCCGCCCCTAAAAGGAGCGGCATTTTGCTGCTCTTTGGGGGGTGGCAAAAGGGAGGATTGGGGCCACAGTGTGGGGTTGCCATGGCCCTGATCTGCCACTAGTAGGGGCAGCCCAGAGCCACCCAAAATAGGCCGTCTGTAGAGGCCCTAAGTCATCTAGGAATCCCTTCACATACTTGAATGTACAAGGGGGTATTGTAAAGTAATGATTGTCACCTGGAAGTTATTATGGTATATTGATGAAATTTTGTCAGTGTCATCATTGATCCCCAAGTGCATGATATTGAGAAAATCAGCTCATTGTGTCCTTTATTTTTGTTACAGGTTGTGCCAGAAGTGACTAAAGCAGGGGTAGGCAACCTTTCCCCTTTAAGGGCCGAGGGACTTCAGCTCCCAGAATCCCAGGAGCTATTGGCCAACATGGGACTATTGGCCAACATGGCTGAGGCTTCTGGGAGCTGAAGTCCCTCAGCCCTTAAAGGGGAAAGGTTGCCTACCCCTGGACTAAAGTGTAAGATGGAAAAGATTGAGGCTCGCAGCATGATAAAGTTCCTGCAGAGTAATAGGGTAACGGTAATACTGTAGTGCCCAGCAAATTCATGATGAGATAATGGTAGTTCATGGAAATGATTGCCCATCTTATGACACTATTGTGAGGTGGAAAAGGAATTTCCAAACTGGTCACATGTCCATCACAGATGAGCCAAGAGTTGGAAGACCGTTACTGATGGACGATGAGGCCACAGTGAAGAATGTGGAGTCTTTAATCCTGGAAGACAGATGAGCAACCATCCAAATGATCATGAATGAAACTGGTCTCAGTTATGGTAGTGTGTGGAAAATTATTCATGACAAACTGCACATGTCTAAGATATATGCACACTGGGTTCCACGTTTGCTAACCTCTTTCCAGAAATAAACATGGTGTGACTTTTCAAGACAGATGTTGATGCTGCTGGAACAGGATGAAGAGGGGGGTTTTTTTTTGTTTGTTTGTTGTTGTTTTTTGGTTGCCTGGTAACCATGGATGAATCTTGGATCTATTAGTATGATCCAAAGACCAAAACCATGAGCATGGAGTGAAAGCATGCTGATTCTCCTCCCCCCAAAAAGGCAGAGGTGCAAAAGTCAGCAGGAAAGGTCATGTTCTCAGTTTTTTGGGACTGTCATGGAGTCATTCTCACAGATTACCTTGCAAAGAGACAAACCATCACTGGCATATACTACAGCAATCTTCTGGACAAGTTGCAAGATGCTCTGAAAAAAGAAACACCCCAGTATGCTCTCCAGAGGCATTCACCTCCTTGTTAACAATGCACCTGTTCACTCATCTTAAGTTGCAGTTAACAAAGCAAGGGCATGTGACGTTGAGATTTTGCAACATCAGCCTTATTCTCCAGGCCTCACACCAAGTGACTTTTTCTTGTTCCCAGAAATGAAAAATCTGTTGCAAAGCAAAGCAGCTTCATTTATATATCGCTTCATATTGCGCTATGGGATGTCTAAGCGGGGTCACCAATTTGACAACACAAATTACATCATCCATAAAGTGTAAGTGTGGATTAAGGCTCAATCTGCAGGCTTCTATAATAACAATATTTGGAGGGTCAAGAAATGCTGGGGTAAATATATAAATCTGGATGGTGACTACATAGAGAAAAGTTAACAACTACAAATCAAAACAAACTTTCTGTCAAAGAAAATTTAAAGGTAATAATTAAAACTTTATAATACCCCTTCATATTCTAATTATAGAAGAAGGAAGAAGGAACAGATTGATCCAGAATGGGTGAGCTGTGAAATCAGAGAGAGGCACTTTCAGTGAATAGATCTGCCAAGTAGTTCCAACTCCCCAAATTATATTTTTTTAAAAAACCCTTTGTAAACTCCCTGAAAAACTTCTAGGGGTATTGAAGTGACCTATCAATAATTAGTGCTTGAACAGCAGATTAATAAGTCTTCTCCTGAGACCTGTGGTGTGGATGGAAGTGAATCTCTTTCTCCTACTTCCTGCTAGATATGGTGGTGGTGGGAAAATCAATAGGAGATGTAGGCAGTTATGAAGGAAGTTCAGGCAACAGAAGCTGTGAGAGAGATTGAAACAAAGGGCTCATTCCCATTTGCATTTAAACCAGTTTGCAATTTGCATTGACACTGGGTTGTGGATTCGATTCATAGAATCATAGAATCATAGAGTTGGAAGAGACCACAAAGGCCATCAAGTCCAGCCCCTTGCCATGCAGGAACTCAAAATCAAAGCATCCCAACAGATCACATTGGCTTTTTTAGCTGCCACATCACACTGTTGACTCATGTGGCCGATGCGTATTTCTTACTATGGAAGTAAATTATTTCCTTATTCCATGTCATTCCCACTAGTAGGAATGAGCACCAAGTTGCCTGTCAGCCCCAGCTTTACGCACAGGATGTGCAAAGCCCAGCGTGCTCTCCTGAGCCCTGAGTGACTTGTAGGGTGAGGAAAGAGGCACCTGGTGGTCCATTCTGGACCCTTTATGGAGACCTCCACCCTCCTACCACCCTCCCAGCTCCAGGAACCGGAGAGAGAGGAGTGGGCAAGGCCGAGCAGCTGAGTCCTCTGAGGCAGCCACTGGGCTTGGAGGGGTCTCATGACCAGCTCACTCCCTCCAGGCCATCTATGTCCTCAATGGCCACAGCAACCCCAAAGCTGGGTTTGGGAGCCCCAAAAGCAGGGCCCTGCTCTGCCTGATGAGGGCTTGAGATGCTGAGGGGCCCAGCTCACCTCACTCAACTTCAGTGAACTGGACTTTGGCAAGACCACTATCTTGGACACCTTCTATGACACCAATGAGTTCAGAAGGCTTTGGGATGGGAAGGTGGTGTTTTTTGGTTTCTTGGCTTCAAGTGGTGTGGTTTTGAAGGGCTGTGCTCTGGAGATCAGGGTACTAGTCCTCTCACTCTTTTATTCTTTCAGCCTCAACCCTCTGCCTTTAGTCCCTCCAGTGCAATGCGAATCAGATCTGTTGTTCACACTTGTTGAATACTCTTCTGAATTGATTCGTTTCAAAAGAACCACAAAAAGATCCATCTTCGAAAAGGATGGTTGTTTTTTTTAATTTTAATTTTTATTTTTTTACATTTGCCTTGCTTCAACTCAGAATGAACACAGTCGGGTCTGAAACAGTTTCCAATGTGAATGAGCCATGTATACATCGATCAGCAAATCTGTTTATATCATAGTGAGAACAAGCCCAATGAAAAAGGAGGTGAAAACAGCAGATGACCTTTTCAGCTACAGCAGACAGTAGCAAAGGTCCCAAACAGGAATAAAAGGATAACAGGACCTTAACAGGAATCTGGGGGAGATTTATAGGGTGGCTAGAGCAATGGAGAAAATTGCAGGGGGGGGGGGTTAAGAAGTGTGTTGTAGATGTAGAAATGGATGGGGCTCTAAATGTAAAGGCTTGAAGAAAGCAGGTCTTGGGCATTTCTTTTTTAGCAGAATGCACAGGATGACATACTGAAGATCCACAGCAGCACTCTCCCATTGCTCAGATTTTGCTGGCTTCAGCTCTGCCATTCTGTAGGTCTCCAAGCCCTATAGGACAGGCATTGCAGAGCCTGAACAAGGAGACAGATGCTGTTATCTTCTTTGCCATATCCCCTCTGCTCTCTTCCTCTTTCAGACCTGACTGTAATCACCAGTTCTTGTTTATTTCAGTGCTGCATTTGCAGGGTATCCCTATCCAGTTATTAAACCACTGACCAGGAAACACTCTGCTACCAGATGGATTCCTTCCAACACCACTGGTATTATATTAATGGGTTTAATTTAAACAGGACTAACCTTACTAGCCAAATTACTGCTGTTTAAATCAATTGACTTTAGGGGAAATACCACCTGACCACAGCGATTAGTCTTTAATTTATTACTGTATTGGATTCTGAGTGAATCAAGTTGCTAGCATCTGTCTCCCCTGTCCTTTTCAGTTCAGGGTATAACAAACAGTAATAATAGACTTCAGTTGATGGGGGGGGGAGATGTCTTTCATTAAAAAAACAACAGGAAACATCATCTTAATTTAAAATCAATCTTTCATGAGCAAAGACGAGGTATCTCTCACACAAAAAGCACTCTATAGGAACCAGCCCTTGTCTTTGATGTCACCTCATTATATTGAGATTCAAATGATCTAACAGATGTATCAGTTTAAAAAAAGGCTTTCTACTTTTTTTAATTATATGTAAAGAAAGATGTGGTGTGTGAGTTTTTTAAGGAACTGAGAAGGGGAAAAACACATTTCAACTTGATTCAAATAGAAAAGCAAAGGGGCAGAAAATGCTTTAGATGTGCTCTTTTGATTTTTTCCAATCCCAGCTGAATAAAATGGAATGGGAGATCAAGAACACTCAATTAATTTCAACACTGGATGTCACAAGAGGGAGAGGGAGAGGGAGAGGGAGGGGGAAGGGGGGCTGGTAGGAAGGGAGCATTATAGATGCACAACATTTAACAAATGCATAGATTCAAAGGAGGAGGAATGGGATGGGGGTGGAGAGAAAGAGGGAGAGAGAGAGAGAGAGATAAAAAAGCATGTCTGTACTTTATTGCACTCAGTAAGCTTTTCCCTTGTATTTATGGCCGCAATTATATCTCAATGAGGTTTGTCTACAGCGTTGGCTTCACGCTAATTTTCCCCCTCACTGCATTCTTGGAATAGGCTCGGACTGTTTATGAACCAGACATATTGACCTCATTTACAGCTAGCAGTTTAAATCCATAATTTTTCCACCCACAATCCCTCTTTGACATTCCGGCAGTGCGGCCGGCTCAGTGAGACTGAACTAAAAGTCTCACACTTCATTGAACACCATTATGCGGCTTTATGCTTATAAGCCTGTTTCCCTCGGCTGCCTTTCAGCTTTGCTGGAGATCCGTTTGGCCACAGGCCGGCAGTGATTAACTGGAAGAATCCAATAAATCAGCCTGTCAGCCAGCAGGCTCTCCTCACTATGTCTACAAATCGACATTTGGATTTGCACTCATTTTTCCCTCCCCTACTTTGCTCCCTCTCTCCCCTTCTGTCTCTTTGTATCTCAACCCACCCCATTATCCTCTGTGGCTAATAGGCCCCTCTGCTTTTTGCTCAAGGTGAACTTGAACAGAAGTGGGTTGTGGTGGCAAGAATGGAACCACCCCTTGATGAGGCATGTTCCTTTCTTTGGGCCTGTGAAATTTCCCTGCATTTCTTTCATGTCTCTTGAGGGCAACTGGGCCCCTTAATCCTTACTGCAGTACTGCCTTTCACCACACTGGAGTGAGGTGAGCAACATCGAGGAGAAAAATGGAATATTTCATCTGGGGTGGAGGCAGTCAATGATTTTGCTACACAGAATATATCACATGCTAAGGAATATCTCCAGTAGATAATGTGTGCACCATGCTCAGGCAACTGGGCAATCCCCAGGTCCATCATTATAAGTTTTTCAACCAAGTTGAATTCACCAGAACAATGATGTCTCCAAATATCTTCTAAAAGAGGCAGAAGGAGAGGGAGAAGGAGGGGAAAGGGGGCCTAGCAGGATAACAAGTGTATAATTAGCTATGTATTTGGAAGGCAGGGCATAAACTAATTCAAGGCTGTTTGTTTTTTTTAAATATATATTGGTTGTGTTTTAAGCTGTTTAATTGTATTCTCTGAGATTATGTTATATTTGCCACCACTACATTTAATAAATGGTTACCTAGACAAAGGGCCTGAACAGCCAGCCAGAAATAATCCAGCTTGAGACCACTTTAATTGTCCTGGCTCAATGCTAGAGAATCATGGGAATTGTAGTTGTTTTCTGAGGCATTGAGCCTTCTGTCAGAGAGCTCTGGTGCCACAATAAACGACAGTTCCCATGATTCCCTAGCACTGAGCCAAGGCAGTTAAAGTGGTCTCAAACTGGATAATTTCTGGCAGTCTGTTCAGGCCCATAGTCTTTCAGCTAAGTCATGCTTGCATGTTTTTCAAAAACGGAAATCTTGTGGAGGATTTTGTGTGGTCTGCATTTTGAAGCCAACTGACCTAATTCACACTTCTTAGAATAATATGCTCATCAGAACACACTGTAACCACTGGATGCACTTCTTGGCTCAAAAACTGTGAATAAAAATGTGCATGTTAAGGAAAGATGAACACAAAAATGTGTTTTTCAGGAACATTCCCCCAAACAATGAATATACTGGATGAAGATACCCCCTCATCCATATATTTCACAAAAAGCATACAAAATATTGTATTAAGAGAAAATTGTATATGGAAATTAATGTATTTTCCTGTGTGTTGTTTTACCTGCAGAATAATCTAGGAAATGGACAAAATGAATGGGTGTGGAAAATGACATGGAACAGTTATATACTGATTCATACATCCCTGTTTTCAGATAGAAGACAGACAGATGCATTTTCTAACATCCTATCAAAATTGTCAATGCTAGTTGGTGGTATAGATAAAGGAAGAGCAGGAAATATTTAGCCTGTGCCTGTTAGCCTTCAGCAACGTCCCTGAGCAGCAGAGCGGAAGGGAACAGAATGAGAGGGGTTTTTTACCTTCTCTTGCTAAATTAACACTGCTACAATGAGATCAACACAAGGCAGAGAAAATAGTGAAACACAAACTGTAATTCCCGCGGCACTGTCTGATCTGAACTGATTTTCATATATGAAAAAAAACACCCTGAAATTAGATTAGTTCATGCCTATCTCCTCCCAGCCATCAGTTATAGTTTTGTGCTAAGTATTCCTGCCATTAAATTACTTTATTTGAAATAGCCTATAGAGTAGCGGATCATTGTCAGAGAGGATTATTTTGAGCCTCAATCCAGCTTCAGAATTTTTCAGTATAGGGGTTCAACTCATGGAAAGAAGGCACACTTCTAGGCAGGGGCAGAATATTTTATGAAAAAGTGAGTTAGTATAAGTAGCCCAACATGTGAGATTTTAGGATAGAAGTTGCAACTTCCAGAAACATTTTGGAGCCAGTACCTGTCATTTGGAAATCAAATGCCACTGATAACTTTCTAGGAACATGTGAAACCAACACACAGGTTTTAGCAAGGAGGAGGGAGATTGACCCTCCATATATTTTAGCGCTCAAGCCCTGGAAGTCCCAGGCATCATGACCAATGATTAGGGTTGGAGGACCAACGATTTCTCACCAATGGTGTAAAGTAAGAATTTGTCAGCCTGACTGCTAAAAATCTCAGGCCTTGTATTTGGATTTTTAATGTATCCATCCCCTGCCTCCTTTTGAAATAACATTCTGCCATTCTCCTCCTCCCTTTCCCTTCCCCCTGCCCTCCCATTCTTTAGTACATCTCCTTTTGTCTGGTATTATGTCTGCTTGATGAGTGCAAGCATTTGTTTTGTGTCCAAACACCAAGTCAATTGTGCATGCGTGAAGAGTGGCAGCCAACCAACGGGAAGAAGGCCCTTGCCTCTGAATGTTCCCAGTGGCAGCAATGACAAAAGACAGCCTGCTGGAGGCACAGTGACAGAATGGAAGGAAAGGGGACAGACTAGTCAGCAGAGATTACAGGCCTCTCCCTCTTGGCAGTCACACAGCCAAGATGACAACAGAGTGCCTCAGCCAGCAGTGGTGTGTACAATCATGTCAGCTGTCAACAGCCTCTGCTTTATGAAAAGGAACAGATACAGTTTCAGACCGATCAGTTGTCCTTAGTTAATTGAGTGCAGAAGAACTACTGGGCATTGGGAGAGTCATCTTTTCCAAAATGAGGCAGGCTCGACAAATTTCCTTCAAAGCATGTAATGTGTTTGATTGCCTGCACCCAGCTCTCTCAATGTGTGTTCTCTTTCCTCTCCCTTTTGTTGCACTAAATGAATGCATTCAGCTTGTTTGCTTTTCTCCAGAGACGCAAGACACCTTCTCTCTCTCTCTCTCTCTCTTTAGTATGCATTTGAACAAGCATGAGAAGGTTTCCAGTGAATTGTTTATCCTTCAAATTTCTGTGACATCTTCCAAGTTGCTTTTGATATGAAACCTCTTTTGAAAATGTTATGTGGCAAAAATTCCTGACTAAGGGCCTTTACAGACTGCCAGAAATAATGCAGCTTGAGGCCACTTTAATTGTCATGGCTCAGTGCTAAGGAATCATGGGAACTGTAGTTTATTGTGGCACCAGAGCTCTCTGACAGAGAAGGCTCAACGTCCCAGAAAAAAATACAATTCCCATGATTCCCTAGCACTGAGCCAGGACAGTTAAAGTGACCTCAAGCTGCATTATTTCTGGCAGTCTGTAAAGGCCCTTAAATGACAATTTGGCACAAAGATGGGATGGTAAAGCGTTATGGTAGACAAGGGGAACCTTTGTCACATGAAGGTTCTGAGCCACAGAGGGCTCCACTTTCTAAGTCCCACCTCTTTTCTAAGCCCTGTCCCTGGAGCTATTGAGGTTATCCAGAAAGTTATCCACATTACCTCCAGTCAGTCATTGATGGGATTCCCTTCCTGGCTTTGCTTCTTCTTTGGAGTTAAAAAAAAAAAAAAGGCTTGAAGACATCTTCAGATATCAGCATCTTTCTCCCCCATTCAGATGGGTTAGTAAATATTTTTCTCTCTGGTTGTTGCAGAATAACAATAGACAGTGCACGACATCATGCCAGTCCTGTGCTATTTCCTGCTTGTCGGCTAAATGCAGAGCTTGGACTGTTATTTTGGAAAAGTATCAATTATGTTACTCTTAGTCTGATTTTGTTTCTTGTTAATTGCCCTTGAGTCAATTTCGATTCATAGCGACTCTATGAATGAGACATCTCCAAGACCCTCTGTCATTCACTGCTCTGCTTAATTCCTGCAATCCCATACCCGTGAGCTCCTTAATACAGTCCATCCATCTAGCATGTGGCTTTCCTCTCTTCCTACTTCCCTCCACCTTTCCCAACATTATTATCTTTTCCAATGAGTCCTCCCTTCTCATGGTGTGTCCAAAGTACAACAGCCTCAGTCTGGTCATCTTGGCTTCCAGGGAAGTTTCTGGTTTGATCTGCTCTAGGACCCATTTGTTGAGGTCCTCAGCACTCCTCTTTAGCACCACATCTCAAATGAACTGATTTTCTTCTTAATAATAATAATAATAATAATAATAAGTTTTATTTTTAGCCTGCCTCTCTGCAAGGCAATCGAGGCGGGTTACAGCAAATTAAAACAGTACAGCTAAAAACACATTCCCTCCCTCCAAATCTGCCCACCCGCCCCTTAAAACAAGATTAAACCAAGAGTTAAATTAAAACAACGAACCATTAAAACATTATGCTAAAAGCCAACTGAACGATTGTGAGCATCAGACATAGTAAAAACCCATCTCCTATGGTGGTGGTTGTTCCGGCAAGGCCTGCCGAAAGAGATCCGTCTTTACTGCTTTCTTGAAAGCAGCAAGAGTGGTAATAAGACGGATCTCATCCGGCAGGCCATTCCAGAGTCTGGGAGCGGTTGCGGAGAAGGCCCTCTGGGAGATCTGAGACAGCCTGGTCTTTATTGGCTGTAACAGATTCCTCCCAGAGGACCGCAAGGCGCGGGGGGGATCATATGGGGAGAGGCGGTCCCTAAGATAGGATGGACCCAAGCCATGTAGGGCTTTAAAGGTCAAAACCAACACCTTGTACTGTGCCCGGAAACTGATCGGCAGCCAGTGAAGGGATTTCAGCACTGGTGTTATGTGCTCCCTCCTTGATGTCCCGGCAATTAGTCTGGCTGCCATATTTTGGACCAATTGTAGTTTCTGGGTTAGGCACAAGGGTAGCCCCATGTAGAGCGCATTACAGTAATCCAGACGTGAGGTTACCACAGCTTCCAGGTCCCTTATATCCAGATAAGGGCGCAGTTGGCGTATCAGCCGAAGCTGATAACAGGCACTCCTGACCACCGCATTCACCTGACTAGTCATGTGAAGCGATGAATCTAGAAGTACCCCCAGACTGCGAACACAGTCCTTAGAGGAGAGTGTGACTCCATCCAGGACTGGAGACTGTATTCCCAGATCTGGTTTCGGGCCTGTCACTGCGAGTACCTCCGTTTTGTCTGGATTCAACTTCAATTTGTTTTTCCTCATCCAATCCATTACCGCTCTTAGACAGTCATTAAGAGGAGAGACGCCATCTGAAGTCTGAGACAATGATCTATTCATGGAGAGATATATCTGGGTGTCGTCAGCGTACTGAAGACACCGCGCTCCATGCCTCCGAATGATCTCACCTAGCGGCTTCATGTAAATATTGAATAGCATCGGGGACAGAATGGCACCCTGAGGGACGCCACAATTAAGCTCGATTTTGGAAGAGCAACTGTCCCCGAGCCTCACCCTCTGGGATCTGCCCGAGAGGAAGGAGCGGAACCACTGCAATGCAGTGCCTCCAACTCCCAACTCTCTCAAGCGATCCAAGAGGATGGCATGATCTATAGTATCAAAGGCCGCTGAGAGATCCAAGAGCACCAACAAGGTCACACTACCCCTGTCGATACTCAGGAGGAGGTCATCGGTCAGAGCAACCATAGCAGTCTCCACTCCAAATCCTGTCCTAAAGCCAGTTTGAAATGGATCGAGATAATCAGTTTCATCCAAGACTGCTTGGAGTTGGAAAGCAACTGCCCTCTCGATCACCTTGCTTAAAAAAGGAAGCAAGGATACTGGTCGGTAGTTGTTTCTGTCCAGAGGGTCAAGGGAGGTTTTTTTCAGGAGTGGCCTAACCGCCGCCTCCTTTAAACAAGATGGTACCATCCCCTCCCTGAGTGACGCGTTGATTGTGTCCCGAAGGAACACCCTCAGCGCGCCACCCCCCTGGGCGACCAGCCAAGATGGACAGGGATCAAGAGGGCAGGTTGTCTTCCTCATCCTACCAAGAAGCTTGTCCACGTCATCGGTACTCACAAATTGAAAATGATCCAGTAAAGTGCCATCAACGGAGTTCTTATCATCTTTCTTAACTGTCCAGCTCTCACATCCATACATAGTAATAGGGAATACAATGGCTTGTATGATTCTAACTTTTGGGCTCAGTTGTATAGCTTTGCATTTTAGAATCTTTTCTAGTTCTTTCATAGCCACCCTCCCCATTCTTAATCTTCTGATTTCCTAACTGCAGTCCCCATTTCTATCAATGTTTGATCTCAGGTATGGGGATTCTTTTACTATTTCTTCATTATCTAGGTTGAACTTGTGAAGGTCTTCAGTGGTCATTATTTTTGTTTTCTTTATGTTCAACATTAAGCCTGCCTTTGCACTTTCATCTTTTATCTCCCTTAGTAGGTGTTCCAAATCTGTGAGGTTTTCTGTTGCTGCAGTCTCTTTTGTAGATGGGGATGTATGTTGGCCATCATTTTATTTTTCATATCTGTTGACATACGTTGGTTAGCACTAGAGTTGACTCTGTCAATGTGGATTGCAGCAGTTCAGTTGGAATATCATCTGTTCCTGGTGATTTGTTTTTCACTATTTCTCTTATTGCAGTTTCCAACTCACTTTTTAGAATTTCGGGTTCATCTACATATGGCTCTTTGTTCCATGTGTCCTTCATTTTGTCATCTCTTTTGTATAATTCTTCCGTGTTTTGCATCAACATCATTTTATTACTTCCTGATCTTGAATTATGTTATTTTTATTGCCACAGTGCTTAGTTTGAATTTTTGTTTGATTTCCCGGATCTTGTGAAATAGATCTCTTGTTCTTTCCTTTTTGTTGTTGTCTTCTATTTCTCTGTATTGGTCGTTATAGTAGTTTTTATTTATCTTTCCACACAAGCTGTTGTACTGTTGCATTCATAATTCTTAGTTTGTTCCTATCTCCCTTTTGTTTTTCTTCTCTTCTTTTCTTAGTCTGATAGCTTAACCTTACTTCTCAATATTATTGCAGTCCTGAAAGTAACTAATTGGATTGCTTGTTTTTAACGCATCACTTCTGCAGTTGTAACTATGCCATTGAAAAATACAGAAAAATGATCTCTGGTTCTACTCAGCTCTGATTATCAGAATTCGGAGAGGACTCTCCTGCCCACATAGTCACACAAGTGACATAAGCATGGCAAATTATGCTTTGGGAGGGCATGTGGAAGTAGTTGCTTGCTCAGTCATTCTTCCTTCCCTATCCCCTATCCCCTGAACAATTGCTTTAAATACTATGCCTAAGACAAAATCAGGTGTACAAAGAAAAGGTCCCTCATCCTCTAAATTCCTCACAACACCCCACCCAGTCTAAGTATACATCCTATACCACTGTTTGAAGCCACCAGACAGTAAAATAGCTGAGAGAAATTATTTTCACAAGTAAATAATCTGCCTATCAGTTTAGGAATTCTGATGTGGGTCTGTGAAAATATGTTTATATGACTTGAGGCCTGACAAAAGGAGGAGAAAGGTGAACACTTCAGAAGATAGAAATGAACAGAGGAGTCCTTGATGCAAACTTTACCCCAGCTCTGGAACAAAACACTCTGAGAAAGGTTGTACAGAACATCAAGTACAGATTCAAGACTCAGGCACCTAGGGCCAATTATCAAAGAATCCAGCCCCACACCAACACTTCCCCTACCCTCCCCAACTCTGTCTGTTAACTAGACCTTTGGAACAGGTTACACTTGGCTTATTATTTCCCTCTTCCTGGTCTGCTCCAGTGTTATATAATACAATGCATTTGCTTCACTGTCACTAATTTCTTTGAATGGATGAATCACATACCATTTGAACACAAGCAAAAAGATCCCATACATGTGAATAGGAACAAAAGTCCAGTCTTTGAGAAGTGCCTACACCTGAATCTGGAATTCTTTATCCCCCCAAATTCACGTTAAGTAGCAACTATACTGTGCATTAAATACTTACATGGTTTTTCTTGTTGATGTGTTCAAAAAGCTGGTTGACTGAGCATGTAATTTCTGGATATTCCATGGTCTGCTGGAAAGAAACCATAGGTTCTCTTGTAATGCTGATACTTCTCAAATAATCTGATCTGAGCTCATGGGAAGGTCTCATGATGCTGTCATGGAGAGACCTTTTTCTAATTACCAGAGTGAGTCACTCTCCATGCAAGGCAAAGAAGTTCCTGTTGATGGCATTAGAAAGCAGCAATGTATCTATGTGGTAACAGCTTAATTATAAGTAAGGGAATAATAATTCCACAATCTGTTATTATGCTCCAGGGTTTCCAAATTATCTAGGGAATAATGCTGCTGTACACATGTGTGCACACAAGCATGTGCACATGCACACACACACAAAAAGCCAGGAGGTTGTGGTCACTTCTCATGCTATTAAATGGAACTTCAGAAGACCTGTGAACAGTGGGAATCTCTAAATGAGGAACATACGAAAGCATTATTTACTTGTTTATGTGCATTTATAAACTACTTGCTTTTACAGACTTCACTAACTATTAAAAACATTCAGTATAAAAACTGTACATGGAATTAACCTACTGTATATCTGCATGTCATATGAATAAACTGCAGTTGTATCAGGGAGAATTGCATAAATAGATGTGTCTTCAACATGTGCTTAATAAACCAAGAATGTTTGAAATGTGTCTAATTCCAAAGGAAGATTACCCAATACCACTCTTAATATACAGTTCCAGACAACCATAGAGTGCAGCCCTGAAGTGTGTGGCACTGCCAGGGATCTCCTCAGATTACTTCAAGAACTGAATGGGTCTATAGGGGAGAAGGTAGTGTCTTGGTTTGTCAGGTCCCAAGAAGTTTCAGGCATATAAATTGATTACAAAACTGACATCATTGCCATAGTTTTCTGCCCTGATTAGCAAATTATAAATACAAGAAATACAACAATTGCAGTTTTGGAACTTTCAAAATCAATGGTAGGATTAGTTTGCCTGCACACTTCCACTCCTCATTTCCATGAAGCAAAATATACATATCTAACTATAAATTATGAAACAATGTCAAGTTGAGAATTTTGCATTCCTCTGCAATTCATCTTACTACACTCTTCATTTTTGCTTCAGATGAGACAAGTAGTCTGGTTGCTTAGGTTGGACTCAAGTTTTCTGGGTTTTCCTTCTTCCTATCTGGAAACAGGCCTTGGATAAACTAATGAACATAAAATATGTATAAAATGGAGAGAGAGGAAAACAGAAAGAGAATACAATACTTTCGAGGGAAGGAAGGAAGGAAGATGCTGTTATAGTGTAGAAACCTGGTTGTTTACACAGCCAAGAAGTCTAGTTTTCAGTGCTGGTTCTGAGATGATAATTCCCTTTACTTGATGTGTAGCAATCTAAAGTGATATGATAAATGAATGTGATTAAAAACAGACCTTGGAAAAGTTATGGGTCTGCAGTCTGGGGATTCTAGGAGTTTCAGTCCCTGAGGGTTACTTTCTAGTGTCTGATTAGAAATCCAAAGGTCTGTATCTCTCAAAGATCTCTTGAGATCTCTCAAAGCATGTGAAACAGAACTGGCATACCAACATACTAAGAAATGGAACTATGAGTGTCCTTGAACTCAACCTCAGTTCCCCTATGCAATATGGAATTAATAACTATGGCTTACTTTATAGGACCAGGGTAAAAGAAAGTAATGAATAAGAAGGCCAAACATGCTAAAGAACTATGAAGATTATTACACACAGCTTTTAAACTGCAATTAAAGTTGAAAAATAGCACTACTGGTGATACTTATCACATAACATTGCCTCCAATCCATATCTGTTGTGTCTCCTAAGTGTGGTTAGGGAGTCCCTTTTCATTGATGGGGCTTTTGCAATTGTATTGTAGTCCCATTAGTCCTCATGTGTGAAATGTTGCTGTCATGGTGGTTCCAATAATCGTGTGTTATCAGTGTCTCTTCCATTTCCCCCTGTCCCTCCCCTCCCCTCCATTTTGCTATTCCCAAGTAGCCCGATTTACTTTAATTTTTGTCTATTTCTTTTCTATTTTTTTTCACTTAAACCACATTAGCGTAACTCTGGAATTGCATTGAAAATAAAAATGTAAAAACCCGAAAGGCATGCTGGGTAGGGCATAGGACAGGGAAGCACAATTAAACAGGAGTTCAGAAGAGATTGCAATGGCAGAAACAGCCCCAGTCATGCCCTTCCAGAGATGTGCCATACTGGCTGCTATCAAAATGATATGTTTTCATTAACAAAGGCTATTGTGGTGAATACGGGACATATGTGGCAATGTCCAATGATAAAAATAATGATTGTGACAAAGTTTGCTGTGATGACTGGTGGCTTCGCTATTGGTGTGGCAGCAAATCTGCTCCTGGTTTTATTCTCAACTTAAAAGGACTCACCTAATGTGCTGAAATCTATCCTCCAAATAGGTTCAGAGATGTGAACATCTTTAGAATTCAGACAAAAATCTGGAACAGAGTCACCTCATGACTGACATGGAAACCACCAACTGCCACTAAATTTAGTCTATAAGTGAAGCTTATAACCTTTGGTTCTCCAGATGTTCTCCACTATAGTCCTCACAGTCAGTTGTCCATGGCCAATCTGGCTATGTTTTCTGGGAGCTGAAGTCTAACATAAGGAGGGACAAAGATTCCTCACTACTTGTCTAAAAAAAATATCCAAAAATATGGATTGGTGCTCCAAATATCAATGTCTATGTCCCTTACCAGAAATCCCCTTCTCCCTGACCTTTATGCTTCACAGCTGAAAATAAAGAGGAAGAAACTAAAGCTTTGTGATACAACTGGCCCAGGCTATACTTTATACCCCATAAGCTTTGTGGCAGGTGGCATCCAAGGACCCCTATTAGCTACCCTTACTATAATACCAATATGACCAACAAATGTCAACTTTCTAAATATTTTCAGTGGTTTTGAAGATATCTGTGCCTTTGTTCTTTTCACCATTATAGTCTGCATAGAGTGTGATCTTTATTAAATCCATCTTAAGTGAACCAGAAGGTGATCTTGGCTGTCCTCTGGAGTTCACCTTGAATGAGAAATTCTGCATGAGTGGTCTGGCCATATGTATAAGAATCTTAATGATCTGTGCCATCCCATATATGTATTTACTGCCAAATGTACACAAATTGAGGGGAAATAATTAGTAATCTCTGCACTATGGTGATGATGAGACACCTGCAGGGTAATCATCCAAATCAAATATTTGTCTCTGCTTCTTCAGATGATATATCTGTTCCTGCAAGTGTGGAATGGCAGCTGAGCAGAGCGTGTGCTGAAAGGTAAGAGCGGCAGATGGAAGAAGAAGGAATTCCTCTCCTGCTCTACAGAGTGCCTATAAAATGACTTCCAACCATATCCTTGCCACCAGTTATCATCTTCATCAGGGCATCATGACACAAAGCCTCAAAAGGAAGTCATATGAGGAATGCCTGAAAGATTTGAGTTTGCTGACTTTTTTATGGGAGGAAAGATCAAGCCTATACACACATATTTGGCATTTTCAAATACTTAAAAGGATATTTGAAACAGCATGCACTAGAGTTTCTCAATAAATTCACTCAGAATAGGACAGTGGTAGTCCCCTTACAGTTCTTAACATGCCCCAACACACTTTTGGTTGGAGCGTAAATAACCTTGTGACCTGTCATTAGGAGCAGAAGCAACCCCATACCTTGCTGAGGCAAGGGTGCAGCTACACTGTAGCAATACTGCAGATTGGCATTGCTTTAAGTGCCGTAATTCCATCCTATGGAATCCTGGGATGTGTGATTTTACAAGGTCTTTAGCCTTCTCTGCCAAGGAGTGCTGGTGCCTCACAAAAACTGTAAGTCCCAGGATTCTGTAGGATGGTGCCATTGCAGTTAAAGTGGTGTCAGACTGCATTATTCCTACAGTGTAGATGAACCCAGAATGTAGGATCCTAAATATGTTTTGTAGGAAGTAAAATCCATTGGACAGAGCTGAACACTGTTGGACACTGTAAACAAATGTGTAGAGATTGTGTTCAAAATTTAAAGCCACAGTAGTCGTTAGGAGTTTGTCATCCAAGAGCTTACCATTGTTCATCCTTCAGAAGGCAACCTTTGCAACTTCCATAATCAACATCACAGGTGTGTAGAAAAAAATCTGCAAGAAGAAAAAGAATATATTTTAAAACACCTTTGTTCTGAGTAATAGAAAGTTAAGCACATTTTTAAATTTCCCATCAGGGAGGCTGGATCATGTTCAGACCAGAACATGAATGAACATGTCACATGCAACCATTGTGTTACTTGGGAGAATAAGAAGGGGTCAACAATTAAAAAATAATAATAACATAAAGCAGCTAATCTCATGTAACTATTTGAGTAATTTGTGGCATTTACTAATATCTTCTGAAACATGGTTGTATTCAGTGATTTATACAGTGATTTAGGAAGAAATTGGATCATTTTTGCCATTTTACTATTTTGTTCTTTCTAATTAAAAACTCTACATTATACAGTATTTTAAAACTAATACGTTTAAATGTTATAGGAGTAATTTGGTATCAGCTTCTACTTATTTATACTTATGCATACTTAACTAATATACTTAACTAAGGGCCTCTGCAGACGGCACAAAGTGCTATCTTGGAGGCATGGAAGGGGAGGGGCAGCTGCACGGCGGCCGCCTCAACCCCTTCCTGAAGACGTCATCAAGGCGCGCACCATTACGCACAGCACGCACCCTGAATGCGTCCTCCCGGTGAAGCGTCTTCATGCGCTGCGCTGGAAGAGGTGCAGAAGAGCCACACGGTGGCTCTTGATGCGTCCCTTCTGCCAGCTCTGAAAGGACTGGCATTTTAGTGCTGCTTTCAGGGCTGGCAGAAGGGAGGATTGGGGCCGAGGCATGGGGCAGCCTCGGCCCCAATGCTCCACTTCCCAGGGCGGCCCATGGCTGCCTGTCTGCATCCCCCCTCAGTTAACTAATTAACAAAACAGTTAACTAGGTTTGCTTATCTATAACTGTTTTGTATACATGATCACTGCTTAGTCACAATTGCAATACTAGTGCCATGATTGTAACTCTGACTCTGTCATTTTCTAGGCATCATCAGATGCATGGGGAGAAGGGAGGTCCATTCTGCTGGCAAACAAAGCACATGTGAATGAAGTTTCTATCAGATTTGGGTGGGTCAGTCCAGGAGAGACTACTCAATTAAGTGTATTTAACTTACAGAATTCAACATTTAATACTTTAATATTTTGTTCCTTTTAGTTTAAACACTAATGGAAGGGTAAAGTGCTAGTAATATATTACTACAAGACCCCCTGTTTCCACTGCTACTTTTTGCACAAAAGCAACCCCAAACATACTTGGGAATGATCTCTTAAGGATACAAAAATTAGCTGCCTAATATGTTAGTTTTTTTTGTGATGATCATCCATGATGTTAAAAAAAAAAGTAGTTTTGATGGGAGCAATAGTACAGGGCCTTCTAGATACAATGCAACTGTAGTTGTTCTAGATACATTGCAACTGTAGTTGTTTCACCACTAGCAGGTGGTCCCTAGCCAGGCATTCCAGTATCATGTTTTCCATGCTCTAGTTTGTTTCATCTGTCTCAAGCAAATATCCTGATATGTAACCACAAACAGAAGCATCACATACTCATCAAATATGAACCAATGTGGCAGTATGAACAAGGAAAATCACTACAAGAGAAAGAAACCCCATCTTTATCTTACTTCACATGTTGCCAATGAGATTTTCTTTGATGTAGGTGCAGGTTAATTGGATCCAGATAAGTTATCCAGAGTAGTTTTTATGGGAGCAAATTATCCTAAAAATCTTTCCTTCATTTCAAAGATAAATTATTAGACCAGTAGGGAATCAAATAAGGTGTACCAACCATCCCAACAGACATTTGGTTTGTTCACACATTTTTTTATCATACAGATTCCATGCATGGAGTTTCCCAAAATGAGGGCAAAATAAGCTATTTTCTCATGCCTGGTGTCTCTGCCACCAATGACTGAATATGTAAAATATTTAATGCCATCAAGGCAAACTTGTTTAATGTGTTCCTGTCTATTGGGTGGCATTCAAACACCTGTTCAAATTTTTGAATTCATTTGTGCTTGCAGTGGAGAAGAAATCAGTTTGATACAGCATCATTAAGTTAAGAAGCTTGTATCCTTGCACCGGCTTCCAGGTGCAAAAATACACCTTAAAATTATTAAAGTGTTGCTATGTTTGTACTTTGCCATGCTACTAGTTAGAGTAGTATTACCCACTCATCCATGGCATCTAAAATATGGTTATTGAAAATGTTTAAAGTCAACTCTTAACAGAGAGATGAAATTATTGGACTACAAACAGATACTTCACACATACCTACCAATGAACAACATCCCCCTCACTCTACCATGCGAATGTTACCAACTTCAAACCTTGGTGATCTTGCAACATCTTTCCACTTCATTGCTTTGTTCAACATCCAGGATGAATAAGAATTCTAGAGGATATAATGCCTTGCTCATTTGTGACATTTCAGCTTGTTCTAATAAAGGTATAGAGGCTTTTACATTTACTAAAAATAGCCCAGCATGGGAGATACATCTTTCTTTCTTTCTTTCTTTCTTTCTTTCTTTCTTTTCACAGGTATGAGTAAGATTTAACTATTGGTGTGGAAGCAACCATATTCTTAGCAAATTCCATTCCATCATCTCCAAGAAGCAATGGTGGGGGTGTAAGGGAAAAGAGTCCATTTTCCTCCTACTTTCTATGGTTGTGGTTAAATCAGGAGACATACTATTGCCTGTGAGTAAAATAAAGCTGACAATTCCCTGCAGCTATATCAGAGGTAGGCAACTTTTACCTACCTCGGGCTGGTCCGCTGGTCCAGAGCTCTTCCGCGGGCTGAGGGGGGGGGGAAATGGCGCCCCACGCTCATGCTTGCTTGCGCATGCGTAGTTGCCAGAAGTACTGTGCATGCTCAAGTGAGTCGCGGCCGCCATTTTGTTTTCCAAAATGGCGGCCACGACTCGTTTGCGCATGCACAGTACTCTGGCGCATGTGCGAACGAATCACGGCCGTCATTTTGTTTTCCAAATTGGCAGCTGCGATTCACGTGGCGGCCGGCGGCGGCAGGACCGGGCTGGGGCCAGTCCAAAGCCTCGTGGGGCCGGGGCTGGCCCGCAGGCCGTAGGTTGCCAACCCCTGAGCTATATTCTATATTACTCTGATCTTGCTAGATTTTGCATGGTTAGACACTCATTATAATTTAAGAGACAAGGGAGATTATTGCATGTCTTTTACTCCCGAGCTGGGCACGAACTTAAACTGTTTAAAAATTGATGTTATTGCATGCCTCCATGCCCAGCTCAGGGGCATTGCATACCCAAGCTGGACTTCTCCCAGACTTTGCAAAGAATTGCAAGTCATGTTCTTTGGGAGGTCTGGGAGAAGTTCAGATCAGGTATGCAATGCCTCCAAGCTGGGCATGGTGGCATGCGATAACATCCATTTTTAAATGGTTTAAGCCTATGTCCATCTCAGGAGAAAAGGGCATGCAATAATCTCCTAAAATAACACAGATATTGTACACTTGCACAGTGGCTGTGGAGGTCCTAGGTCTAGTACATGATTATCAGGATGTGGAGTCTCTGTTCCTTCTCCTTTCATCCCTTTTCAATATATAGCTAGAGGAATACATCACCATATGGCTACTTCTAATGTCCTAAATTGAGGTGGACAACTATCTGAGTTATGTGGGTCACATGGAGCTTTTGCCACAGGATGGGTCACAGACACCTCCCACACCATGTCCTCCACTCATATTTTAAATTTAATTTTTTAACTTGAATCCCACTGCCATGGGGCCATTTTCAGCCTCTCCCCCAGACTATTTTAGGCCCAGAGGAGGTCTCTTAAAATAAAAACAAAGAAAGTGGGGTTGTTTGTTTACTTCCCGGTTTTGGGAGCTAAAACATCTGTCCACAATTTTATTTTATTTTATTGGCAGAAAAGGAATCGGTTTGATGCATCATCACCACTTCATTTTAAACAGCTTGCAATTTTGCACCTATTATTTTGGGCAAAAATAAAATAAAAAACAGTCCACAAAAAAAAACCCTTATGATTCTCTGTGTTGTGAGATGACCATATCTGGACAAGACTCATGCATATTCAGTTTCTAAAAGACGTGTATGTGCATGTGCACATTCTCTTTGAATCTCTGGCTCAAGACAGGAAGGGTTAGTTGAAAAGATGTCTGCTTACATAGCTAGCACCCTTTCTAAAAGAATGTGATTTCATATTTATCAGTACTAGATGTATCAAGAATACAGATTAGACTACATTATATAAAGGAATTAGCATTGTTAAGAAATGGCACCATTGGGGCAAGAGTGATTGGCCCTTTCTTAATGTCCATATCCAGTAGAGGATGCATTACTGTTATTTCTGCTATGCTACAACATCACAGAGCCAGCAAAATGACCATTTCACAATGGGATCAATGTACAACAGGACTGATGCACATCAGGAACCAATGCACATCTGACATTCTTGCCAGTATCCCATTATGCATCTTCTCAATTCCCCAACAGGGTTTCTTAGTGCCTCTACTACTTAGCTAAGTATACATAACATTACATTAAGTGAAAGGTAATATAAGATTCCAGTGTTACACTTTAAATGGTTCTAACTCTACAGTTTGTTTAAATGTTGTTTTATTTAAAACAAAAATAATTGCATATATACTGATTTTTAAATGTCTTTGATCTGTACTGGTTTACCAATTTATAACTCCCTTTGAGTCACAATATTGAGGAGAAGATGGGATATAAATGAAGATTAATAATAATAATAATAATAATAATGCATTAGAAGAAAAATACATGAAACTGTGTATGAATTTTAGTGCAAACATCTCTTTCAAGTTTTAAAAGTTCTTCTTCTACTAGAATCTAAGATTGGAAAAATGAGAACATGAGAAAAACTAAGTCTGACTTATAAATTCATTACTGTTCCACACATTACCAAGGAGCTTCAGCAAAAGGCCAAGTAGATTGAGCAGTTCATCCTCAGAGAGAATAGCTAGAAAGTTGTGTGCAATTTTGTGAATTATGGCACAATAAGCAATGTTTCTGGAGATATCCACATGTCTGAGTCATATCATAAGGGTGAACTATCACTAATTGGCATGGCCAGTCCCATGTTGTTAGAGATCAAGGGATCAGCAGAAATGCATCCAGCTATTTTCCTGCAGCTGGATGTACAGCAAGCACATCCTCTGCTGGGACCTCATGAGGGCCCTCCCACAAGAGATCCCTTAAGATGCCAGTTACAGTGTGTCCAACTACATGAAAATACCTGGATGCATCTCCACTGATCCTCTCCAGTCTTGAACAACATGGAAATAGCCATGTGGTGGGAAAGGGTTGCACTGCTTCCAAGGTGGGTTAGGGGATAGAGTTGGAGTGACAGCAGTGAAGAAGTAGTTAAATGATACATGGATATCTTCTGATGCAGGATCTTGCCCAAATTTATGAGCTGATTTTGACCAAAATTGACTAGGGATGCATCTACACTGTAGAAATAATGTAGTTGAATTATTATGGCTCCATCCTACAAATCTTGGATTTTGTAGTTTTGTGAGACACCAGCATTCTTTGGCAGAGAAAACTAAAGACTTTGTAAAACTACAGATCCCAGGCTTCCATAGGATGGAGCTAGAACATGTAAAGCAGTAGCAAACTACATTAGTTCGATGGTGTTGATGCACCTAAATTAATGTTGATGATTTTATTTATATTTTTAATTAAACAAAATTTTGTATGGTTGTACCAATAATTCTTAAAGTTTGTTTTGTGCTGTGATCCACAGAAAAGGGAGTCAAAACTACAAACATTTTTAAAGTAAAAAAGTTGAAGTTTGCCAATCCCATAGTCACATTTGAGATTACAACCTAAGCTACCTATCAGGTTTGGTCAAAATAGGTTTATTTGAAGCGGGGGAGAAAAATCTAAAGATTCATTTGGGAGGTGCCAAAAACAGTTGATGGATCAGGTTCAAAACCTTTACTGTAATCTTTGTGTTTGGTCCAATTAGATAACACACCAAATTTGGTGACTCTGTTATCAAAGATGAGGATTTGTATGGTACAACAGGCAGATAGACAGGTCAAATTACAGTATACAAACTGAATCTCCCTTATCCAGAATTCTGATATCTGAAATATCCCAAAATTCAAAATTGTACACATGGGTAGCTGAGATATTTACACCTTTGCTTTCTGATCATTCAATATACACAAACTTTGTTTCACACACAAAAGTATTTGAAATATTGTATATAAAATTACCGTCAGGCTACGTGTATAAAGTGTATACAAAACATAAATGAATTTCATATTTAGACTTGGGTTCCATCTCCATGTTATCTCATTATTCATACCAAATATTTCAAAATTTGAAAAACTCTGAAATCCAAAATACTTCTGATCCCAACCATTTTGGATGAGTGATACTTGACTGGAGTTATATATTCCCCCCAAAAAAGGGGGGGGAATAAGTAAAGGGTTATGGTTGGAGCCATCTTCCTAAAAGCAAGGAGATTTAAAACACAGGTCACCCTCCTGCCCCATAGTAAATCAAAACATTGGCACACTGATTGACCCTTCTTGTACCCACAGACACACAGACACATGTTCAAATTCATACACACTGAATGTTGTTGGTATAAATGTGTGTCATCTTTGTTCCTAATTGAAGGGACATTGTAACATTTAATGCAGAGAACAGGAGAATGAGCATTTGTTCCTTACTTCACAGCTCTTTACCAGGAAGAAAAAGAGAGGAAATTGGAATGTTGAATGAATTTGCTAGAGCTAAAATCTTTATTCAAGAGAAACAAGATGGGTGGCCTCTAGTTATAGCTTCACTAAAGCCCTGTCAGGGAAAGCTATCAAGCAGTACACAGCACAAATGCTCAAACAGTTCTTCAATATTCAACTTGACAGGAAGGGAGAAACAATGTACAGATGGCCTGCAGTGACCCATTCTTGTGAAACATTTGCCATGAACCTAAGAATCATGACTGCTTAGTACTAGAAAGATTTGAGGTGGTGACAAAGGAAAGGGGGGATGCCCTCCCACTGAATGCACAGGAAGCTGAGAACATAGCAAATCCTATATGCCTTGCAGCAAGAGGTGTGGGAATATGATGAGAAACTGCAGGAGATCTCAGAATAAAGACCTATGAAACAGATTGTTGGCCCAGAAAGGCTCTTCTGGGCTAGACACATTGAGAGATTGCCCACCTCTTACATGTTTTTGGATCCATAGCTGACCCTGCTGAGATGACTGACAAGTAGGCTTCCCACCACAGTGTTTTAGTGGTTGAACACAAAACCACATTTTTAATAGGGCTGTGGAGTTTGGGTGGCAAGAGAATGGAGTGACCGAAGGCTATAGAAATAGGCCTGCAGTTCTATTAAATAAATCTTAGTTGATTAATGGCATAATTTTGGGTTAAGATAATTAAATTAAAATTAATACTTCTATAATTCTTTGCCTGGTTTTATGTAAAGCAATGGCATAAAGGAATATATGAGGTCTATGTATCAGAATGACATGATATTCAGAGGTATCCCTCCTTCTTCCAAATATATGAAGTAGTATACATAATTTATATTAAAAATAAAATCAGCTGTTCAATTAAGTGGGAGTACCTTTTAGTTGATCAAAATATTTTTAATCAAAGAGTCTCACCAAATAGATGAATTAAGCCTTGCCGCCATTATTAATAATTAAGTGGCAATGTTGTGGGGGAGGGGAGTGACAGCATATCACAGTTTAAGCTTGACAGATCACACCATTTGGTTTTTCACTTTTGGAAGAACAAAACAAAACAAAACAAAAACCCTTTTTGTTTTCCAGTTATTCTTTGATATCCTTTGTGGAACTCTTCATTCATTTTTGTTTGACATTTGACCGCATAAGCCTTAGAAACTTCCAAATGTTAGCCCCCGTTGGAGTGGCTCAGGGACTACATGACTCCTCAGTAAAAACATCATGGGGGGGGAATCAAACAGCTAGATAGATCTGTCCCTCCTTCCTTCCTGCCTCTCTCTCCTTCCCTTCCTCTCTCCCTTCCTCTATCATACTGACTCAAGAAAATAACTGCATTGTCAAAAAAATATGAAAATCCAAAGTCACCAAAAAGGATGGCACAGCCTGTGAGACAGTCTTGGTTTTTACGCATGCAAACATATGAAACTGAGCAAGTCATATTCCATTTACAAATGACTATACAGAGTTTATATTTTGTTTCTTCTTTCTTTAGTTAAGCCACCTGCCTCTGGAAAGTATTGCCTCTCTTACCAAGTACAACAGCTTCTTGTATGTCTTTTGTTGTGGGATCACATATGCCCTTTTGCTCTCCTATCGCACATACAGTTTCTTTTCCTCAAGGCTGTTCTTTTATTCAGCACTTCCGATAACAAATATTCATGGACAAATACATTTACTGCAACTCTACTGAAAAGTGTGTGTGTGTGGGGGGGGGGGGAGAATACTTAGAGGTACAGCTCTTCTGATTTAGCCTTATAAAAGAGTAGCTTTTCAATACAAAAAAACAAAACAAAACAAAAACCTGGGAGGGGACCTTTTTGTTGTGTGTGTTTTAAAGAAACCGTTCTGCTAGTATGCTATGTATTTTCTTTTCTTCTTCCTTTTTATACCTTATGTTCAAAATTCAAAAGCTTTCTTTCCCTCTCTCCTTGACTGATCATGGGTATGTTGTAAGGAGACATGGGGAGAATGGGTGCTCAAGAAAACTTCCCACACAGAATAGTAAACAGACCACAGTCACAACTGATGACAGGCAGTCTATGCAGGCAGGGCAGCAAAATCCCTGGAACTTTTCTCTGCCCAAAGAAGGTGAAGTTAAAGTAGCTGTACAGAATTCACTCTGAGTAGTATGTTACTATTCTTGCACATACAGGTGGAATCTCCCTTATCAAGAATTCCAAAATTTGAAATACTCCAAAAACTAAAACTTTTTTCATGGATGGCTGAGATAGTGACACCTTTGCTTTCTGATAGTCCAGTGTATACAAATCTTGTTTCATGCATGAAATTATTAAAAATATTGTATAAAATTACCTTCAGGCTATGTGTATAAGGTGCATATGAAATTTAAATGAATTTTGTGTTTAGACTTGTGTCCCATCTCTCAGATATCTCATTATGTATGCATATGTAAATACAGATATTCATATATATATATATATATATATATACATATACAAAATCCCAAAAAAGTCTAATCCCAAGCATTTTAGATAAGGGATACTCAACCTGTATATACTTTGTGTGTGTATTTGTACATCACACTGAATTTTAGTCCGAACTACTACTGTTTTTCTTGCCATATTAACAACAATGAAAAACATGGAATGTCAGGGATGATTATCTTTCCCTATTTTATCTTCACATGTGGCAAGCATTTTCAAAAGCTTTCTTTCCCTGAGTGAAATTATGAGGTTTTGCATTTTTCAGTGTCTCACATTTCAAGACCTTTTTGAGAAAATGTCATGAAGATGTTTTTGTGAGCAAAAAACCCACACACAACCATTGCATTTGCACAAAAACATTGAATTGTGTGTGGGGAAAACCCCCAGCAAAAACTAAAAAAAAAACCAAACAAAGAGAAATGTATTTTTCTTTGTTCTTCTTTTCTTTCACTCAAGACTGAAGAATCTTATAGTGGTTGATGTGATATCTTCGTGGGGCCATCCTAAGAAAGTAAGATGGCCAGGCCAAGCTTGGTCTTCTTCCTGACATGCTCATTTTTCTGTGTTCAAGACTGACATGTGATTCATCTGAAACTGACCACACATTAACCACAATTACTGCCAGGCTCAGTTTGCCTACATTTATATGGACGTAGCCTCAGGAGTACATTCCCCCTTCCCTGCCTGAGCAATAAACTATATATGATATCCATTTCCTCCCAGGCACTCTGAAAGGCTTTGGATTATTGATCTGTTTTGTGAACAAAATGTGATAAACATATGGGAACACTTTAAATGTCAAAATTACGGGATAATATGTGTGTGTATATATACATATTTGCATATATATATATATATATAAACATTTTGAATGGGGTTGATTTCATTTTACCCTAGCAACAACTATTTGTATTCACATAACATAAATCACTTGTGCTCTTGAATTCCAGAGTGCCCTCTGCCCATTCCCCATTCATCAAATGATGAGGTATATTTCGCTTGGCCACTTTTCTTCACTGTGAACTAAAAGATCCTCCTTTTCTGTTGATGGAGAGCAAAATGAGCCTTCCCCATCCACTGCAAGGTCTTCCTGTTCTTTCTTCCCCACATGACAATCCATTGTTCTCATATAAAGTGATACGTGGAGGGAATTTCAGCAGTTTCCTGATCTCAGTCATAATAAAACAGCTGAGAAATAAAACACAGCAAGGCAAAGGGGCAAAACAGAAATGATTTCTACTTTGGAAACATTTTGTTTTTAAAAAGAGACAGCGGACAAATGAGTCTTGTAAAAGGGTGGCATAGGATGCAGTACAAAATTTAGCATAGATGGCACCCTGTACTTATTACTGGGTTGATTTAAAAATAAAAGGCTTGCTTCCTGAGAAATAGTAGCAAGATTCACAGAAGGAACTTGCAAAGTAGTTCTCTTTTTGAGAAAAGAGTAGCTGGAGGCAGCTGTAGTGTTTCAGTCATATTTAGTAATACAGTCGGCCCTTGGTATCCACAGATCCTTTACCCACAGATTCAAGCATCCACAAAGAAATATAAATTCCAAAAAGCAAGCCTTGATTTTGCCATTTATGTAAGGGACACCATTTTACTATGCCATTGTATTTTATGGGATTTGAGCATCCACACATTTTGACATCCACAGTGGGTCCTAGAACCAAACCACAGTGGATACCAAAGGCCCATTTCACCCTTTGGGAACTATGTGCCCCAGAAAGGCAGCGCATGGTATGTTTTGGATTAGAATCTCTGTTCCAAAAGGGTCTGTCCAGACCCTCTGGAGCATATTTGAGAGGCTTGTGGGATGCTTATGGGATGCAGGCGTGAAGAGAGGAAAGGAAAGCCCTGTTATAGCAGAGAATGTCCATTTATGGTGTGTAAGGTTAGATGTTTTTGTTAATTGCCATCATGTCAGCTTGAATTCATGGTGCCTATGAATGAAAGTCTTCCAAGTGACCCTGTTATTAACAGGTCTGCTAAGCTCTCATAAGCTCAGGGCTGTCAATACCATTATTGAATCTATTCATCTGTAGTGTAGTTTTCCTCTTTTCCTACTGTCTTCCACTTTACTGAGCATTAGCATCGTTTCTGATGAGTCATGTTATCACATAATATATCCAAAGTACAATAGCCTCAGTTATTTTGGTTTCTACGAAGAGTTCAGGCTTGATTTGGTCTTGGGCCCATTTATCTGTCTTTTTAGCAGTTGACACCACATGTAAAACTCTCCTCCAGCATGTTTCAAATTAGTTGATTATCTTCCTGTCAGTTTTCTTCACTGTCTGGCTTTCACAACCATAGGATTTCACAAATCTATGATGAATCCAATCCTCTCTATTCCATGATGCTTCAACAATTTGAACTATCACATTGATCTGATAATCTGAATCTAACCTTTAGGAACTGGAACTCACATATAGTGACTAATTTTTGTGATGCAGTTCTCTTTTCTTGGTTGTATTCAGCTCAATGTACTATTATGATAATGATTACAGAGACTACTGTGATTCACATAATTATGATTCATATGATTATAATTATGACACCAACCTTCCCCCAAGTAATTCAGGGTTGTAGACACAGTTCTTACACACATACACACAAATATCTGCACAATTACCCTGGAAAGCAGGCTAAGCTGGGAGATATTGGGTGAAAGACACAAGGTCATCCAGTGAGCTTCATTAAATGGTTATATGAACCTAAGTCAGCCCTTGGGCTAAGTGAACCTAGATCTTTCAGGACTTAGACTAACAACTGTACCTGTCTTTCAGATCATATTTGTAACTGTCCAGAAGCAGGCTTAAGAGCAGCTAGCAGATGAAGACTAATTGTCTGTGTCATGACCTGATATGACATGAAGGGGCAATCCATACATTCAACAAAATCAAGTGGTAAAAACCTCATGAGCATTACCACTTCATGCATAGAGAAATTAGCTCATCAAGGAAAGGAACAGTCAAGCATTTTTTCCTGACATGCTGAGTTTTATATGCAGTGAATTTTCTTTCAGGAAAATGCATACTGCTTCATTTGGTAAGAGCCTGAAGTAATCTCTTCTATGTCTGTCTCCTTAATCTTAGTGCTACATACAGAAATTTTGAAGCCAACACTTTCCTCAATTTTATGTCATTCTAAGGAAAGAGATATCTGCTTGTTAGAACTTGTTAGATCAAGTCAACCTGCAAACAGACTGATTAACCTTCTTCACTGATTAATGTTCATTCAGTGGGGATAATGTTGCATTAATGCTGATCTTAAAGACCCAGAATAAACATCATGGATAAAATGCCCACAGAGCAGCATAGTCATGTACCAGATGATGCTAGGGTCTATACTGGATAGCAATGTGAACCAACAAAATATGTATTTCTGGATAAAGCTGTAGTTTTGGGGTAACATGAATTCTCTCTGTGCCTCATTGTTAGCATCAAATCTCAATTCTTGATTTGGTTTTGTTTCTTCTCTTATTGCAGGTTGAGTCTCCCATATCTGAAATCATTGGGACCAAAAATGTTTTGGATATCAGATTTTTTCAGATTTTGGAACACTTGCATATACTTAATGAGATACCTTGGAGATGGGACTCAAGTCTAAATGCAAAACTGATTTACGTTTCATATACACCTTATACACATAGCCTGAAGGCAATTTTGTACATAATATTTTTAAATATTTTTGTGCATGAAACAAAGTTTATGTGCATTAAACTATCAGAGAGCAAATGTGTCACTGTCTCAGCACCCATAAAAAAAAGTTTTGGATCTTGGAGTATTTCAGATTTTTTGGAATTTCAGATAAGGGAAACTCAGCCTGTATAAGTAAGTAAGTTTACAGTGGGACCTCACCATCCATGGGCTTGTCATCCATTGATTTGAGTATCCATGGATGGCAAGCCCCATGGTCCCAAATGATGGTGTGTGCACACAGTCATACTAGTGGGTGCGCACATGTCACACCACCATTAGGTACAACAGGATTTGCCATCCCACATTTTTTAATATCCCCTTGGAAGGTCCAGAATGGATCCCTGCAAATATAAAGGTCCAACTGTATTTAAGTTAAATAAAATTTAATAAGGAAAATAATTTTATAAGGAAATGTATTACTTTCTACAGCTATTTATAAACTACTCACACCAACAGATTTCAAAGCAGTGTGCAGTAATAATTATTCAATATAAAGCAATACAGAAACTCAATACACAGCATCTCCATTATCCATAAAATACAAAGTAAGTTGACCAATGGCAGGAAGGCTTGTAATGTTAGGTATGCCTTGTATTTTCTTATTCCATACTTCTGCTGCAAAAGCCCAACTCTATGAATGATGAAAAAAGTACATCTTTCTTGAGCTCAACAGGGCTCATGCTGAAGTACATGTCATATGATTTTAGCCTGTAATTATTTGAGATCTTTAAACTTTTAGAGTGAGGGGAAAATACACATATGGTAAAACTCAAGCAAATGTTATAATTTCCCCTATCAGTGGCAAAGCTAAATATATTCCATTTTGATTCTTGCCTTCCCACTGAAAGTTAACACAGAAGGGTAATTATGAAAATGAGCATGCATTCCCAAATAAATTAAAGACACAACTAAGCAATTATTGTCATCAGTTAATTTGATTTGCTCAATTTAGGGCAGAACAATCTTGTGACGCAAAGAAAATGTCATTAATGGTATTACAAGGCCAGGGGGAAGGAGGACACATATTTAGAAGGGCCCAGCTCTCTTATTGCATTTCAAGAGCCGGAGCAAATTTCTTTCTGTATGAATGAAGGCAATATATTGCCCTCCCTAACTGAACTGCATTCCTGGAGTGGAGGACTGGGATGTTTGGTAGAGGTGTATCATTTGCTCCGCTGACTAATAATCTCTGTGCCTATAATAGCTGGGGTAATCTCAAATACGATGTAGTTCAGGCAGGTCTGCCCCTGTGCTCAATCAGGCAGCAGATGCTAGGTGGTAGGAAGAAGTAGCAGTCTCATCATTACTGAACCCCAAAGAAATGAGTGTCAAAGAAGGATTCCTCTGCTTATCCAGTAGGCCTCTGTCGATGGAATAAGTGGGGTGAGATTTTTTTACTTTGCCTGAGGCAGAAAAATGTTTGGGGCCAGCCATAGGTTAGTGCAGAGGTGTGGCATTCTGAATTTAAATTGAAGTGTTCTTGTCAGAAGTGGATGATGTTTTGATGGCTGTCATGGCAGCCATGGGTCTTTTCCTGGTAATTCTGGGCTACAAATTCAGATGAATATGTTTTCTACTTGACAGGAAGTAATGAAAATGTATCACCCTGGATAGTATAATGAAAATAACATTATTTCCTTATCATAAAAAGTTCAATGCCTATTAAGATTTAGATCTATGGTGAATCTTAATATTTTCAGGAGTAACGTTGGTGCAAAAATGAACTTCTTTGGTATAACAATTTCAGAACTGTAGTAGGGGAACTAGTGTGATCAAGTGGCCACCTTCCTCACTTGGTGTACAAAGCCACTTGGAGCACAGCCTCAAATGGCAACTTCAGGGCCTAGATAGGAATATATGGAAAGAGGCGATCCTCAGGTTCTGGGGAGACAAGCTGTGAAGAATTTTATAGTTTAACCCCAACACTTTGGACTAGATCTAGAGTGTATCTGCACCAGCTGCTAAATCCGGGGCCAGTCCAGGATATGCTTGGCCCCTGGACAACCATGATGGTGATTACATGCACAGGGCAGAAACAGGATGATGTCATGTCATTGTGTGCATCAGCCCTACTGGCTTGTCCCCCTCAGTGCCACTGCCACCACCACAGTCTCGCCAACCAGGCAACTCCCTTTTTGAGCCTGTCCAGCATGCAGTCATTTCTGCTTAGGTCAGAACGGGGCATCCTACCATATGATCAACAAGGAGAGGTAGCTCTACACCCTCCTCACTGATCTTATGGGCTTTAAATGGAGCTCTTGCCCACATGGAACCAGTGATGGTGGCTTCAAAAACAGGCTATCCCCTTTCTGTGAGCAGCTCAGCATGAGGAAGGGGATGGCACAGACCTAATCATGTGGACAATGGGATTGTGTCAAATTAGACCTACTCCACCTATCCACATGCCAAAAGAACCTGAGGTCACTCTGTGGTTTCTGGGAAACAGCAGACTTTTCCCTGACTTTTCTTACTTTGAAGCAAATTGGAATAAAGGCTCCAAAAACATAGTATGTCCCCAGACATAGCTGTATATCATGAGGAGTGCATTGGCTTTGGGTAGTTATACTATACTTGCAGCATTTTTAAAAAAAACCCAAAATACAAAAAACAAAATAAAAAGGCAAAAGTTTTAAAAAAAAAAAAAAAAAGAAAGAAAACAAAACATTAATCTGAAATGTTTAAAAGACATTTAAAACATAACAATGAAGGGTATAATAAATGTACAACACACACCCCATTAAAAGACTTTTCTGCTACAGTCAAATGCCTATCTAAACAAGAAGATCTGTGCCTGCTGTCAGAAAGATGCTAGAGTGGGGGTCATCCTAGTCTTCCACAGGAAAGAATCCCACAGTCTGGGAGCAGCCATTGGGAAGGCCCTGTTCCATGTCCTCAACAGACTATGTTCTTGCTTGTGCCTCCAGTGACAAAGATGGATCAACAAGCAGCTCTACATCATGAAGACTATGGGCCTTTGCAGACTGCCCGAAATAGTGCAAATTGAGTCCACTTTAAGGGTTAGGGTTAGGGTTAGGGAATCATAGGAACTGTATTTTATTGTGGCACCAGAGCTCTCTGACAGAGAAGGCTCAGAAAAAAACAATTCCCATGATTCCCTAGCACTGAGCCAGGGCAGTTAAAATGGACTCAATTTGCACTATTTCTGGCAGTCTGCAAAGGCCCTATGACTAGACTAGACTTGAACTATATGGGAAATTTGGCCTCTTCAAGAATGGGTTGAATACCCCTCTTCCTGATGAACAAACCACTTAGACAATATTTTCAACAAACTAAACCTCTGGTATCAGCTTCAGTTTATTGGCTCTCATACAGTCCATTACTGCAGCCAGACAATGATTAAGCATTTTCACTGTCTCAATTAAAACTGGTGAAAATGGGAGGGAGAGAGAGAAAGAGAACTATATACCTTTCATATCTTTTGCATATTGATGGGAGGGAGAGAGAGAAAGAGAACTATATACCTTTCATATCTTTTGCATATTGATGGCACTATTCTCTAAAACTCCATCTGATTTTATTGAGTGAATGTATGTAAACGCTAAACAACCAGTGGGATAAAGTAGAACTTTGCCATGGGGTCAAGCATAAATTTCTTAAGCCGAAACAGTCATCTAGATATCAAAGGAACCACTTCAAAGCTGTCCCACTCATTCCCAATGCAACACCTCCAGAAGGATACCATAGCACAGGGGTAAGCAACCTTTCCCCTTTAAGGGCCGAGGGACTTCAGCTCCCAGAAGCCTCAGCCATGTTGGCCAATAGTTCCTGGGATTCTGGGAGCTGAAGTCCCTCGGCCCTTAAAGGGGAAAGGTTGCCTACCCCTGCCATAGCAAATGGTACTAAAAGTCACCAAGAGGGCCAGGAGAATGGTCAGGGTCATATTCCCTATCTCTTCCAACAAAGGCCATCTCTCAGGCAATCAAGGCAGTGCCAAAACCAATCCTAAACCCAAATGAAATGGGTGTAAAAAGTTATTGCTTGCTGGACATAACTACATAGCATCCTTCTACTTTTCTGTTCAGATGTTTATTGCGTTTGTTTGTTTGTTTGTTTAATGCTCCTGTTTTCAGATGTGACAATGGTAGCTTATTTCATACTGCTATTGAAATCCCCCTTGAACTATATGGGAGATTAATAAGACAAGTGCCATCATTAAATAAATAAATATGAAGTACTTTTACTTGTTCTCTAAAAGTCTTAAGTTTTTCTCAGGCTGCTCATGAAGAAATCTGCAAATGCTATCAAATTCCTATTGAAAAGGAACAAAATGAATTCTCACCATCTGGACTTAATGATCTGATGAAAACTGTTTCTCTTTAGAAGGTAGTGTTTATTACTTAATTTTCTTTAAAAGCCCTGCTGTGTTGGGGGGGGGTGCTCCCTGTTTCTGTGGGGTTGGGCCCTGGATTTCAGCCCCAAAGCCCTTACTGTATTCATCCACACTTGTATGTCCATCCATTCACAATAGCATTTGCCCTTTGCAAACCAGAAACTGTATTCTAACAGGCTTTGATGGAACTATTGGAAAACCATTTAGCAGTGCTTTTGAAGTTGTGCTATCCAGCTTCTTCTTGAGATGGTGGAATGAACAAGCCTGAGAGCAAACAGACATCATTTGTGTTTTTGATAAAATTGGCTCATGTAACACACTGTATAATTCCAAAATGCAGCCATTGTCTCTGCAAAGCCTCTTGCTGTTCATTAGCACAAAGACTGTGTTATAAATATAATGAGAGATTGCTCAATTTACGCTGTCTTTGTCATCTCAGACTGCCTTGTGAATAACGACAGAGAATTCATCTCAGAATGACTTATTTGCTTCCTGACCAATAAGGGTTGGTAATCAGTGTAATATATGGTTTCCTTGTTATGTTTAGCAGCCCAGTGCGGGGAAACAAAAGAACAAATTAGAGTGAAAAATATGGTTGGTAATTTTAGTGTTTGAAATTGCTGCATTTGGCTAAATTACTGAGACGTCTGTATGTAAAGGCAGGGTTGGCCCAAACATTGGGCAGAGTAAAGCAGCTGCCTCCAGCGTGAGACAGCAGGAGGCAAAGGCAATATGTTGGAAGAGAGCAATGTGCCACATACCTGCTCAGTTCACCCTAAGCTGGTCTGCTGCCTTCAAATGTGGGAGAGAATGCTGCCCCATTGTCCATGCTGAAGAAAGCTTCAGGTGTCAGCTTTGAATTATGAAATGGGAACAGAGTGTTATCTCATGTTTTTCCTCAGGCAGAAAAATATCCTGGGCTGCAACAGCAGATGAAAAACAGATTCTGTTTTGTGGCTGGGGCTGGTCCCTGTTTGTTTGCATGTTTACTGGCTGTGTTCCTGGGTATTCATAGCACCCTAGAATCCTAAAATTTAGTAGGTGGAGGATTTCAGTGCATAGAGAGAAGTGATGAAGACCTGCTAAAGCTCTCTATGATGGGATACATGCTTTTCAAAACACAAGAGGAAAAAGGGATGGCAATTATCTTTGTAAATACAAATTACCACTATGAGAGAGAGAGAGAGAGAGAGAGAGAAGGCTATGGTAACAGATATTTTTAAGGATTTTTCCTAATGTGAAATTTGCCTAGCTATAAAGTTAGTAAAAATCCAGAGAAGAAACTGTTGGTTGTGGAAGAAGCTGGACATTTTTACTTTGCTAAGAGAGAACCCAGTCTCCGCCCCCCATCTCCACCCCAGCTGAGCTGCAACACAAAGAGGACCATCAGAAAGGCAGGGAGACTGGGACTAAACACCCCAGATGAGCCAGATAACAGAGCGCCACCAGAGGACTAGCCAGGCAAGTGGATGAAGGAAGAAGACAACCAGACATCTTTGCCGTCCCCAACCATGGAGAAAGAAATGATGAAACTAAAGGAGGGAGGGGATGGAGATGGGGATGGACTAAAGGAGGAGGACAAAAGGGAAGGGAAGGAGAGAAACCAAGGGAGGCATAAGGGGATGGGTAGGAAAGCAAACAAACAACAATGGGTGGAATAATACAGGGAGACAAACAGCTACTGGGCAGCTACTGTTAATGCTCTGATCCTGCCTGTGTCTCATTGTGGGGTTTACTAGGTGATGGGGTTACACAAGGAGAGACACATACACTTCCCTGTGCACAGTGCCAACCAATATTAGCTATGGTGTCACTGGCAGGAGGGAATTGTGACACCATAGCTAACATTGGTTGGCACTGTGTGCAGGGAGGTGTAGGTGGCTCTCCTTGTGTAACCCCATCACCTAGTAAACCCACAATGAGACACCCCAAGTGAGACACAGGCAGAATCAGAGCATTTACAGAAAAGGAAGGAGGGAAAGATAAAGGGATATCACATTTGCAAGATTAGCCAAAGGCATAAGAAAGATGACAAGACAAATAGCAGACACCCTTAGGAAGGCAAACGGCATCCAAAGCAGCATTACACATAAGATAGGGATATGGAATGTGAGGAGCATGAGCCAAGGGAAGCTAGACATAGTAAAAATGGGAATGCAATGCATGAACATAGCAGTACTGGGGGTGAGTGAGTTAAAATAGACAGGAATGGGCCACTTTGAATCAAACAACTACACAGTGCTCTACTCAGGGAATGAATGAAGAAATGGGATGGCTGTCATACTATGAAAAGATGTGGCAAAAGCACTCAGTGGATATAGTGCAAAATCAGATCATTTCAGTAAGGCTCCATGGTAAACCTATGAATATCACCATAATTCAAATATATGCACCAACCACAGAGGCAGAACAAGAAGAAATTGATAGATTCTATGAAGGAGTACATGAAGAAAATGATAGCACACCAACACAGGATGTGAAGTTGATCATTGGAGATTGGAACGTGAAAGTTGGAAGCAAAGTAGAATCAAAACCGTAGGCAGATTTGGATTAGGCAAAAGAAATGAAGCAGGTGAGCATCAGACAGATTTTTGTGAGGCCAAAACCCTATACATTGCAAACACATTCTTCATACAACCAGAAAGAAGACTACACACATGGACATCACCAGATGGTCAGCACAAAAATCAAATAGACTATATAATTGGAAGCAAAAGATGGTGAAGCTCTAAACTGGTGACCAAGACTAGACCACGTACCGATAGTGGCACAGAACATGAACTACTCATATCAAAAATAAGAGTAAGACTCAAGAAGAAAACAAAACCAGTGATTATACCAAAATATGATCTAAATAATATCTCAACAGAATTTAATGACAACATAAGAAACAGATTTGCATTACAAAGCATAATAGACAGAGAACCAGAGGAACTATGGTGTGAAGCCAGGGACATAATAAAAGAAGAATGCAGACAGACACTTTCAATAAACAGACAGAAGGAGAAAAAACCATGGATGACAGAAAAAAAACACTACAAGCAATAAAGAAAAGAAGGGAAGAAAAGCAAGAGAGAGATAGGAACAAACTAAGAATTATGAATGCAACAGTGCAATGGCTTGTGCAGAAAGATAAAGAAAATTACTACAAGTACCAATGCAGAGAAACAGAAGACAACAAGAAAAAAGGGAAGAGCAAGAGATTTATTTCACAAGATCTGAGAAATCAAAGGTAAATTCAACCAAGGTCTGGGATGCTCTATGACAATAAAAATAACATAATTCAAGACCAGGAAGGAATAAAAAGACATTGGATGCAATACACAGACAAATTATACAAAAGAGATGACAAAATGAAGGACACAGGGAATGAAGAGCCATATGAAGATGAACCCCAAATTCTAAAAAGTGAGGTGGAAACTGCAATAAGAGAAATAGCGAAAAACAAATCACCAGGAGATGATATTCTAATTGAACTGCTGCAATCCACACTGACAGTCAGCTCTAGTGCTAACCAACATAAGTCAACAGATATGGAAAACAAAATGATGTCCAACACATTGGAAGAGATCATTACACATCCCCATCCACAAAAAGGTAGGCACAAGAGACTGCAGCAACTGTAGAACCATAGAACTGATCTCCCATGCAAGCAAAATTATGCAACACAGACTGCAACCATACATGGAGAGAAAAAACCCAGAAGTCCAAGTGGGGTTCAGGAAAGGACGTGGCACAAGGGACCACATTGCAAGCATATGATGGTTAATGGAGTACACCACAAAATTCCAAAAGAAAATGAGCATGTGCTTTATAGACTATAGCAAAGCCTTTGACTGCATAAATCATGAAAGGCTATGGAATACCCTTAAAGATATGGGAGTGCCAACACATCTGATAGTCCTGATGAGGTATCTGTACTCAGGACAAGAGGCTACTGTCAGAATAGAACATAGAGAAACAAAATGGTTCCCAATGTGCAAAGGAGTCAGACAAGGCTGCATCCTTTCACCCTATCTGTTCAACTTCTATTCAGAACATATTATGAGAAAAGCAGACTTGGACACAGCAGAAGGAGGAGTGAAAATAGGAGGAAGGAATATCAACAATCTAAGATAAGGTACACCATAATACTAGCCAAAAACCTCACAGACCTAGAACACCTACAAAGGAAGATCAAAGAGGAAAGTGCTAAGGCAGGCTTAATGTTGAACATAAAGAAAACAAAAATAAATTCACAAGTTCAACCTAGACAATGAAGAAATAGAAATAGTAAAAGAATTCCCATACCTGGGATCAAACATCGCTGTACGTTGCCCCGATTGCTGAGCAGAGGGGCGGGTTACAAATAAAAATTTATTATTATTATTATTATTATTATTATTATTAGAAATGGGGATTGCAGTCAGGAAATCAGAAGAAGATTATGAATGGGGAGGGCAGCCATGAAAGAATTAGAAAAGATTCTAAAATGCAAAGCTATACAACTGAACACAAAAGTTAGAATCGTACAAGCCATTGGATTCCCTATTACCATGTATGGATGTGAGAACTGGGCAGTTAAGAAAGAAGATAGGAGGAAAATCAATGCATTGTGGTGCTGGAGATGTGGTGCTGGAGAAGAGTGCTGAGGACAGCCAAAAGGACAAACAAATGGGTCCTAGATCAGATCAAGCCAGAAACCTTCCTGGAAGCCAAGATGACCAAACTGAGGCTATTATATTTCGGACACATCATGAGAAGGAAGGACTGATTGGAAACTACAACAATGCTGAGAAAGGTGGAGGGAAGTAGGCAGAGAGGAAGGCCACATTCGAGATGGATGGACTCTATTAAGGCGGTCACAGGTATGGGGTTGCAGGAATTAAGCAGAGCAGTAGAAGACAGCAGGTCTTGGAGATGTCTCATCCTTAGGGTTGCCATGAGTTGAGATCGACTCGAGGGCAGTTAACAACAACAAAGAGAGATGCTATCCTATTTGACCACTTGTTTCAGGAAAGTTCTGAGAAACCTGTTATTTCTTGCCTTCAGACATTGCCAAGACATTCTGTGGAAAATACAAAATTTGTACATGATAAAAAAAAATACAGAATTCTAATCATTTGTGCATTTGAATTGACATCTGAATATCAAGGTACATGGCACCCAAGTGTAAGGCCCTGTCGCTAATCACATGTCCCCCCCCCCCCAGCTTTTAAACATAGGATTTAAATTAAAAGATGACCCTTGGGTTAGCTAGGGGCAAAACTTTAAACATGTATATAAAGATTTAAATTGAATGTACAATTCTTATGACATTTTTCCTCAAAGAGAGCTGTCAACCCAATGGGCCAATATGTTTATAAGAGTCAAACTGTTCTGTCCTGTGTGGCCCCTGGGAATTTAGATGAGGAGATGTCATTGAGAGGATAATTGGAATCAAACATTTCAGTGAGCTTCAGTGAGGAATGTGTCACATTGCATCTGATCAATTTCTCTTGAAACCAACTGGCATTAACAGATAAAGGGACTAATAAGGAGTTTATCACATTAACAAAAAAAACCCGACTTGCCCCTGCCATTTTCAAGTCTATTACGGAATGCAGTTGGTTATTATTGCATGGAAAATGCTGCCAAATCTGCCACCTGACTGCATCCCACCAGAACCCAGCTACAAGCCACACTCAGATAGCCAATTTGCAAAGTCAGGAAGCTCTCGACTTTGCAAATCAACCATCTGTGTGTGGCTTGTAGCCAGGTTTTAGGTGGGATGCAGTCAGGTGACAGCATCAATAGCATTTTCCATATGATAACATCTAACTGCATCCCATAATAAACTTGATAATGGCAGGGATACGTCAGGTTTTTTTTTAAAAAAGTGATAATCTCCAGAGACAAACCAACCTGATCAGAAATTAACATGTATATGATAAAGTGGACAAGGAACAGACACAGCCTTTGTGTAGTTTAAAGCTGTCAAGGGCTACCAAAACATGGCACAGTAGGGTTTACTGTAATAGTTTGAAAATCTACTCACAAAGGGTAAATTCTCACAAATCAACAGCAGTGTGTCTTACTAGTTATGTCTTTCTATCATCTTAATGGAGACTTTGCATTGGTTTGGAGAAATAACTTCTAATTGCATTCCAATTAATAGCTCTCTAGCTTTCCCTTCTTTCCTTGTGCTAATTTAAAAAAAATTGTTCAGGGAATCTTCACATAATAGCCTAAAAATCAACTTGCAAATCTAAGTAGTAGTTTCAGGCAAGTATCAAGCACACAGTGTATTGAATTGCTTGCCCAAGGGCACTAACAAGCTTACAAAAGCAAGAAAATGCCAAGTTAGATTGCTCCATTTGTCCTTAACTCACCCCATTGAATTTATTAGCAAGCCCCATGTTATCTTTTGCACACTGTACTCTGAGCCATGTGCCATGCCCGAGGTGCAATAAGAATAATTCTAAAATGAATAAACAAAAATAATAATAATGTAATATCTCATAACTTAGCATAATGTCAGTATATGCTCTCTAATAGCATGTTTGCTCCTGTGCATTTTTTCCAAACAATGGTTTTGGATTCTGCTATCCAGCACATAAATATTATGGTGCCTGGAATCTGGAAATCTTTCCTTAAGAGAGTCTGTAGAAGGACCTGTATGCCCTTTATCTGAGAAGCAATGCCATCATTATCCCTAGCTATTCTGTTCATCCAGCTGTCTCCTGTCATTCCATTAATCTTACATGGAAATTAATTAGTTTAGGGCATGTGTTGCCTGGTTAACAGATGAAAAAAAGGTTAAACAAATTATCCATTTGCTTTTTTGCTGCTGCATGAAGCCATTATTAATTCTAACAAGGGACCAATGTCCAATGCCAAGTAAAACTGTCAGGGCTAGGGTCTACAAATGTGCTCTGCTATGTTCTAAATATATTATTATTATTATTATTATTATTATTATTATTATTATTATTATTATTATTATTATTTCTATACTGCCCCTTTGAGAAAAATCGGGACGGTTCACAGTAAAAATACAGTACAATCATAGTTTAAAATCAATTTCCAACCCCCCCTTAAAAATTTATTAAACCACTTAGAATTAAAACCAAACACTTTAAAACATACGTATCTAGCATTTTATGCAATCAATAACTGTGGCAATATTCTATTCAAATTTCAAGAGGGAGGCTTAGGGGTCTCTCCCAGAGAGGGTTCCTGAGACCGGGATTGTCTATTCTGGAAAGGACTGATGGAAGAGATCCATCTTGACAGCTATTTTGAAGCTGTCTAGAGATGTCAGTTGACGGATCTCGTCCAGCAGGCCGTTCCACAATCTAGAGGCGACAACAGAAAAAGCCCTCTGGGAGGTAGCCGAAAGCCTCGACTTTTGGGGCTGCAGCAAATTCCTCCCAGAGGACCAGAGTGCGCGGGGAGGATTATATGGGATGAGGCAGTCCCGAAGATAGTTTAGACCCAAGGCATTTAGGGCTTTAAAGGTAGTAACCAACACCTTGTACTGGGCCCAGAAACTAATAGGCAGCCAGTGGAGGGAGCTCAATACCGGAGTAATGGGTTCCCTCCTCGATGTTCCCGAAACTACTCTGGCCGCCATATTCTGGACTAATTGCAGTTTCCGAACCCACACGAGGATAGCCCCATGTAGAGCGCGTTACAGAAATCGAGACATAAGGTTACCAGTGCATGTACAACGGTCTCGAGATCTCTTACTTCCAGAAATGGGCGCAGCTGGCATATCAGCCAAAGCTGATAACAGGCGCTCTTGACTGTCACATTTACCTGATTTGTCATCAGGAGTGATGAGTCAAGAAGCAACCCCAGATTGCAAACACAGTCACTGGAGGAGAGTGTAACCCCATCCAGGACTGGAGGTTGCAACCCAATTCTTGGTTTCAGGGCCGCTACCGTGAGCACCTCCATCTTGTCTGGATTCAGTTTCAATCTGTTTTTCCTCATCCAGCCCATTACTGCCCGAAGACATTCATTGAGAGAAGAGATGCCATTGGAATTCGAGGCCGACGAACGAGACATGGAGAAATAGATTTGGGTGTCATCAGCATACTGATAACACCCAGCACCATAACTCCGTATAATCTCACCCAGCATCTTCATATAGATGTTGAATAACATCGGGGACAGAATAGCACCCTGTGGAACCCCACAGGTGAGCTCCCTTTTACTGGAGCAACTGTCCCCAAGCAACACCCTCTGGGATCTGCCCAAGAGGAAGGACCAGTACCACTGGAGTGCAGTGCCTCCGATACCTAACCCCCTCAGGCGGTCCAAGAGGATGCCGTGATCTATCATATCAAAAGCCGCTGGGAGGTCTAAGAGCACCAACAGGGTCACACTACCCCTGTCAATGCTCAGATGCAGATTGTTGGTCAAGGCAACCATGGCAGTCTCAACCCCAAAGCCTGTCCTAAAGCCAGTTTGAAATGAGTCTAGATAATCAGTTTCATCCAAGACAGCTTGGAGTTGAAGAGCAACCGCCCTCTCAATTACCTTGCTCAAGTCTCAACAACGAGACTGGTCTATAATTATTCATATCCAGGGATCTAGGGAGGGTTTTTCCTTCAAACAAGGTGGAATATATCCCTCCCTAAAGGATGCATTGATTATGTCTGTAAGGAACCTCCTCAATGCATCCCCCCCCCCCCCGGGACGGCCAGCCATGGATGGGCAAGGGTCGAGAGGGCAAGTTGTTTTCCTCACTCTACCAAGGAGCTTGTCCACGTCATCAGCACTCACAGATTGCAACTGATCCAGAATAACTTCATCGACGGAGTTGCTGGACACCTCATCTATAGTTTCTGTTAGAATAGTGGCGTCTAAGTCGGCTCTTATCTGAGAGATTTTATCCGCAAATAATAATATAATAATAATAAATTTTTATTTGTAGCCCGCCCCTCTGCTAGGCAATCGGGGCGGGGGACAGCAGCACTTAAAACAGAACAGCGTTAAAACATTCCCTCTCCCCATAATCCCTTCCTCCCCCCGCCCCATCCCCTTAAAATAGAATTAAACCAAAGAGTAATTAAAATGCTATATTAATTAAATTAATAAATTAAAAGCAAATTTTTACAAGGAGACAGACAAATGGGGCCCCTTTATGGGCCGACCGTTATTCCGGGTTGTTAAACGCATCACAGCAGGCTGTTGTCAGATTAAGTAAGGGATTTGGCGCAGGGGGCACCTGCGTCAGCTCCCTCACCACCCTAAACAGCTCTGCTGGACGGGACTCTGCAGATTCAATACATGCAGAGGAGAAAGATCTCTGTATTGCCTCCCGATAGGACCAAAGAAAGTTCCTATGGCGAGTTCTGTAAGACTAGATAAGAGTCTAGTCTTACGCCACCTGCACTCTAGTCATTGTCCAAATCACTTCATTTTCCTAAGCAATGGTGTATACCATGGCTTACGGTTTGAAGCAGAGTGGTAAGGATGCATGGGATCAATCGTGTCGATAGCTCTGGTGAGATTGGTGTTCCAAATATTGACCAAGGCATTGACAGGATCACCGGCATTCCCAACCATTAACCCCTCCAAGGCTTTCTGGAATCCAATTGGTTCCATTAGCCTTCGAGGGCAGACCATTCTAATGGTTCCACCACCCCTGGTGGGGCGGATACAAGCTCTTAGTTCCGTCTTGACCAGGAAATGATCTGTCCATGACAATACGGAGGTACTGATAACCTCCACCCACGGATATTCCTGTTCCGTACTGAAGACCACATCGAGTGTATGACCTGCACAATGTGTGGGCCCAGCGACCAATTGGGATAGGCCCATGTTTGTCATGGTCTCCATGAACTCCCAAGCCGCGCCTGTTAAACTGGTCTTGAGCTGAATGTTGAAGTCCCCCAAAACCAAAAGTCTGGGGGAATCCAGCAACAGCTCCGAGACCAGCTGTGTCAGCTCGGTTAGGGAGTCTGCTAGACAATGGGGTGGTCAGTAGACTAGCAGAATCCCCAAACTATCCCTGGTCCTCTAAGGTACATACACTTGAAGTGGACTGTGTTCCGGACAGGTATCCTGGTCAAGGTTAGGTTGTTCTTATGAACCAGAGCTACTCCGCCCCCCCCCCACCCCCCGCCCACTTCCCCTTACCTGCTCACTAACAGAGTACCTAGCTGGGAGGGCCTGTGCCCAGATGACTGCGCTATCCTCTCCCAGCCAGGTCTTGGTAAAGCAAGCCAGGTCGGCATCCTCATCCATGAGAAGGTCATGGATGACATGAGTCTTGTTCTTAACCGACCTGGCATTGCAAAGGAGCAGAGTGAGGTTCTGTGGAATGGTTGGTCTGCTCTCCAAGCCATTTTGGAGAGCAAATATGATGAGACAAGCAAGGTAAAGCTGCATCTAAGGAGTTTATTGCACACCCAAAAAACGTGTCTTACTTCTTCCGGGTTCGGTTCTCATCCACGATATATCTGGATGCTATCACACATAATTCGATGCCAATTCTGTCTCGATGCCACCAGCCAAATCCACCCCGGGTCCAAGCCACATTCAGCCAACCAATTTTTCAAAGTCAGGATCTTCCATTTTCGACAAAGTGCTGACTGAACGCAGCTTGGACCCAGGCTGGATTTGGCCAGTGGCATCATGGCAGAATCCGCGGTAAATTACATGTTACAATACCTAGATATATTCTGGATGAGGATTGAACCCGGAAGAGGTAAAATGCCTCTTTCGGGCATACGCTCTGTTCCAGATTTTTAACCTACCCTCACCCACAGTCTCTTTGGATGTTGGTTGTGAAATAATGACTTGCGAAATAAAGGGTCATTCTTGTTAGCTCTTCCTCTTCCATCACATGGCTGGCTAGAGATTTCTGGGGCCTACAGTCCAAAAAGCCAACATTTCCAAGCTTTGCCTATTGCCTAGCTCATTTCACCAAACATACTAAGAGAAGGGTTTTAAGTAAGGAACCTGCTCTACAGATGTAGGCTCCCTGTACACTGATTTATTAAGTTGAAATCCCAGTTTTCATCCAGTGAGGTCAAAGTAGGACTCTACTTCTTCCATTTTATCCTCACAACAATCCTGTGGGTAGGTCAGGCTAAGAGACAGTAACTTGAACCTGTTTTTCCCAAGTCTCAGCATGATACTCTAACTACAACAGGATACTTTCAAATATTTTACATTATATAGGGAGCCAATATGCATAAAGGATGTTTCCCACTTCTGACCTCCCCAACTAATACATGTCTCTTAAGGGGTGCAACTGAGAGGAAGGAGCTGTGGGCTTACACCATTCCCCCCACCACCACCATGCTATGTTAATTGTGCAAGCTTCAGATTCTGAAATAAGGTACAGTTGGTTAGCATGCTTTGTTCTGGACAAGGCCTATGCAGAAGTATCTCTTTTGCATTGGCCTAATGCATGAGGCAGTACCATGATGGTACTGACTGGTTTTCATCCCTAGCATCCTGACAGAGAACACAAATATCTACAAAGTGGGAGCCTTTGTGCATATAGCAGTACCTGTGGTGAAGGCTTCTATATAAGGCAGATGTGAAGTCGGAGTTCAGGATCTCTCTACCAGCTGAAAATGTTAACAGCAGCTGTGAAAAGTCTGTCTCATCTGTGGTCAGGGTCTATGGGCATGCAAATCTGGGATCCATACCATGTAAGCATAGGGTACATATCAGGGCTGTAGCAACTTTTACCTTGTGCCATTTTCCTAATTGGATGTCCTTCTTCCTCTTGGCAGAAAAAGTATACATAGCCATATAGGATTTTCCTCATGTTTAATCTCCTGAATAATATCTATTCTGGGATGTCTGGAGCAAAAACACATTCCTAGAGGATGGGGATTAGTTTTTAACCATCTCGTTTTGGGAAGAAGGTTACAAATGGGGGTTCAGAAAGCACTGCAAGATTATGTACAGCTCAAAACTGAGTACTCCTGATTGACTAAGGGCCTTTATAGACTGCCAGAAATAATCCAGCTTGAGACCACTCTAACTGCCCTTGCTTAGTGCTAGGGAATCATGGGAACTGTAGCTTATTGTGGCACCAGAGCTCTCTGACAGAGACTCAGTGTCTCAGAAAAAAAATACAATTCCCATGATTCCCTAGCGCTGAGCCAGGACAGTTAAAGTGGTCTCAAGATGGATTATTTCTGGCAGTCTGTAAGTGAGCTGAATGTTGTTTCAACATTGTTTAGAGTCTCACCCAGCTTGCATCTACACTGAAGAAATAATGTCATTTGACACTGCTTTAACTGTCATGGCTCAATGCTATGGAATCCTGGGATTTCTGATTATGAGAACTAATAAGCTTTCTATGTCAGAGAGCTCCGGTGCCACAGCAAACTACAAATCCCAGAATTCCATAAAATGGAGCCATGGCAGTTAAAGCAGTCTCAGACTATATTACTTCTACAATGCAGATGCAGCCCCAGATCCTTAAACATATATATTTTTGGTCATAGTTATTAGGCCTCCTCTGGATCTTTCAGTGATGTGTCAAGGTTTGCCTGTAATGGCAATGGTTGTTGCCCCTCATTGTGAGACTGAAGAAGAGAGAGAAAGCGAGAAGGGGAAAATGAAGGGCCATTTTCCAAGTGGTAATTCCCCCTGTTTCCCTCCCATTCACCACAGGTCATTTTTAATATCTGTCACAGTACATGAATTAATCAATTAGGAAAATTGTACCTTTTAATTATCATGATAAAGTTGCACACAATATAGTGACCACTGAGTGCCATAAGATAGTGAAGTGTTTCCTCCTCGCTAGTGTGGGAGAGACACTTGTGAATTCAGGGAGTGATGCTTTTCTCTCCACCCCTCCCTCTCTGCCTGCTTTTCATTCCACTGGAGGGGCTGCACATCGTTTATCAAGCTGACTGGGTTGTCATATCAGTGGAAGGACCCGGGAGAGCCCTGACCATGAGATTGAAGGTTGGTACCAATTTACTGCAACACAAATGCATTGAACAGGAAAGAGAGAGCTCCTAATCTCTTCAATTTTCTTACATTACCCTGAAGGCCAAGGAATTAAATGAAACAGTAGCTGGTGACAACTTTAGAGGGTCCTGAATGCATGACAGGAAAAGTATTAAAATAGCTCAATAGTTTTATTTTATATATGTGAGTTAATCTTGCCCCTGCATAAAGAACAAGTTTAGAAAGGACTGCCTGTTGGAAGAAGAAAGAGATGTTCGGTGGTGTGCCTTTTTCATCAAAATCTAAGTATGGTTAAAAAAAAAAAATCACACACACACACACACACACCCCAAAAAAGGAAAGAAAAGATAACTTACAGGATGGAAATCTCATTGTTGGAATGACACTTTCCTTTTTCTGCTTATACATTTCTTTTAAATATGTTTATATCTGCAAGAGGTAGACCATATACCTCTACTTAACTGTGCATTAGTCATAAAAGTGATTATGCAAATTCATTGGGTTCTACATACACCTTCACGTCAGTGATGCAGGGGAGACATGCTCTCATGGTTGGACATTTTATTTAACAGGGATGATGGTGTCATCTGACACCCCCTCAGGCTTCTTTGATCTCTCTGGATTTGGCAGCAATTCTCACAGAGGTGGGAGGGGATTAATTTTACCCACATCATTATATGGTTGTGAGATGTCCCTAGTATTATATAGAAATGTAAGTCTTCATTTCCCCCTTTATTGCATAGATAAATGGGGAAAAAAATCAAAAGATTTCTTCTCGCTAGGTGAATTTACAAGGGTTTTGTGTTTTTGTTCCACATTTTGAAACTTTTTTCAGAAGAATGTCCACAAAGGTTGTGTGTGTGTGTGCACGTGTATGTGCATAAGGAAAACATTCTTCAAAAATAAGTGTTGTATTTTAAACACAATATAAGATCTTTTCCACTATAAAAGTTGAACTTGAAGAAAAACTACAAAAAGTTCATAAATATGTTTCCAAACATAAAACAAACAAAACATCTTGCAGTGGTTGACCCCCCCCCCCCAATATGGGTATCTCAACATGTCAAGACAGCATTTATCATTGAGGAGGTGAACATTTTCAAAATATTCTTTACTTTTTCAATGTTATGTAAAATATTTGGGGTGCCTTGGTCTATGAGAGGTAGCTGAGGACACTAAGGAGATTATCGCATTTATTTTTCAGTCCGATCCGTGCATGAGATGGGATTCGGCTGGAACAGGGCAAAATGGGTTTTATTGCACACAAAATTGCTGCTTCGCTGCCAACCAACAATCACCCATCCCTATCAAAATCTGTACTACCAAACTTGGCAAGCAGAGTGTGGCTCAGGGATGGGTGATTGTCGGCCGGCAGCGCAGCAGCAATTTTGTGTGCAATAAAACCCGTTTTGCCCCATTCCAGCCCAATCCCATCCCATGCACGGATCGGACTGAAAAGTCAATGCAATGATCTCCTAACACACAGGTGGAATTATAGAAATAATAATGTCTTCTAAAGGTTTGTCAAGCTGTAAGATCATCTGAGACAGGTGAGGGAGAAGCACCAGAAACTATATAAAGTTCTGTTGCATCAGACAGAAAGCCTATCAAATCCAGAAACATGCTTTCTACATGGCCAAGTAGATGCCTATGCGAAGTCCACAAACTGGGCATAGGCACAAGAGCACATCCTCATTCCTGTTTTCCTGGAAATTGTATTATGAGTCATAATACCATGACTTATACCGAACCTTCATGGAAAGAGGTTTATTGGAGGGTGGCCAGCCCTTTTATTACCTCTAACTCTGCCCCCCTACACACTACATTCTGGCTATGTTACGTCAACACAAAAGCTTCTTGTCTCCATCCCTGAGGCTATCAAAGGTGGTCCCTCCACTGCCATGGCATGTGCTTCATGGATCCTTCTCCTTTTCCCCTGGAAATGGCATTATGAGTCATATTCCCTCTGATAAAAAAGATAACATCCATCCATCATGGCTGGAAGCTATTTCACTTAGGGACAAATAAGAATTTCATTTCAATGCCATTTTTGACAATAATTTACCAAAATTCACAAACACCTTTATAAGCAAGATGACAAAAACTTGAGAATTTAAAATTTCAAAAGTGAGAGAATCAGAAGCAAGCACATTCATCCACCACATTGTGTCTGACTTATGGCAGCCCTAAGGCGAACCTCTCATGGGGTTTTCTTGGCAAGATTTGTTCAGAGCAGGCTTGTCATTGCCTTCTCCTGAAGCTGAGAGAGTGTGACTTGCCCAAGTGTGACCTTGGGCAAGTCACATTCTCCAGAGTCACATTCTCTGTATCAGATTTGGCAGGCTCTTCTCAGGTAAAATACCCAAGAATGTTGGAGGAAAGCTAGTCTTAACAAGATTAGTGATATTTTTAGGGGTTTTGTATCCCTCTACTCTTCCATGTATAAAATGTGATTGGGTGGAAGTGTGAGTGGATGTCATATGTGATATATTAAGTTCATATTTTGCATTTTTGAAACAAGCATTTAGATGGAAATTTTTAGTGAATTTTGTAGTAAGTTCTTCAATCAAAAAATGCATGTATTACAGCAAAGTGCATAAATAAATCCAAGATGCATTATATTAGAAATTGTTGTTGTTGTTGTTGTTGTTGTTGTGTGCCTTCAAGTCTTTTCTGATTCATGGTGACCCTAAGGCGTGCCTATCATAGGGTTGCTTGGCAAGATTTGTTCAGAGAGTTTTTGCCAATGCTTCACTCTGACGTTGAGAGAGTGTGAATTGCCCAAGGTCACCTGGTGGTTTCCATGGCCAAATGGGGATTAGAAAATGGTTAGTAAAAATATGTATGTAAGCAAAACTGTGTACAAAATAGCATGCATTATGAGAGATACATTTAAAACATTACAAATCTTCATGTTAATCTCAAATTTTAAATTTGTAAAATTCTAAAATTCTCATTGAAGTTAAGATAGGTAAAATGAGAACCTGTGAGAAATCAAAACATCAATTTATCCATCTATTTTTGGAACAGCAGTACAATGTTACTGTTACTCTGGTGGCTTATGCCCAGTGTTAAACACAGTGAGTTAAAATGCCTCTGAATTAATGGGAGTCCCTAGTACATAGATTAGGATTTCAGCCTTACTGTCATTTTATTTACACATTTAATATGCACTCAAATCCACAATGTTTTCTGTCCAGAGATGCCCACATAGGATCATATCTGTTGTGATGGCTGACAGCAAGATATAAATAATACAATGTGGTTATATCTAACAGGGAATGAACATTCAGCATCCATATCCCTTCAATTTAAAAGACTGCTAAAGGCCATAATTTCCCTGCTTGTGCCTGGGCGGAAAATGGAGAGTGGAAATAAAAGGACAGTTATTATAGGATTACTATTTGCAATCCTATAGTTAAAGGTCAGAATAGTTTTTCTACTGTAATATTTTCTAGGATTTATAGCTTAGGTATGTGCATGGGCGCGCGCACACACACCTGCTCAAGGTTTGTTGTAATCACAGAATCTGTCCAAAAGTCCTATTTATTGACTGGGGATTTTGCAGTTGTCGTTTAGATGGACTTTTTAAAATGTCTTTAAAAAAGATTCATTAACAGATTATAGCAAGGCATGCCACAGTGACATCAGTCCTCAGTTTCCTTCACTCTCACCTCCAAGAGAAGTCATTCAAAGCTCTGTGTTTCATGTTGACCTTCACAGCAGAGGGTAGTATGGGTTTGGGTGAGGTTTTAAAGCAAATAATGTTTTTTCTAACTTGGTAGGCCATGAGTGACTGTCTACTCTATACCTTTGTTGTTGTGTGCCTTCAAGTCGTTTCTGACCTATGGTGGCCCTAAGGCAAATATCTCATGGGGTTTTCTTGGCAAGCTTTGTTCAGAGGAGATTTGCCATTGTTTTCCCCTGAGACTGAGAGACTGTGGATGTTTTCACACTACCCTCTAAAGCCGGCTGGAGCCATTCCGGAATGGGTCGTGCCGCCGATTCCGGAATGGCTCCACTGCCGAAAGGCTAATTCCTGTTGGACAGCCGGAATTACCTTTCCGCCGCTGAAGCCGGAGTTAGCGTTGGTTCGGCCGGAGTGACGCCGGACTTAGGGCTCCGTGTGTTTGAACACACGGAGCGAAAAGCTGGATGGACGCAGGGATGACACCGGAAGGGGCGGGGTTTGCCGCCGTGCACGTCTGAACAACCAGGAAATGGAGCCGGAGTGAGGCCGGATGGAGGTAGGATTGCCTCCTCAAAAAGGCCCGTGTGAAAACGTCCTGTGACTTGCCCAACATTACTCAGTTTGTTTCATGGCTGAGCTAGGAACTGAATGCTGGTCTCCAGAGTCGTAGACCAACATTCAAACTATTATGCCACACTGGCTCTCATCTATACCTTTACCTGTTTCCTACACAAATAAGTTTCAACCTCTGAAAAATCATGAAGTTTCTTAGTTTACAGTTTCTGCTCCACTCTGCAACACTTTTAGGTGAGAAAGGTAAGAGAGATGACCAGAGAAAGGACTGATTGACTTCCCACCAATTAACTTTAAGCAAAGGACAATGATAGTCTCACCTAGGTTTTCAGAAGGAAGTATAATTTCTTGGGCAGAAATAATGCAGCTTGACACTGCTTTAACTGCCATGGCTCCATCTTATGGAATCCTGGGATTTGTAGTTTGTTCTGACACCAGCACTCTCTGACACTCTCTAAGGCTAAATGTCTAAAAACAATATCAAGACCTCTACTAATCCCAGAATTCCAAAGCATTGAGCCATTCAATTAAAGCAGTGTCAAACTCCATTAATTCTGCAGTGTAGACACAGGACGTTATCACACGGGGTCTAAAGCAGTCCCATCCCCGTCGCATCCCCGTCCCATTGCGCTTCCTTTTCCCCTGTGTTCACACGACGTCGCAGAGAAACCCCGCCCATCCCCATCGTATCCCCGTCCCATTGCGCTTCCTTTCCCCGTGTCTTCACACGACGTCGCACCCATCCCCGTCGCATCCCCGTCGCATCCCCGTCCCATTGCGGCATCACCCGGCATCATCCCCGTTCTTTTGAATGCCGGTTTCTTTGGGAATTACATTTTGCCGCGACCAGAATGATACCGGAATGATGCTGCTTTCTGTATGCCGGTAAGTTCTGGATTGAAAAGGAACCGCAATGGGACGGGGATGCAACGGGGATGGGACTGCTTTAGGCCCCGTGTGATAACGTCCACAGCCTTGGTTCCCATATTGGGCAAAAAGTGGGATAATAAATAAGAATGCTCATGTATGTGTTAGGAGTGTAGCTCTACACATCTCACACACATGCTTTAAGAGGGTAGTTTTGTGTGGGGTTTTTTGCTATTGATTTTTTTTTTTTACAGCCTTTTCTGACTCTCTGATTGCTGTCCAAGGTTAAATACACATGGACTGAAATAAAATAGTAAAATTGCAGTGGTGTCGCTCCCTGACTCCATTGTTTGGTTTGGTTTTACAAGTGCTTGCTACTTCTTACTTGATCACATGTTTGAGTTTTAAAACCAGGACATGGCAAATGAGTTTACAAAAATGAACCCCTTGAAATCGTTCTTTTTAAGAAGCAGGCTCACAGATTTGTTTTATAAAACTCAATTGAATTTGAGTGCCATTCTGAGATCTTCTGCTGCTCTGCCCTTTTAAGTAGGAAATATCATGACATTTGATCCACTGTCATAGAAGCATCTGGGAGACCTAATTCGAATGATGTGGGGGAAGGGAGGCTGAAATAACCTCTTTTCCTATGAGGAAAATTTAATTGCCAGCTACAAGAGAGGAAATCAAGACAGATGGAGTCATTAGCCTCTGGGCATTTATATCCCAGGAGGTGGAAGCAACGGCACAGCTCGAATTTTCAGTAGGTTGTGCAAGTAGTCTCATTTGTGGGGGTAGGGGGAGATTTTCTGAACCTAAAGATGAGGTATCATTAGCGTCAGGCAAACATAATGTATTTTAAAAGGAAAAGGAAGAGAGAAAAATAAGAAACTAAGCCCCAAACCATACATCTCTTGTACTTGTTTTTGTTTTAACAAGAAACACACATACATAGACACTGAGGGTGCTTTGAAGATGGAGAAGGAATCTGAGACTGTGAAGTTGTTAGTGATAAAATAGCAAAATCAAGGTTTGCTTTTTAAGAATATATATATATATATATATATATATATATATATATATATGTATATATACGGTATATACATATTCTTATTCAAGCCATAGATAGTTGGATCCATGGATAAAGAATCCATGGAAATGGAGGGCCAACTGGAATTTTGAAGCCTTGATTCTAACTTTGTAACCAAGGGCCTTTGCAGACTGCCAGAAATAGTGCAAATTGAGTTCACTTTAAATTGAGGCACTGCCCTGGCTCAGTGCTAGGGAATTATGGGAACTGTAATTTATTGTGGCACCAGAGCTCTCTGACAGAGAAGGCTCAATGTCTTAGAAAAAAAATACAATTCCCATGATTCCCTAGCACTGAGCCGGGGCAGTGCCTCAATTTAAAGTGGACTCAATTTGCACTATTTCTGGCAGTCTGCAAAGGCCCCAAGTTGTGGCTCAAAAATCATCTTCCCCAACTTCCGGAATATGTAACATGTACTACATGTCACGTTTCAACAGTAGCATTGGATACCACATTTGGCACCATGCCATGCTGCCCTCCAGGTGGCTGTTTCTTGGAGCCACCATTTGAGTTTCTCTGAAAGAGCTAAAAACAGGCCCCGCCTTTCCTTAGGGGAGCCCTATCTCCCCGAAAACCATTTACTATATTGCCGCAGTCCTTTGTCGTTTTATTGTACGTTTGTGATCGTTGTTTTAACTTTGTCCATTTTTAACTTGTAATAGATTTAATAACTTTTTAAGGGGTGGGTGGGATGTAATTTGTTTTTTACTGTTGTACTGCATTTTTACTGTAAGCCATTCTGATTGATCTCAAAGGGGCAGGGTATAAATACATTTTATTATTATTATTATTATGATGTGGCATTATGACATATGCATGTCAGGGCATGCAGACATCACCCTCAACATCTTTTGATTTCAGCTTCAACAGGGAGACTGCCAAATTCTTCAGAAGTGACCATGCCATCTACAGACTAGGAGTGGACCTACAAGCTGCAAGCAGAAAACACAACCCTGATGTTCAACTGATCAGTGATGGAATGTGTGTAGACAAAGGTGAAGTAATGCAAGAGATGGAGTATTTCCACATTACAGTTTTCTTTGCTGCTGCACTAGGTTATAGGCCCAGTTGTGTTTGGGCATTCCCAGTGAGCCCTGCTGTCACTAGAGGGGAGCATTGTGACCTCTTCCTTTTCCCTCTTTAATTTACAACATACTTTTCAGAATATCCCATCTAGGATGGGTACACTTGTTGCCTGAGGTGCCTTATTCATAGCACATGTGTGTACCACCAAGTTTAGCAATGCCAAAACAGCTCTTACTGTCCTCCTCTTTGGGGTACTGGCCCTCCCTCTAAGTACTAATCTGTTACTGACCACAAATGGGAGGACAGGATATGGAGTGGAGACTGCCATGGTTGCTCTGATCGATGACCTCCACCTGGGCATCGACAGGGGTAGTGTGACCCTGTTGGTGCTCTTGGATCTCTCAGCGGCTTTTGACACCATCGATCATGCCATCCTCTTGGAACGCTTGAGAGAGTTAGGAATCGGAGGCACTGCCTTGTGGTGGTTCCGTTCCTTCCTCTCAGGCAGATCCCAGAGGGTGAGGCTCGGGGACAGTTGCTCATCTAAAATCGAGGTTAATTGTGGCATCCCTCAGGGCGCCATCCTGTCCCCGATGTTATTTAATATTTACATGAAACTGCTGGGTGAGATCATTCGGAGGAATGGAGCATGGTGCCATCAGTACGCTGATGACACCCAGATATACTTCTCCATGACCAGATCATCGGCTCAGACTTCAGATGGCATCTCTCCTCTTAATGACTGTCTCAGAGCGGTAATGGATAGGATGAGGAAAAACAGATTGAAGTTAAATCCAGACAAAATGGAGGTACTGACAGTCACAGGCCTGAAACCAGATCTGGGAATACAGTCTCCAGTCCTGGATGGAGTCACATTCTCCTCTAAGGACTGTGTTCCCAGCTTGGGGGTACTCTTAGACCCATCACTTCACATGACTAGTCAGATGAGTGCGGTGGTCAGGAGTGCCTGCTATTAGCTTCGGCTGATACGCCAACTGCGCCCTTATCTGGACATGAGGGATCTGGAAACTGTAGTACATGCTCTGGCAACCTCACGTCTAGATTACTGCAATTCACTCTACATGGGGCTACCCTTGTGCTTAACGTGGAAACTGCAATTAGTTCAAAATATGGCAGCCAGGTTAATTACCGGAACATCCAGGAGGGAGCACATAACACCGGTGCTTAAATCCCTCCATTGGCTGCCAATTAGTTTCCGGGCACAGTACAAGGTGTTGGTTTTAACCTTTAAAGCCCTACATGGCTTGGGTCCATCTTATCTCAGGGACTGCCTCTCCTTGTATGAAACCCCCCACACACCCTTCGGTCCTCTGGGAGGAACCTGCTCCAACCTATGAAGACTAGGTTGACGCAGACCTCCCAGAGGGCTTTTTCTGCGACCTCTCCCAGGGTATGGAATGGCCTGCCGGACGAGATCCATCATCTCTCCACTCTTGCTACCTTTAAAAAGGCAATAAAGACGGATCTCTTCTGGCACACCTTCCCGGAATAACATCCCCAGCAATGGCGGAGTTTTACTATGCACCTCCCACCCTGTCCTACTATATACAGATTGGCCAAGGAGCTGTATTGTTTGTGTTTTAATGCATGATTTTAATTTCTTCATAATTTAATTCTTTTTTAAGGGTGGGAGGGTTAGGGCATGGGATCTGGGCATATTTTAACTGTTCCTTGTTTTAATATGTTGTTCGCTGCCCCAATTGCCAAGCAGAGGGGCGGCTTATAAATAAAAATTTATTATTATTATTATTATTATTATTATTATTATTATGAATATATTGATGTTTTTACCACATTTTTCACCAAAATAAAACAACAAAGCCTATTGTGGTGGTGGCTTGTTCATTATCCAATTGTATTCTGTGGTACTTACATTTGCAGGTCTGGTGGTTCAGATCCACATTTGCATGTGGGAACAGAAATAGGCCTAAAAGAACCTGCAAGAGATGTACCAAAACCCTAGAAAGTACATGTCAAACACCTGCTCTGAAGCTGACTGAACAAGTAAATCCTGAGCCTGTCTGATACTGCTTCAGACGCCCCTTCAGAATATCAGCTAGAATCCTGTTGATTAGTCAACTAGAGTAGACCCTTTCAACAAACTGTTAAAGCAGAAGTAGGCAAATTTTTTGAGCTGGGGGCCGGGTCGCTGTCCCTCAGAATATTGGAGGGCCAAAGTAAATAAATTAATAAATAAATAAATAAATAAATAAATAAAATCCTACATACACTGCACACATCATACTTTGAAGTAAAAAAAACAAAACGGGAACATATACAATACTTAAAAAACCACTTTGGCCAAGTCACATTCTCTCAGCCTCAGAGGAAGGTTATGGCAAACCCTCTCTGAAGAAATGTTGCCAAGAAAACCCCAAGAAAACAGCACCAAATCAGCATCAACACAACAACAATTAATAATAGAAATTTTGCCAAGAAAACCCCAAGAAAAAAAAAGAATAATCATTATCATCATCAACAATTAAAAATGCTACCTTAAATGAAACAAACAAGCACAGGGGTGGCATGAATGAAGCCCATGTCTGAGGCTGGAGTCTGGAGAGCTGGCCTCGAATCTCTGCTTGGCTATGCAAACCCACTTTGGCCAAGTCACACTCTCTCAGCCTCAGAGAAAGGCTATGGCAAACCCTCTCTGAAAAAATTTTGCCAAGAAAACCCCATCATCATCATCATCAACAACTGCTTGAGACTCGCCTGCCTGCCACGGAGGGCAGAGGAGGCAGAGGGTGGAGGCGGAGGAGGAGGAAGAGGCAGAGGGCAGAGGAGGAGGAGGACTGAGGAAGAGGCAGAGGACAGAGGAGGAGGCGGAGGCAGAGGGCGGAGGAAGAGGAGGAGGAGGCAGAGGGCGGAGGAGGAGGAGGCAGAGGGCGGAGGAGGAGGCGGAGGAGGGCGGAGGAGGCGGACGGCGGAAGAGGAAGCCGTGTGCACAAGAGAGAGAAAGGCAGCGGCGGCAGTGACAGGACTGGCCACGGGCCAGTTACAAGGCCTCGACGGGCCGGGTTCAGCCCACAGGCCATAGTTTGCCAACCCCTGTGTTAAAGGTTTAGTCAACACATAGAAAAATCCCATTGATTCAATGGATCTGCTTTAGGTAGGACTAGTAAGAGAATTCAGACCATCATATTCAATAACTAGATTAGAAAAAAGCAAAAATAGAGCTGGTGTTGTTAGCATACTGAGGACAACTCACTTCAAATATCTGGATGACTTTCTCTAGCAGTATCATGTAGGTGTTTAATACTAAGGAAGTCAGAGGAATACAACCCTAAATGTCCTGGAACGGAGACAGATGCTGCAGAGCATGATGTTTTGGAATTTTCTACCAGCTGGAAATTAAATCGCTAAAATGTAGTGCCTCCAAATTCCATCCTAAGTAGTCAGCCCAGAAAAAACACTCTTTTAGTTCCTTGTCTCCCACTGTAGCTCCTCTTTGAACACAGACTGGAATGGAATGCAATGAAAAAGAGATAACTGGTCTGAGTGGGCTACCCAAAGAAGTAGCTGACAGTAGCTTGACTATCTTTAAACACCGGTTTGTTATATTCATGTGATTTATAGGGCCTGATGATGTCCACATAGGCCTTCTTTCACCTGCCAAGCATTCAGTCAGCTAGCTGCAGTTCCTCTTTCCAGCCAGCTATGCAGGTGGCACTTAAACGCAACAAACAGGAGATTGGGAATTCACACTACTGATATTGGAGCTTATTGCATGGACAAAAAACTTGATGCACTCCAACGGGATGCAGCCGGGTTGCGGGATGCAGGTGGGAATTATTGCACATAAATGGCCACTGATTCTGCCTGGTGAGTGCAGCCTGGCTGCAGCCCAGGTCCCAGGCACATTTCAGAGGCCGCTTTTCAAAGTCAGAAAGCTCCCAGATTTGAAAAGCAGCCACCGAAGCATGCGTGGAACCCGGGCTGCAGTCACCCAGAGGAATTGGTGGCCAATTATGTGCAATAATTCCCGCAACCCACCTGCATCCCACTGGAGTGCAATCAGGGTTTTTGTCCATGTGATAAGCTCCATTGCCACCAAGGTATAAAGTGTAAGGTTTTTCATTTAACTGCCCTGCTTTGAGACCTCAAGTCACCTCACACAGATCTACACACAGAGCTCTTTTTCCGGATGTGCTTTATGCAGGTAAGATCACAGCTGGAAAGCCACAGGAGAGCAACCCAATTAGAAAGAACTATCACATATCCACATCAATTAGATGTTCCTTCAAGGTGTGGCAGCCCAATGGTTTCATAAGTACTCCTATAGTTGGTAGTGCATGCTGTTGTCTTGTAGATAATAACAATGATCACACATGTGTGTGCACACCCATGCATGCATGCATACACACACATGTGCGCACACAAACACTTACATTTCATATTATGCAAAGCCATTCTGTTTCATAAGGTAAATTTCAGATGTTCTCTACAGTGCTGTTAAAAAAAAAAAACAAGCTTGCCAAACAGGTGAAATAGGAAGTGTGTGTGTGTGTGTAACTGTTGAGGGAATGGCTTAACAATTTTAGCAGACTGTGCTAATAGCTTTGCATTGTGCTTTGAGAGAAATAAGTCACTTTGCTTGAGTCTAATTAATCCACTGCTATAGAATTTAACAAAAATAAAGGGATGTGGTTTGATAACACCAGAGAGGCTTCTACGCTGTGCTCTGAGGATCCAAGCACTGTGGCTTAACTCTGAACGAAGCTTGATAATTTTCAAAAATATGACAGCTGAAACCCAGTGGCACATGCTGCAAAGAAGGATGTGATAAAATAACGCTACTCATCTTTAAGGCTGTCAGTTCAGCAATCAGTACTCCTATTCATCTCTGCGGCCTGCTAACTCAGTGCTACCATGCGATAGATAAACCCTAATCCAAGTGACAGCGTTCAAATCAGAACTGATTTGATTGTTCACATATGATACCATGAGACACCAGAAGCCTAAAGAGTTGATAAAAATGCCCTGGATGTCTCTTGTAGGCATACTTCCCTTCAGAATCTCTTGCCGAGTAGGCTATACCAGCTCTTAAAACCTGAGGTAATTTCTAGGTCATGAAAATGCTTTAGTGGCACAGTCAGTTCTTATCACAATCTAAATCAGAGATATCTCTCGCTGGAGCCTTGAATGTTCAAAAATAAAATGTAGTCCAGACCTTGTAAAAACCCACACGCTTTGCTTTCATGTCTCAGTTACAGTAGGTGAAATTCGTCTCCTTTCTCCACATAGATAGGAATTGTTCTTAAAGAGATCAAACGTGAACAGATTAGTTTCTCTGTGCATACAGCACAAGGCAGAGGGGAAATGGTTATTATGGCACATATTACAGTATCGCAAAGCCATCACTGACTCCCATGATGTAGCAGATATACTTTCAACAATAGACTCAACAGGATTGTATTTAAATCTGATCCTGTAATTGGAATTCTGCAGGTTGACAGTGAGAGAATTACTTTCAGCTTCTGACACAGAGGCCTCAGCAATGCTACAATAACATTCCTGCTCCATAGAGATGTCATCTTCTCTCTCTCATTGTTCTGTTCAATCCTCACTGACATCTTTTGAACCTGAGAAACACAGCTACTAAGGCTAACAGAGTGATAATAACAAGGATTATTTTATTAGATTTATATTGCACTTATTTTCAGAGAACTCTGTGTAGCTTTATTGCATATAGCAGGCATCCTAACAGGAAGGGTTTCTTACACTGTACAGTTCCTGCTTTCTTTCTCTCCTTAAACTGACATGCCCATTTCTCTCTTTTGTACACTTTCTTTCTTGCACAGTTTTCATATGGACCAGCAGCATCTTCTTCACAATGCCAATTTCCCTCTGCCAAAATGCTTGCAAAATTCAAAATGCTTACTGGTGTTGGTGGTGCAGAGGAGATAATTACATGTTGCACATTTAGATCTGAACAAAGCTTGCAGATTACACTCATTTATGCATAGGCCCCCAGCCTTCAGGTTCTAAAATAAAATGGCTTACTACAATACTTGTGAAAGCTGATATTTTCTGGTGGTTTACTGATGGGTGCCGGCAATTTCATATAAACCTTTATGCTTATGTGACTTAACTACCATTTGGAAGTTACTTTGGCATTAGATCACATGTATCTAACCTAGCTTAATTTTTAAAAATTCCATAGCAGATTACATTCATGCATATTTAACTTTTCTTGTGGGGGTTAATTCTAGTGAAATATGGGCCTTTGCAGACTGCCAGAAATAGTGCAAATTGAGTCAAAGCAAAGCAAAAGCAAAGCAGCTTCATTTATATACCGCTTCATACCACGCTATGGGGTGTCTAAGCGGTTTACAACTGTAAGCTCATTGCCCCCCAACAGCTGGGTACTCATTTTAGTGACCTCAGAAGGATGCAGGCCTGAGTCTAGCCTGAGCCCTGGATAGTACTGAACTCGCAACCTTGTGGTCTATGAGTGAGTGGCTGCAGTACAGGCATTTAATCACTGCGCCACCAGGGCTCCTTTAACTACCCTGGCTCAATGCTAGGGAATCATGGGAATTGTATTTTTTTCTCAGACATTGAGCCATCTCTGTCAGAGAGCTCTGGTGACACAATAAACTACAGTTCCCATGATTCCCTAGTACTGAGTCAGGGCAGTTAAAGTGGACTCAGTTTGCACTATTTCTGGCAGCCTGCAAAGGCCCTACATTTCTGTCAGCACACAGGACTATCTTCTCTCTTTCCCTCCATAGTTCTCTAGTTACCCCCCCCCCCCAAAAAAAGGACTCTCTTATCTTGAAGTTTTCCAACCCCTAGAGCTCACTTGGAGGTCACAAGAAAGGCTGTCAGAGAGGAATAGAAATTGTTCCTCCCTCCATCGAGGGATCTGCTTCCATCAGTGTAACAGTACTGATGGATCCTGGCCAGGATGTTTGCTTTTTAGCTACATCTCAGATAATCAGGACAAAGCCACCTTCATTGGCTGAACAGAAAACATTTATGCATGGCCTCGGATTATTCATACAGCTTCTTCAAGATAATCTAACTGCATACTTGATCCATCATATACTTTGTTTTGTTTGTGACTAGAAAATGTAAACTATTCTCATACCATTTCAGCCATCTTTATATATCACTGGCTTCAAAATGGACATGACTGAAATTTACATTCACTCTGATTTCATTTTACGCAAATCTAAATTAGTGATTCTCAAGCTATCTGGCACAGAGGACCAGCAAATAAATAAATAAATAAATAAATAAATAAATAAATATGCCAGGGGCCAATACTATATTTTTACCATATTATTAGTGTACTCGCATGTTTTGGGACATCTATTGTGTACTGACAGCTGATGGCTCACAGACAGGCACCAGTCCATGGACCATGACTGGATGATGGTCTAAAGTATGAACTTCAGGCTTACGTTTATATAGAAATGAGCTTTTCCTTTTTGTGTTGGAATTTCACCAGAATTTTGCAAGTTACTTTATATCGTGATCTACAATCTGCACTGTATTTATTTATTTTATTTATTTCAAGGTTTTATATCCCGCCTTATTCCCACAGTGGGATTCAAGGTGGGTTAGTCAGTGAATATGTAGAATACACCTCCGCTCATTTGAATGAGGCCACAATATGGACAACTACTGCTGAGAGCTGAGAGTTCTGCCACCACTTCTCCTTTGTAAGAGCTGAACAGTATAATCTGAAATACAGAGGGAAGAAAAGTATTTCAACAACCATTACCCCCTTCTAAAGCTAATGCAGGAATAGCGGACAACTGCAGGAGAGAACTGACATGTTGGAGGTATCCAGAGTTCTGAACATATTAGGGGAATATGGTTCAGCACTATCAATATCTCTGGAGTGGATTTATCACCCTATCAACATAGAAGCTGGAAGTTACCACTGGTGGGAGATGATACTTAACAATCCTTACCTCTCATTTTCCTTCATGCCATTTTTCTTTGTCTTGGAAAAGACAGTTTGTGTTGTGTGGTGGTTTGAGCATTGGATTATGACTCTAGAGGCCAGGGTTCAAATCCCCACTTAGCCATGAAAACTCATTGGGTGGCCTTGGGCAAGTCACTCTCTCTCATCCTCAAAGAAAGGCAATAGCAAACCCCTCTCTGAACAAATCTTGCCAAGAACCCCCCATGATAAGCTCATTTTAGAGCTGCCATATGTCAGAAAAAAACTGAAGGCACACACCAACTTGAAAAACATGAGTTTGGGCATAGCTCAGAAAAGAGTTTCCCCAACCTGCATTGCTTAATGTTCAGCTGTAAACCTGCCTTTGCACTTTCTTCCTTGACTTTCTTCAGGAATCATTCCAACTCTTTGCTAGTAGTATGTTGTCATCTCCATATCTTAAATTGCTAATGTTACTTCCTCCAATTTCCACACCTTCCTTCATGTTTAATCCTGCTTTACATATAATATGTACAGTGTACAATTTAAAAAGATGAGGTGATCAGATGCAGCCTTTCCTGACCACTTGCCAATTGGATACCATTGCACCCCACATTTTTATTATGCATAGGCCAAGATCCCACACTGTCTACTTAGATACAAATGTGTAACTACATATCACTTCCTGACCTGACTCCCCAAATCTACCTTAACATCCAGCAGCTACACTGAGCAATGGAGATCTGTTATGCTGCTGATTAGGGTGCAACAGGATGACATTTCCAGCCACCTCCCACCAGTGAGTGATGCTGCATCAATTAGAAGCAGAATAGAAGCAGGGCGTGGGAAGTTGGAATGTTTTAATTGTTGTATTTTTTAACTTGCTGTAAGCCGCCCCGATTGCCGAGCAGAGGGGCGGGTTATAAATAAAAATTTATTATTATTATTATTATTATTATTATTATTATTATTATTATCCTGCCATGCCCTGATTGGCAGCAGAACAAATCTCCATAGCTCAGTGTAACTGCTGGCTTTTGGGGTGGCATTTGTCATCAAGGCAATAGTGACATGATGGTGAATATGTAATGTTAGTGAATATTCTTGAATATTCTTGATAGTGAATATCAAGGTTACAGATCTTTAGCTGCAATACAGGATGCCTGCCACTGTCAATAACAACTATTTTGCATAGTATCTAAATCATCAATTTAGCTGTTACAAGTCAACAGGACTATTTAAAGCAGGGGTAGACAACCTATTTGGGCTGGGGGCCGGGTTGCTGCCCTTCAGACAACTGGGGGCCCGAAGCACCATAAATAAATAAATAAATAATAAAGAATATGCATGCACACTCTCTCAGCCCCAGAAAAGCCATGGCAAAATCCCTGTGGAGATTTTGCCAAGAAAACCCCAAGAACAAGTAATAACAACAATAATCAATATCATCATGGTGGGCGGGGGCTGTGGTGGCGGCAGCAGGACCGGCCTGGGGCCAGTCCAAATACCTCGGGGGGGTTCATCCGGCCCCCGGGTCTTAGGTTGCCTACCCCTGATTTAAAGTCCTGTTCATAGAAGAAGAAACAGTCACAAAAATGGGGAAATATTGTAAACTGAAGTACTGAGAAGTATGTTTTGTTCTTTGTTTTTTAAAAAGGAATGAATAGAGATGGAGATAATGAGAAGACATCTATTGCTGATGGGTATGCTGGAGAAAGTGACTAATGGCCAGACATTTAATTCTGCTTTGCTTCTAGTTTGAGCTAGAAGGTGACACTCAAGACACTCAAGACAAAATATTTGTAGTACAGGGAAGTGTCATTCTACCTGTGGACCTTTTTCCCCTAGCTCCAAAGAAGATATTGGGGTTTCCATTTTAATAACACTCCAAATTATTTCCAGCAGTGGGAATCAACTTTTTATTCTATATCATTTTATTGATTTAAATATGTTTCCCTAAAAGCTAGTATTAGTGAAGAAAAGAAGAAAAATTCAAGATCTGGAATTTGAAGAATAAAGTGTCTTTTTTAGAATTTTGAAGAGTGATTTCCTTTACCCCAAAGTGCTCCGTCCATTGCATATAAGCTAGAGTGAATGCATAAGGATGCATTTCAACCCGTTACACCAGGATTCACTTTGTGGTTGAGTATCAAAGAGCATCCTTATGTGACACAAATGCATAAGTGAAAAGTGTATTTATAAATATGAGACAACCTACTTTCTTTCTTTCGTTCCTTCATTCCTTCCTTCATCCCGGTAGTTTGCTATCATCTGAAACCTTCAAGTTTGGTTTGGTAAAAATATTTAGGAAACAAAATATTTTGTCCTTCTCAGAAGAAAAAGAAGGGAAATGAAAGAAGAAAGAAAAGGGAAGGAAAGATCAGGTTGCTACAAACAAAACAAAACAAAACCAATATTGGCTGACATCCTGCATTGCAGTTACAGATTTATAACCCAGAACACAGTATTCGCTAAAGCTACATACTAATATTGCTACGATTGCCACAATTGGAAATTCCTTCCCAAATTAATTTTAACAGCCAGCAGTCATACTGAGCAATAGAGGTCTGTTCTGCTGCCAATTAGAGCACAGTAAGATGACATTTCCATCCCCCTCCCACCAGCAAGTAAGGTTGCAACAAGGAATTTCAACAAGTATCTTTCTTCTGATTGTTGCAGCCTCAATCAATGTTGGAAGGTGGATGGAAACATCATCCTGCTGCACCTTAGTTAGCTGTCACTCAGTGTGGCTGCTGGCTGTAATGGTAGGTTTGGGAGTCGGTCAGTCTTGGCAACATTATGTACCGGTAATTACATATTTGTAATTAAGTAGGTGGTGCAGGATCTCATCTGTGATCTCTATCCCATTATGAAGAATGCACTTTTGGTAGACTTTTATAGGTTGATCTTGCAAAACACGGATCTTGAGGTTCATAAAGCCAGCAAAAATAATCATTAAATAATTTCTGGGTTTGTTTGATGTTTTTCTGTAAGTGATTGGTGAAATTCTGCTCGCTTGCATAGTTAGCTGCCTTATAATCAAGTCTTGCAATCTGTATCAGGTTTTTTTTTCTTTTATTGTTTTTGTTTGATGATAAGAAGAGATATAACCTTGCTGAAAGAGTGACAAATTCAGTTACAGTCAAGCAGTACTTGACAGGTTCTATCAGAAAACCAAACAAGAGGAGAGCATGTATGTCTGCTACAAGCTGTCACAGTATTGAACAATGAATGTTTGATGAGCCTGACCTGCAAATACACACAGCCCACTGAAAGTCAGTTTTAACTAGTGACTGGGATGACAAAATTAACAAGAAAGAGTCTTGGCGGATATATGTATTTTACTTCACCTATTTATTTAGGTGTCAGTTAAAGGAACCACAACAGAAAGCATATGAGCTCTACCTAACACTTCTCTGACAGTTAAATATACAGAGAGCTAAAGCATCAACCCCTTTACATTTGGGTGGGCAGCTCATTCAAAGTCAGTGGAAATGAATCCACTTACAAAAGGATTTATGGGTCTGTAATATTTTTTAGTACTGAAACACCTGCCTGAAGGTGTTTTTTTTTTTAAGGTTTCACCAAAGCTCCCTTGTAAATGTCTGAGGTTTATACTCTTCCCTTGCCTTATCAAAGTCTGACTTTTTGTCATGACTTCCTGCTGTAACAAACAATGTGGAAGAACCCTGGATGCAATGAGTAGGAGGCTGGAGCTAGCAATGTAATTGCCCAATCACAGCAAATACTAGAAAGACAGTTGTAGATTTTGATTCTGGAAATTGTGTTCAGCAGATGTCACTCAGCATCTTGATAAGGCAAGTGCTCCGTGTGTTCATTATGTCCTTTCAAGTCAGAATGACAAGAAGAACTGTAGCCAAAGGCTCCCTGCCCTTCATTGTGTTAATAATATGCCATTTTCTCTTAGATGCTGAATGACATTGGCTCCCATTTTTCTCTACCTCAGTGGGACTTACAGTGTAACTCAGCTCCATTTAGGTTGCATCCATATTTACTTAGTCTGATCCAAAGCCTAGCAAAGTTATAAAAAGTGTTTAAGTGGTCACTTTTGCAAGGTTCACATACAATAGGATGCATTTAAAAACATTATGAAGTTTTGGGTGAGGGACATCTTTCTGTATTCATTCGGAAGGACATCAAATATACATATTTACACATTGGCTTACACGTTGTAAACCGCTTAGAGACTGCTTAGTTCAGTATGAAGCAGTATAGAAATGGAACTGTTACTGCTATTGTTATACTGTTTAATGAAAGGAAGTTCACTCAGAGTAAATTAATTTAGGGCCTCGGCAGACGGCTTAAAAAGCCGTCCTCGGGGCAAGGAAGGGGAGGGGCAGCCGCACGCAGCGCCCCTTCCTCCTCCCGAGGTCGTCCTCAGAGCCGCCGGCCCTCTGCACGGCCGGCGCTCCAGCGACAACCTCCCGCCGCAGCGTCTGGACACGCTGCGGTGGAAAAGTCAGCGAAAGTGCGCACTTTCGCTGACTTGTGAAAGGTGCGCTATTTTAGCGCTCCTTTCAGGGGTGGCAAAGGTGCGCCACAGGATCGAGGCGTGGGGATGCCTCGGTCCCACGGCGCACCTTCCCAGGGCGGCCCCATGCCGCCAGTCTGCTTAGGCCCTTAGATTCTAAATTGGCCCAGGGACTCTTAAAACATGGTGGAAATGTCTCCTATGACCAACAGAGGGCATTGTTGAGCAAAGAATTGACCCCTGGAATCTAAGGGGTCTCAGAACATGGTAGAAATCCCCTCCACACTCCCTTGAGATCATTTGAGGTCATTCTGGAGCAAAATAAAAACAGCCCTGGGGCCCACATGTGGCATGCAAGTTGCAATTTGACCACCCCTGATTTAGAAAAAAAATGTATTTGGCAGCCAATTTTGACCTTATATTTTCCAGATGATCCACTGTCCATGAGGGTATCTCAATGTGTTAAAACAGCCTTTCTCAACAAGACCGGGGGGGGGGGGGGGGATGCAAGTATTTTTTTTTATTCATACCCTAAGGACTCAAGACCTAGCCTTTAAAATAGTGTGAGTTTTGCAGAATTCAAGGTCTAGGTTTCAGTGTAAAATAAAAGATAGTCCATAGTTTTTCCCCACTCCATCTCCCTTGCTCATTTTCATACAAAATGACTTGAGTTGTTATTATTATTGTAATAGTGAGATGTGAGTCCATCTAGTACATCTATTTTTCTTGGCACGTGAATGAGCTAGAATTTGTGGCAGCAGTACTCAGCATACAATCATGAACTGATTTCTCACAGAGTGACATAAAAGAAACTGTGCCCAAGCTGTGAAGCATCATCATATTAGTTTATGTGGTGGCGATAAAGTTTTTGATTGCCAGGCCTTGATCATAGTTGCTGCAGGAGGTAATAAGGATGAACAAACCGGCCTTCAGTCTTGCTTGTTTTATATTCACTGGTTCAAAGTTGGTTGCTGTGGCTGATTTAAATGCAATAGCCTCCTCCCCTCCACCAGTTTGACATTTAAATACAAATATGTCAGTAGAAATCCAAAAGAGAGAAATGAAAAGATCTCCTGTTATGTGCAGTTATCCTGAGTCATCCTTGGAATGAACTGATATGCTCATTATTCCAGCTTCCCAGTGAACCAGTATAGTTCTCTGCAGTCAGAATTATATTTTTGGCTGTTGGAACCAAAGATATATTTGCAATACTTCATGTACACATGCTATGTGTTATTGATGTTCACAGCAACTTCATCATCTCAGTTAAGGGGATTCCAGTTTTATTTCTACTGTCCATGTCCAGTGAGTTTGGAAGGTAGGGTGGGGTTACCAGTACTAAGATTGACAAACAAAATCATTACTTGTTAATGTGATGGATTCTAGGTTTTATTGACTTCAGCCCCCCCCCACACACACACACACACACACACAAAATCATGTTTACATCCTTGCTTTTCCTCACTCCTTTTCATATAGGCATTAGAGGTACACATTCATGAATAAATCAATGAGCAGAAGTGAAATGCAGAATGTCCTTCCTTCCTCCTCTGTATACCACTTCAGGCTAAAGGCTGCATGTTTGAACACATCTCAGTACAAGAAAATTATCTGTGCATGGGTAGACAGCATGCTAGGGAAAAGGCTTTGCTAAAACTCCTTTTCCTGGTGTACTAGCTCTCTGGGTGTTGGGAGCTATCAACATGAGAGAGCATTCACAGATGAAGCTCTCCATCTGCCCTTTGAAGAGGCAGAATCCTAGGAGGACTACACCACATGCTATTCCTTGAGCACCAAACTGCTCATTTAAGCCTCCCTGGAAGGACAGAGTTAACAGAAAAGGAATGAAAAGCACAAAAAGCAGCAAGGATCAATTGAATGGCTGGATGAATAAAAAGGTCTTGACCTATTACTTAAAATGTATGAGGCACTGGGCAAGCAGCCTTAAGGCAACCCACTGGCATCTTATTACAGCAGGCGACTAGTTAACTCTCAGCTGATTTGTTCTTTTGCTTAGCACAGCTGAAGGCCTTAGGCAAATCACTAAAGCCTCAACTATCCCCATTCCCTCCTGCAGTCTTCAATATATATAATACTGTCCAGCCTACAAAGCTCTAGTAAAGATCACTAATATAGGGTATTTGATGACATGTTTTAGTTAGGATGATTTGCTGTGAATTAAAGAGTATTGGGGAGAGGCAAGCAAAGTTTGAGGGATGAGACATCATTTTAATTTTCGATATTCTTATATTGATATTTGCCACCAAGTCAGCTTCAGCTTATCGCAATGCTATGAGCATGAAACTTTTGCGAGGCCTAGTCATCAACAGCGCTATTCAGGAGATGCAAACTCAGGGCCATAGCTTTCTTGACTACATGAATACACCTGTAATGTGGTCTTCCTCTCTTGCTATTGCTTTCCACTTTACCAAAGACTATCAACTTTTCCACTGAGTCATGTGGCCTCATGATATGTCCAAAGCATGACAGCCGCAATTTAGTCATTTTGACATCTAATGGTCAGGCATCTAATTTGCTCTAGGAACCATTTATTTATCTTTTTGGTGGCCCATAGTATCTACAGAACATCCCTTCAGAACCTCATTTTTCAAATGCCAGTCTACATGCATGATATTAATATGAGAAACAAAAATAGATTGTTGTGGCATGAACATCACCTTTCTTCTGTCAGGACCAGACTGGAACCATTGGAGGCCATACCCAAATGCATATCTGGAGCAATTATGCTGGAAATGTGAGTCTAGAACCATCCTAAGGCATTTTGCTGCCTGAGGCAAAGGACGAAATGGTTCCTCCTCTGTTGCATATACAGATACTAACCGAATTCACAGCTGAATCTTTCTTCAACACTGGTAATACTTTAAAGTAAATGAAGAGGACATTGAAATAGTTCAAGATTTTCTGTACCTTGATTCAGTCATTAATCAGAAAGAGACTGCAGTCAAGCATTCAGAAGAAGACTAGGATTTGGAAGGGCACCTATGAAGGAACGAGACAAGATCCTGAAGTGTCAAGATATATCATTGAATACTTATGTTAGGTTGATCAAAGCCATCATATTTCCAGCCTCTATGTATGGCTATGAAATCAGAACATTGAAGAAAGGTGACAGGAAGAAAATCAACTCATTAGAAATGTGGTGCTGGTGAAGCATTCTATGGATACTATGGACTGCTAAAAGGACAAACAAAAGGTTCTAGAGCAAATGAAGCCTCAACTCTACCTGGAAGTCAAGATGACTAAACTGAGGCTGTCATACTTTGTCCATATCATGTAAAAATAGGCTGTTAAGATGGATCTCTTCCAGCAGGCCTTTCCTGAATAGATATCCCAGCCATCAAAAGACAGCTCAATTTGCTCCCCGGATTCTGCTGCAGTTAGTTTATTTATTTATTTGTATTAGCATTTTAAGTGTGTTTTAAATTATCATTGGAGTTTATCACATGGAGAGTCCCGTGCAGAAACCCTGCTTTAAGTAGAAAAAAACCACAAAAGTGGAAGCAATTTATTAACGGGATTCCCCAATGTGAAAAGTGAAAGCGATGTTAAAATGGTGTTAATCCAAATGGAAACTGTTTCTTTTTACTTTCAGAAAAATCCAAAAGTAAAAAGAAGCAGTTAATGAGGGGTTTCTGTTCAGATTAACCCCAGTTTAACCTCCTTTTAACAGTCATCTGAAAAAACATCTGCTTTTGCAGGTTTTTTTTCCTACTTTAAACCCCTATTTCCACACGGGATTTTCCCTGTGTGATAAACTCCATTGTTTAATAGCATTTTAAGGGAGGTGGGATATAAAATGTATATTTTAATGTTGTAAGCCACTCCGGTTGTGTTACGCAGAAGGGCGGGATAAAAATTAATTTTATTATTATTATTATCATTATTATTATTAAAAATATGACTCACTACAAAGACAAAGAAGGCATTAGGGAAAGAGGAAGATCACACTCAAGATGGATAGACTGAATCAAGGAATTCCCAGCACTGAATATACAAGACCTGATGTAGAGGTCTCTCATTCATAGGGTCACCATATGTCAAAATCAACTTGATAGCAATTAATGACAACAAACAGGCTTAAAATGGGATTTGTCTACTTATTTGGTTATTGAGACCTTGCTTTTCAAGGACAAATCAACAATGGAAAGTGGTTTACTATACAGTATAATCCTTAAAGAGCACAATTCATAGTTATTCACAAAGCTGTGCCCTAGTGTGAACCTAAAACCTTCTAATTATGGTGAGCCCTTCCTCCAGTCGGTAAAAATACAAGAATTCATAAGCAGTCAGTTTAGGCTGCTTGACAAATGTTCAGCTTTTGCCATATGTCTCCTTCGCCAAACTGTCCTAGCCATAGTCCATAATCTCTGACAATCCTTATTCTTGCATTTCTACATTTGTCTTAGTGTACAGGACCACCACTTTCTACTTCAATCATCTCTTTAAAAAACAAGAAGATTAATCCAAGTCAGTATCCAGTGCAACAGAGTGCACTGCAAATTCTGGTATTTCTTCCTTGCCTAGGTTGCAAGCTAGTCCCCCATTAACCCCACATTTTATTACAATAAGCCTTAATACACCCACTTAAGAGGGAAGTTAATAATAATTTTTTTAAAGCTGAAAATGAGACATCCGCTAATGGGAAAAGTAAATGCTGCCAAGCATTGAAGGCAATTGAGCTGCAAAGGTAATACACACTATCATCTTGTTTTAATTATGATGTGTTTTTATTTGTTTCTGTTTGTTTAGTGAACCAGAGGGAAAGAGAGCGTGTTTAGTACCAAAACAGTGAGAAAACCTCTTAGTTCAAAACAAAACATTCACAGAGGTTGGCAGCACAAGGCTTAGCTTGGCAAAAACACCGTTTAAAGGTCATGCTGGTTGAAAATTGAAAAGGCCTTTTTTAAAAACCCCAAAGGGTGCGTTTAACAGACATCCGCTTCTGAAACATCACAGTAAAGCACAACCTTAACTCCCATAATTTAATTTTGCATATTAAAACAGCACACATTTCTTCTGACAGATGGATTATTATCTGTCAGTAAAGTGGGTCTCTCATCCTACTGAGGTATGATTTAATAGTGTACATTTGGATGTATTCTGAAGGGTATTGGCCATGTAAATCTGTTGCAGAAGAAAACATAGCAGAAAAAGAAATGGAGACATGCTACCCCAACACTTTCCTACTGGGGAACAGATACCTTAGAGATTAGAATACAGAGAAGTCCTGCACAGCCTCTCCTAATGGTAAGACAAGAAGGCCACAAGGCTAGCAGGCTTTGTAGTTGGAACAGAAGGGAATGACTTTAGATGGGCAGAAGCAATTAGGAGCAACTAGGCCTGTTTCACATTCTCAGAAGCTACAACGACAATTCAATGCCTATTGAATTCAGTGCTGACTTGTAGCTCTGTGTTTAGGGTTGCCATATTCCAGTCCTTCAAATCCAGGCATCTAATTTGTGCATTATACAAATTATTGTAATTATTTATAAATTAGAACTTATTAACATAGAATTCAAACACATAGCCATGTTAGTTTGGAAAATCAGTATGTAAAAAGATCTTGTAGCACCTTTGAAACTATAAGTTGGGCGCATGAGCTTTCATAGACTTGAGCCTACTTTGTCATCTGAGTCACTTCTTCATCTGAGGAAGTAGGATCAAGTCTACAAAAGCTCATGGTACCAAATTCTTTTTTTTTTCAGTTAGTCTCAAAGGTGCTACAAGATCCCTTTACATACTTATTAATATAATTACTGTTAAAATAATAAAATTATAAACATTAATTAATATTCTAATTGTACAAATTCAATATATTGTTGCTTTTTCTCTACCCCTCGCTACCATTTTTTTAATAGTATTGGGCAAGTTTAGATCCCTTTTTGGTCAGGGAATTTACAATATGACTTTGGGTGATCACTATTTGTTAGCAAACCTACCTTACAAGGTGAAGTCGAAGGCTTTCATGGCTGTCATCCATAGTTTTTTGTGGGTTTTTTGGACTGTGTGGCCATGTTCTAGAAGACTTTCTTTCTGACGTTTCGACAGCATCTGTGGCTGGCATTTTCAGAGAATACTGGAATGGAAGAGAGTGGGTATATATATACTGTGAGACCCTGGGTAGGGAGGAGTGGTTTCCATGTAAACTGTGTATTGTTCTGTTGTTGATGGCAGGGCCTCAGGGTGGGAGGATATGCAAATGAGGATTAGTGTCTGCTAATTGGTGATCATTATCTGCTGGGAAAGCCCCTGATCCTGGGTGGTTTCTCATTTGCATTTGCTGAGTACTGATTTTTCTATTTTACAGGACTGGTAGTCAAATTTGTTTACTTTAAGGGTTTCTTCTTTCCTGTTGAAGTTGTCCAAGTGTTTGTGGATTTTGATGGCTTCCCTGTGCATTCTGACCTGACAGTTGTTGGCATGGCCCAGAATTTCAGTGTGTTCAAACAGCGTTTTATGCCCAGGATGGTTTATCATGTGTTCTGCTACTGCTGATTTTTCTGGCTGACCCAGTCTGCAGTGTCTCTCATTTTCCTTGATTCGTGTTTGGATATTGCATTTGGTGGTCCCTATGTAGACTTGATGGCAGCTGCATGGTATGCAGTAAACTCCTGCGGCTTTGAGAGGGTCTCTCCTGTCCTTTGCTGAGCGCAGCATTGCAGTGTCTTTTTGCCATCTGTTTTTTTTTTACTAATGGCAAAAAAGTACAGATCCATGAAAATATCACAATAAGCCCATGAAAGTGGCTGCCATCTGATTCAAAGGGGAAATCCAGAAGCAAATAACTTAGGGTGTCTACAGACAGCCCTTTGCACTGCCTTGGAGGCAGGGAAGGGGAGGGGTAGCCACACACCGGCCGCCCCAACCCCTCCCCGAGAACGTTCTGATGGTGCAGCATCTTGATGCGCTGCACCGGAAGGGTCGCAGAAGAGCCGCATGGCGGATCTTGGGGAACCCTATTTGCCAGCTCTGAAAGGAGCGGCATTTTGGCACTCTTTTCCGGGTTGGCAAATGGGAGAATTGGGGCCTCTGCATGTAGTAGCAGCAGCCCCAATCCTCTGCTTCCCGGGGCAGCCCAGGGCTGCCCGTCTGCATCCCCCCTTAGAAATGTTACCTCTTTCCTTTGCACTTTGTCTCACTTTCTACCCGCTTCTCTTGATTTTTACACCCTCCCATTTCCCCTCTGTCCTTTCTTCATTCTTGCCTTACTTTGTGCCTTCACAATGCCTTCCTCCCTTACAGCACAGTTACACTTTTGTCTGTTCATCACCTTCCCTTACATATTCACCATGATCCCCTCCCTTGCTTCTTGACTGACTCTCCTACCCACTGTTCTTTTCTTGTCTCACCTTGAGCCAGTACTACTCCCTCCATTGCACCACCCATAACCTTAAGCTTATTTTTCGTGCTCCTTGTACCCTCCCACTGCACCTTTTCCTCCTCCTTTGCCCATTATTGCTCCAGCTGGTGATCAGAGACAGTTAGAAATGCTGCAGTTCTAAGCAAGCAAGCTTCTGTTCTTTGCTAGACAAGTGAGGTTGCATGCGAGTGTTATATTATATAGACAAACAGCCTAACACCTGCTGTATTTACATTGCACATTAAATGTTTTGGCTACCAGGATCCTATCTTTACAGAGCTATAACTTTCTGTGGAAACAAAAGAAGCCACCAACATGTTGATCAGTAAGCAGTCAGACCCAGAAGAACAGACACAAACTACCCTTCACCTTTTTCTAGAAAACAAAACAATGCATTTTAATAAGTTACAAACCACTCTCTCATATCTATTGTGATTTATCCTCAAATTATCCCATGTTATGAATTGAAGGGGTCAGGGGATAGATTAACCTCAGCTGTTTGCCAGTATGAACAGATCCTGCAATCACCTTATTTTTGACAAAATTCCTGTGGTTTGGTCTTCTCAAACAGGTTAGGAAATCTGTTTGGAAAATCTCAGGAACAAATTTAGTTGCTAAAAGTCTGGTTTTACAACAAATTTCGCCTCTTCCAGCTCCCTTTCCATGCCTTGAGGAAGGAGCGCGAAGAGTGGATTGGGGCAGAGGAGTGGGGCAGCCTCGGCCCCAATCCTTGGCTTCTCCGGGTGGCCAACAACCGGCCGTCTGTAGAGGCTCTTAGCTTCTCATGATGTGGCCAAAGTATGACAGCCTTAATTTAGTCATCTTGGAGATTTCTGGTTTGATCTGTTCTAAGACCCATTTGTTTGACTTCTTGGCTGTCCTCAGCACTCCTTTCCCTATACTACATGCCAAAATCCTACTTTTCAAGCCTTGCAGCTACCCTGTCCCAGCACAGCCATTTCCTAGGCTCTGAAGAGCAGGGTACTGAATAATGACATGTCCAACCCTCTCCTGATGACAAGACATGCTGAGGCAAACAGCTGCAACAGGATCCTGAAAGGACCCCAACTCTCTGCAGCTGCCTGCAACCAGGAGAGGGCTGGGTACATCGTTATTCACCACCCTACACTCTAACTTCTTCAGAGGGAGAGGCTTCAAATATAGACTTGGGGGGGCACTATTGGTCCTTGCAATCATGCAATGACTATAAACATGAACTGGAATACTTATAATGTTGTAACTTTGGCTTATGACATCATAATTACTGAACAAAATGCCAATCAATATTTCCTTAATTTCTCTTCACTAAAGATGGTAGTTGATACTGATCTCAAGAAGCTAGCCTCAACACAAGGCAACAGGGCAGAAAGAGAGAAGAGATGGTAGAGGGCAACCCACCCACTTTTATTCTATCCATGCTTATGAATGTCTTCAGACCCACCTTTTGGCAACATGTAGCCTCAATGCAGAAAAGTGGCTTTTTAAAAAAAAAAAAAGGTTGTGTACATGCCTCACTTCCATAAGCAGTAAAGGCATCTCCTACTGTTTTAGCTTCTTTTTGTTAAATGCCTGAAGGCAGTCCCAGTTTTGCCAGTTTCTCCCCAAGTGACTGAGCTCCTCCTTGCAGCATGACAAGAGGTTAAACACTGACATCAGTCAGCGTTTGCAGTCCAGAGATCAGAGCCTGGAAATGTATGCTGAAATTGTATGTGTCGGTGTATATTTGCTGGTATAAATTATTAAATGAATTCTTTAAAAAGACAGTTACCACCTAACCTAGTTTGTGTCTCACAGACTCATATGTCATTTTGTGAGAGTGTGAATAACATGAGCTTTCAGCCTTCACCACTCTTAGAAGCAAATTGGAGTGCTTTAGCACATCTTCTGCTTTGCATTCTATTTGTGTTTAGAATAGTGACTCCTCTTTGTTCTGAGCTTGAGTGTTGTACAAGAGTCAAGGGCTCATCTGTCATGTTCTATAGATAATCTCAAAAACACCTTAACAGACAAGGTTTGAACCCCAAGGCAGTTTATATTCATGAAAACCTCCCCCACATAGAGGTCACACTGGAGTAAGATGAACTAGTATCATCAAATATGCAGTATACATTACAACAATGTTCTGGCATTGTAGTCTTAACACCTATTCTGCACAGGCTGGGAAGTGTGCCTTTTTTATCCTCTGCTCTATTGTTGCTTTGCCAGCAGGGGGGAAATTGCATTGAAACATGGCTGTTTGCATTTTTTTTTTTTTTTTAGAGTTCAAGTGTAAATAAAAATATGAGATTAGAGCTATCATCATTCCTCATTACTCAAGTGACAAATCAAATCTTGCCCCTAGAGGCGTGCACCTGTGTGCTGACTGAGAGAACACTGAGATGTATATACATAAAGTAAAGCACAGCCCATGTTAAATAGAGGTGCCAGGCTCTGGTAGCAAATGGCCTGTGGTTTTTGTAAAACATTTAAAATCCCCCCCTGCCATTCCCAAAAAAGTCCCTCCAATATGTACATAATACATGAAAATGACAATAAAACCCAGAGCAGTGTGCAAATAGCCCCTTGAAATTCTTTGGATTCTTTATGCAAGGGCCATTTCCCTGGCTTTTTTCCACAAGTGGAAAAATAGGCCAATAGTTTCTTTTTAATGGGGCTCAGCATAGTATACTGGCTTGAGTGTTGGACTACAACTCTGGAGATCAGGGTTCAATTCCTCGCTTGAGCATAAAAACCCACTGGGTGACCTTGAACAAGTCACACTGTCTCAGCCTCAGAGGATAGCAATGGCAAACTCCCTCTGAAGAAACTTCCCAAAAAAATCCTATAATAGGTTTGCCTTATGGTTGGCATAAGTCAAAAATGACTTAGAGGCACACTACCATACCACTGAGTTTATCGCATGGCACTTTCAGGAATGGGAACTGAACAGAATGGAATGGCACAGAATGGTGCGAGAATGCAAGTTACTGCACAGGAGAATGCAGGAGTTCCCAAGCCGTTCCCCAGATGTTCCTGGCAGCCAATTTTGAAGAACAGTTCAAAATCGTTCTTCAAAATCGGCTGCCAGGAATGGCTGGGGAACGGCTTGGGGAATCCTGGCAGCATCAGCAGTGTTCTCCTGTGCAGTAACTTGCGTTCTCATACCATTCCATGCCGTTCCATTCTGTTCAGTTCCCATTCCTGAAAGTGCTGTGCGATAAACTTTCACCATTAGCCATAGGGGTAGTACAGCTCCTTTTTTTGTATGTTTTTCCTGTTGTTGTTTTTCCTGGTTAGTTTTTTCCATTGCATTCCTTTTTTGAATATTAATAGTTACTATTTTCCAGCTTTCTACTTAACTTCCCACTATGACATTTAACTTCAGCACAATATGCAGTGTTTAATTATTTGGTTACTTCAGATATGTGTACTTGGTCAAATATTAGGGATGTGCTACCAATTTAGTTAAAATCCCATGTTAAATCATGCTGAATTTGAAGAGCCAGCTGGGTATCAATTCAGACGAATCCTTACCTATTCTTTATATTTGTTCTTTACATACCTTCCAAATTTCATGGATGAAAATCAAGACATGTGTGGTCAAACGTTATCAGAATGTGATCAAAGTGGTGAAAGTTGTTAATGAGGAAGAAAAGGCAATCTAGGAGATGTTGCAGCAGTTTGCTTTTGCCTAAGCCTGCTGCTGGGAAGGTCAAGATTCTGCTTCCTCCACTTCTTTCCCCTCTGCTGAGTCAAGTGAATGCAAATTACTCTTGCACTTTAAACTCAGTTTGCAGAAATTGAAGTAAGCTGGGGAAACAGGAGAGAAAAACTGGCAGATTTTAAAAGCAGCTGAAAAAAGTGGGATAGTAGAGGATTGATCAAGACTGTCCTTGCCAAATTGGAACAGTTGGAGCACATGTATTTAATTATGTATATTTTGGTGTTGATTTGTGTTACTAGTAGTTTCATTAGGCACTAGAGCTTCCCTTAACCTCTTGCACACGTGTACCATTCTTTTTGATTCTGAAGTCACTTTATAATGAATATTGTGAACAAAATTATGAATGTTTGAACAATATATATTTGTAAAATAATCCAGTAACAATGCTTTATACTTTATATGGAATCCAGCACGTAACACAGTTTCCAATAGTTCCATGCACCCCACAAATACAGGAAATTCTGCTTCTCAGGTTACTGGAGCCCAACCTCAGATCCCAAAATAAAATATAAAATAGATATAAACACGCAATGCAAATTCTATTATAAGGAATTTGCCCTTCAATTTCCTCCTAAGGCTGTACATTAAATTCATATTACAGAACTCAAGATGATGATTACATAACTTTTCTCCCTGGCAAGCACAGCTCTTCTCTTAACTGAAGTTTCTCTCTAAATTGAACTCATAAGTATAGCTTCTTCCTTGGGGTTTCTGCACTCACTAGGCCAAACCGACAACTCAAGCTCTCTCTCACTCTCTCGCTCTCACACACACTTCCTTTTGCCTTTATTTAATTTTGTTGTTGTTGTTTTTAATTTCTGGCTCTGCTGCTTTAATGTGCTTATGTTATTTTTACCTTTTCTATTGTATCTGTTAGCCCCACATGTGTGTATGTATCAGTTATATATGCATAGTAAGTCCAGAAGCAGCAGTGGCATCCTGTCCCCCAGTGTCACCCAGTGCTGGTAGGTGGTTACCGAGGCTAAAAGGCCACCCCTTCTCTGCCCCTCATAATCATGGTGGCCTCCTCATGAGGAGATCGCCTCTGCCATGGAGAATCAGGGCCATGTGCATTCGGCCTTCTTCCTTCTCGTGGTGGCAGCAGCCTCCTCATGTGGAAACTGCTGCCACCATGGGGAATAAGGTCCAGCATACTTTTCCTTCTTCTTCCTCATGGTGGAAGCAGCCTCCTCATGAGAAAACTGCTGTTGCAAGGGGAATCGAGGCTGAGTGTGCTCTCCCCTTTCCCCCGATGGGAGGACAGCATGATCGGGTGTCATCCCTCCTCTGTGGTGTCATCCGATGCGAGCTGCTCCACCACACCTCCTAGCAACACCACTGAGAAGCAGCATGATACATAGAATCATGGAGCTGGAAATGTTCACAAAGGCCATCTAACCCAACCTACTGTCAGTGCAGGAATCTACTACTAAATTACCTCATAGAAGGGACCATATAACATCTGCTTCAGTACTTCCAATGCAAGAGAAACAATCACCTTCTAAAGTTGCATTTAGGCAGAATCACCTTTCTTGCATTTTGAGCCTGTCGATTCTATCCTATGCTATTGTGTGGATCAGCAGAACACAAGCTCACAGATATGACCACAAGTACAGAAAATCAGCACACAAGTTAGCAAATGTTAAACATGTTAAAGCAAGAAGACTGGTATGCCTCCTGATTTCATACAATTCTGTAAAGCAAAACCAAAAATGTTATGGCTGTTTTGATTTCCTCGAGAATGCTGTGTTGTGTCAGATTTCTGCTTAGATTCAGGTCCAAAGTGGGTTGGATTAGCCCCAGGTTAATCCAAATTTAATCTGTGCACAGCCTGAATCACCAAGTTGGGCGACAAAAAAAAAATCAAGAAGCTGTTGTGAAGTCCAGGGAAACATACCATTAGATGCTTGCACATCATTCCTCTTAGTGGTGATAGCTTTCTGGGGTACAACACACACAAAGATTTCTGATTTTTTTTAATGAGGTCACGAGAGGCTTTTGTAATACTCATATATGTACAAATATAGGGTTTATATAGATAAATATGAATAAGGCAGGGATTCATAGCTTAACCTCCCAGACACTCCTCCTCCATTAGGTTTGCAGAGGGCCAAACAGAACTTTCTCAGTTATGACTCAGCTCTCACCTTCCCTCAGACTTTCTCAGTCTCAGTTTATAGCCATAGCTGTGATTTCCTCAGCTATGAAATTTTCACGGGCAATCTATTTCAGCACATTCCTTAGGAAAGGAAGGAACTGGTGGAGGAGCATGTATCCTTTTAGATAGTAGATGACCCATAATAGCTATTGTCACTAGGCTACAAGGCAGTAACTAGAGGCACTAGTATCACTAGAGTCATTAAACTGTAAAGACTAGTTGGGAGACTTTTGGTGCATAAATATCCCTGCTCTCTTGAATGGGCTGGATTGTGACGGAAATGGGGCTGGTAATCCCTTTGTTCAGGGACCTGAGGCCCTTTCACACTACACAATTCCATGGAATCCTATGGATTCTATGGGATGCAGCCATGTTATTTACCATGGAATCATACTGCTACAATTGTGTAGCATAAAGAGGGCCCCTAGTTTTGCTCTCATTTGAGGTTGGGACCCAGTCAGCTCTTGAAATGCTGGCTGAGGACACCGAACTTCATTTCACTATCTCCTTACCTATGTTAAGATTCATGCATATGGCGAAGATGGTAGAAGGCTGAATGCCTTGTTGTGACCTGAGAAGAGCAACTACCTGTGGGCAGCACAGCACGACACTGTGGAAACAGTCACCCTGTGTCACCCAGGAGTGCTTCAGATTTCCTGGGAAGATCCAGAGCAAATAATGAATTTTGAAAAAGCAGATTAAGGGAGCGATGGCCCAGATTTGCTACAAGACTGCCCTTCTCACATATAGAGTCTGCACTTGAATTGGGTCTTTGGCCCTGTGTCGTTTGGACAAGGTGACATGAGGGCAGGGGTCTTCATTTGGCCCATGTAAACATGCCTTTAGAACAATACTTCCACAAACTCTGAATAGTACTCAATCAAAAAGTGATAGTCTTTCCTTTGAAAATAGTAGATAACCACCCTGATTTCTGCCAAGGCCCTTTTGGACTTATGTAAGGCAATTTTTTAAAAGGGGGAGGGGGAGGTTTAGGGCTTTTATTCTGTATTCTTGGTGCAATTTTAACTGTTGTAAGCCACCCCGATTGTTTTTAACAGAGGGGCAGGGTATAAATAATAATAATAATAATAATAATAATAAACCTGAGTTTGGGGGTGGGGATTTTATTTTATTTTGAAGATTTCTCTTTTGGTACAGGACTGTATTACACCCCCCATTCTAAGCAATCATTGCCAATCCAATAGAGACCTTTTTTTAAAAAAAGTAAATTTGCATGTCAAATGTATTTATTTATTTATTTGTTTGTTTGTTTGTTTATTTGATATCCCACCTTTGTGCTGACATGGGACCCTAGATGGCTTACAACAATGTTAAAACAAGACGAAGCTTAAAAACCTGGTGATTAAAGCCATGACACAATTAAGCAATTGTATTAAAACACCATTAATTTTGTATATAGTGTCCAGTATTTCATGGCTTAGGCCTTGTACAACTATAATTATGTTATGTTAAAAAAATATTATGAAATGCACTTAATTCTTATTTATATTTGCAATACACACAGATAACAACTGGAATTTCTTTTCTTTTATTATTTCTGCAAAATAGCTGAGTGTTGGGGACAAGATTTGAAAACCTCCATTGTCTACTATAGCTGGTTCAAATTTCTTCACTTTTGACCTCAACAATAACTAAAGAGTGCATAGTAAGATCAATAGCAATAGCATTTACATTGCTATACTGCTTCATAGTGAACTAAGCACACTGTATGCAGTTTACAATCTGTAAGCCATTTGCCTCCAACAGGCTCATTTTACCGACCTACAAAAGGATGGAAGGCTGAGTCAACCTGGAGCCCTGGGGGGATTGACTCACATATTTGTGGTTGCACTAGCGGCATTTAACCATTCCACCACATGAGAAAGAGTGATTACTAAGGAAGATCAGCTCCTTGTTCAATTGATACATAGAACTTAGCATCAGCAATTGTTAGCTTGCTGTATCTTATATATAGCACATGCAATTTATATTACTATAGCTTTATTAGCCATCCATGGTTTCTTGGAAAGTACATTATACAAAAGTGCTCTTCCAAATGCCTCCAGAGATCTGAAACTTTTCACTACCAATTTTTTTTCCATAAATGAATTGGGATAATTGTGTGTTTCTGAACATCTGTGTACATCTGTGTCATTCTCAGTGCTTTATATATTCCTTTGTTGTTGTGTACCTTCAGGGCATTTTGAACACATGGCAGCCTTAAGGTGAAGCTATAACAGGTTTTTCTTGGCAAGATTTATTCATAGGGGTTGGTCTTTGCCTCTCTCTGAGGTTGAGAGAGAGTGACTTGCCCAAAGTGGGTTTCCGGGGCTGAGCAGAGATTTGAACCCTGTGTGGTGTCTGCATGGGCCAGAATATCATGCCCCAATCTCCCTCTGTTACCTGGGTCCCTCTGTTCCAGTGCTGGGCTGCTGTTCATATGTATGTCCTGCTGTGTTGCAACAAATTACTTGCTCTAAAATAATTTTTAAAAGTCACCCAGTGTCAATCACATGGCTGGACACCTTGTTCTGACTTCAGAGCAAGCAACTTGCCACCACCATGGCCCTGCCAAGCAGCACAGCAGGACACATTGTAAACAGCTGCCTGGCATAACAACAGAAGGCATCAGATCTGCTGGGAAGGTCCAGAGCAGTGATTCCCAAAGTGGGTAGTTTGCCTCCCTGGGGGTAGTGGAAGGATCCAGGGGGCAGTGAGGTAGAAAGGGGGCAATAGGGAGGCAGTGAGGGGAAAAGGATGGTGGTGGTGGTTGGTCTTCAGTTAAAGTATTGGTGTGCAGGAAAGACAAGGGGAACCAACAGTATTTAGGACCATGGTGGGTTGAGGATTACATTAAACTTCTTTTCAGGATCCCCAGAAAACCACTACACAGCCTTGCTGATCATTTTGTGTGGTGGTTCTCCTGCTCTTTGTCTGGTCATGTGTGTTCACTACCTTACTTGCCTCTTTCACTAGTAGTGGCAATTGGGAAACTTGTGTGAGGTTTGGGCACATGACATCATTTCTGTGACTCAGTGTGGCACCATTTTGGGACAGACTGGAGTTAGAACACATGGTGATGAGGGAGAAGTGGCAGCAAAAAGAAGCTTTCACATTTGGGACCCTGCCTGAGCTTTGTGAGCTTTGCTGGGACTTGGCTGGCAGGTTGGAGTTGCATTGCCACTCCTGTTTTCTTTCATCAGATAGGCTGAGAGAAGAGGTAGCAGAAGAAACAATTTTTTTGTGGGAGAGTGGACACTTGAAGCTGTGTGGGGAAGACATGTCTCTGGGGAAGGAGTATCTGTGCTCTATTCTTGGAAAGAGTCCTTTGTCTTAGAGCTGCTCCTGTAGTTAAAATCTCTCCCTTTCTGGCCCACACCAGTCTCCAGTCCAGAGCATGTGGCCTCTGGAAACCCCCTACACACACACCGGATGCACCTTTCTCTGCCCCAATGAAGAACTGAGAGTCCCTTCTCTCTGGGGAGAAGCTTCTCCCTTGCACCTGGTCACTCTTGGAGCAGCAACTGAGCAGCTGCCTAAGCAGCTACCCAAAGGTCTCTTGCCTGTACTAGCCTTTGCTGCAAGGCTGGTGTGGGTGAGAGGCTTCTCAGTTGCTGCTCAGCCAGTTGCTCAGTTGCTGCTCCCAGGATAACAGGGCGCAAAGAGAGCAGCGACTGAGCAACCAGTCAAACAGCAAACAAGAAGTCTCTTACCTGTACTAACCTTAGCTGCAAGGCTGTCACAAGCAAGAAGCTCCTTGGTCACTGCTCTGCCAGCTGCTTGGTTGGTGCTCCCAAGGTGACTGAGTACAGACAGGGTCTGGTCTCCAGAGTTGTAGTCCAACACTCAAGCCACTATACCATGTTGGCTCTCATTCCTACTGAGAACTAAATCCTACTGACTTGAGTGGAACTTATTGACAGATAGTAACACATATAGGATTTCAGCTTTAGATTTGTATGCACTCAGTAAGACTATCCAAAACAACACAACCTCCAATGCTATAGAAGTGGCATGGAGAAATCACACTGTACTAGCTCAACACAAGTGTGTTTTCAGGTAGTCCTTTCAAGTACAAGCACAGTTTTGGGGGGGTTGGCATCCAACATCTTCAGTAGATAATGTCCTCGGTGGCATATTTGGGAGAAACTTTGCTAGATGAGTGACCAGTCTTGGTCATTTTTTGTGTATCAGCTTTGTTCTTTGGACTCAGCATTTTAGCAATGACATCTTAGGGAGAAAAAAGATGGAGGAACATTTCTGTTGGTGTCACTAAAGTTCTTGGCTTTTGTTTTAACAACTAGATGACATAGACTGTTTCACAGAACATAAAGAAGCAATTTCAGACACAACAAAAATATTTTATTCCTATCTTTTTAGTTGTTTATTTTATTCCAGATTTCTTCACAGCAAAAAACAAGCAAACAAACCCTTATTTAAAGGACATATAAATGTCTTGTTCTGATTAAGGGGAATTTCTCTGGATGTGAGAAGGATCATAGATGTTAGAACAGTAAGCGTTTTTTTTAAACATTGTACCTTTTAAAAAAGAAACAGATGAGATCTACGATTGGCCAATTGTCTATATAATTATAAAATGTGGATGCTTTTTGGCCAAACTGCCTGCCCAGCTTCCTTCATCCTCCCTCCCATCTCTGCCGATGGGAGGAGCCTGTGTGGATTAAAATGCTGTTCTATGGAGTCCCAAACAGTAATAAATAGGATTTTCTGTTGTAAGAGATCTCACTTTTTTGCAATAGTTTGGACCTGTCCTTAGTTAACACCAGGTTGTAGCCTTACCTTTGTTATCATACATCCTATGTATTTTATTTCCATGGTGAAAATGTGCATTGATCTTGCTTCTGTTTTGGGTGTTTTTTTCCCCTTGTCATCTGTCTTGAATTGACTTCAGCTTCTTCTTATGTCTTTGATTGGACTTTCTCCTGCATCAGGGTAACAACCTGAATAAGACCCTCAAATATCTGTGGGAGGGTAGAATCTATGCTTAGTTCATTTTTGTATGCAAGAATGAAAAAAAAAATCAGAAATTTTCTCCTAACAGAGAGATCATAAGAATTCTTGCCTATTTTTCATAATCTTTCACATTTTGTAGTACTTTGCAAAAAAGAAACTTGCTTGTGAAAAAAATTAAAGAAAAGGGGGGGAGGGTTTAAAAGTACTGATCTTTTCAGTCTCAGACAAAAAAAAACCTTATGGAGACTTCCAATAGTTTTACTGGCATCTTGACAGGTCTTAACCTGTCAAGACAACTTTTCTCTTCAAGGATGAAAACAGTCATGAATATTATTTAAATCTCTTCTGTAGGATTCCTCATTGGTGCACCTCTAGTTATGGAACCAGAGTGTGATCTTGTAAAACTGTACTTCCACAAAGTTGCAGATTGTTCCTGCATTGCTACTGACACTGTTTTCATACAATTTATTTCCCTGTTAATTTCATACCTTACTACCCAGGGGGCATTGCCCACCCCCACCACCATCTTCAACCTACCGGCAGCGTGCTGGTTGGAGGACTTGGGGCAGGGGCCACTGCCCACCCCATCACCATCTTCAGCCTCCCAGCAGCGTGCCGGTTGGAGGACTCAGGGCAGGGGGCGTTGCCCGCTCCTCCCCCCCACCATCTTCAGCCTCCCAGCAGCACACCGGTTGGAGGACTCAGGGCAGGGGCCGCTGCCCATGCCCATGCCCATCTTCAGCCTCCCGACAGTGCACCAGGAGAAGAACCAGAGCAGAGGCTGCTTTGCCCGCCCCCACTGCCACCTTCAACTCAACTGGCAAGAGAAGCCTGAGAGAGGAGTCAGTCCTACCTGCAGCTGGGCAGGAGGCTTCTTCAGCCACCTAACCCTCCGGAGACAGCATCGCCTTCTCAACTCTGCCAGCTGCTGTATCTGAGGTCTCAAACCAAATGTTGAACCTGCCACACCATGTTCGTTAGTGCTAAGAGGGGAAAGAAAAGGGAGATGTCGGTGAGAGCGGCACCTTGCAAAAACTCTGAGCATCGAGTATCAAGACAACTGTGCTGGCCAGAATTAATGCTTGAAGGGAAAAAGAGAAGTGCTGGTGAGAACAGCACTTTTCCAGGATGGGTTCACAGTCACTCTCTGAGTGCCAGATGCTGAGACAATTGTATTTATTGGTGCGGTGGGGAGAACGGGAGGTGTTGGTGAGAGTATTAATAGCCTATTAATAGCTATTAACACCTGTTATTTATTTACTTATTAATCATTATTATTTATCATTTATTTTTATTTATTAACACCTGTTAATTGCCAATCTGTTTGGGAGGGAGACCACTGACCTAGATGCCAGCCGTGGTGAGTCAATTGGAGTAGTGTGGGACAAGGGGAGATATAGCGTTAATAGAGTGGGGAAGAAATACAAGGGAAGATGAAATCAATATTTGAAATCTATCCATCTTCCTCTCACCCTGTTAACCCAAAAGAACCAAGGGTCATCCCAACTATACCACAGACCCTTACCTTGCTCATCTACAATGCCAGGTCAGTGAAGAACAAATCCCATATAATCCATGATTTGTTAGAAGAAGAAGATGCTGACCTGGCTTGTTTTACAGAAACCTGTCTGGGAGAGGATAGCAGTGTGACTTGGGTTAAGGCCCTCCCAGCCAGGTATACTGTCAAGGAGCAGGTTAGGGAAAGTGGGCGGGGGGGGGGAGTTGCCTTGGTTCATAAAAATACTATCACTTTAACCAGGAGACCTGTCCAGAAAATGAATCACATTGAGTGTATCTACTTGACCCTGAAAGCAAGGGACAGCCTGGGGATTCTGTTGGTTTACCATCCACCCTGCTTTTAACAGACTCCCTGGCTGAGTTGACACAGCTGATCTCGGAGTTGGTGTTGGAGAGTCTCCCAGGCTTCTTGTTCTGGGAGACCTCAACATCCCCTTCGAGTCAGGCTCATTAGATCTAAAAGGTGCAACTCAGGAGTTCATTACTTCCATGACAGCCATGGGCCTGTCCCAATTAGTCACAGGTCCAACACATTGTGCTGGTAATACACTCGATGTGGTCTTTAGTATGGATCAGGAATATCCGTGGGCTGAGGTAATACAGACTTCTGCCCTGTCATGGACAGATCATTTCCTGGTCAAGGTAGGACTGAAGGCTACTACCCATATTCCTCTTGGGGATGGAGGACCCATTAAAATGGTCCACCCTCAAAGGCTGACGGAACCCAAAAGGTTCCAGGAAGTCTTGGAGGGTTTTATGGTTGGGAACGACGATGATTCTGTCGACGATGATTCTTAGTTGATACTTGGAATAACGACCTTACCAGGGCTATAGACATTATCGCTCCCAACTGTCCTTTTCAACCCACTTCAAACAAAAAACCTTGGTACATGGAAAATCTTTGCCAATTGAAGTGGGCTGTACAATGACTAGAGTGCTGCTGGCGGAAACATCGACATTTATCTGACAAGACACGTCATAGGAACATGTTAGATTCCTACAGAGTGGCAATAGATGCAGCAAAGAATTCTTTCTATGCTACGCATATTGCATCTGCAAAGTCTCGTCCAGCAGAAGGTGATTAAAGAACTAACTCAATTACCTCCCACCCTGAACCCGTTATTGGAACCAACTAAAGCCTGCTGTGATACTTTTAATGACTTTTTTGTAGATAAAATCTCTCAGATAAGGGCCGATCTGGATGCAGGCATTATAACAGAACCAATAAGAGAGATGTCCAGAGACTCTGTGGACTGTGTTAGACTGGATCATTTTGAGTTTGTTAACACTGATGAAGTGGACAAGCTTCTTGGAGGTGTAAGGAAAACAACATGCCCTCTTGATCCTTGCCCATCATGGCTGACAGTCCAGGGAGGTGATGCAGTAAAAATATTACTACAACTCATCATTAATACATCCCTTAGAGAGGGGGAATTTCCATCTAGTTTGAAACTAGCAATGGTTAAACTGCTCTTGAAAAAACCCTCCCTTGATCCCCTGGTGAAAAATAATTACAGACTGGTCTCTCTTTTACCATTCTTGGGCAAGGTGATTGAGAGGGCAGTTGCCTTTCAGCTCCAGGCTGTCTTGGAAGAAGCCAACTATCTGGACACATTTCAAACCAGCTTCAGGGTGGGATATGGAGTTGAGACTGCCATGGTCGCCTTAGTCGACGATCTCCTTCTGGGCATAGACAGGGGAAGTGTGACCCTGTTGGTGCTCTTGGACATCTCAGAGATACCATATAGTATCCTTCTGGGACGCCTGAGGGAGTTAGTTATTGGGGGCACTGCTCTTCAGTGGTTCCGGTCCTACCTCTTGGGCAGATTCCAGATGGTGATGCTGGGGGATAGTAGCTCTTCAAAAAGAGAGCTGACATCTGGCATCCCTCAGGGCACCATTCTATCCCCCATGCTGTTCAACATTTACATGAAGCCACTGGGTGAGATCATCCGGAGACATCAGGTGCAGTATTATCAATACGCTGATGACACCCAACTCTACTTCTCTATGTCTCTGACTGCAGCAGTGATTAAAGATGGCATTGCTCCTCTTGATGCCTGTCTTGAGTCGGTAATGGGCTGGATGAGGGAAAATAAATTCAAGCTAAATCCAGAGAAAACAGAGGTACTCTCGATAGGTACCCTTGGTCCAGGAAGGAACTTTTGCCAAACAGTCCTCGAGGGGGTCACACTTCCCCTAAAGGACAAAGCACACAGTTTGGGAATACTCCTGGATTCATCTTTCAGTTGTCATCTCAAGTGGATGTGATGGCCAAGATTGCTCGGTATCAACTTCGGTCGATCCGCCAACTGCATCCCTACCAAAAGGACCTTGAAGCAGTAGTACTTGCCCTGGTAATCTCTTATTTGAATTTCTGTAATGCACTCTACATGGGGCTACCTCTGTAACAAGTTTGGAAGCTTCAGTTGGTTCAAAATGCGGCAGCCAGATTGGTCACCAGAACATCTAGGTCAGACCATATAACACCTGTTTTGAAATCTCTTCACTGGCTGCTGATTAGCTTCTGGGTGCAGTACAAAGTGTTGGTTATTACCTTTAAAGCCCTACATGGCTTGGGCCCAAGTTACTTGAAGGAAAACCTCTCCTCACATAATCCGCCCCGCACTCTCAGAACATCTGGGAAGTATTTATTAGATCACCACAAAACCAGATTGAACTCTACTTCTCATAAATTGTTCACGACCACAGCCCCCAGATTATGGAACAGCCTGCTGGAAGAGATCCGTCTTATCACTACACTAGATGCCTTTAAGAAGGCACTTAAGATGGAGCTCTTCTGGTGTGCCTATCCATCTGATCTTCTGGATTTCTAGACTCTGATGATGATTGGCTATTTTATTTTATATATTATATTATATTATATTATATTATAATTTATTATTGTTGTTTTGACTTTACTATTTTATTGCTTGTATTTTATACATTGTATTCGTTTTATTCTGTAATCCTGCCTCAATCCATAAGGAGAGGCGAGAAATATAAATATTATATTATTATTATTATTATTATTATTATGGCACTTGTGAATTTACTGTTATGGACTATTGCTGTAACAGCCTTGACCTGATATATTTCTTTGAGATCTCAGCATATTGCTATTAAATTAAATTAACTCCATATGTAAATTACCCATTTTCCTCAGACCCCCTTAAAGCTTGTATATAAAAATCTACTTCCTCACACTTCAGCTGAGCAGCCTTGTTTTTGGACTTGCAATTCAAATTGCACTTACAAAATACTTGTGGCCTTTCGTTTTCCTAGAATTACTAATCTGGTATTTGAATGTTGAAGTGGCTCATCTTGTAATGCTTAAGTTTGTGAAAATACTTCATTAGCATAGGGTCCTGTTCATTATTCTTGTGATCATTTATGAAAAGACCCACAAAACACTCATATTCAGGAGGTGAAGAATTCAGTATACGTACTAATAAAGAGATTGTTTGGGTTTCCATTTCCGCAGCACAACTGTTTATTTGCCTTGAGGTTTTCTGTCATAAAACAAATGATACATGTCACAATTCTCTTCTAAACCTATGGCAGCTGAATAAAAGTAGAATAGGATTCCTCTTAAGCTCACCTGCATCAGCAGATCCCAAAAATGCACTGCCGTGTTAGCAAAACAGCATAGCTGCATCTGTATAAAATTGTACCAGAAGAATCACAGCATTGATAGAACTCCACTGGCCAAAGAATAAAAATGGGTGGTGTTAAAACAAGATCTATGCTCACTCAAATGTCAGTCCCATTCCTACCAGTGGTGTAATATTACATGTTAAATCTGTCATACATGCATCTGTGGGGCTCTTTCAGACTACACCATTATAGCATCATGATACCACTTTAATTGTGGTGGCAATATCCTGTAGAATCCTGAGATTTGTGGTTTGGTGAGACTCTAAAGCTCTTTGCCTCAAAATTTTAAATAGCTCTCCCTGCACTGCCAGTCCCAAGGTAGGATGTTGCCTTGGCAGTTAAAGTGGAATCATAGTGCTAAAATTGTGTAGTGTGAAAGGGCCCTATAGAAATCCAAAAATGCATTTTTGAATATTATTACATTAGTTGTCATGGTTCTGTCCAATCAAATCATGGGAGTTGTAGTTTGGTGAGGCAGTTAGAATTCTGTGCTAGAGAGCTTATTTATACCAGAAAACTATTTCTGTGATGTTAGAAAAAATTGCCAGTCAAAACATAGCCAGAATAGTGTAGTGGTTTGAGTGTTGGACTTAACTCAGGACATGAAAACCCACTGGGTCACACACTCTCAGCCCTAGAAAACCCAATAGGCTTGCCTTAGGGTCATGATAAGTTGGAAATGACTTGAAAGCACACAACAATAAAGAGTGAAAACTGCAGGTGTCTCCTCTACCTTTAATTATTTGTGTAAAAGAAGGAATTTCAGCAGATGTTGATTGTCATGCAACCAGGAACAATCAACACCTGGTGAAATTATCTTTCTACACATCCATTAAATGTAGAGGAGCCATCTCCAGTTTCCACTATGGCAATGCTAGTTAGAAAGTGGGAGGGGAGTGTACAACCTATTAGAAGGTTGTCACTCCTGGAAGCCTGTTGGGAAATGTAGTTCAACTTTTTGGAGGGGTAGATGGGAGGTCCAGAAAAACTGGAGAAGCCAAGAACTACAAAAAGAATCCTGGGGGCTGGAGGAATCTCACAGTCACATTTTGCCCACCCCTGTTCTAAACAGATCCCAATCTGGTCTGTTCTAATTTCAGATCTAACTACTTATGAGCAAATAATTTATGAATGAAAGTTGTGGGAAAGCTTGCTATCACACATGCATCTGACAATTATTCAGAGAGAGAGAGAGAGAGCGAGAGAGAGAGAAAATTTCAAAACCAGATGAGAGGGAACAATTGGCCATCCTATTTCATCATAGACCCAAAGGGTCCAGCATGGTCATCCTGCATTAATATGAAAGCAAATGACCACAATATTCTTTATCAATACCATCAATACTGTCTGATGCCTAATAAACTGTGTCATTTATGAGAATTTTGAAGAAAGATGTTTGGGATATAAAAATGGAAAGGCAAGATTTATTGTGGGCATATCCCCTAACTATTTATTTTTGGTGAAAGGTTATATGTTGTTGTTGTTGTTGGCTGCTCTCAAGTCAGTTCTGACTCATGGCAACCCTGTGGATGAGACATCTCCAATAATCCCTATCTTCCACTACCTTGCCTAGATCCTGCAAGCCCTTCCCCATAACCCTCCTAATTGAGTCTATCCATCTGGTTTGTGGTCTCCCTCTCTTTCTTCTACCCTCTATCTTTCCTAGCATTATTGTTTTTTCTAGTGATCCGTGCCTTCTTATTAGGTGGCCAGTCTCAACTTGATCATCTTTGCTTCCAATGAGAGCCCTGGTCTGTTCTGTTTAATCCTCATTTTTTTACCCTGCTATTGTGTCCTCTGCTCCATTTTCCTCAGGTTGAACACCCTTTTCCTTTTGTGAGAAGACTGAGGCAAAGAAGGTGTTGAATAGTTCTGCCTTTTCTCTGTCCCCTGTTAGCATTTCTCCATCTTCTCTGCATAGTGGCCCTACCATTTCCTTCTTCTTTCTTTTGCTACTGACATACCCAATGAAGCCCTTTTTATTGTACTTAACCACTCTAGCAAGCCTGAACTCATTCTGTGCTTTGGCTTTCCTGACTTTACCTCTACATGTGCTTGTTGATTTATGGTGTGAGTGTAGCAGAGTGGGTGCGTGACTGCCATTCATCAGCCATCCGTCTCCGGTTCTATAACTTGCTGCAGCCTTACATCATTCCATGAACCAGACCAGAGATCAAATTCTCTTCAGAAGAAGGTTCTTTATTCTTGTTGTTGCAAAATAAACATGGTTACTATTTACATTATAGTACATCCAACATGTAGGCAGAGAACAAAGAGAACTCTGTGCCAAGCCCACAAGCCACTCAAGGAAAAACTCCACCCCCAGGGTGTTACCTTTATAGACATTTGCTAAACAGATCTAAACCCAGCCTTCTTCTGTGTGTCATGTGTCATGTGACCAGTGGTTCTCACACACTCAATGACCTAATCTGTTTTCTTCTTGTATCCTGTGTTCCCAGACACACTGACCTTGGCTGCTTTGTTTTCTATAAGCCACCTGCAGGCTAAAGCTTTCACAATTAGAAATTTTCCCACATCTGTACATTTCCACTTTGACTACATATTTCAACAGTGCTAGCTATTTGTTTGGATTCCTCTTCAGTGATTTTGCCCTTTTTCCATTTCTTATACATCTCTCATTTAAAACTTAGTTCAGTTGAAAGTTCTTTTGTCATCCAACCCAGTTTCTTGAGACATCTCCCTTTTTTCCTTCTCATTGGAACAGTTTGAGATTGTGCCTTCAGTATCTCCCTTTTAAGAAACTCCCATCCATCCTGAACTCCCTTCTCCTTTAGTATTCCTGACCATGGGATCACTCCCAGTGTTTCCCTAAGTTTGTTGAAATCAGCTCTCCTAAAGTCTAGAATGAGTGTTTGACTATGCCTAGCTTCTCCTTTCCACTGTATAAGAAACTCCAGGAGAATATGATCACTCCCACCTAAGGATCCCACCACTTGCACCCCATTGACCAGGTCATCCCTGTTGGTTAGGATCAGATTTAAAACAGCTGATCCCCTTGTTGCCTCTTCCACCTTTTGGACAAAGAAATTGTCTTCGAGGCAAGTGGGGAATTTGCTAGACCTTGAAGTATTGGCTGAGTTTGACTTCCAGCAAATATCCACATAGTTGAAGTCACCCATCACCACTACATCTCTTCTTTCTGAGTGTGTGGTCATCTGTTCTAGAAAGGCATCATCCAATTCCTCAGTCTGATTGGGGGTCTGTAGTAGACTCCCACAATAACATCCCTGTTGTTTCCTTCCCCTTTAATTTTTATCCAGATGCTCTTCACATAATTTTCAGGATTTAAGTCCTGGATCTCTTCACAGGTATAAACATCCCTGACATATAATGCTATTCCTCCTCCTTTCCTGTTTGGCCTATGTCTCTTAAAAAGGTTATACCATTCTATTCCTACATTCCAATTGTGAGACTCATCCCATCAGGTTTCAGTGATGCCTATTATATCGTATTTGCTTTGTTGTGCTAGGAGTTCAAGTTCATCTTCTTTATTTCCCATGCTCTGTACATTATTTCTCTTAATCGTACTAGCCATTCTTCAGTATTTGGAATTTCCTTCCCCCCCCCCCAATATTTTGCAAATATAATCTTAGCTATTGACACTATATATAAAATGGTATCTTTCCAAATTCTTTTTCTGTCTTTTTGTCTATTCCATGAGTCATTTTTAACAAAAATAATAATAATTCTGGGCTCATTGGTGTTTTGACTTGCAATATTTCTGTTATTTTTCTATAGATTTTACCCCAGTTCTTCTTTATTAACTTGCATTTCCACCACATATGGTGGAATGTTCCATCACTTTTTTGACATTTCCAACATTTTGTAGTTCCAGTCTTATACATTGTGTTTAATTTGGTTGGATACAGATACCATCGATGCATCATTTTAAGAAAATTTTGTTTCAGATTTTGGCACAGGGTAAATTTGTTGGTTGATCACCATGTCTTTTCCCAATGTTTCAGCTGAATGTTCTTTCCCAGATCTTGAGACCATTGTATCATTACATATTTTATTATTTCTTGTTCTAAACGTCTTTCCTTGAATAGTTTATAATATTTTGATATATGGTGACCTTCTTTATCTATTATTATTTTATCTAGTTCTGTCTTATTTTCTTCAAACCCATCTTTTCGTCGATCTATATCAGGGGTCGGCATACCTTTTTGTGTTGGGGCCGGTTCCGCTGTCCCCTGTGCATCAGCGGGCCGAAGGAGGGGAAATGGCGCCGGAGGCACATGCGTGCGCACACACTACTCCTGACGTCATGCGCATGCATGCACGAGCGCGAGTGCCATTTGGGAAAGCAAAATGGTGTCCATGCTTGCACACACATGCACATGATGGGAGGCATCATTTTGTGTTCCAAAATGGCACCCCGTGTCGCACGAGCGCGGCGGCGGCAGGACCAGCCACGGGCCAGTTCCAATGCCTTGATGGGCCGGGTTCGGCCCGCGGGCCGTAGTTTGCCGACTGCTGATCTATATTAAATCTATGTTTCAGCTGTAAGTAAACATACCAGTTGTTAATTAATACTCCCTTTTCTAATTGTTCTTTCCATTTCATTTTATATTCTTTATTTCCTTCTTGTGTTATAATATCACTATATCTTATCCATGGTGTGTTACTATTCTTAGTTATGTATAGAAAGGCTTCCTAGGGAGACACCCAAAGTATTTGTCTATAAAATTGCTTTTTTAATTTTTATCCATACTCTTAAGTAATGACTCCCTGATATAATGATTGTCAAAGTTTTTATTTTTTAGCTTCTCATACCACAAAAAGCAATTCATCCAAATTCAATATTATCACTTTCTATACATAGCAAGTTTTCATTTTCAAGCTTTATCCAATCCTCTATCCACGTCATAAAATTGGCATAATAATATAGCTTTAGATCTGGTAGGGCAAATCCTCCTTTTTCCTTAGATTCTATTAAACTGGACCATTTAATCCTCGTTTTTTTTACCCTGCTATAAAAATTTACTCAATTCCTTTCTCCATTCATCTATACATTTCTCATTGTGGATTACTGGTATATTCTGGAAGAGGTACATTTAATTTTGGAAGAACATTCATTTTGACTAATGAAATTCTCCCTAAAAAAGGAACTTGTAGCTTTGACCATTTCTGTAATTTTTTTTATTTTTTATTTTATTTTATTTTAATTTTATTTATTTATTTTTTGGTATTTCTTTCCACACTCTGTAGTAATTATTTTCAGAGATCTGCATTTCTCTTTGTTATGATTATTCCGAGATAGTTTATCTTTTCTGTTTTAAATTTCATTTTTCTTTGCAATTCTTCTTCTTCCTCTCCAGACATATTCTTTGTCATTATTGCTGTCTTGTCCTGGTTGATTTTAAAGCCTGCTATTTCCCCAAATTCTTGCAAGCTATATTAGAAGATTTTTTTATACTTTTGAGAGGAGTATACTTTTGCCCGGCTCTACCTCTTCCATTTTCTGGCTCTCGTCTCTGCTCCACTTTGTTTATGGTTCTTGTACTTACCTTATTTTTATCTTGTGTTGTTTTAGGTTAATATCTTTTAGCAAATGTGTAGTTTAATACTTTTTTAGGGGTGGGTAGGGTGTTTACCATGTATTTTTGTATGGAATTTTAATTGTTGTAAGCCGCCCCGATTGTTTGACAGAGGGGTGGGATATAAATAAATTATTATTATTATTATTATTATTATTATTATTATTATTGTCATCTTCTAGAAAAGGTTTGTAGTTTGGTGAGGGATGAGAGCTTTCTGGTTAAGAATTCTAAATACATCTTCCTAGACTGTAAATGAGTCCCTTTCAGGAGAAAAGTATCAAATACATAAAATAAATAAATAAATGCGAGGGTTCTATGGGATGTTACCATGGCAATTATAGTGCTATAATTGTGTATTTTGAAAGGGCATATATATGAACATATAGATCCTGTACATTAAGAAACTGAACAGGATTTGTTATTTCCTGTAGTGCAAGAAATCTGAGGATATTATTGTCTCCACTTTGAAATAATCATTGTATGAAGTTAGAAAGGTTGCTGAGATGACTAAGATAGCAGAGTCTGCCCATTAGAATGATGAGAAGCATGACACTATCTGTTTTTTTAGTGCCAAGTGCCCTTTTATTGTCTTCTTGAGAATCAGATGTAACTTGCATACTGACAAAAATACTGTCCTTTCCTAATTCAGTTAAAATGCAAAATTGGTAAATCTTTACTTATACCATTTATTCTGATGTTTGGGATAAGCTGGAAAGTAGTTACAAAGTTTTCCCCTTTTGCAAATACAGCATTCACTCTTGAAGGCGATGGGACAAAATCAACATTCAAATATTTGCCCAGAATTTTAATGAGAGTCAATGATTTCCAAAGCTTATCAGATTAAGACGTATTTAGCAAACATGTTTTGCCATGTGGCTTGTTTTGTTTCATTAAATAATCCAACGAAAGTAAAAGTTTCTTCTGTGTGTGTGTGTGTGTGTGTGTGTGTGTGTGTACACGTCTCTCTCTGTGTGTGTGTGTATTTTAAAAAAATCCTGATCTATTCTGTTTTGGTTTATGGGGTTCTGTTGTCATTTCTTCCTAAAGTGCTGTTTCCTCACATTTGCATCTACCAGCCTTTTTAATGTGATATTCCATTTAAACTGCCTTTTAATTGTATGTGCTGCCTTGGCAGAACATGACTGATGTACTTGCGCTAATTAGGGCTCCAGTCAGCAGCCTGTGCCAGCTGGAAACTGAGAAACAAGCGTAAATTATTCTGTCATCAATCAGCTCGAAAATGTTTGAATCACTAATTAGTTTGCAATTTGGGTGACAGTTTATCTGACGCAGGCGGTGTCAGAAACTTCAGATCTTAGATGAATAATTTGCCAGCAACAAGCGCGCATTCCCTGCTTTTAAATACATGAAGGTTTATCTGCCTGTTGAAAGGTGGCTCAGCAGTCTTCATTAGCTTCCAACTGGGGCTATGTAAATCAGGAATCAGTGTGAGGCACTTCAGTCTGTGGTGGTGGTGGCTTAGCAGATGAGGTTGGGGGGGTTAAAAAAAAGAAGGGGAGGAATGCCTCCTTTCTCGCTTTTTAAAAAATTAATAATTCATAAACCGATAAGACGAGGATGTTCAGGGCTTTAACGGCTTAGGGAAGAAGAAGGGGGGAAAACAGACATCACAATGGTTCCCCCCTCCTTTTTAAAGGCAATCACCCCTTTTTACATGAAAATTAGTCATACCACATCTTGCTGTTTTCCTTGATTTATTCTCTCTCCACTGTCATGTGGCTGGAATGCTAAGCAGGAAGTGATTAGCCCTTGTCCTTTAAAGAAGGATCATTATTGGGGCTTTATTAAAAAGGCAGGCTTGTGCTTCTGTGTAAAACGATGAAGCACAAAACACGAGTGTGTTGCATACAGGGATTTAGGTTTGTTTGGGGGTTTTATTTAAAAAATAAGGGTTATCAGTGTCTGGAAGGTTGCTTTTCATTTTAAATGTAACACTGAAAGTCTTGGGATGCATAAGTTGAGTAGTTATGTGGAGGACTGAGATGCTATACCTCTGATTGTTGTGTGGAAGCAAGTCTTTCAGCAGGTGTCACTTGTCATACAAGCCTGCTGAAATACTTGCTTCCACATAACAATCAGAGGTGTCACTTGTCAGACATGCCTGATGAAATTTCTCTTTCCACATGGCCATTAAAAGTACAGAGGCCTTGTTTTCTTTTTCATGAGGCCACCACATATGTAATGCTTATTCCTAACTGATCCTCACTGTGTTCAGTGAGGTTTACTCACGGTTTAGTGTGGTGGTGGCGGGTGGTGCTGTGGGTTTTCATGAAAAAAATTAATATGCTATCAAAGATTGTTGTTGTTCTTGTGTGCCTTCAAGTCATTTCTGACTTACGGTGACCCTAAGGCTCATGGGGTTTTCTTGGCAAGTTTCTTCAGAGGGGGTTTGCCATTCTTATTCTCTGAAACTGAGACTGACTTGCCCAAGGTCACCCAGTGGGTTTTCATGGTCAAGCTGGGATTTCAACCTGAGTCTTCAGAGTCCTAGTGCTTAAACCACTACACCGCATGACTCTGCCATCAAAAATGCTTATCCCATTTGAGGGACAGAGTTTGACAACTGGGGAAAGTTTCCTTAAATTTTGGATTAGAACCCAGAGCAAATTAGGGATGGGAAGAACATTCAAAAGCATTCAAAATTGTCAAATAGTCTATTTCTCAAATGTTGAGGAACTCTCATGAGAAGAATCATGGACCACTGAGAATCTTCACAGTTTGGAATTTATTTTACACAAAATTTTCATGTGGTTGTTTTCCACAGAAAACAGCATTTTTGTGTGCAAAAAACATTATTTCCTGTGTAGAAAATGCTGTTTGCAGCAAAAAAATTACCATGTAGGTATTGTGCACAGAAAAATTAGGAGCAGCCTTTAAAAATTGTGCTCTACTTGTCTGATAGCCCCCTGGCACTATTGAGTAAGTATACTCAAGAGTTCAAGTTCTCTTTGTCCATTTGGTTTGCTCTTGATTGAGTTCTGTGAGGACAGTGAGAAAATAATTGGCACAGCCAATGGCAGGTTACTTCCTGCCTTTTATGCTATGGGAGTCACTCACTGTTTTTCAGTACACTGTGTTTTCAGGTTTGGGCATGTGGCTGTGTATATCATCAGAACCTGTATGTGCTTAGACAAAGTCAGCATTAAGGCTGCTTTGAAGCAGACAGGTGTGTGCTTTCACAACTGTTGGTATGAGAGAGGGAATGGCTTCAGGAGCATTCCCATGATTTTGACAGCAAGATTTGCAAGTGTATTTGCAAATTTATTGCCAAAGCTCACTTTAATCATCTTTGCTGGACTTTCTTCTTGTGTCCTCTCTCCCCTTTTCATTTCCCAAGGGAGTTTTTCCCAGGCTATTTTATCTTTCCTAAGATTGTTATGACCACAACACTCCTCTTTGGGGCCCCTTCACACATCCATGGACATCATTTGCTCTTTCACCATATCATTACTCAGTACTGGATGATTCCCAGCCAGATATATGAACAGTCACCTTTGAAATGCTTTGGGCTGATATTAACAGTGACACCTCATGAAAAGGTTCACAGACACTATAAAGGCAGTTGCTATTGAGTGGACGGAGAAGTAGCAGGACTTAACTCTCTTACTGAAGCAAAAGCAAAAGAGGGAGAAGTTGGGACTGCTAGTTCCTCCATTCAGGCTCATGGCTTAATGATTTGGCAGTATTGTAAAAGGGGACCATGATATCAACTGCAATATCCAACATTGTTGAAAGAACACCCCCACATCTCTGCTCTAACTTCATTGCCTTCTAAAATGGACATTACATTTGTCTCCCACCTCTTGGTCATTTGGCCTGTATGGGATGCCTTTACACAGATCCAGCAAACCACTAGTTCATCTAGTCCACTACTGTCAACTCTGAACAGCAGTTTCTCCATAGGGCTTCAGGAAAAATAATTTGCTAACCCTGTCTGGATATCCATGGTATTACCAGCTGGTCATTGATCCAAGAATTAACCAAGCCTCATCCTATTGAAGTTCCAAAATAAAATGTGTGTTCAGGATTGCATGGTGGTAGCACTTTGTCAAGAGTTTATGCTTGCCAGTATTGATTTATTTGCTATATTTATACTTTGTGTTTCCTCCAGTGCCTTGTGTTTCCTCCAGTGAATTCAGTGTAGAGTACATGAGCTTCCTCTTCATCTCAACCATTATCCTCATACAACCCTGGAAGGTAGGTGAGTCTATGAAAGAGTAAGAGTAATTGGTCCAAGATTAGCCACATAGGGACGATGCAGACCACTTTAAAAGACTGGCCTGGGGGTAGAGTTGGGGGAGGGCAGCCACACGCCAGCTGCCCCAACCCCACCCCGATGCCATCCTGGACACCAGAAAAAGGAAGGATTGGGGGCCCGGCATGAGGTTGCTGCAGCCCCGATCCGCCGCTTGTAGGGGCAGCCCAGAGCCGCCCATCTGCATAGCCCTTATGTTTCATGGCTAAGTAATTACAGCTTGGATCTCCCAGGTTTCAGGCCACCACCCTAACCACTACACTACACTGGATATTGCTGAGATATTATCTAATGCTTTGACCAATGATACTGTGCAAGTCATCATTAATTATTATTATTATTATTATTATTATTATTATTAATCAGTGATGGATCGAAATACTCATCCGAATCAAGGTAACCAAGGTAAAGGTATTCCCTGTTGACAAGGTTGTCAAGTCATGTCTGACCATAGGGGGCGGTGCTCATCTCCGCTACTAAGCCGAAGAGCCTGCATTCTCAGAGACTACTCTGTGATCATGTGGCCAGCATGATTGCACAGATTCATCTGAAACAACCCTTTATTTCTTTGTACCAGTTCTATGTTTTATACATGCCAGCAGGGCGCACCCTTTGCATAGCCAAATGGAGGGAGGCATAAATGTAAAACAGTGCTGAATGTATAAGTTGATAAGTTCTTCCTCTCTCCGTTTTATCCTGACCACCTGACCACCTATCAGTCAGTGAAGACTTCAATTGGTCACTTCAGGACTCATGGGGATTTTTGTCTCTTGTTCTGACCTTTAAAGGATGTGTGTGCTTCCACTTACCTGTAATGGAAGCTTCAGAGGCTATTGGGATGATTGGCTTAGCAAGTGCTGCTTAAATAACTGGTCACATTAGCAAGTTAGTACACCATTGTTTACTCTACTCTAGTTCTAATTAAAATCTACTCTTGTTCTAGCTAAATATCTGTTAACAAATATGGAAAACAAAACAATGGCCCACAGATTGGAAATGCTCAATATATATTCCAGTCCCCAAGAAAGGAGACACCAGAGATTGCAGTAACCACAGGATCATTGCATTTATCTTCCATGCAAGCAAAGTGATGCTCAAAATTGTACAACAAAGACTTTTACCATATATGGAGAGTGAAATGGTAGATGTCCAAGCTGGGTTTAGGAAAAGAAGAGGCACTAGGGATTAAGGGCCTTTGCATCATGGGAATTGTATTTTTTTCTGAGACATTGAGCCTTCTCTGTCAGAGAGCTCTGGTGCCACAATAAACTACAGTTCCCATGATTCCCTAGCACTGAGTCAGGGCAGTTAAAGTGGACTCAATTTGCACTATTTCTGGCAGTCTGCAAAGGCACTATATTGCAAATGTACTTTAGAGAATAGAACACGTCAAAGAATTTCAGAAGAAAATTATCCTGTACTTTATGGATATCCCTTTGCAGTAGAAAATAAACTGTGAGCGATATAACCTCACAGCCACAGGTTCCTTCTGACAGAGCAAAAACAGATTGGAGGGCCACAGATGAGATGACAGACACAAAGTTTTATTCTTTTATGTGCACAGGCCCAAGAGAAATTTGCATTTCTAGGCTTGGGCAGAAGACAAGGAAAATGGCTGTTGTTTTTATACACAAACAGACAAAGAACTCATCTGTTACATCTTATTGGATGCTCTAAACCAGGGGTCGGCAACCTACGGCCCACCAGCTGAGTGCATGTGCACGAGCACGGGTGCCATTTTGGAAGGACCCACTGTGGGTGCGCAGCCGCCGTGGGGTGTTCCCTGGAGCCTGGCAAGGCCCCAGGGCACCTGTGCGGGGCGAATCCGCCCGTGCAGGTGTCCTGGGACCTTGCTGGGGCCCAGACAAGGCCCCAGGGCATGTGCGCGGGGTGAATTCACCCTACGTAGGTGCCCTGGGACCTTCCAAAATAGTGGCCCCATACGCGGACGCATGCGCACGACGGCCCCCCACCTGGCCCCCACGCCATTTACCCCCCCCCCGGCCCCCCAGCAACAAAGGTTGCTCTAAACTTTAAACATACAGAATTCTAAGCAATGAAAGTAAAGATCTATGCATACATTATAATCTGTTTTAGGGTACCATTAGTGCCAGACCCACTGCATTCCAGGAAAACATCTTATCAGTAGAGACTGATACTGCCCAGACCTCTTTCAGGGTCTCTTTGCACTGATTTATTGTTATGGCTTTCTGGTCCATCTTGGCACCTCTTTGTTATAGCTTCGGGGCCTCTCTAAGGTCACTGTGTAAATAAACATTTTAACATTCCTGGACTTAAATCTTCTGGCCATGTATTTCTGTGTTAAAGGCACCAGTTCCCAGAATCGTCTTTGCAGGCCTCACACTTACTTAGCCTCTAATTTCTACACATAATAGTACACATTTCTAACTTAGGCATATAAAACATTGATTATCAAATTATTGCTACTTCACCTTGATTGTGTAGATCATGAATAATGACAGATTACTCTGAAACAAGTGTACTAGAACATTTGATTATCTTGATGTATAGCCTGTACTCAGGACAAGAGGCTACCACCAAGACAGCTTACAGAGAAATGGAAGGGTTTCCAATTGACAAGGAGGTCAGGCAAGGCCACATTTTATCACTGTCTCTGCTTAACTTGTACACTGAACATATCATATGTAAAATAGGATCAGATTTGGAGGAAGTAACATAGAATTGGAAGAAGGAACTTCACAATTTAAGATATGCAGGTTCCAGACTTGGAACAATTACTGAAGAAAGTCAAGAGAGAAAGTGCAAAAGAGGTTTACAGAACATTAGGAAAACAAAAATAATGACCACAGATGACATGACTTTAAAGTAGACAGTGAAGACATTGAAATAGTTCAAGATTTTTCTTACCTTGGCTCAATCATTAATCAAAATGGAGATTGCTGTCAAGAAATCAGAAGAAGACTAGGATTTGGAATTACAGCTGTGACAGAACTAGACAAGATCCTGAAATGTAAGGATATATCATTGAATTCTATGGTTAGGATGGCCCATGCCATCGTATTTCCATTTTCTACATAGGGTTCAATCGAAATGTGGTACTGGAGTGTCTAGACTTCTAAAGATACTGTGGACTGCTAAAAAGACGAAAAAATGGGTCCAAGAGCAAATGAAGCCTCAACTCTTTCTAGAAGCCGAGATGACTAAACTGAGAGTGTCATACTTGAACATGAGTCAACAGTGCGATGCAGCAGCTAAAAAGGCCAATGCAATTTTAGGCTGCATCAGTAGAAGTATAGCGTCTAGATCAAGAGAAGTAATAGTGCCACTCTATTCTGCTTTGGTCAGGCCTCACCTGGAATACTGTGTCCAGTTCTGGGCACCACAATTCAAAAAAGATGTGGAAAAACTGGAGCGTGTCCAAAGGAGGGCAACTAAAATGGTGAAGGGTCTGGAAACCAAGCCCTATGAGGAACGACTTAGGGAGCTGGGGATGTTTAGCCTGGAGAAGAGAAGGCTGAGAGGTGATATGATAGCCGTGTTTAAATATTTGAAGGGATGTCATATCGAGGAGGGAACAAGCTTGTTTGCTGCTTCTCCAGAGGCTAGGACCCGAAACAATGGATGCAAGCTGCAAGAAAAGAGATTCCACCTCAACATTAAGAGGAACTTCCTGACAGTAAGGGCGGTTCGACAGTGGAACACACTCCCTCGGACAGTAGTGGAGTCTCCTTCCTTGGAGGTCTTTAAGCAGAGGCTGGATGGCCATCTGTCAGGGATGCTTTGATTGGAAGTCCCTGCATAGCAGGGGGTTGGACTGGATGGCCCTTGTGGTCTCTTCCAACTCTATGATTCTATGATTCTATGATTCTACTTTAGAGCAGGGGTAGGCAAACTGTCCCCATTAAAGGCCAAGGGACTTTAGCTCCCAGAAGCCTCAGCCATGTTGGCCAATAGTCTGGGATTCTGGGAGCTGAAGCTGGGATGTTGTCTGGGATGTTGGCCAATAGTCTGGGATTCTGGGAGCTGAAATCCCTCAGCCCTTAAAGAGGACAGTTTGCCTACCCCTGTGAGATCATGGGAACACATGACTCACTAGAAAAGACAATAGATACTAGAAAAGACAAAAGATAGAAGGCAGTAGGAAAAGAGGAAGACATTCTGGATGGATAGACTTCGTCAAGAAAATAACAGCCTTGAGACTGCAAGACCTGAGCAGGGCTGATGATAATAGGATGACTTGGGGGTCTTTCCTTCATCGGGTCACCATAAGTAGTAGTTGACTTGATGGCAGTTAACAACAAACAACATTGTTTAAAGTTAATGAGCTTCTACAGGCACCTTTCTGATTATTTGGGTTGTGCCACTTTCTACTGTTATCTCGATCCATTTCAAACCGGCTTTAGGACAGGATTTGGGGTTGAGACTGCTATGGTTGCTCTGACCGATGACCTCCGCCTGAGTATTGACAGGGGTAGTGTGACCCTGTTAGTGCTCTTGGATCTCTCTGCAGCCTTTGATACCATAGATCATGCCATCCTTTTGGATCACCTGAGAGAGTTGGGAATTGGAGGCACTGCTTTCCAGTGGTTCCGTTCCTTTCTCTCGGGCAGATCCCAGAGGGTGAGGCTCGGGGACAGTTGCTCATCTAAGATAGAGCTTAATTGTGGCGTCCTTCAGGGCGCCATTCTGTCCCCGATGCTGTTTAATATATACATGAAACCGCTGGGGGAGATCATTCGGAGGCATGGAGCACGGTGTCTTCAGTACGCTGATGACACCCAGATATATCTCTCCATGACCAGATCATCGACTCAGACCTCAGATGGCGTCTCACCTCTTAATGACTGTCTAAGAGCGGTAATGGATTGGATGAGGAAAAACAAATTGAAGTTAAATCCAGACAAAACAGAGGTACTTACAGTCACAGGCCCGAAACCAGATCTGGGAATACAGTCTCCAGTCCTGGACGGAGTCACACTCTCCTCTAAGGACTGTGTTTGCAGTTTGGGGGTGCTCCTAGACTCATCGCTTCACATGACTAGTCAGGTGAATGCGGTGGTCAGGAGTGCTTGTTATCAGCTTCGGCTGATACACCAACTGCGCCCTTATCTGGATATGAGGGACTTGGAAACTGTGGTGCATGCGCTGGTAACTTCATGTCTGGATTACTGCAATGCGCCCTACATGGGGCTACCCTTATGCCTAACCCGGAAACTTCAATTAGTACAAAACATGGCAGCCAGATTAATTACTGGGACATTGAGGAGGGAGCACATAAACACCAGTGCTTAAATCCCTCCACTGGCTGCCAATTAGTTTCCGGGCGCAGTATAAGGTGTTGGTTTTAACCTTTAAAGCCCTACATGGCTTGGGTCCATCTTATCTTAGGGACCGCCTCTCCCCATATGACCCCCCCCGTGCCCTTCGGTCCTCGGGGAGAAATCTGTTACAGCCAATAAAAACTAGGCTGTCTCAGACCTCCCAGAGGGACTTTTCCACGACTGCCCCCAGGCTATGGAATGGCCTGCCGGACGAGATCCGCCTTATTTCTACGCTCACTGCCTTTAAGAAGGCAGTGAAGACGGATCTTTTCCGGCAGGCCTTCCCAGACTAATTATCCCCCGGATACATCTGCCCTGGGGAGTCGTTTCCTGTCTGTTATTCTACCGGCCTCCTTGTGATGCTTGGGCAGGTTATTTATTTATTGCTTTGTTTTATGTAGTAGCCCTTTGTTTTAACATTTTCTTGTTTAATACTGTTTTAAGGGGGTGGGAGGAGGGATTAGGATTGGGATTGTTTTACATTGTCTATTTTAACTTGTGTAACCCACCTCGATTGCTTGTCAGAGAGGCGGGCTATAAATAAAAATTATTTATTATTATTATTATTATTATTATTATTATTATTATTATTATTACTGTGGGAAAGGGCTCACATAACTGAATGCTCCAATGCTCAGATTCCTACCACATAGAAAACCAGAAAGGAAGGTACAAATGCAGCCTTCTTCTTGAGCAGCTAACTTTTTTCTGGGCAAATTTCCCCTCTTTTGTTCTTTTTGGCATGGAGCAGGATTCATTCAGATGCATCTCCCACCTGTAGTCTGAAATGACATAGCACTGACATAGATTCATCACTGGTGGAAATTAGCTCTGAACAATACCAGAGGCTATTCACTGAGCTTCAAAGCTGAATGGTGACTGTACTTAATGTTTCCCATAGCTGGACCTCATGTTTTAGCCAGTACACCATAAAGATTCTTAAGAGTCATTGTTTTTAGAGGTGGAACCATTCCTGTTCCTCAGAGTTCAAAACTGACTCTGCAATAGCAGCCATGGTGATATGAAGCAAATGGGGATTTCCCACAGGTTTCTGTGGCTAGCCTTTTTGCATCCAGTTAAACAGCGAATCCAATCTCTCCTCCTCCATTCTCTGTTTTAATATTTTACTCTCCTCTTCAGTTCCTGTTTCAGTATTAGCCATCCTCTTGTTTTGTTTCCTCAGCCCACACTTTACTTTGTGGCCTTGATGGAACCATTGTTTATGCCTTGAGCAGGTTTCTCACCTCTGCTTGCTGAGACAACACCCTCTATAAAATGGTGAACTCAGGTCTCAAAAATTATTTCGTCTTCTTGACCACACACTATGTTTCTCACTTTTGTCATGACTAATCAATGCCACACATATCAACAATTTGACAAAGGGACTTTCTGACTAATATGTTCACTACCACTTGGAAGGCATTGGGTGGAAAGCGGTCAGGCACTTGTGTGTACTGGCTGCATCACATGTGGAAAACCTCTATGTCATGAGGGCATGAATTAGACCCAGCTTGCTGAGACTTCTAAAACTGGCCATATACTGGACATTGTCCAACCATGTCATTCAAGTAGTTGCCAGCATCTACAGGCCCTTGTGTAGCTTCAAGCTTGTTGTAACTTCATGGAGTGCATTGTCTTCTGTTTCAAGAGTTTAAGATGTGAATTTAGAACAGTTCTACATACTTACACCCTGCACTGGCTGTTCAAGGAGGCAACTGGTTGCCCTAGAAGAAAAGTTAAATTATTAGTGATGCGACTGGAGAAAATGTTCCAGGGTTTTTAGTGGCCTATCCTACTGCCCTATAATCAAACATACACATGCTTCTTGTACTATGATGCTACTAGGACAGAAAAGCTGATGGGGAGAAGGAGAGGGAAATCCCAACTATCTCAGTCAGTGATAGACCCAGGCTGTATTCAGGCGGCGGATTCAGCAGCAAATTCCCTGTGATAGTATCCAGATGCAGTCCGCATTAGAATTGAATTTGGGAGAGGTAAGATGATTTTTTTAGTGGTGCAATAATCTCCCCAGTCTTGTGTAGGCACATAGCTCCCTTAGAATTTGACTAACATGACTCACCCACAAATGAAAATCAGTGTGGAATAGTAATTTGAGCATACGACTCTAGAGACACTATGGTTTGAATCTCCACTCATCCATGGAAACCCACTGGGTGACCTTGAGCAGGTCACACTCTCTCAGCTTCAGTGGAAGGCAAAAGCAACCCCACCTGAACAAATGTTGCCAAGAAAGCTACTTTAGGATTACCATACATTGGAAATTACTTGAAGGTACACAACAACAACACAGACATTTTGAAGACATATGGGCCTTTACAGACTGCTAGAAAGAATGCAGCTTGAGGCCACTTTAACTGTCCTGGCTCAGTGCTAGGGAATCATGGGAATTGTATTTTTTTCTGAGACATTGAGCCTTCTCTGTCAGAGAGCTCTGGTGCCACAATAAACTACAGTTCCCATTATTTCTTAGCACTGAGTCAGGGCAGTTAAAGTGGACTCAATTTGCACTATTTCTGGCAGTCTGCAAAGGCCCATAGTTTAGGGAAACAATTCAGTGCACTCACGCTCTAGGTATATTAGACCTTTTAAAAGAATCAATGTAAACAAGAGATGCCAAACAAGAAATATGTCAATCATTTTTCAGAAATGCACATTACTAGCTACAGTCCAGACCAGATGGCCACAGGAGCCTTCCTGTTAGTCCCCTTCTGTAGAAAGGAAGATATTCTCATTCTGGTACAAAAGGAAAGGGAGTTTCAGCGAGCAAACATGTTAGTCCACTGAAAAAAAGGTCGTTTCCCCCCCACACACACACACACACTTTTGTCTTGATGGAGGATGACTACGTTAGATAGACGTGCTTGTTTGCTTTTTTATATTAAAAATTCATATTTTATTAATCTGGCCAGATGTTAACAAGATGTTATCATCTTTGCCTTTATAGGTCAATTTTCTTTTCTAAAAATTGCAGGCAAATCTTCCTCTTCTTGCTCCAAGTGATTTGTGTAGTCTTTGCATTTTTCACTCAGACATGTTGCAATCAAACCAACTTGCAAAATCTGTTTTATCCTGCTACATCCATGTCAGGAACAACTGTGGTTAATTTGTCAATACATTGGATTTTGAATTACACTGGGCCAATCTGTACTGAAATGTTTCTTTAATCATGATTAGAACATCCTACTAGCACTGGATTCCACTATAGTTTGGATTAATTCAGAGCTAGGAATCAACTCAATTTTTTTTTCTAATGAGTTACTTTGATAGATAGTTACTTTCTGCAGTAATGAGCTGGGACAGTTATCTTTTGCCTCTAATGCCTATGTCTGTAACTCACTGGTTTTCAGGGGGACAGGTAGCTTGCTGTATCTCATTACTTGGTATGTGTTCTGACTCAGTCTGAGCAATGGGAGAGGTAAAAGAAAGCATCAGTTATGTGGTTTTGACATGCTGCAGTCAAGATGGAATCCTCTGTAATGTTTTCTAAGTTTTTCTCAGAATTTTCTCTTGCAATATCTGAACTAGCCACTTGGAGGAAACAAGAGCATTTTCTTGTATTTTCCAAGATCATAATAGTAACAGTAAAAATAGCTTGTTACTAATGAGTCACTTGGAGAGTTAACTTTTGGAACTGCAATAAAAATGAAAAATAATCAGAGTAATGAGTAAAATGACCAGTTGGTTTTTAGAAAGTAACATTCCAAGTGCAGGTAATTCAGTGGTCCATTTCCATTGGCCAAATCAACCACTGTACAGTTTTCTACTTTTCTAAAGAGAATTTCCTAGCATATTCCTTCTAGATATTTCAGAACCAGACAAAAGCTTTTATTCCCTCAACAATTTATTTCCTCTCTCCAGCATTTTAAGTCACTATAAGGCCGTGTTGGCAAACCTGTGGCACACATGCCCTCTCTGGCATGTGAAGCCGTCTCTGAAGGCACACAGTGGCCCCAGCAAGTAGGAGTGGGGGGCACGTGGCAGGCCCAGTTCCTTGTCATAGCCTAGTTCTCCCACAGAAAACCAAGCTGTGGCAAGGAGGCTGGGAAGGCATGTGCAGCTGGCCTGGCTCCTTGGTGTGGCGTGGTTCTCCTGCAGAAAACTGAGCCGTGACAAGGAGGGGCCATGCGCACACCTCCAGCCAGAAGGTCCACATCTTGCTATGGGATTCTGGGAACTGTAATTTTGTGAGGTGTAATGAGGCCATCCATGGGGTTTTCTTGGCAAGATTTCTTCAGAGGAGGTTTGTCACTGCCTCCCTCTTTTTTTTTTTTTTTAGCTTCCTTTATTTATTTATTTTTAACAGTACAAAAGTGTACAATATATATAGGTCCACTGGCTATCCAATATAACAAATATAAAAAAGGTTATAGCATATGTTCATCAATAATATTATCTGGTTATTACTACAATAATCCAAAATAATTTCCCACTTTTTCCCATTTCTTCTTAAATTGTTGATCTTGTTTTCCATTCATTAACATGGTTAGTTTATCCATGGTCATCAAATCGTTTAGTTTTTTCCCCCATTCATCTATCAATTGTGTATTTACCCTTTTCCAATATCTAGCGAAAACCAAACGTGCACCTGTAATCATATAGAGTATCACGCCAATTTCATCTCTATTCAACTTCCCTTTCAGATTTTCCATTATATTCAAAAGGAATAGTTTTGGGTTGAGTTCTATCTTAATTTTGAATATCTCTTGAATTATATTATGCACCTTGCTCCAAAATTGGGTAGCAAAAGTGCAACCCCACCACATATGGAATAAATCCGCGTCTTCTTTTTGGCATTTCCAACATTTGCCAATTTCCGCTTTATTTTGTTTTGCTAATTTTTGTGGGTACAAATGCCACCTATAGAGCAGTTTATAATAATTCTCTATTAAATAGGCACTTTTAGTAAATTTCAAATTTATTGACCAAGTCTTTTCCCATGTTTCTAAATTAATATTTTCTTTAATATCTCTCATCCATTTAATTGCACATTCTTTTATACTTTCCTCTTTTAATTCAATTTCTAATAACATTTTATATACTCGTTTAATCATGTATTTTTCTCCTTTTTCTATAATTTTTTCTAGTTCCTTCTTTCCACTTTCAATACCGTCTGTTTGTATGTCTTTTTTAAACCTTCCGTTTATTTGAACATATCCAAACCAATGTAAAATTGATTCCTTCATTTGATAATTCTTTATGTGTTTTAATTTTTAAATCTCTTCCCAGATTTTTTGTTATCTCATTATAAGTATGCCATCTTCCTTTATGCATAATTTCTGATTTAAAAGCTTCGAAAGGTGAGGTCCATCTAGGTATTTTTTGATATATATGACATTTGTATTTTTTCCAGACTTTAAAGAAAGCCTGTCTTATTCTATGTTTATTAAATTCTTTTTCAATCGGTTTTTCATAATAACACAAATACCAGTGCCATCCTTTTGTTAAGTTATCCCCTTCTAATGTTAGCAGTCTTTCATCTTTAAGAGTAATCCAATCTTTAATCCATGTAAAGACTGCCGCCTCATAGTAGATAAGTAAATTGGGTAAACCCAAGCCTCCTCTTTTTTTTTTTCATCCTGAAGGACTTTGAGTTTAATTCTAGATTTTTTCCCTAACCAGATAAAGTCCCTTACATCTGTTGTCCATGAATTAAATACTGATTTTGGTATATAAATAGGAATGGTTTGAAACAAATACAACATTTTAGGTAATATATAGGATTGTACCACAGCAATACGACCCAGAAGAGATAGTTGTAGTGATTTCCATCTGCACATTTTTTCTTTAATTTGCTTCCATATTTCACTATAATTGTTTTGAAAAAGATCTTGGTTGTTATTTGTTATGTGTATACCTAGATATTTAGTTTTGTTTAATAATTTTAAATCTGTTTTGTTTTAACTCTTTTTCATCTTTTACCGAAATTTTTTTTGTTAGAATACCACTTTTTGGTTTGTTAATTTTTAAACCAGTCACTTCTGCTATTTCTTCTAGGAGTGTCCATAATTTTTTAATGCTTTGTTTAGGGTCATCTAAAATGATTGCTACATCGTCCGCAAAGGCTCTGATTTTATATTCTTGGTTTTTTATCTTTAAGCCCTTAATTTGCACATCTTTCCTTATTTTCCTAAGTATAATTTCCAATGACATTATGAATAATAATGGGGAAAGTGGGCATCCTTGTCTTGTCCCTTTTTTATTTTACATTTCTCAGATTTTTCCCCATTGATATTGATTTGAGCTTCTTGATAGTTATAGATTGCCTCAATCCAGTTTAACATTTTATCTCCTACATCACTCTGTTTGAGAACTTCTTTTAAATAAGCCCAGTTTATATTATCAAAGGCTTTCTCATAGTCGAGGAAAATAATGGCCAGTTTATTTATTTATTTTTTTGTGGTATTCATAGTATTCGATAATATCTACTAAAGTTCTTATGTTATTTTTAATTTGCCGCCCTGGTAAAAATCCAGCTTGATCATCACCTATCCAGTTTACTAAAACTTTTTTAAGTCTTTCTGAAAGTATCGATGCGAATATTTTATAGTCGATATTTAATAAAGATATTGGTCTGTAATTTTGAATTAATGATACATCTTTTTCTTGTTTGGGAATTAGGGTAATTAAAGCTTCCCTCCACGTCTGTGGATAATTTCCTAAGTTGATCTTATTAATAATGTCAAATAGTGGTTTTATTAATTCGTCTTTAAATGTTTTATAGTATTTGGCTGTCAGGCCATCTGGGCCTGGAGCCTTATTGTCCTTTAAGTTCCTTATTACAATTTCAATTTCTTCTTTCGAGATTTTTTCGTTTAATATCTTTTTTTGTTCTTCCGAAAATTTAAGAATTTGTTCTTTTTTTATAAATTCCTGGATTTTTGTTATTTTACCTTCATCATTTGTTTCATCTCTAAATAGTTTTTGGAAGTAATCTGTTGTTATTTGTTTAATTTTTTCTTGTTGTGAGTATTCTTTTCCTTCTTTTTTCAATTTCAAAATCAGGTTTCTTTCCTTTTGTTTTTTGATTTTATATGATAACCATTTACCTGTTTGCGTTTGCGAAATAATTTTGATTGATAAATTTAAGCTTGTTAGCTATTTGTTGAGTAATCTTTTGATTAATTTGCCTATTTAATGATTGAAGTTTTTGATAAATTGCTTTATCACTTGGTGATTTTTTTAGTTCCTGTTCTTTGTCTTTTATTTGTTTTAATATTTCTGTTTCTTCCCTTACTTTATTCCTTTTTCCCCTTATTTCCTGTTGTAAAAGAAGACCTCTTGCTACTGCTTTACTTGCATCCCATACAATATGGGTTGCTATTTCTTTATTTGTATTCTCCTTAAAGTACAGCTTTAGTTGATTTTTCATTCTCTTTACAAATTCTTTGTCATTAAGAATATAATCCTTCATTCTCCAATTATAGTCTCGCGAAGTTGTTTTAATTTCTAATTTTATAGGGCAATGATCAGATAAAATTCTCGGTAAAATTTCTGTGTTTTTGATTCTTTTAACTAAACTCTTAGAGACACATATTAAATCAATCCTCGACCAGCTTTTATATCTGTCAGAGTAGAATGTAAAGTCCTTACCTTCACTATGATAAAATCTCCAAATATCAATTAGATTCATATTTTTAACAAGAGAGTGAGCTTCCTGTGGTAATTTCCCATGGCTTCCCTTTTTCACTTTAGTACTATATCTGTCTTGGCTTGGAATCCACACGCCATTCCAATCTCCTGTTACCATACAATTCTCATAATCTAGATTACTTCCTGATACAGGTTTTTGTAGAATTTTCCTTTATTGTCCTGGGGCGCGTATATATTAACTATTAAGATTTTTCTCCCATTATGTAACCATTCTATCGCTATATACCGCCCTTCTTCATCTTTCAAAATTTCTTTAGATTGGCCTTTATTTTTAACATAGATTGCCACTCCCTTTTTTTCTTTGTTTTATCACATGCCACATACATATCGCCCATGTTTTTCCTCTGTAATATATGCTGATCCTTTTCCTTAATATGTGTTTCTTGAAGGCATATCAGATCTGCCTTTAAAGATGTTAAGTAGTGAAACACTTTCCTTCGTTTGAATTTTGAGTTAAGTCCATTAACATTCCATGATATTAATTTATTGTTCATGTTTAGATAAGATTTGTTTTGTTTTGTTTACCACCCCAATTAATGTTTGTTTTTCCTAGATCTTTTTTTTTTGTCCTTTTCCCTTTCCTGTTCTCTATCTTTAGTGTATTCTTCCTTGTTGTCTTCTTTTCTGGTCTTTGTCTATTTGAGGAGTCATTTAAATCAGAGTTTGAGTCTTTCTCTGATCCTCCTTCCTCTTCTGTTGACTGTCTGACAGACTCTTCTGAGCTAGTCTTCCTTTCTTCTCGCATTATTTTTCTAGCTAACTTGAAATTCCTAGTTTCCATTCTAGGTCTATTATAATTTTCAGATTCCTGGTTCACTATTCCATTCAACCTCTCTCCATCCTCCTCCTTTTCTCCCGTTTCTTCTTTTGCTCTGTTTTGAATTAGAAATTTTTTCATCTTTTCTTCAGAATTTATAGTATATCTTTCCTTTTTAAAAGTGAAAGAAACACCTTCAGTTTTCTCCCATTTATATTTGATATTATTGTGTCTAAGAAATTCAGTTAATAAAACATAATCTTTTCTTTTTTAAGATTTGATTTGGAATTACTTTATAAATCTTTACTTCTCTTCCATCTATTTCCAATTTTTTTATTAAAGTTCATATCAAGAATGAGGTCTCTAACCCTTTCTCTTACAAAATATATCATTATATCACGAGGCAGCTTTTTTTTCCTCGCAATCCACGAATCTACTCTGTATAAATTATCGATCTCAACATCTAATTGTTCATCTCCCCACTCGATGTATTGAGCTAGTGCTGGAATTATTCTTGTTACCAAATTTTCATTTGTTTGTTCACTTACTCCTCTTAATTTTAATGCTCTTCTTTGGATTCTCAGTTCCAAATTAGTTGTATAATATTCCTCTTTTATTTGTTTCTCTTCTATTATGTCTATTTTTTGCTCTAATGTAACTGTTTTCTCTTTAATTACAGAAGTGATATTTTTTAAGCTCTTGACTTCTTCTATTGTTTTAGTTATTGATTCTTTAAATGCTTTTAATTCATTCTGTAATTCTGATTTTATCTCTTCCTTCAAACTTTTTATTTCCTCCTTTATATTGGCTAGCAGTTCCGTTTTGATATCTGTACCAATTTTTCTAAATTCTTCTAGTAATAATTTGTTTCCCTCATTTTCAGTGTGTTGTTCCTGTATTGGATGAGTTCTAGAGTCTAATGGAGTGGGGTCTTCCTGTTGAATCATTTTATTAAGTTTTATGTTATATCTCTATCTAGTCTACTGTTGTTTATATTCCAGATGCTTTCCAGCACTACTTCCTCCTCTCTAATATGCCACCTACTTTTCCTAAATCTGGTTAGTTGTCTTTTATAGTTATTTAACTGTTGCTTTTTTACTTATCACACTCTCCACCTTCCCAAGACCCTTGGTAGCTATTCAGAGGCTTGGTATGTTTAGTCCTATTTTCACCTTTCAATGTTGCTACTATACTGCCGGTGTCTTGGTCACTGGGGAGCCAAATGCTCTACCTCAGGTGCTGCTGTGCTCTCTGGAAATGAGCTTGCAGAGCTGTTGCTGCTGTGCTGCCGGTGTCTTGGGCACTGGGAAGCCAAATGCTCTACCTCAGGTGCTGCTGTGCTCTCTAGAAATGAGCTTGCAGAGCTGGGTCTGGAGCCAAGGCCTGAAAGCTTTATAGAGAGCGGTGCCTCGCCCTCTGCTGTTGCTGCTGTGCTGCCGGTGTCTTGGGCACTGGGAAGCCAAATGCTCTACCTCCGATGCTGCTGTGCTCTCTGGGATTGAGCTTGCAGAGCTGGGTCTGGAGCCAAGGCCTGAAGGCTTTATAGGGAGCGGTGCCCCACCCTCTGCTGTTACTGCTGTGCTGCCGGTGTCTTGGGCATTAGGAAGCCAAATGCTCTACCTCAGGTGCTGCTGTAGTCTCTGGAAATGAGCTTGCAGAGCTGGGTCTGGAGCCCAGGCCTAAAGGCTTTATAGAGAGCGGTGCCCCGCCCTCTGCTGTTGCTGCTGTGCTGCCGGTGTCTTGGGCACTGGGAAGCCAAATGCTCTACCTCCGGTGCTGCTGTGCTCTCTGGGATTGAGCTTGCAGAGCTCAATAAATCTTTCACCTTTTACTGCCTCCCTCTGAGGCTGAGAGAATGTTACTTGCCAAAGTCTCCCAGTGGGTTTCATGGTTGAGCTGGGATTTGAGCCCTGGTCTCCAGAGTTGCTCACTCAAACCACTATCTCTCTTTGTTCTTGTTATTGTGCTGTGCATTCTGTGCTTTATTATGCTTGTTGTTGTTGTTGTTGTTGTTGTGTGCCTCCAAGTCATTTCCAGCTTATGGGCTCAGAACACCCTCCCTACCTTCTGATTCCTGGTGACCCTAAGGTGAAACTATCATGGGGCAAGCTTCATCAGAAGGGAATTTCCATTGTCATTCTCTGAGGCTGAGAGAGTGTGACTTGTGTGTCTGGTCCCTTCAGGTCATTTCTGACTTATGGTGACCCTAAAGTAAAACTATCATGGAGTTTTCTTTCAGAGGGTTTTTTTCTATTTCTAGCCTGAGTCTGAGAGAGTGGGCCTTGGGTTCCCCCCCCCCCCCGATATCCTATCCCCAGAAGATGGAAGTCTTGCCCCCAGAGGTCTTACCTCCCAAAAGTCCCACCCCGGCACAGAAGACCTGGGGATCCCCAGACCGGCTCCAGGTAAGGGGAACTTGCCGACCCCTGGTGTATAGCATCGAGACAGGACAACTCATAAATTTACAGGACAACTCATAAATTTAATAAAATTATATTGTATGTGTGTAATCTGATGTTTCAAATTTGACACTGCAAATGCTCTTCACTTTGTATATATTTTTTAATAAACTGTTTCCCCTTTTCCTGCCAGAATGTAAAAAGGGATATGGGAGATGGGTTATAAATTAATGATTTTATCCCTTGAAAGTATACTTTTGTGTGATAGTACAAAAATTTGCAGATCTAAACCTAAGAACATATCAAATATTAATTTCAGCTCTACCATTGAAGACCTCACTAAATATTAATTTATCACATCTAAACAGGACTTTCTGGATCATTGGTCTTCAAGTGGTGAGTCATAACCCACAAGTGGTTTTGAACCTATGTTATGGAGGAGCATATGATAATTGCCAGTATCTATTTACCTATCTAGCTATCTATCCATATTATGTGTGCTGAAGATCAAAAGTATCCCAATTTGCTTTCAAACTATACAAATGTCTACCATTTTGTCTTAGTGTGGAATTACAGCTAAATTATGGCTTGTTGAAACAAAACAGAAAATGGGACAGAAACTGTGATTTCATCCTCTTCCATTTCAACAAACTGGAGCTTAAACTGTAATTCCACACTAAGTGAGAAACCTTTGACTCCTGAGATTAATGAACTATCACTCCCATCAGCCTTCATCCACAGATAGGCTGACAGGCCCAATGGCTTAATATTATGTGCAAGTCTGATTGTACATCAACATACATTTTCCTTCTGAGAGACGTAAAAGAGAAGTCATCACACACACATAGCAAACCATTTTATTTCTGCCTCTACATGATTTTTTAAAAAGGAGTAACAACTGCACTGATCATTTGCCTTCAGACACAGTGAAACAAACTTTGATGGTGAATAATTCCAGATCCTTGTTGCTGAAATACATTAATTAAAATGGTTATTATAAACCTTATTTAAAAGCCTTTTTTAAAAGCATTGATTTTGATATACTGCATTGACATGTGAAATGGGCTAAGTGTGAATAATAATTATAATGATTATATTTATCGCTTGAAGCTTATGTTGATATGTTTAAAAGCTAGCCTTCTAAAATACTATAAACCATCTTTTGGGGGTTGAGAGCTGCTTTTGCAAGTCTCATTGCCTTTACAGTTCCAGCATTCTTTATGATCTATTGAATTCTTCAGAGATGGACAAATTTCAAAGACAAAACAACTGTAAAGTCAAAAAAGTCAGTATTTTTAATATATGCAATCAGATGATAAAAATATACCTTGTTATCTATCACCCTGCATCTTTGCTAAACAGGCTGTTTGGTAATTAAATTATTACTCATTACTTCTCAGCATATGAACATATGTTATGATTCTCAACACGTTTAACAGAAAAGCCATAAACACAAATTGTGATACAAAAGGTGCATCTTTATACATTTTTGTCACTTCCCTCAAATGTAGGATTGAGGCAGCAATTAGCTGGAGTTGTTAAAAAGAACCTGAGAACAGCATGGGTTGACAGACATTTATCTGAGGCCCAAAGGGAAACAAAAACCCAAAGATCATTAGCTAAACTAGAACACAAGGAAAAGCCACACCCCTATGGATATGTTTGATTCAAATTCTTAGCACATTCTTTAAATCTGTGATACTTAGAATAATGTTAGGCTTTACTATGATGACTGTTGCTGTTGTTTCAACCACTAATTACTATAGCACACACTCCTTATCTGATTTTTAAGGGTGAACTGAAGCAGGTGGACAAGTGGATTTTCAAATGCTTGTGTATTGGCTGCTGAGAGCACATTCTCAAGATTACTTGATATGGATTAGGTATCTTTTAACACATTTGAATGACTCTTCTCTTCTCAGTAAAGAACACTGATCTGGCAGCAGTTATAGATATGTGTGGAAACAGGTTTCTGCTTCCAAATCCCCCCAGTCACTCATACAAAATATTCCGAGATTGACAGGTGTATCAGTGCTGTCATCCATAAGCATTCTCCTCCATTGCTTTGCCAACATTGGCTCTCTTGGTTTACTAAATGATTGAAGGAAGTGAGGTGGCAAAGGCAATGACAGGCACCAAAAAGGATGATAACACACCACAGAACTGACTGGAATGTAGAGAGTGGCAACAAGATTGGCAAAGACATAAAAACCACTGCATTGAGAATGAAAAGTAAGCCAGAAGTGGAGTAGCTGAAGGTCACTCCAACTAGAAAAGTAGCTAGAATAGAGGTCTACTGTCATCTGGACAGGGAATGTTATTGATCCTGGTACTTATTTTGTGCAGGGCTAGTGTGGCATAGTGGTTTCAGTGTTGGACTACGAGTCTCTACAGAATGTGCTTTGCGCCATTTTGGAGGGGAGGGAGGGGGAGGGGCAGTCACACACTGGGAGCCCCAACCCCTCCCTGAGGACATCATGACGGTGCACACCATTATGCACGGTGTGCGCCGTTCTGGTGCAGCATCTTGACGCGCTGTTCTGGAAGATATGCAGAAGAGCCATGTGGCATCCCTTATGCCATCTCCGAAAGGAGTGGCATTTTAGTGTTCCTTTCAGGGCAGGCAGAAAGGTGAATTGGGGCCGAGGCGTGGGGAAACTTTAGTTTAGGAAAAGTGTTTAGGAAAAGTGGTTGTTGGGAAGTAACAGGGGCTAGATGGAGTCTTTTGCCCTCTTTGCTTTTAAAACAACTTTCTGTGTGATTATGTCGTATCACAATTTTAATTATAAATGTACTACAAGTTTCAATTTTTGTCTGTGGGAGATGCAACAGGATCTCCTCACACATTATGCCTTTTCAGCTTATGTTGTCACCTGTTTTGCAGTAGCAGAAGCAGCAAGAACAGGTTTCTTTTGAGGAGAAATAGTCCTCTTTCAGTTCCTGTAACACTTTTCACAAGGGTATGCTTGTCATGCCCTGCCTGGAGGACGATTCAGAGGACTCAGGGGATGAGCTGGAGCCCCTGGGACCTGAACCTGTAAGGGAGGAGCCAGGGCCCCTGGGACTTGAACCTGTAGTGGAAGAGCCAGAGGCTGGCCCTAGTTCTGCTGTAGCAGAGGCTGTGGGCCCTCCAGAGGTTCAGCAGTCAGGGCTGCCTAATGCTGTAGTCAGGGAGGAGGATCTGGGCAGTGTGCCTACCTTTAAGGAGCGTCGAGCAGAAAGAGAGGGCTTGCGAAGATCACGGAGGCTTCAGCAGAAGCGTGTTAATAATCAGAGACAGCTGAAGGCCAGCTCCTTGCCTTCTTAAGAACTTGGAGCATGGGTGGTGCTTTGCCAGTGGATATCTGACTCTTCTACGGGAAAGACTTTGTCTCTGGCTCCGTGTCTCCTAGATCACCTTGACTATCCGGAAACCTTGACCTTGGACTGTTTATCGATCTGCCTATCTGATACCTCAAACCTCGGACCGTCTGACAATTCTTTTGGTAAACCCTATGGTAGAGTTACTGTGTAGTAACACTGACTTGCTGTGCTGGGGATTTTGTTTGTTTGAAGCCAGCTGTCTTATCAGCCCTTTGGCTGCTTTCCCGGACAGAATATCCACTGGCAAAGCACCACCCATGCTCCAAGTTCTTAAGAAGGCAAGGAGCTGGCCTTCAGCTGTGTCTGATTATTAACACGCTTCTGCTGAAGCCTCCGTGACCTTCGCAAGCCCTCTCTTTCTGCTCGACGCTCCTTAAAGGTAGGCACACTGCCCAGATCCTCCTCCCTGACTACAGCATTAGGCAGCCCTGACTGCTGAACCTCTGGAGGGCCCATAGCCTCTGCTACAGCAGAACTAGGGCCAGCCTCTGGCTCTTCCACTACAGGTTCAAGTCCCAGGGGCCCTGGCTCCTCCCTTACAGGTTCAGGTCCCAGGGGCTCCAGCTCATCCCCTGAGTCCTCTGAATCGTCCTCCAGGCAGGGCATGACATGCTGGGGATTGGTGGCCACATGGAAACCCCTATTAATGCTGTTACATGATGATGTACTATTATTGACAGGAGAATTTTCAAGGTGAACAGTGAACTGCATGTTGAATAGGCTGTCTGAGGGGGGAGAGAGAGTTAAATCCTCACCTCAAAAAAAATAATTACCTCCCTAAAAAATTGCAGTCTCTCCCATTTCACCACCAATGAAAGAATGGGACATGTTGATTCAATCCTTGTTTAAAACTACAGATGTGCTACTGTCACATCATGTTTTAGCCCTTAAAATGAATTTTGAAGGGGTGCAAAATTGGCTGTTTCAGGGCATCTCTTGAATAACCCATTGGAGATAATCCAGAAAAAAATATATCTCATGGCAATCTCATTTCTATGAAGATTTAAGTCTCTTTCACACTACACAAGTACAACAGTTTGATACCAATTTCACTGCTATGATTCCATCCAATAGTATCCTGGGATTAGTAGTTTTATGAGGTATTTACAATTCTCAGGCAGAGAGCTGTAGTGGCTCACCAATTACAAATTCCAGGATTCCATAAAATGCAGCAATGGCAATTAAAGTAGGATCAAAGTGCTACTCATATTTGTAGATTGACAATGCTGTCCTATGAATGTTTACTTAGAAGTAATTCATGCTCAGTTCAATGAAGCTTGCTTTCAGGTAAGTAGTTTTAGAGTTGCAGCCTTAGCTATGCCTCATCCTATTTAGGATTAGGCATTAAATCCCACTGATTTAAGGAGATCTTAAATTCAATTAATTTATTTCAGCTTGCTTATATTATCTATTTATCAGCTATTGTTGAATGCCAAGTAGCAAACTAAAAGAAAACTAAATATCAGTTAGGCATCTTGTATGAATGGTAAAGAAATATGTGCATCTATCTAAACTGAAAAGATTAATCACACTTTTTGTCTTTGAGCCAGGAAACGTTAAATAATATTTATCTGATTAAATAGGTTTCAGCACGATTGGCCAAATTGCTGTGTTTAATCTGGTAGAAGTACTCTGGTGGCAGTAACGGCATTATCAATTATAGAAATGTTAGCAACAACAAAAACATTCAATTTCCCAACAAAGGTCAACAGTAAATCCATCTAAAATATGTATGGCTCATAAAAGTAATGGCTTTGCAAATGTGATTGAAACAGATGTTCACAAAATCAGCATTTAGGGATGAAGACATTATAAAACAAATGCAGAGGGAATGCATTTTACAAGTTAGTTCAAGAGTAGGAATGGCGGGAGCTGATTAAGAGCCACCCATGCCCATTTAAAACTGCATGTTGCTGCATCTGAACACAGAACATGGAGCCAAAGCAGACAAGCTTCATCTGGAATGTGCTGCATTATTTTAACACTGTGCTCTTCTGTTAACCTCATTTCTAGTTTATTCATACCTGCTGAGGGATGGTCAGCTACAGTAATGACCATGGGCTCACAGAGAGTGATAGGAAGGACTGGTGCCTTCGATTTCCATTAGCCATGCTTTCTTCTTCTGTTAAGGTTCAGATCCTAGGTATACAGAGAGCAACATTGTGCCGTGGTTTGAGCATTGGACTACGTCTCTGGAGACCAGGATTCAATTCCCCATTTGGACATGGAAACTACTGGGTGACCTTGGGCAAGTCACATAGAAAATCCTATGATAGGCCCACCTTATGGTCGTCATTAGTCAGAAATTTCACTAACTGAGTGTGTGTGTGAAGGGTTATCATTACTTAGAAGAAAGGAGGTAACTTCCCCCTTCCCAGTGTTGTGATTCCCTGTCTTCAGTTTACAATCACCAATTTGGATCTAGTTATCAGGTCACACAATGGAGGAATTCATGAATCTATTTACATCATCATTTGCAGTCTTACACTTGTTGATATTTGGATGTGGTGTGCATTGCAGCAGAGTATAGAGAATAGCTTCCTCCATCAGTCTTTATATAAAGTAAATAAGAAAAGAAAACATACAATCCACCAAAGGATTACGTCTTGCTGATGCTGTTGTAGAATAGAAAAGTTACAGATCCATGTTTCCAGATCCAGGAGTTACAGTTACACTGTAAAAGCAGTTTCAAGTATAAGCATACTCATAAGCTAAAAATCAAAACTAACTCCATAGCTACCACCCGCACACAAACACAGTGCTTGCATATAATAACAGAAGAAAACAAAGGAAACTCTTGGCCCTTCTCATACTCCACCTTCTGGGTGTTAACCTTACGCTGATTGGATAATGCCTGTATGATGTGTTTTAACCCAGCCTCTAGCTGTCCATCATCCCCCATGTGACTACCTTCCCATGAGCTAATGTGTTGAAGTAAAAACTGTTCCCATGAGAAAATCTACACACACACATCTCTACATTTCTCCTTTGACTGTATAACCCATCCATATTTCAACACCCTATATGGGAAGTCATGTACACTGCATTTTAAGAAAAATATCGGGCAATGGAATGATGATCATAGAGAAGCGGAGAAATAGAGAGAGGGGATGGAAATGAAAAAAGGCCTGCTAAATGGGACAATACCAGGAGGTAAGTGAGGAGCAGAGATTCATAAAAGATTGAGGAAAAATTATAAAAATAAGAATCTAGAGCAAGCCCCCGAAAAGCAAGGGCTGAACAAGCCTTCAGCTATCTCCATATGATGAGAATCCACTGCAGCTATTGAATCAATATCACTAAATACCATTTTTGTTGGGGGGTCAAGTGAATCCGCAGATATAATGGCTATATGATCTCTTGTATGTTGTATCCATTCAGATTAGCTTCACTGGTGTTCTCCCAATGAGGAGTGAATGACACTAGGCCTCTTTAGGCATTCACCTTGAATACATTGAGGGGAGCATGTGGGCCTTGTCCCACTTACGTGATGATGATGTGCATACCAGGAACATTTCTGGGTGGTTCATGACTGAGGGCTTGTCTACATTAGTTATTTAATCTGGCTCCCCATGCTTGTTGGCATCCTTTCTGCATGTCCCAAGGCCAAACCCCCAAATCGGGCACAGACTGTCTTCATGATGTATGCACCTGATGTGGCCTTTCCTCTCCTTAATCCAAATGTAAAAATCTTATCTTTTTGTCTGGGCAGTGGCTTTCCCACATGGTCCCTCTGAGCTGCCCAGCTCTACTGCTGTGGGTGTGAGTAACTCTGAGGTCAGAATGATGAGTCCAGAATTGATAACGTGGCTTGGCACCTTGTTATGACTTCAGTGGTGCAAGGTGATAAATGAGTATCATGTGGGAAGGCAGCCATTCATTGTCACTGCAGAGAGAGCACCATAACAGTGGGAATTAGTGGGGAATTCAAGGCCAGAATACTCCAGGGGCAGCGTGGAGTATCTGGCCAGTGAAGACAAGAGTCAGTCTGAAAGAGGTTTTCTATGGGATAGATTCCTTACTGACCAAGGTTTATGCACTCTGAAATCACTCAGATCCAAGGACTTTTACAAGTGACCATGTCAGAAGTGATTTACATTGAAATCTTCAGCACATTTCGGTGCTTATCACTCCAGTTAGTTGTTTCAAGTTTTTCTGTATGAAAACAACTTCTGCTGTACTCAGAAAGGTAGTGAAATGGCAATTCATTCTTTCACCATTGCTGCTCCAATAGTGTTAGTCTTTCTCACCCTTGAAAAATGAAGAAACCATTTATACCACCTTATTTTCTTGACCACTTGTTCTGCTATTGGGTTGTTTTTTTAAAGATAGCTGGAACTATGAAATTATGCAGTTGTGCAATTACATAATGACACCTTTATGGAACCAATCAAACTCCATTGGGAAGATGAACACGCAACATATGACTTCCACCATTTTTTCCTATGCTTTTCCCCACAAATCAATACTTCCCTGGGTCTACTTTTATATATTTCTCTTTAGACATTTTTATATTTACTTTTTGCATGCTCTATAAACTTTTCCTGAACCCTGTGAATCCACTGGGCATTAATCTTTAGTAGGATTATGTCAGAATTACACTATGACACTACACCACTTAATAAAAAAATTAAAATAATGTGGAAAAATGCTCAGGAATGGAGAATGAAATACAATAATTCTCTTGGGGAATTTTGATAATCCTGATGTCCTCCCAACCCCACCATAAGGTTAATACAGAAACAGGATTGAACAGATTTATGAGTGGAAACTGACTTTTTTATCCTTATGAGTAAGCTGTAATACCCTCAGAGTATTCTGGAGTAAATAAGGTTAGGTCAGTAAGGAACAAAGTACATTCAGTATATGTGGGTCTATCTATATACACAAATACATAGCAAGCTGGCAGCAACATTGCATTACCTATGAGAGTAATTGCATCTGGTCCTTGATGTACCAAATTCTAAGTAGCTGTCAGGTGCTTAGTTGTCTTTCAATAGTATTGAACAGCAATGCTATTTCTTATCTCTTAAGGAATCAAGCTTCACATGAGCAACACAATTGTTGTGTTGCTCATGATCCACATGCTCTTCTGTTGTCAGGTCACACAATGGAGGGATTCATATAAGCACAATTATTATGCTAGCATTTCTGGATTAAAGCTTACATTCTTGGAAGGACAATTCACCTTTAAAATTTTTGATACTGAAAATTAGGTATAAAGATAAATTCAGAATATGTAGGTCTGTACACAAGCATACACATAGTTAGATAGCAGCAACACTGTACTAACTTTGAGTGTAATTGCACCTGATTCTTATTGTGGCAAATTGTACATTGCCTACCCGCCAGGTGCCTAGCCCATCTCCAACATTCTATTTCTATTTCTTATCTGTTCAGGAATCAGACTCCTTTCTCTGTGTATATCCCCTTGAACCAGCCAGTCCTTCATGGTATTGACAAGTGGGATTGTAGTTCCATGTTACTGCTGTTCAATGCTATATTTTTAAAAAATATGGTAAATAAATTTCTGGATTAAACCAAGAGGGATGGGCAATACCTACCTTATTTTAAAGGAAAATCACATTCCTTTAAGCATTGTTCTCCTTTAAAAATCAATGGGCCAAAGTCAATGGGCATAGTTGAGAAGAAGGAGTGGCAGCCCTGCATTCAAATTTGTTGCCAATAATAGTTCAATCATGTGCAATCCACTCAGAAGCTGTGTAGAGTTTCTAGGACTCCCAGAACTTCACCTTTAGTTCCAATCCCAAGTCTTGCATCTATTATCTTTCACTTGATGGCAAAGTCTTTGAGAGAAGAGACCTCATTTAGATTGTACAGTTTAGTAATATAGTAATGTTCATTATGAGCACCTTAATTATTATCATCATTTACCAAACAAATCAAGTCTTGTCACAGAAAGCATAATAATAAATGTCTCTTGTTTAAAAGTCAATGAACCATTTTTCCCCAGAAGGTATGAAACATTCAGCATTAGAAGATGTCATTATTTTTATTTTTCTCCTCCTGTTTAAATGAATTAATATTGCTAAAATTAAAATGTAAATAAATTAATTCAGAACCTAATATCCTAAAGGCACCAGATCCCATCTGATCCTGGAAGTTAAGTAGGGTCAGTCCTAGTTAGTAGTTGGATGAGAGACTGCCAAGGAATACCAGGTGCTGTAGAATATATTTCAAGGGAAGGAAGAGACAAAACCAGATCTGAGTATTCCTTGCCTAAGAAAACCCTCTAAAATTAATGGGGTCGCTATAAGGTGACAGGCAACCTGAAGGCACATACACACAGAGAGATGAATTCAGAACTATAATCCTTTTATTCTACCTTAAAATTTATGTATCATTAATGGATTTGTTTATTTACATATAAATTATGTAAAAACTAAGAGGAGGAGGAGGAAGGAAGAAAACTCATTTTCAATCTTTTTGAAGTATTTTGATACTGTTGCCCCTCCAAGTCTGCAGACTTGAAATCCGCGGACTTGGAAATCCGCAGAGGAGTGACTGCCATTAGCATGAATGGGTGCATGTCCACAGGGGCACCCCCCATTCAAGCCAATGGGACTTGAATATACATGACCCTCGTAACTCATGGGGGGGGGGGTTCCAGAAAAGATCCCCCACAAGTTACAAGGCACGACTGCATTTATAGTCAAATTATCTCTAAACAATTATTTTTCCTCTTCATGTTCAGAAGAGCTTATTGTGAAGGCAGATTCTGAAGATCTTAAATGATCTAGATAAACACCTTTTATAAAACAAAAGAAAGAAAACAAAAAATTAAGCATGCACTGTAACTCAGAGTAAAAGTCATCCCTAGTAAGTAACTGGTGTACCTACACTGTAAAAATAAGGCAGTTTGACACCATTTTAATAATAATAATAATAATAATAATAATAATAATAATAAATTATTTATACCCCGCCCCTTTGAGGTCAATCGGGGTGGCTTACAGCATTAAAAACCAATACATCAACAGCCCACATCTCTCCCCCCTTAAAAAGTTATTAAATCAGTTACAAGTTAAAAACAATATAAACAATAATTTAAAAAACATCAATAAACATAATAGCACATAAGGAATTGTGACCATGTTACAATTCCTTTCAAGAGAGGGCATGAGAGGCTCCCCTAAGAGAGGGGAATTCCAAGGAAGGACTCCAGAGAAAAGACTCCAGAGAAAAGGCTCCAGAGGCCAGGATTATCTATCCTGGAAAGGCCTGCCAGAAGAGATTCATTTGACAGCCTTTTTGAAGCTGTCTAGTGATGTCAGTTGACGGATCTCTTCCGGCAGGCCATTCCACAATTTGGGGGCAACAACAGAAAAAGCCCTCTAGGAGGTAGCCGCAAGCCGCAATTTTAACTGCCATGGCTCCATCCTAGAGAATCCTGGGATGTGCAGTTTTGTGAGACACCAGCACTCTTTGACAAAGAAGGCTAAAACCTTATAAAATTATAAATCCCAGGATTTATAATATATTCTAAATATAAAAGAAATATAAAAGAAATATATTAAATATAAATATAATCTAAATATAAAAGAAATATAAAAGAAATATCGTATTTCATCAACTGGAAAAATTGAAAAGTGACATTATATGTATACAAGAAACTAAAATAAAGAAAAAAGAAGAGAGACTTATTAGAAACCCAAAATTAGAATATGCGTATATCTCGGCAACTAATAAAAAGAAAAGAGGAGTTGTAATCTACGTAAATAGGAAATACCAGTCACAAGAAATCTTTAGTGATGAGGAGGGAACCTATCTAGGAGTAGAGGTGAAAATCGAAGATTTAAAAGTATTAGTGGTAGGAATATATGCACCACCGGAAAGAAGAGATAAGTACTTTACAACTATAAATAACGAAATAAAGAATTTAAAGTACAATGAGATTATTATGTTAGGAGACTTTAATGTGATCTTGGACCCAAAATTAGACAGATTATCGAATGAAGGAAAGAAAATACGAGTGAATCAAGGTAAGCTTCCAAGATCTTGTTTCCATATAATAGAGGATTATGGATTGGTAGATGTGTGGAGGCATAAGTACAATGAATCTAAAGGTTTTACCTTTTTTTCGGAAGTACACAATTCTTTTTCAAGAATCGATTTATTTTTGGTATCTAAATCACTAATTCCAAGGATTGGCACAATGGAGGTTCTAACAAAACACACATCTGATCATAACCCGATAGCAATAGAAATAAAAACAAAAAAGAAGGATTTTTTTTATGGGGATTACAGGATGATTTATTGAAAAGTAAGGAGAATATAAATAAAATAAGAGAAATACTAAAATATTACTTCAAAGAAAATAGGACAGAAGGAATACAGAACAAAGTTATTTGGGATGCTAGCAAAGCAGTAATTAGAGGCGCATTTATTAAACTAAGGGTAGAACAAAAAAGGAAAGAATTGGAAAAGGAACAGAAGATTAAGGAAGATTTAAAAAGAAAAGAAGAACAATGGAAGCAGAAAGGGGATAAGAAGTTGAAGTGCGAAATAGAGGAATTACAACATCAACTGAAGATGCTAGCGATTAAGGAAATAGAAAAGAAACTTAAATATATAAAAAAGGAGCATTTTGAACTGGGTAATAGAGTGAGGAGGGTGCTAGCATATAAATTAAGAAAAGAAAGAGATAAGAGGATAATCGGGGGAATACATTACAAAGGAGATGTAGTAACAAATCAAGATGAGATTAAGAAATTTTTTAAAGAATATTATGAAAATATATATAAGAATATGTCAAGGACAAAAGAGGAACAGATGAGAATTAAACATTATATAAATCAACAAAAAATCATAACATTAAATGAAGAACAAGAAAAAAGCTTAAATCAACCTATCATGGAGAAAGAAATCGGAGAAGCTGTAGGGAAGATGAAACTAAAAAAAGCACCAGGCCCAGATGGTTTGACAGCGAATTACTACAAAAAATTGATTGAAGTATTAGTAGAACCATTAAAAGAAATGGTGAATGAGATTCAAAAAAATGGATACCTGACTCTTGGAAGGAGGCATATATTTCACTAATACCCAAAGGGGATAAAGTAATCTGTGAAATTAAAGATTATAGACCTATATCCTTAATAAATGTGGATTATAAGATCTTCACCACAGTTATAGCAGCAAGGATGAAAAAGATAATGGAGTTAATAATACACGAGGATCAGAATGGATTTATTCCGAAAAGACAAATAAAAAATAATATAAGGAAAGTATTGGATATAATTGAATACTTTGAGTGTCATAATGAAAGGAAATTGGCGTTGATCCTCTTAGATGCCAAAAAAGTCTTCAATAGGGTTAACTAGTATTTTATGTTAGAACTAATCAAGCAGATGAAAATGGGAGAGACATTTAACAAATGGATAAAATCAATTTACACAGAACAGAGAGCACAAATTATTATTAATCAAGAAAGAACAGAAATGATAAACATTGAAAGAGGTACAAGGCAGGGTTGTCCTCTTTCCCCACTATTATTTATATTAGTGTTGGAAGTATTAAATAACAGGATAAGAGGAGAGATTGATATAGAAGGAATCAAGATAAAACAGCATATTTACAAAATACAAGCATTCGCCAATGATCTTATCTGTTTTTTAGAAGATCCTAATAAGAGTATAAGAAGGTTAAACGAAGCAATCCAGGATTATGGTAGAGTGGCAGGTCCTCGGATAAATAAGGACAAAACTGTAATACTGACTAAAAATATGAGTGCAAAAGAAGAAGTAGTATTAAAAGAGATATCGGGTTATAGAGTGGAAAAGAAGGTGAAGTATTTAGGTTTACAACTTACTAAAAGGAACATAGATTTGTTTAAAAATAATTGTCAGAAAATATGGGAGGAAATAAAAAATGATTTGCAAAGATGGACAAAGAAAAGATTCTCCTTTTTGGGGAGAATTGAAATAATTAAGATGAGTGTCTTACCTAGATTGATGTATCTATTCCAAAACCTACCTATTATTAGTGAGGAAAATTTTTTGGAAAAATGGCAAGGGGAGTTGACGAAATTTATGTGGGAAGGCAGAAGAGCCAGGATAAGTTGGAAACTATTGACAGAGGAGCAGGAAAAGGGGGATATGGACTACCGAACTTAAAATTGTACTACCAAGCAGCTTGTTTAAACTGGATAGAAGAATGGGTTACCTTGAAAAATGACAGATTGTTAGAGCTAGAAAGTTGCAAAATGAGATTTGGTTTTCATGCCTTTATGTGGCATGACAAATTGAAAGAAAATAGGAACTTTGCACATCATTTCATAAGGAATGCACTTCTGAAAACATGATTAAAGATTAAAAAACAATTTTACAATGAAATCCCCAGTTGGGTATTGACCCAAGAGGACTTTTTTAAAAGGACAAAATATGAGGGAACCCAGTGGTTAACATATAAGGAAATTATAGATTGGAATAGTGGAAAAGGTGACATGAAAACAATGGAACAATTGGAGAAGATACTTGGAAGAAATTGGTTTCTGTATAATCAATTGAAAGACAGATTTAGATTAAATAAAAAGAATATTGGAATCAAATGGGAAATCAGAACTAGATATAATCTTCAGTGACAAAACAAAAGGACACATAGCTAAATTTTACAAGTTGTTGAGGGAAAGAAGTTTAGAAAAAGAAAAAATTAAACATTCTATGGTTAGATGGGCACAAGATTATGGGAAACCCATTGATTTAGAAAGATGGGAGAAAACTTGGCGGAATACTAATAAATTCATGTGTTGCCAAAATTATAAAGAAAATCATATTAAGATGTTATATCACTGGTATCTCTCACCAATAAAAATCAAGAAAATATATAAAACAGGAGAAGCAAAATGTTGGAAATGTGGAAAACAAGAAGGTACTTTTTTCCACGTTTGGTGGGAGTGTAGAGAGGCGAAATGGTTTTGGAGAGAGATACAGGAAATGATGTCCAATATACTTGAAGTTACTATACCATGGGACCCAACCTTCTTTTTACTAAATATGACGGATCTAATGGAAAAAGAACAGGAGTGTAAATATAGAAGAATTGTATTGTATATGATTACTATAGCAAGAATTCTTTACGCAAAAAGATGGAAACAAAATCGAATACCTTCCAAAAGGGAATGGAGAGAAAGAATGAAGGAAGCTATGGAATCAGATATATTAACAGCACTAATGAGAGAGAAAGAAGAGAAAGAGGTGGAAGAAGAATGGAGAGGCTTTAAGATATACTGGAAAAGGGGGAAATATGATGATAAATAATAATAATAAGGAATTAACATTTAATCACTTAATAGGTTTTTCTTTTAAGCAAAAGTGTGAATGAATGTCAAAAATTAAGATGAAACATTGTACAGATAGATAAGATAGGGGTGTCAAGGAATTATGCATAAAGAAGGCAAATATTTGTTTCTTCATACTGGAGGTGTATTTAACATTTAAACGAAGCATCATATAAGATGAGTGTTTTGTGTTCAATGTCAGTAGATAAGTGTGATAGATTTATATGTCAATTAGTTTGTGATGTTGTAGGTATGTATGGATGTCTTAAGTAGTGTGTAAATTGTATTTTGTAATTTTGTGTATGAATGTACGAATGTGCATTCACTTGTTTTGTATAAATAAAAATTTTAAAAAAGTTATTAAATCAGTTTCAAGTTAAAAACAATATAAACAATAATTTAAAAAACATAAATAAACATAATAGCACATAAGGAATTGTGGCCACGTTACAATTCCTTTCAAGAGAGGGCATGAGAGGCTCCCCTAAGAGAGGGGAATTCCAAGGAAGAGAATTCCAGAGAAAAGATTCCAGAGAAAAGGCTCCAGAGGCCAGGATTATCTATCCTGGAAAGGCCTGCCAGAAGAGATCCATTTGACAGCCTTTTTGAAGCTGTCTAACATTGTCAGTTGCCGGATCTCTTCTGGCAGGCCATTCCACAATTTGGGGGCAACAACAGAAAAAGCCCTCTAGGAGGTAGCCGCAAGCCGCAATTTTAACTGCCATGGCTCCATCCTTGAGAATCCTGAGATGTCCAGTTTTGTGAGACACCAGCACTCTTTGGCAAAGGAGGCTAAAACCTTATAAAATTATAAATCCCAGGATTCCATAGGATAGAGCTACAACATTTAAAGGCCATTCCACAATTTGGGGGCAACAACAGAAAAAGCCCTCTAGGAGGTAGCCGCAAGCCGCAATTTTAACTGCCATGGCTCCATCCTTGAGAATCCTGGGATGTCCAGTTTTGTGAGACACCAGCACTCTTTGGCAAAGGAGGCTAAAACCTTATAAAATTATAAATCCCAGGATTCCATAGGATAGAGCTACAGCATTTAAAGTGGTATCAAACTGCATTATTTCCACAGTATAGATGCACCCTAGGAGCTTATCTCAACTTAATTCTTTCTATTATTCATTTAGAATTTTTGAAAATAAATAGAATTCAAGACATACATTGGCTCTTTTATGTTACATATTACTAGATCTGAATGTTAAAAATGGCAGCAATAGACTAATTCTAACACTATGATTTGTACCTCTTTTGTACATTTACCATATTCAGAATATTTAGTTAAAATGTGTTTGACACAAGGCACTCTTCACATTCCTATGAAACAAGCCTAAGTGTTTACACAAGATCACAGAATGGTAAGAATGGATGAGAATCCCATGTAATCTGTCATCCACACAGGCAACTCATAATACACTCTTGACAGTTGAAATTCCATAGAACCTTTCACCCTACACAATTATAGCACCTTGATTCTTCTTTGTCTGTCGTGGCAACATTCTGTGGAATCCTGTTGTATCATAGTTTGGTGAGGCACTAGAGCTCTCTGGCTGAAAATTTTAAATATCTATCCCTAAACTGCAAATCCCAGGATTCCATAGGGTGGAACCATATCCCTAGACTTCTGAAAGCCAAAAGATTTGAATGGGAAAGCAAATATAACAGAGTACCAAAACATAGCGTCTCCTCTCTTGCCTCTCAAATAAAATGATTATTTCCTCCCCATGGGGGACTATCATCCATTCAAATATATCTACTTCAAGGAAAGCCTCCTAGTACTGATAATTTCCCCTTTTTTTGTCTCCATATGTTAATGCATTTATACAATTGTCTGCTTGCCCTGCTGAGGAAGAAAGAAAATGGAATCCCCCTCCCTTTCCCCTTGTCCTAGCAACAGTTGGTATGGTCATTGAAAACATGAACATGGGATTTTGTCACACTCTGACACCACATTGATCATGAAAAAGCAAAACAAAACAAACAACTAAAAAAAAAAAACCAAAACAGATCCCAAAATGTGAGTATGTAGGTGAAGAAACAGGTCAATGCAGAGACAGTCCTTGGTGACTTAAGGCTTTACCACACGAGTCCCATTCTTGCTTCTCAAAGAAAATAGAATTATATCTGTTTGTCTTCGCTGCATCATAGTGCATCTTCACAATCGCACAACTGCTGCCATCACGCTCTCTTCCTGACTCCCCCATAACTTCATCTCCTTGCCCTAAATAACCTCTGGCGGGCTGGCAGGCACCATATCTATATCTAAGGTTGCATAGGACACCATATGCAGAAGGGGCATCAAGAAAAATTGTATTGCCCCTTTCCCATGAACAGAATAGAAAACTTATCTTGTTCCTTTTCTATGAATAGAATTTCACTCCAGATGAGGAGTAGCCATTTCTCATGGAAATAAGCTCTTTAGGGTTCCAGAACAGTGTGGGTGGTGGCATGAATAATGCAGAAGAAGGGAAAAATCACCAAAAATTGTTCCCTCCCTCCCCCCATAGGATCTCCTGGTGGATGAAATGGCTTTTCATGAACATGAATATTTCTGTTCATGAATCAGCAAGTCCCAATCCGAGTCAATAAAATAATTTTACAGTAAATATAAAGGATGTGTCTTAAAGTCACAAATCAAGACAGAAAGCACTAGTGGCCCAAAGTCTGCAAATCTTATGTACAAAAAGTGCCAATCTTAGTTGGTGGTTTCTTATGAAGCATATCAAAGAATCAATTATATTTTTCTCTCCTTAAGGTTGATATTGTTTTGACAGAGGTGGCCTGTGTGAGACAACAACAAATCAGACATTGAACTCCATCAGGAAACACAAAATTATAATGATCACCATCATTTGTGCATCTGTCGTACCTAAAAGTACATGTATGGGCCTTATGAATCAGCTTCACTTGTAAAGGGGCATCAACTCTACTGCTCTCCTGGATTTTTGTTTAGTACCATAGGAAGCAAGGTTTTGCAAAACAGACCAGAGACAGAGGTAAGTGGATTTAACTGGAGAGTATTTTCCATAGGAAGCAAGGTTTTGCAAAACAGAGTAGAGAGAGAGGCAAGTGGATTTAACTGGAGAGTGTTTTCCATAGGAAGCAAGGTTTTGCAAAATAGAGTAGAGAGAGAGGCAAGTGGATTTAACTGGAGAGTGTTTTCCATATGAAACAAGGTCTTGCAAAACAGACTGGGGAGAAAGGAATTGGTATTAAATGGAAAGTAGGGCATCAGGCTTGATTGTTTTAGGTCCTTTCTAATCATTACAGGTATATTGACCCATATATAAGTTGACCCAGGATTTTAGGGTCAATTTGGGGGCATACATTTCTCACCTTATAGTCAAGTATATCCGGTAGTTGGATGGAGAACATCCTCCATTGCCGCATGGTATTTCCAAATGTGATTAACAATAGCCAAGGTTTTGCTTTGGGGAGAGACCTCTTAGACTCATTCATAGGGCTGAATTGTCAAGGCAAGTTGGTTTCAAACAATTTGCCTTGCAATGGAAACAGCAGTTGCATGAATCTACCCACAGACTACATCTAAACGAGGCACTGAATTTCTTTGCCCACCCTGAATAAATTAACAAATAACTGCTGGCAATGAAAAGATTCTAAAAGTTAAAAGGCTAAGATAATTAAATGCATATTTCAGCAGTGTTTATCTGGCAGTGATTGGCTATGGCCACTTACTGTGAAGAGCTGAAGAGCTAATTCAAGTGCTGGGCATCTCCTAGAGGAGGTAACCTTGGGGTCATATAATTGCAACCGTAATTTATTTAGTTAAAGAAGCGAATGTGTTCTCAATTAGCTTGGCAGTCATTATGATAACTCAAGTGGGATTTATATTTGCTGATGCCACTCTGCTTTATGGATGAAGTTATTGGGCCTTTTTTGTTGTTGTTGTTGTTATTCCCATTGTGGCTGTCTGACTTTAGCCTTCAAGCTCATGTTCACCCTTATCCTACCCACATGAAAGATCTGAAGGTTTATTTCTTTTGATTAATGGGCTTCCAATCTTAAATGATGCAGATACTGGTGTAATCACTCAGGTGAGAGTATGGGGGACATGCCCATATGAGGAAAATAGCAGAAAACAATCTGGCTTGGCTGTAGCAGTTCTCTGCTGATTTGTTTTTTCATTACCAAGTCTGAGGCATCTTAAATTTGCCCCATAAATAGGTGCCTGATCTGAGATTACTCCAACGTCAGGCCTCTAGGAAGTTTATCACAGATATTCTATTCTGTAGGGATTTGTATTTTCCCCCTACTGCTGTAATCTGCTGTCACTAAAGGAAAGGAAAGCAGTAATTCATTTTGCCTGTGCTCTATCTCTGCGGTTTCAATCCTCCTGATCGAAACTCTGAGCCATATTTCTTTTAATTTTAGAAAGCTGACACATTTTCACCATTAGCTGGTCAAGCTGCATGTCAAAAAAATGCATAATAGCTGTAATCCTTCGGCTTTCACGTTAACAGGATGTGATTTATGGAAATGTGAGTTCTAGTGGAGTCCATTATCAACAACCTCAATCATAACTAAAGTGACTATCATGATTGTGAAGAAATGGTCTTGTATACAGGCTGGGAAAAGGGGCTTCTCACTATAAAAGGAGGCTGTTTAGGCTTCTTGTTTGAAAGCTGAAGCAATAGTCAGGCGACTCAGGTTCACAGGAAAGCTGTAGCTAGCTATCACACAACATACAAATTGTATCAGCATGCTTTTTAAGCTCAACCAACAGAGGTCACTGTAACACTCACTACATCCTCCTCCTCTCTCTAGTGAATATATACCCTTCTGCAAGAGGTCCCAGAAATGTCTTTCTAACTTTTTATCATGGGGCACTCCATAAAAATGCATTATCCAAACATGACTCTATAGGTAGCAATATGCCTATATGTCAACAAGCTTCAGGAAACCTAAGGGTTTTCAGAGACAGTGAAACAAAGGCTGCTGACATACTGCAGATTAATGCAGTTTGACACCACTTTAACTGTCATGGTTCCATCCTAATGAATCCTGGGGTTTGTAGTTTGTCGTGGCACCATAGCTCTCTAGCAGAGAAGGTGAAATATCTCACAAAAGTACAAATCCCAGAATTCAAGAGCATTGAGCCATGGCAATTAAAGCGGTGTCAAACTGGATTGATTCTCCAGGGTGGATGCAGCCAAAGAGAGGACAAGAACTGTGGAGGGGAAAACCAAACAGGTCAATGAGTACCAAACATGCCCACCTGGTATGTAATACTGACTGGTTGTTCAGAGGGAAAATGGGGAAGGAGGATGGAATGGAATTCACATTGGAAGAGGAGAACTTCTGGCTGGCTGGCATCCTGAACAGGAGAATTTGACACTGCAACATATTGTTGCAGTCTCCACATATACTTTATAACGACTTTATAAAAATGCCAGTACCAGACAAAGTATACGGTAAAATCCTTACCCTCTTAAGCAAGCTGATTGAAAAATATTTGTCAATTCCTCAAATGGCTGTAAACCTTTCCTTATCCTCCTTGTGGAGTGCTGGAAACTCAAAAAGACACTTGTATAGCAGAGCTGATCTAATACCTCAAGCATCACCAACACTGACGACCAGTGCCACAATACCGCAGAGTATGTGTCAATCCCACTAGGACAAAATGGCTGCTAGTGGGTGAAACAGTCCTATGCAAATGTGTGCAAGAATGGACAAGCACTGGGCATGAATAATGGCTTTCATCAGAATCAGAAAAAAACTTCAGAATGTGGAAATATCTCAGATCATGTTTAACTGGGGAACTGTGCAGTGAGCAGAGTTGCTGTGAAACATGACATTCCAGCTTCTGTAAGTGGGAATTCAGGCACTCATCTTCCTGAGAGTAGCTACATGTGGCTGCACCCCCTAGACCCCACTTTTATAGCACCTGAAGCGCCTGGAAAAATAATTCAATTTCTTGAAAACCACGCAGAAAATCCCTGAAATGTGTGAAGACGTGCAAAAAATACCTCCGCTAAATCCACACTCAGTACCCCAAAATATCTCTGTTTTCTTCTGTACAATGTCACTTCTGATTGTCATTTTAAGGAGGACTACAGAGGTATTTGATTTAAATACTTCAAAGGCACCAGATCTCATCTGATCTTGGAAGGTAAGCAGGCTCACCCCTAGTTAGTACTTGGATGGGAGACCACCAATGAATACCAGGTGATATATTTCAAAGGAAGAAACTGGCAAAACCATTTCTTGCCTAAGAAAACCCTACTTGAAGTCACACGCGTGCACACACATGAACACATACAAGTATTCAGGACTGCTGTGTGGTTGGGTGGGTGTAGCTGGGGGAATTGCCCCTTCCCTCCCAATTGCCCACCTTTGCTATTCAGAGTATGATATGTGAACTGGTACAACAAGGACACTAGCCCAACCCTCTTCATCTTAGTAGCAGCAGCTGGCTGCCATACTGTTAGAGTGTTGAACCTGCTCTTGGTTTCAGTCCAAAGTTTAAAGGATTCTTTAAAGTTCTTCAAGGTACTCAACTATTTTGGGGGATAGGATTCAGCACCCTGGGTATGGGCTAAAGCCTGCAGCAGATTTTCATTGACAGGAAAGCCACCAGTTGTGACTGCTTCAGCACCATCCTCATTGCCTTTGATGAGAGCAGCTTCCGAAGTATGGGACCAGTCTTCTTTATGTGTGAACCTTGGAAAACCAAGGTTCTAAATGTGTTTATTTTAAAAGAATCAGCCATTGCTTCCTATTTGTTTGTGTAGCTTTTCTCCACTATCATGCTGCCTGCTAATTTGCAGCTGAAAGGAAGATGTATGTCTTTCTGGAATGTGGCATGTGTCTGGTATTTTATTTAAGAAGAGGTACAAATACCTCTTCTTTCCTAGTGGTAATTATTCATTTGTGGAATTCCTTCCACGGAGAGGTTTATCTGGCTCTAGGCAACAAATTCCACGGAGAGGTTTATCTGGCTCTAGGCAACAAATTTGTTATTTTTCTAATATATTTCCTAATTATTTTAACAGGCTTTTAAAAATAAATTAATGATTTTAATACATTGTTTACATTTTATTTTCATTGTCATTTTTTTACTTTGCAAACTGCCCTGGCAACTCTACTGAAAAGATATATACCATGAAATTAAATGCTTATTCCGTTTTACCCTGCACTTCTGTACAACCCCAAAAGGGGCTAAGCATGATCTTGTTACTTTGAGGGCTGTGTTGGGAGCTTCCTTTTCCTAATCAGATAACTGAAAAGTGAATTGTTTACCTTTACAGTTCTTCAGAAACTTATTTTCCCTTCAAATGGTTGGAAATCTCTAGGTGAAAATGCACCTTACGGAAAAGACTTCACATCCTGAAGTTTTGAAGTGGGGGAGCAAGTGATGATGTGGGAAAGCAGGATCTGTGGAAATTATAATTTAGCATAGAAAATATTACTTTTTGTCATATTTTTGTTGAGGCATCCTTTTTGCAGTTCCTGCCAAATTTTGCAAATAACTGAGATAATGCTGGAAAACCATGCCTTCAGGTAGAGGTGGTGCAGCCAGGTGAGATGATGAGGTTGTGTGCCTTTTAATCCCCACCTTTAGGACATCCCTGCTTTAGGCAGAGAAAGACTTGATTTTAGTGTTGTATACATCAACAACCACTGTGGTATAATAGTTTGAGTGTTAGACTAGGGATTGGGAAGATCAGAGTTTAAATCCCCATTCAGTGATGGAAACTCACTGGATGACTTTGGGCAAGTCACACTTCCTCAGCCTAAGAGGAAGGGAATGGCACACTTCTGTATAAATCTTGCCAAGAAAACAGTATGTTAGTGTCACCATAAGTCAGAGTTGACTTGAAGGCATGTAAAAACAACAGCAACAGTGTAGAAAGTACAGGGGAAGTAGAGGTGGGGAGAGAACCAATCCCTAATAACTGATGTGAAAAGAAGCCATACAAGGTGATCACTTATAAGCCCCACATATATAGTCACATGCCCAACTCCTTCCTATGCCCAGGGGCTAATAATAAAGAAAGCCAAACTACAGAGGGGGGTGTCAGAGACCAAGTGAACAATTGTGACCTTGCTTTTCTTTTCCTGGCTATCAGGGTTTGGTGGATAAAAACTGCAGAATAATCCCTCACCATTTCCTTTGGTCATAGAAACCAGTAGATTACAGTCAATCAATTGATTTTATTCAATTTATTTATGAGGAATTCAATGTTCAGCTTCACATTAAGTGACTTAAGGGGATTAATATCTTATTCAGAGAACTAGTTAAGAAATAATACAAGATAAATAAAGTAATTACAAGGTGTGGTCCTTAGACACATCTGGAAACTGGAATGTTTCTCTCTGCCTTATCTTTATTTATCTCTGGTCCACAGTATACAGGAGAATACATAGGAACTATCATTGTCCAATTGTATAATTGTGTCTTAGGTCTTATTCAGAAAGCAAAAAAGGCACAAAATTTTCCAGTTCATTTTGTTCTGATTTTACCTGTATATTTTTGGTTTTGCATCCAAACACTTTCTTGACATATCCTGGGTTTCCTTCCCCTGCTCCATTGTTTTCATCCTCCCCTGTGTCCCACTAATGATGTGTCAAATCTAGACTGTGGCTGCATCCGCACTGCAGAAATAACCCAGATGCAGTGTGGATGCAGCCTTAGGGAACATTTTGGAAAGTGATTTTCACAAATTTTCACTGAGCCCTTTTAACTATTATTCAGGAGTTAGTCAAAGTGTTAAAGTGCTTTGGCAACATTACATTAGTTAAGCATGATATCATTTGCTTTTATTGTTAATATTCCACTTTTCCATAAGTGATCACTGTTGAATCTTGGTCTTGGAAACAATCACTGTGTTTCTTGGCAGCAGTCATCTTAGCTAGTTTTCGTATACACACAGACAGACATGACAAGGTACATCTTATTTCAGGAAATACTGGGTTAATTTAAAATAACTTGGGGAGAGGGAATATCCTTGGTAATGCCAGAAATGCCCTGGGAATACTCTGGGATGAGAAAACTACCATATAGGTCTCCAAAATAAAATAAGTTTATGCAGGAGCAAAACCTGGGACTTTCAGAGACTTTTTTCGTCTTGAGATGCTCTTAAATAAATAATAATTACAAAAAAACTTTGGCAATACTTCATTTATTTAAAAAAGGTAAGGAAAAATCCCCTCCCCATTACTGTCAAAAAGTTAAAATTTTCATTATGCTATAAATAAAAAAGGCCAATTGCCCATGTCCTTAAGAAAAGACCTCCAAAAGCCTCTTCCCTGCTTTTGTAGGACTTCACAGCTCTGTTTGTAGCTTTGAAAAATGAGTATTAACAATAGCTGCCAAAAGCTGATTAATTTAGATTCAAAAAGATTTATTCAGCAAAAACTTCATGCCAAGAAGTACATTTTAACATATAACAGATTCTGAATCAAGAATGCTACTTGTTCAAACTTGGTATGATGTCAAAGGAAACATCTATGCAAAATATCTCAGTTGGGACTCCCCTTACACTCACATCAGACTTCTAATGTTTGCATTTTTATAAAACCTACCGTGCTAACATTAGTGTTATTTAGCTTCTCTTTTACCCACTTTGGATTGCTCACTGGTATCAGATGAGGTGATAGTGCACTGACACCTGATTCACCTTCTTTTCTACACATCACACTAACCTGCAGCCATTTTTCTCTTCCATTTCACTCCTCCATTAAGCCCAAGTATCTGAGTAAGGACACATATTAAGCAAAGCTGCATTTATATATTTTATAAAGACTAAGGTTGTTTATTTTTTCTGCTAGACAATGTAGGTACATATATGGGTGGCCATGGAAATAATTGTTGTTCAGCTTCTGCCTTACCAATTGCTTATTATCCTTGAGAGATAGTACTAACTCTAATCTTTCCCAACAAATAATAAAATTAAATACGGATTCACACTAAAATCCAGAACAGATATTAAATCACCCCCCCTTGAGGGCATCAGGACTAAATTAAATCAAAGAACATTGAAACAAAAAGGTCTTTACAAGAATTGAAATGCTAATAAAGTCAGACCAAACCAAGCTTTGCAGAAAACTGTGTTCCAAGTATCAACATTGAAAAACTGTATCTCTCATGACCAACTGAACATCGGATGTCAACTAGGTGTGGAGCAAGGCCTTTGCAGAATGCCAGAAATAGTGCAAATTGAGTCCACTTTAAGGGTTAGGGTTAGCGCTAGGGAATCATGGGAATTATTGTTTGTTTGTTTTTTCTGAGACATTGCGCCTTCTCCGTCAGAGAGCTCTGGTGCCACAATAAAATACAGTTCCCATGATTCTCTAACCCTAATCCTAACCCTTAAAGTGAACTCAATTTGCACTATTTCTGGCAGTCTGCAAAGGCCCAAGGCCTCAGGTGATAACTGTATTGGAAAAACAGGTTAAGTATCAGTGTTAACCTAGGACAAGGTTGGAAATCACGCAACTGTCCCCGTGTCAGACTGCAATTCCCAGTGTTCTTTATGATTATCTCCTCTGGACAGACTGCTGGAAGTTGCAGGTCAATATTTGAAGGGTCACACCATTCCTGCACCTGTTCTAGAGGAAATACCAGAAACTTAGCAGGGTTGACCTAAGAGAACCACCAGGACCCCAGGAATCTTGTAAATGGATGCTTGTTCTCTAGCATCTCTTCATTTAAAAGGCTTTCCATAATGTAGGACGTATGCCGTCTATATTGTTTGGCTCTAAGCAGACAACTTTGCCTGATGAACTCCAGAAAGCTTCTAAATTTTGCTTTATATAGTTTGTGGGATTTGGTTGAAAATAAAGGCATCACTCTTTTGTGGGTTTTGTATTTTTTATTTTTTTTATTTTGTAACATGTTGCTGTTAGATTTATTTACATCTCATCTTTCCCCCAAAAAACTGTACACTCGCCCCTCCGCATTTGTGGCTTTGACTTTTGTGCATTCTATTATTCACTGATTTTATTGATATCTTCTCTCTAGGAATATCTAGATCCTCCAGAGTAATTCTATGGTCAACTTTAACCAAAAGCCAAACTGAAGAACCTAGAGATTCCTAGAGAGAACACTCCACCAGGCATTTTTAGCTCCTCTGGTGCAATTCTATGGTCAATGTCTGGCAGATGTTGACCACAGAGTTGCACTGGAGGACCTAGATATTCCTAGAGAGGTGTTCTCTCAGATAAAAAACATAATATTTTTGTTATTCATGGTTTTTCCACATTCATGGGGGTCCTGTGCTCCTAACTCCAGTGAATGTGAAGGGACGAGTGTACTGAAATCCACAGTATTCAGAAGATGTGAGGTCATATCTAGACATAGGGGGGATGCAGACCAGGGCGTCGGGGACGCCCTGGTTCGGAACGCCGCGGCAGCTGGACCGCGGCGCTCCTGCGGCGACCCTAAAAGGAGCGGCAAATTGCCACTCCTTTTACAAGACAGGGAAAGTGCGCCCTAAACGCGTAGGGCGCACTTTCCCTGACTTATCCTCCGCAGTGCATCCGGTCGCTGTGGAGGGAGGTCATCCCCGGAGCGCCGGCCATCCGGAGGGCCGGAAGCTCCGAGGACGACCTCAGGAAGAGGAAGGGACGCCGCGCGTGCAGCTGCCCCTCCTCTTCCGGGTCTCGGAGACGGCCCTATTAGCCGTCTGCCGAGGCCCATAGTATCACATAGCTTGATTACATCTCCTTTGAATTACTGTAATGCATTCTACATAGGGCTGCCTTTGGAGACTGTTTATAAATGTCAACAGCTTCAAAATGCTGCAGCTAGAATGCTGAGTGGGGATGGCTTAGGGAGTATAGGGGTTGCAGACTGCCAGAAATAGTGCAAATTGAGTCCACTTTTAGGGTTAGGGTTAGTGCTAGGGAATCATGGGAACTGTATTTTATTGTGGCACCAGAGCTCTCTGACAGAGAAGGCTCAATGTCTCAGAAAAAAACACAATTCCCATGATTCCCTAGCACTAACCCTAACCCTAAAAGTGGACTCAGTTTGCACTATTTCTGGCAGTCTGCAACCCCCCTATATAACTCTTGTTGAAACAGCTTCACTGGCAGCCTGTCTCTTTCTAGACACAATTCAAGTGCTGGTTATGGTCTATAATGCCCTGTATGTAGTGGTGTCACTAGTGTTGGTGTCGCCTTGTGCAGTAACTCATGGTGTCACACAGACTCCCATTGACCTCCTCCCATACCACACCATACAGAATCCTCAGTATTAATGTTTGTATTAATGTTACTCATAAATTGTAATTTCCATATACAGTCGTCCCTCCACATTCACTGGGGTTAGGGGCACAGGACTTCCATGAATGTGAAAAAAACACAAATAACAAAAACACTATGTTTTTACCTGAAAGAACAGCTCTTTAGGAATCTCTAGGTGCTTCAGTGCAACTCTGTGTTCAATATCTGCCAGACATTGTGTGGTCAATGCCTAGTGGAGTGTTCTCTCTAGGAATCTCTAGGTCCTCCAGTGCAACTTTTGGTTAAAGTTGACCACAGAGTTGCACTGGAGGACCTAGAGAGTCCTAGAGAGAACATATTAATCAAATCCATGAATAATCAAATCCATAAAAGTCAAAGATGCAAATGTGAAGGGACAAGTATATCACTGAATATAATGGCAATAGTTGCGACAGAAAGAACTAGCAAAATTAAAATTATACCTTTAAATTACAATATCATATGCACAGCCTAAATGTCTTTGCATGTACATTGTTTCATGCGTTTAAAGTGAATACTTGGTAAGATGTGATGTTTTTAAAGAAAAATTTAAAAGAATAAAAAAAAAATTTTAAAAAACTAAAATTACATTTTAAAAAACACTCCAAAACACTGGGGCCTCTCCTTTCTCTTCCCACTGAGCCTCACTCCTGCACTCACACCATCTCATCAGTGTTTTAAAGAGCTGTAGATGAACAGCATAGCCCATTTCTGCTAAAAAGCATACATTTGGGGAGCAGTGGTGTCATCTGGTGCGGTCTGGACTCCCACACCGTCCCAATGAGACCCATGCCTGTATGGCTTAAGCCCAGACTATCTGAAAGTCTCCCCATATGAGCATGCCTGAGTCTTATGATCTCTCCCGGAAGGCTTTCTCTCTGTTCTGCCACCCCCATAGACTTGTTTGGTGAAGACACAGGAAACAGCTTTCCTAAGCTATGAAACTCTCTCCCAACTCTGTCCTCTTTTTGCCAGCAAGCAAAGACCTTTGTATTTCAACAAGCTTTCTCTTTTAAGTGCTTGGGGAAGAAGGATTTTTAATGGGTGTACTATCTTTTTAATATGTTTTGAACTTATTTGTAATTGCTCTAAGGGTGCTTCTACATTATAGAATTAATGCAGTTTGACACCACTTTGAGTGCTGTAGCCCCATCCTATGGAATCCTGGGATCTGTAGTTTCACAAGGTCCTTAGCCTTCTTTTGCCAAAGTGTGGTAGTGCCTCACAAAACTACAAATCCCAGGATTCTGTAGTTTGGAGCCATGGCAGTTAAAATGGTGTTGAACGCATTATTTCTACAATGTAGATACAACCTAAGTTGATGTTTTAATTGAATTGGTCATCTAATGCTTTTTAAAACTTTGTGTTGTATATTGTTCGTTTTTATTGTTTTAACTTTATAACCCATATTTGGAGAAATGTAGGTTACAAATTAATGAAAGAACATAATGATAAATATGAGTGCTCTCTGCTTCTTTAAAACATTTTTGACGCCAATCAGTCACCCAAATCAAAATTTTCCTTCTGAAGAGGAAAAGATGGACATTGTTTAATTGAAATAATTGCTTTTGTTTTTTAAAATGATAATCAGATTGTTCTTCATCCTTTCAAAAGGAGAAACAAAAATATTAAATATTGTGAGTCAAGTCCATTCAAATGCTGGGGCCAATTATTTTTGTGCTAGACCCACTTCTGCATATGCTTAATGTGAATAGCAGCTCTGCTTAATTTCCCCATGGGAAGCAAGTTCATATTTACAAGCAGCAATTGTTTAAAGAAAGCCTTCCATTTCGGTATTTGTGGCAAGGCGCTCATTGAATCAACACCAGATCATGGAAATGTTTGAGGTAGGGGGAGGCATGCTACCAACCCATATCAGCCATGCTGGCTAGAGGATTGTGAGGGTTGTAGTCTGGGGGGGGGGGGACTTTTCCAAGCTGTGATTGATACAACTGCTGTTTTTTCATAGAAATGTACGCTGTTGCTCCCTTCCACCCCTGACTGAGCTCAAGATATGAAAAAATTATGTGCATAGATCTTTCTGAAATGAAGGTGTCACAGGTTATATTGGTACATTTTTAATAAAGTTCTCTTCCCTAGATAAATCTATGCTCTTTAATGTAATGTGAAGATTAATTCTCCAAGACACATTGTGTTGATGTATTAATACTCAGAATCACCTTCTAAATGCTTGCTTTCATATTTGGAATAACTACTGTAACCACTGTAGAAACTACTTCTATTGACCTTTAGATTAAAAATATGTTGGATTATCATGATTGACACATTTAAAATAACCCATTTTTGCTTGCCAAACACAGTAGAGCAACTTTTAAACATTCCCTTTTCTTTACTGCTGCCTCCACTTTCATTATGTGAAATATGGTTTTATTATATGCCACCTCTCATTGCCTAACATGCTCTCCCCCCTGAGTTCAAGAAGATTTACATTTGGAGCTAAATGTTTCAGTGATTGCTCTGTTGGATTTTATTATACCGGTGTAGTTAATCAAAGCAAGTCTGGCTTTGCAACCATGATTCATTGCATGTTTTTTAAAAAAAACTTACTCATTTATACTGAACGAATATACATATTATCACCCGACTACCAGATTTTCTTTAACAGCCTGCACAGTAATGCCTTTGTAAACTGCTTACTTACATCATGTGAGCTGTACAGAATTTTTCCACCACAAAACAAAACAAAACAAGTCATATAGTTTTTCTTTATACCATGGGTGGGGAAGTATCAATGGTAAAGAATTATGGGATTTGTAGTCCAAAACATCTGGTGGGCCGCAAGCTCTTTACCTTTTGCTTAAGATATGCTCCAGAAATCAAAATATATTGAGACAGCATTGTTTAATGCCTCACCCTCACCCAGTTAAGTTCCAAAAAATCAGTGGCCAGACAAATCTTCTTTTGAGAAACATTATTTTTTTACAGGGCAATCCTGTTTTGGGCTCATTTGGTAAGGAGAAGGTAGTACCAATAGATGCAAGCCTAGGAAAGGATGTGATGCATGCAGATATAGAAGGTTATACTGCTACTTTTTTATGTTAAACAATGCTATCTCAATATATTTTGATTTCTGGAGCAAAACACAAATTGGGGCCTCTGGGCCCATTGTGAGCATTTATAAGATATGATAAAACCCCCACAATTTTTTATAAAATTGCATATACTAATTTATACACAGATATGGACATTCTGAAATAATTCTTGGAATATTCTTTTCCGAAAAGGCAAACAAATCCATTTCCCATTCAGGAAACTCAAAGCAATGTTTTCAAGAAGTCATTATTGAAAAGATCATCCACATCAGTTTAATTAATTTACCAATAACCTTTAATTAAATTCCCAGCCAAACAATCTACATTTTGCTCTAAATATCAGTTCTTCTCCAATTAACCAATAAATTAATCACCATAAATGCATCCACACTGAAGAAATAAAGCAGTTTGATACCAGTTTAACTGCCATGACTCTATCCTACAGAATCCTGGGATTTGTAGTTTGGTGAGGCACAAGACCTCTCTGACAGACCATACTGAATACCTCACCAGGATGAAGCCATGATAGTTACAGTGGTATCCCAGATTTTCTTCTTTTTTATTAATTTTATACAGAGTTAAAATAATTCAACCTGAGGTGCTGGTATAAAAAGTCTCTGATCATACTGGGAGCTGACAGAAAATATTCTGGGATAAACAAAATGTGTGTGGATCTCTAAATAAAATACGAAAGGACATAAACAAAACCTGGAACTTTCTGGTCTTTTATAATAATAATAATAATAATAATAATAATAATAATTTATATCCCGCCCCTCTGCAGAGCAATCGGGGCAGCTTACGACATTAAAATTTACATAAACATGTGTTAATACAATGTAAACAGAAGCTAAAAATCCCGAAACCCACCCGCCCCTTAAAAGGTAAGGGCTCTTCTTCTTAGTCTAGGCCCGATGGTGCTGGGCCTGTTGCCTCTCCCCCAGATGACATCGGATGAAATGGAGGGAGGGCTCTTCTTCTTACTCTAGGCCCGATGGTGCTGGGCCTGGTGTCTGGATGCACCATTACACAATCTCATAGCTGATCCAAGATGTTTTATGTCAGATACAAATAGCAAATCCCTCTGTTCCAGTCCAAAAGCATTGCCATCAAAGCCAGCCTTTGACTGATTGTTTGGCTGATAGATTGATTGACTAATTGACTGGTTTTAAGCTGAGGCACTAGAGCTAGGAAAATTTACTATCTTGGACTATAACTCAGAATCCTCAACAGCATGGACAGAATTTTACCATTCCCTTTTTTGCTAGTAAAAATAAAATAACAATAAGTAATTAATAATTTGTTGACTTGTTTTTTATTATTTTTATTAAGTTTTATTGTTTAAAACCATAACATACATAATATAAGATTAACATAAACAAATGTTAATTTATATAAATATAAATGCTGTATTTTCTCTTGACTTCCCTATTTTTTTAACTCTTGTAAGTGCTTTCATTTTCTTTTGCTGTGCCTTGTTAGTAGAGATCAAAAGAAAATCCTAAATATCAACTCAATTTCATTGCTTCTCATTCTGCTATAATATTAAGCTATTCGAATTTGTCAATTATTTCTCACAGATTAAATTAAATGAAAATGCATCATTTTCTTTTATGTATAATGAGTCTTGTGTTATATTTTTTTCTTTCCTTGCTCATTTCTCTCGTATTTTTTTCTTTGCCTAAGTTGGCTCAATCTTCTCTCCTATTTTTTTTAACTTTTGGTATATTGCTTGTTTTAGTTAGATTTGACATTTTCCTATATTTTTGAACCCTCTGCCTATGATTATTTATTTTATCTCTTCTTGAAGTAAATTGGCAAATAAAGTCCATTCTTTTTCCGTTTTCTGAATCGATTTCTGATTGATCAAAGCAGTTAGTTTGTCCATGTATTTCATTTCTTCGACCTTCATTTTCCAGTCTTCTATTTTTGGGCGTTCCCCAGTTTTCCACCCTCTAGCAATGATTATTCTTGCTGCTGTTACTAAATATAGGATTATTTGCCAGTATTTTACCCTTATTTCTTTATTGTTTTTTGTGGTTATATTTAACAAAAATAGTTCTGGAATAAAAGGGATTTGAGTCTTACATTTTTGTTGCATGATTTTATGTATTTTTCACCAGAATTTCTGAATTATTGGGCAGACCCACCACATGTGATACACTGTGCCAGCTTCTTTTTGGCATTTCCAACATCTATCATTCAGCCTTTTATTAATTTTCTTTAATTTGCTTGGAGTGAAATACCATCTGTTGGTAATTTTCATAAAATTATCCTTCAATTCTTGTGACGCTGTAAAAGCATTTGTTTTTTTCCATGTATCTTCCCAATCTTCTAGAGGTATTGGGTGCCCAATATCTCTTGCCCAGCTGAGCATAGTATCTTTGATGTATTCTTGTTCGAACTCCCTTTCTAATAATATCTTATAAAATCTGGAGACTTTTCTTTTGTCTGGGGATTGCAACATTTTATCAAACTCATTTACATTCTGTTGAAATTCTTGTTCTTTTGTGTCTTCTTTACATTTGCTCTTTATTTGATGGAAACTGAAACACATTAAATTAATATCTGCTTTTTTTAGATCTTCTCTTTCTAAAAGATAGTAGTTTCCTTTGTGAGTTTTTCTTAATAAATCTTCGTATTTTAACCAAGTTCCTGCCTTACTCCTTTGAAAAAAAGCTTCTTGAGTAGAAATCCATAGGGGGATTCTCTGGTAAAATTTACTCTTTATACTTAACCATAATTTTATATGCGATTTTCTCAAGATGTGGTTATTAAAATCTTTATTCATTTGAAGTTTGTTGTACCAGACATATGCATGCCATCCGAATCTATTTCTAACTCCCTCTAAGTCTAGTAATTTTTGATTATCCAGCTTTATCCAGTTTTGTATCCAGTTCATACTACATGCATAATGATAGATTCTAAAATTTGGTAGCGCATATCCTCCCCTTTTTTTATCATCCTGTAGAGTTGACAATTTTATTCTTGGTTTAGTGCCTTTCCATAAAAATTTATTTATCTCTTTATTCCATTCTAAGAAAGTTTTCTCTTTAGTAATTATTGGAAGGTTTAGCAACAGGTATAGTATCTTCGGCAAAATATTCATTTTTATTGTTGCTATTCTTCCCAATAAAGATAAGTTCATTTTATTCCATCTTGTTAAATCTTTTTTGATTTCATCCCATAATCTTTTGTAGTTCTCATACAAGTCTATGCTTTTACTTGATATCCATATACTGAGATATTTCATTTTATTAGTTAATGAACAGCCTGTAATACTCGCCAACATTTTTTGTTCCTTTTTCTTAATGTTTTTAGTCATTATCATTGTTTTGTCTTTATTCATTTTAAACCCAGAATATTTGCCGAAGGATTTGATTTCTTCAAATAGTTCTTGAATATTACTTAACAGATCTTGTAGTGTTACGACAATATCGTCTGTGTAGGCTTTTACTTTTAGTTCATCATTTTTTATTTTTGTTCCTCTTATTTTCTTGTTTTCATTTATTGCCTTAATTAAAATTTCCACTGTTATAAGAAATGACAGTGGTGATATGGGACAGCCTTGTCTTGTTCCTTTAAAAAGTTTAAATTCCTGACTTTTCTCTCCATTAACCAGGAGTCTAGCTCTCTGGTCTTTATATATCTGTTGGATACTCATTATAAAATGGCCATCTAGACCTATTTTTCTCAGACAAGCTATCATAAAGTCCCATCTCACTTTATCAAAAGCCTTTTCTACGTCAATATACACCATTCCTAATTTCTTTTCATTATTTATGTGATAGTATTCAATTGTATCTATTATACTTCTGATGTTATTTCAGACGTGTCTTCCTGGAAGGAAGCCATTTCGATCCTCATGAATATGTTTTGCAATTGCGTTTTTCAATCTGAAAGCTAAAATAGTGGTGTATATTTTATAGTCTATGTTCAAGAGTGATATTGGCCTATAGTTATTTAATTCTTTAATATTTTTTCCTTCTTTGGGTATTAATGTTATATCTGAGTATTTCCAGGATTCAGGTATCCCCTCTGATGGGATTGTATTTAACATTTTCTGAAGTGGATCTAGTAAAATTTCTTCAAAAGTCTTATAGTAGATTGCTGAAATAATTTATTGACTTGTTTGGTGACACCAACAATTAGTTCCCTTGAGTAGCTGCTCGATTCAGACTAATGGTAGGGCCAGCCTTGCTTAAACTAGAAGCACATGTGGCAGCTGAAGTGCTGGATCTGTTTCCTTATCACCCACACTGATATCTGAAACAGCAGATGTCCTTGAGAAAAATATGACTTTCAGGAATACCATACAGAAAACAGAAGTGGCTTTCCTACCATTGGTTCCAGGGCATAGTGTGTGGAGCATAGTTACCCACTTGGATTTGATAAAGAACATGAAGAAAGAAAGAAAAAACATTAATGAGAAAATATTGCTCATCACTCAACAATAGTACTTGACTCTCTTATTACCACTATTGTTGTTGTTGTGTGCCTTCAAGTTATTTCCAACTTGTGGCAACCCTAATGTGAATGTGTTGTTGTTGTTTTTTTATTGTTGATGTTGTTGTGTGCCTTCAAGTCATTTCTGATTTATGGCAGCCCTAAGGTGAACGTATCATTGAGTTTTCTTGGCAAGATTTGTTCAGAGGGACTTTACCTTTGACTTCCTTTGAGGCTAGAGAATGTGACTTGCCCACAGTCACCCAATGGGTTTCCATGGCTGAGCAAGGAGTTGAACCCTGGTCTCAAAATCATAGTCCAATTCTCAAACACAATACCACTCTGGCTCTCATTACCAGATAGCATCGCCACATCTGTAGATCTGCTCCCTTTCCACTGGTGCCTGGTGTCTCCTCTTCACCATTGAGGTATCAGTTCCTACTTTTCCTTTTCCTCTCAATTACACCACCTGAAGCAACCTATATCTTTTTAGTTACTAGGCTTAGTACATGGTAGAGAAAGTTTAGTTTTTGTTGTTGTTAGTCTTCTAGCCACTCCAATTTATGGCAACCCTATTGTGGGTTTTGCTAGAGTTATTAAGATTTATTCCACACCATTTCCCTATTGCCTTCCTCTTAAGCTGAAAGAGTGTGACTTGCCTAAGGTCAACCATTGGATTTCCATGGCTAAGGAGGAATTCAGACCATGGTCTTCCATAGTTATTAGGCAATGTTGAAGTCACTGCACCACACTGGTTTAAATTGCAAGCAACAGAGGTGAAATATTATTATTATTATTATTATTATTATTATTATTATTATTATTATTCCACCCTTCTCCCAGGACTGGAGTGGCTTACAAAATTAAAAAAAAAACAATTAAAAACATACAAAAATAGTACATTAAAACCAAATTAAATTAGTACAATAATTAAAACAGATTCCAAGCTAAAATATAAAAAAATTTAAAAAGATAAAAATGTGTAAAGTACATTAAAACAATATAACACCCCAGACCATTCTTTAAAAGCTTTCTGTTTTGAATGCCTGTCTGAAAAGGAAGGTTTCACCTGTCGGCAGAAGGCCATTGAGGAAGAAGCCATTCTGGTCTCCCTGGTAATGGAGTTCCAGAGGCTAGGGGCAGCTACAGAAAAGGCCCTCTCTCATGTCACCACCAATCATGCTTGTGATGGTGGTGGGACAGAGAGAAGGGCCTCCCCTGAGGATCTCAGGGCCCCGGCTGGCTCATATAGGGAGATACAATCTGCCAAATAGCCTGGACCTGAGCCATATAAGGCTTTATAGGTCATCATCAGCACTTTGAATTGTGCTCAGAAACAAACTGGCAGCCAGGGGCATTGTATGATCTCTGTAACCTGCCCCTGTTGACAGCTTGGCTGTAGCTCTTTGGATCAGCTGAAGTTTCTGAACACTCTTCAAAGGCAGCCCCAAGTAGAGCGCATTACAGTAATCCATATGGGATGTAACCAAGGCATGTGCCACTGAGGCCAGATCCGGTGTCTCAAGGAATGGGTGCAGTTGGCACACACGTTTTAAATGTGCAAAAGCACTCCTGGTTGAAAGCTGAGTCCAGGAGTACCCCCAAACTGCAAACCTCATCTTCAGGGGGAGTGTGATCCCATCTAACAGGCTATTGCCTGATATGCTTTCTTACTGACCAGGAGCACCTCTGTCTTATCTGGATTAAGTTTCAAATTGTTTGCCCTTATCCAGTCCATTACCGATGACAGGCACTGGTTTAGGACCAGGACAGCCTCCTTGGATCAAGGTGGGAAGGTGTAGTGTCAGCATATTGATGACACTGCACCCCAAAACTCTGGACAAGCTCTCCCAGCGGCTTCATGTATATGTTAAATAGCATATAGATTCCTATTGTATATGTACTTTCTGGGGAATTGAAAGAAGACTAACAGTCCTTCAGACTTACTGAACTCTCTTGTTTGTCCATACAGCAATGACTAGGGGAAGACAGTAGTTCAGATGTGAGAAAAGCAATGTTTATAATTTGGGGGAAAGAACTGATGGAGAAATGAGGTCTAACTGGTGGAGAGAATTGGATGCTTTCCATGAGCTTGTGAGAAACACAAGAATAATGGTTCTTGTCTTACTACATCATAAGACCATTTAATTCTATAACTCTCAGATGACTGAATCTGACAAACCAAATTCTAGATCAAGCCAAATCCTTGCTTAGCCAGCTGAAGCTTAAGAGCAAAACACTAACTAATCTTTCTGGACGATCTCTATTTATTTATCGCCACTGGAGTGGATCTATCGTGTAACTTCCTAAGAACTATTTTCCACATGAATGAAAGGATAACTGCAAGCATTTAGCTGTAGAGATAACAGCTACAGAAAAGACAGTAGTATACAAGTCACAAGTTTACATTTCTCTTTCACCTCCACCTATATCAAGAGACTATTTTAAATGAATTCTAGTATTTTAAATAATGGGATCATATTTATGTCATGGCTTTGGTTTTCTGAGACTTACCTCTGAGTCTGCATTCCAAAAAATGTTTGGCAGATTGACTTTTTAACTGTCACTAGTGTTTCCATAAAGCAAACATGGATGTCATGTAACATGTGTCTCACATTTTTCATAATCTTCTAAGGCATTTTTCCTATCTCATGAAGTAGAATTCCTGTCAAATAATATGGTGAGCCACAAGAAAAAAATATGACTAACAATTTTGAACAAAAATAAGCTAAGTTACTTTCTTCATATTTAGTAGAGGGAAATAACAAGGATTGTTTCCATAGATGACCAGTTTAAAGTAAGAAAGAAGGGGAGGTTCTGGTTGGGGTGCCCCAGATTAGTGTGATCCATATGACTACCACACATGATAGGGCTTTCCCAGTGATGGCATCTTGGTTATGGAACATCCTTCCATTAGAGATCAGATTGTCTCTAACACACTTACCTTTCAGTTGTCAGTTAAGAACAGATCTAGAAAGAAAGTTTCCAGCAATAAATGTGCGCTTGATGTTTCTTATGCTGCTAATTGTTTGAATTGCTTTCCTTTTCTTTTAGCAGACATTTGTATTTTATCATTTTACATATTTCTAATTTGTGATTTGAATTGTATTTTCATGTAAGGATGTTAGCCATTTTGAGCTCTTTTAGGTAAGGTAGGATAGACATAAAATATTCATCAATAAGGGCTATAGTACATAATTCTAAACAATTTTTATTAAAACATGATTTGGACAAATAGTATCATGTTTGTTACATTCACTCTTACTAGTACCGTTGTCCCTAATATGAAAAGCCGAGTAAGTGGAGCTATGCTTTGATGTAAACTACTAATACTTATGATGCTAGAAATATACATTTTTGCATTACACAACATTAGCTCTGCATTTTCAAAGTAAAAGTTTTAATTTTAAAAAAGAAAGTTGTAAATGTCTGAAATGATATAAACCTTATTCAATCACATATTCTTTTTAACCTAAGGAATTGGAAGTTTGAAAATAAAAAATTCACTTTCTTTGCATATAACCATACTTAGATATGGACAATGACGAAAGCAGAAGTAAACTGTATATCCTATTTATGTGTAGCTGGTGTAACATGCAAAAATGGACTTACATGAGAGAAATGCATCAGCTTCAGATATAGAACTGCTAACTTCTGTAAGTACGGCTGAGCCACATCTCAAAAGCCAAGTCTACTCTCATCAATGCAAAAGCAAACCTGATCAGCTGTTCCTGTTTAAATGAGCTCAGCAGTGCAATTATACATGGACTGCTTGCTGATATTCTCAGGGTCAGATCACAATACAAGGCTTTTGGACCTGTACCTGAGTAAGAAGATATGGAAACCTTCATCTGTGTCAAACCCAGATCTGTTTTTATTGAGCAAAATCTGGTTGCTTAGATCAGTGCATATGACAGACACAGAAGGTTTCACAGGGATCAAAGAGCATGTGTTGTGCTGTCTTGGTACAAGAAAAATTCCTTGAAGCTTGGCAGGCATCTACAACAAGCAGCATCTTCTCAATGGTGATGCCAGTTTTGTGCAATATCCTCCAGGTCTGCTAGGCCTTTATACTCTTTGAGGCACAAGGCCAAGATCTGGCTCTTCCCCAAAACTATCACTTGGCATATTTTAGTTCTTTCCTGATATTTATGGTCCTGTTACTTCAAATGCTTATCTGTTAAGGAATGGGCCTGTATTTTTATACCTTTCTTGGCTTAAATAGCTTGAGTGTCTCTTTCAGTGGAAAGTCAGGGTACAAATCAGTTGATTTTCTATAATGTTGTATTGTGTATTTAGGATTTTATCTTTCATTGATTTTACATTTTCAGTTCCTTCCATTTATATTGATAAATCATATTTTGTTTTTTCTTTCAAAGATAGACAGGTATCCTTGGTTTCTTTACATTACCCCTTTGGGCAGTGGAGTGGACCATCCATTAGGCACAATGGACTGGTTTCTTCAGGCAGCAGAATACCAGAAGTGGAAAACATACCACTACCCTCCTTTTGGAAGGGCTCTGCCACTCCATGGCCCAACCTGCCTCTTACTGCCCCCTTCCTTCTCCCTCCTTTGCTTCACCTTGAGCCTTTTTTGTGCTTGCTGTGCTTGCATCTCAGACCCTGTGACTCTAGAGTCAAGCCTCTGAATCTATTTTCTTTCTTCCACTGCTTGCCTCACTGCCTGTCTACCAGCTTACTCTCTATGAATCAGTACCATTTGCACAAAGCAGCCAGCACTGCTTTAAAGAGAAAGTTTAAAGAGAGCAGGGCAGGCAGAGAGCAGAGGCATTGTCAACACTACATCAGTCAATCAACCAATTCTTTATTATGGCCCAGAGACCCAGCATAATCAAATTTATAATATATAAAATAAATTAAAAGCACAAGGAACAATTAGTCAATTCATACAGAAAGAGGTTATTTCAGACATTTTCCCCTGGTACAGAAGTTAGCTGTTCCTCAGACAAAAACTTGGCAACCACCAAGGTCACATGGGGTATCTTATCTTCTAATAAGGATTTGACATAAAATTGGGCCCATTTTACTGATAGATTCGCCATTAATGGATTAATCGTGTTGTCCAGCCTGCTTGTAGAAACCACAAGACAAAAGCATGTGCTTTATGGATTCTACTTCCTGATTACTCCAAGGACATAATCTTGCAGCACAAGGGACACTAGCAAATCTACCTCAGAGCATTACAGAGATAAAAACATCGTATCTGGCCTTAGTAAAACATTTGTGATTCCTTCCAGCACTACATGGCAAAGAACAGGGTAAGAAGCTGAGGGAGATGGAGGGGGGTGATGCTAGTAGAGAGAGGAAGCAAGGTGAGGTAGGTGGGAAAGGTACAAATCATGAAAGGTGGTGATCTTTTCCTTCCTACTGGAGGTGTCAGAGGGCCTTTGCAGACTGCCAGAAATAGTGTACATTAAATTGAGGCACTGCCCTGGCTCAGTGCTAGGGAATCATGGGAACTGTAATTTATTATGGCACCAGAGCTCTCTGATGGAGAATGTCAGGGATGATGGGAGTTGTAGCTCTTCACCTCTGGCTCTAACTCACCACCTTGTTATGCAGCAGAGCTGACCAGCTTTGATCAGTGGTTGATGCTTCTTTCCCAAGCAGCAGAGTTTCAGAGAATAGGCTGAAGACCCTGACAAACTCTCCAAGCCTTCTCACCCTTCTTCCTGAGATGTCTCCAAACTTCTCCAGGATTCTTCTGGCTCTTGTATCTTCACTCAAGACACCAGACAACTCAGTAGTCTTATATAAAAGATCTACTTTATTCTACTATATATAAATACTATATGCCCTACAAATCACAATCTCTAAAACTACTCCACACCACAATATGCATTGGCAAACATTGCACTTATAGCCATTGTTAATCACCACCCACTAGTCAGTTTCCACCCAGTGGGTGTGTACATTCATTTTGATTGGTTTACATGGATCATCCCATACTTAAGACCAACCCAAGTATTTCATCATTTTACCTTGACTACTTAATGAATCTCAGGTGTTTGCAATCTATAACAGGTGTTTTCAATATACACTCTATAACTTTGTCCTTGTCTCTCAAGGCTTCCAAACTATATTATCCTTTTCACCTGTGTAGCTTCATGATTGCTCCTGCTTAATCACTGTGACTTTCACATACACATTTTATTTCTATTACTGTATGTCCCATGTTGCATTTTCCTTAACATTCTGGCAGACTGCCAGAAATAGTGTACATTAAATTGAGGCACTGCCCTGGCTCAGTGCTAGGGAATCATGGGAACTGTAATTTATTGTGGCACCAGAGCTCTCTGATGGAGAAGGCTCAATGTCCCGAAAAAAATACAATTCCCATGACTCCCTAGCACTGAGCCAGGGCAGTGCCTCAATTTAATGTGCACTATTTCTGGCAGTCTGCAAAGGCCTAGAGTCTGGATCTCACCTGTTGGTCATCTACTAGTGATGCACAGGCTGGATTCTCACCTTTAGCAGTTTAGCAGTTGCAAGGCCTCATATCCTCAGATATTTTGAATTCAACTGAAGTCGAATTGTCCAAAATTTGATGAAGATCTGCTTTGGTGCATGGCTGAATGATGATGTATCTGCTTCAGAAAATAAATCTAAAGGCATCATGTATTTGTTGTGGCAAACTCAACTAGTACAGATTGTTTGTGTACTTATATCCCATCTCTCTCTCAGTGCAAGACTTAAGGGAAATTACAACACAGACTAATAAATTATCACATTAAAAACAGAAAAGAACAATTTATGCTCCTTTTACTGAAGCTCCACTGTCCACTTGCATATCTGTGTATATGCTGCAGGACCTGAGTCAATCAGTCACCTGCAGGAGCATACTTGCTTTTCAATAAATAAATAAATAAATAAAAGTGCTTGCCCTTCTCAATTTTACTGTAAACATGTGGTGCCCAATAGCTATCTAACTCATGATGCAACTGATGGAACTTTTTAGGCTTTCTCAATGTGTGCTGATTCAAGTATGTATGCAGAGCCCAGAACATGGCAATGTTACTTTTTGGACTACAACTCCCAAACTTGGGAGTAATGGGAGAATTCTGGGAGTTGTGGTCCTAAAAGGTCACTTGGGACTACAGTAGCAAAAGAAATGGAAAGTATCTTTTCCAAGCCATCATAGGCCTTGTCTGCATGGGTCAAAAGGCCTGTTTCCCTCTTGTTCTGCCATAGTTCTGTCCAGATGACCCACAGTCCCAAATCCTGGTTCTGTTGTGAGCAGTCCAGACAAGGTCCACCACATTTAGCACCAGAACTGCTGTATAACAACTTTATGATGGATTAAAATAATATAACTCTTGCTCCAGATCTTCCCAGAAGATCTGAAGCCCTTCATTTCGATACCAGGGGAGCTATTGGCAGAGGTGTCCTGCTGAGCTGCCCAGCAGATCCACTGCCACTGTGGGTCCCTCACTCTGAGGTCAGAACAAGATACCTCACCATGTGACCAGCTTAAACTAGCAAAAACTAAAATGATTGCTTAACATTCCAATCCTAATACTCAATGCTATCCCCCTATTTGATTTAAATATACAATAAAAGCCATCCAGGTTTTCTTGAATTCTTCAATTGTTTTTTTCTGTATTGCCTGAGTCAATTTATCACTTTCCATTAAATCATAAATTTTCATAATCCAATTATTTATCTCTGGTATTTTCTTTTCTTTCCATTTGGAAGCATAGATAATTCTTGCTGCCGTGGTCATATAAAATATAAGTGGACCGTATTCCCATTCAATATAGGGCCTTTGCAGACTGCTAGAAATAGTGCAAATTGAATCCACTTTAACTGCCCTGGCTCAGTGCTAGGAAATTATGGGAATTGTATTTTTTTCTGAGACATCGAGCCTTTTCTGTCAGAGAGCTCTGGTGCCATAATAAACTACAGTTCCCATGATTCTTTAGCACTGAGCCAGGACAGTTAAAGTGGACTCAATTTGCACTATTTCTGGCAGACTGCAAAGGCCCATAGTCTTCTTGATTGATGCTTAATAGATATCTCACCAGATCTTTTTTATCTTAAATTTTAGTATTTTTTCTATTGTCTCGTATATTTCGTCCCAAAACTTTTTTGCCAATGTGAAATTCCACCACATATGGTAGAAAGTACCAAGGTCTCTTTCACATTTCCAGCATTTATTTTTCTAGTTTTTATAGATTTTTGCCAATTTAAAAGGGGTAAGGTACCATCTATATAACATTTTATAGAAATTTTCTTTCAAATTGTAGCTTAGGGTATATTTTAATCTTTTTGTCCACATTTTCTCCCATTGATCTAAACTTATAGGGTGTGCCACATCTTGGACCCATCTTATCATTTGAGATTTAATCCTTTCATCTTCCAATTCCAATGTCAATAACAATTTATATTTAAAAAATTATCCTGTGATTTTCTTCTGATTTAACTATCTTTTCCAATCCTGAATCTGCTTCTTGAATATTATTTCATTTTTTATCTAAGTCAAATCTTTCTTTTATCTGATAGTAGGTGAAATAGGTACATTTTAACCCTTCTTCCTTTACTTGATCTAATCATTTTAATTCCATCTCTTTTCCCTTCAATAAGTCCTCATATGCAACCTATTTCTGATCACTTAATTTTCTTTTATTAAAAAAGGCTTCATTTATTGAGGCCCATTTAGGTACTCCTTTTTTTTTTTTTTTTTTTTTTTTTTTTTTTTTTTTGCTTCTTTCACTATATTCTTACTACACAATAAATATTCATTCAGCTGCCATCTATAGGATTTCGTATCATTTCTAAGTACCATTAGTACTGATTGTGGTCAGACCATATTTTCGGAAGCGTTTCTATTTTATCAATCATTTTAAACATATGTGTTGAGATAAAGAACATATCAAGTCTTGCCCAGGAATTATGGACATTGGAGAAAAAAATGAATTCCTTTTTTCCTTATATTTCTCCATACATCTCTCATATTCAATCTGTCTAACATTTCAAAAAAGTATTTGGGCAATTTTCCTTGATTTGTTTTAATCTTTTTTTCTGAGGCCCTATCTACTATAGGGTTAATAACCCCATTCCAGTCCCCGATTGCTATAATGTTATCATAATTTGGTTCCTCTATTTGTTGTAGAAGTTTTTTGTAGAATTTATTTCTCCTCTCAATGGGAGTGTATACCCCAACCAATAGTATTTTTCCTAATTGAATCTTCAATTCTACTATTATATATCTTCCTTTGGTGTTGTTAAAAATTTCTTTTGTTTCAAATCTTTTATTTACATATAGTACCACTCCTTTTTTCTTTTTATCTTTTATCGCTGAGATGAATTCCTTCCCTAATCTATAGGTTTTTTTAAATATTTCCTATCTTTTACTTTGATATGTGTTTTCTGGAGGCAGTTTATATTTAGTTTTTTCTTCTGTAGATAATGGAATATTTTCCTCCTTTTCTGAGGGGAGTTTAGGCCTTTTAAATTCCATGGTAAGCATCTAAATTGATTTATAATTTTGAATTTTATTTGTCTGTTTTAGTCCTTAATATGCACAGTTAATTTCCTTTCAATTTATAGTGTTCTAGATCCCATTCTAAATCTGGTTCTTCTTCTTGTTCTTAGGATCATAGAATCATAGAGTTGGAAGAGACCACAAGGGCCATCCAGTCCAACCCCCTGCCATGCAGGAAACCCCCTTCTTCATCCTCTTCCTCTTCATTTGATCTTATTAAATGAATTAAATCTCCTTCTAGCTCCTGTTCCTGGTGTTCTTCTAAGAGTTGTAGTTCTTCTAGTGTTAATGATCTCAGTCTCTCCCTGTCTTCTTGCTCCAATTGCTGTTGACAGTGTGTTTCTATTTGTTTGAGGTCTTCCATTCCATCTTCCTCTCTCTTCTGTGTCATATCTTCCTTCCTCTCTTCTCTATCTTTTCTTCCTTTTCTTCCCCTTCTTTCCAGATAGTCTCTGAAGAATCTAAAAATTTAATTATAATTCTTCTATTATTTAGCCAGAATGACAGACCCTCCAGTTGTATCCATCTATAAATAATTTCACGGTCCTTTAATGAGGTTGTTAAAAAGGTGTAATATTTTCTTTTACAGAGGATCCTCATGGGTATATCTTTGAAAATCTGGAGCTCTCTTCCATCAATTGTTAACGGAGATTCACTATGTCTTCTCAATTGGCTGTCTCTTGTCTGTTTTCTTACAAAATATATAATAATATCTCGAGGTAATTTCTTTTATCTTGCTATTTTGGAATTTAGCCTGAAAATCCTGTCAATCTCCAATTCAATTTTTTTTCTTTTTCCAGAAATGCCGCCAATTTTCGAAGAAATGTCTTCATTAATTCCTCCCCTCTAGCTTTAGGAAATCCTCAAATCTTAACGCATCTCTCTCTAAATCTCTGTTCCCATTGAGCTTTCTCATCTAGATCATCCTCTCTCTTTAATTTCAATTTCTGAAATTTTTCTTCTGCTATCTCTGCTTTTTCTTTTAATAATCTAACTTTTTGTTTTGTTATGAACATTTTGCTTGCTAATTTTTCCACAGTTTGATTTATTTCATTTCTGTCCTAATCTCCTGATGGATTTCTGCTTTAAAGTCTTTCATTTCCTGTCTCAGATCCATCCTTAATTTCCTGATTTCCTTGAGTAAAATTTGATTTGAAGGTTGGTGTTTGTTTGTTTTTTGTTTGTTTGTTTGTTTGTTTGTTTTGCTCTAAAGATGGCTTTCTTATAAATTGTAACTGAGATTGTGATTTGCTTGTGTTATTTTTGGAGGTTTGGCTTCTCAGGCTCATTGCCATTTTGGTTTTGTTCATCCAAATTGGGTTGTTTTTTTTAATGTTGTAATAGATTATGAGGGGAAGCACAAGGCCACCCTGGGAAGCTGCGGATCGGGGCTAAGGTATCCGCACTCCTCGGCCCCAATGTGCTGCATCCCAGGCCCTTCTGCAAGACGCCGAAGGTGCGCCGCAAAAGGCCTCCGATGCACTTTCAGTGCCTCTTCCGCTGCAGCATGTGTGGACGCTGCAGCAGAAGTGCGTCATTGGAGTGCTGGCCGTGCAGAGGGCCGGCCACTCCGATGATGTTTTCGGGAAGGGGTTGGGGTGCCCAGCGTGAGGCTGCCCCTCCCCTTCCTGGCCTCAAAAACGGTGCTTTGTGCCGTCTGCTTAGGCCCTACGTTTCCCAAATACAATTGGTTATCTAAAAATAGATCCGGTGATATATCTCTAATTATTTTCTAATTTGAAAAAGACAACTGTTTTTCTTCAATTACAAATTATTGACTGACAATCCCCAATCCAATGTCCTCTAGATATTAAGTAGTTATCTACAAAAGAGGTGAGTGGTGTCACTTACTCTTTTTATAACTATCCTTATATCCTCTCTTTTTATCTATAACCCAATATTCTCTCTTCCTTTTACCTTTCTGCCACTAGAGTCTGCTATTTTCCTTTGCCAACTTTCAATTACACAGTAGCTCTCTCTCTTCATGTTTATCTTTGTTCTATCCACCTTAAAGGAAGGAAACTACAAGACTCAGAGTTCTCCTTACTTCCTATTTCCCCCTCTTGCCTTTCCTCAGGTTATTGTTCCTTTCTTAAAGAGGCCTCTACCTTCTTTTCATTTGCATTTATCCACCCTCTCCTCCCCAAGGCTCTTTCCCCCCCACTTTTCTCTTCCCTCTCCTCAGATCCAAACCCTCAGCAGAGGGAGTCCTCCAAGTATCCCCTCGCCTCTCTCAGGAGTTCCAACCTAGTTCTTCCTCTGCCTTCTCTGTCTCCCCACTTCTTTGTCACTTGTCTCCAGTCTCTCCAACAAAGAAGAAGCAGACACAAACAGGGCCACAATCCACGCTGCTTCCCCAGCTGTCTCTCCATCACCCTTCCAACTGTCTTTCCCAAAAGTCAGATTCACAAAGGGTCACAATCCACACCACTTCTACAGCTGTCTCTCTCCTCCCCCAGCTGGCTCTCAAAAGCCATATAAAGATGAACCTCAAATTCTAAAAACTGAGGTGGAAGCTGCAATAAAAGAAATAAAAGAAATGGCAAAAAACAAGACTCCAGGAACAGATGATATACCAATAGAACTGTTGCAATCCATACTGACAGAGTCAACTCTAGTGCTTATCAACATATATCAACATATGTGGAAAACAAAATCATAGAATCATAGAATCATAGAGTTGGAAGAGACCACAAGGGCCATCCAGTCCAACCCCCTGCCATGCAGGAACTCCCAATCAAAGCATCCCCGACAGATGGCCATCCAGCCTCTGCTTAAAGACCTCCAAGGAAGGAGACTCCACTACTCTCCGAGGGAGTGTGTTCCACTGTCGAACCGCCCTTACTGTCAGGAAGTTCCTCCTAATGTTGAGGTGGAATCTCTTTTCTTGCAGCTTGCATCCATTGTTTCGGGTCCTAGTCTCTGGAGCAGCAGAAAACAAGCTTGTTCCCTCCTTAATATGACATCCCTTCAAATATTTAAACACAGCTATCATATCACCTCTCAGCCTTCTCTTCTCCAGGCTAAACATCCCCAGCTCCCTAAGTCGTTCCTCATAGGGCTTGCTTTCCAGACCCTTCACCATTTTAGTTGCCCTCCTTTGGACACGCTCCAGTTTCTCCACATCCTTTTTGAATTGTGGTGCCCAGAACTGGACACAGTATTCCAGGTGAGGCCGGACCAAAGCAGAATATAGTGGCACTATTACTTCTCTTGATCTAGACACTATACTTCTACTGATGCAGCCTAAAATTGCATTGGCCTTTTTAGCTGCTGCATCGCACTGTTGACTCATGTTCAACTTGTGGTCCACCTGGATTCCTAGATCCCTTTCACAGGTAGTCTCATTCAGCCAAGTGTCCCCCATCGTATATCTGTACTTTTCGTTTTTCCGCCCTAAGTGCAGTACCTTACATTTCTCTGTGTTGAATTTCATTTTGTTAGCTTTGGCCCAACTTTCTAGTCTGCTCAAGTCATTTTGAATTTTGATCCTGTCCTCTGGGGTATTAGCTACTCCTCCTAATTTGGTGTCATCTGCAAATTTGATAACTATGCCCCCAATACCGTCATCCAAGTCATTAATAAAGATATTGAATAGCACTGGGCCCAGGACAGAGCCCTGTGGCACCCCACTGGTCACTTCTTTCCAGGTTGAAAAGGAGCCATTGTTGAGCACCCTTTGTGTTCGACCAGATAACCAATTACAAATCCATGTAACAGTTACTTTGTCTAGCCCACATTTTACCAACTTGCTTGCAAGAATGTCATGGGGAACTTTGTCAAAGGCCTTACTGAAATCAAGATATACTATATCCACAGCATTCCCTTCATCTACCAAGCTGGTAATTTTATCAAAAAAAGAGATCAGATTTGTCTGGCATGACCTGTTTCTCTGAAACCCATGTTGACTTTTTGTGATTATGAAATTATCTTCCAGATGTTCACAGACTCTCTGTTTAATGATCTGCTCCAGAATGATGGCCAACAGATTGGAAGCAATCAATATATATCCCCATCCACAAAAAAGGAGACACAAGAGACTGCAACAACTATAGAACCATAACACTAATCTCCCATGCAAACAAAATTATGCTCAAAATACTGCAACATGGACTCCAACCACACATGGAGAGAGAAATCCCAGAGGTCCAAGCACAGTTCAGGAATGGAAGAAGCACCCAGGATCACATTGCAAATATACAATGGCTAATGGAGCATAGCAGGAAGTTCCAAAAGAAAATCAGCATGTGCTTTATCATGAAAGGCTATGGAACACCCTTAAAGACATGGCAGTGCTAACACATCTGATAATCCTAATTAGGAATCTGTACTCAGGACAAGAGGCTACTGTCAGGACAGAACACGGAGAAACAGAATGGTTCCCAAATAGCAAAGGAGTCAGACAAGGATGCATCCTATCACCCTACCTATTCAACTTATACACAACATATTGTAAGGAAAGAAGGCTTTGGCATAGAAGGAAGAGGGGTGAAAATGGAGGAGGAGGAAGGAATATCAACAATCTGAGATATGTTGATGACACCATAATTACTAGCAGAAAACCTCACAGACCTGGAACAACTACTAAGGAAGATGAAAGAAGAAAGTGCTAAGGCAGGCTTACTGTTGAACATAAAGAAAACAAAAATAATGACCACAGAGAACTTACACACATTTAAACTAGACAATGAGGAAACAGAAATAGTAAAAGAGTTCTCATATATGGGATCAAACATTGATCGGAATGGAGACTGAGCCAGGAAATCAGGAGAAGATTAAGAATGGGGAGGGCAGCTATGAAAGAACTAGAAAAGATCCTAGAATGCAAAGACATACACCTCTGCACAAAAGTCAGAATCATACAAGCCAATCATACATGGCTATATCTCCAGTTAAAAGAAGAATATGATCCAATAATGCATAAGGAATAAGAAAACTTCTGAAACTACAAACCTTACACCTTGACAAGGAGTGGCCTTAATTTAGAGGACATTACCACTCTTGCCTCCAGCACCACACTCTGAATTCCCTTCTTCAACCTTGGAAATTCTATTCAGTTAAATTTATTTCAGTTTTATAGTATCCCTCTGGGATCCAAGCTCTACTTGTAGACAGATTTTATACAGAGAGATAAAGTGAGTTTGTTCTGTGGTTAAGGCAAGGAAAACATTAAACTTTCTCACACTTGTTGCATTTGTGCTATTCAAGCATATTTCAGACTGATATATGCTTGTTTTTTTACCCAGAGTAAATTTCCAGATTTAGAAAAAGTTACTTTCTGGACTACAACTGGGTGTTTTGTAACAAATTTGCACTCCAATTGCACTTTATTTTCACTGCATAATTGCCCTGGTGTGAAGAACAATGTACCTTGCTTGAGAGCAAAATTAACCAGTCCACTAAGGGTGTATCTACAATGTAAAAATGATGTAGTTTGACACCACTTTAAGTGCTGTAGCTCCAGCCTATGTAATACTGGGATTTGTAGTTTTACAGGGAGTTTAGCCTTCTCTGCCAGAGTGCTGGTGCTTTACAAAACTAGAAATTTCAGATTTGGGGGGTGGCACCATGGCAGTTAAAGTGGTATCACACTGCATTGTTTCTATAGTGTAGATGCATCCTTAGTCTTTATTTTCAAGCAAGCAGGTAACATTTTCTAAGAATTTTCTTTGCAGCATAGGCTTCTAAGGGGGCTGTACAGACCGGCACTTTAGGATGGCCTGGAGGTGGAGTGGGGGTGTGGTGACTGCATACTGGCTGCCCTGACTCCACCCTGATGCTGCCATCAAGCCGCCCACCCGACCAGACTGCAGGTGGCAGAAAGGCCTGTCTTTGGTGCAACATTTAGATGTGCTGCACCAAAGAAATGCCAAAAACCTGCCACTGCAGCTAGGGTGGCTTTTTGCCCCTCTAAAAAGGAGCGGCATTTTGCCAGCTCTTTTTAGAGTTGCAAAGTGCCAGTTCAGGGCTGCGACATGCGGTTGCCGCAACCCTGATCTGGTGAGCAAAGGGGCGGCTTGTCACCGCCCCTTTCAGGTGGTCTGTTCAGCCCTAACTTCCTAAAGCAGAGTCTATAGGGGCCTTCTAAGCAACAGCACTAGACTGTAAAATGTCACTTTTCCCCATCTTTTTTTTTTCACTACAAAAGTAATGATGTTTTCATCACTTGTTCATTTCTCTATATTAGTTTTCAGTGGAGTGGTTTTGATTTCAAGTTCTGTAGGTTATATCAGGTGTGGATTGGATTTTTTTAAAAATGGATCATCATAATTTGAATGCATTTTCCTGTTGTTTTACTCTTCTGTAAGGTTACCTAAGTGTTCCATTAAGAGCAAAAAGGTGAGATTTTAAAAATCCAGTAAATAATAAAGAAATGCCACATGGCATCCCATTTCAATCAGGAGAACATTTACTTTATAAATGTTCTGTGAGAGTAGATTAATGGTATATAACTATTCTGTCTTCAGCAATCTAAAAATGATGCCAATCTATTTTTATTATTTTTTCCACAAGCCAAGCTTCAAAGAAATAAGTCAACTGGATTGGCATAGTGAAAGCAGTATTCCCTAGGATCATCTGTAATTTATTTCCTTGTAGACCTTGAGGATGACCATGACTGTCCCAGGTAAAGATCCCTGCAGACACTGTAGTGAAATGTTATTGCTCTCTCGCTCTCTCTTTTGAATGCTTTAAATCCTTCAAAGACTGAAGAAACATTTCCATTACTGGACCAAATTTTCTCCCAAGGTTTTCAGCATGGAGATCTTTTAAGCAAATGAGAGAGGAACAAAAGCCAAGTGTTTGTTGTCTGGGCTTGTGATATAATTCAGTGACATTAATACAACTTGGGATTGGGGAGGTTACACTCTTTGTTGCGTCTACTTGTCACAAAATAAAAGATGGTCCAGTGTTAAATGACATGGCCCTGACTGGGATGATTATTGCAGAAGGAGTACACCATGACATTCAAGGGATTCATATATGAAGAAGAAAAATTACATTTGTCAGTTTCAGATAAAGCTTATTGTTTCAACCTTGAGGGAACAGACATGATACAGATCCCTAATAACTCTGCAGTATAAGAAAAAAAATCTAGGGCAGTAAAACCATGAAAGATTTTTTTTTTTTTTACAGCTGTTAGAATTAACTGTATAGAGAGATGATTGAATTCCCTGTTACAGTGCAATCTCATTTATCCAACTGGCCTAGGGAACCTCTGAAGAATTCAGATAAATATTCAGATAAGCGGGCATGCTATTTATACAGTGTTCCACTAATAGGGGTTATATAGGGCGCACACAGTGAATTCATATCCATTGGAGTTTTGAATAACTGAGCATCTTGGGCTGAGGGTGTTCTACATTAATGGGCTATACTACATGGGCAGATTTTGAGGATGCAGAACTGAGCATCATTCTTTATTAATATTTACCGGGTAATAAGAAACCAGCTACAATTCTATCTAGTTGTGGGGGGAAGAGAGGAATACATTTATATTTGCACATTTCTCATTGTAGCCATGTCACAACGCAAGAGAAACTGGGAGACACTTGTTGAACATATGAATCTACAATTCTGTTCTTAACATAGTACACAACTTAATATTGTATCTCTAAAATGACTATTCAGGTTCTTATACAGGGGAAGTTATGAACAGTCTACTCATCATGTTTTGTGTTCACTCTGTGGATAGTTGCTTCAGCCTGAGAAGAGTGGCATCTTCAAAGAAGAGATGCATGCTTTTACCACAAATGCATTCTTAGCAATTTTCCTATATTACAAGAAATATGTAATATAGGACCCTTTTGAATCCAGTGGACACAGTGATGGAATGGATCTATTTCTGAATCCGTGCAGTATGGTGCAATGGTTTGAGCACTAGATTATAATTCTGTAGACCAGAGTTTGAATCCCGGCTCAACCATGGAAACCCAGTAGGTAACCCTGGGCAAGTCACACTCAGCCTCAAGGATGGTAGTGACAACCCCTCCTCTGTAGAAACCTGCCAAGAAAACCCCATGATAGGTTTGCCTTAGGGTCCCCATAAATCGGAAATGACTTGAAGGCACACAGCAACACCATGAGTTGGATAGGGAATCTCACAGAAAGACAAACCAAAAAAGAAAATACCATAGATCTATCTGTGTCTGGATTTGAATAGGAAAAGGGGCCACATGGCAAATAGCCTGGGAGTTACATGGATCTTCTCCTTCATCTACATAGTTATATAATTATATATTAGTTAATTTATATTCCACCTCCAATGAATCCAAGGTGGGATATATATTTCTCCTCCTCTCCACTTGATCCTCACAATAATCCTGAGAAGTAGTTCAGGTTGAGAGAGAATGAATGACCCAAGAGCACCAAGTGAATTCCATGGCTGAATGAGGACCTGAACTAGGATCTCCCAATTCCAGCACTCTAACCACCATGTTACTCTGACTGTTATTTACTTGACAGAGTACAGAGTTGGATATACAGCTGCTGGTGCCCTGTGAATTCTAACTTAGATGGGACACTGAATTCAGGTTGCAGAATTCACGTTTCCAGGGCCTGACATAATCTACTGAGCTTAAAATATGGTGAACACAAATGAAAACAACATCTTATCCAGGATGGATTAATGCAAAATTGTGCAGAAGTATTAGTGCTGGTGAAGAGGGAGGACAATGTGCCACATCCTCTATCTTTCTGAATGTCACATATGGTGGTGAACAAGAACTTATTGTATTAGCCTCCAGAAACTACACAGATGTTTTGTGGTTTCTTGAGGAACATTTTATGCTCAATTGCATGAAGCACATTTGTTTAATGTTGCCATTTGCAGTATAAAACAAAGTTCCTGGGCCTTTGTCATTTATATGAAAAATTAAGAATCAGCAGGTGCAGCTTTTCTGTGCATGATATACCTGCTAAAAGTCTCCCTTCTGGGCACAGCAGAAGAAGCACTCTGGCAAGACAAAAAGGAGAGCTTGGGAAAATGATACTTGTGTAGAATACTGCTCCCAGATTATAGGAGTCAAAATACAGCAAAGCTTTACAAGTTTTGTGAGGAAACAACAGGGAAGGCAGTAAGAAAATAGGAGGACTGCATAGATTTTGTCTACTCTGACTGAGAGCCACGGTCCTAAGCAAAGGTCTTCCAACTTGTTTGTTACTACTACTACTAATAGTATCATCATCATAAATCCAACCTTTCTCCCAATATAGGGACAGGATATGCTAGGAATGGCATCTTGGGCACTCTACAAACAAGTTAGAGATTGAGTCTCCCTTATCCAAAATGCTTGGGACCAGGAGTGTTTTGGATTTCAGAGTTTTTCAGATTTTGGGATATTTGCATATACATAATGAGATATCTTGGAGATGAGACCAAAGTCTAAACATGAATTTCATTTATACCTTATATACATAGACTGAAGGTAGTTTTATACATAATATTTTAATAATTTTGTGCATGAAGCAAAATTTGTGTACACTGAACCATCAGATAACAAAGGTGTCACTATCGCAGCCACCCATGGAGACCATTTTGGATTCTGGAATATTTCAGATTTCAAAATTCTGGATAAAGGAATTCAACCTGTACAGTCAGCCCTCAGTATTCATGGATTCTGCATCCATGGATTCAATCAACTATGAATTAACCCCCCCTCAAAATAATCCCAAAAACAAACCTTAATTTTGCCATTTTATATAAGGGTCACCACTTTACTACCCCATTTTATATAATGGGACTTGAGCATTAATGGATTTTGGTTTCCACAGGGGTGGGGGTTTCCCGGAACCAACCCCAGCAGATACCAATGGCTCACTGTATGTTCTCTCATTAAGCTATGTCCATTCCTAAAAGCCTCATTTACACTAAGTATTCTTTTTGCACACTAGAAAGAACCTAGACAGACCTGCACATTCTCTAAAAAAGTGAACATATCTTCCTCAGAAGGAAAATTGATGTGGAAACTATTATTGCAGGAGCAACATTTGAAAACCACCACCAATCCATACAAGCTTTCCCCAGTGTATTGCTGTCCAGATGTGTTAGACTACATTTCCCATCACTCCCAGGCAGCATTGCCTGTAGTATAATACTATGATGGGAAATTCAGTCCAGCCCATTTGTAGAGGACCCAGTTGGTACAGGGAAGCTGTCTTAAGGGGTCCTAGAAGTCATTTGTCCAAGCTTTCTTTCAAAACTACCAAGGAAACCTCCATAACCTCCATGGTAAATTTATAATGTGGAGAATCTTGCTGGCTGGAGTGTTCAAAATGAACTAGATTATCTTTGCCTTTCTTTGGGGCTCAGTCATTCCTTTTACTTGATCAGATTTTGGTATCTCTCCCTCTTTTTTTTTAAGGTAAGATTTTTGGAGGAGGAAAATGGAAGATGAAGCAAAAATTTGTGTTTAATATATCAGTGTGTGACTTGCAGGACCCGAGATAAAGCACAACCATTACCTTCTCATGAAGGCTACAGCCTTGGCATTACTAACCCTTCCTGAATGACATGGTACAGAAAAGGCTGTTAAGGGGAGGCTAATGCCTATACAGCCAGTGTAATGAAGAAATGGGAGGTTTAGGCGCAGGGAAGCACAGCTCCAACAGAAGGAGCTGAAAAGATATAGATAAGATTAGTGACATATGTAAAGGCACAGATACTGTGTGACAAAGTCTGTGCGGCTGAATAGACTGAAGCCAGCAGTAATAGGAAGCCCATGTTCTTCCTAATCCTCCCAGATAAGCTGTTCCATCCAGAATTATCAGCCAACAATCTTCAGGGTATCAGGCTGAAAATGAAGTTTCAGACTGCTTTGATTCCTCATCCATAAATGAGAAAGTGCCTGAAGGATCTTTATTTATTCTCACTCCCACCGAAACACTCTTCAAAAAGTGCCAATATACTAGCAACAGATGCATAAAGCCTCCGTTTGTTTGATTGACAGAACACGATATAAAGCAACCCTCACTTGACATTTCAGTTTCATATGACTCCTAGCAAGGGGGAAAGGAAGAGAGAGAGTGGGGAGGGAATATACTTCACCAGAAAATAAAGGAGGATTTATGCAAACTCACAGATAATGTTTCAGAATGTTTCTCACTTTAACTGCTTTCCAGTTTCAGGGGGTCATGAAACATTCTGAGTTGCTGATGATGAGTAATTTCAATACAACAGATTAGCTGTCTTCTTGGCTATAGTATTGCTGAATTTTAGTCTGCAGTTCTCAACACTCTTAGGTAAAAACAACTTAAATCAAAAAGATTTATTTCTTTATAAATGTATGTAGAATTTTGATGTTATTCAGCATTCTTGAGTTATATTTGGATTTTAATTTGAGATGCTATTTTTTTATTCAGTTTGACCAAGGCTGACCCAAGACATTTTACAGACCAAAATGAATGACAGGATAGAATCTTCTCTTCCACATTACAGAAGCAGCCTGAACTGGGCTCAGGTGAATCTGACTTCAACAATAGCAATGACACATTTTTTTCTATCATGCCAAGGGGCAGCCATTTGACTTAGGGGGCACAGGGCAGACTGACTGACACAAACACATTTCTGTACTCCAACATCTGTCCACCATCCATTATCTGCTTTATTCTTTCTTAACAGCATGACCGCATTATCTAATTATAGTTTTACATTAACAGACAGATTTTTCCCTAATGATTATTATTTCCAATCCCTCAACTCAGTCTGTGTCCCCTCATTGTAGTGTGGAGGTGATCCTTGGTTCTCAAAGGCTATACCATTTGGACTGAAAACTCATGCAAGTTCTAAAAAGCTGATAAGGCAGGGAGCATCACTAAGATGGTACACTGTGTGTTTCAGTGAAGTACCAATTTAGCTAAATATAGAGAGGCTTACTACCAGAAGGCTGGCCACCAAATGCTGACTTGGTGACACTATGATAGTGTGAAATAGCTGCATTCTCTTTCATTGGAGGAACTATCTGCACCTATGAATTCCAGATCTTCAACGTATTGTCAACTAAATAACATCCCATACAAACTAGCAACAAAGGATAGCAGTTTTACAAATTGTTTCTCGAGCTTATTGCATTCTTTAATAACTCATCTTACCTGATCTGGCTTAAAATTAAATTTGGGTGGCATCCAGACCCTATTGCAAGGGTTTTGCCACCGAAATCACTGCCCGGGACCATCCTGGGGCCATTCCCACTCCTGGAGCCACTCTGGTGGCAATTTTCTCAAGCCAGTAAACTCCCAGCTTCAAAAAGAGGCACACTAAGCAGCTCTAGGAGCCGGAATGGCCCCAGGCTGCATTTGGGCAGTCATTTGGTGGCAAAACCCTTGCAATAGGGTCCAGATGCCACCCGAATTTAATTTTAAGCCAGATCAGTTATTTAAGAATGCAATAAGCTCGTCTTTTGTAGTCTAATGGAATCAGATTCATTTCTTTCTCAATTGAAACCTAAGCTCAAACTGCAGGCAAGGAAAGACACTCCTCCCTTTCTTTTCTTTTCTTTTCTTGTCTTTTCTTTTCTTTTTTTTAAAGGGAATTTCCTGATCTTGATGGGAGGGGACATGGAGAAATGAATAGATTCCTTTACTGTTCATATCAGACAAAAACAAACAAACAAACAAACAAACTGCAGGAAACTGTGCTTGGAAAGAACTCTGCCTGAGATCAGTTATAGCTGGGTTTCCTGAACCACATCCAGAGCTCAGCTGCAGATATTCCTGCATTAAGTCCCCCTACGAGATGGGATGACTTAATTCCCAAGGAAGTCACCCTCCTGCCTTTTGGGAATCTTGAGTTGAACCTGTGCCTTCATGTGGCATTGTTCCCACAGGCTGGGTGGATCCCATTCTCCTCCTCAGCTCTGAGATCATATTGACGCTGTCTATAGGGGGTGCAGACTCATGTACCTCTGAGGGTTCTGGGTTCACAAGGACAAGCAATTCCTTGCTATCCACAGACATGGGGAGTTTGCACTTGTCCTGCCAGAGGAGCATGACAACTTTCGATAAAGTCCTTTCACTCACTTGGCTAAAGTTATGATGTAGATGTGCACTGGCTCTGGTTACAATATTTTTGGTGGGTGGTTCTAACTCCAGTTCCATATATCTTCCCTACTTCACTAAAACATACAGGCTGGAATCTTGTTGGTTACTCCCAACTCAGTAGGGACTATCTCAGTAGACCCATTCAATGAACTGTTGAATGGTAAGTCAACACATAGATAAATTCCACTGATTTAATGGGTTTACTTTAAGTAGGACTAGCAAAAGAATTCAGGCCATTATCTTACAACCAGTATAAGAAAAAAAGAAGAAAATTGGCACAATAATACGATAATTAATTTTCTCATTAAGGATAAGAACTCTTCTGTTTGCCCTATAACAAACTGGGCAATCAGTTCAATGAAAAGAAGTCTGACTCAGTCTCTACCTTATAAAAATGCAAACACATTTGACTTTTGTGTGTTGGGGGGAGGAAGTTCAGGTAGCAATTAGAGACAACTAGTATGAAGATGCAAACAGCCACAAGGAAATGCTTTCAACCATATGGTATACCTTGTATTTCAACATATGTGGTCAACAGTTTCCTTTAAAGATGATCAAAAAGCATACACGTTCTTTCAAAATGAGGGATAAAGAAATCTGTGCAAGTTTTCCCAGCTCTTCAGTATCTGAGCTTTGTCTATTTTTGATTTTTTTCTTACAAAATACCAATTATGATTCACTGCAAATGAGATACTTTTGAGAGTTAATCATTCATGTTGAGCAGGAGTATATATTGACGGCTTTACATAAAGGAGAACTGGGCTGAATGTCATCTCTGGCATGGAATTGTGAAATTATTTTGGTCAAATCAAGCGCAACTTCAGTACTCTATGCCTAAAGTGAGAATACTTATGATGACCATAATCATAATTTTCCATAACCATTATATAATTAACCATATTTATATACTGTTTCGCTTTACAAATATCAACATAATAATAAAACAAAAATATATAAAACACTAATGCTTGTTTAAATTTCAGAAAATTGATTTTGCTGTTCAGCTCATATAGCCAAAAGTCTGCCCTCAGTGTTTGATTCTGAGACTTCATGTAGACAGACATGCTTCTGCTGACTCCAGGATCTGCCCAGAATTCCTCTGGGTTCCTAAACTATTCCTTGTGATCATTCTTCCCAGTGAGAGTCTTCTGAGATTGGACTCAGACTCTAGGGCTCAGTATTTTTCCCTTGTTTGCACTATCTTGCTGCCCCACATGCCCAAATAGATTCATTGCTTCGCAGCCCATCACTACTTTCTGGCAACACCTATTATGGCAGGGTTATCCATCTATCTTCAGAAGAAGACTAGGATTAGGAAGGGCAGCTATGAAAGAATTAGCCAAGATCCTAATGTGCAAAGCTATAACACTGAAGTTAGAATCACCATGCCATTGTATTCCCCATGGCCATGTACGAACATGAGAGCTGGACAGTGAAGAAAGTGGATAAAAAGAAAATAATTTTATTTGAGATGAGGTGCTGGAGAAAAGTGCTGGGGATACTGTGGATGACCAGAAAGACAAATAAAGGGGCCCTAGAACAGATCAAGGGCTGAATTTTCTCTGGAAGCCAAGATGACAAAATTGAGTCTGTCATACTTTGGCCACATCATGAGAAAGCATGAATTATTGGAAAAGTCAATAATGCTAGGACACATTCAGGGGTAGCTGTGTTGGCTATTTAGCAAATTCAGACAAAAATCCATCAGTGATACCTTTATTGGCCAACCAAAATGCACAATATACTTGTTGCAAATTTTCAAAGTTCCATGGGCTTCTTCATCAGGCAAGATGTTACAAACCAAACTGGAGAAAAACAATTGGAGATGTTAGCCAGGTGCCTACATGTTGTTTCAGTCTTTAGTGAAGATGGTCTATGGTGGGGAGGATATTTTTTGTAGGCGGGCTCCTCCTCCTTCTGGCCCTGTGACTATAAGGAGATTTGCTAAGTCCAGGAAATTCAATCAATCAATCAAAGCCTTTATTACAGTCAACAGACCTCAGGCAGTCCAGGAAATTTAAAATCCACTTGCATCTCAACAGGGACCTCTCTCTGCAGTCCAATATGTCTCCATTCCAGTGAGGCCACAGGCCTCTTTGTGGCAGAGAACAATGGATTCCTCAAGAAGTCTCCATGTGTTTCCATCAGGAATATTTTGGTGGATGTAGAGATAAAGCCTGCCTTCAAAAGGTATTCTCTCCACCCTTAACTAAAGACTGAAACACCATGTAGACATCTGACTAACATCTCCAATTTTTTCTCTCCTGTGTGGTTTTTCTCCTATTTGGTTTGCAACATCTTGCCTGATGAAGAAGCCCATGGAGCTTCGAAAGCTTGCAACAAGTATATTGTGCATTTTGTTTGGTCAATATCACTGATGGATTTTTGTTTGAATAACGCTAGGAAAGATAGAAGGCAGTAGAAAGAGAGGGAGACCACATGCCAGATGGTTAGACTCAATCAGGGAGGCTTGAATCTGCAGGATTCCATGGATAGGGGTCCTTGGAGATGTCTCATTCACTGGATTGCCATGAGTCGATGTCTACTTGAAGGCCATTAACAACAGCAATCCACCTAAATTGGAACTCAGTTGCTTGTCATAAAGAAGGCTGGAGAGAACTTCCACTTCATGTGCACAGCTATATTAATGGGCTTGCCGATCTAGTGGCTTATCCTTTTGAACCTTCAGGGAAAATGCATCTCGCAATATGGCAATGGGGCTGTTAAAGTTGCAGATTTAAGGTCAGTGCTTTGCCTTTCAGTGAATAAGTTGGGAACCTGGAGTGTTCTGAAGATTTCCAGGTACTCTGGAACTGCACACAAACCAATACTAGCAATTTGTGATAATTGGCAGGATTTTAGAGGGGTATTTCTTTTCAGCTAGTGCTGCTCTCTTTAGAAACAAAGGTTTCTGAGTAAAATCTCTAGCTCTTCATGCCCAGAGGCATACAGTTGTTTGAGTTTGATGTGCCAATGTGGACGAATAACCTGCAGCTATACAGTATCAACTTTACTATGATCCTCAAATCTGTGAGAGGGAGAGGGGGAGAGGATGACGACCAGGCTGAGCCTCTATTTCAGTGTGGGTCAAAAGAATTTTATATTGAATCAGTTAATTTCCTTGAGCCAATATGCCAGCCTCCTTCAGACAGCCTGAGGTCATATAATGTCTTATTTCAAACAGATGATATCTCTGTGCCTGTCCTTCTGGACATTCTGGAGATGTCTTTTCTGAAGCTTGTGGTGGACAAACAATTTGAAGAAAGAACCAAACTTTGAGATTGTTTTTGACATTTTCATTCCCTCTCTCTAATGCTTTATGGTCTGGATTACTTACCTTCTTTGCATGATTATATTGTTTTTCTGCATGAACACTGGGACTTCTTAGTAGGGACCAAAGAGGATAATTTAGATGATATTTTGTAAACACAAAATTTAAACTGTAGGGGTTTTCTTTCTTAATTGTTATGTTTATTTATGAATAGAAAATACAATTTTTGCAGCACATAGCATTGAATGACAAAAACTGAAACACGGAAATGGTAATGAATTTAGTTTCTGATCATATTAATCACATGTGACATAAGCAGCAGTTGAATATAATATATATTTTTAAAATCTGTCCAGTTTTAAAATATGTATTATATATTCCCTCTAGATGAGGACTGTGGGAGTTAGGATGTACAGCTTTACCATCAAGATGGCAGGTGCATCCCCAGGGGCCCTTGACATCCATGTGAAAAAACTCTGCAGGCAGAGATATGCCACTGATGGTTCTCCTGCCAGAAGAGGGCTTACTGGATGCTTCTGGGAACAGCAAGAGGATGATCTTGATCTTTTGGATCAAATGCCACCTCATTTCACTAAGGCTGCACCTCCTCTGCAGAATTAGTGCAGTTTGACACCTCGTTAACTGCCATGGCTCAATGCTATGAATTCTGGGATTTGTACCTTTGTGAGATATTTAGCCTTCCTTATTAGAGAGTTCTGGTGCCACAACAAATTACAAATCCCAGGATTCTATAGAAGGGGCCATGACAGTTAAAGCAGTGTGAAACTTCATTAATTCTGCAGTGTGGCAGCAGCCTAAGCTAGCCCAACAACTGCACCAGTTTGGGGCTGCACAATAGCTTCCTTCCTATGGAAGAGGACATTTAAAAAACAAACCACACATTTGAGAATGGGGATGGGTGAAAAGGCAAACTGGCCCCTACTTCCTGCCATATGATTCAGTGAACAGGCAGGACCTTGGAAAGTAGTGTGTTGTCTATCTGTCATGTAAGCTCATTACGGTTTCCAAGACGGGAGCATTCGAGGTCCTGAAATTTCTGATACCTAAGGTCACATCCTAGTGCACTGGTGATGCATTAAGTATTACTCACAATTGCATATCACTGTATAATAAACACCAAATCTAACACAAATGAGAAAATATTTCTCTCACTGGACATACATTTGCATTGAATCGGCACAATTTCCCTAGCACTGTTGTTTTTTTTTTAACACATTAGCAAACACTTCTTTTAAGCAAATGTGGGAACGTAGATCAAGCAAGAAAAGTTTTCTCAGCTATGCTTTGAACAGTCTACAGTAGCCATGGAGGGAAAATATTTTCAAGGTAATTCTTTTGCCCTGAGATTCCTCTCCCTAATCCTGAGAATTGGAGGGTCCAGGCCCAGAAAGTCATGCTGAAGCCCTGAAATATGGAACCCTAATGCACTCTCCCCAGGTGTGGCTCTTTTTCAAACACATGTTAAATTTGCTGTGTTAAAAATGGAAACCAAATGATTTTGTTCAGCAAATCCTTTTTAACAATTTTCTTATATCTTGCCTACTGGATCCTGTTATTTTTAATTGAGGAAAACACCTGATTTTGAATAGCCCCTGAGCCTGCAGATATCATCTTTCCTGCTCTGTTTCCTTTATTCCTCTACTTTATGGTTTATGGTAGATATATTTTCCCATGACCTCTGAATGAGGAAGGCTTAAGTTACACAAACATTAGATTGCCTCCAAATCAGAACTGGAAACTCTGTTTCAACCATCTATTCTAGTATTGGTATGGACTATAGTTTCTATTGATTATCATTTTCATAGTTTGGGTGGAATTGAATACTAATTAGTATACAGGTTGAGTCTCCCTTATATATACATAATCTTGAAGATGGGACCCAAGTCTAATCATGACATTCATTTATGTTTCATATACACCTTATACACATAGTCTGAAGGTAATTTTCTACACAATATTTTAAATAATTTTGGACACAAAACCAAGTTTGTGTACATTGAACCACCAGAAAGCAAAGGTGTCACTATCTCAGTCACTCATGTGGACAATTTTGGATTTTGGAGTATTTAAAATTTTGAAATTATAAATAAGCGATACTCAGCCTGTAAAAAGACAGGAAGTGGGGGAAGAAGGAACATTTATGCTGAAATGAATAGTGGCAAAGCCAAGGTTTGGCCATGGTACCTCAATTGAGCTTTAGTATTAAGTTCATCTGACTTGCTTTGACCTTTTTAAAGTTTTAACAGAAGTGTCCATTTCTTTAGCTTCTTTCATATCAGTTCTTTAGTTATAGATTACTTTGCCAATGTTAGGAAACTGCTACTGTTGATCCATCTGATCATGATGTCATCAAAATATTTTCCAGGGAGATCTTGCATATAAACAGGGCAAAGCTGTAAACATTCATTTAAAAAAGTTGATATCTGCATCCAGGATTTGAAATGCCAGAAACAGCTTCATGTCAGCTAGACAAATGGTTTAAACTGTATGCTCGGAAGAAATCTATTTTCTTAGCTTGCTAAAACATGTAATACAATAAAGCCCAAACATCTCTTTCTGAATGGAAAAGGATGTTGAATTAATTTATTTGACCAATTTCAAATGTGGAACACATTAATTCATGTCTTTCTTGATTCTCCTTGCTATTATAGTTGGAAACAATATTGTTCACTTCCTACCTGGGACTGTTAGCTAGAATGAACTGGGCACCATTCAACAGCTGCTCTCTTTTGCTTCAAATAATAATTTCTACATTTATTTAGTTCTTGTCTTATTAACATCCAGGAAATGAATTGGAATGGTACTTTACCTGATAGAATGTCTCTCCCACCACCATAAATTTATATGAGAAATACAGACCAGCACTAATTTCATTGATAAAGTTGTTTTTGGAAGCCAATATTATATTTGCAAAAATCTTCTTATTTAGTGACTGAAAAGGAAAGATTAAGGGCCAGTGGTCAATATGGGCAGCTATATTTCTATGGATTTCACTCACAAATGGCCAACAAGCTAAGCATAGAGTGCCAGACCATGCACATAGTAAAGGAGACTCAGGCCTCGGCAGACGGAGGCCCCGGAGACGCCGCGGGTCGGAGCGCCGGCGGAGCTCAGCCTCCGCACCGCGGCGCTCCTGCGGCGAATCTAAAAGGAGCTCCAAATTGGCGCTCCTTTTAGATTTCAGGGAAAGTGCGCCCTAAAAGCGGCGGGCGCACTTTCCCTGACTTATCCTCCGCAGCGCGTCCGGTCGCTGCGGAGGGAGGTTGCCCTGGAAGCGCCGGCCGTGCGGAGGGCTGGCAGCTTCCAGGGCGACCTCAGGAAGAGGAAGGGACGCTGCGCGTGCGGCTGCCCCTCCTCTTCTGGGTCTCGGAGACGGCCCTATTAGCCGTCTGCCGAGGCCATCACACTCAGTTATAAACCACCTTACCTGACCCAGCTTAAAATTAAAAGTGGGAGACATCCTGATATTATCAGATGCATTTAGCCACCAAAATTGCTGCCCGGCTGCAGCCCTGCTCCATCACTGCTCCAAGGGGTGCTCTTCATGCCTCTTTTTGAAGCCGGGAGTTTCCCGGCTTGAAAAAATGTCCACTGGAGCACCATTCGGAGCGGCAATTGAGCCGGGCTTCAGTCGAGCAGCAATTTCAGCAACTAAATGCATCTGATACTATCAGGATGCCGCCCGCTTCTAATTTTAAGCTGGCTCAGGTAAACCGGTTTACAGCCAAGTGCGATAATCCTCAAACTATCCATTGCACACAAGACTGTAAATCAAAACTGAACATGAACATTAAACATTTCCCCACTTCCACAATTATATGCTGTATCTCCATCATTTCAGAGATGAAAATCAGGACATGTACAGCCAAGAAAAATCAGAGTATAGGCAAAATAGCAGAAGTTATTAACAAGGAAGGACACAAACTAGAAGAGGCTGCAGCCATTTGCTTTTGCCTGAGCTTACTAGGAAGGATAAAATCCCATCCCCTCCTCTCCTCTCCCTTTACTGAGTTAATTGAATGCAAACTATGTTTGGACTTTGAACTCAGTTTGCAGAACTTGGAGTAAGATGAGGACCAGTGGCATCACTAGAGTCGGCATCACCTGGTGCAGTAACTCATGTTGTCACTCCCACATTGACCTCCTCCCATACCATGCCATACAGAATCCTTAGTAATATTTTTTGTACTAACATTACTCATAAATAATAATTCCGGCATTTCAATGAAGGTAATGGCAATCGTTGTGACATAAACAACTAGCAACATTTTTACCTTTAAATTACAATATTATATGCAGAGCTTAAATGTATTTACATGTACATTGTTTTATGTGTTTAAAATGAAAATTTAGTAAGATGTGATGTTTTAAAAGAAAAAAAATAAAAATTAATTAATTTTTAAAGAAATTAAAAAGAAAATTTATTTAAAAAAAAAACTTAGGCCTTTCCTTTCTCCTCCTTGCCCCACTCATACATCTCTTCAGCATTTTAAAGAGATACAGGCAAATACCACAGCCCATTTCTGTCAAAAAACAGATGTTTGGGGAGAAGTGGTGCACGAGATGGGGTCCGGCTGGAATGGGGGAAAACACATTTTACCGCACATGAAATTGTTGCTGTGCTGCCGACCGACCTTCACCTGTCTCCTATCAGGCCTCTGCCAGCTGATTTTGGTAGTAAGGAAAGCTTCTGTAGTAACAAAGGACCTTTACAGACTGCCAGAAATAGTGCACATTAAATTAAGGCACTACCCTGGCTCAGTGCTAGGGAATCATGGGAACTGTAATTTATTGTGGCACCAGAGCTCTCTGACAGAGAAGGCTCAATGTCCCAGAAAAAAATACAATTCCTATGACTCCCTAGCACTGAGTCAGGGCAGTGCCTCAATTTAATGTGCACTATTTCTGGCAGTCTGCAAGGCCCAAAATCAGCCAGCAAAGGCCTGATCGGGGACGGGTGATGGTTGACTAGCAGCACAGCAGCAATTTCATGTGCAGTAAAATCCGTTTTCCCCCATTCCAGCCCAATCCTGTCCCGTGCACGGATCAGGCTGAAAAGTGCATGTGATAAACTCCTAGGGCTGACCCTGCTTTAACTTCTAGGATCAAGCTAGAGTGTTTAGGTAAGGGCCTAAGCAGACTGCCAGAAATAATGCACATTAAATTGAGGCACTGCCCTGGCTCAGTGCTAGGGAATCATGGGAACTGTAATTTATTGTGGCACCAGAGCTCTCTGACAGAGAAGGCTCAATGTCTCAGAAAAAAATACAGTTCTCATGATTCCCTAGCACTGAGCCAGGGCAGTGCCTCAATTTAATGTGCACTATTTCTGGCAGTCTGCTTAGGCCTTATGATACTAAATTTCTGGATTGTAACATTTCTGCTTATTTTATAATGGAGGTGGGAGTCGTATGGTCTCTGGCTTCTAGGGAGTCTGGTATAACCCTTGGGATCCCCTTAAGCCCTTCCCAAAAATACATAAGATAAAACACTTCCAAGCCATTGCTGAAAATCATGCTAAATAATACTATAGGGTACAGAAAAGACAGTAAAAAAGCAGAAAGCAAAACAAAACAAAAAAACCCAGACTCTTCAAAAATTTCCCAAAGTGACTGGGGTCACCCAAAATGGTGCCTTTGACAGGGTGTCATGGCCCTTCAAAACTCAAAAGGAGTATTAAATGGAGTGGTGAGGACTTTCTGGGCTTCAAAGTGTGCCCAGACCTGATCTATAACATATTTGGGGAATATCTGTTCTTAGAAGCAGGGTCAGCCCTAGTTTGTACTTGAATGTGAGATCGCCAATGAATATCAGGTCTGTATTTCAGAGGAAGAAACTGGCAAGGCTACCTGTGAGGATCCCTTGCCTAAGAAAACCCTATGATAGGGGTCGGCAACCTATGGCCCGCAGGCTGGATGCGGCCCGCAGATGCCTTCAGACTGGCCCCTGCCTGGTCCTGCTGCCGCTGCCGCTGCCGCCACACCACCGCTGCCGCCGCCTTTCACAGCCGCGGGGCTCCTCCGGGGCACCATTTTGGATTCCAAAATGGCGCCCCGGAGGAGCCCCGCAGCAGCGCTGGGCCTCTCGGAGGCCTGGCACTGCCGAGGGAAACCTCCCAGGGGGCCCCACGGTGGCCCTGGGCCTCTCGGAGGCCCAGCGCTGCTGACAGAGGCCTCCCAGGGGGCACCTGTGGCTGCACTGGGCCTCTAGGAGGCCCCCTGCTGCCGAGGGAGGCCTCCTGGGGGGCACCCGTGGAGGCGCTGGGCCTCTCAGAGGCCCGGCGCTGCCAAGGGAAGCCTCCCGGGGGGCACCCGCAACGACGCTGGGCCTCTCAGAGGCCCTGCCCTGCCAAGGGAGGCCTCCTGGGGGGCACCCGCAGCGGCACTGGGCCTATCGGAGGCCTGGCGTGGCTGAGGGAGGCTTCCTTGGGGCATGATGTGTGCACGATGTGGGGGGGGCGCCATTTTGTTTTTTAAAATGGCAGCGCGCGCATGCCCACGTGCACGCACGGGGCGGTCAAGCAAGCACACGTAAGTGCGTGCACGCACCGGCCCCCAGCACCATTCCCCCCCAGCCCATTGGCAAAAAAGGTTGCCGACCCCTGCCCTATGAAATTGATGGGGTCTCCATAAGTCAACAGCCACCTTCAAAAGCATACCTTGAAATATGAACAATGCAGAATTCAGTGATCTTGCATGTCACTTTATTCTGCATAAAATATAGATCGTATCTAAACACACTTTCTTTCATTACCTTCCACATTTTCTGCAAGAGGCAAGAGTGTCTACAATCCAGCTCTTTCTCATATAGCCGGCCCCCTGTGTCTATGGTTTCTTTATCCATGGATTCAACCATCCATGGCTTGCAAATACTTTTTTTTAAAAAAATATATAAATTCCAGACAGCAAACTTGATTTTGCTATTTTATATGTGGGACACCATTTCACTACACCATTGTGTATAATGGGACGTGTGCAACTATAAATTTTGATGTCCATGGGTGGTTGTGGAACCAAACCCCAGCAGATACCAAGAGCTCACTGAATTAATATCACTTCTAAAACTAGAGCAATGCTGGTTTTAACAAGGAGCCATGTCACAGACTCTTCCCATGCCACTTTGGACCTCTTACCTTGCAGAAAAGGAAGGACCCATTACATAGACAAAGGTAGTACACATCTATAACAATGTGGGAATCACGTGATTCTCGAGATATTGCTGGACTATAGCTCCCATCCCACCAAGACTGCACAATGAAGAGAAACACAGGGAGTTGCAATTCAGCAACATTTTGAGGAGTGCATGCTCCTGACCTATAATGTCTAAATCTGTAAGCATCTGGCCTTTCCCACTGTCATATGGTTCATGCCTATTCTGACAGTTTTTTCTCTCTTTTTTTCCCCAAGATGAGATAAGCTTTCTTTGCTTATGTTTTATCTCGTGTTCATTGAACAAACATACTCAAATAGGGTTTTGCATGCATATGAAATTTGTGCATTTCTCTGTGTGTACTTTCCAAATGTACATTTTTCTCCCGGATGTATTTGCAGCTGTTCACTGACGTGAAGATTCCAGCACACAGTGTTGAAATTGTCTGGAAAACATAGGGCCTCGGCAGACGACCAATAGGGTCGTCTCCGAGGCAAGGAAAGGAGGGGCAGCCGCACAAGCGGCGCCCCTTCCTCCTCCCAAGCTTGCCCTCGGAGCTGCCGGCCCTCCGCACGGCCAGCGCGCCGAGGGCAACCTCCCGCCGCAGCGTCCTCACACACTGCGGCGGAAAAGCCAGGGAAAATGCGCCCGAGGCATCTAGGGTGCACTTTCCCTGTCTTCTGAAAGGAGCACTGATTTTGCGCTCCTTTCAGAGGCGCCGATGGTGCGCCGCGGTGCGGCTGCTGCGGTCCCGCGATGCCCTGGTCTGCTTCCCCCCATAGTCAGAGAGAAGCACATTGACTGCAGTTGGATTCCTCTGATGGGTCTCTAACATCAAGGAGTTAATATGAGGGAACAAGTTACTTTTGTTTGTTTGTTTGCATTCTTTGAGTCCCAGAACCACAACCTGATTTGGGGTTTTTTGATCCAAAAGAGTAACTTTTCCAAACTCTAGAGAGGGGGCATGAAGCACTGCTAATGCAATATGCCTTCATTTTCCTTTGGGGGGGAAGCAGACGGAGGTGCCGGAGATGCCGCCGGATGGAGCGCCGCGGGACCGCAGCCTCCGCACCCCAGCGCTCCTGCGGCGTCCCTGGAAGGAGCGCAAAAATAGCGCTCCTTCCACAAGACAGGGAAAGTGCGCCCTAAAAGCGTAGGGCGCACTTTCCCTGCCTTTTCCATCGCAGCACGTGCGGTCGCTGCGGTGGGAGGTTGCCCCGGAAGCGCCGGCCGTTCGGAGGGCCGGCAGCTCCGAGGGCGACCTCAGGAAGATGAAGGAGCGCCGTGCGTGCGGTTGCTCCTCCTCTTCCGGGCCTCCAAGACGGCTCAATAAGCCGTCTGCCGAGGCCCTTCTTTTATTGATGATGATGATGCTACAAAGCAGTCAATTGCTCATGGTCTTTGATTAGCCTTTTACCTGCCTGCCCTGTAGGTAAGCAACCTGAAAAGCAAACAACAGTGGCACTGTTGCTATAGCATCGTATCCACTTCCACTAACACTTCATACCAACAAAGAAAGATTGTGTTAGAAAAACCCTTCTTTTTTTATTCCAGTTCCAAATGATAGCAAGTGATGTTTGGCATCAGAGGTTGTCACAAACCTCACCTTGAAGTGTGGAAGGACTCTTTAAAAAGAAAAAGAAAAAGAGATTCTATTGGATCAGAAAGGTTAATCTTCTCATCTCATTGCCACAAACATTTCCTCCTCTGATTCAAGGAGTAAGCTCTATGAGGGAAAAGGGGTAGAGAGGTGATCGCAGAGAGCATAACCTGGAAAAGTTTTTGTTTTTGTTTAAAATACTATTAGAAATGGATTCTGAAAAATGTACTCTGAAAAATGTCATTTTCCAAGCTCTCTCAGGCTGAATCTACGCTTCAGAATTCATGTACTTTGGCACCACTTTAATTGCCATGGCTCCATGCTATGGAATTTTTGGATTTGCAGTTTTGTGAGCTATTTAGCCTTCTCTGTCAGAGAGTTCTGGTGCCATGGCAAACTACAAATCCCAGTATTCCATAGGATGGAGCCATGACAGTTAAAGCAGGGTCAAACTGTATTAATTCTGCAGGGTGGCAGTAGCCTCCAAGAGGAACAGTCATGGAAGCTCAGTTACTCTAATCCAGGGGTCGGCAACCTACGGCCCGCGGGCCGTTTCTGGCCCAGGTCGGTGGACTTACGGGCCCAGGCGAACCCCTGCTGCTGCCGCTGCCGCCGCCGCCGCCGCCGCCGCCCGGTTCGGCCGCTACCCGGCCGCGCGCAACGCGACCGCCATTTTGGTCCCCAAAATGGCGGCCATAATGTGTTTGCGCATGTGCAGGGTTACTGCGCATGCGCAAACGTGTTGCGACTGCCATTTTGGAGACCAAAATGGCGGTCGCGGCGCCAGGGGCGCGCGCGGCGCCCTGAGGAGGCCCGTCCCTGCCGAGGGAATCCTCCCAAGGGGGGACCCTCGGTGGCGATGGGCTTCCAGGAGGCCCGTCGCCACCCAGGGAGGCCTCCCAAGGGGAACCCTCAGTGGCAACGGGCTTCCAGGAGGCCCGTCGCCACCGAGGGAAGCCTCCCAAGGGGAACCCTCAGTGGCGACGGGCTTCCAGGAGGCCCGTCGCCACCGAGGGAAGCCTCCCAAGGGGAACCCTCAGTGGCGACGGGCTTCCAGGAGGCCCGTAGCCACTGAGGAAAGCCTCCTTGGGGCGACCCTCGGTGGCGACGGGCTTCCAGGAGGCCCGTAGCCACTGAGGATCCCCCTTGGGAGGCCTCCCTCGGTGGCTACGGGCCTCCTGGAAGCCCATCGCCACTGAGGACCCCCCTTGGGAGGCCCCCCTCGGTGGCTACGGGCCTCCTGGAAGCCTGTCGCCACCGAGGACCCCCCTTGGGAGGCCTCCCTCAGTAGCGACGGGCTTCCAGGAGGCCCGTAGCCACCGAGGGAATCCAGCCCCCGCACCATTCCCTGCCCCCTCCCCCCCTCCCCCGGCCCCCCAGCAACAAAGGCCGGGGGGTGCGTGGGGGGGTCGCACACGGCGGCGGAGGGCGCGTGCGCGCGCCGCCATCCCCCCCTTGGCCCAGCTGAGACCTGGGCTACGGGAGACCGGCCCAGGTCTCAAAAAGGTTGCCTGTCCCTGCTCTAATCCATGCATTCCTTTTGGTCTTAAAATTCTGAGCAACACACAATGCAATATCTAGGAGGAAAGATATGTGTATCTATTTGCCTTCAAGTCACCTGGCACCTTATGACAACCCCATTTCTTTCATAGTGTTTTCTTGGGCAAGGAATACTCAGAGATGGTTTTGCCATTTCCTTCCTGTGGAACATATAGCCTACAGCACCTGGTATATGTTGGTGGTTTCCCATCCAAGTATTAACCAGGGCTGACTCTGCTTAGCTTCCAAGATCATACAGATCTGTGCCTGTAAGATATTAGTAGTATAGGTGAAATCAACCATACCAGGTATCCAGGAAAAATAAATACCTTGATATTTACTGCATATCCTCCAACTATCACAATTTGGCAAGGACAGTCCTGATAAATAATCCATTGTCCCACTTTTTCAACTGCCTTTAAAATGTCTCAGTTTCTCTATCCTTTACCCATTTCCCCCCTTTATCTTCATCAGGAGCATCATTGGGGGGTGTTGGGGGTGCAGATTGTACCAGGTGACCCCCTAAGGCTGAAAAATGCATGCGATGAAATCCCTGGATGAGAGACAGCCAATAAATATCACATGCTATAGGCTCCATTTTAGAGGAAGAAACTTGCAAAACCACCTCTGAGTATTCTTTGCATAAGAAAATCCTATGAAATTCCTGGGGTTGTCATAAGTCGACATGTGACTTGAAGGCACATGTACACATTTGTGTAATATCATATCCATTCCTATTCATTAACTGGCCCACTCATTAAACTGAAGATATGTTTTGGGAGTGACTAAAAATGGAAACAGGATATTCAGATGACCTCCTAAAAGAATTGTAAAGTTTTGTATAATCTTTTAGCTTCTGCATATTAATTTGCCAAATAAAGTTGTGGCCTTTTCCTCTTCTGTTACATATCTGGGCCTACCTTTCTATTACTAATGTAAAGCATCATAAATATCATTAGAAAGAAAGCTTTGGGCTGCTTCTCTTGAATTTTTATTCTGTATGTTGATCACATCATTTGCTGACACTCACTTTTCACTGAACACATTATGAACTTCTCCAGGGACTAGAAAATGTGTTTTTTAAGTACACACAAAATGCTCAGATAAATCAAAACAGTTGAATGAGCTTGTTATTGGGGAAGAAAGTCTATTTTGTATAGTAAAATAGAAATCAGTTTTAAAAGTAATTGTAATAAAAATGGCTCTCCCAAAAGGCTATGCTAAATTTGATGCTCATCATTTCCTATGATATGCATACTTTCTAAAAACCTAAATTGACATAAACATGTAAATAACATTACTTAAAACTAATCATAGAATATTGAATTGACATAAAATAAAAGCATTGGTACTTAAAGCTAAACAAAAAACATCATTTTGAGCAATTTGAAAATCATAATATTTGACAATGATTATTATGTCTCTCAAGTCCACATGATCTAGATAGGGTGAGTCAAGGAGAGGCAATACCATTGCCCTCTCCAGCAAGCAAGACTGGTTGAGAGATATCATGCCAAAGAAGGGAGAACCATTTCTTACTGGAGCCCCCTGATCCTATAATTGAAATAGTTTCATGTTTATTGGCTGTGCTATTACAGCAGGGCTACTACTCTGGAGTGTTTCGAGGGTGGTGGTGGTGGTGGTGGTGTGTGTGGACTGCCCTGGGTGGTACCTCGGGGGGGGGGGGGTCTCCCTTCCAGTGCAGAATGTACAGCCATGCCTCTCAGCAAATAGAGTAGGACTCCCAGAGACTGAAGGTCCTGGGGAAGGACTTGGTCTACATTCTCAGAGGAGATGTGGCAGACTGGTACACTGTTGGCATGCCATGGCAAATTCCAGAAGGCCTCTCCTATCACCAAATGGTGCCTGGGCCCCATCAGGACTCATGAACAAGGCAGATAGACTGGGGTCCAAAACACATTGCAGAAATGATTTAGTTTAAGGCCTCTTTAATTGCCCTGGCTCAATGCTAGGGGTTTCTGGGGACTGTAGTTTTGTGAAACATTTAGCCTTCTCTGCCAGAGAGCTTTGGTGCCACAATAAACTACAATTCCAAGGATTCCCTAGCACTGAGCCAGGGCAGTTAAAGTGGTCTCAAACTGGATAATTTCTGCAGTGTGTTTTGGACATGGAATAACCGAGGACATCGACAGTTCTTTTGCGTGTCATCCATCAGTGGCAGTTAAACTAGATCCTTTCACTTCCATAGTAGCCCTATCTACTCCCGAGGGATCGCTGGCCTGGTGACTCTGAGCTTGAGGGTGACAGTATGAGTACCTACCGCATTGGGATGACACCAACCCTAGTGATGCTACTGCTGCTACCCAGTACTTTACATTGCATAGTTTATATATTTACTCAGGGATGGAAAAAGTGTGGATCATGTGCTACAATCAGTCCCAAGCCCCATTTTATACCCCCTTTTAAAAGACATCAAAAAAGCTCCCTGAAATTTTTTAAATTGTAGGGCTAATTTTCCAGAAACTGCTCCAAACACAAGAAACCACTCACATATACAGCAGTTGCCAATTGCATGCTCCAGGAATTTGTAATCCCCCCCCCCTTCCCCCAGCCAAAATGTAGATTGTAAATGACATGGTATCACTACTGGTGTCCTGCAAAGCATGGGGAGGGGTTGTGCAGGGGCAAAATTGCCCCCATCTCCCCATATAATTGGCCATTCCTGTATTAATGCCAGAGTTTGAGCCTTCCTTCCTCCCCCCCCCCCCCCCCCCCGTGTCAGGGGTTTAACGATTTCACAGAATAAATGCCAAATAGAGAGCCAGTTTAGATTCCAAATTTTCTCCCACAAGGAAGCATTCATTTGGCAGATCAGGGAATAGGGACTTTGTCTGTGCTGAGTGGGGTTACACTTCCCCTGAAATCTCAGGCTTACAGCTTGGGTGTGCTCCTGGACTCAGCTCTGAGTCTGGATGCCCAGGTCTCAGCAGGAGTCAGGAGTGCATTTGCACAGTTAAAATTAATGCCCCAGCTGTGCCCATTCCTTGAGATGTCAGAAGTAGCTATGATAGCACATGCCTTGGTTACATCCCAATTGGATTACTATAAGGCACTCTACATGGGACTGCCTTTGGAAACTGTTCAGCAACTTCAGTGGGTCCAGAATGCTTAATTCCCTTGTTGAAACAGCTTCACTGGCTACCAGTTCATTTGTGGGCACAATTCAAAGTGCTGGTTAGAAAGTCCTATATGGTTTAGGCCCAGATTATTTGAAGAACTGTATCTCCACATACAAACCTGCCAGAACACTAACATCTTAAGGGTAAGGCTTTCTCTTGGTCCCACCACCATCACAGGCTCACTTGGTGAGGACACAAGAGAGCTTTCTTCGTGGCTGCTCCCAGCCTCTGGAACTCCATACCATGGGAGACCAAGGTGGCCCCCTTCCTGATTGCTTTTTGTTGGCAAACTAAGGAGCAAAGCAGACTGCCCCAAAGGAGTGACTTCTGGCCACCCCTTGAAGCACCAGATGTGGGCTGAGGCAACCGCAGGACATGGCCCTGATCCAAAATGACATTCCTTTTGGGGGTGGAAAAAGCTGCCCTTTTAACCACATCAGAGGCTCTTCCAAATTTCTGCGGCACAGGGCATATAAATGCCACACCACAGAAACGTCGTGACACTGCCTGTCATCTGGTTGGGCAGGCAGTGTGACTCCAGCTTGGGGGCAGAGTCAGGGCATGAGGCTTAGACCAGCCCTGGTGGCACAGTGGTTAAATGCCTGTACTGCAGCCACTCACTCATAAACCACAAGGTTGTGAGTTCAATACCAGCCAGGGCTGAGGCTCGACTCAGGCCTGCATCCTTCCGAGGTCACTAAAATGAGTACCCAACTGTTGGGGAGCAATAAGCTTACAGTTGTAAACCGCGTAGACATCCCATAGCACAATATGAAGCGGTATATAAATGAAGCTGCTTTGCTTTGCTTTGCTTGTGGTCACCATGCCGCCACGCCACCCCCGAGCTGCCAGTCTGATTTCCAACTAAGATGTTTTTATTTAAGCAAGCATTTAATATATAATTATGCCAAGGTGGCTTTTGTTTGGGATGTGTGCTTTGGTTGTGCCTTTTGCTTTTGTATATTTTTATGTGGTTTTATGCTGTTTTTAGATTATTTTAACTGTTTTGAATTTTTATTGTAATGTTTTGTTTTTTAAAAAAAAATTTAAATCTGTGAGCCGCCTTGAGACCCTTCTGGGAGTAAGGTATGCAAATTATGATGATGGTGATTATTGTTGTTGTTATTTTGGAGAAAATATCTGGGACAGACCTTAGGTGCAAAACACAATGCAGAAATAATCCAGTTTGAGACCACTTTAACTGCCCTGGCTCAGTGCTAGGAAATCCTAGGAATTGTAGTTTATTGTGGTACCAAAGCTCTCTGACAAAGAATGCTAAATGTCTCACAAAACAACAGTTCCCAAAATGCCCTAGCATTGAGTCAGGGCAGTTAAAGCAGTCTCAAAATGGAAGGGATGTGGTGGCTCAAGTGGTTAAGACATTGACTCTGTTGATTGCAAAACCGGCAGGTTGGCAGTTTGAGGCCAGAGTGCTGCATGATGGGATGAGCTCCTGTCATTAGTCCCAGCCTCTGCCAACCTAGCAGTTCGAAAGCATGCAAATGCAAGCAGATAAATAGGTACCATTTTGGTGGGAAGGTAAACAGCATTCTGGGCAATCATGTTGGCCACATGATCCACAAGTAGTCTTTGGGCCTCAGCAGACGGAGGCCCCGGAGACGCCGCGGGTCGGAGCGCCGCCGGAGTTCAGCCTCCGGACCGCGGCGCTCCTGCGGCGCATCTAAAAGGAGCACCAAATTGGCGCTCCTTTTAGATGTAAGGGAAAGTGCGCCCTAAAAGCGGCGGGCGCACTTTCCCTGGCTCAAACGGCGCAGCGCATGTGGACGCTGCGCCGTGAGGTCATCCCCGGTGCGCCGGCCGTGCGGACGGCCGGCGCTTCTGGGGGCGACCTCGGGGAGAGGAAGGGGCGCCGCTCGTGCGGCTGCCCCTCCTCTTCCCTGCCCGGAAGACGACTCTTTTAGTCGTCTGCCGAGGCCCTTTGACAATAATGAGCACCACCCCCTATGGTCGGACACGACTTGACAACCTTGTCAACGGGGAATACCTTTACCTTTACTCCCAAAATAGATTCACCTTCTTGGATAGGTCTTCCAAAGTTCAGACTGAAACCCAGAGCAGACTCTCAGATTTCCTGATGTGGGAGCCACCAGCCACCTTTTATTGTGTGTGGGAAATACTCTTAAGGCTGCTGGAGTACATGAGCTGTTGCTAGCACTGCTGTGGAGAGGGATGATAGGAAGTGCAGTGCAACAACATATCAAGGAACACATGTTCCCCACCTTGAGTTTTTTATAGAAAGTATTCTTACCCTGATATATGGAAAGAAAGAAAGAAAGAAAGAAAGAAAGAAAGAAAGAAAGGGAAGTGGAACCATGACAATTCTAGAAAATGCTTCTTGGTATTTTACTACAAGCTCTGTTAGATGATATCAGGAGAACATATATTATTCCCTGCATTTAGAGTTTAAGAGACACATAACTGTTAGGCCCATGTCAGAGATAAAGGAGATGAACTATAACAAAAGTCGAAATGCCATCTAAAGCAAGATGCCTCTGTAAGTTAGAGAACACACCGCCCCCTCTGCAATGGCTACTTGTAATGGGTTATTGTGTTAGGAGCCACAGAGCGGCCTCCAGTTAACTTTAATTTATTGTTGCAATAGCTCATGTACTTCAGCAGCCTAAAGAGCATTTCCCACAGATCAGTTAATAAGATGCAGCCCAGGGAAAGGCCCAATGAATCTGTTTGTTACAATCTACTTAGCGATGCTCTGGATACAATACACTAGTACAGAGATCAGTGAAAAGGCACCACTAGCACACCACAAACCAAGGAAAATATAACCGGATACAGCAACAGAGATACTTTGTTTAGAAACAGTAGCAACTTCCAGCAATGGTCTGAGCAATTAAAAAAAGAAAGAAAGACATGCAACACAAAATAGACGGGAATGTGATAAAATAACAAACCCAAACAGAGCATCAAGAACGGGATGCAAGAGCTGCTTTTTATTTTTGTCAACTGTGTAGACTTAAAAGGTAAAGATATTGGCAGAGATAAAGTGCTACAGAAGAGTGACACATCTAATGGATATGCATGTCCCTAAAACACATACAGACACACAGATACAGACACACACAGAGGCACATCAATTACTTGTTTGCTTGGCTCCAGTCCAGTAATTTTTAAAGCCACATGCTAGTGTGATTTTGATTGTAGGAAGTGACTGGCGATCGCTAAAGGATACTGTTTCATTGATGTGCTTAAGCGGTCCCCTCTTCTCTCCTCCATTCTGATAAGGATGCTGAGAGGTGATGGCAGCAGCTTTGCTTCTTGGAAAGAAGCCAGTTTGCAATACTGCCTGGTTGGGTTTTCAGTGACCTCTTATCCCAGCCAATAATCTTGTCCAAGATTTTGAGAACACCAGCTTTTTTGCCACTTCTCAGTGGACCCACACCTGGTATTTGTGTGTGCTCCACAGGTCTGTGGAGGAAGCATGTTGCCTTTAGCAATGCTGCTTTTAAAAACCAGCAGGTGTCTTTTACCATTTGTCCAATATACATAATTTGCACATGACATTTCTGTGTAGTAAAAGGGAACTATCTCTGGAGTTCCAAGAACCCTGAGATGGGGCATGAGATGGCAGTTGCATGCCAAGGAGCATGAGATGGAGGGTGCAATTGCACAGCATCATTAGTTGCACAGATATCTTGCTGGTGGGTTTCCCACTGGCAACTGATTGACCACTGTGTGAATAGATCTGTGGACTAGGGGTGGGTCTATACTGGCCAGCCGAGAGTATTCTGGCCCCAAGTCCCTCTCATATGTATCCCTTACCTGGGAGATTATCGCACATCTTAAAAACCCATCTTACCTCTCTCGAATCGAAGTCTAATTTGGGTTGCATCCGGGTCCTATCGCATGGCTTTTGTCATCAAATCAGCCAGTGGAGAACAGCCCGGATGTATCCTGGGTCCCAAAACGTGCTCCAGCAGCCATTTTTCAAAGCTGGAAAATCCCAATAAAAGCCATACGATAGGACCCGGATGCAACCCGAATTTCCATGCAGTCAGAATTAGACTTCAATTCGGGAGAGGTAAGACAGGGTTTTAAGATGTGCGATAATTTCCATGCTCTCTTTTGCTGTGGGTTTTTGGTTCTCACAATAAACAATGGGTGGCTGCCTTCCTACGCTGTCCCTGTTTGTTGCTGCTGAGGTCAGAACCAGACACCCAGCTATGTGATTGATGCTGGGTGCCTCGTTCTGAACTTAGAGTGACTTGCAAGTGTAGTGGTGAAGGAAGGCAGCTGTTACCACTGCTGTGAAGAGAGCCACAAACCTGCAGCAAAAGGTGAGTTATTTGGATGTGGGCTAGGGGAGGAAGCCCCGAATTGGGTGCAGGTGTCATGAAGACAGTCCACACATGACTGAGGGTTTTGGATCAGAGCCCGCAGAAAATTCAGGGTAATTTGTCCATGAAGACAAGCCCTAAGTAAGCTCTTGGTCTGATCCAACATGATTCTTTCTAGGTTCTTATGAAGAGACCCAGCATTGCTTTGTTTTAGATTATTGCTGAGAGTCGTCTCAGGAGTCAGCGCTGTCCTTACCCTTAGGCAAATTGAGGACACTTCCTGAGATGACAGATACTGAGAGTGCAGCATCACCATCAGTCCTTGCAACTGTTTTTCCTGAGCTCTCTGTCTTTTCTCCTATACCCCCTAACTCTCCTGCACCCCTTAAACTGGAGTGGTGCCCTCTGGTGTGGTGGAGGACCCTGCCCATTTCATTACTAGTTCTGAAGTAAGATTCAGCTCTCATTCCAGAGAGCTTCTGATGACTGGCTTGGGGATGAGGACACACCATATTTCTTTCATTTTATGAAGCAAAGTGTATTTGATCAGTTCTGTCAATACTAGAGAGATCTTTAGTCTGCTGTCCTGAACTTCAGTACCAGGCCTCTCTAAAAGAAAATTTGAAAGACCTCACCTAATGACAAGATTGTATAAGAAGAAGCTAGGACAGTTAAAAGTCCTACCAAACAGCTATAACTACCAAACGTTGTGCAAATACCTGACCATTTCAAAGAAACTGGATTTAGCATCCGAGTGCTGATAATTGCAGAGTCCCCTCCAACTGGAGCACCTCTTAGTACAGGGGTAGGCAACCTTTTTGAGCCGGGGGCCGGGTTGCTGTCCCTCAGACAATTGGGGGGCTGAAGCACCAAAAATAAATAAATAAATAAATAAATAAATAAATATTTTTAATTAAAAAAATATGCATGCACACTCTCTCAGCCCCAGAAAGGCCATGGCAAACCCCCTGTGGAGATTTTGCCAAGAAAACCCCAATAATCAATATCATCATGGCGGGCATGTGGCGGTGGTGGCGGCGGCGGCAGGACCGGCCTGGGGCCGATCCGAAGGCCTCGGGGAGCCGCATCTGGCCCCTGGGCCTTAGGTTGCCTACCCCTGTCTTAGTAGGATGTGATCCAGCTAGTCGTATTACAGTCTCTTTTTACCACCTAAAGGTCCAGTGATGCCTTCACCTTTGTGTATAGGTAAATTAAGTGACAAATGTAACATAGATCCCATCTTGACTGACCCCCTTTACATTGGGCTGGGACTCATAAGGCCCTCCAGATATTGCTGGATTACAATTCTCAGAATAGCTGGGAAGCTTTTAATGTATACGTAGGGGGAGCTTTTTCTTAGGGATTTTAAAATTTATCTTTTAAATTTTAGGTTGCTTTTTAAATTATTTTAATGAGGTGATTTTAATAGTTTTTGCATTTTATTGTAATTGTTTTAATTTATTATTTCTGGAGCATGACTTGGGTTCCACTCTGAGAGAAAGGCAGCATATAAATGAAATAAATAATAAACAAACACTTCACCACTGGCTTTACTAGCTAGGGCTACTGAGAGTTGCAGTCCAGTAACAACTGGAAGGCTACATGAGTTTCTAACTGCTTTATATACATGTCTTGGGCTCCCTGGGAAATGGTGATGTTAAAATAAATATTATTTATGAATAAACAAGAACTGTAATTTAAAAAATCAATACATTTCCCAGTAGGCAAACATCAGTCACATACAAAATAGAAGCTCCTGCCCCAAAAGGTCTTACAACCAAGTAGTATAAACATAAAAACAAGAGTGATAAAAAGGGGGGGAAATGGTACAGTGAATAATCTTGGGGTCTTTTCACACTACACAGATACCACACCATGGTCCCACTTTTATTGTCATGGCTGTGTCCTATGGAAATCTTGGATTGGTGTGGCACTATTTATTTATTTATTTATTTATTTAACACAAACACTATCTATTGTAAATTTAACTTAATAATATGCATGCGTAAAACAAACAAAAAATCATATTAAATAAAAAGCAATATTAAACATAAATATTAAACATAAGGGATGTGGTGGCTCAAGTGGTTAAGACGCTGACTCTGTTAATTGCAAGATCGGCAGGTTGGCAGTTCAAGGCCTGAGTGCAGCATGATGGGGTGAGCTTCCATCTCTAGTCCCAGTCTCTGCCAACCTAGCAGTTTGAAAGCATGGAAATGCAAGTAGATAAATGGGTACCACTTCGGTGGGAAGGTAAACAGTGTTCTGTGCAATCATCCTGGCCACATGATCACAGAGAACGCTGCTCTTTGGCTTAGTAATGGAGATCAACACCGCCCCCTATGGTCGAACACAACTTGACCACCTTGTCAACAGGGAATATCTTTACCTTTACCTTTTTAATATTAAACATATCCTACTTTTTAAAAAAATCTATTAAACACTGCTTATAACATCTTCAGTTTTTCTATGAATCATTATGTATTTGGAAGTATTTATTTATTTATTTAAGATGTCTATTAGTTACCTCTTGGCCCATCCCTCCAGGATCCCTGATGTGATACACAGCACTTTTAAATCATTTAATAAATAACTAAAAAGCTGTTAAAACACTCAAGGCTTCTCTTTTAAAAAATAACTTTTAAAATAGTTGTATAAACTTTTTTTAAAAAAGAAATAGCTCTAAAACCAGTATTTTTTTTAAAATAAAATAAAATAAAAATTGAACAGAGCAGATGCCCTTATTTTTAAGATCTGAGAACCAACTGAATAAGCACCATTTTCATGGCCTGCCTGAACCTCAAAAGGGATGGACCCTGAGGGAGTCAGGATGCTGCTACAGAGGAAGCCTTGTCACATGTACCCACTAGCAACTGACCTCATGCTTATGATCTTAGATTTTGGGTCGGCATATATGGAAGGCAGTGTTCTTTCACATATCTTGGCCCTTAGCCATGGCTAAGACTACAGGCTTCTGGTTGAGAATGCTAAGTCTTCAAGTCATCTGTCAACTTACGGTGACCCCCTGAATTTCATAGGGTTTCCTTAGGTGAGGAATACTCAGAAGTAGTTTTGCCTGTTGCCTCTCCCTAAACTGCAGACAGGGAGCTGATGTAGTGTGGTGTGGTGTGATGGTGTGAGTGTTGGACTAGGACTTTATGAGGCTAGGGTACAAATCCCCACTCAACCATAGAAAACCACTGCATGATCTTGGGCAAGTCACACTCTTTCAGCCACAAAAGAAAGCATTGACAAACTCCCTTTGAACAAATCTTGCCAAGAAAACCCCGTGATAGGTTTGCCTTAGGGTTGCCCTAAGTCATAGAATGATAGAGTTGGAAGAGATCTCAAGGGTCTCTTCCAACCCTGCCATGCAGGTAATCACAATCAAAGCACTCCTGGAAGATAGCCATCCAGCCTCTGTTTCAAAACACCCAGAAATGACGTGAAGGCATGTGATGACAACAAAACTGGAAACCCCAGGATTCCAAAGGATGTAGCTATGGTGATTAAAGTGGAATCATAGTCCTACAACTGTGCCCTGTGAATCGGAACAGGCACTCTGAAATGTTTCTGGTTTAACTTGAAGACCTTTCTGGATCAGCTACCCAATGGAGATCCATTGATAAATCTGTTCATTTCATATGCATACTTCACTTTTATGCTAAACAGAAAAAAGGGGGATTATTCACTGGGGAATAAAAATATGTTGGTTAGGAGGAATGGCAGCATTTGGCTGTTCAATGGAACATGTAACTAAACCGGTGATTTGGAATTCCTTCCCTCTTCTGCACTTACCAGTAAACAAGGGTTCAGCTGCCACTTCTTAAATCACTTATTCATAGACTAGCTCCTTCTATTTGTAGGATTTCCACGTGAGGCATGCATTTTTTTTCTTCCTTGTGTATGATCTCCTCAAAAGGAAGGAATACAGACAATCAAACTCTTCTCTGATGCAGCTTTCTATAGGAGTTACACTTTTATTCCTTTAACTAGTGTTCTTGCTGAGTCTGCAAACCCATAATAAAATATGAGTCAACTTCAATGTGTAATTCTGTCTTTACACTACTAAGAGAAACCAAGAAATTTGCAGCAGGCAGCATGAGTAAAAGAAGTTGAAAATATTATTTATACTCTACAAATAATTAGCATATCTTTTATTGCTGTTACAAAGAATATTTGTCCTAGTTTGGTGTGTGTATGCACATGTACATTTATATTTTGTCATTTCCTTGTTCCAGAATGAAAAGACCAAAGGAAAAAAACAAAGGAAAATTACCATTTTGAGTTGTGGTTTTTGGATACATCCTGATGCTCATTCATAAACTTGGTGATTTTGCAGTCCTCCAAAAGAGTCCTTTGTGTGCAGAATCCCCATACAAAAGCAACATACATATACTGTATTTGAGTCATAGCTTATTTCTCATGCCATTTCAGGATATTTTCTTGGGGACATCCTGCTTTAGATGAACCAGCATGGTATAGTGTTTGAGTATCTGACTAGAGGTGCATCTACACTGTCAAAATTATGCAGTTTGACACCACTTTAAGCGCTATACCTCTAGCCTTTGGAATCCTGAGATTTGTAGTTTTACTAAGTATTTAGCCTTCTCTGCCAAAGAGTGCTGGTGCCTCACAAAACTACAAATCTTAGGATTCCATGGCAGTTGAAGTGGTGTCAAACTGCAGTATTTCTACAGTGTAGATGCACCCTAGAACTCTAGGGGATCCAAGTTTGAATCCCTGTTTAACCATGGTGACCTTGGGCAAGTCACATTCTCTCAGCCTTACAGCAAAACAATGGGAAACCTCCGGTGCAAAATTTTGGCAAGAAGATGCTGTAGTAGTTCTGCCTTAAGATCACCATAGATTGGTGATGACACACAATAATAATAAATCCTATTTTAGGCCTTTTAAAAGACCCTTTGTCAAAATTGGCAGTACTCAGAGGCTATTTGATGGATTTGAAATAAGTCCTAAAATAGGCTGAACCCTTTGGTCACAGATGGCTCACAATAGCTAATCATGCCGTTCTGTCTAACATTTTACAGATGAAAACTGATGGGACACATGTGGCTACATGTGACCCCCACTGCTCTCTTTTCACCAGCAGTTGAAGACATTCTTATTTAAACAGGCTTTTGGTGTGTAAATTTTACTTATGCAGGGTGCATGTGTAATTGGTGTGCTGTTTTTAATGTTTTAAAATGGCTTTAACAATGTTGTGTCTTTAACTGTTATGTTTTAATACGAGTATTATTTAATTATTTTTAACTTTTGTAATTAATGTTGTATCCTTTTAAAATTATTGTAAGCTGCCTTGAGAAAGCCAACATGGCATAATGGTTTGAGCGCTGGACTATGACTCTAGAGACTACAGTTCAATTCCCAGCTCAGCCATGAAACCCACTGGGTGACCTTGGGCAGGTCACATGCTCTCAGCTTCAGGGAAAGGCAATGGCAAACCTCCTCTGAAGAAATTTTGCCAAGAAACCCCCGTGATAGGGTTGCCATAAGTTGGAATCGGAACAACAACAACATGCTGTCTTGAATCCCATTTGGGGGAAAGGTGGGATATAAATCAAATAAATATATAAATATATAAATGCTTCTGTACTATTAAATCCAATGTTTAAAATGGTGTACCATTTGAGCAAAATGAAGTTTTTGATAAAAAGCCATGTTTTAACTTGATGCTGGAATGAAGCCTGCAGTGGCACTTACTGGGCCTCTATGGGGAGGGCATTCAGCAACTGGGGTGCCATAGGAGAGAATGCCATCTTTCTTGTCCTCATAATATATATTGCTCCCACCAGTGGGATGCAGAGGAGAGGCTCTGTGTCCTCATGCAGGTGTATATGAAGAGCTGTATCCCTTCAAGTACCAAGGTCTTCTAGGATTCAAATTGTCACCAACAGGCATTTAGCGACATAGAGGGATCGAGGAAAACTCCCTTGCTAGGCATTTCTCTCTTCAAGGGTGTGCAACCCCAATGAAAACAGGCAATTTATCCAGTTTCTTGCATCCTCATTGTATTCTTAAAGTAAGAAAGAGTAAAAAGAGGGTGCTTAGGACAGCAGTCCAAATGGATATACCCCATACATTTCTCAATGAGAAGAGAGAAAATAGAATCGTACAGCAATGGGTATCATGTGGTCCTACAGGTGATGGAGCTTCTAGTCCCAGGAGACCTAGTCAGCATAGACAATAGTAAGAAATGTTGGGAATTGTAAGTCAACAACATCTGGAGGGCTGTATGATTCCTACTCCTTGTACTGTATTTGTGGTACTGTACAGGGGATGCAGTGGCTCAAGTGGTTAAGACCCTGACTCTGTTGATTGCAAAATCGGCAGGTTGGCAGTTCAAGGCCCAGCCACCACATGACAGAATGAGCTCCTATCACTAGTCCCAGCTTCTGCCAACCTAGCAGTTCGAAAGCATGCAAATTCAAGTAGATAAATAGGTACCACTTCAGTGGGAAGGTAAACAGTATTCTGTGCAATCATGCTGGCCACATGACCACAGAGTAGTCTCTTGCAATGCTGGCTCTTCAGCTTAGTAACAGAGATGAGCACCACCCCCTACGGTCAGACATGACTTGACAACCTTGTAAATGGGGAATACCTTTACCTTTTTATATGTTTGAATGCTTAGAACATTGGCTGACCATCCTACAGTGCAGAACAGATGCAATTTGATGCCACTTTGACTGCAATGGCTCAGTGCTATGGAATCCTGGGATTTATAGTTCTGTGAGTTATTTAGCCTTCTCTGCCAGAGAGTTCTGGTGCCACAACACACTACAAATTCCAGGATTCCATAGGATGGAGCTATTACAGTTAAATCAGTGTCAAACTGTATTAATTCTGCAGTGTGGCAGCAGCCACAGAAGGTTTAGGTGAGGGAGGAACATCTGTGTGGAAGTGGAAAAGGCTGCTGTCAACTTCACTCTTTCTAAATAGCAGTACCAACTACTGGATTAAATCTGTGGCTCTCGTTCCCAGTCCAATGGCAGGAATGACAGCTTTATTTCTCTGCATGACAGCAAATATTCTCATATGCTCAAATACTTTAAAAATATGAATCAGTGAACTCCAGCTGGAAAGATTTTATCTCCCATATTTTAAATTAATGTGAGAGACATTGATATATTCCTGCTGTTAAGAAGTTTATAACTCTGCTATAAAATCTGGTGAAAGAAAGAAATCTCACCATATTGATAAAGATACCTATATCAATAGGCACCATGCAGCCAGTGTTAAGTACTTCTAGTTCCCAAAAGTTACAAAAGGAAAATGCTTTCAAACTTTTCCATATGGATATAAATGGAACTTCAGAGTAATTGATTTTAGCCAGTGTGTATCAATTGTCTATAGAATATTTCTTTTCAAAGCACATTGCATGGTACACATTCAAGGTACATAGTAAAATTGCTCCCTTGGCGGGAGGGGGATCTAATCCCCCCAGCAGCCTTTGTATTGTACTGAAGTGGTACCTATTTATCTACTTGCATTTGCATGCTTTAAAACCAATCAAGAACAACAAATATTTAACTATGGACATGAAATGCTCTTCCTTCTACAGTGGATAAGAAAGCCTGAAACAATAAACCTGCATATTACTCTTATTGATGAGAGCCAGTGTGGTGTAGTGGTTTGTGTTGCTGGACTATGGACGTTATCACACGCGGGTCTCAAAGCGGCAAGAAAGCTGTATGGAATCAATCCAGAACTATACCAGTATAGACCCCACAAGACGGAAATTGCTATCAGACGCAACTAGCATCATTCCGCAATGAACGAAAGCAGCATCATTGCAGTATCATTCTGGTCATGCAAATGTAATTCCCCAGGAAACCGGCATTCAAAAGAACGGGTATGATGCCACATTGGGACGGGGATGGGACGGGGTTCTCTGTGACGTCGTGTGAACACATGGGGGAAAAAAACGCAATGGGACGGGACAGGGTTCTGTCTGCTTTAGACCCCGTGTGATAACGTCCTATGACTCTGGAGACCAGGGTTCAATTCCCCATTCAGCCATGGAAACCCACTTTGGGCAAGTCACATGCTCTCAGCCTCAGAGGAAGGCAATGGTTAACTTCCTCTGAACAAAGCTTGCTCAAGAAAGCTCCATGATAAGAACAAGAAAATCTCGTTCTTGAAAAAGCCACAGGAGAAGTCTGGGTTTCAGACGGACTGCCCGAATAGATACAGGCTGCCTACAGCCCAGACACGAGTAAATGTGATGACATTCATTTTCGTCTTTTAGATCCCACATCTCTCCCGCGTGGATTCCTGGATGTGATAATCTCCTGAGTGCAAACAACTTTTTGCACACTGAACTCAGTTTGCAGCAATAGAAGCAAGCTGAGGACAAATGGGGAAAGTAGGAGAAAGAGAGAAAAGCTGGAACATTTGAAAAACAGCCAAAAGGGAGGCTGAGAGAGTGTGACTTGCCCAAAAGCACCCAAGGTCTACACCTCCACATTTTCATTCTGCTTCCCCAAAAACATGGGTGTCAAAAATGTTCTGCACTCAAAATGGTTAAACTGAGCCAAAAAATCCTCAGATGTGGCATGTGTGGATATTTTTTCTGTGTTGAGGGGCTTTTTACACCTCAATTTACCTGTTCCAAGCCTGGAAAGATTTTTATTTCCAAAGAGGGAGTGATTGGAAAGATACTTTTTGTTTTGAAAAGCACCCCCGCCAGGACTATTAAGGCCCCAAATGCAGTGAAATTGCTGGCATGGGGACCCATGGGACATCACATTTGGGACATGGAACTGGATTGTCCCCACCTTGATGTAGAGAAATAAATAATATAGTAGTGGAGAGAAAATGAATGTGCAGCTTTTGATCTGTTAAGGAATATAGCATAGTGAAAAGGGGAAAAGAGAAGTTTGAGTACAAACAGAACGTGGACAAAAGGGGTGAATCAAATCTATATTCAACTCACCTTCTCCATGTAGATTTACTGTTGGAATGAATTAGTGTTAAGTAGCATCTGGAATAGTTTGCTTGTTATTTGTAATGGCAATTTCTGAGTTCTCACTTTACAGTCTTTTAATTCCAATTAATTAATTTGTGGCTTCTCAGTTTGCAGTTCTTGATTTCATAATTTGTACTTCAAAAATTGTGATGTGAGGGTTTATTATTTAGCAAATTAACCTCTACTGTGTGGATCTGAAAGAGTGAAAGAAATTGCTATTTAATATGTGATAAATAACTGGTCATGAACTACAAAATGTCAACTAAATTATTTAACGATTGCTGACGGTATTCTGGGTCCTGGCTACCCTTAGTGTGTGCTCAATGAGACAAAATGGTGATCATCTCAAAAAGAAGTAGGGATGCACCATGAGTATTCATGTGTAGCAAACATACTGAGCAGTCCATTTGGGCAGCATCATTAATAAGTGTGTTGTTTAAGGCTAACCACAGCAATTCTGAGAGCCACCCAACAATTACCTTGGCAAGCTTATGTGGTTTGCAATTTTTCTGCCTCCCATTACAACTGCAGGCATCCCATTGAATTTCCCCATTAACGTAAATAATTAAATAATACACATGGAAATGTTTGTAAGATCTTCTCTGACTTTGTTCAAATGAGAGATCCTCCAGAATTAGTGGGCCCTCCTAATGCGATCCACAGGCATCACCCATTGTATTCTAAAAACAGTAGCTAAGGGATCATTACACAGGGCAGAGGTGGACAACTTGTGGCCTTTAGCCCAAGGGTAACCCTGAATATTTTTTTTTCCTGTTTCCAAGACGCCCATTGCTGACTGAACTCTCTGTAATTGAGTCTCTCTTCTACAAAGGTGAACCTTCAACACTGGCCAAAGATTATTTGAGAAAGATTTGTGGCTAGCATGTAAGCCAAAGCAATTATGTGAGAAGAAGCTGCCATGTTTTGCAACACACAAAAAGGGAAGAATATGCTCCTTAGACTCTTCTCTGCCTGTTGCGATGCCTCTGTATGGATATTCATGCTCTGGAATTTCTAGTGAAATACCCAAAGGGGAACACTCCTCCAATATTCAGGTGATGAAGGGAGTTGCCTCCTTACAGGCATCATTTGGAAGGTTGTAGTGTTTGTATTAATGCAAAGAGGCTTTTACTGTGGGAGTATTACTGCTGCCAAAAGTACTAATTACTCACATATACAAGACTTAAGAATACACACCCTCAATTATTGTAGTTCATGAAGTAACTGCTTACTTTATATGTCTCAACTTGCCAAAGCCCAGTTGTGGGACACTGTAATTAGGATCTGTCGGCACATAACAACACAGGTGTGGGATTGCTTTCTTCGTACTTGCTTGATAAGCTCAGTTTCATGGCTTGGCAACCTTTCTCGGGTTAATGACTTACATTAAAAGTATATGACGGTTGGCAGAGAATGAGGCTTTGGCACCAGAGAGGTCCTCCATGAGGGCGCCAGTTCAGTACTAAAGAAACAGAAGTCTAATTTTATATTGCTACAGTGAGGGGGCAAGATTCCCGCATCAGCTCACATTTAAGCTCTAATGTGCATTATGCTTCAGTTTCAAAATGTCATGTGCAATACCTTTCCTAGACTACTGTAAGCCAGCTGGGCCTAGTTAAAGCGCCAAATAAATAAATAAATAAATAAATAAAAAAGGAGCAGCCTGGTGTGCCCAGTCCAAATCTCAGGCACAATCCAAGTGGATTTTCTCTGCGACTCACTCTGAAATGAATGAGAGTTGCACAAGGGTTGCAGTGCACCCTTCTACACCAACAGCTGGATTATCAATGGTGTTTTAATATCAATGATTATCAACATATTCTGATACTATACTAGTTTAATTCCATTTTAATGCCCACTTTTGTATGTTTTTATCTGTATTGTCTTTTAATTTGTAAGCCATTTTGTGTCTCATTTTGGGGGGAAAGCAGGATAACAACAACAAGAACAATTCTTCAATTGGTCAATTACTTTGGACCCCTCACTGGATACAAGTGAAGTGCTGAAAGGAGAGAGAGAGAGAGAGAGAAAGTATAACTTGTGTCTTCTTCTTCCCTAATAACTTCCTGAATCTCCCAATGCTTTTGTTTTGACCAACGTTTTCATAACCTCCACCTGTCCTGGTTTAGTAGGGACAGCCTGAGTTAATGCTCTGCTGTCCCATTTTGCTTTTACAATGTCCTGATTTCTCTCTCCTCCTCCCACTTTCCTCTTTTGTCCTGGGGTTACTTCAATTGCTTCAAACTGAGTATAAAATATAAAAGTAGTTTGCCTCAGTTACTATAGGTAAGGGGAGGAGAGAGTGGGGCAGAGTCTTATGCAGTGGACTCACTTGGGTCCTCCCACCTTTCTTCAGGCTTTCCTAAACGCAGATTCCAGTTTCTCTGCTTCAAATAGTTTTGCATATTCTTTATTAAAAAGATTAGCCCTCCTGTAGCCTGATTATACCTTTTTGATCATACATGTCGCTCAGCCACATGTGTCCTAGGGCTTGTCTACATGATTAAAACCCTCCTCATTTGAATAGCAATCCAATCACATGCAATTTGGAGAAATTCAGGGGGTTTGTAGTAGAATTCCATAAACTCTGCTGAGAAAGGATTCACGGTTTTTATCAAAGTATCCATGAGTATCCACAGGAATGCACATTACTGAACATGGGGTTGTCCATCCCCTTCGCATGGACTTGTATGAATGCACATTTTTGGTAGACAGTGCAAATAGATGCAAATTTGTGCAGAAAAGTGAGGAAAATTAAGTGTCCATGCAAATGCCCAAAAATCTGCAGCAATTTACATAATACACTTACATGCAGACTAGCCCCTAGTTTTCATCAGTGAAATGTTGAAAGGTATGCATTTTGATATTATGCAATTGGTTAAAATGCCTGGAATCAGGCTGTTAATCTCATGAAAGCTGCATGGGTGAAAATGAGTTCATACATAAAGATTTCTCTATTATGTTGTGTATTTGTTTATGCATGTCATCAATCCTTGAGTGGTTCACACAAGCACATGGGGGGGGGGGGCAATATTAAAACAGTTCCAGGACTCCAACCATTTTAATCCAGCTTGCCCACAGCTTCCATATATTTCAACATGTGTTATTTATAGTATATTTACAGACCTTAGAGGGAAATTCAAACCACACCTTTCCTCCCAGTGCAACACTTTGGGTGCCACAAGACCCTAGTTGGCTACCATTTTTATACAGGTAGGTATCACCATTTGGATTCAACAAGAGTTGTAAAGCTAGCAATATTGGCTCTGCCCAGTGTGTCACTTTCATACAAATCAAGATAAAGGCAAAGGGCACATTAAAGCAAGTGGCTTAAACTATCCTTTGCCTATGGTAGAGAAAATGCCTGCAATCCTGGATTAGCCTGCCAGGGCTTCAGCATGCCTCCCACCACTGCTATCCATTGATCTCTAGATCCATCACTATGTCTACTTCATTTTGGAAGAACAAGAAATCCCTTCCTGTTACCAAAAGCTCTGTTTATACTCATAGTCCCATTATCTCTTTGGCATAAAAGAACTTCCATGGTAGTCCAGCAGAATCAGTGCATTTTACAACAGTTTACACAGCTAAATGAATACAGTACTCCCCTACTCTTTTCAGTCGTCAACCTTTAAACAGCTATTTAAATAGTAAAGGCAGCACCATATGATCCATATTTATTTTCTGTAGAAGGGCCAAACTAGATTTGATAATGAAAGATTCTTGAATTCAACAACCAAAGTTTTAAACCAGAGTTTAAACCACTTTTGGGAAAAGTGTAGCCCTTTAATTGTTAACTTCAACTCTCATTGTCCTTACCACTTGCTATGTAGGATTGATACTACAGTCCAAAAATATCTGGAAGGCCATTCATTTTTCGGGTCCAGCATAAACCTAAGCCAGTTCCAATTTTACAATAGAGTGACTATAATCTCATTCTTAAAAGTAAAGAGTTGATAAGTGGGGATGGTAAAGTCTTTGTTGTTTGTTGTTGTTAACTGCCATCAGTCTTGAAGCATGGCGACCCTATGGATAAGACATCTCCAGGGCCCCCTCTCCTCTACTGCTCTACCTAGCTCCTGCAAACTCCAAGTCCATTCATCTAGCATGTGGCCTTCCTCTTTTTCTACTTCCCTCCACCTTTCCTAACATTATTGTCTTTTCCAGCGATTCATGCCTTCTCATGATGTGTCCAAAGTACGACAGTAAGTCTTGTCATCTTGGCTTCTAGGGATACCTCTGGCTTGATCTGTTCTAGGACCCATTTGTTTGTCCTTTTGGCTGTCCATGGGATCTTCAGCACTTTTCTTCAGCACCACATTATCTCAAATGAGTTGATTTTCCTTCTGTCTTCTTTCTTGACTGTCCAGCTCTCACATCCATACATGGTAATAGGGAATATGACGGCTTGTATGATTCTGACTTTTGTGCTGAGTTGTATGTCTTTGCATTTTTGGATCTTTTCTAGTTCTTTCATAGCCATCCTCTCCATTCTTAATCTTCTCCTGATTTCCTGGCTGCAGTCCTCATTCTGATCAATGTTTGATCCTAGATATGGGAACTCTTTACTATTTCTATTTCCTCGTTGCCTAGTTTGAATGTGTGTAAGTTCTCTGTGGTCATTATTTTTGTTTTATGTTCAACAGTAAGCCTGCCTTTGCACTTTCTTCTTTGATCTTCCTTAGTAGTTCCAGGTCCGTGAGGTTTTCTGCTAGTATTATGGTGTCCTCAGCATATCTCAGATTGTTGATATTTCTTCGTCCTATTTTCACTTCTCCCTCTTCCATGTCCAAGCCTGATTTCCTTACAATATGTTCTGCATATAAGTTGAATAGGAAAGGTGATAGGGTGCAGCCTTGTCTGACTCCTTTGCCAATTGGGAACCATTATGTTTCTTTGTGTTCTGTTCTGACAGTAGCCTCTTGTCCTGAGTACCGATTCCTCATTAGGACTATCAGATGTGTTGGCACTCCCATGTCTTTAAGAGCATTCCATAGCCTTTCATGATCTATGCAGTCAAAGGCTTTGCTATAGTCTATAAAGCACATGCTGATTTTCTTTTGGAACTCCTTGCTACGCTCTATTAGCCATCATATGTTTGCAACGTGATCCTTGGTGCCTCTCCCTTTCCTGAACCCTTCTTGGACCTCTGGGATCTCTCTCTCAATGCGTGGTTGGAGTCCATGTTGCAGTATTTTGAGCATAATTTTGTTTGCATGGGAGATTAGTGCTATGGTTCTATAGTTGCTTCAGGGGGGATGCAGACCAGGGCGTCGGGGACGCCCTGGGACGGTGCGCCGCTGGAGCGAGGCACTCGAACGGTGGCGCACCGGCGGCGTCCCTGAAAGGAGCACCAAATTGGTGCTCCTTTCAGAAGTCAGGGAAAGTGTGCCCTAAACGCGTCGGGCGCACTTTCCCTGACTTTTCCTCTGCAGCATGTGAGGACGCTGTGGCGGGAGGTTGCCCTGGGAGCGCCGGCCGTGAGGAGGGCTGGCAGCTCCGAGGGCAACCTCGGGAGGAGGAAGGGGCACCTTCGGCTGCCCCTCCTCTTCCTTGCCTCGGAGACGACCCTATTGGTCATCTGCCGAGGCCCTCAGTCTCTTGTGTCCCCTCTTACAAAACTTACCTTTCCTATAATCCTTTCTCTTTTCACCAAGTGCTTTTCTCCTCAGCCCAAATTCTATACTAATGTAAATTCAGCTGGAGGAAAAGAGCTTCAGCGAGAGAAACTATGTGGTAGCACAAACAAGGTTTGGCCATGGGGAGAGCTTGGAAAAGTCATTTTTTGATCTGTAACACCCAGAATCTGCTACCCCCCCCAAAAAAAAACCAACCCTGGACTCTCTACTTCTAACTTTATACACAAAAGACACAAACTGAAGTTAAAACAAGTGGATAAGGCACCATCTGGTTGTTTTGCCTCCCAGGTATCCAGCAAGATTAATGTAGATTGGGAGGTGTTGGTATAAATCAGGGGTAGGCAACCTTTTTGAGCCGGGGGCCGGGTTGCTGTCCCTCAGACAATTGGGGGGCCGAAGCACAATAAATAAATGAATAAATGAATAAATATAAAAATAATTTAATTTTTTTAAAAAAAAATATGCATGCACACTCTCTCAGCCCCAGAAAAGCCATGGCAAAACCCCATGTGGAGATTTTGCCAAGAAAACCCCAAGAACAAGTAATAACAACAATAATCAATATCATCATGGCGGGCAGCGGGGGGTGGCGGCGGCGGCGGCGGAGGTGGCAGGACCGACCTGGGGCCGGTCCAAAGGCCTCGGGGGGCCGCATCCGGGCCTTAGGTTGCCTACCCCTGGTATAAATCTTTGGTTCTTCAAAAGTGAAAGTAATATTTGGTTGCATAATGTCATTCCAGTAAAAGCAACTATTGCTTATATATGGCAAGTCATTTACTTCTGTCAAGTGTACCTTCATAGCCAACTTCACATCTAGAAATAATGGTAAGAAGATCTATCATATTTGTGAGACAGCATTGCCCTGATAAAAATGCCCAGACACTTCTAGTGGCAAAAAAGCTCTACTGGCATCTTAATTATCATTGATATTCTTCTGCTAGTAATATCTCTTCTCCCGGCCCCCAGTCATTCAAGAGTCTTTATTGGGACCCATAAAAAGAAGAAATAACTACCTGTGAGTGTTGAGTTGGTGAGAAAAATATACGACAGAGCTGTTTAATTGTGTATATGCTCCCTGTATAGTACTAATACAGTCCCTGCTTTTTTTTAACCCATACTTTGTGGTGCTGGTGCCAGCTTGTATCTGCTCCACATGAGCTGTGCAGTGTGACAGTGTTCTCTTTGTTCAGACTCTGTTGTGTGCCCACTGACACATGGACAGGAACAACAAAAACACTGACACAATGGACAGGAGACACTTTTTGCGAGTGGGGGTGGTGGTGTTATGATTTTATTGATTTTTTTAGCCACTATTCAAGATATATACTTTAGTAGAAGTGTTTGCTAGACAGTTTGGGAATCACAGTACATAGGCTGTGATAGATTTTATGGTGACATTCTGGCTCCCTGAACATCAACGTTAATGGGGAATTCAAAAGCTGCAATCTGGGCCTAGTTTAAAGCAGTCCTACGAACAGCAAATGTTGGCTACTAAATAGCAATCATGTGTCTGAAGAAATTAGAAATGCTTAAATGAGAGCCATCATGGTGTAGTGATTTGAGTGCTGGACTATGACTTGGCCATGGAAACTCACCAGGTGGCCTTGGGTGAGTCACACACTCTCAGCCCCAGAAAACCCCAGAGTCTTAAGGTCATAAGTCAGAAATGACTTGAAGGCACACAACAAATGGGGCCAGCCCTACCATGAGACAGAGTGAAACAGTTTCCTCTGGTGGCAAAACCTAGAAGGTAACAAGGTGTTGAAAGAAAGAGATGTGGACCATTCAGCCTGCCCAGTATTCCCTGAGCCATCAGTAACAATCTTGGACTGATGTAGTCCAGGGAAGTGAACTACTGCTTTCTAGCATAGTGCTTCTCAGATTATGTGAAGTGGGTGACTGGCCATTATTTTTCCGCCAATGCACCAGGGACCTGCAATAAATTTGTGGCTATTAACTACAATGGTTTCTTCCTGTCCTAGAAATTTGCCAGGAACTGGCAGCCAATGGCTCAGGGCTGGGCACTGGTTCAGGGTTCAGCACTTGATGTAGTGTTGCTCTAGCAGACAATGATAAGCACCTGGCCAAATTACAAATCCCAGGGTCCCACAGGATTGAGACAGAGGAGTTAAAGTGTGATCAAACACAGCAGCTGTGGCCTGTGGATACACCCCTGGACTCTCTTCCAGCATTTTGGCACAAAACTCCTGCTTTTTTCTTCTTGATATTTCCCAACACAACTGAAACTCCAAAGGCTTCCTTTTCAACCCTGTCTGCACAATGTGAGGCTCTTCCACACATTGCCTTTAGATTGTATTAATATATCTGTATGGAAATTTTAATGTTGTAAGCCGCCCCGATTGCTCTGCAGAGGGGCGGGATATAAATAAATATTATTATTATTATTATTATTATTATTATTACTGCAGGAATAAAGCAGCTTCACACCACTTTAACTATCATGGCTCCATCCTGTGGAATCCTGGAATTTGTAGTTTGGCAAGGTATTAGGACTGGTCTGTCAGCGAGACAGCACCCCACTAAACTGCAAATCCCAGGATTCTGTAGGACAGTCATGCCAGCGAGAGTGATGTCAAACTGCTTTATTTCAGCAGTGTGGATGCATCTGTGGTCTCCTTCAGATGTTTTTTTCCCCCCTGTGGACAGAATGGACAAGGCTAGGTTCCCCCTCTCTGTATGTGTGGTGGTGTTGCTGTGTGCCTTCAAGTTGTTTCTGACTTATGGTGACCCTAAGGTGAACTATGATAGGGGTTTTCTTGGCAAGTTTCTTCAGGTGTTTGCCATTGCCGCCCTCTGAGGCTCAGTGTGTCAGATCTGCCTAAGGTCACCCAGTGGGTTTACATGGCTGAGCCAAACCTTGGTCTCCAGAATCATAGTCCAATGCTCTAATCACCACACTGGCTCTCTATGTGTGATGGATAAGGCACCAAAATTAAAACATTTTTACAATTCAAACCCTCAGGTCCAAAACACACTGCAGAAATAATCCAATTTGAGACCGCTTTAACTGCCCTAGCTCAGTGCTGGGGAATCTTGGGAACTGTAGTTTATTGTGGCACCAGAGCTCTCTGAGAGAGAAGGCTCAATGTCTCACAAAACTACAGCTCCCAGAATTCCCTAGCATTAAGCCAGGGAAGTTAAAGCAGTCTCAAACTGGATTATTTCTGCAGTGTGTTTTGGACCTCAGTCCCTCTTCCCTTGTCAGAAAGGCTATACAAATTATAACATCCAAACCCTCATCGCTCTTGATTCTGAAACACACGTAAGAGTTTTGAAGGAGTGGAAGCCAAGGATTTAAATACCTTTCCCCATATTTAACTTGGCCCAAAGAGGGAAACCCTCGCTGAGTGCCACCACAAAGGGGGAGCTTTCTGACTCTCTCCTGCCTGTCTTATTTCGCCTCAGAGTTGTTGTTGTGTGCCTGAGGCAAACCTATCAGGGGGGTTTCCTGGCAAGATTTGTTGCTTTTGTCTTCGAGGATGAGAGAGTGCGACTTGTTCAAGGTCACCCGGGGGGTTGCAGACTGCCAGAAACAGTGCAAATTAAGTCCATTTTTAGGGTTAGGGTTAGTGGTAGGGAATCATGGGAATTGTTGTTTTTCTGAGACATTGAGCCTTCTCTGTCAGAGAGCTTTGGTGCCACAATAAAATACAGTTCCCATGATTCCCTAACCCTAAAAGTGGACTTAATTTGCACTATTTCTGGCAGTCTGCAAACCCCCCCCCCCAGTTGGTTTCCATGTCCGGGCAGGTATTCGAACCCTGGTCTCCAGTTATAGTCCAACATTCAAACCATTACACCACCCCCTCTCTTTCTCTCTCTGGGTTTGCTTTTATGTGCCTTCATGTCATTTCCAACCCTAAGAGGAACCTGTTACAGGGTTTTCTTGGCAAGATTGGTCCAGAGGAGGCTTTGCTATTGACAGCCCCTGAGGCTGAGAGGGTGTGACTTGCCCAAGAAAGGTTTCATGGCTGAGGAGAGAACCAAAACCCTGAGTTGTCCTCCAGCACTGAAACCACTATGTTTTACCTCAGGGCACCCGGAATAATCCCACCACCCGGCACCGCCTCTTTGGAGGGAAATTATCTCTAAATTATTCCTCAGAACAGCCTTAATTCCCTCCCTCTCAATGCCAGGCACCTCGGTGCCTAATTAACAGCCCCCTTTGACAGCCAGAAAGTCAGGGAAATCCTTTGTTGCTGTGTGTCTCCCAGTCATTTTTGCCTCATGGAGGAGCTAAGAACTGGTCTGGTGGTTTGAGTCAGGGCTGGGGAGTAAAGGAGTAAGGGGTTTTTACAGGAGTAGGAGTAGGAGTAACATTAAGAAAAAATATCTGACTCCGGAGCAGGAGAAGGAGTAACCCCAAAATCATCACTACTCCCCAGCTCTGTACTAAGCAGGGCTGGGGAGTCGGAGTAAAGTTTTTACAGTAGGAGTAACATTAAGGAAAAAAAAATCTAACTCCAGAATAAAAGCAAAAGCAAAGCAGCTTCATTTATATACTGCTTCATACCGCACTATGGGATGTCTAAGCGGTTTACAAGTGTAAGCTCATTGCCCCCCAACAGCTGGGTACTCATTTTAGCGACCTCAGAAGGATGCAGGCCTGAGTCTAGCCTGAGCCCTGGCTAGTATTGAACTCGCAACCCCAAAACTACCACTACTCCCTGCCCTCTATTAAGCCGGGCTGGGAAGTAGGAGTAATGAGTAAGGGAGTAAGAGGTTTTTACAGGAGTAGGAGTAACATTAAGAAAAAAAATCTTAGGACAAGGAGTTACCCCCAGATCACCACTATTAATCAGGGCTGGGGAGTAGTAGTAGTATGAGACTTTTACAGGAGTAGAAGTAACATTAAGAAACAAATTTCTTACTCCACAGTAGGACAAGAAGTACTCCCCAAATCACCGTTACTCCCAGCCCTGGTTTGGGTGTTGGACTTTGGGAGAGCAGGGTTGGAACCCCCACATGGAAACCCACTTAGGCGAGTCACACTCTCTCAGCCTCTGAAGAAACTGGCCACCCATCCAAGGTTCGCCTGAGGCCGTGGCCCTAAGTGGGAAACCAATTGAAGGCACACCCCGACAAGTCAACGCACCAGGCGACCCTGTCACGGGTTTTTTCCTTGGCTATTCCTTCTGAGGGGTTTTGCCGCCTTTGCCTTCTTCCTCTGAGGGAGCGAGCAGGGGAAAGCCTGACCTCTCTCTCCCTGAGAGGAAGAAAATGGAAGGCGGCCCCGTCTCCTCTCCTCTCCTCTCCCTTCCCTTCCCTTCCGCCGCCTTCTGAGGGAAATTATGCCAGCGCCAGTGGCGCGTAAAATTGATGTGAACTGGAAGAAGCGCGGTCTCCCCTCTCTTGTCTCAACAGGGGTTTCGGCGCGTTACACAAGGCCGCGCCTGTCTCTTTAAGGAGACATTGGCCCCTAATTAGTCCCCATCCGGTGAGTGGCAGCCGAGGGGGAGGGGGAGGGGGAGGCAAGGAGCCCAACGGCCCCGCCTCGCGCACCCTCCCCTCCCGCCGCGCGCCTCCCTTGTTGGGCCACCACCCAGCCTTATAAGAGCCGGCGGCGGCGGCGGCGGCGGTACCCCCACGTTACTTTGATTGACAGCTGAACAAATGTTTCCCCTGTTCCAACGCCGGCGCAATCGAACGTCAGCAATCTCAAAGCTCCACCTCGGGCGAGCAAAGGAAGGAGGGTTCAGGGAGGGGCTTTTCAAATGCCTCGCTGGGATTGGTGGGAAGCTTGGAGCGACGTTAAGTCCCCACGTGGGGGAAACCAGGCCAGAGTCGCCTTCGCTCTCCCTCCCCTCACAGCCGTAAGCCCATTTGTCAGCGGCGAAATGATGGGCATTAATACAGAACGGCGATTAATGAGAGGCCTCTGCTGATTGGTTACCCTCCATGGGAGGAGCAACAGGGGGAAGAGACAGGAGGCTAAAGAGGCCCCGCGCTGCCTCACGGGACTGGTAGTTTGTTTGTGTTAGGATAGAGCGGGCGAGCCGAGGAAGAGCGCTCCGAGGAAAGACTACGCCTCCCAGGATGCTCGGCGGCAGCCCTGTCTTCCGACGGTTGTGAATATGTATCAGAATGTTAATGATTTGCCGCTGCTAAATTTGGTCAAAGGAGTCACCTCGCCAGAGAGTGTCGGTTGGGAGAGGCGAGCGGTAGCTGTTGCTGCCGTTGCCTCAGAGGTTGTTTTGCGTCGCTATTGGCAGAGTTTGGAAGGAGGGAGGAAAAAAGGGAAAGGAGAAAATAATAATAATAATAATAATAATAATAATAATAGATGGGAAAGAGGGAATAACCCCGTCAAGGCAATCCACCGAGACTGTTTATTTTTAATTTTTCGATTATTGGAAAGGAAAAGGGGATAGGAAAAAGAGGAGGAGGAGGAGTGTGTTGTTGTTGTTGTTGTTGTTGTTGTTGTGTGTGTGGAGAGAAGGCACAACAAAAGGTGACTGCGCCGCGGAGACCTCCTCTAAGTGCGGAGGGAAGAGGCTGAGGCAGCGGCGGCGAAGAAGGCGACTCCTTCTCCTTCTCCTCCTCTTCGTCTCCTTCCTTTGCTTCTGCTTCTTCTTCTTCCCGGGAGTCTTCCTCGGAGGCTACAAAGGGAACCCTTCGCCTCTCCTCCTCCTCGCCCTCAACTCAGATCAATAAAAGTTTTCAAACGGAAGACGCGGCGGAAAGAGAAAGAAAGAAAGAGAGAAAGAAAGAAAAAGAGGGAGCCTCGTTGCCACCGCCACCACCGCCCTCCAGGAGTGTGCCTCCCCGCTTCCTTTCTTCTTCCCTTTCTGGAGTGCTCGTGGGAACGCCAGGACGCGTGTCAAGCTTCGGAGCCTTGGGTGAGCGCCCCCGCGCCGGGGGATGTGGCAGGGGCTGCCTCCCTCCTCCAGAGCCGAGGACGACGGTAAAGATAACGCCAACGCCGTCGCCCGCTTCCCCTCTTCGCGGTGTCGTCCCGGTCGGTGCTGCCTCCTTGCTGCCTTCCCCGGGGGCTGGGCGAGGAGGACGGGCGCCCGGCCCATGAGGAGGAGCTGAGCGCGGAGCCCTTCGTCCCCCGAAGGCCCCGAGCACCCACCAAGGCGGCGTGGATGATTCGCGACCTGAGCAAGATGTACCCCCAGACCAGGCACCCGGTGAGCAACGGACGGACCGAGGGGCCGCCCCACGGAGGCCTGGCTTTTGTTTGTTTGTTTGTTTATTTATTTAATGGGGGGGGGACACGACGCATTCGCCTCAAGTCTTCTGAGGGAAAGAGGGGTCTGGGGAAGGGAAGAGGAAAGGTTTCGGTTTATTTTTTGTGGGGGGGGGGGAGGCCGAGGGGCTCATCTGCCCCCCTTTTCAAGTTTTGTGAGGGGAACTGAGGAGGGAAGAAGGGTTTGGGGTCTTATTTGGGGACGGCAAGTCTTGTGAGGGGGTGATATAGGGGTGCTAGGGAAGGGAAGGGAAAGGAAGAGAAGAGATTTGGGGTTGTTATTGTTTTCTTTGGGGGGGGGTTATCTGCCTTCCCTCGAAGTCTTGTGAGGGGAACTGAGGAAAGAAAGAGGAGGGAAGAAAGGTTTGGGGTCTTATTTATTTGGGGGGGGGGTGTCACTTCCCCCCCAAGTCTTGTGAGGGGGTGATATGTGGAAAGGAAGACGAGGATTGGGGTCTTGTTTGGGGGGCATGATATGAGGCACTTCTAGGGAAGGGAAGGGAAGAGGAGAGGTCTGGGGGTTTTTTTTGAGGGGGGGAATAAGACCCCCAAAACCCCAGCTTTCCTCCTCTTCCCTTCCTCAGTTCCCTCACAAAACTTGGGAGGGAAACTGAGGAAGGGAAGAGGAGGGAAGCTGGGGTTTAGGGTGTTATGGGGAAGGGAAGGGAACAGGAGAGGTTTGGGTTTTTTGGGGGAGTCATCTGCCTTCCCTCCGAGTCTTGTGAGGAGATCTGGGAAAGGGAAGAAAAGCTGAGATTTGCGGGTCTTATTTATTTATTTATTTATTTATTTATTTTGGGGGGGGGTCACTTGCCTCCCAGGTCTTGTGAGGGGGTGATAAAGGGATTCTGTGGAAGGGAAGCCGAGGATTGGGGTCTTTTTTTGGGTGGATCATTTGTTCCCCCCACTTGTGAGGAGATGATGGTGGGGGTTCTGGAAGGGAAGAGGAGGTTTGGGTTTTTTTTGGGGGGGGGACTCATCTGCCTTCCCCTCATGTCTTGTGAGGGGGATGATGGGTGGCTTCTGTGGAAGGGAAGAGGAGTAAAGTAGAGATTGGGATTTAATTTCGCGGGGGGCTCACCTTTCTCTCTCTCCCCCCCCCCCCAAGTCTTTTGAGAAAGGAAGAGAAGAGAAACCAAGGTTTGGGGTTTTATTTGGGGTGGACTCATTTGCCTCCCCTCCCCCAAAGTCTTGTGAGGGGATGATGGGGGTCCTGGGGAAGAGGAAAGGATGCCCAAGAAGAAGAAAAAGAAGACTGATTTCTTTCTCTCTTTCTCTTTCTCTTGCTCTTTCTTTTCTTCCCTCTGCTCATTTGAGAAAGGCAAATGAAGCGGAGGGAGGGAGGTGGGAGGGAGAGTTGGGTGAAACAATTGAGTTGTAGCCATTTTCTTATTGTTGTCTTTGGCTTTGCAGGCTTGGCCGTGTCAGGGAGGAGGCGTGTGGGTTCCTCTCTCCCACACCATTGAGAGATCTGGGATTGGAGAAAGGGGGAGAAGAGAGGTCCCTGGGGTTACAATGTCCCTTCTCTGCCCATTGGGGTCCTGCGGTGCCCCTTCCCTCCTTTGCACTCTCCCCCGTTGCTTTGCTCCCCATCCCTTACATCCCCTCCTTTGATCCTTAGACATAACACTCAGTATTTCCTTTCTTCAACAATCCCAGCCGCCCAAGTCTGGAGGCTGCAAATGGTTATTCTGGAAGAGAAAGAGGCATCTTTCTCAACAAAACCCTCCCATATAGTTATTAGAAGCTCCTGGTGGGATGATGAGCAAAGCCTTCCTTGGTGTGCAAGTGTGTGTGTGTGAGTCAGGAAGGACCCTTGTATGGGAAAGACAAAAGCACTTTCTGTGTGTGTATGTGAGTGTGCCCGCCTCGCTCACCGAGTGAGTTTTTTAATAGCTCTTTTCATTAATGATGTATGGCTGACCTCGCCAGGCAGGTTTGTATATGTTGCGCTGCGCACCGATGGGCTGCTGGCTGAGCAGAGGAGTAATTAAAACATTTCATTCTGATGACCGCTTCTAGGCACCGCATCAGCCTGCTCAACCCTTCAAATTCACCATTTCGGAATCCTGTGATCGGATTAAGGAGGAGTTTCAGTTTTTGCAGGCTCAGTACCACAGGTAATGATGTTTACTTTCCCTGATCCTTCTGTTTGCTTATCTCTTGTTGCTCCCCTACAAAGGCAAAGGCATAGGTAGGCGTCCTCTCCTTTTCTTCCCCCCCCCCCCTTAAAATCATGCGCTTGGCTTCAATAAGAAAAGAACTGCCCCCCCACCAACCCCACTCCCAGATCTTCACCCTGATACAACTGTGCCAATTCAGTGCCTTCGTCTTAAAGGCAGGTTTGAGCTTGGCAGATAGAGCTTTCAAGATATCGTGAGTGTACTTGAGTTAAGCATCTCAATATGCTCAAACATTTTATCACCTGAATTAACCCCTGAATTAATCCTGATAGAAGGAATCCTCCATAAGAGGTTAGTCCTGGCAAATCTGATGCCAAAACACAAATGAAAGAACTCTTGGATAGCTGGAAGCATAATCAAAGAAACACTTGTAAGAAACAGGAGTTTTGAAAGCTGTTGTGGATAAGGTTTTCCCCAACCCCAACTTTAGGGGTGCAGTGGGGAAATGGTATTTTTCTTTTGAGCACGGTAGTTCATATATTGTTTGGGAGGTGCATCTTCTATGAGCCATCTTCTCCATACCTTGTGTGGCAGTGTGCAGTGTCAGGTGTTGATAAATTGGAACTGGAGCTGGAGTGTTCTCTCATTATCCTCAGGGCAGAAGTGCTTCTTAGTCTCCTTGACAAACAAGGTCTCCAAGATTGTTGCATCGGCTTTTAAAAGCAGGCAGGCGGGAGAGTGCAAGGAAGACTTTATTCCTCACAAGATGTTGCTTGTCGATGCTGTCATGTTGCTTTCTTTGAACCCTGAAACCTTTTCAACCCTTTCTGGCTTTGAGTGGTTCCTCAAAGTTTTAGGGCAGTTGAAGATCACATGTAAAAACAGCTTATCTAGTGGCCTTTTTGAAAATGAATTTTACAACAGCAGGTGATTTTATGCTTTGGCCAATAGTCAAGCCTCTTAACAAATCCTTTCTTTAAGCTGGTCTGTGGTTTTTCTTCGCTCCATGTCAAAGCCAGATTCATTTGTCTCAAAACTTCCCCACATCTTGTTTGAGCAGAAGACAGGCGTTACATAGTGATGTTTGAACGCCTTGTTTTTAATTTTCTGTTAATATTACAGTGGCCTGCACAGATTATATGTTGAGAGAATATTAAAACTGACATTATTAAATACTCACAGATGCGTGTATGTGTTGTTGTTTTCTTGAACAGTCTAAAGCTAGAGTGTGAAAAACTCGCCAGTGAAAAGACAGAGATGCAGCGACATTATGTCATGGTAAGCAAGTGGCATAGCAAACTCAAAATGTATATTGTATGAGTGTGGTCTATGAGCAGAGGGAAATGCTCAGCTCATCTTGCTGGAGGCAGGTAGCTGGCTTATGATAGAGCTGCTGTTACGAAGATTCCCTTATGAAAACCTTGGATCTAAAGGTTTTTCATCTGCTAAACATTGGTATCTCTGATGTGAAGTGTTCTTTTGTGACACAGTCCATTTGGACCAAGGCATAGATGTCCCCCATCTCTTCATGCCTCCCTCATGGCAGATTATCCTTGAAGCTCCTGCTGTGTACAAGGAGGTCTGTAGAATCCCTTATCTCTTTCACATGTTGATGAAGATGTCTTTAGCTGCCCAGAGGCATATCTACATTTCCTTATTGGCTTCAAGGTGAAAGCTCTCAAATTTGGTTCCGGTTCTGCCTCTCTGACAGTGTTTCAGAGTGGGATATTTACATGATCCATGGTAAAAATAAAACTGGCTGTTAATGAAGTCTTCTTATACTTGTTGCTTTTCCACTATTTGCAAAAGACTGCATGTTTAATTGAGGATGCTGTTGATGAGAGTTGCAGAATTTCCTCCTCAACCCCCAATATCTGTAGACTCTGCTTCAGCAGTAATCGGTGTATGATGAAGTCTCTAAACACCTAATTTTCTGATGGATTGTGATGACACCTAAAGAGCTGTTTTCTATGTGTTTCTCTGAGCTTACATGAGGTTATAATTGCTTTCTTTATGTGATGGAGTGACTTGGTTTTAAGGAGGACAATAACCTTGAGAGAGAGTCCGCTTTCTAGCCAAAGCACAAATGATCAATCAAAGCTTTATAGTCTGGCCTTCATCTGTCTAATGTGGCTAGCACATATAGTGCTAACTGGCAGAACAGATCAACCTTACAGTACAGGAAAATAGATATATATATATTTAATAATGCCATATATGCTTTGATATGAAATGCTCTGCTGTGTTGTTTCTTTACAAATCCTGTATTAAATTGTAGTCACTCTATGCCTGTAATTTAAAATGTTGAAGGAGAAGCCTTGTTTCTGTTTATGATTTCGATCTGCCTTCTAGCATTCTCAGCATTTTAGAATCTTAAATGGCTACTGTGGAGCAAAGTGCATATTTGGATTTATCTTTAATGCATTTGTCAATTTCTCCCAAAATGCATTTGCCATTTTCTTTGTGTGTACATGGCTTGCTTTCCCCATTTCCCAACACACTTTAAGGTAGTTGTTTAAACAATGTAGGATTAAATGCAAACTATCAAGAATTAGAAATGTTTGATATTTTGGGAAGATGGAAAGACAGCATTAGCCTTCAAAGGATTACAAACTGACTGCATTTATGTCATTTCAAGGTCTGAAATAAATCCATTTTCCTTTTTTCTTTCTTTAGTATTATGAAATGTCGTATGGGTTGAATATAGAGATGCACAAACAGGTAGGCAAAGTATTCTTTTTCTTAAAAAATACATTTTGTTTTAAACTACACTGCACCTCTTTCATCCTATTGTGGTTAAGTATAGTGTGGTCATGATGTTTTTGTGCAGTGTGACAAAATGAGATTCTTTGCACGTGAGATAAGAACCTATGCAGATTGACATTGTTGGTGCTGATTTTCTGTGATACAGACCCCACTCATGCAAATTCCTGAGAAAAACTTGCTGTAGTTTTTAAGTAGTTACCTGTTTTCCCCCCCTTGGATATGTCAGTTGATTACAAAATCAGAATTGTAGATTCAAGCTCTTCAAGTTGTAATCTGCTGCCTTGTAGAACAAAGGCAGGCAAATACAGATAAAATGGCCCTAAGGTCAGGCTATGGCAAAGGGATAGTTGCCTTTATTTAGTTAAATGATAAGTGACTGAGTTTTAGGAATATGTACATTGACAAAAGAAAATGTTTGCAAAATGAATCAGTAGTTCCCTGGGTTATTTAGTTGGACCCACCAAATAAGTCTATACCTACGGTATGTTGTAGACTTGCAATTAGGCCAAGATTAGTAGTTTACATGGAAGTGCAGCAAATCTGATTTTCTTGCTTGATAATTTACTTAATTTACTTAAATAACTTTTCCTAGTAGAGGATTCTTTTCCTAGAAGAGACCTGAGGATTTTTTGGTCTGTTTTCCAGTGAGATGATTTTTTCGTCAGTTTATTTTCTCTGGTGCAGTTGTTTCAGAAAGTGTTGATTTAAATTCCTGAAAATTGTATAGTCTGAAAAGAAATGGGATGATGGCATTAGCAGATCTGAATTATATTTGTGTTTAGTATTGAAATGTGTACTTGAGGAAACTTGACTTGGGTATCAGTGTGTCATTTCATAGTTTGTTTTGATATTTACACCTTTAGGGACTCATCGCAGTTGGAGACCTCTCAAGCGGGCAGAATATCAGCACACTCCCTGTTTTGTAGCTAAAATCTCTCATTTTATAACCTAATGAACTATGCAAACATTGCCAGCATATACTACATATGCAGATTGGACCCATTCATATGTTGGGGAAATAGACAATCACAATATTGGCGGTTAATATTATGGATAATAAGTGTGTTCTGTAAATAATGTGGAAGAATTGAAAGAGTCCATTGGGAGAAATGTTGAATTTCTTCCTTTACATATTTAAATCTGGAAATATATTTGTTGTAAATTCAGTGACAAAAATTCAGCTGGTTCTTTTATTTTAAAAATATAGTATTGTAATGTAGCACTTATAAACCAAATTGGTAGCCAAAATTTGGCTGGATCCCATGGGTGTTCCAAAACATCTGCTTGTCCCACAACACATTTAGAATAATTAAATAAAGGTATCTAGACTTTAAAACACATTTTAGGAGGAGAAGAAGATACACTTAGATGTGGAAGAGGTGACTGTACCTTACAAAAGAATAGTAAAAAATTAAAAATAAAATCAGATATTTGAGTTTGGTGAAAATACAAGCAGTAGGACTTTCTGAGAATATTCAGTTTTATAAATGTACTGATTTTGAAGGATTGAGCTTAATTAGAATATCATTTCCCCCCTGTTACTGTCATGTCTATTCATATTAGTAATGTAAACACTCCACCCTCTCACAACACACTCCTTCATACTTTTTTATCACAAGCTGTTGACTCTAATGAAATACAACAAAGAAAGTGGTTCATAGAACTTATCATTTTAAAAAATCTTATCTCTTCATCTCTCTCCGCTGTGTAATATGTGGGCTTGGTAATGAGGATGCTAGTACATATTCACCCGCCCTCTGGCTCAGAGACTGCAACAGCCTGTTCAGAATATTTCCCATCTGATGTTATGGAAATATTGAAAGCTGCACCTTCAGAGGTGTGCAGACCCACTTCTATGGGGACAAAACCTTCAGAACTCCCCATCTTTTCAAATCCTTCCCTCTTGCTCCTCCTTCCCCAACTCCATTCTACTGGCTTGGGCCTGAGTGATCTGCTTTGAGATTATTTGTGGGCTTTGTTCTTATATTCAATCATAAAAATCCTGAGGGCAGTTTTATCACATTATGGGATACTTAGAGCTCTGCAAACCGCCTACTTATTATATTCTCTTTCCCTCTGCCTCCCCTTCTGTCTCTCCCTCTCCTTGCCTCCCCCCAAAGCACAGAGGCCTATCTATCTTTATTTGTTTTCCTAGGCAGACAGCCTTGGTTCCTCTCAGCTCCTTTTCCAGATGTAGATGCTGGATGCCCTTGTAATGGAAAGCAGGCAATAATGCAGTGAAGTTGCCCTCTGGCATAATTGAGCCTAGTTCTCAAGATCAGGTTAGGCTTATTCGCTTATTAGATTTGTGTCTCAGAGGGTTCAAAAGTAGGGCTCCCCGGAGTCCCCGAAAGTAGCCTAGTAATTGGTGGCCCTGATATCAGAAACCTTTGTGTATTTTTCTGTTACAGCGTCTGTCTGTTCTTCATGGCTGCTTCCAGCTACAGAATATTTATTTGTAGAGGAATTTTTCTTTGGAACAGAAAAATGATTGTTGGGATGGAGTTGTGACTCTGTGATTTAGCAAATCGATAGGATAAATGTGCAGAGGAGTGTATGTGTGAGCGTGTGTGTGTATGTGCATGTCCTGAAGTGGGGTGGGGAGCTGAAGGAGATGTGATGAGTTTTCCTTTCTTTCCCCTCCTCTTTTGCAAGGCTGATCATCAGTCATCCTGTGTTGATTTTGATAGAAGACTATTAAAGTGAAACCTATGGGGAATTTGTCATTCTGAAAGGAAAGCTAATGTAATTAGTACCAATTAAAGTACATTTAGTAAATGGGATTTAATCTTAATTAAGCCTGCATAATGTTGCCAATTTTTAACAATTATGTTTGAGAACATAATTAATTTAGATTTTGGTAACAGAGTAAATAGCATTAGACTGATAGAATTAGTTCACTGAATTATTTTGGTGTTGTTTTTTTTAAACCCCAACAACCCTGATGTGTGGCATAAAACCTTAAATTTTTAATTTGTTTTTGGCACTCTTTGTTAAGATCAATATATTGAGATGGATATATTAGGAGGTGCCTGAGAAATGTGAAAACTGCAATACTACCGTTCCTCCTTATGGTCAGGGTCTTAATCCTGAATATTCTTATGGAGAAGCAAGTGCCTTGAACCCCTGTAAGGTCTATTTTCAATAAACCCTGGTCACAATTGTACTGTAGAAATATTAAATAGCAAGCATACTGAAAAATGAACAAATGTTTTTCATCTTGCCTAAACCCCATAGCATCTGGGGAGGGGGAATAGTAATGTGGGTATGCCAATTTATGTTTTTCTAAATGTTTGGATTAGACTTCTGTCAGTAATTCACTTTGTTGATTATTTCACTGTATAATAATTTCATCAATACTGAAGGTCTTCTACTAAGATATTGTGTTTTATCGCATAACATATGAATCAGTGTTTGGCTGCAGATAAGACACTTATGAATAGGACCAGTGAGAAGTTAAATTGGGGGGAAATATCATTCTAGTTTCTTTTTCTGACTTTGAGAGCACAGGACTGCTTTGTTCTTCAGCAAAGCTGATTGTGTACTGAAAGAATTCTCAAACGGATCTCTGTTTCCTATGTATTCTTTTTAAAAGGAAGACCAGACCTTGAAGCTGGCCCAAAAAATGGGAAAAAAAGATATGTGTGTGTGTGTGTGTGTGTTAAATTTCAGGACAGAGATCCCCTCCTCCCCTTTTCTCTGTTTCTTTCCAATCCATGTAAATTTTATTACTAGTCTTGGACAACAACCATTTGAGTGCTGCTAAAATATTAATTGAGTAGAAATGAAAGGGCTCTGGCCAGCTGATAGGATATCATAATCGTAGCTCCAGCAGTCGATGGTAAATGATGATAAATGGCATTAGGAACCTTTTAGCAAACTGTAATAACTACAAGGAGGGAAGTGGTATGGATTTGCATTATATCTGATACCCTCTGGTACCAAGTGGATTGCCAATACTGCTTGTTTAGCATTTTCTAAGGGCAATAGGATATTGATTTCTGACTTACAAGGAACAGCTCTATTTTCACCATTGAAAAGTATTGCAGGTTGTTAAGAAGAAATTGACTTGAAGAGGCCTGACTGCTGCCCATCATGGAGCAAATAAAGCAAAACTGCCGAAGCATGGTGGTGCAGTGAGATGGGGCCCTCAGCAATTTGTTGCTATTAATTTACCATGCTCGACAGCAAATCAATCGGCATCTACTTCATCTGCTGGAGAAAATGCTGTCCAGGGCAGATAAAAGGCCTGGCGTAGTACAGGGAATAGATTGGATTGGCCAAACAGAGGCTGCAGTTAATGTGTAAATAAGTGAAATCAAGGCCACTGTTGCAGAGGAAGCTGTTTTTAATTAGGTTGGGGGCTTTATAGGGAACTATTTAAGAAAGGAGCATTGAGCTGGAAGGGAGGGCGATTTATCGCTGACTGGGTTAATATATGGTTTGCATGACATCCTAGCCTTACCTCTTTTGTACTGCATAGGCTTCAGTAAATTTTTCTGCTAAAAGGCTAAAGAGGAGGATTCATTTGCTTAATCCTGAGCAAAGTTTGGGCTGTATTTCATCTCCATGGCCCCAGGATGTTTGTGTTATTGGGAACTCCTGGTGTGCTATCCTCTGTATATAACCTGGGGCTGGTCAGGGGTTGGCTATTTGCTGAAGGCTCAGAATGGGGGTAGTTGCCTTGGAACCATCTGATGTCCCCAGATATTATTGCTCTTGCCAGTTGTGGTTGCCCTCCTTAGCATCAGATCCTCTTTGGAAAGGGGCACAACAACCACAACTCACCTGTAGCAATAGTCACTGCTGGATGTCCAGCAACGTTGTTCAAGACTTGGCCCATCCACTGCTTGATCCACAAATACAAGGGGGTATTGTAAAGTAATAATTATCACCCGGAAGTTATTATGGTATATTGATGAAATTTTGTCAGTGTCATCATTGGTCCCTAAGTGCATGGTGTTGAGAAAATCAGCTCATTGTGTCCTTTATTTTTGTTACAGGTTGTGCCAGAAGTGACTAAAGTGTAAGATGGAGAAGTATGAAGGGGTATTGTAAAGTAATAATTATCACCCAGAAGTTATTATTGATTATTGATGAAATTTTTTCAGTGTTGTCATCATCATTTTCTTTTCCCAAAAATGAAAAATCCGTTGTAGGGTTGCTGATTTGACAACACAGATGATGTTATTCATGAAGTGGAAGAGTGGTTTAAGATGCAGTCTGCAGACTTCTACAATAACGGTATTCAGAGGGTCAAGAAACGCTGGGAAAAATTGTAAATCTGGATGGTGACTATATAGAGATAAGTTAACAACTACAAATCAAAACAAACTTTCTGTCAAAAATTTTTAAAGGTGATAATCACAACTTTACGATACTCCTCGTATGCCCACTTCTCTTCCACTCTTCCTCCAGTGGAGAAACTGAAGGCTCTCCCACTCCTGGTGGGCATGAATGAGTTAAGAGCTGTTGCTTGTGGCAAATAAAAAGCAGAAGCAGAAAGAAAGCAGAGAAGCAACCATAGCTGCTGATAGTTCCTGTTTCTGCTCCTTTTAATTTGAGAGTAGCAGGGGCATCCTCTGCCTTTGTTGATGATGGAGCAAGTGGTAAGGGCACTTAAGAGCAGCAGTTGCCACTGCTCACCAGCCGGAAGTGTCTTCTTGAAGGTGGCAGTGGTTGCTAGTAGCAGGCACTGTCATTGGCGTGATAAAGACTGCAGAGGGAAGAAGTGGAGATATGGCAGTTGTGTGGCACTCCGAGTAGTAGGGGAAGAGATTGACAACCCTGTGGCAGCTGATGGTTCTGATGTCATGGGAGTAGTGATCCCGGTTTTAGCTTGAATCCTAAAGAAGCTATGCAAGGGACTTAACCTAATCTTGGGATAGAGTTCAGTATACTGGACAGTTCTTTTAAATTTCATGTAAAGCCAGAACAGTAAGGCATGACATAATGGAAATAGGATATTTGTTTATATGCGTGTGGGTGAGAGAGTGCACATGTTCTTTGAATAGATACTGTATCCCAGATGCAATTTCTCTTCATAATACACAGAAGTTCTGATGTTAAAAGGGTTCCAGGTGAACACAATTTCCTGCCCACTGTACTCTCAAGGAGCCTCTGTATTGGAAGATCTCTGTATCTCTCTTTACATCTTCATTGTGTGTATGTTGCCTCCAAAGCAACTGTTGATTTATGGTAACCCCATGAACTTCATAGGGTTTTCTTAGGCAAGGAATATTAAGAGGTGGTTTTGCCACTTCCTTCCTCTGAAATATAGCCTACAGCACCTTGTATTCGTTGGTGGTTTCCATGTAAATACTGGCCAGGGCTGACCCTGCTTAGCTTCCAAGATCAGGCAGGATCTGATGCCTTTAGGTTACTTAGGCCCACATCTTGTTAATTGGTAGAAATTCCAAAGACATTTGTGTCAAGTCTCAAATGGCATCCTTGTTTGTTTGACCTCTGGACTAACCTGTGTTTTGGGTTGCAAATGAGCTTGGGCATGTGAGTAGAATTACAAAGTGTGTGTGTGATATATTGATCTGTGGCTGCCGATGCATTGCCCTTTATTTGAAGGGAAACTGGCAAACCAACTAGCATTACACTGCTTGAATTTTCTCACCATTTATAAACAGTTGGAAAGATTTAATCAAGATACAAGCAGTGTATAGTCAGGAGAAGGAGTGGGAAGCTTCAAAATAGGATAAACTAGAAGTGAAAATGTAAGGGTGGTGGCGTCTCAGCAGGGTTAAAGAAAGCAGGATGGCAGCACTACATGGAGGTTTTCTATCAAATTTCAAAATATAAGAAGTGGCTTGACAAATCAACACGGCAGCCAAACCTTATCTGTTAGTTTAAAATGATTCAGTCTATACTGTGAAACTGATTCAGTCAAATAGCTCATTTAAGGGCCCAGTCCACACACCCCCTCTGAGGCTGACGTTTGGCTTGCACAGCTCTCTGGATGTGGAAGGATTAGTAACAGGACAAGTGTGTGTATGGAGGGAATTGTTGGCATAAGTCGTTCTGTTGTGTATGGAACAATGGGTTTGGGATCAGAAGAGAGAACTGTGGGAACTGAGTCATCTAGTTTGTTGTCTGAGAAGTTGTGGGGCTATATAATTCTGAATGTAAAATAAAGCTAACCTTTTCTGAGCCAGTGTTTAATTCTTAAGTTTGTGGGACATTGCAGTGTAGGCTGACATCTATTCGCTAAAGGAACAAGTTACAAATTCTTTTTAAGAAGGCCATTATTTTACAACATTTTGGTAAAATGGAAGAGTGATGGTGAATGTTCCACTTTAACCTCAGATGTTTAAGGCTGCAATGCTATGCCACTCTTACCAAGGAGTAAGCACCACTGAATACAATGGGCTTTGCTTCTCACTTTGAAATGCATAGTGTTGCATGTGATGCTATAATCTAACAAACCTTGAACATGGTTGGCTTCCATTGGATGGTTATTTGTTTATTTTATCTTGACATTCTTCTAGTGCAGAACCCAAGGTGGTTTGCAACATTAAAATAAAATACAGTGTGAAGCCATAACATATAACCTTTGGTCTTCCTCACACACATGAACATACCATATTAAAGCCAAACAGTTAAAAATGGTTTAAAACATAATTTTAAAAAGTGGAGAAGTAAAACACTCTCCGATTAAAAGACCATTGTACAGTTGAGAGTTTGTGGCTAAAAGCCTGTCTGAATAAAAGAAGTTTTGATGACCTTTTAATGAACAAGTTATGTTTCAGACAAAATGAGATTTGAACTCATTTTATCTGGTGGTGAATGTATGTATTTCCAGTACTTAGTTGGTAAAGTGATTTTTGTGTGCATTTTGCGTATATTTATGCATTACAAGCATATACAGTTATTCTCCATTATGTTATGGCACTAATTTTGGTGCTATACCATTCAGTTTTACATAAGCCTCATTTACCTGCATTTCTGGAAAAAGAACAGAATCATTTGAATAATTATGCTTTCTTATAACTGAGGACTGTGTGTATAAGGTTGTATTGTAGCACAGGATTCATATTTTGTATAATTGTGGAGGGGTGCTACTGCATGCATTTATATTGTTTGTATATACATGGAATGTTCTTTCTAGTATGGAGTTTGTTTCTATCAAATGTTAGAACTTCTTATGTTTTGTCGCAGACATAGGCATTTCTGGTACATTTTTGTTCATCAGAGCAAAAACAGAAAACACAAATCCTCTTACATCTTAGACATCCATAGTGCAAATTTTTGCCTGAAAATCACACCCATGTTTTTAAAATGTGGGGTGCTGTGGAGCTTCAGGATACTGGTGATCTTCTTAAAGGACTGCCGAAATGGGATCTGGGGGCCAGCACATGGGCTGTACTTTCCTCACCTCTGTGTTATATTCATGTTTCTGGATGTGGAGATTATTTGTCTCTGATGCCAGAAAATGTTGAAAAGTCACTCCATAGTATATGTCGCTCCATTTAGAGGGCAGTTTCTTCTGTAAATGCAGAAAGTATAAATAGAGATATCAATATAACATGTAGCGGAAGACATGTCAGATATCTGAAGTGTATAGCATGGGTCTACCTGATGACAGAATAGAGCTTTCCATATGTTTGTCAAATCTCTATTAATTACTGAGTTTACCTAACGGAAAATGATAGGATCAATTTGGTTTCATTTCTACCTTTACCTTTACTTTAGGCTCTGTATTCAAATTTCGGGTATGGCTGTGTAATTATCTGAATGAAAGGGGTTACAGATGGTCTGTTCCACTTATGAGACCTATCATTTATACTATTTGTTTCAGAAATCACCTATTTGTAACCTTCTGGACAAGGTTTGCTATTGCCTTTCTAAAAATAAGATATTTATGATGTATAGAGCATGCCAGTGCTTCTCTGCTTCCTGCTACAGTGCAGAACTGATCTCATCAGGGCTAATGCTAATTGGCAAATGTACATCAACATGTAATGACAACCCTCTAATAAACAAAGCCTCTAATATTCTTCTTAATTGAAGAGTGTAAACACTGGACCAATTGTTAGTACACTGAAGCATAGACCTAAATATCTGTGCTCACATCTCAGCCAGCAGTGTGAGAGTAACACCCCATGAGATGATGTAACATCATATTAACAATATTTTGCTGGTGCCATGATAGGTGAGTTCTATTCTAAACACATATTACACAGGGCTGTGGCTCTTTGAATTTGAACAGAAAATTTATAATACGTAGCTAGAAAACTAGTGTGAGAGTTTGTTTTTGATACATATTGTGCTCTTTAACTGGGGAGGAAAAACCACTTTCTCTGCATAATTCAGTTTAAAGCAATTTGCATAATTGTTTTCTAACAGGTAGTTTACCCTTTTTCCAGCTTTCATTTCCACATCAGGCAAAATCCTTCCATTCACTCTCTGAGATGGTTTCACCAAAGCCATTGGAGTAAATCCAAAACACAAAGGCCAACTAGTCATTTGTGGGTTGCACTGCATTTTTATCTGCCCCTCAATGCTCCTGTGAAATTATGCTGTGGTGTGGAGATTTTATATTTAATTCAGCAAGCAACGTTTTGTTTTTGAAAGTTTGTGTGTGTGTCTGTGTGAGATATACCTTAATTACAGCCCCCCTTTCTTAAAAAAATACAATTATTTCACCATGTTTGAGAATGTGAACTTCAGTAACTGGGAAGCCTATGCCACCAGGAGTTGTCTGGAAAGTGACCACCCTTGAAGCAGATTTTGTAACAAAACTGGTATTTGCTATATGAAGAGAGAATCTTTGTGGTTACAAAAGTTATAATCCTTGCTCAAGGTCTGAACTTTCAAGCTCAATTAAAGGATCACCTATACAGTATTCCATTACAATGTTTCTCTTGTACTCTAGTTAGAAGGTCTAATTTAAAATCTGTGGCCCAGATACTGGATTTATAGATTTGTGAAAGTAGCATAAAGAATTGGTCTTCAAATGGAGGTTTTGGAGCTACAAGTGAATTACAGCTGTTTAAGGTACGTTGTGCCAGTGACACTGCTACTATACATACCTATGGTGAACATAATGGATCCCCAAAAGATGTGTCCCAAATTCAAAACCACCACTGATATAAACATTAGCAAGATTAAAGCAACAGTTAAATGAATGAGTTACACAAATAATATTTAATTACTTCCCCTCCGACATCTGAGGTTTCACATACGATGCTGTATTAAAAACATGGTTCCCAGGGATTGGTCTCTTTCTAATCATAAACATTTGTGTTGAGTGTGATGTAGTGCTGAAAAACAAGAGTGCTACAGTAATTTGGAAAATATTTTCTTCCACTTTGCACTGATTTGAAAATTCAAGTATATTTATAGTGTGGGTTGATTTCAGGATTTTTATCTCCATGAAAACTGTTTCCTCAAAGTCACTTTTTTTCCTTTAGTTAAATTTCTGTTTGCATCTTGAGAGAGAGATTTAAGGAAGTGAGTAGAAATGAACACTGAGGCTCATCTTGATATTGTATAAATCACCAGATGTTTTCCGAGATGTAGTTATGGGAGATGAAATCTGGGCAGGTTAGCCAGACATGTTCCCAGCCTTTCTTCTGATTGCTGTGGTGGTCCAAAGTCACCTGTTTTCTAGCCATTTTCTGGCTGTTTTCTTCCATACCTCTACAGTCTGACTAAACAGACTTTTTCCATATTGTTTTAAAATAGCCAGTGAATTCCTTTTGTGCTTGGAATTACTGGATACATTCTGAATCTATTCAATTGAAGAGCTAGTTACTAACTCTATTGTGCCTAGGATGAGCAGCTGATGAAAGGCTCTCCCTCCATCCCAGCTTCCACTGCTCTGCAGGAGAGATGAACAGCCAGCATCTGCTGGACTTAATCCCTGTTGCTATCCCCTTTTCCTTGTGTGTCCTGTCTTTTAGATTACAGGCCTACGGGTAAGGAGTTGTCAAATGAACAGTTGTAAACTGCTCATGTAAAACATAATGTACATTGATAGCGCTATACAGCGCACCCGCGTCATACACGGCTTTGAGCTTGTGCAGGTCTCCAAAATGGCGTGTACACCCGTGGCACCCATGCTGTGCTGTGCGCAGGAGCACACATCCACTAAAACAAACGGGGCTTGAGGTCCTGCGTTTTTTTGCCATATGTGTGGGGTCCAGAATGGATGCCCCACATAAACAAAGGGCCCACTGTATAAATAAATAAAAACAGCAACAAACCTATCTTCTCGCCCATCTTTAGACAAGAGGTGGGAAAGTTCCCGAAGCCCAGGGTACAGATTTTTGTCTACAGGGCCCATCCTGCATCATACCAGCCCCCAAACACAAAACCAGAACTGATCAGAAGTCCCCTTTAATTTATTTTTGGAAAGGGGGTGCATGATGAGGACTCTGTCCTTTAAAAGGGCAGACTGATTGATCTTCAGGCTTCCAGAATTGAAAACTTCATTTTTCACTGGATTGATTTATTTAGTTATTGTGGAGGGGGAGTTGGGAGCCTCCAGGGTCCTATGCAGCCAGCAGGCCCAAGATTTATATCCCTGCTCTAAAGTAAACATAGGGGAACCACTCCTGATTGAGACCTGAGGGGAAGATGATAATAGGCTTTTAACCAAAGAGGCCCTGGGATCTACAATATTTTATCACCCAAACCAGATCTATTGAAACTTAGTTGAAATAAAAATTGCCTCCACACACCCAACTGTAGCTGAGACCACATGCTTTGGCCCAAAGGATTAATACCCAAAAGGCACCAGATCCCATCTGTCTTGGAAACTGACTGACTTTGCAGACTGCCAGAAATAGTGCAAATTGAGTCCACTTTAACTGCCCTGACTCAGTGGTAGGGAATCATGGGAACTATAGTTTATTGTGGCACTAGAGCTCTGACAGAGAAGGCTCGATGTCTCAGAAAAAAATACAGTTCCCATGATTCCCTAGCACTGAGCCAGGGCAGTTAAAGTGGACTCAATTTGCACTATTTCTAGCAGTCTGCAAAGGCCCTAAGTAAAGTCAGTCCTGGTCTCTTGGATGGGAGGCTGCCAAGCAATACCAGATGCTGTAGGCCAGTGATGGTTAGCCTTTTAGGCATCGAGTGCCCAAACTAAATGGCCTTCCGGCATTGGGTGTTACCCCATGCTGGAGGTGGGACTTCTGGGGGGATGGGACTTCCAGGATGAGAATTCTCCCCGCCCCGGGAGGAGGAGGAACAGATGCATGCCTGTTCCTTCTCCTCCTCCTCCCCCAGTCCCCTCCCTGGCCTTCAGCTGCCTCTCTGCAGCTAAAGGCCCAGGAGGAGGTGGGACAGGCACACATTTTCCCTCCTCTTCCCTACTCTGCATGCTGGGGAAAATGGCTTTGCGTGCAATCGCTGGCACACGTGCCATAGGATCGCCAGCACAGCTGTAGGGTATATTTTAGACTACAGAACTGACAAAACCACCTCTGAGTATTACTTGTCTGAAAAAACCCGGTGAAATTCATAGGGTCACCATAACTTAACAGGTGATTTGAAGATGTATAAACACACAAATCCCAGGGTTACAAACTGAATCAGGTTCCTTGCAGTTGACTTAAGAGACTTAAAAATCTGACTAGGAGTTCTATTTTCCTGTCACCCAGTTCTAATGTTATATTGAGGAACACTGTCAATAAGAAGAATATTGTACGGTGGGTCCTTGGTTTGGTTCTAGGACCCTCCATGGGTACAAAAATCCATGGATGCTCAAGTCCTGTTATATTCAGTGGCATAATAAAATGGTGTCCCTTACTTATATAAAATGGCAAAATCAAGGGTTTTTTTTTTTTGGAATTTTTAAAAAAAAAATCCAAGCAGTGGATGGTTTTCAAGTCTGTGGATATGACAGGCCAACTGTAGTAGTTTCTGGTCTAATACCAAGTACATAAACTTCTCCATGTGCCTTATCACGTAAATCATATAGGAGTGGTTCCTGTAATTTATTAGAGCAAAATCTTCTCTCTGGCAATGTGCTGATGTACAGAAAGATGCCATATTCACATACAGCTAAAAGTTGCACCTTATTTTGTAAAATAACAATTGCTAATGTAGTTTCAAGCATATAGGTGCCAGAGAAGGAGCTCTGATTCCAAAGTGCAGCAACTGCCTCTGGTAGTAGATGCTGGGATACAGCAGATGCATCCCTGCAACTGTTCCTCTCAAGCCCCTTATTCTTCTCTTGGAACACAGAACTGTGAGTGCCACATTGCTTGTACCCAAAAAAACTTTCCCACTGGCCTTGGTGTGTTGGAGGAACCTGTCCTATTGCCAGTGTTGATGTAAACTTCAATGCTATTTCATTTGGTTTGGGGACATGAATGGGGGGAACTGCCATCCTGTCCTTTGCCTTGGGCAGCACAAATGTTTTAAGGTAGACCTGTATCCTATTCCTGCTGAGGCCTGGATCCACCAGCCATTGACTGACCAGTCTGAATAATTCATCTCTGTGTGTTGTAAGTGGAGCCCAGGCACTGTTAAAGTAAACAGAACTCTTGTCCCTTTCAGTTCCAAATCTCTGCATCATCTTCAGTTTTCAAATTTACTTCCCCCTTATTTTGGCAGAGGCATCAAATAATATGTGTGTGTGTATTTTTAACGTTTATTTTTTAATAAAATTATTATTGTAAGTAAACAACTATGTACAAAACATCACAACAATAAAGCAAAATAAAACAATTCATCTCACAACTTTGAATTGTGTTGTGCGTCTCCTTCTTGGGTTCTGTTCAATGTAAGTGATCAATTTAAACTCCAGTGCTGTCTTTGTGTAAATCTAGTCCAGAATGTCTGATGAGATTTTCAATGTCAGATGAGATGGAGATTGTCTTCTCCTGTTTCTGCCTTTGTTTATAAAGTCAATGAGTGGGAACCATTTGTCTATAAAAGGTCCTGATTTTGGTCGTCCTGCGTAACTTGCCATTCTGTCTGACAGTTTTTCATGTAAGCACAGGTCCCATACTTTTTTCCACCACTAATCTAAAGATGCCTCCCCTGTTTTCCAGCATCTGGCAATTTCTACACAGGCTGCTGTAATGAAAAAATCTATGAGGTTTTTATGTTCCAAATTTGAGTTTGTGTCTACATATATCGATAACAAAAGCATTTCTGGACATAATTTTACTTCTTGGGTTGTAATCAATGAAATTTCTTCAAGTACCAATTGCCAAAATATGCATATTTTGGGGCAGTCTAGCCACATGTAAAAATGTGCCATTATCATTACGACCACGCAGACATTTGGAGGAAACATTTTTAACCATTCTGGCTAGCTTCACTGGAGTCAAGTACCACTTGTGTATAATTATCAAGACGTTTTCTCTAATCAATGCTGATCTGGATTTAAAAGAGGTGGAAGACCAAACTGTAGTCCATTTTGAAATGGGAATTGAAAGATTCATATCTGTTTCCCAGGTTAGTTCTATGCACAGAAGTTTTGGTAAATTGTAGATTAAATATGTTAGTCCTTTGGTGCTTTGGGAGAGGGGAACACATTGTGCTTCAAATAAGGTAAGTGATCTGGGTGGTCCTCCTATTTTTTTTAATGTGTGCGTAAAAACAATTATCTGATGGAGATGAAACCAACTAGCCTTTAATGGCTCTAAATCTAAAGTTAGTTCATCAATTGTTTTGGGTCTGTCATTACGAAAGCGGTCTCAGACAAAATATACACCTTGTTGTTTGCATCCCTAGAATTGATTGAATTTGTCAGGGGAATAGAAAGATTTGTGGACAAGGAAGGGGCAGATAGGATAGGGATCTTGTGCTAGGACTCCATCTTGACCATATCTTTATTGACGTTTGTAGCCATGGGTTTTTAATGTTTTTAATTACTTGTGGAGTGGGTTTGTTAAAGGACAACAAGATCGATTGATGGTGGGCCATTCATTTCCATGTTAACCCAGTGTATGCTCTGATCTTTTTGTAATTAAAAGAGGGATTTGACTAAGTTGGAATGCTGCAAAATATAGTTCAAGATCAGACATTGCTAATCCCCCTTTTTTGGAAGAGATGTGTCATGTGGATTTCCTGAATCTGGGTCTCTTATGGTTAAAAGCAAATGTATTGATGAGATTTTGCCAAAGTTTGAGTTTTGTCTGTGGTGGTTGAAGTGGGATAGTTTGAAATAGAAAGGATAGGTGAGGGATAATAAACATTTTAATGAGGGCTATTCTGCCTAGAATAGAGAGTTTCAGTCTCTTCCATTATAGTGCTTTAGAGATTAACCATTTAGTTATTTTGTTGTAGTTTCTGAGGATTATCTGATTGAGATAGTTTGTAATGGTGATTCCTACGTAATTAAATCCTGAGGGTTTTAACTGGAAATTGGTAGCTTTTTGAATGTCTGATTTGTCCTCATGAGCAATGTTGAGACATAGCAATTTAGATTTTGAATAATTAATTTGGAAACCTGCAAAATTATCAAAGGAATTTAACATGGTGCGTAAGGTAGGGAAGGACTGCTTGGGTTGTTTTAGGAAGATGATCACATCATCTGCAAAGAGATTTAATTTATGGGTTGTTCCTCCTATTTTGGGTCCCCTTATGTTTTCATTTTCTCTGAGGTGGCTAAGGGTTCTATTGCAATAGCAAATAACAGTGGGGATAAGGGACAACCTTATTTAGTTCCCCTTTGGAACCTAAAGGTAGAGGAGTTTATTCTATCGACTGTCACTAAGGCTTCTGAGTTTGGGTATAGGTTTTCTAGCATACTAATACATTTATTTCCAAATTTCATCTTTCTCAGTACTGCAAATAAGTATTGCCATTTCACTCTGTCGAAAGCTTTCAAGGCATCTAGGGATATAAGAGAAATTTGGGTTTTAGATTTTGAGGAATGATGGATGACATTTAGGAGTCATCTAATGGCATCAGATAGTTTTCTATTCGGCATAAAGCCAGTTTGGTCAATAGAGATATACTCAGTGATGAAGCTATTAGTCCTGTTCGCTAGAACTGAGGTCAGTAGTTTTGCATCCTGATTTATTAATGCTATCAGTCTAAATGCTGAGGTGGGAGGTTGACAGTCACTTGTTTTGAGGATGGGGACAATTCTGGAAGTGTGCCAAGGTTGGGGACATAGACATTATCACATTGAATAGATCTTGTACTGTGGGACAATTTTATAGCATAGCTTGTAAAATTCTCCCATAAATCCATCAAATCCAGGAGATTTCCCTGGTTTTATGTTTTGGATTCTGTTTGATTTCTTCTAACAAGATGGACTGGTTGAGTAGAGCAGTGTGTGGTTCCTTGATTTTCAAAATTTTGAGAGAATCAAGGAATGAATTAAGTTTATGGGGGGGGGAGCTGTAGAGTTTGGAGTAGATCTCTCAGAATTCCTCTACTATGTCAACTTGAGAGGTTTTGATATTGCCATTTGGGAAGGTGATAGCTGCAACAATTCTTTTTTTTTTTGCTTTCTGTTTTGCTAATCTAGCTAGTAATTTAGAGTTCCTATTATTGTTTTCATAGAAGTAGGCTTTCGTGTATTGCAATTTAGTTTGAACTGAGTGTAGGTCTAATGCTTCAATTTAAGCTTTTTTTCTAATAAAGTTTTTAGTATGTCTGAGTTTTGGGTCTTCTTGTAGGAGTTTGACAAGAATTCAATTTTTTCAATCAATTCCTGGCATTTTTTTCTTTAATTTTCTCTTGTTTGGAGCCCTCCTGTATAAACAGACCTCTGAGCACCGCTTTCAGTGTGTCCCACAGTAGCGCTTCAGAGGTGCTTTCAGATCTGTTTTCTAGATAAAAAGTTTCTATTGCTATTTCTATGGTCTTTTTAAAAGGATCATGCATTAGCAGTGCCAGGCTAAATCACTAAAACTTTGAAGTCTGGGAAAGTCCTTCTGCCCAGTCTAGTATTATTGGCGAATGGTCTGAATATAAGATTGGATTGATTGTGGAATTTAAAATTTTGCTTAAAAGGGACTTGGAGATTTTTTATAAAAAGATCAATTCTGGAATATGTCTCATGGACTGCTGAGTAGAAGGTGAAGTCTTTCTCTATGGGGTATAGATATCTCCAAGGGTCAAGTAATCCTGCACCTTTAATTATCTGCATCAGTGAGATTGGACCTGTATGTTTAGGAGGTTTTGATTTATTGAGATAGGAGTGTCAAACCTCATTAGAATCACCACCCAACAATATGTGACCAACAGTCATTTCACTTAGATGATATAAAAAAGCTGACATAAATTGGTGCTCACCTGTATTGAGTGAATAGAAGGTTCCTAAAGTGTAGGGTTGGCCAAACATTTTCCCTGTCGGTATTAGGTAGAGCCTAGCATCATCTTTAAATTCATTGTTTACCACAAAAGGACATGATTTGTCCAGGAGAATGGCTACCCCTTTGGCTTTTCCAGTGCCACCAACTACATATTGGTTTCCAAACAATTTTGAGGGGAGGATGGGATCAGAACCCTTACGGTGTTCTTGAAGGAATAAGAGATTTGGGTGTAGTGGTTTGATTTGTTTTAGGATTTCCCCCCTCTTTTTTGCTGAGCATAAACCCTTAATATTATAGGAAATGACTCTCAGGGATGGCATGTAATACTATATTGGATTGTAAAGAGAAATTAGAACTTATTTTCCTGTTGCCCACATTATTTTCCAATTTGAGGGTTTGCAAAGTTCAGTTTTGCCACATTTCGATATCTTCTAGATTTTCCCCTAAAGATTTTAAAAATAGTTGTGAGAAGAAAATAAATATTCAGTAACATAACAATATAGATAGCAATGGCCAATAAACTAAGAACAGTATCAAGAGGAATGGAGGACAGGTGCCTCCTGTTCTCCCGATCAGAGTCAAACTTTCTGATCTCCTCTGCAGGGATGAGAGCAAATAATATATTTTCGTTGTAAGAAAACATATTTCCTATGTTTTCAGCCCATCCTGTGATTACCGTATTTTTCGGCATATAAGACGCACTTTTTCTTCCCCAAAACGAGGGTGAGGAAGTTGCTGCGCCTAATGAAGTGAATATAAAAGCTGAGGGCAAACTGCCGAGGCCTAGGCTAAAAGTAGGCCTCATTTCAGCCTGAACCTCGGTGCTCCAGTGGGCTCCTCCCATCCCAGGAAGAGCCCATTGGAGCAGCCAGGACGGGGGTGGAAAGAGTCCTCTTTTCCTGGCTAGTTGAATGTGCTCCTCCTCTTTCCACCCCCATCCTGGGTGCTTCAATGGACTCTTCCTGGGGGCAGAGGACATCCTCCCATCCCAGGAAGAGTCCATTGGAGCACCCAGGACGGGGGTGGAAAGAAATTACTCCAAGGCACTGGATTAGTACCCTGGCCAAGTTACACTGTCTCAGCCTCAGAGGGTGCAAATTGCAAACTCCCTCCTCTGAGGAAATCTGCCAGGAAAACGCTCATGGTAGGATCCGAATAATCCAGAAATTACTCCATGGCACTGGATTAGTACCCTGGCCAAGTTACACTGTCTCAGCCTCAGAGGGTGGAAATGGCAAACTCCCTCCTCTGAAGAAATCTGCCAGGAAAACGCTCATGGTAGGATCCAAATAATCCAGAAATTACTCCATGGCACTGGATTAGTACCCTGGCCAAGTTACACTGTCTCAGCCTCAGAGGGTGGAAATTGCAAACTCCCTCCTCTGAGGAAATCTTCCAGGAAAACCTCATGGTAGGATCAAAATGATCCAGAAATTACTCCAAGGCACTGGATTAGTACCCTGGCCAAGTTACACTGTCTCAGCCTCAGAGGGTGCAAATTGCAAACTCCCTCCTCTGAGGAAATCTGCCAGGAAAACGCTCATGGTAGGATCCAAATGATCCAGAAATTACTCCAAGGCACTGGATTAGTACCCTGGCCAAGTTACACTGTCTCAGCCTCAGAGGGAGCAAATTGCAAACTCCCTCCTCTGAAGAAATCTGCCAGGAAAACGCTCATGGTAGGATCAAAATGAGCCAGAAATTACTCCAAGGCACTGGATTAGTACCCTGGCCAAGTTACACTGTCTCAGCCTCAGAGGGTGGAAATTGCAAACTCCCTCCTCTGAAGAAATCTGCCAGGAAAACGCTCATGGTAGGATCCAAATGATCCAGAAATTACTCCAAGGCACTGGATTAGTACCCTGGCCAAGTTACACTGTCTCAGCCTCAGAGGGTGGAAATGGCAAACTCCCTCCTCTGAAGAAATCTGCCAGGAAGACGCTCATGGTAGGATCCAAATGATCCAGAAATTACTCCAAGGCACTGGATTAATACCCTGGCCAAGTTACACTGTCTCAGCCTCAGAGGGTGGAAATGGCAAACTCCCTCCTCTGAAGAAATCTGCCAGGAAAACGCTCATGGTAGGATCAAAATGAGCCAGAAATTACTCCATGGCACTGGATTAGTACCCTGGCCAAGTTACACTGTCTCAGCCTCAGAGGGTGCAAATTGCAAACTCCCTCCTCTGAGGAAATCTGCCAGGAAAACGCTCATGGTAGGATCCAAATGATCCAGAAATTACTCCAAGGCACTGGATTAGTACCCTGGCCAAGTTACACTGTCTCAGCCTCAGAGGGTGCAAATGGCAAACTCCCTCCTCTGAGGAAATCTGCCAGGAAAACGCTCATGGTAGGATCCAAATGATCCAGAAATTACTCCAAGGCACTGGATTAGTACCCTGGCCAAGTTACACTGTCTCAGCCTCAGAGGGTGCAAATTGCAAACTCCCTCCTCTGAGGAAATCTGCCAGGAAAACGCTCATGGTAGGATCCAAATGATCCAGAAATTACTCCAAGGCACTGGATTAGTACCCTGGCCAAGTTACACTGTCTCAGCCTCAGAGGGTGGAAATGGCAAACTCCCTCCTCTGAGGAAATCTGCCAGGAAAACGCTCATGGTAGGATCCAAATGAGCCAGAAATTACTCCAAGGCACTGGATTAGTACCCTGGCCAAGTTACACTGTCTCAGCCTCAGAGGGTGCAAATTGCAAACTCCCTCCTCTGAGGAAATCTGCCAGGAAAACGCTCATGGTAGGATCCAAATGATCCAGAAATTACTCCAAGGCACTGGATTCGTACCCTGGCCAAGTTACACTGTCTCAGCCTCAGAGGGTGGAAATGGCAAACTCCCTCCTCTGAGGAAATCTGCCAGGAAAACGCTCATGGTAGGATCAAAATGAGCCAGAAATTACTCCAAGGCACTGGATTATTACCCTGGCCAAGTTACACTGTCTCAGCCTCAGAGGGTGGAAATGGCAAACTCCCTCCTCTGAAGAAATCTGCCAGGAAAACGCTCATGGTAGGATCAAAATGATCCAGAAATTACTCCAAGGCACTGGATTAGTACCCTGGCCAAGTTACACTGTCTCAGCCTCAGAGGGTGGAAATGGCAAACTCCCTCCTCTGAGGAAATCTGCCAAGAAAACCCTCATGGTAGTGTCAAAATGAGCCAGAAATTACTCCAGGGCACTGGATTACTCTGGCCAAATCACACTCTCTCAGCCTCAGAGGATGGAAATGGCAAAAAAAAAACCCTTGAAGAAATCTTACAAGAAAACCCTCATGGTAGGGTCAAAATAAGCCATAAATTACTCCATAAGACAATGGCCTAAAAACTCCAAAGGTACCAGTCCATCTGATCTTGGAATCTAAGCAGGGTCAGCCCTGGATAGTCCTTGGATGAGAGACCGCCAAAGAATCCCAGGTGCTGCAGGCTGTATTTCAGAGGAAGGAACTGGCAAAACCACTTCTCGAGTCTTTCTTGCCTAAGAAATCCCTAAGAAATTCATGGAGTCACCATAAGGCGACAGGAGACTTGCAAGAAAGTTGGGCAGGGAATTTGTGCAATACCTGGCCCTGCTGCTGGCTTAAATTTACATTTACAACTTAAAATTGTTCTTAAACTGCTGTTAACTTTATACAGTTGATATAAAATATTTTACTACAGTATTTGGTTAAGAATCTTTTTTTTCTAGATTTTCCTCCTTTAAAATTGGGTGCGTCTTATATGCCGGAGCGTCTTATATGCCGAAAAATACGGTAATATTTTTATAGTAAGAAGCAAGAAATATCAAATTTTAAACCTTAAGAGTATCATATAACTCTGTATAGGGTTGTAGTATGCAAGGCAAATTAATAGCTGTAGGAAAAACAACAACAATATAGTTTAGGCCTGTCTGAAACCTGCATTACTAGCTGTGGAGAAACAGACACACACAATTGCCCACCAGATATCCCATGTGGATAGTTGCCTCTCTGAAATGAATCACTGTCACTAAGTTTTTGAAGTTCAGCAGCCAAAATGGTGGATGAAAGTGATGGTGGTGCAAGAACACAAACTTCAAGATGGCTGCCATGGGGGTGCTGCTCACTCCACTGCCTGCAAAGTCCTATCAAAATACAGAGGATCATTACCAATCAATTCCCAGAAGTTTGCAGGGTGCCTAAATCGAAGCTGGAGTGTTGATTGAACTTCTTTTGTTTTTTCTTTTCTGCACTGTCTACCATTGTGCTCCTTGATAGCTATCGCCCTCAGGGGTCTCATTAGATGTAATTGAAGAGGTATTTCTTTCAAGATCCGTGGGTATTGCCATGCCAAGTGTCTTGGCTATGGTAGAGGCAGTTAGGGTCTTATTGCCATAGAAGATAATGAGCTTGAAGGGGAATCCCCATCAGTATTTTATTCCCTTGGGGAGGAAAACAGCTGTAAAAGGCTTGAAGGACTGTCTTTTTGTTAGTGTCTCCACTGAAACATCTTGGTAGACTGCCACTTTATGCCCCTCATTTGTGACTCTCAATAAGGTGTCCAAAACTAAAGTTTTCTTGGAAATCTTGCAAATCGCATGATAATATCCCTGGGGGCCTTGTTAGCTGGCCGTTGTGGCTCTAGGGAGTGATGCATGCATTCTATATGTGATGCAGATAGGTTTAGCTCAGGATTTATTTTATTCATCTATGCAAATATTTCATCTTGTAGGGAGGAGGGAGTCACCGATTCAGGAATACCCTTCAGACAGTTTTACCCTTCTTTCCTGGTTTTCCAAATCCTCCAGCTTATTTTGCAGGTTGCTTTTTTCTTCTAAGGTGCAAATTCTCTTTTCATGATCCCTGTTGGAAGACAGCATTTGCCATTTCCTCTTTATCTTGGATTTTGATGAAATCTCAGAGATTTTCAAACTAAGTGGCTCTAAAGCAAGTGACCAGTCCCTTTGTAGATCCCTGACTAAATTTTCACATAACCTTTCTAGTAATTCTGGAAAGGGAAGGTCTGAGACAGCAGGAGATCCAGGGTTCCCCATTCTACTTGCCTTATTAGAGCCACACATCATGTTGGTAGTTACCAGGCCTCTCTCTTCCAGTTGTGGTTTTGCTTCTTTTGCAGGTGTGCAAAAATATGTAGTAAGTTGATCAGCTGCCCTCTTTAATGTGGACATCAATACTCACAGTCTTGTAGATTTTTAAGTTGAAATTCTTGCTTTTATTTATAATTAATCATCAGGATTGAAGCGAGCTCTTCACCTATGTGTCTACCATGTTTGATGGCTGGCCATGCCCTCCTCGTGTATGTGTATTTAAAAGCCAGGCATAGTGATGAGTAGCCACTAACCAGCTATAGGCTTCTTGCATCACCAGTAAAGAAATGGTAAATAAGGCCTGTAGTAATGTTGTGGTTAATCCATCAACTGTTTCAGTTGCATCCTTAGGCTGGGGATGCAGATTTATTGTCTTAGAAAAGTAGTTCTGAAAGCAAAGGGACTTGTTTCTCTTTGGTTTTTCAGAGTTTGAACCCCAAATCAACAAATCAAATACAACAAGACCGGTGTACGCTCTCTGCAAAGACCAAATAAAATATTTTGGTACTTGTAGGCAGTGACAGAAAAAGCTATTTCGAAATTTAATACTGCAGAAGGATGGAATCAAAATTTTAAAAGTGTGTGTGTGTGTGTACAGTATACAGATATCTGCCAGCTATAGCTCTGGGATATGTAATGAAGACAGAAACATGGTAGGGGAGTATATTTTGAGTTGTAAGCATTCCCTGCTGGGGGGAGGAGAGACTGAACTAAAGGCCACTAGGTCTTGCCACTAGTCTGCTTTTCCACCCATGTTGCTCTGATGAAATGGGCTCCAGAAGATTAATGTCGCCATTGAGAAAGTCTGAGCCACTCAAGTTGATGACACTTGGCCTTCAGCTGTGCTTCAGTACTGCTTTTATTAAACATAGAATTAGGGGAAGTTCAGCAAATGTAGTTTCTCCCATCATTGCATTACTCTGAGAAATCTTGGGCTGTGATGTCGGCTGAAAAGCAGACAGTGAATATGGAATAAGTGGCGTACTTCTTGAAGCTCTCACTGCCACTCATGGAAACTGAGGAAACATTAGCTTTTTGGACTACAACTCCCAGAATCCCTCAGCTAGCCAAAACAAACAAACAAACAAACAACCCAACCCCAAAACTTTTCCAGGCTCTGCCCTTTTGTGTCAGGATATGCCCTTTCATCTCAAGCTATAACACTGCTCAGACTTAAACCAACACTTCAAAGCGTAGAGATTTAGAAAGTGTGGAGAATGTCTCCCTTTTATCAACAGCCTCGCTCATATCTTGCAAACACAGAGCTGTGGCTTCCTTGATTGAATATCTACCTGTAATATTCACTTGTAATGTGAATTTTCTCTTTTCCTATTGCCTTCCACCTATCTAAGCATTATTGCCTTTTCTAACGAGTCATGTCTTCTCACAGTATGCCCTAAGTAAGATAGTTTCAGTTCAATCATTTTGGCCTCTAGAGAGAATTTGATTTCCTCTTGAACCCATATATTTATTTATTTTTGTGTGAGTCTGTTATAGTGACCATGAATGTTTCAAGATATAGTTCCTAGGGACAAAAATCCATATGCTATCCTGTGTCAGTTGCAAGCTACAGTAGTTCACACAGGCCTTGTCTACACCAGTGTTTTACTCCAAGCTCCCCCCAGGCTCCCTGCATCCTGCTTATAGGACACAGGACCAAAACCCCAAATCGGGTTCAGACTGTCTTCACGACACCCACACCCAATTCAGGGCTTCCTCTCCCAACCCTCATTTTAAAAATTCACCTTTTGCTGTCGGTTTTCAGAGGGTTTCCACCAACAATAGCAGCTTCCTTTTCACTCATAATCCCCTTTTGTCGCTCAGTACTACTGCTGAAGCCGTGAGTCACTTGGACAAGGCATCCAGAGTTGACAGCATGGTTGGGCACCCTATTCTGACCTTGACAGCAACAGTGGTAGGCAATGAATGGGGGCCATGTAGGAAGCCAGATACCCATCGTCGCTGGGGAAAGAAAGGAAGGTATGGGGTAAATTTGAGGCCAGAATACTCAGGGGACAGGCCAGAGTATGCTGGCAAGTGTAGACAAGTCCACAGAGACATGCTGTGTTCAAGGTTAAAGCAAACAGAATAAAGAGTAATAATTTTGTTGCCATTTTAGTATTCAGACAATCAAACCTCAGATTAATAATCCAAGATGCATGTGAGTTTTTTCCTTATGCATGCCTGCTATTCCCCTTGTAGCCCCCAAGTGAATGAAATGTGCACATTTCCAATCAGGATCTTAAATGACTAAGTTCTCAAGGGAGTAACTAAAGTTCTATTAGCTTTGAGGCAAATAGAAGCTATTGTTAATCAGAGATTTCTCCATTTGGTTCAGGTCAAAAGAAAAGGCACTACATACAAAGGCAAAACAAAAGCTTAGAAATATTACTGTTTGGAATACAGTTCCCAGGAAGAGGAGTTCAGGATACTGTAATCCAAAAAAGTAACTTTTCAAGCTCTAGGCAAAAGGGTCATGCAAGTATCGGTCTATGAATTCTTGCTTCTACCAGCATGTCTGTTTAAATGCACTGGGTATACTAACACTGTAATTCTGTATGTATTTACCTCAAAGTAAGTTTCACTGAATTGAGTGGCAACTACATATATACTTGACTATTAAGTCGATCTCATGTATAAGTCAAGAGTTTTGGGTGCTAAAATACAGATTTTGCTATAACCCAGGGGTAGGCAACCTTTCCCCTTTAGGGGCCAAGGGACTTCAGCTCCCAGAAGCCTCAGCCATGTTGGCCAATAGTCCCATGTTGGCCAATAGCTCCTGGGATTCTGGGAGCTGAAGTCCTTTGGCCCTTAAAGGGGAAAGGTTGCCTACCCCTGCTATAACCCATGAATAAGTCAAGATTAAAATTTAGGGGTGCGTGACCAAAGATGTGAAGATAAAGCAAAGGAAAACAATGCCAAAAAACACCACTATTTTCTTACCCAGATTCAGAAAGGCCAGAAGCAGGTCTGCAGTGGAAAGAGTAGAATGGGCTGGTACTTCTTTTAGGTTTTCCTGGCATGGACTAAGCTCTTGCCTTTCAGCACTCTACTCAGAGAAGAGGATGATTCCTGTTTTGATAAGAGTTAAGATACAGTGCTTTCACTGACCTGTGGATAAGCTGGCCCAGGTTTTTTGAGTTGTTTGGTTTTTTTTACTAAAATTTCTAGACTAACAACTAAAATTTCATGAATGTATATACGGTACTTGGAGTAGATGTGCCTTAGATGTGTCATAAATAAATCTCACGTGAGTAGAAATCAGTTGTGTCTGCTCACTGATATAATGACATCCATCATCATATTGGATTTTCCTTTCTCCTGTGCCCCCTGATTTTCACTAGAGGACTGCAGGATTTGCCAGAATAAATTTTGGGGATCTGTATGTGGAGAGAAGTAATGTCTTTTACCAGAAGTTGTTTGTTTATACAACTTTTGATGACACAACTTTGGATGTCTTTTGGCTAACAGTAGTAAAGAGTTTTTAGTATGCATCATTGAATTCTAGTTCCTGGTGATTGTCCCCACTGAATGCATTGATTCTTTGAGGAACTACTATTGTAGGCCAGCAAAACACTAGAGAATGCAGCCATGGAGGATGATTGTTTTGACTGTGTTATGGTTCGGAAGACACTGATTGCAGCTGGATTTAGAAAGTGTGGAGAAAAACACTTGAGGGAATGGTTTAGCAAGGATAGAAAATGCGATCAGGGAAGAATATTGTAGTTTGACGGTTGTGAATGAAAAGATAAAAATAACTCATCAGTTGAAATAACAAGGATGGAGGAGTCTCGGCTGATGTGAAGAGTAGGAGTGTTAAGTGATACCATTCAAGCTTAAAACAAGATTTGAAACAAATATTGGCAGAGAACTTTGATAAATTAGAGTTTTTATTCAAGTAAATGAATATTATGACTCTCATGAGTGAAAAGAGCTGTTTGCTTTATCTTTAAAATTAAAATAGCATGTGTAGAAATACTCGACAACGAACAAGTCTGTACAGAACAAAGTGTTCCCAAGTACTTTAGCTGTGTTGCATCATTGCATGTTAGTATGTAAGTATTTTATGTTTAATCACAGTGTCATGACTGTGCCTAATTATTCATGATGAAAGACAAGATTTGTTCTAACATTTAAACAATGTAATTTTTTTGTCTGTTCTTTCATGTTTGGTCTTGGTACCATCAGTTCTTTCAGGCATTCCCTCTCAGATGATAAACAGTCACAGAGAGAGTTTGAGCATGAACAGAAGGGGGATCACCCACTGTAGACATGGGCAGTAAGAGGGCAAGGCCAGTAGAGGATGTAATGGTGTGGATGGCACTGGAGAGTGATTGTTACTCACTTGAAGCAAAACCCTTGAAGCAGTTTTATGTAAAACCAAGCCCTTCAAAATTTTCTCTACCAAGTCATTTTAAAGGTATAAAATACAAAACTAAATGTGGAAGTTGGTTGTTACTGGTTATTGAATGGCAGGAATTGTCAGGGGACACCTATTCCAGACATAGCAGTTTATTTCTTCTCCCGCTACCACCGATAGGAGAGGCTGTCACTGTGGCAACAGATAGCATGAGAGTGCGGAGTTTGGAATCATGTAATCCTCCAGATGATATTGGACTATAGCTCCCTAAATTTGTCCCTATTGGCTATGCTGGCTTGGACTGTTGAGATTTATAGTCCAACCACATCTGGAAGGCTTCACGATTTCCACCCTTGGCAGTGGAGTGGCAGGGAAAAGAGAGAGAAGGTTTTGGGATCCAAGGGTGAGGGTGGGAGAGGGAATGGGAAGATGGAAAGGTGTGGTAAAAAAGGGATATGGCAGGCAGTAGAGAACATGTGGGGTGATCATGAGAGTGATTTTGAGGGAAGGGCAGCCTTTCCACCCAACATTCATTAATGTTTTAATTCATTAGGGACATTTTGGGTTCCTTTCTTCCTGTCCCCCCCCCCCCCACTTCCGGCCCCCATAAATTTCATGGGTATTACACTAACAGTATTTGAGTGAGGGTCTGCAAATAGGAAGGAACATAGATAGGTAAGAAATCAAATCTCTGTGTGTCTGTTCTCTTCTTGTGCTGGGATAAGCAGTTTTGGCAAACAGGCCAATGTAGTTATCCAGGCACAAAAGGCAGCACACATTGGGCTTAAGTCAATCAAAGTCTACACTGAGTCTTGGTCTGAGGGAGGCTTGCAGAGAACAAGGAACAATGGGGAGAAATTACTTAATTAGTTTTCTCTACACGTCTCCGATTTCCCTGCAGTACCATTCACTCTGTATGACAGCCTTCCCATTTCACAGTACTTTCTTTGAAAGATGGCAGTGTATTAGCATGTGAGACAACTGAATGTAAGGGGGAGAGAGTCCACCATAGCAATGCCACTGTCTGCATTTTTTTAAACCAAAGAGGAGAGTTCTTTTTGTAAAAGTGACCATGTGACAAAGCACAAAATAAGACTGCTACTCTTAAGGGAACAGCTCAGATTTGGATAATGCAAGAAATACACCTCTCATATACAGAGCTTAAAAATCACATTATTTCTGATAATTAGTTTCACATGGTAATCATATTCTTAAAAGAGAGAAGTCATATTTAGATAGACATTTATAATAGAGTGATTGATGTCCAAATTTGTGGGCTTACTCCTATGACTTTAAAATAAATAGGTTTATATCCAGAAAGTTAGTTCATGGTGTTCACTAGCCTTGTTGGAGATAATTAGATTTAGTTGTATGCAAGTTGGGTTGTAATTGTAGTTCCATCTTGGCAATGTAACTGGCTTTCTACAAGTTCTTTCCTCTTCAGACAAATCAAGTTGGTAGTACTTACCATATAGAGCTTTTGGATGGAGTGAGGGAAGACAAGATTAATGCTTGCCTCTGCAATAGGGCAGGCCAGTGCTTTATGTGAAACATCATCATTCACAGGCAGATATCAAGGGAGAAACTACAGATTGAGACCGGATTGTTGGTGCACTATGACTGTATCTACACAGGCTGCGTAACTACACTGCCACCAGTGATGGCGGCAAAAAGAAAAAAGCTGCAGGTGCAGTGCTCATGGAAGGAATTAAAGCCATGGAAAGAATGGGTGGATTTTGACTGTCTTTGCTTGCTACTGTTGCATGATCCATGAAAAAGTGTGACTCCTAGTGTAGCACACCAACAAATCTATGTTATCTTGTATGTTTAGTATACTGGCTGCATTTGGTGAAGAGTTCTGGTAAAAACATTCACCCCTATGCTCCCAGAAAAAGCTTGAACACATTTGCACAAGTTGTTATTTACCTGATGCTTGAGATTTACACTATTTCCCAGATTACATACCATGAGATATGTATATAAGTCCTATCACTGAGAAAATAGCATCAGGGGATTTTCAGAATAAAAACAACACAAGATGCCCAGACTCTGCCTCCTCAGATGAGCAGGAGGACAAAGAGGACCAACAGAGAGGCAAAGGGACTGGGAAAGGCACCACCTGAACCCAGACTCCTCCGCCTCAGCTGAGCAGGAGGACAAAGAGGACCATTAGAGAGGTAAAGGGACTGGGAAAGGCACCATCTGAACCCAGACTCCACTCCCTCAGCTGAGCAGGAGGACAAAGAGGACCATCGGAGAGACAAGGGGACTGAGGTTAAACACCAACTGAGCCCAGTCTCTGTCCCCAGCTGAGTCGGATAACAGAGCGCCACCAGAGGACCAGGCAGGCAAGTGGAGGAAGGAATAAGGTGACCAGCCTTTTAGAGGTGGCAAATGGGAGAATCGGGGCTGCTGCGTGTGGTAGCAGCGGCCCTGATTCTCTGCTTCCTGGGGCGCCCAGGGCCACCCATCTGCATCCCCTCTAAGAGTGGGGAGGGTGGCTATGAAAGGACTAGAAAAGATTCTAAAATGTAAAGATAACTCGGCATAAAAGTTAGAATCATACAAGCCATTGTATTCCCTATTATCAAGTATGGATGTGAGAGCTGGACAGTTAGGAAAGATGATAGGAAGAAAATCAATTCATTTGGGATCTGGTGCTGGAGAAGAGTAGTGAGGATCCCATGGACAGCCAAAAGGACAAACAAATGGGTCCTAGAGCAAATCAAACCGGAAACCTCCCTGGAAGCCAAGGTGACCAAAGTGAGGCTGTCGTACTTCAGACACATAATGAGAAGGGAGGACTCTTTGTAAAAAACAATAATGCTGGGAAAGGGGAAGTAGGAAGAAAGGAAGGCCACATGCTAGATGGATGGACTCTATTAAGGAGGTCACGGGTATAGGGTTGTAGGATTTAAGCAGAGCAGTAGAGGAAAGGATCTTGGGGATGTCTCATCCATAGGGTTGCCATGAGTCGAGATCAACTCGAGGGCAGTTAACAACAACAAGAATAAATGTTATCTTGAGTTCTGTGAGCATATTTCTTTTAAAATGTTTAGAGGGTAGCTATAGGCCAACACATCTGAAAGTGATTAGGGGCATATCTACTCTGGATCAAATGAAGGTGTTTCTCCCTTGATTAGGGTGACCTGTCGACATGATGCAGGGACAAATTCTGAAGGGCTTGATTCAGGGTGATCTGTCTACATGATTCAAGGACAAATCCTCAATTTGAGTGTGGATTTCATGATGCAAGGCCAGTTCCTTGCCTAATCCTTCCTTAAACTGGCTTAAAATAACATTTTGCTCCAGATGTTGCAGGAAAATCTGGACCATGCCATAGCCTTGCAGGATGGCTGTTTACATACATGTCCTACTATGTTGCCTGGCACCACTGGCATGAGTTGCACTCTCTCTGAGGTCACATCGATGCACACAGCCATGTGATTGATGCTGGGTACCTCATTTCTGACCTAAGCAGGAACGACTCAAGCTAGTGGGAGGTGGTATAGTGGGATTCCTATGTAGACAATTGTGGAAGTAACAAGGGGCCTCCAGGGCAGCTCCAGAGAATTCTGGCCAGTATAGACAAGCCCCAGGTTGGGTCAGGTTAGGCCAGTGATTTAAGTGTTGTGTTTGGAGGTTGGAAGTTACAATTTAAATCACTGTTTAGCTATGAACATCTTTAATGTCTCAGCATTCCAGAAGGGGGATTAAATAGAGTAGGGGTAAGCAACCTAAGGCTCGGGGGGCCGGATGCGCCCCCCCGAGGCCTTTGGACCGGTGCCAGGTCGGTCCTGCGGCCGCCGCCTCTGCTCCCCACCGCCCGCCATGATGATATTGATTATTGTTGTTATTACTTGTTCTTGGGGTTTTCTTGGCAAAATCTCCACAGGGGGTTTGCCATGGCTTTTCTGGGGCTGAGAGAGAGTGCATGCATTTTTTTTTTATGTTTTATTTTTTTAAATTAATATTTATTTATTTATTTATTTATTTTTGGTGCTTCGGCCCCCCGCAATTGTCTGAGGGACAGCAACTTGGCCCCTGGCTCAAAAAGGTTGCCTAGAGGATGGCTAAGCAGAATGTCAAAGCAGTTTATTACAGAAATAAGCCAACAAAATGCAACAAAAGCAGTTGCTAGAATAGTGGAACACTAGGAAACCAGTATGTGTTTGTGTTGCGTTCTTTCAAGTAATTTCTGACTTAAGGCAACACTTCCCCTAACCCCAAACTATGCAAATGAGTGGGTGGGTATCATCAAAGAAATTGCATAAACAGCTTGGTAGAGTCCATTTGTTCAAGTAATATTCTGATTCTTCAACAAGTTCTCTGAACGTGTGTGTGTGTGTGTGTGTGTGTGTGTGTATTGTATCCCTTGCAACCTATGGTGACCCTAAGGCAACCCTATGGTGAGGTTTTCTTGGTAAGATTTGTTTAGAGGTTTGCCATTGCCTTCCCCTGAGGCTGAGAGCATGTGACTTGCTCAAGGTCATCCAATAAGTTTCTTGGCCAAGTTCGGAATTGAACATGACTAAATGGGCACAAAATATAGGAAACGTAACACCTTTACAGAATTGGGAAAAACCCGTGGAACGACACTTCAAAATTTACAAAGTGTAATACTCTGAAAGAAAATTACTATAAAATTTTTTACAGATGGTATTTGTCCCCATCTAGATTAGCAAAAATGCAGAATAAAAGGAACAAATCTTGTTGGAAGTGTAAGACTAAATTGGGAACACTGTACCATAGGTGGTGGCAATGTAATAAAACCAGAAGTTATTGGGAAAAAAATCATAATATGATGGGTAAAATGTTGAAGAAACCAATACCTTTAAAACCAGAGTTATTCTTATTAAATATTCTAACAGTATTTAAGAGCAAATTAAGTCAGGATGAAAAATGCCTAGTGCTATATATGGTAACAGCAGCAAGAATTACCTATGCATGGTTTTGGAAATCAGAAAAAATACCGAGTATATATGATTGGTATGGAAAATTAAAAGAGTTAGTAATAATGGATGAATTATCTATGTACCCAGTAAGTTTTCTTGGCCAAGTTGGGAATTGAACCCTGGTCTCCAGAGTCATAGTTCAACACTCAAACCACTATGCCACACTGGCTCTCAGGAAAACAGTAACATACATTACAATCACCAGGGGCATTGTCAAGGCTGACAAAATCAGGAAAGCGCCTGGGTAAAGAAACGAATCTTCAGCTGGTGGCTCACTGATAGCCACATTTCAATGGAGAGATCATTCTACATGGTGAGGAGACTCGTTGGAGACTTCCCTCTTGTACTGCAGTGAAATGAACCTCGCTTTGTTGCAGCATAGTAAACAAGTCATCTTCTTCAGAGAGAGATAATCTGTACAGGAGAAAATATAGCTCAAATAATCTGCCCCTGAGCTGTTTAGATTCTTATAAGGCAGGGGCAACACTTTCAACATGGCACCATAACTAATTGTCAACCATTGCTATGCATTACTTTTACAGCAGAAGTTATTTGTGTTATAGCAACATTTCACAGATGAGCAAGCTGTGAGCAAACAACTTCAAAATGTGATCACGATGGCAAAAACTAATAATGAAGGCAAAAACCAAGCATCAGTTTAGTTTTGCCTGAACCTACAGGGAAGAGCAAGATTACACATCCTCTTTTCCTCTCCCCCATTGCTGAGTTAATTGAGTACAAGCTACTTTTGCACTTTGAGCTAATTTTGCAGCAATGGGAAATAAGCTTAGGGTAAAGGGGAAAAGTGTGAAGGGGAGAGAAAAACTGGGACATTTTAAAGTTAGTTTATGGTTTTTGAAAACATTTTAAAATAGCTGAAAAAATGAGGTGGCAGACAGTCAGGACAGTCCCTGCCAAACTGGGTATGTGACAGGAGGATTCATTATGCATTCTCTCTGGGGTAATCTGGTAGTATAAAAAAGTAAAAATTTCCTACATCTAGTTCTAACAAGTTAAATCAGGCTATAACCAACATGGTTGGTTGCTGCTGCTACCATCTTGTCCATGTCATCAGGCTGAACTGAAACTGATTTCACAAAATAGGATAAACTGGTGCATTGGACATCTACCTGTCTTATCTTTGGTGTCAAAAAAGCTGAGGAGGTGAGACTTTTTTTTTTTTTAGGAAACTCTGTTTAACTGGTTTTAGATTGTCTTGTTTTAACTTGTCACATTGTTCATATGTTTTAGTATATATATTTTTTGCTTCCAGTGGGTTAAACTTATTTTATTGTATATGCTGTCTTGGGGTTTTATGAGGTAGAATGTGATTTAAATATTTTAATAAAATAAAATAAAAATTTTATTTAAAGGGTGATATTTATTCATCAGTGTTTATATTTTATATGCTACCTTTTAATAAAATAACCAATATGATATACTATATCTTAAAACACTAAAATGAATGGGGGGAGATTAAATAATTAAACAGAAAGAAAAAAAACAACCCAAAGACTACACAAAATGTCCATAAGGCTGCTCTTTGGTTCACTTAACAGACAGATGATCAAATACCACCACAAGGTGACATGGAAGCAAGTTCTGAAAATGACAGTGTTATACAGTATACTAAATAAATATGAAGATAGCAGGCCTCATGCACTCTGCTATCTTCATCATTTTTGCAGTGGCAAAAACCACAGCAGTAGTTAAAAACATCAAGCAGAGATGTGGTTTTGTCAGTCTGTGTTAGATTTCTTCTTGCTTTTTTGTCACCTGATGCTTTGTGGCTAGGTTTCACAAGTCTGACCAATGCATTCTTGTTTCTTTCTTGCACCCTGCCTCCCATTTGCAACAAATACTCCCCCCTCCACACCACCCTATCTGTTTTTATATCTTAGCCTGAATAGTTATAGATGTTGGAGGAATAGCAGAAAGAAAACTGTGAACATAATCAAAAACAATTTGTGCCTCACTGGTGTGCGAAAGGGGGTAGGTGCGATAGATATCACTGCTTTTTAGGCTGCAGTGGTTAGGAAAGGAAGGAAGTGTTCACCATTCTTAGAATGGGCATAATTTGTTTTAAAATTTGGTGGCAGAGGAGTTGCAATTGACATATAACTTGCGAAGGTAGAATTCATATATCCCTTTTGCAGGTCACTGTTGTGGGTCTTATTCCTTCCCATGTTGGGCTGAAAAAATGAGTGGATGTGAACATTCTCCATCACCATCTGTTATAATATATGCCCTTATTTGCCCTGAGCAAATAATTATAAGGACTTCGTCATCTACTACAAAAGAGAACAGTGTGATTTAATATAACCTACCCCAACTTGGTAACCTTTAGATAGCCAGGGCTGAGGTGAGGTGCAGTCTGAAACATCTGAAAGTAACCAGGTTGATAGTTTTCATTCCTTCCTTGACTCCTTTCAATTATTTTCAGGCTGAGTGAGATAGGTAGGTTACTGATTTTGGGGCTGTACACTCACTCCTCCAAGTCTGTGGATTTGAAATCCATGGACTTGACGATCCGCAGAGAGTTGACCACCACTGAAGTGAATGGGGCACCTCCCCTATTCATCTCAATGGGGCTTAAATATACACGTGTCCTCTAACTTGCGGGGGAGGAAGGTCCGGAACAGATTTTCCGCGAGTTAGGAGGGGTGACTGTATTTGAAACTTGCCAAGAAAACTCTATGATAGTTTTCCTTTAGGGTTGCCATAAGTTAGAAACAACTTGAAGGCACCACACACACAAGTCACATTTTCCCAGCCTTAGAGGATGGCAATAGAAATCCCCCTCTGACAAATCTTGCCCCATGATAGTTTCACCTTAAGGTTGCAGAAACCGGTTCTCAGAAAGGAGGAAGAGTGCTCTGGGCCCATAAGTTGGAAATGACTTGGAGGTACACAGCAACAACTACCAGCATAATAAAGCACAGAATGCACAGCACAATAACAAGAACAAAGAGAGCCAGAGATTTCAGCATGCGACTCTGGAAACCAGGGCTCAAATCCCAGCTTGGCCATGAGACCCACTGGGGGATGTGGGCAAGTCACACACACTCAGTCTCAGAGGAAGGCAATGGCAAACCACCTCTGAAGAAACTTTGGGAAAGACTTAAAAGTGCAAAAAATGGGCACACTTTCAGCCTCAGAGGGTGGCCATAGCAAAACAAACAAACAAACAACCTCTGAAGAAAACTTGTCAGAAAACCCTGTGATAGGGACCCCTTAGAGTCACCCTAAATTGGGAAAGACTTGAAAGCACAGAAAAACAGTGGTAAGCTACACTCTTTCAGCCTCACAGCAAGAGCATAGACACAAAAAGCAAAAAATATTATTGATGAAGCATCCAATGACTACTGTTTTCCACCAGTATTCATTCTTTTTATGGGGGAAGTGTGCTATTTCTTCTCCTTTAAGGCGAGGATAAGGAACATTTCATTCTCTAGATCTTTTTGGACAGCAGCTCCCATCATTCCTCATCATTGGCTAGGACTAATGGGAATTGTGTTTCAACAATATCAAGATGAAAACACATCTTCCAGCCCTCTACCAAAACCAGGTGCCTGCCAGGCAAAGAAAAAATGAGGACCTGAAAGTGAATGCATATACTCCTAAAAATCTGCATACAAAAATACAGGGATGAGAAATTAGCTCAATATTAAAGGTCACATAAGAATATGTAACAGGACAGAGATAGAGAGAATAATTTACATACATATTTTTCAAGTGATTAGTATGCCTTGCGCAACAAGAACATCCACTGGACACAGTCTGTACCAGTGATGACGAACCTTTTAGAGATTGTGCCCAAACTCAGTGTCATTCCCGCACCGGGTGTCACTGGGTGCCGGGGGTGGGATTTTCGGGGAGTGGGACTTCCAGGGTGGGGCAGGACTTCTGCCTTCTGGGGCGGGAACCCAAGGTACACTCTCTCACTGGCCACCACACCGCCACGCCAAAGTGCGGAAGAGAGGCAGCGGTGGCAGCTGAGGAGACCCAACCCCCCACCCAGCCTCAGGTGACACTTGGCCACTGCTGCCGCTGCACCACAATGTGGCAGACAGCAAAGGAAGAGGAGACCCCGAAGCCCCACACCAGCAAGGCCTAGCAAGGAAGCTAGGCCTCACAGCAGGCCGCCACTGTGCCGAAAGTGTAACATGAAGCTGCGGCAGCAGAGGAGGCACCAAAAAGCGAGCCATGTCCTGGTGGGTTTCCGCGAATGGCTCCAAACTTGGGCCAGGACATTCAGCAACAGTCAAAAACTGTGAATGTCCTGGCAAAAGCTGGGATGTGGTAACTCTACCTTTTGGTCTCCTCCAACTCTGTGATTCTGTGACGCATATGATTCTTACATCTGTCCTAAATTGTATTTGAATTATAGTTGCCTCTCCATGTTCGTGGACTTCTGAGTCTGCGGTCTTGCTCTTCGCAGGGAGGGACAAGTGGCCATACTCAAAATGGCCATGCTTGCGCGCTTGTGGCTCTGTGCGTGCCCAGAGGAGCGCACGCCACTATGGCACTAGTTTCAGTGGGGCTTGAATATTTGCGGACCGCCATTTTCTGGAACGGATTCTTGTGAATTGGGAGGGGCAACTGTATCTGTTTTCTCTCCCTGATGACCTTTTAACTACAGTTTTCCAAGAATGGGGGGGGGAGGGCAGAGGGCCCCATAGATCTGTTGTTGCTGTAACCAGGATACACATTGCCTCTTGTCCATTTTTATAATGCATATAGGAGAATGGGCTTTGCATTCCTAATGATCCAAGAAGGGGAGAGTTGTGGGGACAGAATTTGCCCTCATGCAGATGATCTGTATGTATATATATCTATATGTATGCAAATCTCATTCGCATGTTTACTGAATCCTTTGACAGCAGGTAGTGTGGCTTTTGGGGGCGGCAGGAACAGGCATTGCCTGTAGAGCCAGTCTCACTTGTTTCTTGACCACATTGGGGAGTGGGGTATCGTCTGAACCATCCTGTTGTTAACAATTAAGGGATTAATTTGCCTTGGCTGCCTTTGAAACTGAACAGGGAGAAGCCATGGGGAGAGCAGAGACTCCTGCTAATTCAGTTGTTTGGTTCAGGATAACAGAATGGGTATCATTGATTGTATGCTGTAGACCTGAGTTTACAGAGATAAGTATAGTTTCATGTACACACTTCCTTTGTCAATGCTTGTAAAAAAGAACAAATTAGAATAACCTTCAAGCTAATTTCCACCTTCTATGAATGGCATCCTGCAAAGATATATTTTCACAATTTAGACTTCAATGTTTTCTTTCATTTTTCCAATTTATATTTCCTGCATATTCCCTCTACAAAAGCAAATAGAATAGGTGAAGGAAGAATTGGATGTGAGACTATTCTGATTTTTCAAAGGTATCCCTGCCTTTGGAATTGAAACAAGATTACTGTATGTCTTCTTTCTGAGAAGCATTTAGAGAATACCCCTAAACCAGAATATGAAATGATTCTGCAGTATTTCTGTATGTATATATTGGCACATGAACAGGTTAGAGATGCAGGATGAATCCCAAGCAATATAAAGACTTGTTGACTCTCTAACCTCATCATAAGTATGTGAAAAGATGTTATGGCCATCAGGTGTGCCATGATGTTTTTGTTGAATTCCAACTAAAAATGATATTTTTCTTATAGTGTCCTACAGAGATTGCCATATAAAATACTCTGCAAGTCCTTCACATGGGACTTGTCTACACTGACATTTGAATTGTATGTGGCAACGAAGATGCATTGAAATTCAAATCACATATAAAAGCTTAGAAACTGAAGAGCAAATTTCTACACCGGAGAAAGCGTGTATCATGTAAAGGCTACTCGGTTGGAATCCCAACTATAAAGAAATGCTTAATAAACATTGCTTTATTGTGAACAGACTTCTGCATTCCAGATAACTTATTTGCAATTATTGAATTGCACTTTAAAAACACCAAGGCAATATTTCCACTTAAAATCTGCCATCTTTTGTCACTTCAGATTTCTAGGTATAATTGGTAACTATTTTCATCAGATTGTATGTGTTTTGTCCATTGCTTCTATAAAAATGTATGCAGTATGCTTAAAAATTATTTGAGGTCTAAGAAAATTAAATTATTTTTGGCATGAATTCTATATTGGTTTGATCAGAGCTAGCTTACTGTATGACAGCCTTTTCCAATCTGATATCCTACAGGTATGTTTGGACAACAATTCTTAAAGCTCTCAGTCAGCTGTCTGGGCAATTGTGAGAGTTGTAGTTTAGTAAATTTTGAGAGTGGCAAGTTTGTAAAGAGTACTTTTATACTTTTGGTCATAGTATTTTAATCAAAGCTCTATAATAAATAAATTGGCAGTTAGAAAATTTAAAAATTAACCTTACTCACCTCTAATTCCACTTGTAAACCAATCATGAATTATACTGAAAAGGATTAGGAAAGATATTAGAGAGGATGAATGAATTAAAGATGCACAAAGAAAAGTGATACTAATTTTACCTGTCATGATCTACTAGGGTCCTAGTGGGGGTGGGCTTTGATTACCAATAGCTGACCTCCCAAAAGCTTTTGTTGACAAACAAATCTTGGTCTAATAAAAGCCCCCGGTGGATAGAAAGTAGCCCCAAATACAGTACTAAAATAGTATGTGGTTAGAGTTATGTGAGATTTCTCTCAAGTTATTATGTTAAAAACCTACAGTGACTTAAAATTTCTGAATAAAATCATTGGATGATGATTAATACCTGATGGCTTATAACCATCTGGGATGAGGGAAAGAAATTGAAATTTAGTACAGAAATATTATACATAAATATATACATATTGTACATTTATACTTAAATATTTTTACTATAATTTTAGAGAACAGTATTGTGTAGTTGTTGTATGCATGTGTCTCAGTTTAATACCTTGCTAAAAAGAATAATATAGTAAATGTGGACTGTGTTTCAAATTACTTAAACTGCTTATGAACTATCATTGTAAGAATCTGAAACAGACTGTCTTTTCTGGGTCATCACTGGTCTGCTTTGTTTTGTTTTAAATGAGAAGGAAAATGTCTTGTAAGAGTTAAGGGAAGAAGCAGGAGGCATGTCAGTGTTTGTTAATGTTTTTGACAAAGTACAGCAGAACAGGCTATCCTTTTTAGGGTTTGGCATGAACAATCACCCTTTTATTGGGCTGTTAATGCTCTTTCGGAACATTCTGCCCACATCCACAGGCAATAATTTAGCAGCTGTTTATCAGAAGCTTTCATAAAGCTCTGAATAGTCTTCTAACATCCAGACACCCTAACATCAGCATTTCAGAAGCCAGGCCTGTTTTTTAAATGGGAGATCTGTGAATGTAGTTGCTCAGGGATGCATGACCCACATAACCTATAAATTTGATTGGAAGTTACATTGCTGGCATAGGCTGATGGATAGCAGATTAGAACCCTGATTAACCATGTGATTCGCAGGCTGGGAATATATTGTCTAAGCAAGATTCATCAGATGCAATCAGAATTTCAAGTGGTCAGATGAAATTCAAATGTGCTGTATGACTCTCCCCCCCCCCTTGTGCTTTTCTTCATAGGTTGCCTTTTCTCTTCCCCCCCCCCCCGCCCTTTCCTTTTTTTCCAGTGCTGAAAATACTTCTTTGATGAATCTGCTCCTCACCCTAAAGCTGTCTGTCTGTTGTTCATCAGAAAGCAGGTCGCAGTTCAGTGAGCAGAAGAAAAGATTTTAATAGAAGCTGTGCCAAGGGCTGTAATGCATCATTTTAGGGGCCTAATTACATTACAATGACAAATATCAATGGTGACAACAGCAATAACCTACATCCTTTAATGGCTATGCTGGAAAAAGGAGTTTGGGCTCTGTGCCATTAGATTAGACTCGGTTTCAAAAACAGAGGCCATTAGAAGTGTGTGTCCACAGTATTATTGGCCGATAACTGAAGCCCACTGGAAAGCCCTGTAAATAAATGCCTCTCTAAAGCATGGCCCCATGGGACAAAAGAAGCAAAATTAGATGACCGTGGAAGCAGCCCTGTTTCCGAGGCAACTTTAGCTTTCAAAGTGAAGAATTGGCTACTTAATTTTGTGAAATCCTGCCTCTCCCTCCCTCCCTCCCTCCCTCCCTCCCTCCCTTCTGCTTCTTTCTCTGCTTCCTGCTGCCAATTAGGAAGATCATAAAAACTCGATTGGCAAAACAGCTGAATGAAGAAAAAGAGCATCTTGAGCAAAAGTATCTCCGTTAAATGTTTGGCAAGATGAAAAGTTGTTTTTAAAAGGGCAAGTTTGCAAGTTAGTTTGTGTAAGGAGTTGTGGTTCTCTCCCACTGTTGTATTTTTTTAAAAATTCTTGTGTACTCTATCTTTTGATAGAAAAATACTCTCTAATATATGTTTCGGAATAAATTAGGCGAAATTATGTTGGATGCTTACTTTCAGTTAAGAAGAACCATCCATTTTCAAGAGTTCCATGGAAATAGAGTTCATTGCTTTATTCTGTGAAAGATCACAACTTATCCATGCACATAATAGAGCACTTTATCCTACAATAGATATTCCTCCTTATTGTCAGAGGAGCAGCATAGGAAAAAGCCCTCATTACCTTCTACCATGTTTTAAATCCCTACATCAGAGACCAGGAACCTCAGGCCCTCTGGTCAAATCTATCTTCCTGGGGTGGCAGTCCAGTCCACAGGCAGCCTCATCCTCTTCCTTCTAGATAACTGTCTTTGGGTTTTTCCCAAGCTTATGTCTTTGCCTGTTCTAAAAGATTGAAACACCTCTCCTGAGGCTTAGTTCCGGGCTGTAAAAGCATGAAGTTAAAATATGCTGGTATTTTTATATGACTATTTTGCCTTTGGCCCTGCCAAAAGCAAGGAGTGCAGCCTGTAAGAATATCTCTGAAATTAAATCTGAAAGAGTTTCCCCACCTTTTTTCTGCATGATGGAATTTGCAGTTGTTTGAGGGCAGGTGGGGGGAATTAATCAGTTGATATGGTAAACTTTTTAGTAACTTTCAGTGAACAGGGATGTCAAAGCTTGGAAATAAGCAGCTACAACAAGCTCGTTACTGGTGAATAAGTCTTTGCAATAGCTAAAGCTTAACAGAGTTGCATTATGATAGCAATTTAATAATGGATACTACCATCCCTTTTGTGATACAGCAATAATGCAGTACTCTTGGTTGCTTTTATAGTTACAAGGAGGTGGCATCATTAAATGGCGGGTGAGAAAGATTGCATGGCTCGAGTGCTGGCTTGTGCTGTGATCTTGTGCTGTGATCTTGTGCTCTACTGTCCACATTTCCGCACTACACTCTTACAGTACTACCATTCCACTTTTACTGCTCTGGCTGCCTCCTGTTGCATTCTGGGATTTGCAGTTTAGGGGAGCATTTAGAATTCTCAGCCAGGGATCTCTTAGCCCTCACCGAACTACAAACCTCAGAATGCAGCAGGAGGCAGACTGGGCAGTAATAGTGGAATAGCAGCACTATAAGAGGGTAGTAGTGCGGAAATGTGGTGTGCGTATTGAGGCAATGACAGTGTGGAAGGGAAGAGAATGTGCTTTGTACCACAGGCCAACCGCATGTACTATTTGTGTCTCTCGCTCTCTGTGTATTTGTAACTAAAAAAACAACTACTGTACTTATTTTGGAGAGGCTTATAAGTCAAAGACTTACATGGCTTAGATCCAGGCTTTTTTAAAGACCATATATTAAAATATAAGCTTACTTGACATTTTAAGATCCTTGGAGGAAGGCTTTCTCTCCTATCTCACCACTCTTACAGGTATTTTTGGTGAGGGCATGGTAGTGAGCCTTCTTAGTGGCTGCTCCCAGATTTTAGTATTCTTTCCCATGGGAAACAAGGTTGTCCTTGTCCCGAAACAGACGGCCTTCAGGCTGAACTGGGGGCATGGTGTTCAGATAATGTATGCCCTGGATTGGGCGTTGAAGCTGTGCCATGGCTACCTAAGGTGGCCCAGACCCAGCCACAAAAGGAGCACGAAAAAAGCATCCCATGCCAGTGGTCCATTGCAGACTGCGGTGGCAGCCAGCTGTGGGACCACAGCGTCTAGTCACCGTGGTCCCATACTGAATGGGAAGTGTCTGGTGCTGGAGCGGCCAGAGGAAGCTCTAAACTGCCGGTCTGTTTGACCCACTTTCTTCTGTGGTCCTTCTGTGGTCAGGTCAAAGACCTTTGTTTCTATTTGAATAGATTTTTGGTGACTGACTGGCCATGCAGAAAGCTCTTTTAAAGGAGTGTGTGTGCTTCATTTTTATTATTACTGTCATGTTTTGAAATGATTTTACAACATTTTAAAGTACTGATTTTATTAATATGGTAATTTATTTTGATGTTTTTTAAAAACGCCTTATTATTAGGTGGCTTTTTAAAAAATGTACTGCACTGTAAAAATGTTTTAAATCATGTTGTAAATCATCTTGGGCCCCATGTTGGGAGAAGGACAGGTTATTAATTAATGAATTAAATAAAAGTGCTTTTTTAAAAAAAATAGTAACTATTAGCAGAGGCTGATTTATTTGTGAGTATGTGTGGAGGAAGTTTTGCGGCTGTGCCCAACCTCCAGTTTGGATACATACAGTGTTGGAAGAAATTGTTAGCAGTTCTAGTAGTGTGAGATTTCCCTCTCCACGGAGCAACCAGACACCACTAGCAAGTTGGGTTCCTATTCTCTCTCCCCATCTCACCCTTCTGCTCCAGACATTATCTAAGGGCCTTTACAGACTGCCAGAAATAATGCAGCTTGAGTGCACTTTAACTGCCCTGGCTCAGTACTAGGGAATCATGGGAACTGTAGTTTATTTTGGTACCAGAGCTCTGACAGAAAAGGCTCAATGTCTCAGAAAAAACTACAGTTCCCATGGTTCTCTAGCACTGAGCCAGGGCAGTTAAAGTGGACTCAAGCTGCATTATTTCTGGCAGTCTGTAAAGGCCCTAAACCTCCAGAGCAGATAGAGGGGGTGCAAATGGGAGAATCATTCCACCATGTTCCATCTTTGGGAACAGAAAGTAATTACTTAAGAAAAATTAAGTTGCCAAGCTCTGACAGAGTTTTAATTTCTAGCCTAAAGTAGTTGGAACAGATAGCTTTTTTTTAAAAAAAATAAATAAAATAGAAATGTGACTCTGACAAATCCATCTAGTTAGGGAGGTAAACCAAAAATTACCATAGGGAGGAATACATACAGCTTTCTTATATACTCAATTTACTGGTGTCTTATTTGTGGTCCACTTGGTGCTTTAAAAGTTAATTTTGACTTCAACACACAAACACCCCAGTGAGTAAGGAGATTGCTGCTAGAGGCGGATGGGTTTTCAAAAAGTTAAACTGAGTTCTTATGAGTGGGGTGGTAAATCTGCTCTGGATTTTAGTCTAAATTCTGAAGGTGCCATCCAGGATGCTAAAACGTATCCTCACAATAAGTTCAGGGACTCGGATAGCTCTTTGAAAATTTGGACTAAAACACAACATGTTGCCCATTTATATGAAAGCCAACAGTTGCCACTGCCTGGTAGAGGCTGGCAGACAACTCAGACAAACCAACCACGGTGATTCTTTTTTCTTGTACACCAGTTGCCAGAAAAAGGGACAAGGGCCTCTTGACCCCCCCCCCCCATCCACTTTTTGTCTCTGTGTGCATCACCAAAGGAAAGATGACTCGTATTGCCAACCACTACTGGTATTCTGTCTTCAAACCCACTTTGTATCCTGCCCTATGGTTATACCACTGGGCCTGACATCTGTCTTAGATGACTCTGTTCTTGCATATCAGTATTTTAATAAGTTCTGTTAATAAAATCTTGTAATATTTTGAGAGTTGCCTTCATCACTGTGTATTGCTTCCCTTTCATTCTCCTTTTCATCTGGATACATTTGTCCTTCCTGTCTTGGCATACAAATAGATTTAAGACCTTTGTTCTGAGTCAGTAAAAGTTGTTGGAGTTTTGCCACTGACTGCATTGGGTAACCACGTAGCATACCTTTGGTATTTAAAAAAGAGAGAGACTTATTTGTGATTTTAGCCTGAGAGTCAAAGACGTGTTGCAACTCAAATTACCCTTACATGTAATTATTGTACAGCCAAGCATTCCCACCATCCAATTGTAGATGTGTTGTGATTCTGTCATCCTCTGTGAGGGGGGAAATGATTGAAGAATTGTTTCAACAGGCCTGTAACCAGGAATAATTTGTGTACCACTAATAATACCTTTGTGAAGATTTTACAGAACGACAGTGTCTCCAGTGCCCAGAGAAACAATCCTCCCTGGTGCACTTTTTTATGGAAGAGATTTGCCAGAGTATCTCAGTGCTTCAGTTTCATGGCTGTACTTTTCTTTTGCCTTTGGGTGAGGCTCCCAAAGGAAGGGGAGAATTTTCCTTTTGTACAGATCTCCTCTTGTAATTATCCAGTTTAGCAGGTGGCAGGTTACAGCAAGTTTTGGGTGAGCGCATAGAACAACCTTCTTATTTGCAATAAACTTTTATTTGATGGTTAAGATAAATCTTTGGCTTTGAGGGAAGGATTTAGACAAGCTTCTGGGTGGCCAACCTCAAGTATTGTAAAAACAATGAGTCAGTCACCCTGTATAATCACAAGAATTTCAAAATAAAATAAACCTTGGCTGCTGTTTCATTTTCTAACATTCAGCATTGTATGGGGCTTCTGTCTACATTTAACTGTCCACACCTCATATCTAAGATTTGCATGATTGTTTATTTTGAATATATAGGTTTTCATGTTTATATGTAATCTTCTAATGTTTACAACCTAAACTTTTACAACAGTGTGCTACTCTACTAGCAAGGAGCAACTAAGCTTATTGTGTCACAAATTAGACTTGGCCAGAATGCTACTGGTTCTGTTCTCATAGTTACAGTAGTGGTGGAAGTGAAGGCTCCAGTGTGGAAAAGAAAAAGTTGCTGCTCCCAAAAAGAAGGAAAAGAAGAAACTGTTGCTGAGAAATTTGATGGGGAAAAGAGCCTGCTGATTCTAACTTGGCAGTGCCTTGAATAGTTGGTTTTAGGGTTGAGAGGGGTGGTGGTCACAGAAGCAAACTAATTTTGAAGGACTGTCTTGGACAGTCACCTAATCAATGGCACAAAGAGATAATTGTCCAAGCTACCCATCCCAAACTGTCTTTCATGGCTCCTGCACCCCAAGCTAGGAATACAGTGGTACCTCGACATACGAGTGCCCTGATATACGAGTGTTTTGAGATACGAGCCGCCGAGTGAGCAATATTTTGCTTTGAGATGAGAGCAAGATTTGAGATACGAGGAATCGCACACTACACCGCACACTACATTTCAATTAATTTCAATGGGGAAAATTGAGATGCTTTGAGATACGAGCAATTTGACATACGAGCAAGGTTACGGAACGAATTAAACTCGTATGTCAAGGTACCACTGTAGTTGGTTTGAAGTTGGCAGTCTCATTTTCTTGTCACTACTACTTCTGCCACCCTCTCTAGCCTTGTAGAACTGCTCACATAACTCATATGTGAAAGCACCCCCTGGCTTTATCAGGAGTAATCTTGATTGCTCATTTGGAGAAGCAGCTGTCATTTTTGCTTGTATAATCATAGTAAGTGTATCTTCTTCCAAAACCACTTTATTTCTGTTGCCATCATGGGTGTAGGGTACAAATTAATATGTTGCCTTTAATGTCTGTCATTAAGAAGGATATTCTAGGTATACAGGCACCATTTTCTTTCTATAAATGGGATCTATACATAATAAAATGCTCCAAGATAAAATGGGGCTATTCATACCTGGTTGTTGTGGTCAGCATCTTGAAGCATGTTGCTCATTCTAGCCTTAACCTGCTACTTTGCCTCATTTTTGCATTCCTTTTCATTTCTTAATGTCTGGACCTGAAAAGCGTTGAGATTCTCAAGTGATTTCCCACACTACTGGCCAAGCCCCAACACATTTATATTCTAAGAATGAACTATCTCAATTTCTGTTCTTTGACATCTTAATAAATTTAAATTTTATACTAGAAACATGAGAAGAGTTTGTTTCCTCTTTAGATTAGTCTAATCTGAAGAGGAAACTTCAATTCAAATGTGTGTTTTAGTGCAGATAAAATTTTAGTAGCTCTTCTGAAAAGACACTATATCTGCTTTATTATCTTTCCCCCCAGATAGTACAACTGATTATTGTTTACAGTCAAGACTTGAGTACTTGGTTGGCCTTTGAAACACTGATGAAAAGGGTTTTTTTTGAAAGGTCAATGAAGCAATCTGGACTTCATAGAAATCTTAACTACTTTTAATGTTGTGGTCATCTTTTCCCCAATGGTCCAAAGCTTTAAAGTTAGTGTTCAGAATTATGAGACATTGTGCTGGCTACCTTCATTTTTGAAAGGATTTTTGTGTAGCTAAAGCAGAAATTAAAAATATTTATTTGATCAAAAAGAAAAGTTGTAAGAAAGCAGGGAGAACATGTTGAAATAATAATTATAAACTTATCATTATCTCAACATGCTCTGCCTGGTTTTTTGTTGTTTTTTTGGGCTTTGTGGCCATGTTCTAGAATAGGGGTCCTCAAATTACAGCCCGCGGGCCGCATGTGGCCTGCCGAGGACATTTATCCGGCCTGCTGGGCGTTTTTGCCACCGCTGCCTGTCCTGCTTAGCAGCCAACTTGTCCCAGGCCCGCAGTGCACATATCCGGCCCTCCAGTGGTCTGAGAAACAGTGAACCTGGCCCCCTGTTTAGTTTGAGGACCCCTGTTCTAGAAGATTTTATCCCTGACATTTTGCCAGCATCTGTGGCTGGCATCTTCAGAGAATGCTGACATGGAAATGAGTTGTGTGTGTGTATGTGTTTGTTTGTGTGTGTGTGTTTATCCCTCAGAGGGGCCGGATTATTATTATTATTATTATTATTATTATTATTTACTTTAAGGGTTTCTTCTTTCCTGTTGAAATTGTCTAGGTCAGGGATAGGCAACCTTTCCCCTTTAAGGGCCGAGGGACTTCAGCTCCCAGAGGCCTCAGCCATGTTGGCCAATAGTACCATGTTGGCCAATAGCTCCTGGGATTCTGGGAGCTGAAGTCCCTCGGCCCTTAAAGGGGAAAGGTTGCCTATCCCTGGTAGGTGTTTGTGGATTTCAAAACACACAGCTTCCTTCTAGCTCAAGGGAAACCATATCTCAATGCTTTCCAGGAAGAAGACCATAACTTCTTATTTTCTTCTTTGGTATATTTCCATCAGGCTTTTTATCTTTGCAGATTTTTTAACAAGTGCACAAAACCTGATTTTCCAGACTGGAATCATGATAGTTTGGGAGTGGCACTGATTGCTGTAATTAAAACTGTGTAAATATTTTCACTGCTCTGGTTGTCATCAAGTAGGATTTTGTTTGTTACCATTATTTATATCCTCCTTCTCAGTACACAAATCCTTCTAAGATAGCTTAGGAGTAACATCAAAAACACACCTTTTAAAAGAGGAAGCTGTAAAGGTGATCAATATAACAAGCAATGAGGATCCCTCACACACAACAGCTGGTAGATGTCTCAGTGAAGAGCGAGGACAGTCCAGTTGGATTAGGCTTGGAGAACTTTCCCTGTCTGCCTCCTTCTCCTTTTAGAACTTTCTATTTTTCAAGTTGTTAGTTCTGAGGCTAGTGCTCTGACAGGATGGTTTCAAATTCTTAGTAAAGGATCTTATTTTGCCAAACAAGGCAGTAATTAATTTATTTCTTGAATTTGAAGAATTGTTAACCTCTTTGGAAGTATGCCAGGAAAATAAATAATTACCAAGTCATGCTTCAGATTTGCTTTAATACAACAGTATAACATTGCCCCCCCCCCCATTAACAGCAAAACTTAGTACATAAAACTCAAAATAAGATCCTGCTGAGTTCAGCAATAATTACTGATTCTGAATACTCTTTGGTCAGTGCATAGAGGATTGCAGCCTTAGTGTGATTTATTGAATTTTACATTAAACCTTATATTGATTTTTACATTGAATGAAAAAATACCTGAAATAGTTGCCCCATGGAGAAACATAAATGAATGAAAAATGAAGCAGATGGCATAATGTAAAACAGATTAGAAGGATATGGTGGGAATAAGATGGCCCTTGTGGTCTCTTCCAACTCTATGATTCTGTGATTCTATAGATTTTTAAAAGCCACCAAATCATGAGGAAAAAGAAAAGACAATAATGTCACCAAATGAACAGAAGGAACAGAGATAGCAAAGAATAACAAGAATATCTAAACTCATACTCATGGAGAGTTTGAAAAAGGCATAGTGGTTGGGTATTGGACTACAACTCTGGATACCAGGCTTCGATTCCCAGTTCAGCCATGAAACCCACTGGGTGACCTTGGGCAAGTCATATGCTCTCAGAATCGTGGGAAGGCAATGGCAAACCTCCTCTAAACACATCTTGCAAAGAAAACACCCATGATAGGGTTGCCTTATGTTGGAAATGACTTGAAGGCACACAACAACAACAACAGTCCCTCCTCACACTAACTGAGATCTCCTTGATTTCAGTGGATCTACTTCAAGCATGACTAAATCTGGAGCCAATCCATAAAAATACCAGTAAGATGAGCCAGTGTGGCATAGTGGTTTCAACGTCAGAGTAAGACTCTGTACACTAGGGTTTGAATCCCTGCTCGACCATGAAACACACTGGGTGACCCTGGGCAAGCAGCACTCTCTCAGCCTCAGAAGATGGCAATGGCAACCCTCCTCTGAAGAAACATGCCATGAAAACCCTGTGATAGGTTTGCCTTAGGGTCACCATAAGTCAGAAATTACTTGAAGACACACAACAACAACAACAACAACAACAACAGCAACAAGACGAATACTAATACATACCCCAAACAGAGAGAGACCTATAAATGATCGACCATGTCAAAACAAAATATGAACTAAGAACATAATACCTCTGTTGCTGTTTAGTTTAAAGAACATTAATTAAGGAAAGGAAAGCATTTTTGTTGGATAATAGTCACGAGACTAGTTTGGTAAAGAGATAAGAGAGTTATATATAAATCCAAGTGTTGAAAGAAAACATGTTTAAGCAATTTAGATCAAAGGAAGAGAAAGTGAACATAGATAGGAAAGAATCAACAGTAGTATTTTTTTAAAAAATACCTTGAAGAATTAAAGCACGTTTTAGTTTAAATGAAATAACAGAAACCAATGGGAGTTTAAAAATTCAAAGAAAATGGAGAAGAGTGAAGATAGGTTTTTTTTTAGAGAGGGTAGGTAATCTGCGAATACATTCAACAACAGAATTTTTTTAGATAGAGGCGAAAGAATATTGGTTATAACAGGTAACTGGAGAGAGTGGAGAACGATTGAGGATAAGATTTGTAAAGAAGTGGCAAAGAAAGCAAGTTTGACTAAAAGAAGTGGAAAAATAAAGAGCAACTGATTCATCATGAAAAAATGAGCAAAAGGCTGAAGTTTATAATTGTCCCCAGGGGCAGAAAAGAAGGAGCAAAGGATCCAAAACAGATGGGGAGATGCAATACTTTGAAGAAGAGTTTTCTTTAGTACTCAGTTGTATATCTTTATACTTTAAGATCTTGTTTTTTTCTTTAAGGTCTCATCTAGTTCGGGGTGGGAGTTATTGCCACATTTCAGGGTTTCCAGAAGAATCCATTTGCCCTTCCCCACTTTGGCCAAGAAAAAAAAAGATAGTGCAGGAGGTCTAGGGGAATCAAGGACTGTAGAAACAGCCTGAATGGAACATGCTTTCCCCTCCCCTGATTTAGAGGGTCAAAGGAAGCAGAGTCCAAGAAAAATGTGAAGGAAAGCAAGTGATTATCAGACAATGGAATAAGATAATTAGTCAAATGAAGAGGCAAGCAAGAGGGGGGGATCACTTCCAGATCCAAATCAATAAGTATAGGTAGAAGAAGTAGAAAAGGCAAAGTACAAAATATAGAGCAACAAGAAAATATTAAAACTCCTGATTATCAGATTGAGCAATGTGGATATTATGATTGCTCAGAAGAAGAGTGAAGCAGGAAGGAAAGCTGATATTTAGTGTTGCTTAAGAAAGAGAGAAAGAAAAGAAAAGGGAGTAGAGAGGTTATAACTTAAAGCAAAGGAGATTTGGGGGTCAAAATAGTGACTAACACACTCAAAAGTGAAAGAAGAATACAATAAAAAACTGAGAAGGGGCAGGAAGAAATGGGAGGCTGAAAGGGAACTCCACCCAGTCTGTTAAGGTGAGTCAGAGGACACAGAACACACAGCTAAGAGAGACAAAAGTAGCTGCTAATGCCAAGATGCAAATCTTGGTCAGAACAAAACATGAACAAGAGATGAAAGAAATGCTGTGAAGCACAGTAAGCTCATTTGCAGCTGAATGGCACTCCATCTCTTTTCTTTTCTTGCTCTAAACTGACTGGGGAACAGTGCTCAAATTAAACAGGATCTGTTTAAGGAACATCACCTGCTGATATGAATAGGTGGAACAAAATAAAGAAAAAAATGTACAATACCAACACACACATAGTGCACCATGATGACAAAATGCATCATATAATATCAGCTTGTTGTTGTTTTTAGTCTCTCCACTGTTAACAGTTTTTTTCTTTAAAGACTGGTTCCTTAAGTGTGTTATGATGCTAGCTTTAATACTGGAGAGACCCATTTGAAATCCCCTCAGCCTAAACTACTTCACAGAGTGGTTGTGAAGGTAAAATAAGAACTTGTGAGGGATCAGAGCCATCTAGAATACATTTGATCTCCTTCTACTCCTCTGAAATCAGAATAGTTTTCTCTTCCGATAATTAACTAGTTTTCACTGCTGAGTGTCCAGATTGTTTAGTTGTGTTCACTTGTCAAATGGCAGTGCTAACATGACTCATGTCACTGTCTGGGTGCATGGTGTAGTGATTTGAATGCTGGACTAGGACTCTAGGATCAGGCTCAAATACCTACTCTGCCATGGAAACTTGCTGGGTGACCCTGGACAAATCACACTGTCTCAGGCTTAGGAGAATGCAGTGGCAAACCTCTGAGCAAATTCTGCCAAGGAAACCTTATGCAGTCAGTCCTCTGTTTTCGTGGGGGATCAGTTCCAGACTCTCACACGCGAAAACGGAGACTGGCCTATATACAAGCCCCATAGGCTTGAATGGGGCACAGCCCTCTGTGAATGGATCTCAAGTCTGCAAGAACACAGGGGTGACTGTAATAGGGTTGCCATAAGTTGGAGTTGTCTTGAAGCCACATAACAACAAGCTATGTTCCCTGTTGTAACCATGCTAATGAGCCTGTATCTAGTTAGAATAAGGAGCTGGACTCACACAGCTATGTGGACATAAAAGTGATTTCTATAGTTTGCATGTATGTTGTTCAGCCATCTTACGGGAGCACATATCAAGGAAGCACATATGAACTCTTCAAAGCCAGTGTATGCAAAACAGTGCATGCAAAATAATGTTCAATCAAAATCTACTCTCTTGTAACTTAAAACCATTAGACCTGATCCTACCTTCTGGGGTAGCAGAGAACAGGCCTGCCTCCTTTTTTTCCTGTGACAGCCCTTGAAATATTTAAAGAGTGCAGTCATGTTACCTCCTCAGTCTTCTCTTCATCAAGCTGAACATGCCCAGCTCCCTCCATTTTTCCTCATATGTTTCAGTCTTCAATTTCCATACTTCTTATCATCCTTGTTGCCCTTCCCTGAACTTGCTCCATCTTGTCTATATTATTCTGAAAACAAGGCACCCAGAGCTGATGCAGTACTCTAGATGAGACCTGACCAATGCAGAATATAATGGGATTGTCAACATAGAAATGATGCTTCTATTAATGCAGGCTAAAATAGCATTCACATTCTTTGCTGCAGCATCATGTTCAACTTATTATCAACAATAATTCCAAGGTCCTTTTTGCATATAGTCCTGATGAGCTATGTATCCTTCATCCTATACCTGTGCATTTAGTTTTTGTGGCCCAAATGTATAATTTTGTATTTGTTGTATTTCATTTTATTAATTTCCAACTTTCTAGTTTATCTGGGTCCTTTTGAATTCTGTTCCTATGTTCCACTGTGCTGGCCACAGCCTTCTAAGTTCTGTATCATTTTCAAACTTGATCAAGGGATTCCCTCCACTCTGTCATCTAAGTCATTGATATAACTGTTGAAGAGTGGCCCTAGGACACAACCCTGAGACACTGTTCTAGAAGCATCCATCCAGTTTGAAACACAACCATTGATGACGACTCCTGGAGCACAGTGTTCCAATTAATTATGGATCCATCTGACCGTGTTCCTTCTTTTCTACATTTAATCAGTTTGCTCATCTAAAACTACTGTTCTTTTTTGCTTTTGTGCAAAAATCTCACAGAAGTTGACAGTTTCTTCATGAGGATGTCTCAACCTGCTTAGGTCCCTTTATAGATCATGGATCGGAAAATCTGTGGTCATTCTTTATAAGCCTGCTTCACATTTGTATGCATGTGTGCATGCGAGAGTAGCTGAGCATGTGTGTTTGGTGCATTCCACTAGAAAAGTACAGATGTGCTATGTTATGCCCTATCTTTGTACCAAATTTAGAAGTTCCCCAAATCTCATGTAGTATGGATAGCAGTCCAAAAAAGTAAACTTTTCCAGCTCTGGAACTATATTGGTGGTGGCGGTGGTGGGAAGAATGCATCCTTTGCATGCAAAAGATACAGCATTCATTGCCTGGCATGTCAAAAGGTCAGGGACCTGGTGAAGGGAAAGAATCTCTGTCTGAATCCCTGGAGTGTCAGTGTCACGCAGGGGAGGCTACACTGGGTTAGATGGCTAAATGGACTGATCCTAGGCTAGATAGATAAACAGGCTGCTAAATAAAGCAGCCCTCTATGCATGGGAGAGTAACAGCTTAATGAAAAACGCAACTTTGGCATTTCTTGGCTTTCAGCAATCTTTCTATGCCTATGTAATTTTTCATTAATGAGGATCTCATCAGGTATGTTCATTTCTTATTGGTAGTTCTTTAGTCTTTTATGGGATAGATAGGGTTTGAAGGCTTTGCCTTTTAAAAGATTGCATAGCGAGAAGGTCAAAAGGGTTACTGATGAAAGAAGAAAGTCTAAATTACACAAGTATGAGTGTATCTGTCATTCAAGTAATGACTTTGCATGAAAGAGCATTTTGTCACTGAATGTAATGGCAAAGTGACCAAAAGTAGAATGTAATTTTAAAATGCCCCTTTTAGAGATGGCCTGTCTTGCACCTTCTATTCATGTGAGACATGCAGGGTACATTACAGAATGAGAAGCTGAATGTACATTGTGCATCTATGGTGAATTATTGGGCCATGATCCAATTGTATATGTCCATATCCAGCGTCAGGGCTTTCTTTTCCTCTACTTCCCATTTTGGTGTTCTGTGGCACCCAAAATCTATTCCTCTGGATAAGTTTTTTAGGCTTCATTGGTTGGGTTGCAGAAGAGAAGGGGACTGTTGGCAGGAGTGATGGGGTTCAGTGGAAATACTCCATTGGATTGTGGCTTTGGATCACTAACAGAAGTACGTACTCAGTTCAAATTTTAATTTTCACCCCCATTGTCAATTGAGATCCCTCCAGAATTGAACTACAACAGAAACAACATCTGGTAAAAAAAAGAAGAAGAAGAAGAAGAAGAAGAAGAAGAAGAAGAAGAAGAAGAAGAAGAAGAAGAAGAGGAAGCCTGTGACTCTAACATCACTCCCCCCCCCCCCGCATGATTTTTAAACATCTTTTGCCTGATGAAGAAGGGAATGGAACTTTGAAAATTTGCATGAAGTATTTTTTGCATTTTGGTTGGCTACTCTTTTGTGGATTTTGTATTTTGCTATATTTTGGTATATAGCCAACATGGCTACCCATATGTTTCCTGCATATGAAGACACTGAATTTAGATGCATCAGGGGAAACTTTAACAAAAGGAAGCAATGGACTGTGACTTAACTCTTTGAGGTTTTAACTTCTGGCAAAAGTAAAACTTTTTCATTTGGACTATGTTTGGCAAGTTTTAGCTATACAACCCCTAAATGTTTTTCCAGATGTAACAGTACAGGGACTTCTTGAGAAGTTCAGTGTTTTTTGCCTGAGAAAAGGATAGTTAGATTCACTTGGGACAGCAACCTGGATATCAAGGGCTCTGTTACTAATGGGATTGAAATTTTATTGCCTGTCTTTTATTGCCCTTGTTCCTTGGTCCCCACATGACCAAGAAGGGGAGTGACCTTTGCCTGCATTGAAATCCCTCGAGAACATCTGAACTACAACAGAAAAACAACATCTGATACAAAATGCAGGCCTGTGACTTTTCATCTCCTGTCATTGTCACTTTTTGTCTCCTGTATGATTTTTAAAAAGCATCTTTGGCCTGATGAGAAAGCCAGTGGAGCTTCAAAAGCTTGCATGAAATATTTTCTGCATTTTGTTGGCCAATAAAGGTATCACTGTTTTGTGGATTTTGTTGTATTTTGCTGCATGGTCAATATGTTTTATGTTCCACACAGTTCTTAACCCCATCATTTCTTTGTTTAGAGCATTCTCAGTTCATTTTGGCCAAAGTTCTTACTGCTACCACTATATTTGTGCAATTAAGTATTATAGAGTGAAGTAGAAGCTTCTAATATCTTTATGTGTATTATACATATCATAAGGTGTTCAGCACTTGCGACCTTAGGGTATGTAAGCATATAAACAAACTCCAGAATAAATTCAGGAATTTAGTAGTTTGAGAGAATATTATTTAACAGGAACATGAAAGAGTAGGCAATTTATATATGTAAATGTTATATGTATTGATGAATGATGCTCATTGAACAGTTAGATGGAAACCTTTAATCAGCCAACATTTTTTCCCAAATAAGAAGCTCACCAGTGTAGAAAATCCCCTTAATGTGATTGCAACATCTTTGGTATTTTATTGGACATGATCCAGTGCTATTCCCAACTAGAGTAAAACCCTGGGAATTCTTAGTCATAATTTATGCAGGTCCTGTTGATTTCAGTAGATGTACCTATACTGTAATCCACATTGGATTTTTATCCCATTGTTTTTAAATTGAGAATATATACACACACAGTCCCATCTGTGTGAATGATAAAGTTGTATTTTTTCTTGTTTTTCAGGGGAGGGGGAACTTTGTTCAGAAACTGGGGAAAGTGTTTGCCAATCTCAGTTGAGTGTGTATTTGTGTTTTCAGCTGTGGCTCATTATTGTGTCACAAAAGGCTCCTGAAGCTTTTCGAGATAGCCCGATTTAGTGATGGAAATTAAATTCTCTGTCCTGCATTGAAGCTTGAGCACTTGCTGTTGCAAGGAACTCTCAGAGCAGCAAGTGGTTATTGTTGACCATTATTCACCCCCTAATTGCTGGATGGGGCTCTGTCACTGTTGTTCTTTACATTTTATTTCCTGTTGAACAGATGCACACAATTGGAGAGTTGTAACTTCCAAGAAATCTAAAGGTTTGCCCAGTTCTCAACTTATGTGAGAGACATTGTTCTCTATATCTGTTACTGAATGCCTTAGTGCATGCAAACTACCATATGTGCATGTGTACCTATTCCATCTGGGATCCTGGGATCCTTAGTTAGGGTGTGTGTACACACTTGTTATAGAGAGTCCTTTTTGACAAAAACAGGGCGATTCTCAAGAATTCTGGCACTTGAGGTACAGAGGCTTGAATTCTCATTGCAGACATTTACTGAGGGGGGAAAGACTGATTAATACGTCACCCTTTAGCACGCCAGTGGCAGACTGTTTATTAATTTAATGCATATCACACCCTACCATTAAAAACGGTGCTCAAGGCAGCTGTCCCTGAAAGCAGTGGTGGAGGACGAAGAACCATAGATGGACATTATGGTTCACTATAAAGAATGGTGAAAGCATTTTGGAAATGGCAAGGTGGTATTAAGAGATCTAAGCACAATGGGATACCTTGACATTCAATAATACAAGGTGGGCCACACAAGGAGAGGGAACAGAAAGCTGATTCTTTGGGAAATTGGATTAGGGATCCTTACCAAATGTTGGAACAGACTTGGATATGGATTTTGGCTGTAGTACCATGAACGGGTGCTGCCAGCACCTTAGAAACTGATATGTCTAAAGCTAGAAGACAAAGATGATGAAGGGCAGCTGTTTTAACTGTTCTTAGGGACACAAGAACCCTGCAAAATGCAATTCAGAAAATGAATTTGGAATGGAGAGCATTAAACATCTCTTCTTAGACCCTGACTCACCCCAAAACATAATAACAATGGAAAGAGTCAAGGGAATTTGGGGAGCAGACAGAAAAAGACCTACCAACAGAAGTTTACCCAGTTTTTTTAGGTGAGATGGAGGAAGTTCCTGGTTCAGGACTTGAGAAGAGATAGCACAATAATCTCAACTTCTGGTTCATTTCCTAAAACGAACCAACATATTAGTAATTCTGCCTTCCACTAGAAAGCATCACCCTCTGAGGTTCTCAGAAGCCTGTAGGTCAGCATGTCCCAAGGTAGAAGAGGTCATTGGATGTCCCTGTCACCCTATCAGGGGAGCTCACAGTGTGCCTTCTGCCTAGAGGCCATCTATCTGTGAATCCTACAATACCTGCATTTTTGTTTTTCTCTCTGATCAAGTTCTGTGTGACCTGGGAGTGTGGGGCCTCCCAGAGAGATTACAAAATAGGTGCCTAGGTGATATCTTGATGATCTGTCTTGAGATAAGGAGGCATATTGATTGGATTGTCTTTCCTGCTAAAACCTTAGACTGGGATCCTTTATAAAAAGTAGAGATGGAGTCTCAGGATTATTTCTCAAAGTAGTCCATTTAGCGTTCCCATACTGGAGGTGGGCGGCTCTTCACTTCAGTTAAAAGACACCCAGGCAGTGAACCTTGATTATAGTAATGATAAGTATCATAACATACTGTCCTCAGGATCCTTTCTCCTAAAATCCATGGGCCCCTTTTTCCAGGATGAAAGCTATAATATCTACCACACTAGGGCAAATCTGGAAAAATAAATAGTAAAAGCTATATATTTATATCATGACTGAGCTTTTTAGTAAAATAATAAAGAGTGCCCTATGAGACAAGCCAGTATCACCTGAATTTTCAGAATATGTATGAATGATTATTGTGGAGATCGGGGTTAGTGAAAACCATGGGAGATGCCAGCTAATGCTTTTGTTTGGATTGACAGAATGACCCAACCATAAACAGTACAGCAGAAGAAATGCAGTTTTTATATCCTTTCCCTTATGTGGTGCCTTTGGGGAGTCATAAAGGTTCAGGAGAAAAGCTACAGTTGTCTTTCACTCCATGTATTTGTTGGGTTGAGATCTATAGCATTAGGACACATTTCTGTCACTGTGCAAATGGGGCAGAGTTGTGTCTCTGAATCAGTGGAGATTTCCATTTTCCATTGGGGTGGGCTTTCATATAACTGCTGTGGCATGGACTGAAATAAGTGCTGGTACTACTCTGGTATCTGAAACTGGCCATGGCTGTAACTACCCATCTTTCAAAACTGTCCTTTAAAATGAGTTTGGAATGTTTGTAAAATGCTGCTCACTAATGTTTCTTTCTCTCATCTGCAGGCAGAAATTGTAAAGAGACTGAATGCCATCTGTGCCCAGGTCATTCCCTTCTTGTCCCAGGAGGTAAGGGGTGGTGATGTTTACATTTACTATTCTCACAATTACAGGATATTCACTTTTACGGTTCTCTGGCAGTTTGTGATTGCAAGTGTCCCTCCCCCCTCCAGTGTTACAGGAAACTGCCTTGAGCATGATTTTATCATGAAAAAGTATCATACAAATAAACGGTTTTGCTTTTCCCCCTCTGAGTCCACTATAATCTCCCCATTGTGGTGATATTCAATTGGATAGTTTCTGCATTTCACATAAAATTATCATCTTAACTTACTTGTCATGGTAGTACCCTGCCCTCAGTGGCAGTATGAAATCAAAAGAGTCTTCACTGAATTAGACTGAGGTTCATCTAGATGCTGACAATATCCAGCCACCTGGGTGCCTCTGAAACACACAAGCTGAGAAAGAAAATTATAGCCATTCTAACTTGTTGCTTCCCTGCTTCCACATATATCAATTAGAGCAGAGCATGTAGAAGTTACTTTTTTTAGCCAACAGCTTCCCACGTCTCCTGACTAGTATGACTACTAATTTTTCCAATACCCTGAATGATAGACATATTGCCTTGAACATGGGTGTTCTACTCAGCTTGCCTCAGTAACATACATTGATAGGGCCCACGAATATCCTTTTTCTTCCTTACTTCTGAGCTGTCTAAATTAATAGACGTAACCATTGGGAAGGGTAATTTCAGAATTGTGATATTCTGAGTTGGCAGCCAACATACTTGCATTGACTGCTGAGGTTTTTTGTCTTACTGTGGTATGCATTACAATCAGGCTGTTAGCTATATTAAAATGTTTGTCTGTCAAGTCAGTGTGCGCATAAATACAACTCTGTCAAGCTGGCATCTAATATGATATATTGAAGAATTGCTGGAAAGGCATGAGTTGTGCAGCATTTTTTACCATTGGTGTTAAGCTTGGCAGAAAATACAAAGTGCCGTCAACTATTGATGCTATAGCCCAGGGGCCGGCAACCTACGGCCTGCGGGCCGGTTCCGGCCCAGGGCCCTGTGCTTACCGGCCCAGGCGGACCCCTGCCGCCGGCGCCTGCCACCGCTGCCGTGCGTTTTGGTCGCCGCGACTGCCATTTTGTTTTCCAAAATGGCAGCCGTGACACGTTTGCACATGCGCAGGAGTACTGCGCATGCGCAAATGAGCCGCGGCCGCCATTTTGTTCTCCAAAATGACGGCCGCGACTCGTTTGCGCATGTGCAGTACTCATGTGCATGCGCAAATGCGTTGCGGCTGCCATTTTGGAGAACAAAATGGCGGCCGCGACATGAGCAGAGGGGGTGGCAGCAGCGTGCACAGGGGGGTCGCATGCGGCCGCCATCCCCTCCCGGCCCGCCGGAAGGGACGACTTCGGGGGTCCAGCCCCCGGCTCAAAAAGGTTGCCTACCCCTGCTATAGCCTAATGCACTCTCTCTCCTTGCATCCATCCTAGTTTCCTGTTCTTTTAGCTACTGGTAATAGGGTGCATGGCAATAAAGAAGACCCTTCTTTGCCTTGCATCTTCTAGAATATACTGTCTGAAAACATGGAGAACGATTTGCCAATTAATGTGTGAACAATAACAAGTGATTCAGACAGGGGAATCACAAGACCCTGTCCCTCCCATACTCCCTTTGGAAACAACCACAACAAAAGGGGGTTACAAAACAGTAGCTGCCTCCTAGGGCAGCAGTTTACATCTACACTCGTCCTTCCACATTCACTAGGGTTAGGGTGAATGTGGAAAAACTGCAAATAACGAAAGCACTGTTTTTACCTGAGAGGACACCTCTCTAGGAATCTCTAGGTCCTCCAGTACAACTCTGTGGTCAACATCTGCCAGACATTGGCCATAGAATTGCACTGGAGGAGCTACAAATGCCTAGTGGACTGTTCGCTCTAGGAATCTCTAGGTACTTTTGTGCGACTTTTGGTTAAAGTTGACCATAGAGTTGCTCTGGAGGACCTAGATATTCCTGGAGAGAACATATTAATAAAATTTGTGAGTAATCACATCCGCAAAAGTTAAAGCCACAAATGTGGAGGGATGGGCGTAAAACAAATGGTGGGGATCACACGACTCACAGAAACAGCAAGAATGCTCCCTCCAGTTTCACTTCTACAGCAATCAAAATAGTGGCTATAATAGAAGCCAACAATTGTTGGAGGTGGCTTTTCAGGCACCAGCACTGCTCTAAAGCGAGGCACCTTGAAGCAACCTATTGTACCTTCTATTCACTTCCAGTTTTGTGCAGAACAAAAATATAGCATTTTAGGAGGCTCTGTATCTATGGCAGGTTGGGGGGTGGGGGATGGTGGGGGATGGTGGGTGAAGAAGCAAAATTGGACTCTAGTCTCCAAAGATTTTTCACACTCCTGAGCTATATGGACCACTGGACCTGGAATGAGACAATAGGACATGTGTGAACTTACCAGAAATCTTACCAGAGAATAGTGCGTCTGAAACATCATAGAATTAACTCAGAGAAGTACGTATATGTACACATATATAAGACACAATTAACATTTAATGAAATTGAAATCATGCCCGTTATTTCATGTCAATATCTCTAATCATGACATTTTGTTGTATTCATAACCTATTATAATCACAGAAGCCATAAGTACCGTTGCTTACAAACATACAGTTTATGTACAAAAAGTAGTGAAACTTGCCACAAAAAATGTTTATAGGCAGCATAGAGCTTACTTAAGATTCAGAGACTGAGTCCATGAGATTCTTCTGAAAAGTGGTGTGTTATGCCAGAACATACCGGCCACTTCATATACTGCTGGATATTCATGAATATAGAACCACAATGGTAGAAACAGACAGGATGGTACAACCCAAAAAATGTTGTCTCCGTTTAATCAAAACTTCCTCATCTGTGTTTCAGTCGCAGTAATGTACAAAAGCAAAATATCACAATTGTATACTAAACTCAAAGTCAACAAATAACATACACTCAGAAATATAGAGAAAACATATCAGGAAAGTGTTTTCAGTCATTGACTTGGAATAAGACTGCTTTCTATATGTCTCTTTTAATCAAAATTAAAATATATTTATGTTCTATCTGTGTATTTATGTACACTGGAAGGGAAAATTACACAGAACTGTAGGACTAGTTTCCCCAAAGCATATGATTTTCTTGAAATGATGTCATGCTTTCCCTAGAAAGTTACTGTGAAGATGCAAGCAATTGTTTTGAGAGATCTGATATTACTACACTCCCGCCCCTCAGGCTGGGAATGTTTTGACATTTACTTGTGGGCAAATAAAAACATGATTATTTAGACCATGAACAATGTTAAGTGGAGTAATACTGAACTAAGTCACATGCTCTCAGCCTCAGAGGAGGGCAATAAACCTCCTCTGAACAAATTTTGCCAAGAAATCCCCATGATAGGGTTGCCATAAGTCAGAACGAACTTGAAGGCCCATAACAACAAAATATTTATTTAGTAATGCTGAAGAAGGTGGGGTTAACATAATTGGCTAGGAATTTTTAAAAGAGAGTCTATCACGTATAATCCATTCCACAGATAGTATGGCGATTTTTCTCTTTTCTTTCTGCTTCCCTGTAAACTTTATACAGCATGGATGAGTGTGCGCACATGCCTTCAAGTTGCCTGTTGACTGTTAGGGCAACTCCATGAATTCCATAGGGTTTTCTTAGGCAAGGAATACTCAGAGGTGGTTTTGCCAGTTCCTTCCTCTGAAATATAGCTTCCACCAGTTATGGAAATGTTTGGGAGAAAACAACAGTCTTTACCTAGTGCTGAAAAAACCCCTCAGTGTAGGTGCTAGATTTGGTGCTAGATGATACTTTTGGGGGATCACATTCTATATATGGGATTGTGTCACTGTGTTGTAGCCATTCATTCCACTTCATTTGGCTTAGGTACCTGGAACAAAACTACTGTGTGTACATTGCTGAAGTGTAAAACTGCCAGGGCTTTGTGTGGTTCTCCAGATTTTATGGACCTAAAGCCCCCATGTCACCTACCAGTTGCCCTTATTGGCTAGGATTAATGGAAATTGCAGGTCAATAGTATCTAGAGGATGACATATTCCCCACTGGTGTTCTGTGGGTTAACAAAAGATCGGGGAAGAGTTCAGGAAGCGTTTATAATTAATATCTGAGGGAACATAAGGAATTTCCCATGTGTTTACCTTTTGGAATGTTATGTTACGTAGTTTCTTCCTCTTATCAAAAATATGCTGCTTCAGCACTAGTAAGTAAGATTTTACTTACTTCCCAGAATGGCCAAACTTGCTGCCTTCCACGATTCTGGAAGGGCCAGATTGTCAGTTTCTTGGCATGTACTGATCACAGGCCTTTGTTCAGATAATAGCATAGCATAACACCAGAGTTTTAGGAGAAAGATGTAAAATGTACTATTGGTGGTGGTATGGTGGTGGCATGGCAAAGTAATGGCTGAGAACCAGCTGGAAAAGGCATCACACCATAAAGACTGATGTTCTTCCCATATGTCTTTCTTTTCTCTAAGGGCCTGAACAGACTGCCAGAAATAATTCAGCCTGAGTCCATTTTAACTGCCTTGGCTCAATGCTAGGGAATCATGGGAACTGTAGTTTATTGTGGCACCAGAGCTCTCTGATAGAGAAGGCTTAATGTCTCAGAAAAAACTACAATTCCCATGTTTCCCTAGCATTGAGCCAGGGCAGTTAAAGTGGTCTCAAGCTGGATTATTTCTGGCAGTCTGTTCACGCCCTAAGTCTCCTAACAATTGTTTAAGCTCTGGGGCAGGGTATGGGGCCACAAAATGGAGTGGTTGAGGATGTGATGTTACTCATACAATCACCAAAAAATACTTCTGCCTTTTGGACCCTAGATCTGTCACACTTTGTACTTTGCCAAAAAGGGTGGTTGGGTGGGAACATTAGCTTTTCTACCACAATCTCCTTTATTTCTAGTTATTGTCAAGCACCTAAAATTGTGGACAAGGGGTAGCCAACACCCAGAGCTTAGTAACTTTCTGAGCTTGTTTAAAGAATTGAGGAGGAGGAGGCTGGGAAATGTCACTAGTCATTTCTTTATTGTTCCTGTGGGGAAAATGAACTAAATACAGTGACTGCATGCATTCATGGCAGTGTTAGTGCTTGATAATAGTGCCAGGTTAACTCATCTTACTGCTTTTTGACTTTGTAAGAAATCAATGGTGTGCGCTAGCACGGTTTGATACAAGAGATCATAGTCAAATTCACCAGGGATTTCTTGCAAAGATGGCAATCATGGTGTGTCACTGATGTACAAACTACTTTCAGGGCAGTTTAATCAGAATGCTGTAGAACATTGTGACCTTGCTATATAAATGATCTCAGAGGCAAACAAGCTAAAATATGTGAACAATTCTGCCAGTTTGTGTCCTTTTTATTATTGTTGTTATTTTATATTACATAATACCTTGTATTAAATGTTTGTAATAATTGCAAGTATGAGGCTGGACTGGCAACTTTTAATTGTGCAGATATCACTGTATACATTAGCTGCTTTCAATAATTCAGAGGCATGTTCCATAAAAGCTGAAAATGTAACTCTGCTTATGGAAATGATTCAGCACAGATTCAAGTCAGTGCTAGTTCTGAGTTTTGGGTTCCTCAGGCTGAATGTGGTGCCCTTCTTCCTTTATGGATCCTTGTATTTCACACTGGCTGTGCTTCTGTTTGCTTGCTGGACTGAAAAGGAACCTATGAAGAAGTGGATAGTAGCAACTGTTGCTCTTCTATCATGTCATCTTCATTATTTCTCTCACTACTCTCTTCATCATGTTAGCTTCATCACTTCTAGGCTATAGTTGGGATGGGTGAACAAACAGTTGACAACAGTGAAAGGGAAATATGGCAGATTCAGAGCACTATAACCCAACAAGCCAGAGCCTAAAATATTGGTGTTGAATGTGAGAGACCCAAGTTTAAATAATTATTCAGATGCAAAGCTTCCCTTTTAGTCCTGTGAAGATCATATTCTTTTTCTTTATCTCTCACTATCTCCTTCACTTCATTCCCTTGGCTGGTCACTTAACACATTAAAGTTAAGTATGCAATCAAATTGTTTTAAGTTTATCTCTAAAAATGTATGCAAATGACAAAATACATGTTTTTGGTATATTATGTACTTCTGTGAAGGAGTTGTGACTAGCAACAACATCTTTGTTTACTCCTTGAGCGAAATGATCCAACTGCTAACAGCTTTAATATTTTCTTAGTAAACTATTTGGCTCATTTCCTCATTTATTGTCTGTCTACTTTCCAGTTGTAATGGCACAGTCATCCATCAGATGTAAGAATGAGAGAAATTGTTTTGCTGATAAAACTTTAGTGGGTTTAGGAGAAGAATGGCAGTACTACTAGAAGTGTTTTGGCTAGGAGGATTAGTTTTATGTTTGTATGCATGGCCATGAGGGCTGGCTTTTAGCAGATATTAAAATAAAGTGGCATGGGTATTTAGTGTGAAATGGACTGGTGACTTTCCACATTTGAGATGCGTCAAAGGCTGTGCCTGTCCAGTAGCATACAGCTCTTGAAAAATAGCCATAGATATCTGCAAAAGGAAAGCTGTTTTCCCAACAACAAAACACTTTTGTTTTCATGTTGATAAAATGCTGTATTCCCCTAAAAAGACTCCATCCCATGTAACGACAAAGGAGTAACACCCCTACTCCTTTGTAAATTGGCCTTTGGGAAAATCTCCTATATCTCTGTATATTTTTTTTTCTTAATCCCTTTCCTCTCCTTTTTTGGTCTTAATTTTTCATCCCTCTTTGTTTTTGGTTTTTGTCCTTCTTATCAGCAGAACAACAAAAATATGACCCATCCACTTTCCTCTTGGTATAAGGAAGTGCAGTTCCTGGCATATGGAAGTTCTGTGGAAATTTGGGCTGTGTTCCTTTGGTAGTCATAACTTTTGAATGTGATAGATGCCAATTTCCTTGTGACAAGTGCCTTCTCTAGCATATAATAGTCATTATTGTGTTTGGGATGCTCAAAGTGTCACAGGCACCGTGATGAACAAATTAATTTGTAAAGTAATTTCTTCTTCGTGGTTTCTGCAAATCTCACAAATGGGTTATATCTGCGCATGTGCAGCAACTTCGGAAACTTCTGGAATCGCTAGGCAGAACTTTGCTTGCAACTTTTTGGTGGTAGCTCCACCTATGTCTGTAAAAACCCCTAGCATTCCTGCTCTTTCTCAGTTCCTTTTGTCCACTGCGCTAGCAGCTTCGAAGGAACTTCGCTCCGTTGGAGTCACTCCTTCACTAAAGGCATTTCTGATAATGGACTGATTTTGACCTCGGATTGTTTGACCAACTCTTTTGGATTATCGCCACACCACTGTTCATTGATTGCCTGACCTCAGACTGTTTTGACTTCTCCTTCGTTCTCAGACTCAATTCAGTATGCTTTGGAAAATGTTTCCCCATTCCTTCAAACAATGCGGGAAGGGGGAGGAAGTAAAATTCCAGGCTTGGACCCTCATTCCTTTTGCCTGTTATGCCTGGGCAAGGGACACAATCCTCACACTTGTCCCCTTTGCAGATCCATGCTTACCCAAACCTTAAAAATCAGGGACAAGAGACCGTGGGCTGCTCTCTACAAGTAAGCCTTGAGGCCTGCTTGAAATTTGGCTCATGGGTGTGTTTTGGCTTCAGACAAAGATATGTTGGCTGACAAAGAGAAGGCTGGCTTTCATAAGAAAACATACAAATCTCAGAGCGAGGCTGACAAGGAAAAGGAGAGGACACTGTTAAGGAAAAAGCAACATGGGATATACAGTAATAGAAATAAAAATATTTATGTGAATGTCAAAGTGACTAAGCAGGAGCAATCAGGAAAATACACAGGTGAAAAAGATAATATAATTAAGAAGCCTTGAGAGCCAAGGACAAAGTTATAGAAGGTATATTGAGAACACCTGTGATAGATTGCAAACACCTGAGACTCATTAAGTGGTCAAGGTAAAGTGATGAAACACTTGGGTTGGTCTTAGGTATGGGATGATCTATGTGGACCAATCAAGATGTATGTACACACCCACTGGGTGGAAACTGACTGGTGGGTGGTGTCTAACAATGGCTATAAATTGCAGTGTTTGCTAATGTACATTGTGGAGTATTTTGGTGTATTGTGGAGTATTTTGGTGTAGTTTTGGAGATATTGTGAAGTGTAGAGATTGTGATTTGTAGGGCATATAGTATTTATATATAGTAGAATAAAGTAGATCTTTTATATAAGACTACTGAGTTGTCTGGTGTCTTGAGGGAAGATACAAAGAAAGCAGAAGAATCCTGGAGTAGTTTGGAGACATCTCAGGAAGAAGAGTGAGAAGGCTTGGAGAGTTTGTCAGGGTCTTCAGCCTATTCTCTGAAACTCTGCTGCTTGGGAAAGAAGCATCAACCACTGATCAAAGCTGGTAAGCTCTGCTGCATAACAAGGTGGTGAGTTAGAGCCAGAGGTGAAGAGCTACAACTCCCATCATCCCTGACAAGGGTTATGGGCCCAGTCACTAGACCCAGATACTAGAGCAACCAGCATCCACAGAAGCTGAAAATTCCAGAGAGTGGAAGAAGGTTTTGTGGAGCCTTGTGAGTAAATCATTTTGTGTTTTGTCTGCTGTGCATACTCAGAGGGACTGTGTCAAATTGAGTCACTGCACAAATTAAGATGGAGATACTAAAGTTTAGTAAATTAAATAGAAATAACTACTCTACCTGGAAGATATATGCCCGTTCTCTACTCATAAAGGAGTCTCTGTGGTCGCCAGTTGAATCAGGGCTGGCAGCTGATGCTGATGAAGCCGCTCGAGACAGAGACGCTAAAGCAAAAGCATGTCTTTATCTCATGCTAGAAGAAGACTTGATTAACGACGTAAGAGATAAAGTGTCTGCCATGGATGTGTGGGATACTTTGCAGAGATTACACACACCTTCAACTGCGTTTGCAAAAATGCTTTGGTCTAAAAGAATTTACAGACAAAAGATGACGAAAGGACAGTGTGTGATAGAACACTTAAAAACAATGCAAGATTTATTTGTGCAAGCTGAACTGAGAGGAGTGGAAATTAGCAAAGAGCAGCAGTGTTATATTTTGCTGGAATCGCTAGATCCTTCTTGGGACAACATAACAAATAGCTTGCAAAATTTGCCAGAAGCTGAGCTGAACAGAGACTTAATTGTTGCCAGAATATTGGAAGAAAACTTGAGAAGAAAGTCTGAGCAGGGTGACTCAGCAAGCTTAAGGACTGTGCCAAAACAACAAACAACGCCTGATCTACGAAAGCAGGAAGAAGCAGCTTTTACAAGGGAGCAACGGAGGTGTTTTTATTGTAAAAAGACTGGTCATCTACAGAGACATTGTAAACAATTTGCTGCTGAGAGAAGCAAGCAAGGAGAGAGCAGATGGCAGCCGCGGCAGTATCAAAAACAGTCCAAACCTCCATTTTTGAAGGACAGTGGTAACAAAAAGGGGTTTGCAACCATGATTAAGGAAAAACAAAATGCTAATTGTAAATGGTTGATTGACTCAGGAGCATCATCTTCAATGTGTAACAATATTAATTTGATAAGTAATAGAAAATCAGCTAATATAAATGCTGTAGTTTTAGCTGATGGGAAAGAGCTCAGTACTGTAAATCAAATGGGTACAGTTTTCATTCCAGGGCTAAAGGAAAACTTTAATGATGTGTTACATGTAAAGGAGTTAGAAAATAATTTGTTATCAGTGAGCAGGTTAACAGACAGAGATTACACAGTTATATTTGAAAAGGACATGTGTAAGATAAAACTGAATGGGGAATTGCGAGGCATAGGCTTGAAAAAGGATAAACTTTACTATTTGGAAGACAATATTGATAGCTACAGTGTTGAAAATGCTAATAACATAGACAATAGTCCAATTCATAAAGACTGCATACATGAACTCCACAGAAAATTTGGTCATGCTAGTTTCAAATGTTTAAAGAAGTTAATCAGTATGTGTCCAGATTTAAAAGTTGCTGAATGCAAAAATCACTTAGATTGTACTGTATGTAATCAGGTAAAGGTCAGAGCTTTTCCAGTAGCCAAGAAAACCAAAAGAATTGCCCAAAGACCATTTCAGTTTGTACATGCAGACGTGGCCCAAGCTAATTGTTTATCTTTAGGGGGAAGCAAATATTTTCTGGTAATTGTTGATAGGTATACAAGGTTTGCTTTTGTAAGAATATTGAAAAACAAATCTGATGCTGGGCAAAGTTTAAAAGCATGTGTGAGAATGGTGGAAAGACAATTTGATATTAGAGTAGGCACCATTGTTACTGACCGAGGAGGAGAATTTCTAAGTAATCAATTGTTTAATTGGTTTCAAAAGGTAGGAATAAGGCATGAAACTACTAATCCCGCTTGTCCTAACGAAGATGGTTTAGTGGAGAAAAGAATACAAGATATAAAAAGGATATCTGCTTGTTTGATGGCAGATGCAGAGGTAAAAGATAGTTTCTGGGCAGAAGCAACTTTGACAGCAGTACATATTAGTAACAGACTGTATCATTCAGAAATTGAAGACATTCCCTACAGGGTATTGTATGGGAGAGTGCCAAATTACAAGTATTTGAGAGTCTTTGGACAGTTTGCTTATGTTTACATACCAGCTTGTTTCAGGAAGAAAGGAGAACCCAAAAGTAAAAGGCTTAGGTTTTTAGGTTATTCTGGAAATAGCTACAAGTTTCATTTAGGTGGAAAAGAAGTGCAGTATTCTAGGTCTGCAAATTTCGAGAGACATGCCGGTTGGGACAAACTGCATGCAAATAAAGAAGTTTTCTTGAGGTTAGGAAATTCAAATGAGCCAGAAACACAAACTGAACCAACTTCAGGAAACGGAGGGGTTTCAGTTAAGCCAGAAGCATCCACTAGCAGCAGTGATAGTTCTTCAGATAATGAGACACAATCTAGACCTATTACTACTAGAATGACTGAGGACAAGAGATTTAGCCATAGAACTATAACTCCCAGCACAGAAAGTGAGGATGAAAGAGGCAGATCAGCAGAGTTTATTCCCAGACGTAGTCACAGAGTTAGAAAGCCACCAGATAGGTTTGTTGTGACAAATGCAAGAGCTTGTTTAGCAGTGGAAGAGCCTGAAAGTTTTGAAGAGTTGAAAAGTTTGACTAGAGAAGAACAGGAAAGATGGATTGATGCAATGGATGATGAGTTTGGTTGTCTGGTAAATAAAGATGTTTTTGAAATAGTTGATAGACCCAAGGACAAGAAAGTAATTGGTTGTAAGTGGGTGTACAAAAAGAAAGAAATGCCAGATGGAAGTATTAAGTATAAAGCTAGGTTAGTAGCTAAGGGTTTTGCACAACAGCAGTATGAGAACTATGACAAGACATATTCTCCAACTGCAAAGCCAGAAAGTCTGAGAATGGTTCTGGCTGTAGCAGCAAAAAGGAATTTAGTTGTAGAACATTTTGATTTTGAAACAGCCTACTTGAATGCTAGTTTAGATGAAGAGATATTTATGGAGCAGCCACAAGGTTTTGAAGAAAATAGTAGTCAGAAAGTTTATAAATTGAAAAAAGCATTGTATGGATTAAAACAAAGTGCCAGAGCATGGAATTTGTGCATTAATGAAGAGTTAGCTAAACTAGGATACAAAAGGAGCATTGCAGATGCATGTGTCTATACAAAAGGAGACATAGTGTTAGTGATCTATGTAGATGATTTGTGCATGGCAGCAAAGTCAAGACAGGAGATTGAATCAGTAAAAAAAGAGTTGTCTAAAAAGTTTGTTTTGAAGGATCTAGGTTTATTAAAGTCTTATTTAGGTATTGGTGTTGAATGGACAGAAGAAGGACATTATTTGTTAAGCCAGAGAAAGAAAATTGAAAATTTGATTGAAAAGTGTGGATTACAAAATGCTAAAATAGTAAGAGCTCCAATGACAACTGGTTTTGTATCTGAAAAAACAACTAGAGATTTTGAAGACAAGACTTTATTCAGGAGCATAATAGGATCTTTACAATTCATATCTTGCCACACCAGACCATACATTTCGTATGCTGTAAATGTATTGTCCAGAAGAGTTAATGATCCAAAAATTGATGACTGGACAGCAGTAAAACACTTATTGAGATATTTGAAAGGAACTCTAGATAAGAAATTGATAATTAGAAACAGTCATTCAGATTTAGATTGCTATGTAGACAGTTCTTTTGCATCAGAATTAGGAGACAAGAAGTCAGTTACAGGAATAATAATCAAGTACAGTGAAAGTCCAATAGTCTGGAGAAGTAGGAAACAAACAAATGTAGCGATAAGTACGACGGAAGCAGAATTCGCAGCTTTAAATGAGATAGTAAATGAGGTACAGTGGGTTGAGCAGTTATTGAATGATTTAAATGAAAGTTACAAGATACCAGTAGAAATTCTGGAAGATTCACAGTCATGCATAGCAATGGCTGAAACTGAAAGTTTGAAGAACAGAACAAAATATGTTGGAGTAAGATATCAAAATGTGCGAGACATGGTTCAGAAGGGTAAAATAGAATTGAGATATATAGAAACACAACACAACATAGCAGATTTGTTCACAAAAGCATTGACGGCGGAAAAACATGAAAGACTGACACAAATGGTTGGAATGACTTTATAAGACACATACAATATTTTATTTCAGAGGGGATTGTTAAGGAAAAAGCAACATGGGATATACAGTAATAGAAATAAAAATATTTATGTGAATGTCAAAGTGACTAAGCAGGAGCAATCAGGAAAATACACAGGTGAAAAAGATAATATAATTAAGAAGCCTTGAGAGCCAAGGACAAAGTTATAGAACGTATATTGAGAACACCTGTGATAGATTGCAAACACCTGAGACTCATTAAGTGGTCAAGGTAAAGTGATGAAACACTTGGGTTGGTCTTAGGTATGGGATGATCTATGTGGACCAATCAAGATGTATGTACACACCCACTGGGTGGAAACTGACTGGTGGGTGGTGTCTAACAATGGCTATAAATTGCAATGTTTGCTAATGTACATTGTGGAGTAGTTTGGTGTATTGTGGAGATATTGTGAAGTGTAGAGATTGTGATTTGTAGGGCATATAGTATTTATATATAGTAGAATAAAGTAGATCTTTTATATAAGACTACTGAGTTGTCTGGTGTCTTGAGGGAAGATACAAAGAAAGCAGAAGAATCCTGGAGTAGTTTGGAGACATCTCAGGAAGAAGAGTGAGAAGGCTTGGAGAGTTTGTCAGGGTCTTCAGCCTATTCTCTGAAACTCTGCTGCTTGGGAAAGAAGCATCAACCACTGATCAAAGCTGGTAAGCTCTGCTGCATAACAAGGTGGTGAGTTAGAGCCAGAGGTGAAGAGCTACAACTCCAATCATCCCTGACAGACACATGGCCTCTACGACATACATCATAACTAGATCGTAGAGGGCTTGCTCTCCAGAGGAACATAGGGCAAAGAAGACTTCCAAGAGGAGGCATTCTACTGAGCGGGGGTAGGTCCACTGAAACGGCCTCCAAGAAGGCTCATTCCCCTCTGGGTTATGGAGTGAGATGGAAAGAAACCGAAAAGCCTGTCTCCAAGCTTAAGACCCCTCTGGCAGTTGCAGCCTTGGGCTTGCCCGTTCCTTCTGGCTCTCAAATGCTGGCTGTGGTAGAAGAGGAACCAAAGCTGGTCCTTGATTCCGAATCTGAAGGTGAACTCAGAAAGGAAGTCCCCATCATGACCCCTCAGGTCTATCCTTTGTTCAGACTGAATGTGCTCAGGACTGAGCCATTGAGTCTCTTACTCACTGGGATCGAGGCACTCTTGGGACCGAGGCTGACAACGTGGCTCAGGAAGAAGAGGAAGGCCTTCTCCTCCAATCCTATCCCAACCTGGTATATGACCAGGGTTCTGCTCGGTACTTAATGCTCTTTGATCTCGAGCTACTGTGGTGTCAGATGACTGTACCTCCCCTACAACAACGGGTCATGGTACAGGCCCAAGTGCACAGGGCTGCTTCCCAAGATCCACGATGCCTCCAATCCACAGACAGTCTCTCCAGCAAAGGCTTCTGCCTAAAACACCTGAGGGTTCACCTTGGAGGTTGCAGTCCATCTCTCCATGGTCCTGAGACTCTTCTTGGTCCCAGCACTCGTACTCGTCTCGTTTGCGTTCTTCATCTGCCAAGCTGGGTCAAACTCCACTTCTCCTGGTTGACCATCACCTGGCCTCCCCTACCGATGACGTCAAGTCATTTGCGGGCCAAGGTTGTCCGGATAGGTAATGCTCTAGAGCAGGGGTAGGCAACCTTTCCCCTTTAAGGGCCGAGGGACTTCAGCTCCCAGAAGCCTCAGCCATGTTGGCCAATGGTCCCATGTTGGCCAATAGCTCCTCGGATTCTGGGAGCTGAAGTCCCTCGGCCCTTAAACGGAAAGGTTGCCTACCCCTGCACTAGAGATTGAGGTGTCAGGAGAGACGACATGGCTCTGGATTCGATAGAAAGGAGAATACACAGCAAGGTCCCCTTGGGGTCTTGGGGTTCCTTCCTTTTTTAGAGAAGATCGTGCAGTGCTCCTGGGCCACTCCAGCCACTATCCTGTCCACATCTCAAAAGATCGAGAACTTATACAGGGTTGCACCTTCATCTTCCTGTTGTTCTTCGAGCACCCAAGGCCCAATTCTGCCACTGTCAAAGTGGCTCAGCTCCAATACACCCTGAAGATGTCAGCCTTGCCAGTGGACAAGGAGAGCAAGAAGATCAATGGGCTGACTAAAAAGTTCTATGCCTCAGCAGTCCTGGACATGAAGGTGGTTATTTACTCGGTATGCATGGGTGCTTACAAACAGCGCATCATGGAAAGAATGTTGCCACTCCTGGATGATTTGTCTGATGACAAGAAACCTCTGGCGCTGGCTCTCCAAGTCAAGGCCTGCTCCATAGGGGGCCACTCAGCAAACTGTGCTGCCAATGTTATCTCAGGCTCTGTGGCTCTCAGACATTATGCATGGCTCAGATCTTCTGATCTGACTCCCCCCCCCCCACCCCCAGCGAAGAATATGATTGAAGACATGGCCTTTGATTACTCCGGCCTCTTCAACAAAGAGACGGAGGAGAAGCTCAATTTTCGATACCGCATGAAGACCACGGCTCGAAAGCATGGTATGTCCTCCTCCTCTATCCAACTCCAACGCCATTGATACAGGGGTCACTGCCCCTGGTACCCCAGGCCCTCAGAACAGAAATTTTCAGGCTCAACAAAGGCCCTCAAAACAGAAATTTTCAGGCTCAAGACCAATATAGACAGCATCACCCATCCCAGTCATTCTCTTCTTCTGGCCATTGCCAACAGCCCCAATACCATCAGGGCTACCTTAAAAAGGACACAGACCACTCCAAGAAGAGGCTGTGAAATGGAGCTGCACACTTTGTCTGCAAGCCCTTTGGCGATAGGCTGGGACCCTTTATAAACACCTGGTCCCAGATGACTTCTGACTTTTGGGTCCTCGAGATTGTCTGCAGGGGCTATGCCCTCAAGTTCAGCGAGCTCCCTACCACTGGAGTCTTAATCTCCCCACCCCTTCAGACACCCTACTCGACAAAGTGCACACTTTACTAGAGAAGGACGCAATCAAGCCTGTGAAACTCTCTGATGCCCACTATTGTTTTTTTCTCCGTTATTTTACAGTCCTGAAGAGACTGGCCTGCGGCCCATATTGGACCTACGCCAGCTGAACGACTTCATTGTTTACCATCGCTTTTGTATGGTAACTCTTGCCTCTATTTTACCACTTTTACAGAACTACCACTGGTTTGTGACGCTCTCAAGGATGCTTACTTCCATTGGGATTCGAGAAGATCACAGGAGGTTCTTTGCTTTTGCCATGGGACCTGATGTGTTCCAGTACAGAGTACTTCCCTTCAGACTTTTCATGGCACCGAGGGTCTTTACCAAGTTCATGGCCCTGGTGGTAGCCTACCTCCATCAACATGCAATCACAGTCTTCCCTTACCTCAGGGGTAGGCAACCTTTCCCCTTTAAGGGCCGAGGGACTTCAGCTCCCAGAAGCCTCAGCCATGTTAGCCAATAGTCCCATGTTGGCCAATAGCTCCTGGGATTCTGGGAGCTGAAGTCCCTTGGCCCTTAAAGGGGAAAGGTTGCCTACCCCTGCCTTACCTGGATGTCTGGCTTTTCATCACTCCATTCTGAGAGGATGTCCTTAGTACACCATATCCCGGCTAAGGTCAATCAACCTCATGGTCAACATGGAGAAATCCAAGATGTCTCCCACCAGACAGGTCAGATTCATCAGAACCATCCTCGACTCTGAACTATCCATTGCCTACCTTCCTGCCGAGAGGTTCCAGGCCCTCTTGAGGGCAATCCAAGACTGTCTATCCTGCAGATGCATCAGAGCTCACACCATTCAGGTAGCGCTTGGACACATGGCCTCCACGACGTACATCATAACTTCACCTCAGACCACTTCAATCGTGGTTCCTGTCTGTGTTCAATCCCATGCAGGATCCTCCTTGAAATTGGCTCACAGTGCCAAGATCAGTGTCTTGATCCCTACACTGGTAGCTCGACCCCAACAATGTTTGCACCAAGATGCCCTTCTTATCCCCTCAGCCTCAAATCACTCTGACAATGGACATGCCCATGAATGGGCCTCAGAATCAAGACATGTGGTCTCCACCAGAAAAACATCTCCAAATCAGTGCATTTGAGACGCTTTCAGTGTTAAAAGCCCTCTGTGTCTTCGAGACCCTTCTCCTGGAGGTAGTACTGACAGACAATACCACAGTCATGTACTACCTCGATAAACAGGGGAGAACAAAATCCCTGACTCTGCTCGAGATTACCCTTCACATCTGGGAGTGGTGCATCCTAAGAAAGATTCTTCTGCAGGCCGTCCACCTTCCCTGAGAGGAAAACAAGCTTGTGGACCAGCTCAGCAGGTCTTCGAACCCCTGTCACGAGTGGCGCCTCCATCCTGAGACAGTCTCCAGTCTCTTCCACACTTGGGGCGAACCATTGAGCCATCTCTTCGCCACTCATCTCAACAATCACTGTACTCAATTCTGTTCTTGAATCTGAGCTCTGGGCTCCCAAGGAGATGACTTCCTGTTCAAGTGGTCAGGAAAGATGGTTTAAACTTTTCCTCCCTTTCCACTCATCATTAAAGTGGTGGCCAAGATGAGAACGGGCTGGTCCGATGCCATCCTAATCACCCTGTGGTGGCCGAGACATCCTTGGTTCGCTCTGCTGCTGTATCTGTCTCAGAGAGAAATTCGCCAGCTTGAGTTCCGTCCTGACCTATCCCTACATGGAGGTTGAGTTCACCACCCGGTCATCAACACTCTTTCCCTGGTGGCATGGAGAATCCGTCCCTAGAAACCTTTCTGGACTCGGTACGGATAATTATCCAGGCTGCTCAGAAGCCCTCGACGCAAAGGTCCTACCTGTTTAAGTGGAACAAATTCCTGGATTTCCTCAACATTCCATGCTTCGGTCCCTACAGTTCTAGAGTTCCTTTTTACCCTCGCAAACTCGGGACTCTGTCTCTCAACCATCAAGTGTTAACCTATCTGCCATCTGCTCTTACTATCAGTTTCAAAGCAGACCTTTTTTCAAAGATTCCCTTGTAAAGGGCTTCCTCAAGGGTTTTAATAATCTTCACCCTCTATCCTCGGTACTGACACCAGCATGGAGCCTCAACTTAGTGCTCTCACTCCTTTCCACCAACCCCAGACTTAAGATTGCTGACCTGAAAACAGCTTTCTTAGTGGCCATCACTTCTGCCCATTCCGTGGGCGAACTTGGTACTTTGCAAGTAGACCAGCCGTACCTCCGCTTCTACAAGGACAAGGTGGTCCTCTGTCCCAACATCAGTTTCCTCCCAGAGGTGGTGTTGGCCTTCCACATTGTGCCACCCCACCTTGGCCCCGGACACAACCACCGACACCAAGTGCCATCTGCATACTCTTGATGTATGAAGGGCACTTGCCTTCTGTTTGAACAGAACATCGGGTTCGAGACGCTCTATTTGTTTGCTACTCAGAGGCCAAAAAAGGACTACCCATGACTGCTCAAAGGTTTTCCAAGTAGATGACTGGTACCATTCACCCTTGCTATGAACTGTAGGGTAGAAATCCTCTGGCCCGGGTGCGAGCACACTCAACCAGGGCAGTAGCTACATCCCCTGCTTTTTTGACGGGGTGCCTCTGGAGGATGTCTGCAAGGCTGCTGTCTGGTCCCAGCCATTGACTTTCATTAAACACTACAAAGGTCTTCACTCCAACGTACAGGAAAAAAACATCAACAAAGCAATAAGGGAAGTAGCCACACAAATGGATTTATATACTGTGCATCTCTCTCCATGTGCTCCTCTTTATTATAAACTTATAGAAAATTGTGACCAGGTAGCATACTGTAACAATTTAACATTTGTCCAACTCCGGAAAGCTTTTACAGAGCTAAGAATGAACATGATGGACTCAATGTATAGATCTGGAAGGCACAGAGGTATTCCAATAAAAGAACGCATTTGTATATATGGTTGCTCAGATATAGAGGACCTTGTTCGTTATATACTGTTTTGCCCACTTTATGAAGATCCCAGGGAATGATTTTGGTCATCTTTAATTGTACCCATTTCTAGTCAATGTCCACAAGAAGTGGTTTTTCATCTCCTCATGGACTCTGACACATATGTGTCTTGGAAAGTGGCTTTATTTGCCTTAGCAGCAAAAAAAATTAGGAGGAAATGTATTTCTTCTTCGTGGTCTCTGCAAATCACACAAATGGGTTTTATCTGCGCATGCACAGCTAGCTCGGAACCTTCTGGAATCACTAGGCAGAAAACTTACTGCCATCTGGACTATCGCCCAGACCTCCTCACCATGCATGGGGGCAGGGTACGTCACCCGGACCTGGACTCTCTACCTCTAGTAGCGTGGAGAATCTGACCTTAAGCTCACTTCCAGCTCATCTACAGTCAATAATTAAAGCAGCCCAGAAGCCTTCTACCAGGTGATCTTACTCCTACAAGTGGAGGAAGTTTATGGACTTTCTGTCAGCCAGAAGAATTCCTCCATCCCGTGTCTCGGTACCGACAGTACTTGAGTTTCTTCTTTCCCTCTCCGAATCATAACTTTGCCTTGCTTCCATCAAATGCTACCTCTCCGCCATCTGCTCCCACTACCAGCTGGAAGGCCGACCCTCTTTTTTCTCTGACCTATTAGTCAAGAGATTTCTTAAAGGACTCAATAACCTACACCCACCATCCTCGGTACTGACGCCGGCTTGGAGCCTGGACTTAGTATTGTCTTACCTATCTACGAAACCCTTTGAACCAATGGCCACTACTGACATGAGACTGTTGACATGGAAGACGGCATTCCTCGTAGCTTTGACTTCAGCTCACCGGGCTGGTGAGCTATGTGCCTTAAGGATGGACCAGCCCTATCTTCGGTTCCATAAAGACAAGGTGGTCCTACGTACTGACATCACCTTTTCACCAAAGGTGGTGTCTGCCTTCCATATCAACCAGGACATTGTGCTGCCCACCCTGGCTCCGAACCCAACCACTGAGGTCGAGCAAAGACTGCACACATTGGACGTTCATAGAGCTTTGTCTTTCTATTTGGAGCGTACTTCGGGCTCGAGACGCTCAGAGAGACTTTTTGTGTGCTATTCTGAACACAAGAAAGGAGTGCCTGTGACTCCTCAAAGACTGTCCAAGTGGGTGACCTCAACCATTCACTTGTGTTATGAACTGGCAGGCAAGACTCCACCGGGCCAGGTGCGTGCACACTCCAAAGGGTGGTAGCATCCTCATCTGCTTTCCTGTTTGGCGTTCCCTTGGAAGATATATGCAAGGCAGTGGTCTGGTCCCAACCAATGACTTTTATTAAACACTACAGGTTGGACACACAAGCCAGACAGGAGGCTGCCTTTGGGAGAGCAGTATTATTATCTGGACTTCATTGAATGTACTTGTACAAATGTTTGCACTAATTTCCCTTATGCACTTGTTCAAGTTTGACTAGGTTGAATACTTGGTTTACAGTACAAATGTATATACATTTATACTTGAATCGAAAGTTTATTTATTATTTATTGATACCAATATGGGTTCTGCTTGAATTCAGGCTTGAAATTATGCACTTGTTTTACTATCTTAGTCCATTTGCATACTAAAATTCATTGACTGATGGGTTACCTTCGATTCTTGATGCACTTGAAATTGATGCATATGAAGCTTAATGTGCCTTCTTACTTGATGTGTGTGCCAATAAACATTTTTGTTTGCACCTGCAAGCCTTATGTCAGGACACTCCCTCCTCCAATGACTTTAGCTTGCTAGTCTGAGTAACTCATTTGTGTGATTCGCAGAGACCACGAAGAAGAAGGACAGGTTGCTTACCTGTAACAGTATGTTGTGTCCTGCTCTATTTGATAACCTTGCTGTCGCTTTTATAAGCGGCGTACTTGGAACTGAGGATCGAGCGGGACGTGAGGGCCTATATAGAGGTGGGCGGAGCTACCGCCAAAAAGTTGCAATCCAACTTCTGCCTAGTGATTCCAGAAGGTTCTGAGCTAGCTGCGCATGCGCAGATAAAACCCATTTGTGTGAATTCACAGATGACCACTCGAAGAAATACTGTTACAGGTAAGTAACCTGTCCATCTGAAATAGCTATTGGCTGTAAGGGTGACAAATATATATAACAACAGTATCTGAGATATAATGGTTATTTTAACTGTTAATTTTAAAATGTTTTTTGTACTTTGTTATGAGCACGATTTTGTGCATATTTTATATTTTATATGTTTCTTGTACGTATGTATTGTAGTTCTATGTAAAGACCTTTGGTCCAATGCAGTAAACTTGACATTAAACACTACAGGCTGGGCACAAGGGCCAGACGGGATACAGCCTTTGGCAGTGTTGCTTTCTGGTTTACGCTAAAGGTTATTGCATTTCATGTTTTATATGCATCTAAACCAAAGAAATAGCACTGACAAATGCACTTTTAAGTTTTAAAGTTTATTGTTGTTAATAAATCACAACATGTTTCAACTTTCAAATTGGTGTCAGGATACTCCCTTCTCCACTGACCTAAGCTTGTCAGTCTAACCCATTTGTGTGATTCACAGAGACCACAAAGGAGGAGGACAGGTTGCATACCTGTAATGGTATTTCTTTGAGTGGTCATCTGCGAATTCACACAAATCCCACCCATCTTCCCCTCAGTTGTGTCCTGCTCACTTAACGTGTTATTTGTAAACTGCTTTGGCAGCAAACTTATGGACTGAGAAAGAGCAGGGATGCTAGGGGCTTTATAGGGATGGGCGGAGCTACAGCCAAAAAGTTGCAAGTAAAGTTCTGCCCAGCGATTCCAGAAGTTTCCGAAGTTACTGCACATGCATAGATATAACCCATTTGTGTGAATTCACAGATGACCACTCGAAGAAATACCATTACAGGTATGCAACCTGTCCTTTTTATGCTCAGGGGTCTCCGTTGCATGCTACATTCCATGTACACACATGTTGTGCTATCCCTGCCACTTTTTACTGAGTAGTAATCTCAATAGATTCTCCCTGCCTAAACTGTATCCTAATGGTAACCATGTTGAAATTAGTTGGCTCATAATACCAGTAAAATAGAATTATTCAACAGCCATAGATTATTCAACATACCATGCTTAATTTGCAAAATTGGGAATATTTCATAAAGAAAATGAGCAGTTTAACATTTTCTTACCCAGTTATTAGTAAGAGATATGGAATATTTCTCAAAAGGAGTGATTTGAACAATAGGATATAGGATCCCTTCTGTTTCAGTGTCTATAATGTAAAATATATTTTCAAAAAACGGGGGTTAACATAACAGAGAATTAGCAAAATATCTCTATAGAACTCATTTCTGGTAGGGAGAAAGCAAATTGCAGTCTACAAGTAGCATATTGGTCTCTTTGGCTGCAACTGTGCTGTGTAATTAATGCAATTTGACACCACTTTAACTGCCATGGTTCAATGCTATAGAATTCTGGGATTTGTAGTTTTGTGAGATGTTTGGCTTCTGTTAGAGAGCTCTGGTGTCACATGGATGCTCAAATTCCATTAAATACAGTGGCATAGTAAAATGGTGTTCTTTATATAAAATGGCAAAATTAAGGATTGCCTTTTGGAATTTATTTTTTTAAAAATACTTTCAAGCTGTGGATGCATGAATCTAGATAAAGGATCCTTAGATATAGAGGGCCAGTTGTAATTCTGAAGGTGGTGGGACTGACAGTAGGGCCTTTCCTGTAGATCTCACAGCACATAGGCAGGCTTATATAGGAAAGTAGTCTTTCAAACAGCCTTGAAGGCTTTATAGGTCATAACCAGCACTTTGAATTGTGTCCAAAAAGAGGTTGGTTGCAGGTGAAGCTGTTTGGACAAGAGAATTATATGTTCCATATAACCAGTTCTGTCTGGCTGAAACATTTTGGATCAGCTGCAGATTCTGAATATTCTTAAAGGGCAGCCTGAAATACAGCACATTAGCAACCCAAACAGGCTGTAAGTAAGACATGTGCTACCATGTGCCAGGTTGCAAATCTCCAGGAATAGTCACAGTGTGCACACTAGCTTTAATTGCCACATCACAGCTGTGACCTGAGAATCCAGATTCATAATTGAATCTGCAAGTTATTTTTATTTAATTTTTCTTTATACAAAAACTTAGATTCCCACCCATCTGTTGTTTACATATAACCTATAGTGTCTACAACAGTTAAAAACAAAAGATAAAATACAGTAATAAAGCAGATTAATAATACAAATAAATAGCTGATGAAATTCATGAAACAAATGTGTTCTTGAAGAAGGTTTTCACTGTATGGAGAAGCTCAGTTGAAGAGGATGCCAGTTCAGCCTCTGAGGGGTGGAAGAGTGTTAGATATAGCCAGCTAGGTCTTTTCCCTTGCCTCTGACTATGCCTCTGTCATAGGTGAGACACACAGAAAAGGCCCTCCATCAGATCTTAGGATTCAGAAATGCTGGTGTGTGTGGCAGTGGTTTCTGAGATATCCTGGATCTAGGCAATTTAGGGTTTTAAAGGCCAGTAACCCAACACAACAGGAGGCTTACACCGTAACTACTTAGAAATAGGAGAGAAAACAAACTAATAGATATACTACAAATCACTAAGTACCACCACAATTGGATACAACACAATTGAGCCATATCTTATAGAATCTATATATATGGCGACTAATAAATCCAACAACAATTGAAAATTATGACAAAAACCATGCAAGGATGTACAATACTACAGAGGATAATTCTTCTATTTAATCCAAAATTAATAAATATAAAATGATAATCTCAATAATGCCAGTTCAGTAACCAGTCTGACAACAATAGCAGTGTCCTGGTAATTTACCATAAATCCGCTGGAACAAGATTTTGCTGAATTAGTTTGTCAATGAATGAACTTGCAGAAAATGTTGCTGAGTGGTTCTTCAAAGTTGTAATAACACAGGGTGGTAGCATGTAGCAAGTAGTTGCAGCAATGATAAGATAGATATAAAAAGTATTCCTGACACGTATTCCTGTTACTGGTAGCAGACGGCTACCTCTGGAGTATTTGTGTAGCTGTTTCAACTCCAAAGACTTCTTCAGTAACAATATAACATCCTGTTCTGGATTATAATTCCAATAAACTATTCCATGCTTCTAAATCTATGAAATTAACATACATTAGTAACAATATATGCTGTAGTCACAAAGCAAAATCCCTGAAAATAACATTACTTGTATCTATCCATTACTTATCCATATTCACAATCATATGCAGTTTGCAAGAACCCAATACATGATTACAGACTGGTAGTAACTAAATGAACTAATATAGCCTTACTGTTAAATTTCCTGCAGGTGGCTAATACATACATTGAATTTGTTAAAGAAACGTAAATCTGTGGTGAAAAAACTGAGTCTCCCATTATTATTATTATTATTATTATTAAATTATTTATACCCCGCCCCTCTGGATAGCAATCGAGGCGGCTTCCAACATAAAAATACAATACAATAAAATCAACCCTCAGCCCCAGCCTTCCCAACCCTTAAAAATTTATTAAACAAACATCTAATTTAAAAACAGTTACTACAATTTACCCAAAAGATTCGCAATTACTATAAATTACAGCGTGGAGAATATAATAACAGCTGGAATGGGGGGGGGGGGGGGGAAGAGAGGCAAAGAAAACAAAAGATACCGGAAACAGGTTCTCTGACTGAGCAGGCTAATCAGGAAAGGCCTGCCAGAAGAGATCCGTCTTAACTGCCCTTTTAAAGCTGTCTAAAGTTGGCAGGCCATTCCATAGTCTGGGAGCGGTCATTGAAAAGGCCCTCTGGGAAGTAGCCGTCAATCTAGATTTATTCACCTGTAGCAGATTCCTCCCAGAGGACCGGAGTGCATGGGATGAATTATACGGGAGGAGGCGGTCTCAAAGGAGGTTGGGCCCAAGCCATTTAGGGCTTTATAGGTAATAACCAACACCTTGTACTGGGCCCGGAAACCGATAGGCAGCCAGTGAAGAGACTTCAGAACAGGTGTTATGTGGTCTCTTTTATATGTACCGGAGACCAACCTGGCTGCCATATTTTGCACTAGTTGAAGTTTCCAAACTAAACACGAGGGTAGCCCCATGTAGAGCACATTGCAGAAATCTAGACGTGAGGTTACCAGAGCATGTACCACAGTCTCGAGATCCCTTATGTAAGACCTAAGAACAGGCTGAAATACATGCTAAACATATGTTACAAGTGTAAATGAGATTTTACAGTAATGTAAAGGGAACATTTTATATTAGTAAGAATATATAAACTCCTGACAAAAATTATCCTATATCAAACATTTAAACTATATGCCTCTAAAATTACAACAATCCATCATAGTCCTAAGTTATGATTCTATAACACTACTGTTACAAGAAAACAGACAAGTCAAGACGTTCATTTAAGCCCACAGGTTTACTTGAAGCTAATTTGTGGATCCAGAATGCCTCCCTTTGTGCAAGTTTAGTTTGTATTGATCCACTATAAAATGGACCAAACTTAACCTGTTCAATAGCAAAAAGAATTAAGAAATCTGGAGTGTGACCCAGTTGTGAACAGTGTTCTACTAATAGGGTATCCAAACTTCTATTGCAGATTGTACTTCTATGTTCTGCAATTCTAATTCTCAGATTTCTTATAGTTTGTCCTACATAAATCTTTGAATGGGGGTATAGGATCACATACACAACATTCTTAGAATTACAGTTAGTGAAACATTTTAACTCATAATGACCCTGTAATGTGAGATGTACAAATGTTTTAATATTCAGTGATTGACTATAGCATGAACAGTGTCCCCATTTGTAATGTCCCCTAACGTGAGATGACACTTGTTTATGCACATAAAAGTCAGTATGAACTAATAAGCCTTTTATGTTCCTGGTTCTGCGTAAAGCTATAATAAGTGCTTTAGAGCAACCAGGAATGTTCTGTACAATATGCTAATGTTTCTAAATGATACGTTTGATATGATGTGCTGCATGATTGAAAGTAAAGGAACCTATGTCTCTATTGCAAGTTGTTCTATTAGAAGGAAGAAATAATGTAGAACAGTCTTTGAGAGAAGCTCTACGCCTGCATCCTGGACAATATGTTGGGGAAAGGCTCTATCGTATAGGTCTAGTTGATATTGATCAGCTGCCATTTCATAGTGACTATTTTTTGAAGAATTCCTTTTTAATTTTAAAAATTGAAAATATGGTAAATTTTTCTTTAATTGGTAGGGATGACAACTAAGAAAATGTAGCATGGAGTTGCGATCTGTTGACTTATGGAAATTGCGAACCCCAATCTTAGAATCATGGATATAAACCTCAACATCTAAAAAAGAAATGTGCTGGACATCAAATTGACAGGAAAATTTAATATGAGGATTAATGGTATTAATCCATGTGAAAAATGCTTTGACTTTAGAACTGTCTTTAAACAAAATGAAAATGTCATTAATATATCTACCATAGTATTGAAAGTATTTGAAAAACGGATTAATTTCTGTATTAGTAATATGTGTGAATTCTAAGTAAGACATATATAAATTGGCAATGCTAGGAGCTGCTGGGCTACCCATAGCTACCCCTTTAATTTGAAAAAAGAATCGAGTATTGAACCTGAAATCTTTCTTTTCCAAAATAATATCCAAAATGTCCAGTAAGAAATTAATAGGAGGTTTTTTCACAGAACTAGAATGTAAATAATGCTCAATTATTTCTCTGGCTTCTAAATGGGGAATAGATGTGTATAATGAATTTACATCTAAAGTTATTAAACAACCCTCTGAATTTACCTTTGTGTTCTCTATGTTCTGGATGAAATGGTGAGTATCCTTAATATACGTTGGTGCTTTTACTACTAAAGGAGCCAAAAAAGAATCTGAAAATTTTGATAATGATTCCAAAAGAGATCCTGATCCTGAAATAATGGGTCTACCTGGCGGGGGAAAGCCTGCCTTGTGGATTTTTTGGTAAAATATAAAAAATAGGAATGCGTGGATATTCTTGCAATAAAAACAGTGCAGTGGAAGAATCTATATATCCTAACATCTCTGCTTCTTGCACCCAAACTTTAATGATAAATTTGATGGAACTAGTAGGGTCCTTTTTAATAGCTTTATAACTGAGATGATCAGTAAGTTGGTACTTCCTGAAAGTAATCTTGTCTATCCAAAAGAACAATGGCTCCCCCTTTGTCTGAAGGTTTGATTACAATATCATGTTTGGCAGTTAAAGACTGCAAGGTGCAGTGCTCCTGATAATTTAAATTGTACCAAGGTCTCTTTAAAGAATTTTCCAATTTCTCAACATTTCTTAGAACAACTTCTTCAAAAGTAGCTATATTGTGATTATGAACTGAGGGATTAAATTTAGAAGAATGTTTAAAAGTGCATTGAAAATCATGAGAAGGTTCCCCCAAAAAGGACCACAATTTAAGTTGTCTAATTAGTTTGAAAATGTCAATTCTAATTTGAAATGAATTATAACTGGGGGTGGGGTACAAATGAAAATACCTTTATTCAATAATGAATTTTCTTCTTGCGTCAAATTATAAGAAGATAAATTGACCACTAGGTCCTTGCTTTTTTTCTTTGATTGAATCTGTAACTGCGTGGACCTGTTTGGGTGGATCTGCGTGGTAGTTGACCTTTCTGTAAAAAATCATCATCAGAATATTCCTCCCTGATGGATGTATCAGTGGAGTATCCTCGTTCTTCAGATGACTCACCTTTTGAGAGAAAATTAGATCTATCTAGAAAACGTACTTTTTTACTGGAAGAACTCTTAAGCCAGGGGTATACTCTTTTATTGATGTAATCAAATTCATCTATTAGTTTGTTTTCTCTCCCATTTTTAAGTATTTAAAAGCCAATAGCCAGGCTTTGAATTCTGCCCATGAACAAGTCGCTTACTGATACTGACTTTGCAGGGCAGGTTTAATATGATCTTATAAGTGAGCACTGCTTCCCTCATCAGCGTTCTCGCTGCTGCATTCTGGGGCCCTGTCACATCACAGAATTATAGCTCTATTATTCCACTTTAATTGCCCTGGTTTCAGCCTATGAAATCCTGGGACTGACCGTTTAATGAATGGGCATTTCAAATTCTCTACTAGCACACTCCAGTGCCTTTCCAAATACAAATCTCAGGATTCCATAGGGCAGAACCATTGGAATTAAAGTGGAATAACAATGCTCTAATTGTGTAGCTCCATGTAGAGTATGGTGCAGTAATGAACTCTAGGTGTAAGTGAGACATGTGTCATAATAGCATATTTCTAACAAGAAAGCAAATTAAACCTTGGAAAACTGAAATTAGCCCACTTCTATTCTAGGATAGCAAACAAGAGTAATCTTCCACATAAGCAGATGAAGTAAAAACAGTAACTGCCCTCCGCCCTCACAATTTTTTTTCAAGTAGTGTCTTATTCAAGTAATAGTGATACCAGAGGTGAATATATATGTCCTTAACTAGTCTTAAGGCACTGGGAATATGCCACTTGTCTGCAAATTCCCTCCAGATTCACAGGTTTTCCCTTCTCATCCTTAACCTTAATATAATTTGGTGTTGTTTGCACTGACATTAATCATATTTTCTCCTCAGCTATCTGAAATGGAATTGCTTTAGCCATTCACTTACTTGCTTTTCCTGAAGTCCTTTCAAAACTTTTTTGCTGCTTGGAGAAATTTTGAAGCAAGTATGGCTTTTCTCCCACTAAATTTTGACATCCCGTTTCCTTCTTGCTTTCTTTTTTTAGAAAATAAACGCAGTTGGCCCTGTGTATACACAGATCCACCATCTACGACGTAATAATTTTAAAAAGCAAAGCTTGATTTATATAAGGGACATAATTTTACTATGCCATTGTTTATAAATGGACTTGAACTTCCATGGATTTTGGTATCCACAGAGAGTCCTGGAATCAAACCCCATTATGGAGTGTGTGTGTGTATGTGAATACAGTTTCTTTCCCTCAAGGAAATAATGCTAAGATGTTACAATACTTATTCCTTTGAAGAGATAGTATATATTCTATGTTGCTGTAGTGTAGAGAAAAGAAGTGCTTCAAGAAGATGATGGCATCCATCCCGTTATGAATACAATGTCTTCAATTTCTCTTTGTCCAGTTCTTTATAACGGATGAAAAGCCTCTTACCGTAGTTAAGACCTGCTTTTTTCCACCCACCCCAACTTCTCTACTTCCCATCAGCATAAAGAAAATCCTCCCATTCTTAAATCTCTTTTCAGTCAGTGTGTACTACTAAGAGTTTTTCTTTTTTAATGCTTTGCTAGTGCTCCGTGGGGTAGCACTGACACTCACTCACACACACACACACACACTCTCCATTTTGGTTAAACCTACTTTTCTAAATCTTTTAAAAGTAAGTGTTATCTCCAAAGTACTTGGAAATGCAGAGTCTATGCCCATCCTAAAGGAGATTAAATGAACTACAGATTGCATTTAAGAGAAAAAGAATATTTGAAGACCCAAAAGTATCCCTGACAAAAATATTTATTAATCTCTTGGATTAGATGTTAAGTATTCAAATGCTCTGTTCCTTTCTACACTTCTCAGAATGTTTCATGAAGAAAGCCAGTTCTTGGGAAACAATGTGTTATTAATCCTTTCTAGTACTTTTAAAAACATTTATGGCTTGTTCTGGCCAGAGCTTGGAAATGTTCCTTTTTAAAGCTACGAGAGGTACTGATTGGGAATCCTGGGCGTTGTAGTCACAAAAAGTAATGCTTTGGTCTTGACCAGGGGTAGGCAACCTTTCCCCTTTAAGGGCAGAGGGACTTCAGCTCCCAGAAGCCTCAGCCATGTTGGCCAATAGTCCCATGTTGGCCAATAGCTCCTGGGATTCTGGGAGTTGAAGTTCCTCGGCCCTTAAAGGGGAAAGGTTGCCTACCCCTGGTCTTGACTGACATTAGTACCACTCTGAATGGAAGTTCCTATTGTCTAATAATGAAAGTAATAGACAAAAACATTTGAAGTCAGTTCTGGGATCCAGAATTATGCATATGTTTGCAGTGTTTGGGTGGATAATGAGAACATGGATGTACTGGTTGTCCCTTTTCTCCAGCTCTATCTTGTCCAGGGGTAGGCAACCTAAGGTCCGGGGACTGGAGGCGGTCCCCCCAAGGCCTTTGGACCGGCCCCAGGCCGGTCCTGCCGCTGCCGCCCCCCCCCCCCCCGCCATGATGATATTGATTATTGTTGTTATTACTTGTTCTTGGGGTTTTCTTGGCAAAATCTTCACAGGGGGTTTGCCATGGCTTTTCTGTGGCTGATAGTGTGTTCATGCATATTTTTAATTTTTTTTAATGTTTAATTTTTATTTTTGTTTGTTTGTTTGTTTGTTTGTTTATGGTGCTTAGGCCCAATTGTCTGAGGGACAGCAACCCGGCCCCCGGCTCAAAAAGGTTCCCTACCCTTGATCTAGTCATTGGGAAAGTGCTACATGGACTCTTGAATCTTGTATAATAAGGTTCTCAATTACATAGGAAGCAGATACATGTTGAGCAATCTCCTTGTTGCAGATGTTCATCCATATGCAGAGGGAGATGAGGCTAGGAGCAGAACACAGCAGACATGGCATCGTGGATAACTGCATCTCTTCTCATAATGTTAGTCTGTGTTTCTGCTTTCTAGGTCCAATTGGACAAAATCCCATTATTTTACACCTCATTCTCAGCATTAAGGATGACAGTGAACTCAATGAGAGATCATGATAAAACATGAAATGAAGAAATGGTAGGGAATGAATGGGGCCTAGGATAAGAGCGACTTAGACTTCCATCACATAAGTAGCTTTGGAATAATATGTCAAACATAACAGCGTTATCTGCAGCACTTTACTTTTTGGGGGGTAATGAGGGTATAACAGAGTTATTTTAATGAAACAATGTAGTTTGAGTCTTCATTAGATGGAATCCAAAATATTCTAGAATCCAAACGTTGAGATAGACATGGATATAATCATGGAGCCGATGGCCTGGAAGGAATGCCCTCTGGCTGCAAATGCACTGGGACCACGGTGATTGTACGGCCCGCTCCCAAAGTGGGCCACTGCCTGCGGTCCCAAGCTAGCATCACCAGGAGTCAATTTAAACTGATTCCTTTTTGATCCAGTGCTTTGGACTGGATAGCATGCTCGGCGCAGCATCTGGCCTCTTTGGGGTGTGCATCATCTAAACTCCATGCTCCCAAAGCAGCCAGAAGCCACTTCTTTTGGCCCATGAGTTCTGGGCCATAGTGATACCTTTCTTTTCTATGGTCCAATGCACAAATTTTGTTTCATGCACTAAATTATTTTTAAAATATTGTATAAAATTACCTTCAGGCTATGTGTATAAGGTGTATATGAAATGTAAATGAATTTTGTGTTTAGACTTCGGTCCGATCTCCAAGATATCTCAATATGTACAGATAATATAAATACAGGTATTCCAAAATACAAAAGAAATTGCAAATCTCAAACACTTCTGGTTCCAAGCATTTCAGACAAGGGAGACTCAAGCTGTATAATGATAAAATTGTAACTTCATTTCTACGTGTAGGGCTTTAAGGGTATTGTTGGCCATTTGGGGCATTATTTCCCCCCCTATTTTTAAGTGTTTCAAAAATTAAACAAAAATAGCACGTAAACAGTGGAACATGTAAACAGTTCACAAAAATAAAAAAGCACACTGACACATTAACTTCTAAGCTCTGAACACATCATTTGTACACCTGAGGCAGAAACATAGTTTCTAATGCCTGGTTCTCTTATCCTCAAACCATTGAGGCTAAACTTTTGGGCCATGTGATATTTAGCTGGATTATGAGAGACTCCAAGAGCAAAGTGCTCTTCCTTGTGCTGGTAGGAATTTGTTAAAGAGTGGCTAAAAATGAATAAATTAATAAATGATTCATGAGGCTCTTAGCTTGAGAGGGCAGAAACTGAAAAATTTAAGTGTCTGGGAAAGGAATCAAATAAGTGCTAGTGGATAAAAGGTCTAGATTCTTCAACAGCATACATGCAAAGAGAAGCTTATATACTGCCCATTTCTAGGCTTGGTTGTTTTGAGTTCTTGGAGCTATGCTGTACCTGCATTTTTATATCCTCTGTATTTCTTAATATTTGTTAACAGTTCTCCTTTTGCTCTGTAGGCTTACGAATTTATCACATGGAGAAAACCAGGGGATTAAAGAGCCAGTTTAAACATGGTGGCCCAAGTAATTAAAACGGTTGATTGCAAAATTGGCAGGCTGGCAGTTCAAGGCCCAGGTGCCCATGATAGGGTGAGATCCTATCACTAGTCCAAGCGTCTGCCAACCTAGCAGTTTGAAAGCATGCAAATGCAAATAGATAAATAGGTACCACTTTGGTGGGAAGGTAAACAGCATTCTGTGCAGTCATGCTGGCCACATGATCACAGAGTAGTCTTTGACAATGCTGGCTCTTCGGCTTAGTAACGGAGATGAGCACCACCCCCTATGGTCGGGCACGACTTGACAACTTTGGCAATAGGGAATACTTTTACTGTTACCTTTACCTTTAAAGAGCCATTATCCCATGAAAATCGTGCAATCACGGTAAAGAATTTCACACGATGCTGCGATTAAAGAGTCATTATCCCAGGAATAACCAGGCAATAAATGGTAACAAATCATTCATGGAAAATCCCATGAATGTTTTGTTACTGCTTATTGCCTGATTATTCCTGGGATAATTGCTGTTTAATTGCGATGTGCGAGAAGCAATTCTCCTGAATTAGAAATCCTTGTGGTGCTTTTTCCCCCCTAGGAAACCTTTGGTTCTGCTTGTGCATAACTCTGCTTAACCATAGAGTGAAATATTAGCCAGTTTCAATGTTGTTGAAATGGTCACTATTTAATCTTCACAATATTTTGTCTCTATCATTATGGAAAACATTTCATTTAACTGTCATAGCTTCCAAGCAAGGGATTCTGATTAGTGTTATCTCTTCAGAGGAATCAAACGCCCCCCCCCCCCAAAGTTCTGAATGCCCTCACTGTAGTATCTGGAAATACTGGGTTGGGGAGAAGAACCATGGCAACTAAAGTAATGTAGTGTCTAGTGCAGATAAGCCCACCTTAAGCCACAACTTTTCACTTCAGTCCCTTCTTGTTAACATCCAGTTAAGCATGTTTAGAGTGAAACATTTATCCACTATGGCTTTGTCACATAAAACAAACTTTTAAATGTTGATCAGAGATTCTACATGTGTCTTCCTATAGCTAACTTCTTTGAAATGTCTTCTGTAACCAGAGTTGTAGGAGTCTGGAATTACAGCACATTTTTTAAAGATTTTGTTTAGTTATAGACAAAGGGCCAGTGTGCTGAAACCTCATTATCTTGCTCTTTCATTTCTTTTTCTCAGTTTTCTTTGCATTTCATTGCTTCAGCACTTGTTTAGTACCTTTATTGAGATAGACAAATTTAGGGGTGGAGCAAGTTTGTATGTCTATGTATCACATGTCAATTTATGGTGACACCATGATTTTTACATGGTTTTCTTATCCAAGGAATACTCAGGCCATTTCCTTCCTCCAAAGTTATAGCCTACAGCACATGGCAGACCTTGACAGTCCCCACCTGAGTACTAACTAGGGCTAACCCTGTTCACTTTCCAAGATCAGGCAGGATTTGGTACCTTTAGGAGATTTAGTTTGGGGATTTTTATATTGAAAATAAGCAGTCAGGTCCACAAATTATGGACTTTTGATGGGAACTAACTTGCATCTGTGGTGAGGTCAAAATGTGGTGGTGAGTGAGTGCACAAATGCACACCTTGTTTTTCCAAGTGCAACATTTGTTCACAATAATCTGTTGGCTTGCACCTGACGAATAGCTCTTCTGGTTGTGGGTAGCACTGTCCTCGACTGAAAGATTGGTATGCTGCTGTTGCTTTTCTTCCTTGCCTCTGGGAAAAGAAGTAAAAGTTGAATTCCAATTAACTCTTAGGTTTTCATAAAATTAACTCTCACTCTGAGGTGTCTTTTAAAAATCCACTGAGAATTTTTGCTCTCTTAAAGGCACATATTATTTTAAGCCTGCATGCAATCTGGAGAGGGGATTTTTTTATTTTTATTTTTTTAGCTTATGTTTAGAGGAGAGGGGGAAAAAAAAGGAAATTCTATGCTTGATTCACTAGAAAGCAAATAATTTTACTCTGTTTCTGATCTTCATTTATAGCACCAGCAACAAGTGGTGCAGGCTGTGGAACGTGCCAAGCAAGTGACCATGGCAGAACTGAACGCAATCATTGGGGTATGTGGTCTTTCCATTTTAGCTTTAATAGTCTTTTAAAAAATAGTTCCTTTTCTTTCTTTTCCCCCTCCAAAACATTGTTTTTTGTTGTTGTTAAGTTTAGCTTTCTTAGCTGATTAGAAATGCATTAGATACTAATAGACCTGGCAGTTAGATTCACCTGGACTGCTGCAGATTGGTCATATTGACACTCTGCTTTAGTCTCTTACCTAGAATATAGAGTTGAAACTTTCTAAACATCAACTCTCAAATACATGACGGCTATTGATCATTTCTCACTTCCTACTTTGCATTCTTAAAAGTGAGCATAAGCTCAGAAAATGGCTGCTACCTTGACAAAAGAGCCTCATTTTTTGAGATCTTTGCTAAACACATATCTTTAAGTTTTTAGAGAAAAATTATATTCAAATGCTTCCATACCAGAGGTTATTCACCTTCATGAGTATTCCATTCTATAAGCTAAGATTTCAAGTATAGCCATTTTAGCATTCTGAAACAGAACTTTTGAGAAAATGGGAGTTATTACAGCAGAATACCAGGTAGGACAGTGCATGTGATGCAAGATTTGCAGACATTGCTTTTGCAACCTTTGTGTTTGGCTCTTGTTTGATATTTCAAAATGTTAAGCCACCTCTCAAGTTCAAATCCTCAGGGTGGTGTGAATAATTAATTTCAAAATATGATTTAAAAAATTAAAACAACAAAATACATCCTAAAAACAACAGTCAGCAGGAGCAAATTGATCCCTACATGCTGGCTCTCAGATCTGATAGTGTGTGTTTTTTTTTGCATGCACATATTGTTTACAGTAGAATGTCCTTTCTCTGAGTGAAGAAAGGGGCCAAATAGAACATTTGTACTGAGCCGTGAGGTCAGTACTGTGTACACTATTTATGTCTGAATGCATGAGGTGAATTTATTGCATATTTTGTCATTCCTGCTTTGTGCCTGTTTAAGGAACATCTTTAGAGGGGGGAAATGTAGAATGTGGACCTTAAGAAGCAAAAACTTGATGTCCTTGGGCACCCCATATGAATGTACCCCTAGCCATTGAGTTCACCAGGCTTGCCATGGAAAATACTTTGCAAAGTTTGAGGATATTTAGTTAATTGGACAAAATCCAGCACTGGACATCCACTAACAGAACTGCAGAATCTAGTAGCAATGGGAGAGAAAGAATTCTTTTCCCACTACAACCCCCCATGATGCCCAAGTGCCTGCTTTGCAGGGGTTACAAACACTTCACAGTTGGTATTCTGGCAGCACAGAGAGTGACAGTGAAAAAGATAAGAAAGTTCTGTCATACTGGCACTGAACCACAAAAGCACCACACTGGATTTAGACCCATGACTGCAACAATATAATTTTATATCTTAGCCTTATGTTTGCTGCTTTGATAATCTCTTATGGCTTGTCATGTCACCGCACTTGCAGTTTGCTGTATTCTACGCTCTGCTACTGGGATCCAGAGGAGATTTGTAGTTTCCACCTTTAACTGCTTCCATCCTCCAAAGCTCCTCCAACATGTTAGATGACCCTTCTGGAGCAGTACTGAGTGTGACATAAGTGGGTACAAGAAAAACTTTCCAGTTGTACCCAGTGCTTTATTTTAAAGATCACCTCAGCTATCCATCCTAGGTCCACATATTGAAATGTTTAACTGAAATTCCCAAGTCTTACTTCCAAGTAAATATTTTTTAAGGAAGGGGGCTTCTGGCATAAGGACTCATAAAGTTTATGTGTCATCACATTTCAGTTGTCTGAAGAATGGGTGGATTCATTCAGTGCTGGCATCCACTGAAATGAGATTGTTTCATTTTTACTAAACAAATGTTAATTATCTTACTTAAAATCTACCTTCTTAATTTTGGACAGTAGAAGCAGTACTCAAGAAACGTTGTGTGCCTTCAAGTCATTTAGAACTTATGGTGATCCTTAGAAAGATTTGTTCAGAGGAGGTTTTACTTGGCCTTCCTACTTGCCTAGGGTCGCCCAGTGGGTTTCCCTGGCCCAGCCAAGGAAGCAGTACTTCAGAAACACAGTAGCAACATATATATATTCTTTTTTAAGGAAGGCCATTAAATGTTGCTACTGTGTTTATATATATATATATATATATATATATATATATGTGTGTGTGTGTGTGTGTATGAGAGGTGAATCACAATAAGTGTGTGTGTGTGTGTGTGTGTGTACGCGTGCACACACACACACACACACACACATTGTGACTCGTCTCTCAAGACTGATAAAAACAGCTAGTTGTTAAGAAGAGGTACATAAAACAAAAGTGAAAGAAATCGCTAATATCTCCTGATTCACATCTGTAATTATTCAGTTAGTGCAAGCAATTGTATAAGTTATTCTAATGAAAATCCTACTATGTGCCTTCCCTTTTTCTGCCCGCTCCCAAATGCTCCTTTTCCTTTTGTGTAGAGAATATACATAAAAGTCTCCCTTTAAAAAAAGAGAAAAAAAAAGAATCCAGTGTATCAAACCTGCTTTGAAATGCTAATTATTCCATTTACTTTCATTAAAATTCAAATTGCCAAGTGAAGATGTGGATAAGGGTTGCCGAATAATCAATCTGTAGTGAAGATATTCCTTCATTTATGCGTCTGTCTTTTAATAAGGAAATAGGGGCACTCTGATCATTGCTGACAGTACTGTGGAGGGAGGTCTGATTGTAACTTGTTTTTCTTAATAGGCTATTTTGAACGCTCTTTCCAATCCTTCTGACCACAAGAAAATACCAGCAGTCAATTAAAAAATATAAATGGGAAAGAGTAACCTTTATTTCCTCTGAAGTGCCCCTTAGAAAGAAGGGGATGAATCAGACAGAGTGGTTTGTGTAGAATCATGAATAACATTTGTTGTATGTCTTTTACCCTCCAGCAGGGAGACTAGAAGATGAATAATTTCCCAATTAGTTTTCATTACCTAATAAAACTACTGCTATCAAAATATTCTTTAAATGAAATAAATTTCAAAAGGTCAGTTTAAAAAACACACAACACCCTTAAGTTTTTTTCATATAAGTCGTGAAAGTGTGAACTTAGCTTTCAGTCTGATTTTTAAGGTACACCTCTTGATCCAGAATGTGTAATTTTATATCTGAACTAGGATATTTTCATCTAAAATATTTCCATTTAACCTCACTAGCTAACAGAAGCCGTAAACTGCAGCAAATAAATACAACCATATTAGCTGGTAGCTCAGGAACGTATTTCGATATATTTGGGTTTCAGTCTTGCAGAGTAGCTTAAATGCTTACTGTGGTGTGTAGAAGAAATGTGAAAAAATAAAATAATTTCACAAGGAGCAAGTTATTTTCTTAAGGAGACAGGAGGGCTTCTTATCAGTTGATGGCTGTTTTCACCAAATTTTAATGTAAAAGCAGAGTAGCTCTTTGCCAGTTATTTTCATCACCTTTAAAAATCTGTGTCAACAAAACAATGAAATTCATTTATATACACAACCTGGGATTGCTTAAGGGGAATGCCGCCTTGAATTTATTTTTAATATAGAAGGTGGGCTGCAAATGACATCAGTAAATAATCAGAAGTGTGGGTGAAAGGGTACAGTCCTTTGTACAATAATACATACATGGGAGAGAGTAATTGAGGGCTGATTGAAAGGAATTCTACAGTGTGGTTCTACTCTGTGAATATTTCTTTATAGTATGCTGTAGATCCTTCATAACCTGATGCTAGGATTTCATGAAACCTAATGAAACACCTTGTTAACTTTGCAATATTCTGCCTTCATTGGTAAATGAACCAAACCACTGATCCATGCCATTTAAATGTGGAATGCTGAAGTGAACTTGAAACATGGAGAGACGGGTTGTTCTCTTGACAGTAAACTAGTTGTGTTTAATGGAATGAAACACTTATAATGACTTCTTTCACAGGTCATGTTCCATTGAAAATTACTGACAGATTGACACAAGTTAAATATTAACCTTTAAAAAAAAAAAGATTTATTAAAAGGAACATGATGGAAGGAAGGTGTGAGGAGAGGACTGCTACAATTAAAACCTACTATTACAATTACAACTAAGACCATGTGAGGTTAAAATAATTTGACATTCATATTTCAGAACTTTTCCTTTGTTCTGTACTACTCACATTGCTTCACTTAAGAATTCCTTCAAGAGTTATTCTTCCTGCACAATATGCAAAGAGATCTTGCAGCACCTTTAAGACTAACTGTGAAAAAATAAGTTGTAGCATGAGCTTTCATAGACTTGGTCTACTTTCTCAGATGTACCAAGTCTACAAAAAAGCTCATGCTACAACTTATTTCACAATGTTGGTCTCAAAGGTGCTGCAAGTTCCCTTTGCATACTGATATTCCAGACTAACACAGCTAGGTCTCTGATCCTACATTTCTATGTAAAAGTCTAGGGTTTTTTTGTTTGTTTTTTACTACAGTGGTTATAGAAATCCTGCATTGCCCTTCTGCAAATGGAAGTAGTGCACTCTTTTCATGGGAAGGGATCACAATTTTATTGAGACTTCTATGGAGGTGTTTCCATAAGTCTCTAATGAATTATCACCATTCTGTTCAAGACCCTGAAACATCCGGAGATGAGTTTGGAAAATTTAATTTTTAGACCACAACTCTTATTGTTCCCACATGGATTGCGGATAACGTTTCTAGAAAGTAGAAAGTAACTAAAAAAAGTTCTTTTTTCAAGGTTTTTTTTTTGTGTGTGTGTGTCAGAAAATATGGAACATGATTGCTGAAAATTGCCTCATATGTGGTATCCTACTGTGGTTCAAAAAGTAGGGGAAGCATTCAAAGTGCCGTATTTTCCAGCTTATAAGACGACCCGCGTATAAGACGACCCCCCATTTTTCCAGTCAAAATATAGAGTTTTAGCACATCTATCCTCATTATCCTTATATCCGGCGTATAAGACAAACCCCCCCCCCCCACTTTAGCCACAGATTTTGCAGGTAAAAAAGTAGTCTTATACGCAGGAAAATAAGGCATCATCATCATCATCATCATCATTATCATCATCATTATTATTATTATTATTATTATTCTAACTGAAATCAGTGGAATCAGCTAGTTATAACTCCAAGGTCAGATTGCTGGAAGGATGCAAAATTTATTGACATAAGTTTGAAATTTGATCAAAACAAGTGACCTCTTTTGTGTATTCATCATGGAAAATGGCTCCATTTGGGAAATGGTTCAGTCTCAACCAGTGGCACTTGTGAGATCAGGGCAAAACTGACGTGGGGCTGGAAAATAATAGTAACAGAACACATGTGGTGTGCAAAATAGAAAACTTCCTGGTATTTCATATATTTTTTTGGTGGAGAATTTTCAATGTTTTACATCATTGTTTTATAAAAGTAATTTGTAACAGTGAATGGACGCAAATACAATATTAGGCAGGTTTGAGAGATTAAACATTGTAATTAATCTGAAGTTGACCTAAGTAGTGGAAATGTTTCAATACTGGACGTGCCCCATGGCCTCAACAGCAGAGAGCTAAGCCTCAGCATATCATACACAGTTTGTTGATGCCAGAACTAATGTGTCAGTAATTTTTAGTGTTAATATAATAAACAGAGGATTTAAGCCAAGTCCAATGTTACAATGAAAAAAAGAGGAAGTATTCCAATAAAGCTTAAATTTGTTTGAATATATGAACAGAATCTTTCAACCACAATAAGTGTGCTTCATTTTCTTTCTCACCAAATAGTTCAACTGAAATACAGTCATCTCTCGGTATCTGTGGACTTGCAATTCATGGTTTTGGTCATTTGCAGATGGCAAGTCTGCGGGACAAGTCCTTCCTCCCTCCCTTCCCCTTGGGCTTAGCTTTGCCTTGTGGGCTGGGAGGGGGCCTTCCTTCAGTCTGGGGGGAGGGCAGAGAGAGAGAGAGAGAGACGGAGCCACAACCTCGACGGGTCCCTTGGAGGGGTCCTCCTCCTTCCCCCCCCCCCCCCCCCTTTTGGTCTCTCTTCAACGCTGAGGCAGCTGGAGCAGTCGCAGTGCTTCTCTTCTCCTCTGAGGAGGAAGAGGAAGAGAAGGAGCCAGGCACAGAAAGTGGTCTTCTTGCTCGGTGGCCTCCTTCCTGAATCCTATTGGCCCTTCAGGCAGTGGGCGGGAGGGAGGCAGGGCGTGGGGGGGCTGCCGGGGCCTGTAATATGCACCAGTTGTCATCAAATTCAGTTGAAATACAGTTGTCTCTCAGTATCCGTGGATTTGCAATTTGTGGTTTTGGTCATTCACGGATGGCAAGCCGTCTGGACAAGACTTCCCTCCCTCCCTCCCTCCCTCCCTTGTCCATTGGCTGCAGCAGAGGGGGCGGGGCATGTAGATGCCAGGCCCCAAGCACCACTGGGAAAGTGAGTCCTGATGGAAGCCGGCACATATTACAATCCCTGATGGCCCCCTTGCCCTGCGCCACTCCCACCTGGTGCCTGAAGGGCCAAAGGGGTTCAAGAAGGAGGCCTCCGAACGAGAGGGCTGCCTTCCGTGCCTGGCTCCTTCTCTTCCTCCTCCTCAGCAGAGGAGAAGAAAAGTGTGGCAGCTGCTCCTTCTGCCTTGAAGCCAGAGTAGAGAGCCCCCAGGAGGAGGACCCCTCCAAGGGACCCTCTGAGATTCTCTCTCTCTCTCTGCCCCCCCCCCCAGACTGAAGGAAGCCCCCCCCCCTCCTGGCCCCCAAGGCAAACTAAGCCTAGGGAGGAAGAAGGAGGAAGGAAGGATGGGAGGGGAAGGAGGGAGGGAGGGAAGGAGGGAGGGAGGGAGGGAGGAAGGCCTGCCATTGGAGACAATGATTCTGTGAGGGTGGGGAAGAGCAGGGGCCTCTTTGGATTCCTTGGCTAATCTATTCCCCTATCTTACTTTTCACTAGCTTTGAGAAGGATGGCATTGGTGGAAATAAAAATGGAGTCAGGAGGAAACATTTCAATACAGAGTCAAGACTGACTGTGAGAAGACCCCATTGTATTGTGACTGGAGTTGCATATGTTTTATTTTTACCTATACTGTTGCAAAATATTTTTCAATTTCTCCCACCACAGTTCTTGGCACTTCCTTTTAGACTCTTCTTGTAATTAGAGTATTATATATTTGCCCAGGCAATGGTTGGCATCTTTAAAAAGTCACTTGTATTACCTAGAGATGGGTTTGTTGTTGTTGTTGTTGTTGTTGTTGTTAACTGCCTTCTCGTTTATCTTGACCCATGGCGACCCTATGGATGAAACATCTCCAGGCCCCCCTGTCCTCTACTGTTCTACCCAGCTCCTGCAAACTCATATTTGTGGTCTCTTTAATAAAGTCCATATAGCATGTGGCTTTCCTCTCTTTCTACTTCCCTTCACCTTACCTAACATTATTGTCTTTTCATGCCTTCTCATGATGTGCCCAAAGTACGACAGTCTAAGTCAGGGGTAGGCAACCTTTCCTCTTTAAGGGCCGAGGGACTTCAACTCCCAGAATCCCAGGAGCTATTGGCCAACATGGGACTATTGGCCAACATGCTGAGGCTTCTGGGAGCTGAAGTCCCTCGGCCCTTAAAGGGGAAAGGTTGCCTACCCCTGGTCTAAGTCTTGTCATCTTGGCTTCTAGGGAAATCTCAGGCTTGATCTATTCTAGGACCCATTTGTTTGTTTTTGGCTGTCCATGGAATCCTCAGCATTCTTCTCCAGCAACACAATATCTCAAATGCATTGATTTTCTTCCTATCTTCTTTCTTGACTGTCCAGCTCTCACTTCCATACATGGTAATAGGGAATATGATGGCTTGTATGATTCTGACTTCTGTGCTGAGTTGTATGTCTTTGCATTTTGGGATCTTTTCTAGTTCTTTCATAGCTGCCCTCCCCATTCTTAATCTTCTCCTGATTTCCTGGCTGCAGTCCCCATTCCGATCAATGTTTGATTCCAGATATGGGAACTCTTTTACTATTTCTATTTCCTCATTGTCTAGTTTGAATGTCTGTAAATTCTCTGTGGTCATTATGTTTGTTTTCTTTATGTTCAACAGTAAGCCTGCCTTAGCACTTTCTTCTTTGATTCTCCTTTCAGGTCTGTGAGGTTTTCTGCTAGTATTATGGTGTCATTTGCATATCTCAGATTGTTGATAGTTCTTCATCCTATTTTCACTCCTCCCTCTTCTATGTCCAAGCCTTCTTTCCTTACAATATGTTCTGCATCTAAGTTGAATAGGTAGGTTGATAGGATGCAGCCTTGTCTGACTCCTTTGCCAATTGGGAACCATTCTATTTCTCTGTGTTCTGTCCTGACAGTAGCCTTTTGTCCTGAGTACAGATTCCTCATTAGGACTGTCGTATGTGTTGGCACTCCCATGTCTTTAACGGCGTTCCATAGTCTTTCATGTTCTATTTAGTCAAAGGCTTTGCTATAGTCTATAAAGCACATGCTGATTTTCTTTTGGAACTCCCTGCTACTCTCCATTATTCATTGTATATTTGCAATATGATCCCTGGTGCTCTTCCTTTCCTAAACCCTGCTTGGACCTCTGGGATTTCTCTCTCCATGTATGGTTGGAGTCTATGTTGCAATATTTTGAGCATAATTTTGCTTGTATGGGAGATTAGTGCTATAGTTCTATAGTTGTTGTAGTCTCTTGTGTCTCCTTTTTTATGGATGGGGATGTATATTGATCGCTTCCAATCTGGAAACTAAGAGGATTCCTGTCCTGTTGTGACAAGTGGAAATACAGTAAGTGAAATCTATTCCTGGTATAAAAGATAGAAAAATTGCTCTTATAACATCACCAATAATTGGTTGTATTGGTAGAAGTTAAGGGTCCAGCAACATCTGGGAACCATAAATACCCCCCCCCCCCCCGTCTTAGAAATGCAGTAGCTTTTTTTTTTTCTTAACAAAAGATTAAAAATGGCTGTCAACTTGTCAAAAATGAGTAAAATCCAGAATACTTTCAAACTAAATTCCACAGACATCACAGTGACTTGAATGCTGTTTGTTTTACTTGGTATCACTGTCATATTTCATATCCACATCAGAATCTGAAAACATTTATTTGTGGCATTGCCACTGCCAGATTTCCCTAGCAGCAATTGTGAGAATTTTGGAACCAAAAATGAACTTCCCATTTTCAAGAAATGGAATTAGTTGACATTATATGGGTAGAGTCTTCTTGATTACATGGAGTGCTTCATGTGAAACTATACCACCATTGCAAATCATATGTGCTGTGCTCATTTTGCTTTTGCTTTATTGTTACAAATTCAGAAGTACAATTTTATTGCTTTTTTTACTTATTTTGTTCCCAGTAGGGCTGAAAAAACAAACAAACCAGTTAACCCCCCCCCCCCCAACATGGCACCAAGACTCTGTAAGGATTGAGGAGGTTGGGGCTATGATGCTTGCCACCTTTTGCTGATATTGCATATGACTGGGGAAAGGGGGACATTCACCTATGAAACACTCTAATAGCATAGTCATGGGAGGATAGATGCTTGCCTCTGTAGCAGAGGTTGAAGAGGCGGGAGCAGGAGGAATGATAGTTGAAATAGGCCGCATACTCAGATTGCATCTGAGGAGAGGAAACAAGGATATTCCAGCAGCAATAGATTTGAGGAAGAAGTGAGGAGACATCAAGGAAAATACATGTGGAACCAGGCTTGCAGCCTTTTACACACCGAGCAAAACCATCCTCAGGCAGCATTTAGAAATGTTTTTACTATCATTAATATTTAAATTCTTTTTTTAAAAAAATTGCATATTGTGTGTCTGTCTATCTTCCATGTACAGGGTGATTAAAAAAAGAATCATGCAAAACAAAGGCCTGTACGTTTACTTTTGCGCCAACCTTTTTGAGTCACCCTATATATAAAATGCATGCTTGTGTGTATTCAACTTATCTTGAAAATAGATGAAAAATATGCCAACATTCTGAATTTTAAAAATGTACATAGCATCCAGCTTCTTTGATTATGAGTACTGTATATACTCAACTATAAGTTAACCTCGAGTACAGTAGGCCCTCCGTATCTGCAGACTTGACATCCACGGATTCCAGCATCTGTGGACAGCAAGGCCATGGAGGGGCAGCAGAGGAAGAGGAGGAGGAAGAGGTGGCAACAGTGGGGAAGAGGAGAAGGAAGGAGAGGCGGAGGAGGTGCCGACGGGGGAGAGGAGGAGGAGGAAGAGGACGGAGGCAGGTGAGACCTTGGGCAAGTCACATTCTCCCAGCCTCACAGGAAGGCAACAGCAACCCCCCTCTAAACAAACCTTGCCAAGAAAACCCCACAATGAGTTCACTGCCTTAGGGTCGCTGTAAGTGAGGAAAGACTTGAAGGTACCCAACATCATTAACAACAACAACAGTAGCAGCAACCCCAAGGTGGGGCTTGGACTCCTGATCCCTTCTTCCCTCCATGGCTGGCTGCTGCTGCTGCTGCTTCTCTTTCTCTCCAGGGAAGACTGAGGTGGGCGAATATGCACTGATGGTGGGGTCGCTCCCCTCCTCTCCCTCCTTCCCTCCCTTTCTCTTTCTCTCTCTCTCCCCCAGCCATTCCCTGCCTCCCCTTACCTTCTTTGAGTGGCAGCTGCTCTTTCCTCTAGACAAGGCACATGGCGGTGACAGGCGAATGTGAAACTGGGCTTAAAGTATAGCAAGCCCGTGGGAGGGCAGCAGCAGAGGAGGAGGAGGGAGCAGCCTGACACCTGTTGCAGTGAAGCAGTGAGGTAGGCTTCAGACAGCCTGGGGAGGGGGGCAAAGTCCCATTGTCCCCAGTGGTGGTGCAGCCATGTGGCTGTGCCACCATTAAGGTCAATGGAACTTGAGCATCCGTGTATTTTGGCATCTGTGGGGGGGATCCAGAACATATCCCCTGTGGATACGGAGGGCCCACTGTATAAGTCAAGGGCAGGTTTTGGGGCCAAAATTATGGATTTTGCGATGATGGTGGATAGGTCGGGAGTAAAACTTGGAAGCTCCTTCAATGTATGTATGTGTGCACACAGCAAGAAAGACTCTAATTGAGGCTTTTTGTTTCAGCATTTCAACTTTGCTTTCACTTTGTACTGGCAGCCTCTTTGTTTGTTTAACAGCAATTAATCACTCAGGACTTTTTCTGCTTGTCCCAAGAGAAAAAGCAACCCTCTTCCCACCACATTGGGAAATCTGAAAGAGATGCTATCACATTACCATAGTGACCTGAAAATAGGTAGATCTGTGATTTTGAGGTCAATTTTTGAGCATACATTTTTAGACTTATAGACAAGTATATACAGTAAGTATTGATGGTTCCAACAGTGAGTAATTGTTGGTTGCCTTCAGGATAAAAGCTTGGAAAATATTTTTTAAAAGTAATTGATCTCTGTTACATGATTTTCTTTGAGTTGCAGTTTTTAAAATATAACTCCACTTGTTTTTTATTATTATTATACAATAGTTAACAACAATTTTTACTTGAAAAATATTAGAATGCTATAAGCCCTGGCCTGGGATAGAAAAGACATCTTACATTGTGTAACCTCATACTTTGTCAATATAACAGTATGTAAAAACATCTGTAGTTACATAGCAGTGTTGCTTAAGTTATTTCTTGTTACCTTGCAAAAAAAACAAAAAACAAACCCTCTCATTATTTATAAATTGCTTCCAAGCTATGTAAAGGTTAATTAATCTTCAGCATGTAAAGAGCACTTATTCATATGTGGTTGTAATCATGCTGATCCCACAGATCAGGTGTGGACTACTTGTGGCCTTTCGGGTGTTGCTAAACTGCAGCTCCCATTGAATTTAGGCCACCTATCAAAAACAGATGGACGTTGAAAGTTGCAAATCCAAAAACTTATGTCAGGGCACAAGTTACCCATCTCTATCACAAATCAGTGTAGATCCAGAGTGGGAATCAAGTGGCTCTCCAAATATTGGACTACAACTCGCAGGAATTCTAGCTAGCGTAGCCAATGTTGAGGAATGCTGGCATTAGCAGTCCAGTGACATCTAAAGAGCAGCATGGTTCCTACCTATGATATAGATCAGGGGTAGGCAACCTTTTTGAGCTGGGGGCCGGGTTGCTGTCCCTCAGACAATTGGGGGGCCGAAGCACAATCAATCAATCAATCAATCAATCAATAATTTAAAAAATATGCATGCACACTCTCTCAGCCCCAGAAAAGCCATGGCAACCCCCCTGTGGAGATTTTGCCAAGAAAGCCCCAACAACAAGTAATAACAACAATAATCAATATCATCATGGCGGGCGGCGGCAGGACTGGCCTGGGGCCGGTCCAAAGGCCTCGGGGGGGGGCATCCGCCCCCCCCCCCGAGGCCTTAGGTTGCCTACCCCTGATATAGATAGAAGTAAAATTGTCAGCAAATTAGAACACAAACTATATTTTCTAACGCATAATTACTCCCTTAATGTTGGGATTTCATTTTTACTCCTTGTCATTCATGCCTGGATGACCCTGTTAAAGGAGGCCCTAAAGGTGGCTATGAGGGGGAGAGGGCTTTTTCAGCAGCACACTATTACTTGGAGAGCCCTCCCCAGTGAGCTTTCTCAGTTTCCATGTTATGATCTTTTATGTTTTAGGCTTTATTAGTCTTTATCTTGTTTTGAGTGCATCTGCAAAATGCCCAGAAAGTAGCAGTTACTGGATAAAATACCAAAGTCATTATAAAACAAGAATACCGGAGCAATATATAAACAAATGTCTTGGACCAGATCTTACTGTATTTTTTAAAAGGGAAGTTGTACTTTCACAAATATTTGTGAGATATGCAATATCATCCTTCACACATGTGTGTGCACACCCATACACACACACACATGCTACTTTGGCTGCTGTTATCCCCCCTCTTTGGGGGGAACATATTTATATGTATGTGCATGCACTGTATATCACTACCTTACATCACTGTACTGTATATGCTGCAGCACCCAAATGGAGGTTGGTATTTCTGTTCCTGTTTATCACTGAAAGAAATGTAGCAAAAATGTATGAACCAGGTATGCAATGATGTTCCAAAAAATGCAATTTAGCACAAGAAGTGCTGAACCTCAATTTTTAGCAGTGACACTTTAATGATAGGAAGCCTGCAAAATTATTTGCTATCAATTGTGAAGGCAATAACAAGCCTTGGTGGTTTTTCACACTCTCTGTGTTAAGTGCTTTCAGAATGACAGCGTAAACTGTGTTAGAGAACTCCAAGGAAGTAAAACTGATTAAAATGTTCATGCTTGAATGGTGCTGATGGAATAGTTCATTTGGACTTTCTCTACCTCCTGCAGCTCAAGCTGAAATATTAAAATTCAGTGGATTTAAATCTCTCTCCCCTCAGCTCAGGAAAAAAAACATTACATTTTAATAGGTTTTAAACTCATAATTCACTGGTTTGGAGCAGTACTATTAAATCTATTTAAATATTACTTGTATTACTAAGGAAATGATTTAAATGATTTTGCCTGTACTGTTTCTCATTCATATATGAATATATAGAGAGAAGGAAGGAAAGAGTGTGTTGGAAAGGGGGGGTTGTGTGCAATTTTTAAAGAAGCTGGTATATTTGTATGTGTTTTGCTTTATCAATGTGATTATCTTACTGCTTTGGAAAATGAAAAATAAAAGCAAATGGTAGACTTCAGAATAATTGACCCTCTATATAGCATATAATTAGTTGGCTTTATTTATTTTCTATTCATTAATATACTGGTTGTAAACCTTTCTAATTTGCATTAGAGACTAAAGTGCCTGTCTCCCACCCATCAACTCTGTTTTGAAATGTCTTTTTCCCTCTGTGAATTGTTCATTGGCCAAAATCTTTTGTAAGATAATGTTAGAATGTCAGTCCTCTCCTCCCTCCCTCTGTGTGTATTTGACATACTGGGGTTTATAAAGGAGGTGGAAATCTCTGGATAGCCATGTGGTACAGATAAGTGCATACAAGTTCTAATAAAAACTTAGCATCAGTGCATCCTATTATCCCCATGGCGCCACTGGTCCATGGCTCATGCTGCTAAATGCTAATGCATTTTTGCACTGGTGCTTAACGCAGGGAGGGAGTTTCTGCCTCTATGTATGAAGGAGCTGCTTTTTGCCTTTCAAATGAGTTTATTCTTTGGGTCTTTGATCTGAAACAAAGGTTAAGAAATAAGGGCTAGGCTTTTGGCTGTCGTAATTTGGCACAGCTCCACTGATTTCTGTTGGCGTACCTTGATTTATGCCAGCCAAGAGTGTTTGCTTCTGAATCTGTATTAGGGAAGAGGATTTGGCTGTCCTTGTTGATTCTGAATGTTTTTTTAAAAAAATTTAATGCAGGGGGCGCAGGGGGAGACACGTTTTCTCTGTACATTATAGATAGCAACAATTTCAGCTTGCTTAGTAAAGTCATTTCCACCAAATGTGTGTGTACAGAGCTGCAAGCCTCCGAGAGCCAGGGAGGGTGTTGTATAAATTAGTAATAGACTGTGACCTCTGTGCAGCAATCACTTATTTTTCTGGCTTCTTATTGTTTGATCAAAGGCTCTGCCTATATTAAGCTGTGCTTGGGGCTTAAAGGCTGTAAAACAAATTGGCCACCTGCTGTACACTGTACACAGATTGTTATGGTGGGAAGGCAGAAGAGGAGGCTGGCTTAATGGTGTATCTGTTTCATGTTTTCTTTGTGTCCACATTATGAGAGATAGGATGTAGCTTATTTACTTGGTATTTATTTGTGTATGGAACAGGCAGAACAATGGCTTGCCTCAACTTGTGTCTGCACGTTGATATTACTTGTGGTCGGAGAGTTTAAATTAAATTATATATAAAAAAACATTCAGAATCAACAAAGACAGCCTTAGGCTCACCATAACTTGAAAAAAACTTGAGGCCACACAACAACAGCAACAACAACAACCACAACAACATGTGGATACCAGTTTAACTGCTGTATCTCCATGCTATGGCATCCTGGGACTTGTATTTTGGTGGAGTACTTATAATCATTTGTTAGAAAAGTCTGGTGCCTCAGCTCAGGCAGTGAACTAGGAGGGAATTTTAAGTACCTTACCCATCTACCAGTCCTAGGACTCCATAGGAAGAAGCCATGATAGTTAACGTCATATCAAAAAGCTATAATTGTACAGTGTGAATATTTGCTGTTTCTGTCTTTGATGGGTAGCCCAAAGAATAATACCTACCCTGATGTCCTTGCATCACAAGGCAAATGCCATATTATTTTCTCAGCCCTTTCCACCTTGGATTTGATGTATGCTTGCCACTGTTTATATAAAACATTTATATAAAATGTATGTGTGTGTCTCATATTACACTCTTATTCCACTTTATTCTTGTTGAAAACGATCTGGGGAATGTGTTACCGAATGAATAATGAAGACTTTAAAAAGCTGAAAATCTGTCTTCTTCCTGCAACAGCATTTTGTATTTTACCTCAGTGAGGCATCTTGAGACAAAACCTGTGTTGTTCTGTGAAGCTAAAATACTACTAGTAAAATGGAAGGATCTTCTAAAACTTCATTAAAAATATTAAAAGGCATGTACATTAAAAGAAAGTAGGAGCACATGGAAGTCACAAGAGAGGGGGGAAAGCTCTTTGAGGAGAAAATGATAGACTGCCCAGTGGTCTGTATCACCATAAACCAAGAAAAGAGACTAAAGAAAGACAGTTGCATGCAAAGAGACCATCTATTAGAGAAACCATCTATTAGAGAAACTGATTTCCTTCCTGAGTCAACCACAAGCTCTGTGGTTGAAGGTGTTAGGCTTTTAGGGAAAAAAGCACAAGTTTCGTCTTGCACATATATTCTTGACACCTTAAACTTGGACAACCTTTAGCACTGAAATGAAGGCCTACACGTTTTCCTAAGCCAGTTCCTAATTTGAACACTGAATTTTGGCCCTGTCCACCAAATATGTTATGCATTTATAAGTTGATAAGGATACAGATGGCTCCGCAAGGGAAAGATGTTATGGCGAGCAGTACATGAAGCCCATGATACATTATGCTCACCATTAATTTTAATAGCTTAATGGGGAAGAGTTTCTTTCTGAATTGCCCTCCACACAGCCCTGTACTGAACATTTGATTAAAAATTAAAAAAAGACTGTTGGGCTATCAACATTCCCTTCCTTCCAATTTCTTCTCTGGCTGTGTGTACATCTAAGTACAGTGAGCCCTTGGTTTCTGAAGGGTTTTGGTTTCAGGGCCACCCCACCCCCCATGGATGCCAAAATCCATGGATGCTCAACACCCATTAAATAAAGTGGCATAATAACAGTGTCTCTTATATAAAATAGCAAAATCAAGGTTTGCTTTTTGGAATTTATATATTTTTGACTATTTTCAAGCCATGGATGCGTGAATCCTTGGATAAAAAAAATCCGTGGATACAGAGAGCTGACTGTATCTCACATTTCTCCTATGTATGGAATCACCACAATCTTCCTTTGCTGTGAATGTATTTTCTAGACTTGATCTAGTGGGTTAGTAGAGGATGAGATCCCATTGACTCAGAGGGCATAAGCAAGTGATTTATACTAGCAACAACTGAAGGGTTTGTGCTCTGGAGTCCAGGGTTTGATTCCCAGCTATTGAAATCTGTTGGGTGGCCGTGGGCAAGTTACATGCTCTCAGCCTTAGGGGGAGGCAATGCCAAACCTCCTCTGAACAAATCTTGCCAAGAAAACCCCATGATAGGTTTGCCTTACAGTCATCATAAGTCAGAAACAACCTGAAGGCACAAACTAACAACAAACATGTCAGCTCATGTAATAAAGAATCTTAAAATTTAGTATTGTCTGGTAGAAAATAGGTTATTTTAGACCAAGCTATGTCATGCAGTACTTGATTTCTTAAGCAGACCACTTATAAAACTCTAGAAGAGTTGTCCATGGAGTCTTCTCAGTTTTAGCAAAATACATCCCTTGCCTGTAACCCTCTAAATATTGTAGCTAGGGGGGACTGGAAGGGGGGGAAAAGCAGTTTAAGCTACCTCTGGTAGCTACAATTCAAGCATTGGTGAAGTATCAGCCAAGGTAGGAGAAGAAACAGGGCAAGAAATTAACATCAGATGACAGAAACAGATGGCCGAAATAGGCTCTCAAACCTTCATGATATAAAAGAAGTGAGTTAAAGCGTTCCTACGCAGAAGTACAACAAAGCTCCTCTTAATCAGTTCATTAAGTAAACAAAGCATTAGTCATATTTTTAAGATTAATTATTCTTCAAGGGATGGGGAGTGATGAGTATTCCGTTTTAACTTTACCTCTGTTCTCTTCACTCTTCATATGACAACATGTAGAAAAGTAAAACTTTTATTTCTATTTTCATGTGGCAAGCAACAAAAAGGCAACAGAAGGAGATGGAGCTAGTTTCCTTGTGCTTACTTTCTTCTTCAATTTAATCTCAGAAAAAAGAAGCCTGAATAGGAAAAATTACAGACATTACCCAAAGAGAGAGTATAGACTTGGATGGGTGTGTTTTAAAAACAACGAAATGTCTTCTAGCACCATAAAGACTGATAGAAATGTAAAGCATCACTTGTTATGAGAACGAGAAACCACATTTTTTTCCTTCTGAGAAAGAGCAAACTTATTTCCTGCTGGTATTGATGGGAGTTTTTGTATTTGTTAGAATAATTTTTGCTCTAAATGCACTGAATAGATAGCCACTAACATATTGTGTAAAATATTTGGGAGCAATGAATAGTTTGTTTGAATATGTTTGATCAGTCACAGCATCCTTCTATGCTTGCTGTGTGTTTCTGTTTACTTAACAAAGGGAAGAGATACCAATTTTGAGCAGAGATCTTTTGCACAAATTGCAGAAACTTCAGCAATAAATAACAGCAACAACCCCTCCTTTTTTCATTCTCTCACTGAAAGCTAGAGATCTGGGGGGGCGGGGGTAGAGAGGGATTCAGTGATTTCTCCACAGGCTGTCTCATCCTGTTCAGACAGGCTGTCTCATACAGAACGAGAATTATTTACATGCCTATAGACTAGTGAGTTTCATTTTGCATAAGCTTTTGTGAACTCAACTTCATCTGAAACTACCGGAGAACTATTTGGCTATCATATCTTTAAGTTTTAAGTTTTTTTTTATCATTAATTCTTATTGATTTAAAAAAAGAAAACAATTATATAAAAACTTCAGTTACTGTACAAACATTCCAGAATAAATCTATACGTAGAATAGATCACATTCTCTATACAATAACAAACATAACATTGACTTTCTATGTTTCTGAGTTCCCGGAGACTTGATTTACTTAATATTCTTGTCTTCTGATTTTGTGATTTTTCTGATAACAATAATCAGAAGGGTTAAGATTTTTAAGTTTCAAGAATGGTGTGAAGAATGGTCCTAGGTTGTATTCATGTTCCTGCGCTCCATTAGAAATGGGTGGAGGAAAGTATGTTTGGGTTTATGAAATGAACCTCAGCTGCTGATTTAGTTTTGATTTAATATTACAGATCAATTTTATTTTCTAATGCTGTTCATAGAAATTTCAAGGTCTGCTTGTTTTCCTTCCACCTACCTCAGTTTTATTTCCTTACCTAGTAGCTTTTTTAAAATGCAGGGTTGCATAATAATACTAATGGGACTGTTTTAATTGGAAGTTGCTTGTATTTTCCAAACAGCATGGAAAGGATGTGCATACAGGTTGTATGTGGGTTGAGATATAAAGTGAGGTCTTTGGGAGATTAATTTGTCAGTTAACATTAGAAATGTCTTTGGGTTGGAGGAGGATGTTAGGGCTGTTTGGATAATAGCAATGAGCTTTCAGGGTCTATAAGGGGAAAAGCACTAGATTACTCTGGCATGGCACTGCTTGGAAGATATCCAGTAGAAACCTGAATCCTTTCCAGGAAAATAGGCTTCTGAATGTGCTGACTCTGACGAGAGAACATTAAAAGCTAATTTGTTCATGGTTTATAAGCACATTGTGCTTTTAATTTGATCCTTTTTAGATATGTGGGGAAGGGATTTAAGCTTGCCATCAATATTTCAGATCTCACTGTTAGAAAAAAGCAGTGAAATCAGTGGTAAAGCTGAAACTTTTTCATATCTCTTCCCTCCCCCCCCCCCCCTTAAAATATGCCAAAAGTCAGGTTGATGCCCTCCATCCCTCCTTTCCTCTTTGAATTTCATACTAGGGATGGGTACAAATTACACTGACTGCATAGTTATTGAGCTATTTATGGATGGGTACAGATGACACGAATCTCTTATAAAGAGTGAATGATGTACATGTGAAAAAAAATTGAGTTAGTCTTTTAAACCATTGGGGAGGGTTGGGCTCCCCCCTTCCAAAGCTTTCTTAAAAAAAAAAAAAAAGATATGTCAAGTGTTTTGTGCTTGTGCTTCTTGAAGTGAGGCTTGGCCAGCCATATCGGAGTGAGAAATGGCCCTTAGAACAGAAAAATTTGATCTGAATATTAGATTCCAGAAAATTAATTAATAAATGGCTGCCTTAAATGGTGTGCTGGTGTAGTAGCGTCCATCTGCTGATTAGCTGGATGTTTTTTGAACACCAGTAAAGTAATATGATGTTGGTGTGGGACTGTAGAGGAGCAGAGGTGTGCACAGAACTCTTAAATATATTACAGTTGTCCCTCCCCATTCGCTGTCTTCAAGTTCGCAGCCTCATTCTTCGCAGGAGGTACAAGTGGGGAGGGATAAAATGGCGGTGCATGCCTGTGTGCAATCCCACCCATGCGCCACCAAAGCTGGCCTGCCCTTCTCTCTTTCTTAAACTGGATGGTGGTGGATTGGAAAGAGGGGGGCCTTCTTCTTACTTTGGCTGATGGAGCTGGCCTGCCTCTCTCTCTTCTTTAGGCCGGATGATGGTGGATTGGAAGCGGGGCAGGGGGGGCTTCTTCTTACTTTGGCCAATGGAGCTGGTCTGCCATAATAATAATCAAGATAATCAAGATATCCCTGAAAAATAACATGGAATTGCTGATTTCTCCCCCAGCCTTGTCCCTCCTAATAGTCACGGAGTTACAAGGGCTAAATTATAGTTGTGTAGTGTACACCTGGCTGAAAATATGGAGCTAGTGCAGGTTAGGAATGTCTTAACCCAGGGGTAGGCAACCTTTCTCTGTCTTAACCTAAGGGCCGAGGGACTTCAGCTCCCAGAAGCCTCAGCCATGTTGGCCAATAGTCCCATGTTGGCCAATAGCTCCTGGGATTCTGGGAGCTGAAGTCCCTTGGCCCTTAAAGGGGAAAGGTTGCCTACCCCTGTCTTAACCTTTGCTATTTGTTTGAACCTCCCCTGGAAGGCTAGTTTGTGATGCAACCCTGGCTGTATTCACAAAACTTAATGTGTGTGTGTGTGGTGATCCCATTGTTCACTGTGATAGGAACACTTTATTTCATATCAAGCTGGCAATAGGATGGTGCTGAATTATTGGATCACAATGTGTGTGTTTGTTAGTACATTCCTAGATTGATAAATGTATAGGCTGGCAGATAGACACACACAGAGCAATATTCTTGTAAGTGGAATTTTGTCTTGGCAACACTGGGCTTTTGTTTAGAAGTTATTGTTCAGTTTGAACAGGAGCCAGCTGTTTAATAATTTTCTGAAATTTTGGCTTAGCATACTTCCTGTGCCTAAAGTCTTAGTTTTTGTTTAAACAAGAAATGAAGATGCTTAGATTTCCAAAACTTCAAAATTGTGTGTATTGTACACCTAGTTGTATGACTGGTTACAATCCAGGGTGAGAGTGAGCGCTAACTAGTTCTGTCAAACAATGTTTGTCTGTCTGTCTGTTTGCTTGTGTGTACAGTCGGCCCTCGGTATCTGTGGGGTTCCATTCCGGACCCACTTACCCACACGGAAACCAGAATCTGCAGATGCTCAAGCTGCATTGTTCTCAGTGGTGGTGCATACACTCAGCTGCGCTGCCACTAGGTACGATGGGACTTCAATACCGGTGTGTACATATGGCCGCACTGCCATGAAGGACAGCCTCTCTTGTCCCCAGTGGCAGTGTGTATGCCCAGCTACAGTACCATTAGAGACAATGGCACTCATCCCTAATGGTGGCATGGCCATGTGCACATGCCACCACTGGGGCAGTCCCTAATGGTGGCACATCCATGTGCATGCACTGCCATTGGGGATAGCGTGCACTTGCTGTCCACAGATGTTTGAACTTGCTGTCCACAGATGGCAAGTTCACGAATACCGAGGGCCACCTGCATTATATGAATACACTCTTTTGGAATAATGTATTTGACTATGAAAAAACTAGACAAGATCTTGAAATGTGTATCATTAAATACCAAAGCCTGTATACAAAAAATACCAAATATATCATTAAATACCAAAGTTTGGACTGTCCTTTCCATCGTATTCTCCATTTCTATGTATGGTTGTGAGAGCTGGACAGTGAAGAAAGCTGATAGGAAGAAAATCCACTAATTTGAGATGAGGTGCTGGAGAAGAGTTCTGAGAATACTGTGGTTCACTAAAAAGACCAATGGATGGCTTCTAGAGCAGATCAGGCCTGAACTCTCCCTGTAAGCAAAGATGACTGAACTAAGGGTTGTATTTTGGCCATATCATGAGAAGAGAGGGCTCACTTGAAAATGCCGTAATGCTTGGTAAAGTGGATGGCAATAGGAAAAAGGGAAGACTGCATTCCAGATGGACAGACTCAAAGAAACCATGACCGTGAGTCTGCAGAAGCTGAGCAGGGTGGTTGAGAATATGGTGACTTAGAGGTCTCTCATTCATAAGTTGAAGTCGATTCGAAAGCAGTTAACAACAAAAATTTGATTGAAAAGCAGGAATCGTAAGTACTGTATTACAGATTTGCAGTTTGTAACAGGCAGGGGAAAGTCTAGGAAAGTGTGTGAAGGGGATGTTTTTGACAATTAGCAATGCAGTTGTTTGCCCCTCCCCCTTTGAAAACATTCTTAAAATGTAGGAAGACAGAAGGTAGTAAAATGAGACCCAGTTTGCTTAAATAACATTATTTGTGAAAGTGAAAGGTGGTTTCAAAATCATTCTCTGAATTATATGTATGGGGAGTGGGGAAGAGAGGAGGAAAATGGGCTGCTGGCACAAATGTGAAGTGAAACAGTTTCCTGTTGGGATAGATTGAGCATGACACATTTCCTTCTTCTGCCACTATATTCCCCCCCCCCCAACACACAAACACACACACACACACACACATCCCTTCTCATTCAACAGCATCAACAAGCTATCTACCTCACAATGGTTAGTATAGTAGAGAGCTTGATGCAGTCTTGGCTGAGGTCAAGCACTCCAATTCTAACCTCTCAAGGGCTTTTCTCTATGTGTTGCCAGCGTACTGGTAAAAATGACTTTAAACTCTTGTCAGCGCAGTTACTGGTGCATGCATCACAGTCCCACTCAAATAAACCTGTCACAACACAGAGTCAGCAGCTAGAGAAGAGTACAAGGGCAGGCCTCTAGCTTTTCATTCGAGCATCACTAAACGTGCACAGAGTGCCCAATTATTTCAGCATTATTGAGCAAGCCTACAGGAGGACCCAAGCTTTGCTACATTAGATTTTCTTTAGTAATTTGCTCAAGTACCGCTGAGGACACTTAAAGGACTTAAAACGGTGGTTGCAACCAGTTTCCTTTTCTGGATTGTTAATTCAGGTTTTCCTCTTTCAAATTAACTCTCAGTGCATGCTGTGTGGCAGCTCTGGGAGAACAGTTTAACACTAATTTTCTCAATTTTCAGCTTTTCTTAAAGAAAAAGAAAAGAAAAAAACTTTATTACTGCTTACATGTTTTACTTAGATGTGCATATCTGTGTGTAATTGCTCCTGCAAGTACAATGTCAGGGGGTGGGGGTGGGCAGGGTCTTTTGGACATTGCTATTGAAAAATGGTTTAATAAAGCTCAATAATAGTGCAGCCCCCTGCCAGTTTTTACCCAAAGCAAAGGTCTTGATTCTGGCAATGTCTGTTAAAATGTTTTTTCCAAAGAATAAATGATTATACTCTTAAGCCATGAGAAACCCTTGCATTCATCATATGTTCTCCTTGCTTTTACTGAGATACTGTCCTTTTTAAAAAAGAAACCAAAAATCTGGTAGATTAATTTGTAGCAAAGTGGGGCCATTGATTGGTTGACAGCCCTTGAAAGTACACAGACACAATGCAGCGCACACCTAACCATGCTTTGAAGCTCTCTTTCTTGGAACAAATTCAATATCTGTGTCTTAATTTTTCACAGCAGCAGCAACTCCAGGCCCAGCATTTATCACATGGACATGGTCTCCCAGTGCCTCTCACTCCACACCCTTCAGGATTGCAGCCACCTGCCATCCCACCCATTGGCAGCAGCGCTGGTCTTTTAGCTTTGTCAAGTGCCCTCGGGGGACAGTCCCATCTTCCAATCAAAGATGAAAAGAAACATCACGATAACGATCACCAAAGAGGTAGGAGGTAGTTTGTTGGATTCAGAGCAAGTTTCTCTGGCTTTGCAAGTACATGACCTATCTCTTTGGGTGGGGCAGGTAGCTGTAAATTTTATGGGCTTTGAAGTGACACCATCAGCGATTTCAAATTCATGGTTCACACTCAATTCACTGAATGGCTTTTGTAAACTTCCCACCAGTTCTCTTTTTGCTGTCCACAATTTATGGAACTCCCTCCCTGAATATATTGTGCCATACTACTACTACTACTGCTAGTATTTCTCATTTCTTCTTCTTCTATTTTATTTACTTATATGCCACCTTCCTCCCACTTATAGGGACTTAAGGTGGCTACCGACGAATTTGAAACAGTACAATCTAAAACAATACAAAAGCATTAAAAAAAGTTCAGTATAAAATTTAAAAAATAAAGTTAAAACAATTACATTTCAAAACTGTATAGAGACTTTTTCTGACTTGCACATCACTTAAAGCAGGGGTAGGCAACCTAAGGCCTGGGGGCCGGATGCGGCCCCCCAAGGCCTTTAGACCGGCCAGTCCTGCTGCAGCCACCGCCACCACGCTCACCATGATGATATTGATTATTGTTGTTATTACTTGTTCTTGGGGTTTTCTTGGCAAAATCTCCACAGGGGGTTTGCCATGGCTTTTCTGGGCTGAGAGTATGCATGCATATTTTTTTTATTATTATTATTTTAAAAATATTTATTTATTTATTTATTTATTTTTGGTGCTTCGGCCCCCCAATTGTCTGAGGGACAGCAACCCGGCCCCTGGCTCAAAAAGGTTGCCTACCCCTGACTTAAAGGCTCAATCCTCATCACTTTAAAAAGCCTGCCGGCATGAAAATATTTTCACCTACCTCTGAAAGGGAGAGCAGGGATGGGGCCATCTTGGCCTCTCTAGGGAGGGAGTTCCAGACCCCGGGAGAAGCCCCCAAGAAGGCCTGTTCCTCTGTTCCCTCTAAACGAGCCTGTGAAAGTGGGGGGACAGAGAGAAAGACCTCTCCTGATGATCTTAGTGTTATAATGAGCTCATAAAGGTGATACAGTCCTTCAAATAGCCTGGACCCAAGCTGTATAGGGCTTTATAGGTCAAAACCAGCACTTCAAATTGCTTCTGGAAATGGACTGGCAGCCAATGAATCTGTTGCAACGAGGGAGTTGTGTGCTTCCTGTAGCCATCTCAAATTAACAATGTGACTGCAGCTCTTTGGGCCAACTGAAGTTTCTGAGCACTTTTCAAAGAGAGCCCCATGCAGAGTGCATTACAGTAGTCCAAGGGATGTAACCAAGGCATGTACCATGGTGGCCAGATCTGACTACTCCAGGAATGAGGACAGTTGCCACACTAGCTTTAACTATGCAAACTATGGTTACTGCTGAAACCTGGGCATCCAGGCTCAGAGCTGAATTCAGGAGTACCCCCAAACTGTAAACCTGTTTTGGATTTTTTTAGGGGGAGTTTAACCCTATCCAGCACAGGCTGTATTCCCTATTCCTATACCATCTCTCTTCCTTAGATACTTTCTTTCGTAGACCCATGTGCCTTTTTCCTTTGCCCTATGTCCTTCTGGCTTAGTTCCCTAATCTAATGCCTCAGTGTAAACAAGTTTGAAGCACTTCTTCCCTCCTTATCTTTGTCTTCGCTGTCTCCCACTCTATTTTTTTTCCTCCATTGTTCTTACTTTATACATGTTCTACAGAAAGTGGTGGTCCCCATACTGGTCCAGACTGTGACCCATTCTTTGATGGGCTGTGAAGAGTTTTATGGAAATAAAATGTTTAAGTTAATACGTTCAAATCTCTCTCTCTCTTTCTCTCTCTCTCCCTCTCCTTCCCTCATGTTGCTGCTAATGTTCTGCATGAAGACAGGGACTCCATAAAGGTAAGATCCATTTTGTAGAAGGAAGAAGTAGCTTAAAAGAATTGCAGTGCATTCTAATGCGTTTTATTATAATGAACTGAAATGTTGCATAACTAGATGACATTGCTTCCCCACTGTTGAGTGGCATGTGAAAAGACTTTTAGGTATGTTCTGATAGACACAGAGCTTCTCTCAGGATGGAAAAACTTTCATCCAGTCAATGTGGAGTTGGGGTTACAAATCTTCACATATTTTGTTCTCTTGAGCTTATGAGTTCTTGTGAGCTGTAAATACTACCTCTGTTCTGAACTGGCAAATTTCAAAAGTGAACAAAGTTGTGAGAGGCTGATTTTTCACATGTTCGGACTTTTGGTGAAAATTTCATGAAGGTGTTTTGTACCCAAAACATAGCCATTTTCTGCACCACAAAGAATAAAAAGGAAAATGGGGTGTGTGTGTTCTTTTCCCTCCTGTCAGGGGTGAAAAGTCAACATATTTTTTCCCAGTGGAAAATCTGAGTATGTCAAAAGATACCTTTTCATCATCAAGGGTGAGGAAAACTCTGAATACTTTGCAGCAACTCTGTGTGTTTTCATGAAACATGAAGAACCCTTTCCAATACTGCAGTAAATGGGGAGTAATTTCCATGGAAAGTGTTAGGAAATTTGGCCATGTGATGCTCCCACAACAGAGGGAACAAACAAACCTCACAGCTTCCAATGTGTTAGTAGAATGAAATATGCCTACTGGGACCTGGATGATCCAAGTTAAATTTCCCACTGAACCATGAAGTGGTCCAATCACTCTCCCACAGTGTGGCTCACCTCACAGATTGTTGGGATGATGGAGGGGAGCCATACACACCATCATTGAGGAAAAGTGGGAGACACTAATAAGTAATATACTGTCTCAACACCACTTACAATAATAAAATATCAACAGCTGCTGGATAATCTGTCTGCTAGTGAGTAATATATTTAGGTACATTTTCTTGTTGGCTGATTTTTGACAGTAAACAGGCTGTTCTTCCCAAAAATTTAGAAGGAATTTTTTAAAAATGGAGATGAATTGATATGCACAGCCCTCTTCAAAAGAAGTTCTGTTTTCTAGGAGAGACAACAATCATGGGATTTCCCCTGCTTTACCATTTCCTAAAATCCAATCAGCACTTTATTCCAGCTAGTTCTGTAGAGATCAATGTAACAGAGAAAATACACCATGGCTTTGTCTCCCATCTCTTAAATTGTTATCTGGAGTTGGTCCTATAATTTTAGCCCCAATAATGAATATTTTCACTGGAATTAATGTTAGTGTCTAGAGGATTTTTGATATTTTAACACAAATTAGCTGTACCAAAACATGGCCTTTCAGATATTTGGGTATGAAGAACATCCTTAATGTGAGCATTAATCTATTGTCAAGCAGTAACTAAGACAGATTTCTGGGATCATATATGTTGTAAAACAGAATATTAGAGTTGGTTTCAACAGCCTGAAGATTCAGTTGTGTTGTTTTTATTTTAAAAAAATAGTTTATCCTAATTATCAAGAAAGAGTATAGCACTACTGGCATCTAACATGATTAAACAGTACATTTATTTAAAGCATTAAGGAGACTTAATGCTTTGAATAATTGTACTGCTTAATCATGTAAAAAAGTAGAGTAGCCAGACTGAATCTAACAGTAGCCAGTCCACAGTGCAATAATTTAATGTGAACCAGTAACAACAACAGTAATAACAGCAGCAGCAGCTCTTTTGAAGAAAACAAATAAGTCATGGTTTTTATTAATTTTACAAAAGTCACCAATGCACCATCCAAAACTCCTATGCCATAAACGATATGAGAACCTAATTATTCCCATTCCAGAATGTTTGGGGAAACAAAATTCTGGAATAGATTGCAACTCATGATGCTTAACTGATAGCTATGCTGATCAGGCCTTGTGGGTTAACAACTAGAGATCTTCAAGTTGCTGATTTAAAACATTTATATCCTCTCTGTCCTGACAGAGTTCAAACCAGCTAAGAATAAAATTAAAACAAAAATAAAATGAAAATAAAAACAACACATTGAGAAATCCCTAGCATTGGGCCTGGAAGTTAATTCAGAGTCAGTCTAGTTCTCTAAACAGAAAAATCATGTGTTTTCTAGGGCTAAGGTTGCCTTATTATAAGGGATGCTCCTTATTCGAGAGTTGGAAAGTTTTTCTTTTCATATAGCCTGAATAAGATTCCAAAAATCCCATGTAGGCCCTTCATAAAGACAGAAATGTGTGCATCATGTATTTTATGGATGTAGAGAATATATTAATTTTACAGAGAAACATAGCTAAATTAACTGAAATTAGTGCTTCCACTTGGTATGTCAGTAGAATACAAACTTGTTAATAGCAACTACCTAAGTGCCAACTCTACATCTCATAAACTTCGCAACTATTTCTTATTTCTACTTTGAAAACCTGGCAAGACTATCTTGGGCCAAGGTGAAATCTGCTACTTTGAATTAGCTCAGGATCCAAATATTTTTTAAAGACTTTGCCTTATAGAAGTAAGTCAATCTAGACTAGCAATAAAGTCATGGGTCAGAGTGGCTAGGCTTCTGCTCTTGAAGGTGGGATACTGCAGGCAAATATTCCTGAGCTAGAAGAGACTGTGGGTTTACCTAGAAATAATAGTTGGATCTTCTGTGAGGTTAGCAATAACAAAGGAAAAAGACTTTTTGCGCTTGTGTCAAATCCAGGAACCGAACATTAAAATCAACAAAAGGAAAAAAAGAGAATACAATCTTGATCTTGAAGCATCAACACAACACATCTTCCAAAATCTTTTTGCTTTCAGGAGATGCTCAGGTTTTATTAGACATCAGGAGAAGAGATCATTCTGAACCTGAGGGCAGCAATTTATAGTGCCTGTTTATTTACTGTATGTACTTCATCCATAGTGTGTACTATTAAAGGATCATTTTCAGTGTACTATGGAGAGAGTGAATAGTATGCCAGAAAGAGATAGAGATAAGATACTGTCAGATGGATCAACCAGTGCAGGAAAAGAGCAATATGATATCTTAGAGCTGTCACCTCTGCTGAGCCAACAAACAGGATTTAAACTGCTAATCAGCCATCTGGTTTTGGGATGCTATTCGTTAATTCCAGGTCAGCCCATTATAGAACACCTCTCATCTATGATAGAACACCTCTCACCCATTAATTGCAAACAAAGAGGCTTTTCTGGTGTGTTAGACTGAAACTAGGTGGACATTATGGGTGAAGTGGATCTGTGCCAATTTTGTCCATCCAGTAGCAACATAAGCTGGAGAGAGAGGATTGCTGTCATCTATAAGAAGTCCATCTCTCTCACAAGGAGACCAGTTGGCTCAGGTGCTATGTTTGGGTGTTTGTACCTTCTGTTGTGCTAGAAACAGATTAGGTATTCACTTGAGTTCTGACCATCCCATTCTGCACCAATCTCTTTGTCCAACCAGCTAAGTAGGCTCTGGTGTTTTGGGAAATGCCTAAATGGTTGTTCTGGAGAATTTTAGCATTTATCCTTCAGAACTTTGTTTCAGAGAGACCAGCTCATAGCAACTCCTGACCTGATGTTCTCAACTGAGTGAAAACTGGGGAATAGATTGGGAACAGGTTTTTTTTTTTAATGAACCAGTTATCATGATCAGACTACTTCTTGGACAAGTTTATTAAAACTGCATCCACAAACTTAGGTATACATGTGACTCCAAATACCCAGGCAAGCTTCACATATGCCCCTCAGGGATCATATGTGAGTGTCTTTAGCATTCCTAAAGTCCAGCACCAATGATGAAATCTTTCAGTGCCAGACCAAAATGTGTGTTTTTCCCTTTTAACTGAGCTTTTTTGTTCTATTATATTTCCTATCTCTCTAAACTATTGTGAAAAATGTATTTGTCACACTTACAGTACACTGCCTTGAAGGATGAATAAAAAATTAAGAATTCTTGTAATAATAAATGCAGAGGCAAGGTTTAAATATTTGATGTGGATTGTGTTCAGAGTGCTACTAGAATACCAATGTTGTTTGAAAAAGGGAGCCACTGCTATTATTGTGGAACTTCCATATGCTATATTGGCAGGCCCGGCACAGTATTCCACATAGAGAACTATGAACTGTACATTGTGTATAATGTTTGCCAGGTCCAAATGTAAATAAATATGGTGAGGAGTATTCCTAGCTTGAACAACAAGAAAATCTATACACGGTAACGTGTTCAGTAGTGACATGAACTGCCTTGAATTCTTTGAGGTTCACTATGGTTTAATGGTTGATTTGCTAGATTAGAGCTAAGGAAGTCCTGGTTCAAATCCTGATTCATTTATGAAACTCACGGGTTAACCTTTGGACTAATTACTGTCTCTTAGCATCACAAGGTTGTTGAGAAGACAAAATGTGATGGAATGGAGAGGAACCAAGATCCCTTGACCTCCATGGGATGGGATATAAATGTAATAACTAAATACAGTAGTCTCAAGATATTTTGATCACCAAAATTGTGGTTAGTTTTGGAATTCTAGATTCAGTTTTCCTGGAGAAATTGGAGATACCAAATTTGTATTATTATTATTATTATTATTTTGCCTACTGTGGTGAGGCGAACTAGCAAGTCCATATTGGTGACCAAAGAATCAGTGTCACATTTTAAAGCCTTTGGAATCTCTATCAAGAAAATGAAAGAATTGCCAGCTGAATCCTTGTCCCAACCTTCTTTTGGTACTGTTCATAGTTTTGTCATGCTGCAACAGAGTGAAAATGACCTTGTGCTCATTAGTTTTGAAGCTACCTTCAGGGTTCTTAGCATCTGCAAACTGACAAGAGCTGCCAGTTTTCCAAACACAGTAGTTGCCAGTGAGCACATGGTTGGTAGTAGAACTGCCCTTCTAGAGATTAAAGAAATTGGCTCTACACATGGTTCTTCAGATACTGAGGTCTAGAATCCTGCCAGAAAGAAAGAAAGAAAGAGTCCAATCAACTATATAGAGATGAAATTCCATCTTTCTGTCCAAAGGTACCCATGTCAACTAACAAGTTTATTCAAAAATAGCAACAACAACAAAACATAAATAAGGCAAATATATTTTTAAATTTTAAGCCTCTGAAAATTAATGCCAGTGTATTGAATTATTGAATTCCACTCATTTTTAGTATCAAAATATTAGATTTAATGTGTCTTGAATGTTAGTGTTTCCTCTTTCCATATGTGCTCAGTAGTTTAGGTACTGAGACCCTACTTTGAATAGAGTCTAAAGTTAATAAAGAGGAGGGCTTTTTCTGTGGGGGTTCTCTTACTAAGGACCTCTAGGGAAACGTACCAGGCTTCCTCTGTTTTGGCATTTAATTGTTGTAAGCCGCCCCGATTGCGATGCAGAGGGGCGGGTTAAAATAAAATTTATTATTATTATTATTATTATTATTATTATTTAAGAAGCTGTAAAATGCCTTTTTTAAAAAATGAAGGAAACTGGGGTAATGAATTAATTCTACCCTTGCCACGTGACTGTTGCACATCATTTAATTTCTTGTGCATTAAACTGGATTTAATATATAGTGAGTCCTTGTTATCTGTTGGGCTTTGGTTCCAGGACACCTTGTGCAGAGAAAAATCCAGGGATATTCAAGTCCCATTAAATACAGAGTCCCTTACATAAAGTAGCAAAATCAAGACTTGCTTTTTGGAGAAAATATATATTCAAATGCAAAAAAAGCTATGTAACTCTTGAAGTCAGTGTGTGTGTATATATTCAAGCTGTGGATGGTTAAATCTATGGAGAAAGACTCTATGGATCTAGAGGGCTGATTGTATATCATAAAGCAAATGTAAAGCTGCCTTCTGCTCCACTTGAACCAAAAACTGGGATATTTCATTTAGAAAACAAAATGAAAATTATTATGCTGTCTTTTCAACTTCCCATAAATATAGCCACATTTATAACTTATTAGACTGTGTTAATGTTGCTAATTCTCTCCTTTGATCTATGTAAACACAATATACTGGCAATTTGGGACTTCTCAAAAAGTTGCAGCCTTCAGTCACCTACCTATAGTGGCCCTAAAGGTAAAGGTATTCCCAGTTGACAAGGTTGTCAAGTTGTGTCCAACCATAGGGGGCAGTGTTAATCTCCATTATTAAGCCGAAGAGCCAGCGTTGTCCAAAGAATGCTCTGTGGCCAGCATGATTGCACAGAACACTATTTATGGTGGCCCTTCAGAAGCTTAATAAATCTATTGTTTTCCTCATGCTTCAAGCTGCAAAATTATTGAGCAATGGGTGATTAGAATGCATGGCTAGATGGCTGCCTGTGGTTTACGTGAATCATGAGGTGTGTGGGCCTGGCACAAAGAGTGGTTTATAGTGGAGATAACCCTACTTTATCTGTGTCCTTTTTCATAGGCAGATCTACCAGAGTGCATTAGTAAAATACCAAACCTCTCAGCTTGTTAAACTACTCTCATTGCTGCTTGTTTAGTGAGCGATCACTGACAATTTATGGTTAGACATGCTTTGGGAACTCCTCATCAACCTAAGAATGGCATATTAACAAACCTCAGGTGAACTGTGTGTATAAAACATTTTGCTTGCTGGCCAGCATTGCTTTAAAATACATACACATGCAGAGAGAGAATGAGAGAGAGAGAAGAAAGGGCAATAGAGATTAACCAATGAGGTGTGTCATTGTTCAGCAGAGGAGACTAATTCACCTGCAATTATTTTGGGTTGGTCTTTTCTCTCTCTGAGCCATTAGGTAGGCATCTGGAGCAGCAGCGTGCAAGAGGAAACTCTTTTTGGTACTGATTTATTAGACAGTGATGGCTGTAAATAAATGTTTGTCTTGTCCAGTCTCCTCAAGTTGCAAGTGGGATCGTGTCAGCACCTAGGGCTTGTTGCCAGCTTTGCAAGGTGAAATAGTTTGCTAATTTCCTTAAATGTTATCCATGGTGCCCAGAGTAGCAGTTAGTTTCTTGTTCTATTGATCTGCCCTCTCTTAAGTGGCTCCTGGTTAAGAAAGGCTTTTTATGATTGTCTGCTGTGTGACTTGAGATGGTTTTTTATCAGCCACAATGTGCCAGTTGCCAGCAGCTGGAGACTGTGTGCTTGTATGAAATAATTTATTCATGCAAGATAATGCTCCTTAACATTTAACAGGTAATGAACGTGACATAAATTTCCTCCTTGCTTTTAACTTTTCCCTTTCCTCTTTTAATGTGCAAACAGGCAGCTCTGGTGCTCTAAATAATAAGTAATTTTTGGCCATCTGTCAAAAGGAAATTTCAATACAAATTTAAATTAATGGTGCCTGAAATTTTTTATAGCTCCTCTAAAAGCCTCTAATGTGCAGAAAATTCTGAATCTGCTGGTAGTAATTAGTGTAGCATGTAATGAGGATGTGGGCAACATTATGCAGCCCCAGTGTAACGTTTTGATATGGTAGCAAAAGTTTGATTTATACAAGGTTGTGGCTGGGTTTAATTGTGAGAGACGCTTTCAAGTGTTTTCTTGACGATACAGATTATTAAGCAGGGCAGATTTTAGAATAGCTCATAAAATGTAAATTTAGGTATTGCTGTAAGAATGAGATAATTAAGGTAACCTCCTTCAGTGGCACGAGAAGGAAAGAAACATGTCCGATTATATTTTCATAACTATATTTTTGAAAAGGTGCACTACAATCATTCTTTTCTAGATGTTGTCATTCAGTCTTTCGATCTCCTGGACCACTATCACCCTCCCTGCCCCATAATTCTCCCCAGGGTTAAGGATTCACTAGATCTAGGGAGCTAGATCAGTGCAGGTAAATGCATCCTTAGGCCTGAAGTGGTGAGCATCAGTGAGAAAATGGTGCAATATTGCCTTAGGTAATTGGGGGGAAAATGCACCTGAACTCCTCCCCCATCTTAGAAATCAAGATAGATCTATGAAACTTCAAATGGACTGACTTCAAGAGTTAGATTTTTTTGCACTTGAATAGCTCTTGTGTAATCTGCACTGCATTGCTTGCTGAAGTTATGGGCTTCTTTCCAGGTGATATCTGATGAAATGGATAATGGTAATTCAGGCTGGAATCATAAGCACACTTTCTAGAGAGTAAACAGCAGTGAGCTTTACTGGCTTTAATAGAGACAGGCATGGTTACACGTTAACCGTTGTTCCTACATTGGTCAGTTACATAAAGATACATCATATGAGCCACAGAACCACAGTCTCACTACTGGTCTGGCTGTGTAATTTCCTTCCTGTGTCCTCAACATCCATATCTGCATTGAGGAACCCTACACCAATAGATCTTTACTGGAAGACTGAACAGGTAGGAAAATCTGTGCACATGAACTTCTCAGGTTTGGACTCCACTCCTAACATGGGGTGGAGTGTGTGTCTTCAACAAGACCTCCACAGTGGAGCCCTCTGCTTATAAGTGACACATGGATGAGACTAAAACAGACAGTCTTATAGATGAAAGTATGTGAATTGTTGACTTCTCTGTAATTTTTGGGTTCTCCAAATTCTGGAGTGAAGCCAGAATAACTCTTGCTTTAATGAAACAGTTGTCCAAAACACACTGCAGAAATAATCCAGTTTGAGACCGCTTTTAGCTGCCCTGGCTCAGTGCTAGGAAATTTTAGGAATTTTAGTTTATTGTGGCACCAGAGATCTCTGACAGAGAAGGCTAAATGTCTCACAAAACTACAGTTCCCAGAATTCCCTAGCACTGAGCCAGTGCAGTTAAAGGGTCTCAAACTGGATTATTTCTGCAGTGTGTTTTGGACCAGTGTTGTGCAGTAGGAATAAGTAGAGTGGAACCAGTCTAGATGGGGACTGGGTTAGTTGTTATCGTTGTTGCCGTCCTCATTGTCATCGTCATCATAATTATTTGTATCCTTCCTTCCTCCCAAAATAGGGAGTCAAGGGCAACTTGCAGTCTAAAAGAGCAATACAATTAAAAACATGAAAAAGTGAAAAATACAATTAAATTAGTCACATTATTAAAATACTTCAGATCTCTAGTTAAAAATATAAATAGAATTAAAAAGTTTAAGCTCAGCTTGAAACAATACAACACCTCCAGTCTGTTCTTTTAAAACTTTCTGCATTAAAAGCCTGTCAAGATAGAAAGGTTTTTGCCTGCCAATGGATGGACAGCAGAGATGGGGCCATTTTGGTCTCCCTAGGAAGGGAGTTCCAGAGTCTAGAGCAGGGGTAGGCAACCTTTCCCCTTTAAGGGCCGAGGGACTTCAGCTCCCAGAAGCCTCAGCCATGTTGACCAATAGTCCCATGTTAGCCAATAGCTCCTGGGATTCTGGGAGCTAAAGTCCTCGGCCCTTAAAGGGGAAAGGTTGCCTACCCCTGGTCTAGAGTCAGCCACCAAGTAGACTCTTATTCACACACACCCCTAACCGCTTGTGAAAGTGATGGAACTGAGAGAAGAGCCTCTCCTGATGATCTCTCATCTCTTGATGATTTTATGCATTAATAACCCACCTTCCCCCCCCCCAAACTGGAGCTATAGGCAGTTTACCCTGTGCTGGGCTTTCAATTTGGATCAGGGGTCGGCAACCTACGGGCCGCGGGCCGCACCCGGCCCGCGGACCCCCACTGGCCAGCCCCCACCGACCCCTGCCGCCACGCGCTCCCGCCGCCGCAAGTGTCGCAGCCACTATTTTGTTTGTCAAAATGGCAAACACGAGTCATTTGCGCATGCGCAGTACTGCTGCGCATGCGCAAGGCCACGAGTGGGGGCCTTCCAAAATGACGTCTACATCGTGCACGCATGTGCGTGCAACGCAAGCACCATTTTGGAAAGCCCACGCCAGCTGCGCAGCCGCCTTCCATTTTGGAAGGCCCCCTCCGCCGCTGCGGACAAATTCGCCCACCGTGGGTGCGGAGGGGCCTTTAGAAGGCCCAGGGAAGCCCTCCCTGTGGCTGCTGTGGGCTAATTCACCTGCCGCAGCCGCTTCCCTGGGCCTTGGAAAGGCCCCCTTGCCACTGCTGCAGGCGAATTTGCCCGCCACGGGTGTGGTGGGGCCTTTAGAAGGCCCAGGGAAGCCCCCCCATGGCTGCTGTGGGCAAATTTGCCTGCCGCAGCCGCTTCCCTGGGCCTTCTAAGGGCCCCCCTGCTGCTGCTGCAGGCGAATTCGCCCGCTGCGGTTGCAGAGGGGCCCTTAGAAGGCCCAGGGAAGCCCCTCCCCCCCCCCCCCCCCCCCGTGTGGGGGGCCCTTCCAAAATGGCAGCTGTGTCGTGCGCATTCACGCACGGGGGACAAGTGCGTGTACCTCCGGCCCCCCGCGCCATCCCCCCCGGCCCCCCGGCAACAAAGGTTGCTGACCCCTGATCTGGATTGATCTTCCTGTATTTCAAAGAAAAACAGGGGAAATTTAAATATGTATTTAAAGTAATGTCTACTTTGATCCCAGCTGATGGAACCTGAAAACAGTTATGTGGCTATTTCCACCCTAACTTGGAAGTTGATAGGAGTTCAGAGTAGTGTTCCCAGGATCATTTTTCATAAAGAGAGCCTGTGTGACTTACCTTTTGTTTCAAATCGGTCCATTTCTCCAGGGTTCCATGTTTTTGTTTTGATTTTTTGGGGTAGAATGAAAAGGGGAAGTGAGGTGAACTCACTATAGTGCTTATTAGAAATCTTTATAGTTACCAGCTGGTGGGCTTAGGAGCTGTGAAGGATGTAACAGGTGCTGTAATTTGAGTAAATGTGTTATAATGGGTTGTGGAGCAGATGCATACATATCTTTGGGGCAGAGTTGGTCTTCAGGTGGTAGAACATGAATAGACTGATGTGACTGGATGAGACGGACTTGCTTGTTTGCAATCACTTCTAGTAACTGCTAAGGTGAAACAAATATTAATTAACAGGGCCGTGCTCCTTGGCTTAGTCTGTCTTAAGTTGTTGATCTTGTTTTTGTTTTTTTTCTTTATAACACCATTTCTTCTTCGTGGTCTTTGCGAATCACACAAATGGGTTTTATCTGCGCATGCGCATCTAGAACCCATTTGTGTGAATTCGCAGATGACCACTTGAAGAAATACTGTTACAGGTAAGTAACCTGCCCTCCTCCTTCTTGGGTCAGGAACATTTTATGCATATATCTTTGCATATTTAAATTGGGAGATCAACCTTATACTCTAGTAAAGGCCTTCTGATGTACTTTCCCTCTCCCAGTCCAGCTCACACTCTCAGTCAAATCTTTATTTTTCTATAATTGGTCCACACTTACTATGCTTCTAATGTAGCCATTTTGTATATTTTAATCCATCGTGGAACACTCATTTAAGAATAACAGCATACATTCTTGTTGTTTTTTTTGGGGGGGGGGATTTTTTTGCCTATTCTCAAATGCTTAGTTTACGAGATCTTTGGCTGTTTAATGATTTAGAGAAACTTGAATCTTCTTTCTCCAGATGTTCTAGTTACCCAGGAGGCAAATTTTTTACATGGTTATAAGCTCCAATGTTGAACAGGCGTGTCAGATGTATTCAATTAGAATAGAATGTGATGTTTGCCACAAGGGACTGCGGTATAAAGTGGATTTGTGTCTGAGCTGTTTCACTTTAAACCCAAGATGAGCAAAGAGTGGGCCTCCTGCTGTTGTTGGACTGCAACTCCCATCATCCCTAACCAGTGATGAGGAATGCTAAGAATTACAGTCAAGTGTTTGCTCACTCCTGCTTTAAACCATGTGGGTTCACATCATTCAGTAGCCCTGTCAAGAGAAAGCAAGATGTCAGATAGCAAACATCTAGAATAATCTGTTCCCTCATATGCTGTCTTTCTATATGTGGGAAATACATTTTGTATAGAGAAGTCAAATGAGCTCCTGCCTACAGTTTGAAGTTGTGCAGATCAAGCCACAGTGAAGCCAAGCCACCTTTGTAAGCACTAGGTATATGAATTGTAGAATAAAATGGGCTGCTGGTAGTCATTTGAAATGTCTGAGGACTGGTCCAATTCCAACTTCCCCAATCTTCTAATCCAATCCATTGATCCCTAGTATATTTCAGAGAAGGAAAAGGCAAAGAGGAATTATTGAACAGGGTGGTTTGAGATTTTCCAAGCTCTCATACATTTTACTGTCACAATCAGCTTTTATGTGTTGGTACAGTGCACCCACACCAAGCGTGGGCTTGCCATCCAGTTTGAGCTTCCACGGACAGCAAGCCCTAGCTTTCTTAATGGGCGCGCAGACACACGGCGGTGCGAGCAGGAGTGCACACCCATTGGGAAGAACAGGACTTAAGGTCCTGTGTTTTTTACTATCTGCAGGGGGATCCGGAACAGATAAACCCTGCAGATAGCAAAGGCGCACTGTATTAAGAAGTGCCAGGTTGGCAGTTTGAGACTCAAGTGCTGTGTGATGGAGTGAGCTCTATAGTTAGAAGTAAGCAACCTGTCCTCTTTCTGGTTCTCTTGCTGACTACACTGTAGTGTAGTCACAGCACTGCAATTCCCTTTTAACTGCTGTGGCAACATCCTATGGAATACTGGGATTTGTAGTTTAAAATTGTTAGAGAGCTCCAATGCCTTTACAAATGATAGGATTCCATACGATGCTGCCATTAAGGTTAACGTGGAATCATAATGCTGTATTTGTATAGTGTGAAAGTGTCCCTAAATTCGAGGATAATAACTTGATTGTGGGAGAAAGTGAAACTGCCAAATGCAGCCATTTTAAAATTTTATTGAAGCTGAATTTTGGTCACCTCTCTGCTGTAAAAAAAAATCTACATTTTCTCTCTGAAACTGATCAGTTCTAACTTAATTATCAATGTTTTTTTTAAAAAACTGCAGTAATTTTTTTGCAATCTGAAACCCCATCAGGTTAATATATTATATTAATCTACTTAACAAGATATTTCAGGAATGTGATATTAAAACAGATATGTTCCATCCATTATTTCTTTTAAGGAGCATTCCTCCTGCTTCTACCCCACTGCTCACTATGCAAGGCTACAATGGCAGAAAAGTTTTACACTAAGTGTGTCAGAAAGAGCAACACATTAGCATTTAATAGATCAGTTGAGGTTGGCAGTTAAAATGGCTCTCTGATTTAAAGGATGACATAAAGTTCTGAAATACTGTCCCTGGAAACACTATGAGGCTAAAGAAAACCTGGAGGTCTATCATCAGAAGCCTGTTTCTCAATGAGTTGGTGAAACTTAATTGTGGAAAAACTAGTGGTTTCCATATTTGCTTATTTTGTTGTCACATGCAAGAATGAAAAATATCAAAGTGTTTTACCTCGAGGTTAGATTACAAGAATTTTGGGGTTTGTTTCAATAATGTTTCACATTTTGGAACCTGTGTGTGATAATGTTGGGGGGGGGGTTGGACAAACAGGCTAGAATTCCTCCTTAATGTGTCCTGTTAACCAGAAGCAAGTGGGAATTTTCTCTTTGTTCTCACCGTTTCCCTCTTCCTGGGTTGTAGAAAGTTGCCAGTAATCCAACTTCCTCTATGGATGTCTCCGACACATGTCAAAAATGCAGCCCCATAGGTGTGCCAAATGCATAGGGCTATACCATCCATTATCTCTCCTAATTCTGTGGGGTTAAAATGGGGATGGTTCCATATCAGAATTGGTAATCAGCCATGTATCAGGAGATAGTAGCTGTTTAGAGAAAGTAACCAGTTCGTAATATTTATGTTTTCTCCATCATCCATTATCGCTAAACTTTATGAAGCATCTTAATTTAAAACCTATAGTTACGGTATGTATTTGATAATTGAGGGAAAACCCCCATATACAAAACAGCGTTTTCATGCCTTTCATTTTGACCAAGAGAAGATAAGGGGAAAACAAGCTGAACACTTGAGTGATTGGGGTAGATGGTAGTTGCCGCCTCCACTGGAAATTTATCCTGCAGCTCTTAGAGTTTCTTTTTTTCTTAACAGCTATGATGAACTGAGAGATGGGTGGGAAGTTTGAGTGGGAGTTGGCAGACCGCTCTTGCCTTTAAGGCAGCTAAGTACTTTTCATACCCATGTCTGGGCTGTTCCATCTAAAATTGCAAGTAGCAGCTCAAAGAATAAAAAGAGCCAACTTTTTTTTTTTAATATCCACAGTTAAACATAGATCAGGGAGAAGAATATGGATATAACCTTCTCTCTGACTTGTTGATTACTTATAAAAGCAAAAAACCATTCTGAGCAGCTTCTGCCATTTTGAAAGGCATAGTAAAAGTCCAGACTTACCCATTTTAGTGAGAACTAGGGCAAGGTTCTATTTCTTTCAGGAAAATACAGCTTTTCTCTTGGTTTATTGGTTGTGCTCCGTTGGCAAAAGGAAAGTTTCTCCTCCTACAAATAGTATGGAATTATTACTTCTATCCTTAGCTCAAGAGCATGACAAACTGATTCATTTAAGGGCCACATCAGATGACTGACTCCACGTCAGTCTTCCTGCAGAAGGTTTGTTGAATTTTTAATCATACTTTTGGCTTGTTCAGTAGGAGGGAATTACCAGTGTGGATTGAGGGCTCGGGACAGCATTCTCTTAATTATATGACTTATCTCAATTGCTTGGATTTACTAACTTCTGATTGTAGAGAAGAAACTACAAAAAGCAGTCTTATATCAAGTCAGACTATTTTAACGTGGTGTTGTCTATGTGAGCTGTATTGAGTTCCGAAGGCTTCAGGCATTGGTCTTCCCCAACTGTTCCCGGACATGCTAGTGATTGAATGTGGAATTCTTGAATTCAGAGCATGTGCAATGGGTAGTTCTGTTTTCCTTCATTGTCACTGTTTATTACTTGGTAAGATCATTCCAGGTATTTTTGTAGTTAACTGCCTTCAAGCAGTTTTGATCTATGGTGACCCTATAAATGAGAGACCTCCAAGTCACCCTATCCTCAACCACCCTGGCTTCTCTTGATTAAATCTGTCCATCTGGAATTCTTCCTCTTTTCTTGTTGCCCCCAGCTTTACCAAGCATTATAGTCTCTTCTAGTGAGTCCTTTCTTCTCATGATATGGCCAAAATACGACAGCCTCAGTAGGGAGAGTCTGGGCCTGATTTGCTTTAACACCCCCGCCCCCCCCCGCCCCCCGCATGTCACAACACTACTGTAAAATATGTTATAAATATTAAATGCTCTTGAGATTTTAGAAGAAAATTGATAAATCTATATTCCCTCACAGAAACTAACTGTTTATTATTTGGTAACATAATTCCAGGTAAACCCAGCAAAGGGGAATGTTATAAGACTTCACAAGGTTATTTGTGTTTTTTTGGAAAACTGATATGTCCATTGTTAAATCCTTGTGTTATTTTTGTTTTGAAAGGAGAAAAGTGGGACAACTGGTAGATATCCGCTTCGAAAAATCTGACAAGAAATTTAAGCTCGCTTCCTCTTCAGCTTTTTATATGCCTGATTCTTTTAATTAGGCTAAACAAACACATACATCTTGGGTGACCCATTGCTTATAGCAATTTTTGAAGTTCTGTTTTCTGAAGCAACATTTGGCCTTTTGAAAAAACAAAATAAAATTGGAAATGCTAATGTTTTTTCTTCTTCTAGCCAACTAAGGGAAGAAAATAAAAATGTCACCATGGAAACAAAGCTGTTTTCTAGATGGCTTCCTAAGATATGCCTGAACTAGAAGCAGATGCCTGATTTGAGAATCTTGCATCCTTCAATGTAAACAAATAACTTCTAGGCAGGTGTTGGAAATAATATGGAAATCCTATTAAGGGGCCCTGAGTTCCTGTCAGTCAGGAAGCCCCTGCCACAAAAGGGCTGGTTGTCTGAAGAAAAGAGACAGAGTAAATTCTCATTAGGCTTTAGCTTTCCCAGGAAATGATTGTCTCTGCATGTTATTTCTTCTGTGAATCTGAATGTAAGCTGTTTCTTCTATTGATCTATTCTGCTAGCCCTCTCTTTTCTTTCTCTGTCCTGTCTCCCCCACCTCCTTTTTTCTTTTTTTTCTTTTTTGGATTAACACTTGATATGTGCTGCCAGTCTAAGAGTCCTGACATTTGTGATTTTAACCCCTAGCCTTCTCAAGCAAGAAGCAAAAAGGGCCAAACAAAACCTCATTAGTCTTAAGCATTTGCTGGCCTATTGAGTTTGAACAAACAAATTAAAGAGGAGTAGAAAGGTTCTGGGGGAATTCACTAGCCTAGGTTGTCTGTCTGTGTGTGCATGCGTGTGTGTGCATCTTCAAGTCACTCGTCAACTTCTGGTGAAGATTTATATACATTATATGCTCCCAAAGACTGTTAATGTTCAGCATTCAAGGAACCAAACATTTCTTCCCAGCGTAGGCAAAGTTTGAAGCAAAAAGTCGGCTTGGTTTTGGATTAATTATTACCTTACTTAGATAAGATGGCTTCTTTTCCTTCTATAGGATCTGGATAGGTGTCTATGTTTTTAGGGTGGAAAAAATATGGGATTTCTAGATTGAATAAACATGGCAGTGTTGGGTGTTTTGTATATTAGTTTGCATATGAATGTTGTCGCAGGCCTGTCTAAAACTAACCTCAGGAAATGTGCCCACATACCTTGCATTTGGCAGCTGAATATCTTTCCCACCCTGTTTATGTGGTGGGGCAAGGAGGGGCAGGGGTGCCATGGCTGTGCATAGCAATGTGCTTAATAATACTCGGAGGGTTAAATGTGGATAAACACAAAACAAGGCTTCTGAAAAAGCCTTGCTATTATCATGCAGCATTTCTCGGACTACAGTCCCCGAGACGCACTTCATAAAGCCAATAAAGCGCACACTGGTGGTCTCCTGTTGCCCTAGCAACGGGCCATAGGGCACAGTGTATGTGAAATGCATGAACATCTGTGAATTAATCTTTTTTAGTTTGTTCTTTTCTTGGCACTGATTGGGCCACTCTGGCTTGCGCTTGTGACATTGCGTGAGGAGGGATAAGCTGAAGAGTTCCCCTGGGCCCTGCCCTAAGTGGTTGGCAGAATGGAAAGTGAAGTGAGATTTATCCAGGCAGTGCTTTCAGTAGTTGAGGGATTTGGTCTGACAGCCCTCTCGGTGGGACGTTATTAGCTTACTTTCTGCTGCGTTGGGGAAATGAATAAAAAAATTTCTAGTAAATCTAGGCATTATTGGGTTTATTGGTCTGCCACGACAGAATAATCTGAGGAGAAAATTGAAATAATCGCTTGTGTTTATACTACAGTTTACTGGACCTTACCACTCCTCTGCTCGGCTCTTATTGGGTTAGGATGAAAGGGAAAAGGGTTTTAGAACAAATCCAATGGAAACACGAAAGGAGGAGGGACCTGCACCACTGTTCTGTTAGAATTTGGGGATATTTTCTGAGATCTTTAAATACGGGAACCCAAAAAGCGGTGGTGGGTATTGTTTTGTTGTTGTTGAAACTGAACTGTTACATTTAATAATTGCAAAGCATCGTATCAGCATTGGCTTCTCAGATGAGTCTGAGTATTGATATGTAGTGCTTCTCTCCCCCGGTACCCCTTGGGCACACTACAACGTAGATTTTCTGTTCAGCTCCTAATGTCAATACCAGATGCTCACTTGTAAACTGCTTGGCTTATCCTTGTTGTTTTCCACTGTGTTTCTGAGAGGACTGTAGGGGGAACACTGTGTACGTCATATAATCAGTTAATGCTGTGTGCAGTCGGTATCTTAATGAAGTGAAATACTACTTTAATCTGCTAATTGCATTAAGAGGGCAACAGATTGCTTCATATTTCCCCTTCCTTTTGAGCTATGAGCTTATCAAAGAATACTGAGGTGCTTTTAAGTGAGGCATATTACATCCAGTCAGCCCTTCACCATTTGTATCCAAATATTAACTGATTGCAGTCATACCTCCCTGGCTTTTCGGCATTTCTCTTGAGAGGGAAGTATGTTCATACAAATGTTCTTATTTGCATAAAAAACAAGGGGGACAGATAACAGTTGCACTGCAGTTTATAATACATGTGTATTGGCTTGCAAGAATGTACCGTGCTCTTGAATGGGTCTGACACCCTATAACACGTTAAACATTGGAAAGGATTATGGAAACTGGAATCTAACTGCACCTGGAGGCCACAGGTTCTTAACATCTGGACAGGGCAGCAATAGACCCTTGTGAGGAGTTAGCTAACACATTTTGGTACGGTTGCAACTTCAAAAGTAACACCACTCATATTTGTTTCCCGTGTTTTAGCCACAGTGATCTATAAGACAATTGTATTGATCCTGTGAGTCATATGTCTTGTTTAACAATATTGGGCCACAGATGGTTTTAAGCTTGTGTGCTTGCTTGCTGCACCAAATCATTTTAGTGGCGATGGGTGTGCCTTTTGTTTTAAATGGCTAGCCTCAGATTTTTGTTTTGTTTTGCTTTATTCTACTCTTAGTAATTTTTATTTATTTCTGTTTTACTCTTAGCTGCCTTCAGCCATTTTAATTCAGGATACAAAATACTGTATTTCAAATAAATAAATGTCTGGGGTTCTGTGGATAAATGGTGAGCAAAACGTGTTTATTCTTCCTTATTCACATAGAACTTACTTGAGGATACTAATATGCCATAAAAGAAATTAATACAGTAAAAACAAAAGATTAGGAGCAACAACATACTTAAATCACTACATTAAAAGAGGGGGGGATGGAGGACTGTGTATCACCAAGCATCGCTGATGTCCAAAATGGCTTGGGAAAATAAACAAATTATCCACCTCACACTGAAAAGGACATTAGGTTGAGCATCCAGTGACCCTTTTGGGGGAGAAGATTTTACAAATAGGAAGTCATGCCCACCAAGCCTTTTTCACTGATTGTCACCCATTTAGCAGATGAGGAGAGGACAAAAAAAGCCTCCAGTTACAAGTTCAGTACATGGAAAGGAGGATATGAGGGATGCATTTTTGCAGGTGCCTATATCCTTAGATATGAGTACTTTAACAGTCTGGGGTTGGAGGTATGTCATCTCAGAGCTCTGCTGCATATTGCTTTCAAGTGAGATATTCAAATGACTACTACCTAGTCATCTTTTCCATATGTTGCTGAGGGAGATATGATAGCCTGAAAAAAATCAGCCTAGTCCTTCCATTGCAACAAACAATCTAATCTCAGTAATTAAATTGAGTTTTAGGATATTCTCAGATTGTAGGTAGTGGCCCATATGATAAAGCACAGAGTTCCGTGTAGTGCTAGCTTTATAGTAAAATTGAAATATATTAAAAAGATAAGTCACACAACATAGTGGCTTATCTTTGGCTAGGCAAAAGGAACTTACACCATCCTTAAGACCAGGTGTAGGCAACCTTTTTGAGCCGGGGGCCGGGTTGCTGTCCCTCAGACAATTGGGGGGGCCAAAGCACCAAAAATAAAAAAAAAATATTTTTTTTAAAAAAATTAAATAAAAAAAGCCCCAAAAAAGCCATGGCAAAACCCCTGTGGAGATTTTGCCAAGAAAACCCCAAGAACAACTAATAACAACAATAATCAATATCATCATGGCGGGCGGCGGCGGCAGGGGGCGACCTTAGGTTGCCTACCCCTGCTTAAGACTAACCAAGAAAAAGAAGTTTGTAGCATAAGCTTTTGTAGACTATATCTATGGCTAGTTTACTTGGTTGTGAGTTCCTAGCTTAAGCCAAACAGGACACTGTAGTTTAATGATGTGTTTTAGAAAACCTTGTGCATATTTTCCCTTCATTGTGGTTTTAATGTTAAATACCTCATTGTGATATTAACTGCCTGCCCTCTCCAATACTAGCGTTATATTCTCTGAAATGATCAATTGGCATAATTTTTTTGCTTACAAGTTAATTCTATAGAAGTGCTCTCCTATTCTTGTTATGCAGAAGAATTTTTGTTTCAGTGAATTCCAGAATGTATTTAATAAATTCTGTGTCCTCAAGGTGCAAAATGTCCTTTGTAGTAGAAGTATTTCTATATGTCCATTTAAAATAAATTAATTAAAAGGATAGTAAATTCTTATATGTTTATTCCTTATATGTCCTACTTTTACTTCAAGAAGATCTTAGTATGTGCAGAACGGCAGTTAGTTTCTTCTCAAAATTTTCAGTTTTTAGCTTCTACTTAAAATGTAAAAGGAAGCCATATACCTCTATATATGTCATCACAGATACAGTCAGTCTATAGTGACATACACAGGAGGCCCACAAAAGATGAAAATCCATACTTTTCTCTTAAAAGGTGAGTTTTGAAGCATATATGTTTCCCTGTGTTTCTTGCTGCAAAGCTTTTAACCACTATAGAGTAGGTCTTAAAAATACTACCATGCTGTTGAAAACAGACCAAGCTGTTTTGTAAGCAGCAACGAGATTACTGTTACTGACTGGGAATCAGTAAAATTTGTTCCCAGATCTTTCCTGTAACAATCATTAATCACTCAATTACTCTCTTGCTATTTGCAACATATTGAAGATGTTAAATCTGTCCTGGGGCTACTTGATGTTTATCAGTCCCCCAACAGATCTTGGCCATATGAGAGTATTGAGGAATGCAAGCTAGGATTTGCATGTTAATCGGTAGCTTCTAGGAACTAGCCATAAGTCTGCCTAAATACCCCAAAGGCACCAGATCCTATGTGATCTTGGAAGCTAAGCAGGGTAAGCTCTGGTTAATACTTGGATGGGAGACCATTGACGAATACCAGGGGTTATAGGTTATATTTCAGAGGCAGGAATTAGCAAAGCCACCTCTGGGTATTCTTTGCCTAACAAAATTATTTGGAAATTAATGGGGTCACCATACATTGACAAACAACTTGAAAGCACACAAGGGGATAGCCATGCTTCAGGATTTCATAATAGCTCTAGAAGATATTAACTTCAGTGAATGCAGCTTCTGCCATATTTTCCAAATAATCAATTTGTGGAATTAAAACCCAGGGGCCCTTTTATACAACATAGCATTTGGATTCCAATTTAATTGCCATAGTTCCATCTTGTGAAATCCTAGTGCAAAACTGTTTTATTCAGTTTTATGAGCCATTTATAATTGTCTACCAGAAAGTTGTAGTGCCTCCCAGTACTACAAAAGATACTTCCATAACATGCACCCATAGCAGTTAAAGTACTCAAAATACTGTAATTGTGTAGTGTGAAAGGCCTTCCACCATGTTGTGTGTATTCTAACTGTTTTGACAAAGTACCCACATCATCCATCCCCACGACAGTTTTGCACTAGGAGTAAGGATTAAACTGTAGAAATAAATACGTCCATTGAACTGTGTTAACATTTACATTTGGCTTTTGAAACTCTAATAATTTTGCTTTGGTTGTTTGGACATCCAAATATAAACTACCGTACTTGTTTGATCATTACTACTTTCTCGCATTCTCCTTGACAGAACACATACTATATATGCACATTCTCTGGCATCTCAGATACTGCCAGGGAATGTTCCTTCCTGTATCTGTAGAGATAAATACTGATCTAAGGGCCTTTCTAGATTGCCAAAAATAATGCAGCTTGAGGCCACTTTAACTGTCCTGGCTCAGTCCTAAGGAATCATGGGAACTATAGTTTATTGTGGCACCAGAGCTCTCTGACAGAGAAGGCTCAATGTCCCAGAAAAAAAAACAACAGTTCTCATGATTCCCTAGCACTGAGTCAGGGCAGTTAAAAGTGGCCTCAAGCTGCATTATTTCTTGGCCTAAGTGAACCAAGGTTCTGACTAGACACAACATAGCTTACCACGCTCCTGTTCCATGTTTTCTCTCTTCTTTTCTGTCCCTACTTCCTTCCCAAAATGGGCTGCAATACCTGTAAATGAGATTTCTACCAAGAAAGTTCATCAGCTTGAGGGTAGTTTCTGTGTATAGCAAAGGACTGTTCTGAGGTGTGTTCTTCAAGAGGGACAGCCCAAACTGCAGTATCCTTTGTGAGTTGCTCCTTGATTTATTAAGAGTAGACCCACACCAATCAGTATTTTTATATATTGATTTCTTTAGCTCTTCTCTATGAGTATACCTAGATCTAATGGATGCAAACAGCTGTTTGGGGGGAGAAAAATGTGTGTAGTCATTACAGCAATTTCTAAAATGTATGATAATTCTACTGGGGCAGGGTCAATGGATCTTCTGTGCAAATGTTCTGTCTTTGGCCATAATTAGCATTTTAAGACGGCAAAACTCTAAAACAAATAGCATCTGTCCATAAGTCCAATTATCCTTTGTTGCTATTGCCAAACCTTCTATGATGGAGTTCTGTTGAAGATTTTATGACATGACTTATTAAAAAAGCATGTTTAGTCCTGTGTTCACACCCAAATTATGCTGCCCAGCATCAAAGTATGTTGCAATGGAAACTCTAATGCATAGTTATTGCTTTTCCCCTCAATAAAATGCTTATGTGAAATAAATGTACATGTTTTCATTTTAGCTATTAATGATTAAACTAGTGTCCATTCCTGATCACAGAAGCAGTGATTGTAGGGTAGACACAGGCCTTTCCTGTGCAGAACCCCTTGCTTATCCCGACAACAGCCTGCTGTGACATTTTCAACTATTTCGCAGATAAAATCTCTCAGATAAGAGCCAACTTGACACCGAGATTATAGCAGAAGTGACTGATGAGTTGTCCAGTAAACCCATTTGTAAGATTAGACTGGATCAGTTCGAGTGAGTACTGAGGACGTGGACAAGATCCTTGAAAAAGTGAAGAAGACAACGTGCTCCCTGAATTCCTGCCCTTCTTGGCTGGTCATCCAGGGGGGTGATGCCTTGATGGCTTTTCTTAAAAAGGTCATCAACTCATCCCATAGGGAAGGAATCGTTCCATCAAGTCTAAAGGAGGCGGTCATTAGACCACTCCTAAAGAAACCTCCCCTGGATCTGAAAATTACAGACCAGTCTCCCATTTACTATTTTTGAGCAAAGTGATCGAGTGAGCCGTTTCCTTTCAACTCCAAACGAACTTGGATGAATCCGATTTTCTAGATCCATTTCAAACTGACTTCAGACCTGGATATAGGGTGGAGACTGCCATGGTCGCTCTGGCAGATGACCTGCGCCTTAGCACCAATAGGAGGAGTGTGACCCAGTTGGTTCTTTTGGACCTCTCAGCGGCTTTTGATACGATAGATCATGACATCCTCCTGGAACGCCTGAGAGTTAGGAATTGGAGGCACTGTACTTCAGTGGTTTCATTCCTTCCTCTCAGGCCAGAGGGTGTCACTCGGGGACAGCTGCTCCTCAAAAACGCAGCTAAAATGTGGTGTCCCGCAGGGCGCCATTCTGTCCCCGATGTTATTTAACATATATATGAAGCTGCTGGGAGAGATCATCAGGAGACATGGGGCTGGGTGTTCCCAAATATATTTCTCCATGTCTCGGTCAACTGCTAAGACGGCAGATGGCAGTTCTCCCCTCAATCAATGTCTTGAAGCTGTAATGGACTGGATGAGGAAAAACGATTCAAGCTGAATCCAGACAAAATGGAAGTACTTACAATAGGGGCCCCCAAACCAAGTATTGGGTTGCAACCTCCAGTCCTGGGCAGGGTCATGCTCTCCACTAAGGACTGTGTTCGCAGTCTGGAGGTGCTCCTAGACTTGTCGCTTCACATGACAGATCAGGTCAGTGCGACAGTCAGGAATGCCTGTTATCAGCTTCGGCTGATACGCCAGCTGTGCCCTTTCCTGGAAGTAAGGGACCTAGAAACTGTAGTACATGCACTGGTAACCTCACGACTCAACTTCTGCAGTGCACTCTACATGGGGCTACCCTTATACCTAACTCAGAAACTACAGCTAGTACAAAATATGGCACCTAGGTTGATCACCGGAACATCAAGGAGTGATCATATTACACCGGTTTTAAAATCCCTCCACTGCCTGCCTATTGGTTTCCGAGCACAGTATAAGGTGTTGGTGATGACCTTTAAAGCCCTACATGGCCTGGGTCCAACCTACCTAAGGGATCGCCTGCTTCCATATAATTTGCCCCACGCCCTGGGAGGAAGCTGCTTCAACTGATAAAAACTAGGTTGACGGCGACCTCCCATTCTCTGCCACTGCTCCCAGATTGTGGAAACGCCTTGCCGGAAGAGATCCGTCAGATAACCAGCTTAGAAGGCTTTTAAAAAGCCGTTAAGACGGATCTCTTCCGACAGGCCTACCCGGAATAAACTACTCATTTAGCTTGATCTCCCCTCGCCATATTTCCTCCCATATCCCCAGAGTGCCTATTGTTTTTAACTTTGTTTATGGTTTTAATCTCTGGTTTTAAATGACATCTGAATTTAGTGTACTTTTAAGGGGGGTTAGTGTGTTTATTTATATGATTTGTTGATTACTGTGGGAATAGATTTTGTGTTGTTTTAATTTAGATGTAAGCCACCTTGACAGTTACAGCAAAAGGCAGGGTATAAATAATAATAATAATAAATAATAATAATAATAATAATAATAATAATAATAATAATAGTAATTGGGTGTCAGAGACTGCGTCCAGGACAATGATACATGTCCAGAAATATAATTATACTTTCCCTGGTTCTTACAAGTTAAACTAGAATAATTAGATTTTTAGACCCTGTTTTTAATATTTGGATTCCTGATCACTTGCCTGTAGTACAAAACTCTCTTTTGAAACCATTAAAAGGGTGGCGGCGGCTGCATACTGCTGTGGAAAACAGCATCCATTATATCCTTGAATATCTCAAAACTATGGAACCAATAATTGATTGTTACATTTTATGCATTATCAGAATTCACATGTGTGAATTAACACTCTTCACATTTATCAGTACCTAGAAAGAATACAGATGACAAACATAGGCCTAGGGATTCAGTTTCTGTCTAAATGGTGCAGAAAATTTTACCAGTCTTTTGTACCCATTCAGACTTCTGGGAAAGTAAAGTGAGAAGATTATTCTTTTGCAATAGGTGGAAGGTGCAAATGCCTGCCTCCCGAACATTGTCATAAATTACCAGTTGATAAATTAATGTACAGACAACTTTTACCAAGAGTTTGCTTTTAAGCATGTTTTCATGACCACATAGGAAATTTTTAATCTGCAATGTCTGAGTGGTGAAGATCATTTTACAGTGGGCCCTTGATATTCCATGCCCCCCTGGGGATACCAAAATCCATGGATGCTCAAGTCCCATTATGTACAGCTGCATAGTAAAATGCTGACCTTATTAAAAATGGCAAAATCAAGGTTTGCTTTTTGGAATTGTTTTTGGGGGGGAGGGGCAAATATTTTCAAACCATAGATTGTGGAATCTGTGGATGCAGAATGCATGGATACAGCCGGCTGTACTTATTGACTGTTTTCTGATTGAGTGTGAATATTGGGCAAATATTTGTACGATTTAGTAGTGCAGGGTTTTTCAGCTAATGTTATTCAAGGCTTCCTCCAGGATAAAGGCTATGGTAGTGTGATGGTATCTCATAGAGGTTTTTATTTTGTTATTTTTTTGTCTTCCCTCCAAAGGAGTACAATATGCTGCATATCATTTCCCCTCTTCATGGGTGTTTGTGTGTGAGAGAGAGAAAAGATGTGTGTGTTTCTAATGTATGTTACATTCGTGCATACCATGGTAACTTACCATTTATTAAATGTATATTTGTTTTTATCTTGTTTGTTTGGAGTAGAATCCTGGGGTATCAGTCCCTTTTAGAGAAAGCTGGAGATGGAATTTGTTAGAGGTAGTTTTCTTCAGCTGTGTTTATTTAGTGAAATGCATTGAATCTCTACTAAGAATGATTTTTCCAACATAAAAGGTAAGCAAATGGCATTAAACCTATGTATCTGAAACCTTTACTTGTTATATATAAATATATATTCTAAACATGCATTTAGGTATCTGAGCTTCTAACCCATTAGGAAAGTTTGGGGGTGAGGAGCAGTATGGAGTTGGGACTAACCAACATCTTGGTCAAAAGGGAAGGGGAGGAAGTGAAAGGGGGAGTCTCTGTGTGACCATAGATACCTGGGAGTTGTTAGGGTCACATGAGGCTGGTGGTCTTGTTATACTTTTTACACTGATCATCAATACCTAACCATTACAATTTATGTTTGATCAAAAGGAAAACCTTAGAGACTGGGTGGTTCACAGAGACTCTTTCCTCTCATTTTCTCCTTTTCTCCTGTTCCCTTTTGACCAAGATGGTGGTGTGGTGGCAGCCTGTGAGTGAGATAGTGGTGTCATTGTGCCAAGGCACGTAAAGGGGGATATGGGCTGGGGCTGTTGGTGGGAAGGAAGACAGGAGGAGTAGGAGGACAAGCTGCTTCTGACTCCAGCCCAGCCCAGCCCAGCTCAGCCCAGCCCTTCTCCTTCTCTTCCTTCTCCTTAAGAGAAGGAGCTTGACACTAAAGGAGTTTTCTGAAGCAACCATGACAAGGCCAGGAAATTTCTTGCATGTACGCCCAGCAACTATCATGGCTCCCTTTAGGATTGTGCCTCACAGTTTGAGTACCACTGGGTTAGAGGCATGCAGGAAGCCCTGTTCTATTTTATCTAATCCCACTCTTCCCAAGGCAAAAGGAAGTGGGGACTTAAAGAGGTGATGCACAAAGAAGTGCAAACAGCACAGACGCGTATCACAGTTGCACTTACTTGAAGCTTTCCTGTTGTAATTGTGCCAGCCAGACACCTTTGGGTTGTAGAAACTGAATCAATCCATTAAAACAGGGGTAGGCAACCTTTTTGAGCCAGGGGCCTGTCCCCTGAAGTCGTCCGTTCCGGCGGGCCGAGGGGGGGAATGGCAGCGTGCACGCTCACACAACCCCTGCCGCCGTGCGAGACCCCCCCCCCCCACGCACACTGCCGCCGCTGCCACGCATGTCGCGGCTGCCATTTTGATTTCCAGAATGGCAGCCGCGACTCATTTACGCATGCACAGTACTGCTGCACATGCGCAAACGCATCACGGCCGCCATTTTGGAAATCAAAATGGCGGCCGCCACTCGTGACCGCCATTTTGTTTTCCAAAATGGCAGCCGTGACTCGTTTATGCATGTGCAGTACTGCTGCGCATGCGCAAACGCGTTGTGGGCGCCATTTTGGAAATCAAAATGGCGGTCATGGCGCGTGCGGCCGCGCAGCGACCAAAATGCGCGGCGGGGGGCAGCAGGGGTCTGCCTGCGCCAGTAGTGCGGGGCCCTGGGCCAGAACCGGCCCACAGGCCATAGGTTGCCGGCCCCTGCATTAAAAGCTACATCATTAATTGGTTTTTAAAAAAGAAAGAAAGAAAAAAGAATAAACAGAACCCCAGGTTCACTATTGTCTTCTGTGCCAGGATTTATCTAACGTTTCTTCCGTTTAACAAATTGGACAGCTGGTACTTCCTCTGAAATATTTGAGGAGCCATCCTTTAAGCAGTTTATGTGACTAGCCTTGAATAATTCATGCACGACAAATGATTAGACAAGCCCTTGTCTATCTGGCTGAATTATTCTGCATGTTTGCTGAAGCAGTAAAGCGGGAGAAGAGCATTTCCTTCTCCAGAGGGTTTTACAGTGGTAGTATTGACCCACCCCTAGTTATTGGGTTTCAGCCTTTTGTTGACATTGTTGTAAATGAAAGCGGCCTGGACAGGCCTCGAGCAGCTGGGGTTGGATAATTGTGAAGGATTCGCTGCTCCTTGCTGTTACCCCCAGTGTTTGTAGTAGGTTGTTTGCTTTGCCTTGTGTTGAACTGTTGACAAAAGCATTAGATACAAATGGGAACAAATACAGTGGTGAGGTGCCAGGAGGGCTTGGCAGACATGGCAGTTTACAGGCGGACTCAAATGAGGGCTGTCGGCACTTAATTTGGATGGGAAAGTGCCTAGAAGGTACCCAAAATGTTTGTGTTACCACTCCTGTACTGTTCCACCCACCCACAAATTTCAGCTGCTGTTTGCAAACAGAGATGTTAATAAAGCTTTTCAGGTTGTAGCACCTTGTATTTGTTTCACTGTTCATGGAGTTTCTATCAGAGCTGAGAAAAGTTACTTGTTTGGACTACAGTTCCCAGAATCACTAAAGCCTGCATGGCTATATGTCATGTTGCCTGGCAGATTGTAGAAGTCATCCCCCCTTCCTCCCCCCCCCAAAAAAAAACTGGTTTGTGTTGTGTCAGTAGCCATCATTTTGGTCAAATGCAATTCATGGTATGCAAGGGTTAAGCATTTTTTTAAAAAGAGGAGAATTTGGAGAAGTGGAGGAGATGAAGGATTGGAACAAGGGAGGGGGGGGGTTGGGACGGTGGTTGCAGGATTAGACTAGTATCCACTGGAATGGTATAGCCAGAAAAATTGAAGTCATTTACTGGAACGCTTTTAATTTGGTTTAAACAAAATACTCTTTTGTATATTCAAATGGGGAGTAGCTCAGCTGTTGTGAAGCCAGAAAATTAATAGTATTTTTAGTGAAATAGCAAAAAAGCTTGTCAACAACATAGCTGTGGATGATAATGCTGGCATTTTTATTCATGAGAAATTATCAATGCAGGTTACTGGACAGCATAGTGTGACTGCGAATGACTGAATACAGAGAAGCGACTGTCCTCCTCCTGCAAGACAATTTCATTTAGCCTTTGAAAAGGAATGAGAAAAAGTTAATTTTCTCTGTTCCTACCCATCCTATCCTTCTACACTTCACAGAGCCAGAGGAGACAAGAACAAAACCTCTACAGGATTAGTCAGGTTTCCTCTTGGGACCTCTGGGGAGAACTCGGAGTGGTAGTCTACTGGGAAAATCAGCAGACCTGGTGGATTTCAAACAGGGAAAATTGTGCTGCAGAAGAAAGGGACATGGCAAACACATTTAGACACATATTCACAGCACGAAGGGTCCTTCCCCTGAGATATAAAGGTTTTTAGCTTCACTCCTGCCAAACAACAGAGAGAGGAGAGGAGGGTATAAAGGCAGGTGTGTGAAATTGCCTCCAAAACAGTGAAACCAGTTTGCAAAATTAAATAGCAGAGAAGAGCTTTGGCTGGCAGTTTGACCCAGTATCAGTGGGTGGCATGTTCTTTATGAAAACCACTAGATTACCATTGGATATTGGCTCCAAATAGCTCCTTTTAAAATTATAGTTTTAAGTATTAAAAAAGGTTCTGTTTGCAAAATGCAGATTAGTAGGCAGGGGATTGCTGTATGCAAAGCACAGGTGTGTGCTGTCTGTTGTTAGGTTCTAAAGCTTTTCTGCTCCTGGATTAACTCTCCACTTGTGAATGTGTCTGTCTTTTCTCACCTGTCTGATTTACCCCCTTATTTTTATCTATGAACCTATGTACCACGTACCTGTCACTCTTTTAATATTGTTATACCAGCTGTTCCCACCATAACTGCAACTATCATTCTAACTCCTAATTCAAAGGTAGTCTAAACCAGCCCTAAATTGAAACAAATGGGATCTGTAACAGAACGATGCAGCATAGAGTTCCTGCTCATGATTCCAATCACATTCATTCTTTGCTCCACTATTCTCCATTTGGTTTCATGTCCCCTCTCACCAGTTTTATGTTCTCTTTCCACTCCCACCATTAAGTTAGCATTCTCTTTCTGCTTAACATGATTGAGCACCTTTGGGGTCCCTTCATTTTAGGATTGTTTTAATTTTTAATTTATTTGCAAACCACTGTGTTCTGTAGAATCTGCTAATAATTTCCACTTCTGTGTGGGTGGCTTAGTTTGGGCTACATAAGCCATCCTCACTCATACCAGAAATAGAAAGAATGATATTGTGCTATATGTGCAAAATAGTCATCACACAAATTGTTGCAGACTAGTGGGCTGCCCGCAATCAACTCACCTGTTCTACTGGTAACAATGAAGAAATAGATTTACTTGGTTGATTTCTATTTGATCAATGGGAAATTCCAACTGAAAAATCTAGAGTTGTTGCCCCCCCCCCCCCAATAGATGCAGTTGTTCTAATTCACAAAAAAATCTGGGCTGTTCCAAGGTGGAATGGACATTTGCAAATCCCCTCTTTATCTGGACATGAGCCCAGGGTAGTTTCTTTCTTGACTTATATTCAAGAGCAGCCTTAAGGGAGAGTCCATCAAAAAGAAAAGTGCACAATAAAGGCCTTTTCTCTATTGCTAATTAAAAGATAGGATGTGGGTCTTGCTTTGTAAATAGTAAACACCCTTATATTATCATTGTAAGGTAGTACCTCAAGAAGCATCCCAAACTAGAATGCATACCACTCATATTTGAAGATGGATATTTAAGGGTATGGTTTCCTAGACAACCTTGATGAAATGTTAGCTTTTGCAAAGATCTAAACCCACACCAGAGACATTGTTATCTCTGTCCCTGCTGGGTAATTTGTACACTGCAATAGTTTGTTTGGAAACATTCCTGTTGTTCCTTAAAATGGTACTTAATGCTAGATTAGAGAACAGAAGCATTTTTCCTCCTTCTGTTTATACCATTTCATTTCTAAACCATTTAAAATGAAGAGTGTTCAAAAACCTTTCAGATGGTGTTTCCTTTTTTTTTTTAACAACAACAACAAAAAAAAAAGATAAATTTCAGCATGAAAATGTTAGGAGTGAAGCCAAGAAAAGCTCGGCTTAGATTGTATAGCTATAATGATAATGTATTATGCCCCCCTTTGAAAGTGATTGTAACAGCTGAGTTGACCCTGGTGAATTGCATAATTTAGGAGTGTATGCCAAAACACTATTTTGGAAGGATTACTGTACTCTGCCTTTAACAAAAGGAAAATGAAATATGTATTCCATTATCAAGTACTCACCAAAGAAAGGGCTTCTCAATGTATCTAAAGATTTGAATAGAACAGAAGGTTACATGTTTGAATATCAGTTATCACACTTAACGTGTTAGCAAGATGTGGGAGAGCACTAGACAACAAAACCTATTTTTCATCATCTGCAGCTTGAATTAAAAAATTATTGGCCATTCACTGCTGACATTAACACATTTTCAGTCAGACAGACACGGTGATACTTTTTAACATCTAAAAATGTTAACTGAGCACCCTATCTCCCACCAAAAAAGTGGAAGTGGAATAAAGGGGATTGGGGAGAGAGTTGAAAAAATGCATCTTTTTAAAGCACTTCTTTTCTTTTTTTATATGTATGTTGGCAAACGTGATCTCATATTCATTTCCTTTGCATATGGATTATCATTTGTGTCAACGCCTAACTTTTCAGGAGTTGTGCTTCCAAATGTTCCCTGATCAATTTAAACAGCATTGCTGAGAATAATACTAATGCTGCAACACATCTTGATATTTGATAATTTGTCATTCATACCAGCTTACAGTTGTAAACCACTTAGACACTGCATAGCACGGTATGAAGCAGTATGTAAATGAAGCTGCTTTTGCTTTGCTACAGCCACTCTAACCATGCTTTGTTACAAACATCCAACAGATACACATCTAAGCAACCTCTCCTTACAGCCATTCTACCAATAACTTTATTGGCCATCCATATGTATTTTATAATGTATCAGCATAATAAACTAACATGTTGAACAGGTTTTTTGTCCCCATATGCCCTTTGTACCAGCCAAACTATGAATGTGATTTCCAGCTTCAAACCAGAATATTAAACCACAGCTTGAAATTGGTTTAATATCTTCACTTTTGCTGAGGCTTGAAAACCACTGTCTCTGGATTCAGATGAAAGAGAAAATTCTGGTTAATCAGAAGCTTCAGGATTTGATTGCTCATTCATTGAGGGATGCAACTCATATCTTAGTTTATGCTTATCTCAGGTTAAACAATCAGTCTCATAGTTTTCATCTCTGCTACCCAATCTCACATAGTACTCATAATGCATGTGGTAAGTATCCTTCTATCTTCAGATAAGCCCTTCTTTAAAAGCATCAAATGTCAATATTCATCCATAATGAAGCTGCTATTGGAAGTAATCAAAACAGTCTGAAGTAATAAGAGGTACCCTTTAAAAATAGGTCTCTGAAATTTTCAAGTTTATATAGGCTGCATCTCAGTATTATTTTATGTCTTTAGAATTATATGTGGAAGAAATTAAGCTTTTCTTCTTGTGAAAATTAGTGTCTCCAATGATCAATTGAATTGTATTTGTATAGTCTTGTGTTTTCTATTGATATCAACTCAGGAGAGCCATTTAAAAAAGAAAACCAGTCCCATGTAGTTTTCCTACAAACCCAAATAAAATGCTTATAACATCAATGTATAATTGTTAGGAGACATTAGGTTCCAAGCGTCAATTATTTGCACATTCAGTGGAACTGTAAGAAATAAATGTACACCAGAAGCAGATTTTATGAGAGTTAAATGTACATTTTATAAATTGACTCAGTCCATGCATACACTGTTATATAATTTATGATATATCATTAAAGAAAGTTTTACAATTTATAATGCAATTCATTAAAATGGTTGTAATAAACAAAGCAGAACGAAGGGGTCCATCCAGCATCCCATGAGCAGACGTCCTGGCACATAATTGGATTTCTTCTTTTTCCCTTCCCCACCCCCAAATACCCCCCTCACCACCACCCCATCTGCTCTGGAAGGTCCATCGAACCTGGAGGAGATTTGGGGGGCATGTGGGGTATGCAGGGGAGGAGCTATCAGTTCCATCAGTGGTGTTCATTCCACTTTTAGACTGATACATACAGCACACTTGGAAAAAAATGCAAAAACAACAACAAATTGTGTAACAGGGCAACCAGAAGATGCTTCTCTACATTTAATAAACAAAATGGGAACAAAAGATGGAAACATCTGAAGTTGCTTCTTTCTGAGTAAATGCCCTTTCTTTGAGCAGGCCCACTCAAGTTTGCAGTTGGCTTTGGAATGGGGCTGAGCTACACTAAGTGTTCCTTGTCTTTGTCTTCTCTAGTAAAATCTGTGTGAGAGTTAAATTCACAGTTTGTTTATCATTCAGTTTATTTCAAAGTAAGTCACTGCTTGTTCTTCCTTGTTTAAAAAAAGAAAATGTTGCATCTGCATGTGGTGAAAGGAGTATTAGCATTTAACAATAGCCCCACAGCAAAAGAGGCCCAGAGGCAATATTTCAGCACTCTCCACACCATCTATTATGGTCATTTTGGTATCTGTTCTGCCAAGAAAACCTCATGATACATTCACCTTGGGGTTGCCTTAAGTCGGGAACTACTTGAAGGCATGCAACAACAAATAACAACCAAAAAAAGCTTGGCAGAGTTTAGCATAATAGTTTCAACTGGGCTGAAGTTCTACTCATACTTCAGATGCAGTTTGAAGATACTAAAGCCTATTTAAATTTATCTACATCCTATTCGTAAATTGCCAAAGATCTCTGTCACAAAATTTCATATGTTAATTGCTGTCCATCTCCTCGTTGCTTAAAGAGAAAAAAAGTTATTTCCCAGACAAACAAAACAGAATATTTATGAGATATTACATAGCCTTTGTCAGTGTATGTGGATTTAATAGCTTTGATGCAAGTAATGTTTCTACAGGCCTCCCATGTGCAGGTCTGTGTTGTTGCTATGGAGACTTCAAGGGGTTTCTGAGGGTCATTAGGTATGACATGACCATCCATGTGGATGGAGAGTAAACCTCTATCCCTCTCTCTCTCTGGAGAGTTGTGTGATTACAGCTGCCAATTGGACAGCATTAAACAGGCCAGGTCCAACTACACGTAGCTGTGGTTAATCAGGTAGAGTTGGTGTAGAATGTGTTCATAATCCTTGTTACATGACCTCTGGGGTTCACAGTCAGTCATATTATTGAGGCTGTCCTTTTAAATTCCTGACCTGGAACACCCTTGGCTTCATTTTGCTGGGTTATCCCCAGCGCTGCTGGCTTGATGACCTATTCAGAAGGCTCCTGGGATCTACAGACAGGGCTTGACCTCGTGCTGCATTAGCTGAAATTAGAAACAGGGAAGATGATAATGGTTGTGCATTTTGTCCTTTGTTTGAATACAGTTGCTTCCAAATAAACACATTTATCCCTGTAAACAGGGTCTCAAAAAGCAAGTTTTGCTGAGTTTATTGAGATCAAAGAGATAAAAATTACAGCTTTAGAAAATGTTTTCACTTGAAACAAACCAGTCTTTCCTAATTTCTACTTTGTCTCATTTCCCCCAAAGCAGCACACAGCCAGGCCTATTAGAGAGAGAGAGAGTGTGTGTGTGTGTGTGTGTGTGTGTGTGTGAAATACGCTGCAACGATTTACCTTTGTTTGGCATTTTTGATTTTAACATCTCATTTTATTGCCTACTTATAGGCTGGAAACCTAAGTACAGTCACTAAAGAGTAAGACCATTGGACTCATCTGTCTTTACTTCTAAGTAAACATGCATAGCCGCTTTGAGTTCCAGTTCTGGGAAAAGAGCAGGATACAAGTAAATAGAATAATATAATAATAATAATAATAATAGAATTAGGCTGCTAGAATCTACTTGGTATGGCTTAAAACCTCTTTGCAAGAATTTCTGTAAGGACCAAGTATAAATTGTATATTTCTCATGTTGTCAACCATGACTGACTCTTTTTGTACCAAAGAAGCTTTTCCCATGAAGCATAGTGAGCAGCTAAATGGAAGTCATCTCTTCTGTTTCCATAATGTCTGCCTTTAAAAATATGTCAGTTCTTTTTGACTAAAACAACAGAGAAAAGTGTGCAGTAGATTGTCTCAAGATGGCCACTAACCACTGCACTGAAGTTTTCCTGGGCAGACAAAAAAACACTTCCTCCAGAGTAATTTCTTATATGAGCCCTATGTAAACATTACACATCATAGTTGTAGGACAATACACCATGCCCTCATGGAGTTTCTGAGATGAGTTCTTAGTATGTAAAGCCAGAGTCTCAACATACTCAGCTACATATAATACCCATTATAAATGAAGAAGGATATTACTTTAAAATTAAGCAACAGGACAGGGGACTATAATGTTCAGACCAGGTGTTGTGTGGTATGAATGTATTCAGAAAACTGGAATGATAGAAATACAAGCTTTCATAGGATTTATAGTTTTCTTTTTACATTATTACAGTTTAGTATGTTTGACCTATGTAATGGCTTGCAGTTCTGTGCTGCTCACGTATGTCCTTAGGCTCCTTTGTTGTATTGTGCCTTCTGTTTCTCATGCCACTGACTGCTGCTTTCTATTCAAATTACCTGCTCATTTCTCTCCTGAGGCAAGTTTTCTAACCTCCATTGTATTGAAAAGGGTTCCAGTTGTTCAGGGTGATATTGAAGGAGCCTGTAAATGACTTCTGCTGAAAGCATTCCCAAGTTTCACTTGAATGAAATTTTGGCCTTATATTTCTTCCATTATATCTTCACGATGGGGCATCCCACTTCCTTCAGCATTTCTAACTGAATTCTGTGGATTGCCTACACAGTGTGAGCCTTTTGTTCTGGATTAATTAAATTAGAGTATCTGCTCTGCTTGGTTCTTCCCCTTCAAATGTTAATTCAGATTTGAATGCATGGCCACCCCACATAATTTTTTTTTAAAATCCAACCAGTGCTTTTACCCAGGTGTGTGTGTTGTGTGCCTTCAAATTGTTTCTGATGCATGGAAACCCTAAGGTGAAACTATCTTGAGGTTTTATTGGCAAGATTTGTTCAGATCAGAGGTGGTTTCTTTGCCCTTGACTCTCCCTGAGGCTTCCTCCTCAGAGAGAGAGCCATGGCAGCAAAGAAGAAGGGGTGGGTGCCAGCAGCAACACTTCACTCCCTCTGCAGTGGGAGGAGGGCCCCAACAAGGGTCACCCCCCTTCTGGGGTGTCACCCGGTGCAGTCACCACTGATGCCATTGATCTCAACACCCTCCTGTGTGCAACTGACTACATGTCAGAAGCATACTGCCACTAGCATAAATAGAAATGATTGATCACACGAGGGATGATGGACCATGCCAAACTCTATGTGAATTCACTTTTATATCAGTGCTATCACTGGATGAAATTCTTCTTATTGGTAGTGGTACTCAACAACATCATGACCACAGATTTGGAGAAGGAGAGTCATCACTTTTAATCAGACTACTTGCTTTGCATTTTCAGTCACTTGCATTTGCACTTAAAAGGATGCAGGGAGCAAGTCAAACTAGACAGCTGCTGCCAATCGAGGAAGACAATACTAGGTTCTATGGGAAATGAATGTAACATAATATACAGCAGGTTTGCGAGTTTCTCTTTTCACATACATTTCCCTGACTGGGTTTCTTTAACTTGTCAGTACAAACAATACATTACCATGTTTAATATGGTCAGGGAATTACAAGTAAGGGAAGGTGTGACAACATATAATGACTGCTCAAAACATGGCTTGTTTGAGCCCAATGGAATGAATGCTTCCTCCATCACTAACAATGCGGGGTATTAAATTTAGGGATGTCATTCTTCGTTAATTTCATTCTCAAAGGAAGTGACAAGTAATTTTAGCAAATTTTCTTTCCACTGCAAGAAGACCATTCACAACGTGGAACATCTTCTACACAGAATTTGTACATGGTTGTTCTGTGCAGGAAACAGCATACTTTTTTTGCCAAACAGCCACATGCAAATTTTTGAGCAGAATAAGTCCAAACTGAAAATTCTCATCAGTCCAGTGTTTTTCTTGTCAGGGTTTCCTAGTACTTGAGAAATGTATTTTTTGGTCCATTTTAAAATATCACATATTATTTACATTCCTCTTTAAATTATATTCTTTTTTCTAGACTACATTTCCTCCTATTCCTTTTCCTGTTATCATGCCATATGCCTTTATTTATAGTAGCCTTCCCCCCATGTTGACATTCCAGCCCAATCTCTTCAGCCTTGCTGCTGCGTTCTTCACTTTACTTCACTGGCTATATACTTCAGCATGGTTGGCTACTTTCACCCTTAATTGACCCTTGCAGGTTCAGCCGCAACTAGGCCTCAGCTGTGTGATATCCCCTCAGTCAATGATTGCAGAGGAAACTATATTTTGAAGGATTAATTTTAAAGATCCACCTAGGCAACGCAAGGTAGCAGCCCAGGCCATTCTTTTAAACACCTGTTCAGCTTGCCTTTGTGCTCTTGTGTACCAGGAAGGGCTAAAGAATCAGCAGTCCATGCTGATAGAATTATGCCTCAAAAATTGACTGGCATTTTGTCTTCCACTGTGTAACCTGATCTGGCTGTTCAAATGGTGGATGATTGTGTTTGTTAACTCCACGCACCAAAACAAATATGCAGACTGCTTATCAAGGCCTTCCAAATTAGCTAAATGTTTATATATCACCATGATTACGACTATGTTTAAGCATTTACACTTTGAAGTTTTCTTTTTCATAGCATTATGACTCATTTTAAAGTAATGAAAGGAAGTCACATTAGTTCATTTCACCATTTAAGGGTAAACAGAATGGCCTGTGTACCCCACTACCTTGTGTCTGATAATAAACATATATTTCCTCTTTTTAAGGTGAAGCTTGAAGCTCTGCTTCTCCAAGGAGAATGAGTGTGGGGGAGGGATATGACTTTGATTAATTTTTAAGGCCTGCAAAGCTTATTTCTTTTCCTTCAGGCTGTTCTGGCATGATGTAGCTTGTTCCCACTTTCTTTCTGTTTAAGACACCATATGTTCTCCAGGACTTAGAAAGTTAGTTTGAAAATTGATTTGGTGTTAAATGCTGGAAATTTAGAAATAAATTCTTTGCCACTTAACACAGTTTTACTTATTTAATTGGCTTAAATTGTTAGTTAATTCTTTAGTTTCATTAAGGTTCATTTTGGAAACAGACTGTGAGATTTACAGGAAATGGCGTGCAGGTTATCACTATTCATGATATAGGCTCCTTCAAAAAATGCTATTTTTGTTGCTTTAAATTTGCCTTCCCCTAAACTTCAAAAATTTCCCAGATGGATTACAAAGACCATAGTTCATTGTGGCCTGGAGGTGCTGAGAGATCATTACATTTGGAAACAGTCATATTAGGAAAGGCCATCCTAAAATATGAAGTCTCATTTTACAAACTGGTCAGTTCAATTCAATTTTGTTCAATTTTGTCAGTGAACCACTTATCTTCTTTTTTCCTACCCATTCCCACACTCACCAACTTATATGCTATTCACTTGTCCTTCAAATACCTAGTTTTTTTAAAGGTTAGTAAGGAATGATGTGAAAGGTTTATAAGAAATGATTTGTCTATTTCAGCTAAAGAATGCTGATCCACTGCAAATGCAGCAGTAGCTGTCTATAAAAATCGGTCAGTGAATCAGAGGATACTCATTCATAAATGGTGTGAGTGCTTCTGATCATATGCAGAACATTTTCCTAAAAAACATGGGTTATCGGTGGAATACTTATTGGAAAATCTGAATCATCATATTACTAGGATTTTCTGATGGAGTATGACTTAGATTTTATAATAATGAGCCTGAAGTTTTATTGTAAATGTATTTTATTTTATTTTATTGTAAATTTTACTGTTGTATGCCTAATAAAGGTTGAATGAAAATATTATTATTATTATTATTATTATTATTATTATTATTATTATTATTATTATTATTTACCAAAACTCTCAAAGCATGCAACCCACTAAACCAGAGGATGAGTAGAAAGCAGGAAGGGGAGAGAAATGGGGAGGCCAACAGAGGAGGAAACAAGATGGGGCTGAAGAAAACATTCCATTTCACTATCCAAATGCTTAGCACTCTCTGATCTACAATAAACACACTAAACCAGCGTTTCTTATTTTTTCCTTTACCTCAGACCCCCTTTAAGTACCTTTTGTTGACACAGATCACCAAAACTTAACTCAAGATTTTAAAAGTCTAAAGGGCATCAAGTATTTATTTAAAGTTGCTCATCATGGGTCTTCAAATTTGGACAGAAGGGAGAAATAAGTAAATGCACACACTCTTGTTATAATATTTTTGCTTCCTGGATGTGCATGAGTGTGTATATGAGATGGAGAGGGATCAAGCATGCTTCTCATCCCCATCCCCCATGTTCTGCTTTGATATGTGCAGGGGTAGGATCCTGAAAGCAGAGCCACACAGACACAACCACATGTGCATACACAGAGACAGAGTTGCTTAATACACTCTCTCATTTACATAGATCAGAGCATGGCTCTTTCTGCTCTAGAACTGCTGCTTTCACTGGTTAGGCCAGTCTCTGTTGCCTGTCCACCTTTCACTGTCTCTTTTACCTCTGATTCTGCACACACACGCAGCCCCAAAGCCTATCATTCTGCACAACACTTGGCTCTGCCAAATGGATGTGGATGGGAAGGAAGAGAGGGAGCCATAGAGACCGTTAGAGAGTAGGGATCCTTGACCAGCGATCCTGCGACTTGTTTGGCCAAGGTGTCTTTGCTGCATGATGTCTTGCCTTTTGGGGGAGAATTTGGGGAGGAACTGGGTATGGCCAGGAGGTCTGGAAAGATGGAGGTGAGAGAGCGAGGAGGCAGAGTCATGCTGTTGCTGCTTGGGTTGGCAGGAGGGATGGCACTCTGTCTCCTGCTCTTCCTCCCTCACTCTTTCACTGTCCGCTTCTCAGCATGTGGCGGGGGGATTGAATCCCATAGGCTTTGGGAAAGAGAAAAGATAGTTGGCCTTTGAGGACCTCCTTTGATGACATAGCAGCACCCCAGAGTCCACAGTTAAGAACTGCTGCACCAAACAATTACAGAGGTGTTAATAGCAGTTTACTCCTAGGAATAAATGCAATTTTCTATGCTGTACAATGATATACAATAGAAACAAGCTTAAAATTAATAGAGGAATATAATTGAATAGAGTCATACTCTGCCCCTCCTGAGAAAGGCAAATAGGTAGTTGAGAGGACTAACATCCTTTCAGGTCTAAACAGATTGACATTCTGTAAGAGCCATGGCTGCTTAAGGTCTAACCAAACCAATTTGTGCCTAGCCATTTGATTCTATACCAGGACTCTTCCTCCTGCCTTCCTTTCAGTATTCCCCAGTCCAACTCATTAGCTCCTTCCCAGCTCTTTTTGTATCTTTCTCCCCGTCTCATCATAACAGCCATGATCCAGCAAGCGGTAGCCTGTCAGGCAACAGAGCTATATGATGTAGGAGCCCTGGTGGCGCAGTGGTTAAATGCCTGTACTGCAGCCATTCACTCCTAGACCACAAGATTGCGAGTTCAGTACTAGCCAGGGCTCAGGCTTGAGTCAGGCCTGCATCCTTCCAAGGTCGCTAAAATGAGTACCCAGCTGTTGGGGGACAGTGAGCTTACAGTTGTAAACCACTTAGACACTGCATAGCGCGGTATGAAGCGGTATATAAATGAAGCTGCTTTCTTTCCCTCCCCCCCCTTTATTTTTTCTGATCCTAAATCATCATCTCCTTATGTCTTCCTATCTTACTATGTCCTATCTATTAGCATGTTAAAGTATGGGATTAACGTCCAGGTTAATTACAAATTATAGTGAATGAAGGCTCATAGCAAGAGAACTGAATTACTGAATTAATAATTTAATAAGTTATAAGCAGGCATTTTCAAGTTCTTACACATTATATACTCGTACATTATTAGATAGATAGATAAATAGGAATTTACATGCTACAAGTTGTGGGACAAATTTATTAAATAACTAAATAACTCCAGTTATATGAGCTAATCTGGATATAGAACATTCTTGATCTACCACTGATGAAATACATGCCCTGTCTTAATTGGTTAACAATAATAATAACAACAATAGTCACATAATTGCAGCTTTGATAGATTAGGGTCTGGGAACATTTCTTTGCAGATGGTATACATTTTCAGTGACCTCAGGCTGGTGGATTTCTTTTATAATATTCCATTATTAATCTGTTTTCTGCTGCTGTACATTTCTTCCACTGTGGTTGGCTTTCCAGTAGCTCCATATTTTGCTTAGGTTGCCTAGCAAAAGGTACTGAGTCCTGTAACCCACATTTAATCTGAAGTCCAGGAACCCAGACTTCTGAGTTAGTCCTTGTTTGACCCACATGACAACGGATCCACTATGGGATTTGTTTTTGTTTTCTGCACCATATTTATTGGGATATTTCTGGCTCCTGAGCAAAAGCCTGTCTGACTTGGGAGACTCTGAAGTTACAACACTATGATCAGCGTAGCCTCTTACCCTCTTAGAAACACACAATTCCACCACTATAGAAAAGTAATGCCAGTGGTTGGGTACACAGATAAAACCTGAATCACTGATGATCTAAAACTGCAATCCGTAACATCTGGTAGAGTGTGAAACTGATTGTTGTTGGCTCATTTATATCCCACTTGTTTGACAAATCTGGGACTCAAAGCAGCTTACAAAAATTAGAACAAATGCAAATAAAAGTACACAAGAAAACAAACAAAAGCATACCAAAAATTATTGTTAAAATAGAATCTATAACCACCAAGAAAGACCTCTCTCATTGTTCCACCAGATGTGCTTTTGACAGTGATAAGACAGGATAGTCTCCCCTCCAAATATCTTGCAGCCCATGTAGGTCAATGCCTGGACCCATGCCATGTGGGGCTTTATAAACCCATGACCTGTACTTTGAATTGTGCCTTGAAGCAGACCAGTAGACAATGGAGGATTTGTAATGAGATAATTATATACCTTTGTAGGTAAAGTTATTCCCCCTTGACAAGGTTGTCAAGTTGTGTTCAACCATAGGGGGCATTGCTCATCTCCTTTACTAAGACAAAGAGCCAGCGTTGTCAGAGACTACTCTGTGATCATGTAGTCAGCATGATTGTACAGAACACTGTTTACCTTCCCACTGAAGTGGTACCTATTTATCTACTTGCATTTGCATGCTTTCAAACTGCTAGGTTGGCAGAAGCTGGGACTAGTGACAGGAGTTCACCCCATCATGCAGCACACGGGCCTCAAACTGCCAACTTGCCTATCTTGCAATCAACAGAGTCAGCATCTTAACCACTTGAGCCACTGCATCCAGCGGTTACCCCCTGTAATCAGCCGCAAACTGCAACTCTTGACCAACTTAGGGGTGTTTTTTTAGCATTTTTCAGAGGCATCCCCATGTTGAGTGTAATACAGTAATCCAAATAGGATGTAACTAAGGAATCTATCACCATGCCTAGATCAGACATTTCTAGAAATGCTGGTACACTAGCTTTAACTGTGCAAATGCAATCTAGGTCTCACTGAAACCTAAGATTCCAGGCTCAGGATTGAATCCAGAAGTACACCCAAATTGTGAACCTTTGTCTTCAAGAGGAGTATAATCCTGTCCAATACAAGCTTGAAGAGGAGTAACTCAGTATTATCTGGATTATCCTTCCATTTGTTTCTGTTACTTCAGTCCATTACTGATCACAGACACCAATTTAGAACAAAAGAATTTAATTTGAATTAAATGAAAAGGAGAAATAGAGTTGTATGATGTCAGCATACTGGTGATACACGTGATCCATGAACTCAAAACAACCTCTTCCAGCAACTTCAAAGTATATTTTAAATAGCATGGAGGACCAAAACAGAACCCTGAGAAAATCCACAAGCCAATGGCCAAGGAACTAAATATTAATTCCAGTGCTGCTTTCTGTACTCTTCCCTCCAGAAAAGAATGGAATCGAGCCACCATGACTGATGATATTAAAAGCACCAAGAGGTTCATCAGAACCAACAGGAACACACATTTCTTGTTGCAGTTCCCAACATAGGTCATCCAGAAATGTGACCAAAGCTGTCTCACTTCCATAGACAGGCCTGAAGCCAAATTGAGGTGGATCTGTCTCATCCAAGAATCTCTAGAGCCCTTCTGATTTCCACAGATTTCCAATAATGGCAATAAGTGTAATTTTATCAATGATTTGCTTTATGAAGGCTTCTTTTTTTAAAGAAGAGGAAGAGAAAGTCAAGCTTTTTCCCTTCACATTTTTTTAAATTTCTGCATTAACTACTAGAATTTAACATTTTTATTCTCTCGTATTATATAGGGCACTTTTCTCTTTTAATTAACTTCATTTAATCAGCAATTAGTGAAGTTAATTAGTGGATAAAATGCCACATAAACACCAAATATTCTCTCTTAAAATCATAGTTACTGTTAAAAAGTAATGATTGTAGCTTTGGATTACTAACATCCAATCAATTATCTGAGAAAGCCCATGCAAGAGAACATGGTTTGTACTTTGCTTTTGTTTGTTTGTTTGTTTGTTTGTTTTGCAAAATTCATTGGTGCTTTTTGATAGCAAGGCATACAGCATCCGTTGCCACCTCATCTGTGGGTGTAATCAGGAGAATGTTGTACAATCTTAAGTGCTATTGAAAGCAATGAGATTTATGTACAGAGGTAATGACAAATGCCCGCAACCTAAACAAGCTTCCTGGGAACAGCACCATTGAGTAAAATATGTTTAGTTTTATATTGCATGCTTTATTGATTTCACTGAGACATATGTATACAGTCGTCCCTCCATTTTTGCAGACTTGGAAGTCCATGGTCCACGCTTAACACAGACCGGCAGGAGGGGAGACTTAAAATGGCGCCCTTGCATGGAAGTGTGCACCCATTCAAGCCTGTGGGGTTTGAATATGCGTGATATTTTGTTTTTGCAGGAGGGGGTCCAGAATGGATCCCCCACGAAAACAGAGGGGTGACTGTACTTGATTTTCTCTAAATAGAAACCTAAAGACGGTTAGAAGTCAATGCTGTAGAAGAAAATGAGACATACTTCTGAATAAACATACCTAGGATTGCGCTGTAAACTTCTCAGCCACAACTTCCTGATATTTTGAATGCAACATTAGGGTTGCAATTGTTAACTGCCATCAAGTTGACTTTGACTTATGGTGATCACATGAATAAGAGATTCCCAAGTCACCCTGTCATCAACTGACCTGTTCAGTTCTTGCAGACTCAGGGCCGTGGCTTCCTTGATTGTGTCTGTCTTTCTGGGATGTGGTCTTCCTCTTTTCCTACTGCCTTATACATTACCAAGCATTATGATCTTTCCTAGTGAGTCATGTCTTCTCATGATATGGCCAAAGTACAATAGCCTTAGTTTAGTCATCTTGGTGTCTAGGAAGAGTTCAGGCTTGATTTGCTTTGGGACTCATTTATTTGTCTTTTTAGCAGTCCATGATATCCATAGAAATCTTCTCCCAGACCACATTTCAAATGAGTTGATATTTTTTTGTCAGCTTTCTTTACATTCCAACTTTCACAGCCATGCATAAAAATGAGAAATTTTACAATAGTGTGAACAAGCTTTAGCATTTAATGGTGTATCTTTACAGTTCAGGATCTTGTCTAATTCTATCATAGCTGGTCTTCCAAGTCCTAATCTTCTTCTGATTTCTTGACTGCAGTTTCCATTCTGATTAATGACTGAGCCAAGGTATGAAAAATCTTACACTATTTCAATATCTTCATCATCTGCTTTAAAGTTAGTAAATCATCTGTGGCCACTATTTTTGTTTTCTTAACTATTTATTTATTTACAATATTTTGCTTTATATGCTATCTTTGTCCCAGAGTGGGACCTAAAGTGGCTCACAGATAAAATTGGTTAAAAACATACTAGTAAAAATTTAAAAACAATTAAGTCAGTGCATTGAAACAGTATTAAATTACATCAAAAATACAAGAGTTAAAAACATAAACACAGCATGCACTGCAATAAGAAGCCTTCATGCGAACAATTTCACATTAAAATCTTGCTTGAACAAAAATGTCTTTGCCTGCTAGTCTAGCCTCCCATACAAGGTCATTTAAGACTTTCTTCAGTAATCATTCCAAGTCTGCTATTTTCTGCTAATGGTATGGTGTCATCTGCATATCTTAAATTGTTGATGTTCCTTCCTCCTATTTCCACACTTCCTTTCCCAGAATCTACTCCTGCTTTATATTTGATACGTTCAGTGTACAGGTTAAACAGATAGGGTGATAAAATGCAGCCTTACCTGACCCCTTGCCATTTAGAAACCATTCAGTTTCTTTGTATTCTGTCCAAATAGTAGCCTCTTATCTTGAGTACAAGTTAAGCATCAAGACAATCAAATGTTGTGGTACACCATTTCTTCTGATCTATGGTTTATCATGATCGATACCAGTGTTTCTCAAACTTTGGTCCTCCAGATGTTTTGGACTTCAGCTCCCAGAATTTCTGACTGTTGGCTAGGCTAGCTGGGGCCTCTGGGAGTTGAAGTCCCAAACACCTGGAGGATCGAAGTTTGGGAAACACTGATCTACACAATCAAAGGTCTTGCTATAATCTATAAAGCATAGTCTGATTTTCTTTTGAAATTCTTTGGTGCACTTCCTTAACCAACATATGCTGGCAATGTGATCCCTAGTTCCTCTTCCTTTCCTGAACCATGCTTGGACATCTGGCATTTCTCACTCCATATATGGTAAAACTTTTTGCTATAGAATTTTGAGCATCACTTTGCTTGCATGGAAAATTAATGCCATGGTTCTGTGGTTTTGTTTACCATGCTGCAATCCCATGCTGCAATCCCTAGTGGTCCTTTACTTGGGGATTCAAATATATATTGGGTGCTTCCAATCTGTGGGCCTTTCCCCCCATATTTGTTGACAGATTTTAGTTAGAACTATTGTAGATTCTGTGTCTGTAGACTGAAGAAGCTCTATTGGTATTCCATCTTTTCCTGGTGATTTGTTTCTTCCAAGTGCCGAGTGCAGTTTCCACTTCATTTTTTAAATTGAGGTGTCTCTTCAAATGATTCTTGCTTTTTTTTTCTTTTCTTTTTTTGGTAAATTTTATTAATTCAGTTTATATCATATAAAAAATAACATAAATCACAATATTATTTTCAGTAAGATATATCTTACCTCAAAGCATGAACATATATAATTACTATTTTGTTTGATGGAGGGGTTTTCTATCTCCCCTTCTTCCTCCTTCTTCATATTACTTATCTATCCCACCTCTCTCCTTCCTCTCATTAATCTTCCCTTATCCCTTCTCTCTGTCCTCTCCCTTTCCTCCACTTTCTGTCTCATTCAACTTCCTCTCTACCCTCTAGCACATTATCTTACCTTCTCTACATACTCTCTTCCCTTTTTGACGTTCCCTTTCATCAACTTCTCCGTCTTTGTTCCTCTATTCTAACTACCTAACTACTTAATCTAATCTATGCTTTATGACTTCCTCCACCTGATCAATCATACTTAATTGTCTTTCTTCTGCTGCATCAAACCCTTATAACTTTCATTAATAACCTTAAAATACTAAGTTCTAACTTGTACTTAAAGATATATTTTTAATAACCTATATTTCCTAAGAGTTCTATCATAACTACTACATTTCTACTTATCTCTATAGAGTGTAATTGTACTTACGAGACATAGAAAAGAGAAAAGGGAAAAATTACATGCCTTATAAGTTTGTAATCATTATATCACCCCATTGTTCTTTTATAAATTTCATCCCTAAATCTCATTCCAACATATAATCATCCAAGGGAACATTATTAATCATATGGGTTACTTTGTCGGCTTCCATAGCTTCATACAGATGTATCCTCCATTCCCTTATTTCTGGATCCTCTTTAGCTTTTCATTTTTGGCCAAACAAGATTCTGGCTTGTATCACCATATAAAATAGGATTTTTCAATACTTTTTCTCCAATTCATCTTCAGATAAACCTAATAATAAATACTTTGGCTTCATCTCTAATTTGACATTTAAGATTCTATTAATTTCTTGGGTAATTACTTTCCAATATTCTTTAGCTTTCTTACATGTCCACCAACAATGAAAATATGATCCTGGTATTTCCTCGCATTTCCAGCAGAGATTATTCATATTTTTATAGATTTTTTTTGCTAATTTGATTGGTGTAAGATGCCATCTAAAAGTATCTTAAACCAATTCTCTTTAAAGTTTTGTGCTGTAGTGTGTTTCAAGCTTTTCAACCAAACTCTTTTCCACTGTTCTAACTGAATTGGATGGCCCACATCTCTTGCCCAATTAATCATCACTTCTTTAATAACTTCCTCTTCTGTATCCCAAGTAAGCAATATATCATATCATTTTCCGATTGTTCATTTTTTATATTTCTCTTCTTTTAAAATGATCTGTAGTTCCAACTTCTTGTCTGTACTATCCAAATTATTTATATCAATCTTGGTCTCTCATATATTTGTCGATATTCAAACCAGCTCAGATTAAATCCTTCTCTATTCAATTTCTCTAGTGATCTTATTTCGTAAACCCCTCCCTGTTTTATAATAATACCTTGGTATGTTCCCTGTACATTTATTTCCTGTATAGATCCTCGTGTGGAGATACCCACTTTGGAATACCTTGGATAATTCTTTTCTCATAATTTTTTCAAATATTTAAAAGAGATTTCCTAATACAGTGATTCCTCATTGATTGACTTGAATTTTCTTTATCATATATTAAAAATGCATGGAAATCAAATTTTAAACCCTCTCTTTCTAATTCAAATAATCTCTTATCTTTTAGTAATATCCAGTGTTTAATCCATGCTAGGCAACAGACTTCATAATATAGTTTGAGATTTGGTACAGCTAGACCCCTCTTTCACATTCTGTAAAATTTTCAACCTAATCTTTGCTCTTTTGCCCTGTCAGATATATTTCATTATGTCTCTTTGCCATATTTTAATATTTTTTCTCCAAGGATTGTAATCTATAGCATCTAAAACAAGAAAAGGATTTTTGGTAAAACTACCATTTTAATAGCTGCTATCCTACCTAAGAAGGAAAAGTGCAATTTTTGCCAATTTAGTAAACTCCTTTCCAACGTTTTTTTAAACTCCTTTCCTACGTTTATCATAGTGATTATCAAACAGCTTGTTTGTTTTATTTGTTATGTAGCTCCCCAGATACTTCATCTTTTTCCTTACTTCAATACCAGTCTCCCTTTGTAGCTCTAATCTCTTTTTTTTTGTTCATATTTTTTGTAATGATGGCTTATTTTTTTCAAGTTGAGTCTACATCCAATAAGTCCATCATATTTAAGAGTTCCCCCGCACATGATAATGGATCCTCCAAATTTACCACTAAATCATCCGCTAAAGCTTATAATAATTTTTTATTTTATTTTAACTATTTTCAAATTTCCTCCCTTTTTAACTTTCCTAATCAGAATATCAATCACTGCTAAAAACAATGGCGGTGATAGGGGACATTCTTGTCTGGTTCCCTTCCCATTCTTTAATGGTATAGTTTTGTCTCCATTAATACAGATTTAGGCTTTTTGGGCTTTATAGATCTCCTCAATCCATTTCAAAAAAATCGCTCCTAAATTCATTTTTGTTAGAATCTCTACTAATATATCCCATTTAGCCAAATCAAAGGCCTTTGCTAATCTAAAAGAAGAGGCCAGCTTGTTTTTCATTGTGCCTATCGGAGTACTCAATAATATTCATAACATATTGAATATTATCTTTTAATTACCTCTCAGGTAAAAAACGTTTCTGATCCTCATCAATTAGATCTTTTAAACATTTCTTCAATCTATTAGCTAAGATTAATGCATATATTTTATAATCAGTAATTAATAGTGAAGTAGGTCTATAATTTAAGGGATCCATGTTGTCTTCATTTTCTTTGGGGATTAAAATAATATTAGCTTCTTTCCAAGTCTCTGGAATTTTTTTATCAACATATTTTTATAGTTTGCTGTAAAGGAGAACACAATGCATGTTTAAATGTTTTATAAAAAAGCAGGGGAAACTCATCAAGACCTGGAGCTTTAGTACTTTTACAACCATTTATGGCCTCTATAATTTCCTCCTTAGAAATCTCTTCCTCTAAGCTTTTTTTTCCCCACTTAGTTTTATAATTTCATCATTCTGTATCCACTCTTGAAGATTTAATTTTTTTGTTTTCTCCCACATACACAGTTTTATAATAATCATAGAATACTTTTTTAATCTCATCTTGTTGGGTTATCACTTCCTTATTTTAATTTTTAAATTTTGATTTTTCCTTCTCTTTCTTTTCTTGATCTAAATGCCAACCATTTACCTGCTTTATTCACATGTTCAAAGTTCTTCCATTTAATCTTTTTTTTAAAAATTCCCTTATTTCCTGTGTTAGCTCTGATGACAATTGCTTTTGTGAAATTATAATCTTTTATTTTATTAATTTATTACTAAAATCTAATGTTAACATTTCTTCCTCTTCCTTCAATGAAGCATTCAAGGCTTTTATTTCCTCTTTCTGTTTCCTCCATTTTATACTACTTTGTTGAATAAAAAAAACCTCTGAGTACTGTCTTAGCCGTATCCCAAATTAGATCTATATACTCCTTTATTCATATTTTCATTCAAGAAATTTTTAATCAATATTTTCACTGTCTTAACTACCTCTGAATCTAATAATAAATCTGTTGGGGCGTGTGTGATCTGGGATCAACATGCAGAAGACATGCCAGGAACAAGATGGCACAGAAGAATCTCTACTGTGAAGTTCGGTGCAAGCTGCAGAGAAAAAAATCCTCCCACGCAGAAGCTGTCACTGCTGGACTGCTGAGTTCTCACGAAGAGGCTTTTATTCTTGAGTACAGCTATAGACATCAGACTGACAAAGTGCTACACCAGGCGCCTATTTACAATGCAACCACACTGAGCATTCGGCTCACTCACTTATATACAATATCTCCCCTGGGATTTGAGTCCAGCTCACTACTGGTATGTCACCCAGTTTCCTATCACTTGATAGTCATGACTCTGCAGAAGTGAAGTTTGCTGACTTCATCTCCTACCCTTCTGTCATCAGCTTCCTGTGACTTAGGACTCTTGAAATGATGAGTCATCATGTCTCCCAACTGAACTCAGGTTACCTTTTTACCTTTGCTCTAGTTTCATGCCATAGCCACATCTATGACATTTTCTATAGTGCAATTTACTCTGACAATAACATCTGGAAGTTTCCAATTAAACATTTTTGCTCTTTCTTTTAAATTTAAGATAAGTATGTTATGATCTGATAAAAACCTAGGTAGCACCTCCATATCTTTAATATCTCCCATTAATGTTTTTGGCAATAGGATTAGATCAATCCTGGCCATTGAATTATCCCTGTCTGAGTGGAAGGTATATTGTCTCCAAGTGTCAATCAAACCTAAATTCTCCACTAAATTAAAGATTTGGGCAGTTTCCCTTGATTGTCTTTTATTTTCTTTGATTAAACTCTGTCCAAATTTGGTTCCCAGATGCCATTAAAGTCCCCTAGGAGTATTATATTTTCATATTTAAGTTCCAATATTTTCACTTGTAAGTCAAAATAAAATTTGCTTTTGTTAATCAAAGGGCAATAAACCCCCACAACCAAAATTTTCTTCCCCCTCCCATCAACTTCTACTCCCACAAAGGGTCCATTTTTACCACAAAAAACTCCCATTGATTATTAATATAGACAATAACCCCCTTTTTCCTCTTGTCTGTGGATGATATATATTCACATCTTATTTTTTTCTAACAATCAATCTTCTATCTTTTGTGTTTATATGGAATTCCTGAATACAAACGATATCTGGTTTTTGTTTACTAATATAGGCAATTTTTTTCTTTTCACTGGTGAGTTTAATCCCTTTACATTCCAGGAAATTATTTTAATTTCCTAACACCTTTTAATATACAAGGAAAGAACAGAGAAAGAATAAAACATAGATATTTTCACTAACTCCACCCAGCCTCCCCCTCCCCCTGGTTATTTCAGTCTAATAAACACAGTCATCATTTTTAAGTTTCATCTTCTCCTCCTATAGCCCCTTCCTCTGGTTCTTCCGAGTCCGCTTCTTTCCTCCCCTTCTCTTTACTTTTCTTTAAATCTTGTCTTGTCATTCTATTCATGGGTCTCCTTCCATATCTTTCTCTCTCTGGACTGTCTTCCTTATTCTTTTCCATCTCTTTCTAAATTTAGACCAAAAGTCTTTGGCTTTTTCCAGAGAATGCAATTTATATTTCTTTTGTTTCCACGTCACCATTACTCCTTCTATCTCATCCCATCTGAAGGGGACTCCATGGGCTTTTAATTGATTGGTGAGGAAATAGTAATCCCATCTGGACCTAAGAACTCTCAGTGACACATTCTTGAAAATCTGCACTCTCTTCCCTTCAATGATTAATTCTCTTTTATAGCTGTGCTGTATGATTAAATCCCGCATTTGTTGTCAGATACGGTATACGATCATGCCCCAGGGTAGATTTCTGGATCTTGCCACTTTTGAGTTCAGGTGATAAATTTTATCCATTTTTCATGGGAAATGTTGCTGTGATTCTTGAATTAACACCACTGAAGCGGGAATTAGGAGTTTATATAGATCTACATTTTCCATTTCTGGAATCGCTCTCAACTTCAGGCAGTTCTCCCTATTTTTAGCCTTGATCCTTGTCAAGAGCACACAATCCTCATCTCTCTCTCCTTTATCACATTATCCAATTTTGTCTTTGATTGTTTAAGTTCACATTCCAGTTTCTCCACCTTCTCTGTAAATTTTTCCATATCTTTGGTAATTGTTTCCAATTTTTGTTTAATGTCCCTCAATTCAATGTCCTTAATTAATATTTTATCTCCTCTTTTATCTCATTTTAATCTTTTCATTATCCTCCTGGATTCTCTCCTGGATTTTCCTTATCTCCTCCAAAAAAAATTCATTTTGGTCCATTGTTCTCATAGATACTTCCATTGAATCAAATTTGGGACTGAAGCTTGTAATCCATTTTTTCCTCCTGAAGCCATAATTCCATCAATAATAATAGTAGTTCTATCAATAATAATCTTGTAGTAATTTATTTATTCCACTAGGTGTCACCAGCCTTATGTTCAATGTTTGAAAAAAAAATTGTAGATTGTTTTGTAGTTTGTAGACACAACAACCAGATGTTTACGGCAATGTCCTGTCCGCTAAGCGTTTTCAAGGTCACTGTCCTATTGGCTTCTTTTATATACTTATTTACTTAATCATTCTTCTTATGGTATAAATGGATATAAATGAAAGTAAAACTCTCAGTTTAATTTTAACAACAGTCTCGATTTCAAAAAGCACATTCCAATATTCTACCGAAAGCCATTTTGACTAAGCCCTTTTCAAGTCAAAATTCAGTCCAGTTCAGTCTAGTGTTTCTTAAAACCAATTTTTTTTAAGCACATTAAAGTTCTTAACTACCAGATTAAGTCAGATGATTAAGTTTGAGTGTAGAAAGTAAAGTTCAGGGTGGCTTCTTCTTAGCTTTTGCACTATTAGCTTCTATAAAGCGAAAAGCAGTGGCAGTGCTAATATGGCTTTCATTAAGAGCCGTGGCTTACTGCAGACCCACATTCCTTGACCCCAATCTGGACTATTCCCGTCCTCCACTTTCTTTACCTTCTTAATTGTGATTAATTGTAGCATTGGAATCTCTGGAATGCGAGTCGTGGGCCCCTCTGCTTCCCCTTTAATGGGAGGATACAATCGCCTTCTTTGACATCTCCAAAGAAGGACTAATCCCTGTGGCAAGCTGCCACAGTCCAAGAGCTTCTCTAGATCATGGCCATTGTGGTCACCTTCCACCGAAAGTCCAAATGGTTCTTCCTTGAATGAACCTGCTGTCCTTTTATGTTTTTATAGCTCTTTCCCACTCTCAATTTAAATTTTCCTTTGATTTCTCAGATCTTGTAGAAGTCTCTTGTTCTTGTTTTTTAGTGTCAACTTCTATTTCTCTGCCTGGATTATTATAATAGGTATCTGTGCACAAGTCACTGAACAATTGCATTCAGGGTTCTGAACCTATTTCAGGCCAAACTGTTGACCTTGCAAAACTCAGTCATTCACTCTCCTGCTTCATTCCTTTATCTTAGGCCAAATTTTCCTACAACTTTTATTCTGTTCTTTTCTCTATTTTTGTATTCCAAATTCCTATGATTAACAAGAAGTCCTGTTTTGGTGTGTGATCAATTTACTTCTGGACTCCAGCATAGAATTGCTCCATTTCTTCCATTTTTGCCTCTGTAGTAAGAGCATAAAGTTGGATTAAGGTTATACTGATGTGGTTTACTGAAGTTTTATTGACATGATTCAGTCATACTTGACATTACAGTGGGGCCTTGGTTCCAGGATGCCCCCCATAGATACAAAAATCCATGGATACCTGACTGTATAGCCTTTGACTGCTTTTGCTACATCTCTTTTCACTATTAACACCAGAACATTTCTTCTTAAATTTTCATTTCCTGGGTAAAACACTAATTATCTGACTCAAAATGTCCCAGTCCTGTCCACTTTAGCTTGCTCACCCCAAGTATTGCAATGTTTATGTCTTGCATTTCTTGTTTTACTATGTCTAGTTTCTCCTACTTCCTGCTTCTTACATTACATGCCAGAATTGGGGTATTAGCTACAAAAACAGGCGAAAGCATCATATACTACCTAGTGCTTACGGGATCTCTTTGCATTGGGGGGCTTCAGAAAAAGGTAGCCTTGTGTAAGTGTAGGATGCAGCTGGGCACAAGTACCCATGTGGCTTGGAGTTTGGTCAGTGATGGCATCCAAATTCTGTGTGGCTGTCCATGGATGCCCTTTAGTATGAAAATGGAAGGCTGTAAAGCAGTTACAAGTGCAAAGTCAGCTATGTAGCTTTCTTTGAAGGTCATTTTCCTGCCAAGTGTACTTTATCCATTTTTATTGTTTCTTTTCTACTTTGAACAGACTTAATAACAGCAGTAATGTCATTCAGATAATTATACAATAATTGACCATAGAGCTGAGTGTCCCTAGCTTTTAAAATGGTTTATTTAATACCTCAGGATGGTCAATTATCTCATAATCCCCACTTTGTTGGGAATTATTGTTTTAATTATTGCACTCTAAATACATCGTCCCAGTGTAGTAAAGCTTCACAGGGGAATGGGGAAAATTTGCAAAGGCTTTGAGTTACCAGGCTTATTGCATGGAAGGGATCTTGGTCCCCTTTACTTGTTATTTCTTGTGCTAATTTTAGTGAATTACTTTTTTTCTCTTTTTCATCTGAGGTTAACTGTCAGATGCTTTGTCTAATGGTTGAATAGTGATGCTTGGCAAAGGCAACCTGGCTGTAGTTTGCTCATTCCTTCAGTCTGTTCCCTTCCTCTCCTTTCTTGCACTTTGAGCCACACATGTTAATGTAAGTAATCTTCAATGGACATTGTGGGTTGAAGGATAATAATAATTCTCATGTTCAAGTAATCTGAAGTAGTAATTATTGCAAGTAGACAACACACTGATGCTTGCCCCCTTGCTGATGATATATTTATGGCTTTCTAAGAGGGTTTCTATTATCTTCCCCATGATCGGTAAAACTGAGCGTGGACATAGCAGGCTTTTATCAATGGCTGATACATTAAAATTGCATTTGAGGACTTTGTACCAACTCTCTGCCATATGTTGAAGTAATTACTGATATTCTGTGGAATCCCTTTACCTCTGTCTCAACTTTACTTAGGCTCCCATACCATTTGGAGTCTATATAAAGCAGGAGCTGGCATGTTCTGTGGTTCTGGACCTAATTTTCTGCCCCTGGGTCCCACCATAGATTCTATAACAAAGTAGAAAGAGTCATGAAGCTTACTTTGGGCCAGCAATTCTCTTTCAGTTGACATACCGTATTTTCCGGCGTATAAGATGACTTTTAAACCCAGGAAAATCTGGGTTAAAGTTGGGGGTCATCTTATACGCTGGGTATAAAGACGAGGAGGAGGACAGAGGCGAGAGGAGGGAAGAAACCAGGCAAGAGGAGGAGGACGGAACGACGAGGAGGACTGGGGTGGCAAGGCAGGAAGAAACCAAGAGAGAAGAGGGAAGAAGCCAGGAGAAAGGAGGGAGAAGCCAGGCAAGAGCATGTGAAGGACAAGGAGGACGGGGGTGGCAAGGCAGGAAGAAGCCAGGAGAAAGGAGGCAGGAAGAAGCCAGGAGAAAGGAGAGAGAAGCCAGGCAAGAGTACGTGGAGGACAAGGAGGACAGGGTGGCAAGGCAGGAAGAAGCCAGGAGAAAGGAAGGAGAAGCCAGGCAAGAGTACGTGGAGGACAAGAAGGACGGGGGTGGCGAGGCAGGAAGAAGCCACGAGAGAAGAGGAAAAAGCTAGGAGAAAGGAGGGAAGAAGCCAGGAGAAAGGAGGGAGAAGCCAGGAGAGAGGATGAGGAGGAGGAGGACAGAGGTGGCTTGGCGGGAGGGGGAGGAAGAGAACCCTAAGGCTATCCTCTCCTGGGGTTTTCTTGGCAAGACTGGTTCAGAGGAGGTTTGCCATTGCCTTCTCCTGAGGCTGCAAGTGTGTGACTTGTCCAAGTTCACCCAGTGGGCTTCATGGCAGAGTGGGGAATCAAACCCAGGTCTCCAGAGTGGTAGTCCAGCACTCAAACCACTACACCATGCTGGCTCCTATTCCCATGTATGTACTACCTATGAAACAATTGCAGACTTTTATGTTGTTCTGGTGTGTCTTCAAGTCCTTTCCAACTTATGGCAACCCTAAGGCAACCTTATCCTCCCCGCGCACTCCGGTCCTCTGGGAGGAATCTGCTACAGCCAATGAAAACTAGGCTGTCAATAACCTCTCAGAGGGCCTTCTCGATCACCGCTCCCAGACTATGGAATGGCTTGCCGCATGAGATCCGTCAGATTACCTCAAGTAGCTTTAAAAAGGCTGTTAAGACTGATCTCTTTCGGCAGGCCTTCCTTGATTAGATTTCCCGGCCTCAGGAGTCCCCTTATCCCTTTTCTATCTTGGCTGCAATCACTGCTCTCCCTGTTATTTGTTTGTCTGTTCGAGGACTGTTTAATTTTTAAAATAATGTTTTAATTATTATGTTTTAATGTTAGTATTAGTTTAATTCTCTTTTAAGGGGTGGGAGGGTTGTGGGATCTTGGATTGAATTTTAATATTGTATGGAGTTTTTAACTGCTGTGAGCCGCCCCAATTGTGTTTGACAGAGGGGTGGGGTATAAATAAAATTTATTATCATCATCATCATCATCATAATGGGGTTTTCTTGTCATGTTTCTTAAAATGGGCTTTGCCATTACCATCCTCCGAGGCTGAGAGTGTGTGACATGCCAGGGTCACTTACTTGGCCACAAATTGTACATTTGCATCACCTAGTATATTGGCAGTCCTTCCCCCCAACACTTTCTCATTTCCCCTCAACCATCTCATAGCTGGGAAATGGAAATAATTTTTAAAGCAGCATTTAAATCTGGACTATTTTTTAAAAAATAAGGTCCAAAACACACTGCAGAAATAAATGCTAGGGAACATGGGAGCTATAGTTTGTTGTGTTTATTAGTGACAGTTTTCCTGCTAAGTACCTGCATGTATTAAGTATTTGAATTAAAATTACCATATTGAAATCAAATCTGATGTTTTTAAAATTTTTATTTGGTGCGCGTTGGGATATACGGCGAGTATATCCCAACTCTATATTTTAACTAGAAAAGTTGGGGTCGTCTTATACGCCCAGTCGTCTTATACGCCGGAAAATACGGTACCTTACAAGACAGTTGTGAGGACAGAGTGAAATAAAGGTTTTTGCGACTTTTAACTCATTGGAGAGAAGGCAAGCTATAATATTGACTATAAATAATATAAATACATTTAGGCTTGTAGGAATCCTGCTTTCTAATACTAACTCATCTATAAGATCATTGATTATTTTGACAATTAAGAAAAATGTGTAAACTCCTTAAATTATATAGAATTCATCCATGAAGATGATGATAATGTGGCACTTGAAAAGCGCTACTGTATTCTATGTAGTCATAACCTGGTGTTGTAGTGGTTAAATGCCAGTACTGCACTCAAAAAGCTGTAAGTTTGATCTTGCAGGGCTCCAGGTTGACCCAGCCTTCCATTGTTTCCTAGGTTGGTAAAATGAGTACCCAAATTGTTGGAGGCAATTGGCAAATACACTGTAAACTGCTTAGAGAGTGCCTAGCAGTATAAAGTGGTATAGATAAGTAAGTGCTATTGGTATTGATTGCTATTGCTATTGCTATTGCTATTGCTATAACCTGAATTAGAATAATCTCCGATTTAGAATAGTCTCTCAAAACCTTTTGTTTTAAATGGAAAAGGCATGCATTTGCAGAAATATCAACTGAACTCTTATTCTTGAAACACCAATATCTTTAGGATATTGAGCATGCCATCCGTAGTACATGACATTTGGTAATCCTTAATAAAAACATGCATTAATAACAAGATTGGTACCTTTTCTCAGAAATAGTATTCTATATTACTACTTTATCACTGCCTCATACTTAGACTATTTGTACATATAAATCAATGTTGCCTAAAGTCAGCAGCTCTCCAGGGTTTTATCTGGGTGTCTCTGTTCAGTGCTTTTTTTGAGAAAACAGGTTGAACAGGCTTTTAAACAGAAGCTGGATGTCCATCTGTTTGGGGGGGATGCAGCCGCAGCTCCTTGCAACTGACCATTATGTAGAAATATTATTCTTAATTTTGTATGCATCCCTTATTTCTTCTTCCCTTTTCATGGATATACCAAGGAAACAGAACATTATATGGGAAAAGGAGCTGGGAGCTAAAATGGAATGGCTTCATAGACTGCATAAGAGGAGATGGTGTTGGCTGGTTGTTTGCATTTTTAGATGTATCTCTTAAACCTTGATAAGGCACTTTCTGCCTCTAATTAATAATACTATTATAACTTTAGCAGAGATACTCAAACAACTTCCAAAAGCAGCCAGCTTTTCTCTGTTTACTTGATTATACCAATTCAATGTCCATTTAAGAGCTGGTTTATATAATGAATTTTCAGTTACTTTTTCCATGGTATCAGTGATTCATGTATATGCCTGTATAGACAAACTACAGTGGAACAAGCGTGCTGTAGTGGTTTGAGTGTGGGACTAAGGGGGGTTGTAGACTGCCAGAAATAGTGCAAATTGAGTCTACTTTTAGGGTTAGGGTTAGGGAATCATGGGGACTGTAGTTTATTGTGGCACCAGAGCTCTCTGACAGAGAAGGTTCAAAAACAATTCCCATGATTCCCTAGCACTAACCCTAACCCTAAAAGTAGACTCAATTTGCACTATTTCTGGCAGTCTGCAACCCCTCCTAAGACTATAGAGACCAGGGTTCGATTCCCAGCTCGGCCATGACACCCACTGGTAACTTGGGTAAGTCACGTGCTCTTGGCCTCAGGGAAAAGCAATGGCAAACCTTCTCTGAACAAATCTTGCCAAGAAAACCTCATGATGGGGTTGCCATAGGTTGGAAATGACTTGAAGGCATACAACAACAAAAACTATCAATTTACACAAAAGATAGCTGCAGATGGAAGTATACAAAACAGTGAACTCTACATCAAGTATGCCGTCTGAAAGAATTTTTACTAGATAAACTAAATTAATCCTATCACTCAAAACATTTTCCCAGGCATTATGTAGGAATTCTGATTATCCCCATCAAATGTCAACATAACCTCTTGGCCAACTCTTGTCCTCCCAAAGAACCTAGATAATGCAAGAGTTGTTATTTCAGACTAATTCAGCTGATGTTTGTGTATTCAGATCAAGCTTTTGGATCTGATCATGAACAGATTTCGTAACATTTAGTAACAAGAGGACATGAGCCTGTGGACTAACTCCTGACCCATTTACAATTAATGAAGGCCTGTTGTATGGAATACTTAACAAAAGAGAAATGCATTTAGGACAAGCTGGATATTGATCACAATTCACAAGTTGCATAATAAAGTTGCCATGTTTACATTAGGAATCAGAGAGTTTGTGGCTTTCATGTTATGAGAACTTATCAAGCCTTTTTATTATCATCTGGAGCTTGGAATTGGACATGTGAATATCAACTGAGTCAGTTGGGGGGGGGGGATATCTTCACAACCATCCCTGGACTTTGTCAACAGCCTGCACTGATCAATAGGTTATGTTTTGATAAGGATGTCCACAATGCATGCGAAAAGAATGCTGTGAGTGTTGATTTTTTTCTAGCCTTTGGACTGTGACCCATTCATTGTTAAAATATAATCCCAGCAAATGTGAATAATCCCATCACTTGCAATGGGAGTAAATTGTTCCATGTAGTATATGTTCTGTGTGATTTATAAATGTCTCTATTTGTATAACTTCTTCTAGCAATGTCCAGCATGTAGCTGGAAAACCAATATTTTATATGCATTAGTCCTAGCTGGCATTAAATTGCTGCCCTCCTAAGTGACAGATCCTGTGCCTATCCCCTGTGGAAGCCTTGGGCCACACTGAAGCTTCTCCAAACACTCTTGTACTCAATGCATGAAGAAATTTATTTATGGAAACTCTTTCTCATGCCATGCCTAGAAATATATGTCTGTCTTATTTATTTATTTTTTAAGTGCCATGGCTCCCCAAGAGTCTTACCCTGGGACTTAGTCATTTCCTTCAGTTACATAGAATTATGTTTTGGACATCCCTAGTCCTTCCTAGAAAGAAGGGATTGCTGTTGTAACATTTTAATTCAATACTGTAGATTCCCTTTTTTCCTTTTCTATTTTTCTAATAAATCATTTTGTGCCTATAATGCTTTGAAATCAAGCTCATACTTTGGAATTCCATAACATAGGGTCAGTAGTAATGATAATTACAAATGTGTGTTTGCCTGTGTTTGACCCACGCAGTTTAGCTGCTAAGCGGTGTTGCCTCAGCAAGCAGCTCATCCTTTAAAGAGCTAGTTGTAATTAGCTACTTTATCACGCTGTAGGGTGCTCTGAATTATAACTTCTTTATTAAGCACTAGAATCAAAGATTAAAAGGGTATTTGTAGCACTGAGGCTAACTAGATTGAGAAAAATGAATCCATGTGGTTACAAATTTATGAAAATAAATACTTGGTTTAAATCAGAGCGGTGGCTTACTCTTGGCTCTTTAGCCATCATTCTAATTGTCATTCTGTAATTAGTTTTCCCGTTTATTGCAGCCAATTATGAGAGAGAGAGAGAGAGGGAGGGAGGGAGGGAGGAGTCATAGTGAATTGAATTCAAATTGTAATTTGCTTTCTCTCGATTTAGGGAATGAACATAAATGGAACAGGAGTATTTTTAAGACATGCTGAACGTGCTGATTATTTACATAAACATTTGTAAAAAGCCCCAGATTCTAATAATAATGGGAAGAGGGAAAAGGATCTGGACCTGATCTGAACTGTAACTATTTCTAGTTGAGGGGCAATTACAAATATTTTGTATTGATCCCAGTTTCCAACATATGAATGTATTGAAGGGTGATGAAAGTCTCAGGATGTGAGGCCAGGAGGCATCTCTGTAGTTATCTCTGTGGCACAACCTATTTCCACATGTGTCCCCTATTTCCACATGTTATCGGTGCTGCAGGAGAATAGACCACTTGGAAGTAGCTCTGATGCCTTAACAGTAGGACATCAGCTGTAAAATGTGTACTCTTACTAGTGCTGTTTCTATATGTATCTGAGCAAAATAGTAGTGTTCTCTTTCTCTACATGATAATACGGTATGTGTATGTGTGTATGCATACATTAGTGTCTGCATGTTAATAATAGTCTTCTTACCTCAGAGAAATAAAGACACATGCAGATAGTTAGGAGCTGGATTTGCTTTCTCCGCATGTTTCCCAAAGCAGGAAAAACTAGAGGGAAGGCATAGCAAGGCTATGAATCCCTCACTGTTATTTCCAATCACTAATCAGAGATAATAGTAAGGGATTCCTTTTCCCATTTAACAGAAAGGGAGCAGGAGACACATTAAAAATATCTCTGGGCCAGATTAAGCCCTGGGATAAGAGGTTCACATATTCATTAGTTGCCTTCATCCACTCAATTTAGGTGCCTCCCTCCCCCTACTCCAATTGAATTGGTAAACAAGTTCCACCTATTTTTGTGGAGTCCACTTTGAGAATATCTAGAATCAGGGTGTCTAGTTCATTTTGCATTTTGGTATCAGAACTGTCCATCTACTTTAGGCATCTTAAATTATGGGAATTAATGGCATTGTAGTTATCCTTGTTAATTATAGTACAGCATCCTTTTGTTTTGTTTTTCTCTGACTATATCTTTTATGGCTGCAAAAATGCTTAGTTGACTGCTTGCTCCCTACAGTGAGATGCATTAGGACTGTGGGGTCTGTTCCATTTATTAGGTCTCCATTTTCACTTTTCTTTGTAAGGGTCTAACTTTCAGAACAGAACACAGAGAAACTCCAATTGGCAAAGGAGTCAGACAAGGCTGCATCCTATCACCCTACCTGTTCAACTTATATGCAGAACATATTGTAAGAAAAGCAGGCTTGGACATGGAAGAAGGAGGATATATGGGATCAAACTTTGATCGGAACGGGGACTGCAGCCAGGAAATCAGGAGTAGATTAAGAATGGGGAGGGTGGCTATGAACGAACTAGAAAAGATCCTACAATGCAAAGACATATAACTCAGCACAAAAGTCAGAATCATACAAGCCATCGTATTCCCTATTATCATGTATGGACATGAGAGCTGGACAGTCAAGAAAGAAGACAGGAGGAAAATCAATGTATTTGAGATAATGTGGTGCTGGAGAAGAGTGCTGAGGATCCCATGGACAGCCAAAAGGACAAACAAATGGGTCCTAGAATATATCAAGCCAGAGGTATCCCTAGAAGCCAAGATGACAAGACTTAGACTGTCATACTTTGGACACATCATGAGACGGCATGAATCGTTGGAAAAGACAATAATGTTAGGAAAGTTGGAGGGAAGTAGAAAGAGAGGAAGGTCACATTCTAGATGGATAGACTTTATTAAAGAGACCACGAATATGAGTTTGCAGAAGCTGGGCAGAGCAGTAGAGGACAGGAGACCCTGGAGATGTCTCATCCATAGAGTCGCCATGGGTCGAGACGACACGAAGGCAGTTAACCAAAAAAACAAAACAACTTTCTGTCATCATTTGGACTATTTATTTTTAGTTATATCCCATTTTCTCTTAACAGAGGACCCAAGGCAGCTTACAACAAGGTTAAAACATAGTACAATTACAGACATAGCAAGACACGTTTTCTCTCAGCATTGCAAGTTTACAGCACCTGTTATTTATAACACTGTTAGTAAATAGATCTATTCAGGCAGAGGTAGCAGCTCAGCCTTCTCTTGCAAGTGGCAAGCTGGTGCACCCACCTACATGAGTATCTAGTTAAGTTGAGACTTAATACCACAGCTTGTCAATTATATCAGGAGGCTAAAGGAGGTAATACCAATTAAATCCTCTGAGATTCTGGCCTGCCAGTTGGAAAAGGGAGCTTGGAAGCGTTCCATATCAGTGGAACGTTTTTCACTAATAGATTGTGCAAGTTATCAGCCTCCTGAAAATAGGCAGATCTACTTGTAACTAGGTTCTGTAGGCTGTTGTTCGATGTGGCAGGCTAAAGCATTCCCTAGTTTTCCCTGTGCTGCTCAGCTGTTCAGAGCAGTCCAGAGTGAGTTTGCGGTTACTTGTTTCAGAAGGAAATGGGGACTCTGTTGGTACTGACACAGTTTTAGCTCATAGATTGCCTCTCAAGGAAGAAGTCTTAGCATTTAAAAACCTGCCAAACAGAAATTGAAGATAATTGTTTATCTGTTACCTTTCATCTTTTTACCTCTCATTTCAGAGCTCATCTGTGTCTCCATCAGCCAGTTTCAGAGGCTCTGAGAAGCACAGAAATTCAACAGACTATTCTTCTGAAAGCAAAAAGCAAAAGACAGAAGAAAAAGAAATGACAACTCGTTATGTGAGCAAAACCTTTCCTATATTTTTCTATTCTTTTATTTCAGATTGAATATAAGGATGTACCATCACTGCTGTGTTTCCTTCAAAGGGGACTTGATCGTTTTGCCCATGTTTGAAGGCCTCTACAGATGCCACATTCACAAGGCCTTTCCAAACTTATAAGCTTATCTCACGGCACTTAAGGAACGGGAATGGAACGGAGCAAAAACGCATTTTACTGGACAGAAGAACACCACTGATACCTCTCGGAGTCTCCAAGGCGTTCCCCAGCAGTTCCTGGCAGCCGATTTTTGAAGGACGTCTTTCAAAAATCGGCTGCTAGGAACGGCTGGAGAACGCTTTGGGGACTCCCGGTGGCATCAGTGGCATTCTTCCGTCCAGTAAAATGCGTTTTTGCTCCATTCCGGTCCTGTTCTTGTAAGTTCTGTGCAATAAGCTTATCAATCCACAACTAGAGCAGAGTTCTCAAGCTCTTGAACAGGTCTCCCTATCCTGCTAAGGAATAGAAAGAAAAGCAAATAAATTAATGATGCTGTGAAGGTGTGTAATTCCAGTGACTCTCTTTGACAAGAATGGAATCTTCAGTGAGAAACTGGAATTGTCTCTACAACCACAGTCTACCTTCTCCTGTTCTGGGTAAACTGGGAAGGTTTCTAGTAACCTATGATCATGGCACTGCTGGACCATGGTCACAGGTTATCAAATGGAAGACTACTTTTGCAAGCTCCCTTTGGAGATTACTCACCAATTGCATGCTCTTCATTTGAATTCAAGAGTCAGCATGGTTCAGTGGTTTAAATGTTCTACTAGGACTCTTAGAAACTAAGGTTTGAATCCCCATTCAGCCATGGAAAACCACTGGGTGACCTTGGGCAGGACACAGTCTCTCAGACTCAGAAGAAGGCAATGGCAAAACTTCCATTGAAGATAGCAGATGTCAACAATTGGCTCCGCAGATGGTGTCGTCGAGAACGATTTGGATTCTTGGATCATGGGCTGCGGTTCCATGAGGACAGACTCCTGGCAAGGGATGGGCTTCATCTAACACCAGTTGGAAGAAATGTTTTTGCCAACGGTCTCAAGAATTTGATCAGGAGGGCTTTAAACTGAACTGTGTGGGGAGGGGAGACAACGTCCTGGAAGACAAAAGGACTGGAGAAAATAGTCAAACTGTCATAGAGGAAACAAGGCAAACAGTACAGGGACCCAACAGTGGGAGGCAAAAAAACGTGCACAGGCAGCAAGTAAAGGGGACACATGGTCTTAGATGTCTCTACACTAATGCACAGAGCATGGGGAATAAGCAAGATGAACTTGAACTCCTAGCACAAGAAAGCAAATATGATATAATAGGCATCACTGAAACCTGGTGGGATGAGTCTCATGACTCGAATGTAGAAATAAAGGGGTATAAGCTTTTCAAGAGAAACAGGACAAACAGGAAAGGAGGAGGAATAGCATTATATGTCAGGGATATTTACACCAGTGAAGAAATCCAGGACATCAATCCTGGAAGCCAAGTGGAGAGCATCTGGATAAAAACTGAAGGGGAGGGAAACAACAGGGATGTTAGTGTGGGAGTCTACTACAGACCCCCAACTCAAGCAGAAGAATTGGATGAAGCCTTTCTAGAACAGGTGACCACACACTCAGAAAGGAGAAATATAGTAGTGATGGGTGACTTCAACTATCCGGATATTTGCTGGAAGTCAAACTCGGCAAAATCCTCAAGGTCTAGCAAATTCCTCACTTGCCTCGAAGACAATTTCATTGTTCAAAAGGTGGAAGAGGCAACGAGGGAGTCAGCTATTTTGGATCTGATCCTAACTAACAGGGAAGACCTAGTTAATGGGGTGCAAGTGGTTGGATCCTTAGGCGGGAGTGATCATGTCCTCCTGGAGTTCATTATACAGTGGAAAGGAGAAGCCAGGCATAGTCAGACACGCATTCTAGACTTCAGGAAAGCTGATTTTACTAAACTTAGAGAAATACTGGGGGTGATCCCATGGACAGGAATACTAAAAGAGAAGGGAGTTCAAGACGGATGGGAGTTTCTCAAAAGGGGGATACTGAAGGCACAATTTCAAACCGTGCCAACGAGGAGGAAAAATGGGAGGTGTCTCAAGAAACCAGGATGGATGACTAAGGAGCTTGCAACTGAATTATGTTTTAAACGGAACATGTATAAGAAATGGAAAAATGGGGAAATCACCAAATTGGAATTCAAACAAATAGCACGTGTAGGGGTAAAGTCAGAAAAGCTAAAGCGCAGAATGAAATCAGGCTTGCTAGGGAGGTTAAGAACAATCAAAAGGGCTTTCTTGGGTATGTCAGCAGCAAAAGGAAAAAGAAGGATATGGTAGGGCCACTGTGTGGAGAAGATGGCAAAAAGTTAACAGGAGACAGAGAAAAGGCAGAACTACTCAACACCTTCTTTGCTTCAGTCTTCTCAGAAAAGGCGAAGGGTGCTCAACCTAAGTATAATGGAGCAGAGGACAGAATAGGAGAATTTCAGCACAGAATAAGTAAAGAGATAGTACAGAAACATCTGGTTAATCTAGATGAATATAAGTCTCCAGGACCAGATGAATTACATCCAAGGGTATTAAAAGAACTGGCAAATGTAATATCGGAACCATTGCCAATAATCTTTGAGAATTCCTGGAAAACAGGAGAGGTCCCAGTGGACTGGAGGAGGGCAAATGTTGTCCCCATCTTCAAAAAGGGGAAAAAAGAGGATCCCAACAATTATCGTCCAGTTAGTCTGACATCAATACCGGGAAAGATTCTGGAGCAGATCATTAAACAGAGAGTCTGTGAACATCTGGAAGGTAATTTCATAATCACAAAAAGTCAACATGGGTTTCAGAGAAACAGGTCATGCCAGACAAATCTGATCTCTTTTTTTGATAAAATTACCAGCTTGGTAGATGAGGGGAATGCTGTGGATATAGTATATCTTGATTTCAGTAAGGCCTTTGACAAGGTTCCCCATGACATTCCTGCAAGCAAATTGGTAAAATGTGGGCTAGACAAAGTAACTGTTACATGGATTTGTAATTGGTTGACTGGTCGAACGCAAAGGGTGCTCAACAATGGCTCCTTTTCAACCTGGAAAGAAGTGACCAGTGGGGTGCCACAGGGCTCTGTCTTGGGCCCAGTGCTATTCAATATCTTTATTAATGACTTGGACGACGGTATTGGGAGCATAGTTATCAAATTTGCAGACGACACGAAATTAGGAGGAGTAGCTAATACCCCAGAGGACAGGATCAAAATTCAAAATGACTTGAACAGACTAGAAAGTTGGGCCAAAGCTAACAAAATGAAATTCAACACGGAGAAATGTAAGGTACTGCACTTAGGGCGGAAAAACGAAAAGTACAGATATACAATGGGGGACACCTGGCTGAATGAGACTACGTGTGAAAGGGATCTAGGAATCCAGGTGGACCACAGGTTGAACATGAGTCAACAGTGCGATGCAGCAGCTAAAAAGGCCAATGCAATTTTAGGCTGCATCAGTAGAAGTATAGCGTCTAGATCAGGGGTAGGCAACCTAAGGCCCGGGGGCCGGATGTGGCCCCCCGAGGCCTTTGGTCCGGCCCCAAGCCGGTCCTGCCGCCGCCGCCGCCCCCTGCTGCCGCCACCATGATGATATTGATTATTGTTGTTATTACTTGTTCTTCGGGTTTTCTTGGCAAAATCTCCACAGGGGGTTTGCCATGGCTTTTCTGAGAGAGTGTGCATGCATATTTTTAAATTTTTTAAATTTTATTTATTTATTTATTTATTTATTTATTTTTGGTGCTTCGGCCCCCCCAATTGTCTGAGGGACAGCAGCCCGGCCCCTGGCTCAAAAAGGTTGCCTATCCCTGGTCTAGATCAAGAGAAGTAATAGTGCCACTCTATTCTGCTTTGGTCAGGCCTCACCTGGAATACTGTGTCCAGTTCTGGGCACCACAATTCAAAAAAGATGTGGAGAAACTGGAGCGTGTCCAAAGGAGGGCAACTAAAATGGTGAAGGGCCTGGAAACCAAGCCCTATGAGGAACGACTTAGGGAGCTGGGGATGTTTAGCCTGGAGAAGAGAAGGCTGAGAGGTGATATGATAGCCGTGTTTAAATATTTGAGGGGATGTCATATTGAGGAGGGAACAAGCTTGTTTTCTGCTGCTCCAGAGACTAGGACCCGGAACAATGGATGCAAGCTGCAAGAAAAGAGATTCCACCTCAACATTAGGAGGAACTTCCTGACAGTGAGGGCAGTTCGACAGTGGAACACACTCCCTCGGAGAGTAGTGGAGTCTCCTTCCTTGGAGGTCTTTAAGCAGAGGCTGGATGGCCATCTGTCAGGGATGCTTTGATTGGGAGTTCCTGCATGGCAGGGGGTTGGACTGGATGGCCCTTGTGGTCTCTTCCAACTCTATGATTCTATGATTCTATGAACAAACCATGCCATGAAAACCCCATGGTCAAAACAACTTGAAGGTTTGAATACACATTTGAATACAATGTCTCCAAATTCTATAGATTCAGTAAAAAAACAGTCTTTCAACAGCAATGTCCTGAAAATGATAAAGAATAGTTTTGCTAATATGACCTGTTTACAGTTCTATATAGACTCATGTGCTTGAAAAAAGATACTACAGTCGGTCCCCAAATTCACGGCCTTGACAATTGTGGTTTTGATTATTTGTGAGTCGGCTAGCCCAGGCATTCCTCCTCCCTCTCCTTCCCGGGCTTTTCTCCTCAGGTCTAGGAGACAATTCCAGGTTTTTCCTGACCAGCCAGGTAGAAACCTGGCCATGAAAGGGAGGTAGAAACCTGGCCATGAAAGGGAGGCGGAGCCTCCATCCCTCCAGGACCCCTTACCTGCCCCATTGCTCCCTGGTAAGCCCAGGGGGTAGTGGGTCTGGCAAACAGAGGCAGATCCTCCATGATCCCAAGTCCTTTTGCCTGCCCCATCATTCCCTGGTAACCCCAGGGGGAGGTAGGGCTAGCAAACAGAGGAGCATCCTCCATCAACCCAAGTCCCTTTGTCTGCCCCATCACTCCCTGGCCTGTCCAGGGGTGATGGGGCTTGCAAACAGGAGGATGCTCCATTCCCCCCAAGCCCCTTTGCCTGCCCCATCACTCCCGGGCTGCCCTCCATTTGTCACTCCCAGGCTGACAAATGGAGGAGGAGCCTCCATCCCACCCCCCCACCCCCCAGGATTCCTTCCCAGATAGATCGCTGCCTGAACAGCCCAGGCAGCGATCCAGCTGGGAAAGGGAATTGGGGGGATGGAGGCTTTGCCTCCCTTTCCCTGCCGCTGGGGAAAGAAGCAATTAGGCTGGGAAAGGGGCAGGGAGCCAGTTAAAGGAAGGGGAGGGTGGGGGGAAAAGGAGTGCGGGCTCCTGCTCCTCTTCCCTCACCCACCCTTCCCTTTAACTGGCTTCTGAGTGGGGATGGAGTTATTCGCGATTTTCCCATATTCATGAGGTCTTATTCCCCTAACCCCCGCAAATATAGAGGGACAACCCTGAACACATCCGGATAGACTGCTGCCTGAAACCGTAGAAACCCATTGGCTGCGTTGACAGTATCGTGCTAGAAATACCAGTAGTGTGACGCAGGCCCAAAACAATGGGGGGGGGGCTTCTGGACGCTCCAGGGGTGTGGTGTTTATATGATGCTTGCTCCTGGAGCACCCAGAAGCTGCTCCTGGGCTGCCTAAAGCGGCTCAAAATCAGCCCTAAAATGAGCAGATATTTTCCACTTCTTGCCGCAGTCCATTTGGGACCACAGCACAAGGTGCCCTCAGCCCCCAGGCTATTAGGCCAGGAGCAGCTTCTGGCCATTCCTGGATGCCCGTCTATTTTCCCCGTAAGTATAAGGCAGCAGCCTATATTCTTAGATTTCTCAAAATTATAACATGATGATTTGGTTTTAGCATGATGATTTTAATTGTTTTTACAGTTTTATTTTAAAGTTTTTAAACTATTTCATCTATAGGCTCCCTTTGTCCCTTTCCAAATGAAAGGCAGCATACACATTAAATAAATAAAGTCCCTAATGCTTTTCTTGCGATAATCATTTTGGCATAGTGCTATTCTAAGGCTTATACTTGACTTTTTAAAATGTAACTTTCAATTAGACTAGATATTTGGAATACTTAAGCATTCTTTTCTTTCTTCTTTTTCTTTTCCTTCTCCCATGCAGGACAGCGATGGTGAAAAGAGTGATGATAACTTGGTGGTTGATGTTTCCAATGAAGTATGTGCAATATTTCTTTCTGAACAATAGTATTTTAAATATTTTATTGAATACAACTTGGGGTATTGGTTTAGGTTTAGATCTTTTGTTCTTATCAGGAAGTTTGTCTTATGGAGTTACTATTTTTAAAAAATGGGTAACTAGCGATGGAAAGAGGTATTGTTGGAATTAAGTCTTGATGAAAGTAGCATTTTCATGCCTCCTGAGATTTATTGCAAGAAATGTATTGCATCTCACCTTGAGTGTTCATGCCTTTGTGAGTCTTACAGGGCATTTCCAAGGAACAGAGTGAGCAAAAAACAATGTGCATATTTTAAAATGCAAATAGGTAAAATGCTCATAATTGTAATGCAGAAATATACTTCCGTAATTGGAGGAAATGCATGTATTTGGTAAAATCCAATTATAAATTCATAAATGAAAGGAAATACATTTTGAAATTGCATCAGTTTCAGTACAGTTTCTTTTTAGGATCCATCATCTCCACGAGGAAGCCCAGCACATTCTCCAAGGGAGAACGGCTTGGATAAAACTCGTCTGCTCAAGAAAGATGCACCAATTAGCCCAGCCTCGATAGCATCTTCCAGTAGTACTCCTTCCTCAAAATCCAAAGAACTTAGCCTTGTAAGTGCCTATACAATCAGTGTTCAGGTTCACATCTCGATGTGCACTGTTGAGTGTCTAAATAGAGAGCAAAAATAATGAGACATGCCTCAGCTATACATCATGATATAAAACTGCTTTTAGTGTATTTCAACCAAAAAAAAAATCCATTCAATCCTGGGATCTTTTGGGGTGATAGAGAAGGTTTATTCAGCTGACAGTGTCTGAAAATGATGCATATGCCTTTGTTGTGAAATATTTTTTTCCATTTCGGGAAGCTTGCCATTCACTGGATAAATAAGAGTACACAGGGGTTCTTTGAATACATCGGGGGTTTTGTATAGCAGCTTACAGTAAATTCAGCTTCCTGCTTGGATGTGATTTGGTTTTTGGCTTTATATGTATTACTGGTCTGTGTTCAGCTACAATCATTTTCTATCTAAAAAGTAATCTGTCATTTACAGATGTATTTCTTGACTTGCATAACAAGTAACAATTCAAAGAAGGGCTGCTTGCAGGACTAGAGTAGAGTAGTGCCAGCTCCCTTTGATATGTGGGGATGGAGGGTGGATCTGTAGCTAATTACCTTCAAGACTGAAACTGTCATGCATTGCTCACTCTGACTTTTGCAGAAACAGCCACTTGAACTTTTTACATCATTGTTAGGGTGTAGGGAGAATCAGCTGAACAATTTACTGCTACCTTGTGGGAAAGGGGATTGTAATTTATCTGCACACCATAAGAACATTGCATCATTGTTCCCCTGAAAAAGTTATGGAAAATGCCTTTTGGAGGGAAAAGGTCACTCTAGCACCATTCATTATATAAAATCTTTCCTGATGAAGAAAACTGGAGAATGCAAAAAACAGGAATGTAAAAAGTGATTAACCATCCGTTTTATAGAATGTTATATGAATAATTTATCCAAAACTCCCAGACTTGATCTTGAGACACTTTCACCAAACAATAAACTGACATGGGACTAGTGGCCTGAAGCAAGGGGTGTGCATATTTGAATCTCTAGTCTGGGCTACACTGTAGTGGAAGAACTGAAGGGTCTTTAAGCAAGTTATTATATCTTATCCTTGACTGTGTGGTCTGCCATATGGTTATAATATAATTAGCCTCTTTTACAAAGTGGTTATAAACATTATTGTGTCAATGCTTTGAGCATGTCAGAGAAGTGTGATGTATAAACACTTAAGCATGAATGTCTCCATTAAGCAAACTGAAATGGTGGCAGACATCATATTCGTAGCTCAATAGCAAACAGATATCTCTGTGCAAGGCTACCAGTGGTTCACTTTCACCACTATTTCTCAACTTGAATTGTCAGAGCACTTTGGAAATAAAATTGAGCTTGATTGCTTTAAGGTATCTATTGCATGATACTCTTGTCATTAAATAATTTAGGATTTTTCCAGCTTTTTAAATGAGCATTTGCTGTGGAGACCATTGTCTGCCAAATCCCTTTAGGAGGTCTTAGACCACTTTGAACATTTTTGGGTGTGGAGCAAAAAGCAGTTGTCTAAATGTAAGTGTGGTGACTGGAAATGTGATAGCTGAGTTGAAATCCTTTCTGATCCCATTACTGGGTACCTTTTTAGTAGGTCAAAGTTCTCCAGCTTCCTATTTCTGTCTCTGTCAGAATGACTGGGTTCTTGTTATGAGCTATTTGTGTTGTAAGAAAATAAATTACTATAAAAGTGATAGTGGCTAAAATACCACCACATCATGTCTGGACTTTACCTTTCCCGGAAATACCTTAATGATCCAAAGCTTTTAATACTAATTACACTAAGAAAAGACTATTTGTGTATTTCTTGTAATATGATCTGCTGGAAAATACAATAACAGCATTAGAAGTAAAACCTCTTGTGAACTCATGCAGGTTTCATTCGCCATGGGGTAGACACAAGTTGTAGCTGGACAATTGTGCCCTTAGTTGCTAGTGAAAGCAAATGTATTGTTGTTAATACTTCCAAGCTAGCTTCAATTTATGGGAACTCTGAGAGAGAGATCCAAGCAACCCAGTCATCAGCAATCCTGCTCAGCTCTTGGACCATGGTTTCCTTGATTGAGTTTATCCAGCTGTAATGCAGTCTTCCTCTTTTCCTATTGCCTTCCACTTTACCAAGTTTTATCTTCTCTAGCAAGATGTGTCTTCTCATGATATATCCCAAGTATGACAGTGTTTAGTCACACTGACTTCTAGGGAGATTTATTCTGGGACTTTTTTTTTTTTTTTTTGGTCTTTTTAGCAGTCCACAGTATCTGTAGAACTCTCATCCGGCATCACATTTCAAATGAGCTTATTCTCTTCTATCAGCTATCTTCACTGTCCAGCTTTCACAACCATACATAAAACCAAACAGAAAGTATAAAGGAAAGACACACAGATTGTCTGAAAGTAGTCAAGTCATCTTCTAGAAACTAAAATAATCCATTTCTTTCCCTATTAGAATGAGAAATCCACCACACCTGTGTCTAAATCAAGTACTCCCACTCCACGGACTGATGCTCCAACTCCAGGCAGTAATTCTACCCCCGGATTGAGGCCTGTTCCTGGCAAACCACCAGGAGTCGATCCATTAGGTTAGTAAACATTGGAACATTTGAGACAAGCAGGCTGAAGCCCTGCTTCTTAAGGTGACTCTACCACTGTACACTCTCATAGGTTTAGATCTGTGTTACAGTCCCCTCCTTGCCCTGGGTTCATACAACCATAGGCAGGTGTAAACATGTGCCATTGCACCATGAAGTGGTGAAGAAGAAGGTAGGGAGCACTTTGCATATCTGCACACCGCCGCCATCATAACTGAGCTTAAAAATTGTGAAAGTGCACAGAAATAACACATTATTCTGGACGATCAATTCCATATTGCAGAGGGAAGATCTAAAAGCTCTTTGTAAAGAAAGATTTCCAGTGTGGGTTCATGTAGGGAGTCATTTTTCTTTTTCTTTTTCTTTGAGGGGAGGGGCAGCATTCAAATACAGAATTTCTCACCTGTAGCCTGAAGTGGTACAGTCCAGTAAAGAGTACTCCATATCCCATTTCTGCCATTTCAAATTGATACTTAGAAATCTTCCAAGAATTGGAGGGGGGGGGAGCTCATTGAAGAACTTTTCAAACTTTTCAAAGGATCTGTAAAAACATAAAGCATTTTTGGTGCACGTGATTTATTATAATTCATTAGTTTTTGCTTCCTCCTCCTTCTCCTTTTCCTCAAAGCTTTTTGGCTGACTTCTTTGTTCGGTATACTTTTTGTACACTCTGATTTTTCATTTTCTGCCTTTCCATAGCTTCAGGCTTAAGAACACCCATGGCAGTACCATGCCCTTATCCTGCCCCATTTGGAATAGTACCCCATGCTGGAATGAATGGTGAACTGACTAGTCCTGGAGCTGCGTATGCAGGTCTACATAACATCTCTCCTCAAATGAGTGCTGCTGCAGCTGCAGCAGCTGCAGCTGCAGCTTATGGAAGGTCTCCAGTGGTAAGTTCCCTGGGTCTGTGGTTTGTATTAAAGTGAATGTTGGTGATGCTCTGAATGGGAAAGGCTCATTTTCATTAAAGACAGCAGTTCATTAGAGAACAACGCTGGCTGCCCTAGAGATGCATAGTCAGTTGTCTAGGGAAGTCAGATCTTCTGAACCCTTTCAGTAACTGACATTACTGTGCCATTTTGTGGCTTTGTATGGAATGTATCTTTAATAATTCGGTTTTTTGAATATATTTTTAGCAGATCTTGGGGGGGGGGGGAATGCACTGTGCCTCCCAGAATCCTTCAGCTTCCAGGGGATTCTAGGGATTGTAATCCAAAAAGTAACTCTTTCTGTCACTGTCTTTCTCCAGCTGCCCTAGGGAGGTGGCACTGGAGTGATAAGTATAGTGTGGTATAGAAATCTGTATAAAGACTGGATTGCCTCTACTGTTTCCTTCTACCACTATGTTCATAGATAATATATTTCTAAATATCACTTGCTGGAAGCATATAATATAGGAGGGCTTTGTATGGGCAAACAGGATGTTGGCCTGTGGCCCTTTCAGCCTGATCCAGACCAGCAGGGCTCTTCTTATGTTCTTAAGCCTTGGGGAAGGCTCTCTATAGTAATGTTTGAGGGCCTGCTGGTTTAAAATGGAAGGATAGAAATTCTAGCATTTTCCACTAATGCTTTCAACTTTCTTTGTTCTGTTTGTGGGAAAACTTCAGGTTGGTTTTGATCCACATCATCATATGCGAGTCCCAGGCATCCCTCCGAATCTGACAGGCATCCCAGGAGGAAAACCGTGAGTATTAAACATCCAAACTCAATCATATTATTAGACTTTTGTTCCATGTGCTTTCTCTGTGATACTGAATGCCATGTGTGGCAGAGGGTGGTTAATCCTCCTTTTAATCTTAAAAGCCTATTTGGCAGTTTTTCCCATAGGTGAATATGCGCCAAGGGTATCAGATGCTGTGGATAAAAGAGGGCATGGGGAAGGGGTTATACTTCTGCAGTAGGACGTGCTGGACTAAGGTAACCCAGCTTGGCACAGAAATGCAAATTGCAAAAGGCTTTCTGGTGTGTGTGTCTTCAGAGTTCTGCCTCTCCATTTTAAAAATAATTCTTTTGTGCACCAAAGAAGCCCTGCAATCAATTGCAGTCTTACTGGGTTCCATAAACAGTGTTGCACAGAGAAAGAAACACTGAAATGTTCTGTTTGATTGAAAATACTGAAAAGAATTATGATATTGTAATGTACAAATGCATCCTTGATGGAACTGACCGGAAAAGGTGACCTACTCTAACAAGCTTGGCTCACAGTGAGCTGGGCAGAAAGAATTATATAACTAATATGGAGACTTCACTTTCAGTCCTCTTCAGCAAAGAGAAAATTGCACAGTGATCTGAGGCATTGATTTGTTTGAATATTTGTGGCATGACAATTCCTTTGTGAAAGCAAAAAAGGAAAAATTCCAGTAAGGTAGCAGAGCGGTTAAGGATACTTGATCCCTCTCCAGGTTTTTATCTCTCTGTGTTTTTAACTTTACTGTGTATAAAGGTTTCTCAACATATGCATGTACTTTCATTTTTCTATCCTTGATGACACCATGTATGAGAGATACTTAAGTTGAAATGTTTAATAAGGGACAGGTCATTTCTGTTCTGTATAGCAGTGGAAGAAGATCGTGGATCATCCAAAGGTTTTGGTCTGTGATTCCCAGAAGCCTTAGCCAGCACATGCAGTAGTAGTTCTGTGGGGTGGGTGGATAATTTTCCCACCCCTGCTGTATAGGAAGAATTGGGAGAAGCTAAGTATACCAATATTCACTCCAATGTTACTAGAGTCCTTCCACTTCCAGTTCTTATTTTACAACTTGTTCAGTCCTGAAGGGCATGTGGAAAATGAAACAAGCTTGTCCACTGTATGGTACACTCTATGGCTTAGAGGTCCACTGTATGGTACACTCTATGGCTTAGAACCTCACCTTGTTGTTCCTTGCCATAATTTGACATAATTCAGTGGAAATTTGCCAATTTACCTTCTCTAGAATGTTTTATATTGCCTGAAATTCCAGAATATGTTTGCTAAGGTCTACTATTTGTATGTTAGCTGCAGTGCAACAAATAAAGCCGCAAAATCTTTCCATCAAGAAAGAGATTTATAGGCTATTTTCACTAACCTGTGTGAGAGTTTCATATGGCTCTCCTAGCTGCCCCCCTCCCCCCGGTTAACCATATATTTCCATGTAATGTGCTCCAGCTGTGTCTTTAATAAAGTTGTGTTTGGTGACAGAAGCGCTCCAACATGTCACATCTTAGAACAAAACAATTTTGAACACTAGAGTGCTCTCTGCTGCAGAGCATTTGCAATGAAGTTGTTGATAGGTTATTCACAGGTGGCATGACTGGTAGTCATAAAGCATGTTGTTCCTGGTGAGGCATACTGTTGCCATGTCTCTTCAGCATTTATTGGTCTGCTGTTTTGTCAATTGTTATAAAAGAAAAATATCTCACATAGCTCCTTGGTGCCTCTACACAACAGCAGGTCAAGAGCAAAAAAAATCTGGTATGTGGCTGGAATTTATTAATCCCAGAACAATATTTCACAAATTATGCTTTAGCATGGACCTTGTTGCTAAGTAAAGGGAGCCAAGGTGGACATTCCAGCTCTGTCTTTCCCTTTTCTCTTAAGCACATATCTCATGCCTCACAAAACGTGTTTTCTTCCTCTCTTCTATCCACAGAGCATACTCATTCCATGTAAGTGCTGATGGTCAAATGCAACCTGTCCCTTTCCCTCCCGATGCCCTCATTGGACCAGGAATCCCCCGTCATGCTCGACAGATTAACACCTTGAACCATGGGGAAGTGGTTTGTGCAGTTACTATTAGCAACCCTACGAGGCATGTGTACACTGGTGGGAAAGGATGTGTCAAGGTTTGGGATATCAGTCATCCAGGGAACAAGAGCCCTGTCTCTCAGCTGGACTGTCTGGTGAGTAAGAGTATAGATTCATCCTCAACATTAGGAGGAACTTCCTGACAGTGAGAGCTGTTCGATAGTGAAACACTCTCCCTCAGAGTGTGATGGAGTCTCCTTCTTTGGAGGCCTTTAAGCAGAGGCTGGATGGCCATCTGTTGGGGATACTTTGATTTTGAGTTCCTGCATGGCAGGAGGTTGGACTGGATGGCCCTTGTGCTCTTCCAACTCTATGATTCTGTGAGGGTAACAAGATGCTCTTAGAGCATGACCTTCAGGGTGATAGCTATTGCAGAACATACTCATTGTGTGATGATTATGGTAGCTGTAAAGTAGGGAGCTGTTTTGATTTTTCCTTTGTGTGGTTTTTGTAGAAATAAAAACTGGTTATTCTAAAGTTTTATCAGTCACTTTGTTCATTAATCACATCACCTTTTGAAGAGAACTACCCATTTTCATAGTGGCTTCAATGCTGAAAATATAGTTTATGTATCTGAATTAAACAAATGTTTTGTGGGGGGGATCTTTAGGGGTTGAACTGGACAATAGATTGTAACAGTTTACTTAACAATATGCACCTCAACAGCATGTGGTATAAGAGGGACAGAGTCAAACTGTGTGACTGTCAGTGTAACCAGTATAGAGCTTTCAAAACAAGTTAAACACAACTCTGCCTGTCCAAACATGTTTGTTTTTTTTCAGTTATACACAACACTTGTATGTACTGATCATCTTTAGTTTATCTATGCAGAACTTTCCAATAGACATGTAGGGACTTCTTATTTTAAAGTCTTCAGTGGTCATTTCTAGCAGCCTACAGTCATGATCTGCTTAGTTGTAGTGGCTTCCAGGACAGAGCCATGTTGGTTTCTAGCTAGCCAACCTCATCAGCATTTAATCATCCTACTCACCCATGAAAATACCCTGGGATTCTCAGCCAAGAAAAATCTAACATTAATGTCAGCAAATTATGGCCTGATTATTTATTTATTTATTTATTTAGAGTTACTCCGACCTGAAATCCTATCCAGCATGTATTGTTTCACTCTTTTCCTAACATGACATGGTAAAAATCCCCTTGCAGGTGTTATGTAGGAACGTAACCAGTAGCATCCTTGTTATTCGCTCTTCCTTTTTCTTTTCTCCATTCATAATGCAATGTTGTCTCCTGCTGTATTGCTGCTAAATGAAAGCATCTAGCACTCCCTCAGTAAGTAAAAAAACAACAGAAAACTGGAGATACTTGCCAGATCTCTCTGAATCTTTTGAGTGTCCAGTCTTTCTAACTTCCTGGCAGTAGTGGCAAAAGCATTGCCTGCTAGGAATTTAAGGGGTTAAAATAGCAAACAAAACACTGCTTCTAAAAAAAAAAAAAGTTTTGAGCATTCACATAAGCACTTAGTGGCTCACAAGCTTTGAACTGTTTGTTGCTGACCATGGGTCTGCGTATTGATGCTAATTAAGATTAAATATCTCTCACTGCTGAATTTTGTAGATCAAGTTTAAGCACTTCCCTAATGTCATGTAATTTTCTGGCATTAATCCACTTTATCATTGTCATAAGTATAAATGGCTCATTAAAACCAAGAGGGAATACAATACTTTTATGGATTTCAGCTCTCATGTTAATGCTGTTTTCCTTTCCTCATGAGTAATCTCTTGATGGCTTCTGTCTCCACAGAACAGAGATAACTACATCCGTTCCTGCAGATTGCTCCCAGACGGCCGCACCCTGATCGTTGGTGGAGAAGCCAGCACGTTATCCATTTGGGACCTGGCAGCTCCGACTCCCCGTATCAAAGCCGAACTGACATCATCTGCCCCTGCGTGCTATGCTCTAGCAATCAGCCCAGATTCCAAGGTCTGCTTCTCCTGCTGTAGTGACGGGAACATAGCAGTGTGGGATCTGCACAATCAAACACTGGTCAGGTAGGTCAACCAAGCTGGAATGCCAAGAAGAAATACCTTCCAAGTGGTTTTCTGGAGAGTTGCATGAAATAGTTGTAAGCTTGGAAAATTTGGTGTTTTTGTTTTTCTTAAATCAAATTCCTATGGACCTTGGTACATTGGCTTTTCTTAAGTTTTTTCTTTAGGAAAATATGTAGCATCCTTTGGACAACGAAGAGTCCAAGGCTTTGTTACAAGCCCAGAGCCTTCCCTTCTATCAGAAACAAGTTCCTAAGTAGTCACTACCTGTCAAAGAAGCAGTGTGAACTCACTCAGTGCCAGGTTGATCCCAAGTGTTCATCTGGATCTGTGGCATGGTGAAGAGGGCATAAGTTTGTGGGGTGTGCAGGAAAGAAAATGTGTCTCTCAGCTGGATTGTTTGGTGAATAAAATAGCAAAATGTGCATAGCAGATGTTCCATCAAAATGATACCCACAGCAGGGCACAGAGGAGTGCTGGTGGTGCATTGGTTAAATGCCAGTACTACAGCCACAACATTGTGAGTTTGATCCCAGGGCTCCAAGGTTGACTCAGCCGTCCATCCTTTTTTAGGTCGGTAAAATGAGTACCCAGCTTGTTGGGGGCAATTGGTTTACAGATTGTAAACCGCTTAGAGAGTGCCGAGTTCACTATTAAGCGGCATAGCAATCTAAATGCTAAAATGCTATAGTTACAATCAGATGTATGTATACCTTTAAGACGCATGTTGACTTATGGCCACTCCATGAATTTCATAATTTTCTTAGGCAAGGTACTCAGAGGTGCTTTGCCAGTTCCTTCCTCTAAATATAACCTACAGCACTTGGTATCCATTGATGACCTCCCATCCAAGTACTAACCAGGGCTGACTTTCCTTAGCTTCTATGAACAGGCAGGATCTGGTGCCTTTTGGTATTCAAACCATCAGATATCAATTTGCAATATATCTACTAGCAGATCAGTTTTTTGTAGAATGTATAAGAAAATGAGAAGAAAAAAGGTGTAGATGAGTGTATATGAAATAAAAAGACCTAAGTAATGAGACATAATATAAATTTAAGTCGAAGGCTTTCATGGCTGGCATCCATATTTTTTTGTGAGTTTTTTGGGATGTGTGGTCATGTTCTAGAAGAGTTTCTTTCTGACGTTTCGCCAGCATTTGTGGCTGGCATGCTGGCGAAACATCAGAAAGAAACTCTTCTAGAACATGGCCACACAGCCCGAAAAACCCACAAAAAACTATAATATAAATTGCATGTATGGTAGATTTTGGTTGGTAGGTTGATTGGATTATAGGTGTAGCATGCCAACACATTCAGGGGAAAGAAACCTGAGGAAGACTTGTTAGAAAACGCCAACCTATAATCCCAAACTGGCATGGCCATCGGTTGCACTGGCTGAGATGATGGGAGTTGTACTTTAGAACATCTGGAAGACACCAGGTTGGGGAATACTGGCTGAGAACAGTGTCCTAAATTCATTGAAGAGAGGAAGTATCTCATGGCATTAGGGCATTTATAATGAGCTGTTAAATATCAGTTCTTCTTCCTATTCAAAATCATTTCTTCTTCGTGGTTTTAGCAAATTCACACAAATGGGTTACTACTGTGCCTGCTCAGTAACTTCGGAAACTTCTGGAATCACTAGACAAAACTTTGTTTGCAACTTTTTGGCAGTAGCTCCAGCCACCCTTATAAAGCCCCTAGCATCCCGCTCTTTCCCTCAGTTCCTTTTGTCCGCTATGCTAGCAGCTTAGAAGGAACTTCGCTTGTGGAATCACGTGTACTTTTACTTTTGATATTGACCTCACGGACTGTTTTTGACCACTCTCTTGGAATTTGGACTGGATGCTGTTTGCCAATCAATTGACCTTGAACCACCTGACTTCCATTTGCCTTCTGATTTGTGACCTCAACTCTGGTTGAGAATGGCCTCATTTAAACACTGTGAGAAATGTGGCAGGAAGATCCTTACCTCTGATCATCACAATCTCTGTGTTTTGTGCCTGGAGGAGACCCACAATGTCAAGAAAACTTCTTCTTCTTCCACTGACAAGGAGAGTAAGAAGATCAATGGGCTGGCCAAAAAATTCTATGCCTCTGCTGTACTGGACCTGAAAGTTGCCAAGTATGCCTCATGCATGGGAGGCTAAGTCCAACCCCTCATGGAACATCTGGAACCTCTCCTTGATGACATCCCAGATGACAAGGCCCTAGCCCTGGCCATTTGCTCCGAGACCCACACTATAGGTAGACAACAAATCATGTTGGCACGTTACTCCTCTGACTGTGCCTTCAAGATCCTCTCTGGCTCCGTGGCCCTTAGAATGCACGCTTGGCTCTGGTCATCAGATTTGACTCCGCAAACCTGATCTGCAATCAAGGACATGAACTTCGATTATTCCAGCCTCTTTAACAAAGAAGTGGACAAGAAGCTAAACTTTCGATACCATGTAAAGGCGGTGGCCAAGAAGCATGGCATGTCCTCTACATCATTTTAGTCCCCTCGCTGCTGCTATAGAGGCCAGCACCCTTGGTACCCCTCTCATACCAACAGACGCCCTACCAACCCCAGTAGTGTCAGGACAACACTAACTGTCTCTGTCTTCCTCCTCTTCATCTGTCCATAGTCCACCATCCCAGCCCCAGTACTGACAAGGCTACCAGAAGAAAGAGGCTAAAAAAGCCAAGAGGAGGTTGTGAGATGGGGCGGCACACTTCATACTGGCCACCTTTGGGGATAGACTGAGGCCCTTCCTTAACATCTGAGTCTCAATCACTTCCATCTCGAGGGTTTTAGACATCATCTGCAGGGGATATGCCCCCAAGTTTGCAGAGCTCCCCACCACCAGAGCTATACTTTCCATTGTCCCCTCATACACCCTTCTCAACGGAGTGCACACTCTATTACAGAAGGGTGCGATTGAACCCGTGGTTCCTGCTCAGTCCCATTATTGTTTTTTCTCCTGTTACTTCACCATCCCTAAGAAGGACTCCAGCCTCCAACCCATTTTGGACTTGCATCATTTAAATGACTTCATTGTTTACCGTTGCTTCTGTATGGTAACCCTTGCCTCTATTCTGCCACTTTTACAGAGAGGCCACTGGTTGGCAACATTTGATCTCAAAAATGGGTACTTCAACATCGAATCCATCAGAATGACAGGAGATTCCTTGCTTTTGACATTGGGACCGAGATGTTCCGATACAGGATGCTTCCCTTCAGACTCTCCTCAATGCCAAGGGTCTTCACCAAATGCATGACCCTGTTGCGGCCTATCTGCACCAACACGGGACCACAGTCTTCCCATACTTGGACAACTGGCTCTTTGTTGCTCCATCCGAGAAGAACTAATCAAGGAAGTGCAGTTCTTCTTGGCCCTCCTGGAGTCTCTCAGGCTGATGGTCAACAGAGAAAAATCCAACCTGACCCCATCAAGACAGGTCAGGTTCATCAGGACCATCCTCGATTCCAAGAACTATATAGCCTACCTGCCATCAGATAGGTTTCAAGCCCTCTTCGAGGCTGTTTGGAACTGCCTCTCACATAGGCATATCAGAGCCCACACAGCTCAAGTAGCTTTGGGAAACATGGCCTCAACAACTTTTGTCACTTCATGGGCAAGGCTTTGTTTCATACCGTTTCAGTCTTGGTTCCTCTCCATCTTTGATCCCATGCAGGATCCTCCTTCCAAGAGCTCACGGTGCTGAGACCTGTGGCCAGATCTTTGCGCTGGTGGCCCAAATCTGACAATGTTTGCGTAAGGATGCCCTTCCTGACTTCTCATCCTCAAGTCACCTTGACAACAGATGCATCCATGGACTGTTGGGGCACCCACACCTTGAATTTTACAGTCAAGGACAAATGATCTCCTTCAGAGAGCCAACTTCATATCAACATGCTCAAAATGCTGGCGGTAGAGAATGCTCTCCACACCTTCAAGACTCTTCGCCTGGACAAGGTAGTACTCCTCTTGACAAACAACACCACTATCATGTACTGCCTAAACAGGCAAGGAAGAACAAAGTCCCAGACACTCCTCAAGATCACCCTTCACATCTGGGATCGGTGCATCCTGAGGAAAACCCTCCTGCAAGCTGTCCATTTCCCAGAAGAGGAGAACGAACTGGCAGACCAGCTCAGCAGCTCCTCCAACCCATGCCACGAGTGGCGCCTCCATCTCGAAATGGTCTTCAGACTGTTCTCCGGTTGGGCGAACCTCTGATTGACCTCTTTGCCACCCACCTCAACAGTTACTGCACTCAGTTCTGTTCTCAGACTCGAGCGCTGGGCTCCCGAGGAGATGCCTTCCAGTTCAAGTGGTCGGGAAAGATAGTCTACACCTTTCCTCCATTCCCACTCATCACGAAGGTGATAGCCAAGATAAGAATGGACCACTCTGACGCCATCCCCATCACCCCTTGGTGGCCGAGACAGCCCTCGTTCACTCCTCTCCTCCACCTGTCCTGGAGAGAATACATTTGCCTTGAGTTCCGTCCCGACCTCCCATCCCTTCACAGAGGCCAAGTCCAATATCCAGATATGGAGGCACTTCCCTTGGTGGTGTAGAGAATCCGTCCTTAGAGGCCCTACCAGACTCGATATGAATGATCATCCTGGCTGCCCAGAAACCCTCGACAAGAAACTTGGTCCTGACCATCCTAGAGTTCCTGATGTCTTTGGCTGATGCAGGACTGTGTCTCGCATCCATCAAACGCTACTTGTCTGCCATCTGTTCTCACTGCCAGTTCGAGAACAGACTTTTTTTCAAAGATCCCCTTTTGAAGAGTTTTCTCAAAGGGTTCAACAACTTCCATTCTCCTGACCCCAACATGGAGCCTGGACCTGATGCTTTTCCACCTTTCGAGCCCATGGCCACCACAGACTTAAGATTGCTGACCTGAAAGACAGCCCTGGTGGCGCAGAAGAGCCCTGGTGGCGCAGTGGTTAAATGCCTGTACTGCAGCCACTCACTCATAGACCACAAGGTTGTGAAGTCAATACTAGCCAGGACTCAGGCTAGACTCAGGCCTGCATCCCTCCGAGGTCGCTAAAATGAGTACCCAACTGTTGGGGGGCAATGAACTTACAGTTGTAAACTGCTTAGACATCCTATAGTGTGATATGAAGCGGTATATAAATGAAGCTGCTTTGCTTTGCTTTCTTAGTGGCTATCATCTCTGCTCGCCATGTGGGCGAACTTTGTGCCTTACGGATGGACCAACCTTACCTCCACCTTCACAGGGACAAAGTGTTCCTCTATCCTGACATCACTTTCCTGCCGAAGGTGGTGTCTGCCTTTCACATCAACCAGAACATTGTGTTGCCCTGAACTCGATGACGGATGCAAGCACCTCCTGCACACTTGATGTTCAAAGGGCGCTGGCATTCTACTTGGACAGGAGTTCGGGTTCGAGATGCTCCAAGAGAGTATTTGTCTGCGACTCAGAAGCTAAAAAGGGACTACCCATCACTGCTCAGAGATTCTCTAAATGGGTGGCTAGTGCCATTCACTTGCGTTATGAACTTCCGGCTCAGGTGCGAGCACACTCAACTACTGCATCCTCCACCTTTTTGACTGGGGTGCCTCTGTTTACAGGGCTTATGTCTGGTCTCAGCCATTGACTTACATCAAATTAGCCTAGAGAAGAGAAGGTTGAGAGGTGATATGATAGCCGTGTTTAAATATTTGAAGGGATGTCATATTGAGGAGGGAACAAGCTTGTTTTCTGCTGCTCCAGAGACTAGAACCCGAAACAATGGATGTAAGCTCCAGGAAAAGAGATTCCACCTCAACATTAAGGGGAACTTCCTAACAGTAAGGGCGGTTCGACAGTGGAACACACTCCCTCGGAGAGTAGTGGAGTCCCCTTCCTTGGAGGTCTTTAAGCAGAAGCTGGATGGCCATCTGTCAGGGATGCTTTGATTAGGAGTTCCTGCATGGCAGGGGGTTGGACTGGATGGCCCTTGTGGTCTCTTCCAACTCTATGATTCTATGAAATACTACAGGCTGGAGACAAGGGCCAGATAGCATTCAGCCTTTGGGAGGGCAGTATTGCTTTCTGGTTTGCGCTGAATGTTGCATTGCATGTCTTATACTAGGCAAAGTTTCTGAATTAAAATAAACTCTTCTTCATATATATATATATATATATATATATATATGACCTTTGAAACCAAACAAATGACTCTGACAAATACACTTATAAAGTTTTTATTGTTGTTAAGAAATTAGAACTTGTTTGAACTTCCAGTTGGTGTCATGACACTCCCTCCTCCACTGACCAAAGCTTGTCAGTCTAACCCATTTGTGTGATTCACAGAGACCACGAAGAAGAAGGACAGGTTGCTTACCTGTAATCGTATTTCTTCGTCATCTGTGAATTCACACAAATCCCATCCATCCTCCCCTCAATCATGTCCTGCTCACTGATTAAAATCCTTTCTATTGCTGCTATGCAGCGTACTTTATGGAACTGAGGTCAGTTATCGAAAGTAAAAGTACAAGCGATTCCACAAGCAAAGTTACTTCTAAGCTGCTAGCATAGAAGACAAAAGGAACTGAGGGAAAGAGCGGGATGCTAGGGGCTTTATAAGGGTGGCCGGAGCTATTGCCAAAAAGTTGCAAACAAAGTTTTGCCTCATGATTCCAGAAGTTTCTGAAGTTACTGTGCAGGCACAGGAGTAACCCATTTGTGTGATTTGCAGAAACCATGAAGAAATACTGTTACAGGTAAGCAACCTGTCCATGTGTGGGTATCGTCAGAAGCAAAATCAAAGTAAAACACGATGCTTCATTCTATTGAACCAACAGTATTCAAATTGTTGAAAGTGTGAGTTTTGGAATTACCCAGAGGGCTTCTTCAAACATAGGTGTTTAGACTTCTTTCTTTAAAATGAGATAACGTAAGATGACAGCCTGTTAACTAGATTAAATAAAATAGCTTTTTCTGAACTTTTATTATGTTAGTGCATCTTGCTAGGATGATATTTTATCTTTTTGGTCATATATATATATATATATATATGAGAAGAAGAATTTATTTTAATTCAGAAACTTACTTGTACAGCTTTGGAAATTATTTGATCCTCTTAAAAGCATCCCCATTCTATATGTTTTGGCTCCATGGCACATTCAACACTTAAAAAATAGGTTTGAAGCTTTTTTAAATCCCTTCCAAATAACCCCCCCTCCCCCAGTGATGGTACTTGTGCCTTAGGGTGTTTTTTAATGCCAACTTGACATTCCTAGGCAATTCCAGGGCCACACAGATGGAGCCAGCTGCATTGACATTTCGAATGATGGTACTAAGCTCTGGACAGGTGGCTTGGACAATACCGTGAGATCTTGGGACTTGAGGGAAGGGAGGCAGCTACAACAGCATGACTTCACTTCACAGGTACGCTGCTACAAAAGCCTTGACAAGTTAATGAAGACAACTATTGTTGTTCATTTAATTTAAAAACCACCAAGGATTTTAAAGCAGGCTTGAAGAACAGCCACTGAAGAGATTTTATTTCTTCTGCATCATTTAATTGGGTGTCTTATGGGTGGGGTGTGGATTTTCTTAGGGACATACACTTGGATTGACCTAAATCCTCCCCTTTACCTCTGAAGCAGCTAAGTCTCATTAACATAGGATAATTGCTGTACTGAAGGACTCCTATGGACAATCAGTTGTCCTTTGTGTAGAGCTTATTCTAAGATATTCTTTATCAGTATATTTCAGCTCATCCAAGAAAACATTGTGGAGTGTTTTTTTTTTAAAAAAAAATTGTGTTGTTTTGTTGTATATCAAGCCAGCTTAAGTCTGATTTTAGAAGGAAGAGGTCAACTATATAACTAAAGACAATGATGATTGGTAGGAGCTGCTTTGTCTTGATCTACTACAGTAATTTAATAAACATCTTTTTAAAAGAAATTCTGAAGTATACCAGTCTTTTTTCATTTCTTCCAAACAGCACTAAGTGTCACAAAGAAAAGCGCCTTTTTAAAAAAGAAAGCAAGCAAGCTTGTCTTCCATTAACTGTCATCTGATGTTAATGTTTGATTTCCAGATTTTCTCACTGGGATATTGCCCCACTGGAGAATGGTTAGCAGTAGGCATGGAGAACAGCAATGTTGAAGTCTTGCATGTCACAAAACCAGACAAATACCAACTGCATCTCCATGAGAGTTGTGTGTTATCCCTGAAATTTGCTCACTGTGGTGAGTAGTTCAGTCTATGCTACATTGTCATCAATTCTATAAAGATATTTCCAACAAATATGGGAAAGGAAGAAGTAGATGTAAAGTACTGTTTGTTTTTAAATGTATAGCTGACTTTTTTGTAACTCATATGTTGATGAAGTATACTGATAGAGATTGTGGTTTTGGAAAGCGATGAGGTGGGGATAGAGGGTAGAGGAGGATAAGGGGTATATGTTTTGCTGTATGTGAGAATTAAGTTATTTTTAGCTGCTTCTAGTTGAAATATTTGTAATAACTCTGTTTTCAGGCAAATGGTTTGTAAGCACTGGAAAGGATAATCTTCTGAATGCATGGAGAACACCTTATGGAGCCAGTATATTTCAGGTAAAATGCGCAGAAGTGTGGTAGTGGGGATTTAATTTAACTCCTCTTCTTCAGTTCATACCTAAAATCTTGTCCACCATTTAATGGATAAAATTTAATAAAGCAGCTGCAGTTAAGAAACTTCTTCACTGCAGCTACTATAGCTTGAAAAAGTTATTTTAAACTAAAACTTTCAAAATTTGAAACCATGATGGGTAGACAGTTCTAGGAGAAGTAGGCCAAAAAGTAACTTTCTCTTCTGAGCAGCAGTTGTATTGGCTATTCACAAGGTCCTTACATAATACACCGTTATAGCACTTTCATTCCACTTTAACTGCGATGGGTCCACATCATAGAGCCCAGTGGTTTTTATTTTGCTGAGGCATTGGAACTCTCTGGCTGAGACTTTTTCAGTATCCCTCCCTAAACTGCAAATCCTTCAGTTGGAACCATGGCAGTTAACGTTGAATCATAGCACTATGGTTATATATTGTGAAAGAGTCCCCAGTCTACGATATGCTTAAATTTCAAGTAATTGCATTTATATCTTTAAAACTGCATACTACCCTTTGATTTTTTTTTGTTCTGTTTGTTAAAACATTTTACATTACTTGAGTATTTCATGATATGAGCTAAAAATAACTTGTAAATCAATATTAAAACCAAAGGGTAGTTCACAGTTTTAAATATGAATGCAATAATATATTACTGAAAATTTCTCTTTCTTAAAGTTTACATCAGAAGGATCTTTTCAGATATTATCTAATGCAAAGTTTACCACTTATAGAAAAGGAAGGGAGCTGGAATAAATCCCTGGTTTCCAGTATATGTAACTATTAAACTAGAAACCTATACATTTCAGGCATATGCTATTTTTTCATATAAAAAGGTTTTCTGTGCATCCATAGAAAATAGAAGACACAGTTTGAAAAGGTCCTTTGAATGTGCTTTTGTCTTGCTTTTCTTTCTTAGATTTGTTTTACATTTTGGATTCATCATACTTTTTCATGTTCAGTTGTGGTGATGTCTGTATGCAATGCGGTGTAGTGAACTGAAATTTTAACACTTTTTAGGCCAGTTAGGACAGTAACTTCTGGGGTGGGGGTTGGTAGGAATGGATCTTGATTTCTAAATACATGCTGCAACTTTTTCTTTCCAAATAGGTTTTGTTGTCATGTTTTTCAAGGTTTTTGTGTTGGATGAGGGAGTTTGCAGGAGGATACCACAATTTTTTAAAAGCTAGTTAAGTTATTTTAGTCCCACATGTGTATGACCCTATTAGACATATTTTGTAGGCTTAGCTAAAATCAGTTTTCTCTAAAAGCTGATTCCAAGAGAAAGAAAAAGCAATTTTGTTTTTGAAGACCATACTCAATTATCCAACATCTTTCGGAGTTTGAAATGACCTGCAGTTTGCCTTAAAGACGTTCCATTTAATGCACTAAAGACAGGTGATAGTAACATTTGGCCTAATCTACTCTACACAGTACTCTATTCTATATCCTTTGAACATCCTGTATTACACATCTTTAAAAACTTCATTAGCTTCTGAAGTCTGTTGCTTTAAGATCTATTCCCCAATTCAATATTGAAATGAGGTGGAAAGAATATTTTTTTAAAAAAATGTTAAAAAGCATGTTCAAGTGTAAGAAATCCTGACAAGAAGAAACGTGGAGTGACAGAAATCATTGTAGTTAGGGTCTTGATGTAAAATTCTCTTGTGGGTTTCTTCCCCCCCCCCCCCCAGAAAAAACAGTGTTTTCTGTGTAGCAAACATCATTTTCTGCACAGAAAATGTTTCTGCACAGAAATCTTATTTTCTGCACAGAAAATGCTGTCATTCACCTTGTTCTGTGCAAATTTTACACATGGTTTTTTTTACACAAAAAAATTAAAAAAATAATATTTCAGTTATTTATTTAATATGTTAGACTTACATCTAATATTTCTGCATAGAAAATAATACTCTTTTCTGCATAGAAAATGCAGAATTTAGCATAGAAAATAGTTCAGAATACTTCCTGGATTGTGAAGTCTTCAAAATTCCACAGTTGTCAAAGACTTTCTCGGAATGGGAAAAAAATTGCTAAACTTATTTGTTGCTTCTTTTGAGAAATGTTGTTGTAACCTGTCAAATTCTGAAGAAATCAGAATAAATGGTCTACCAGTAAGCTAGTGCCACCCAGTATGAAGTATTTGAAGGTTGTCTCCGTTTGGAGACCTCTATGCTGTCTTCCAAAGCTTATTTTAGGAGCATTCGACAGGCTCTTCTTGGTTAGAGATATTTTCTTACCTTCTCCTGACAATGAATATGGAAGGTCCTCCCACGTAGTTCTTACTTTGCTGCTGCAGAGTTGGGCAATTTAACATTTAAGCCAGAAGCATCTCTTGTTTTTGGCTGCACTATAGAATTAATGCAGTTTGACACCACTTTAACTGTCATAGTGCCATCCTATGGAATCATGAGATCTGCAGTTTGTTGTGGCACTAGAGTTCCCTGTCAAAGAAGGCTTAATATCTCACAAAACTAAAAATCCCAGAATTCCATAGCATTGAGCTGTGGCTGATAGAGCAGGGATAAACTGTATTGATTCTGCAGTTTAGATGCGGCTTATATCTTCTACATTTTTGACATGGAATGACTCTTTTGTCATAAAACCTTCTGTTACCCTTCCAAAACCAGGCAGCAAACTAGAGATAGAGTGACATTTTCAGCAAACCCTGAGTGCTGTCACTGTTTTTGACTAATCTTTGAACTTTAAGGGAAAACTTTGAACTGGATTTAAGCAAGACAAATTGCCTACCTTAAGGGTACTTTTCAACAGTTGGTTCTCATGTGATGAGTATGATTTAGATCACTTCTTTTGTTTGGTCTGAACTGCTAAAGCAGTTAGGACAGGAACTCTTACGCTAATGTTGTAAACTGGGATCCTTTTTGGCTGAAGGCTGGTTTACAAATAAATAAAGGAATTAATCTGAAACACAAGGGAAGAAAATGGTATATCTGTAACAAGGTGTTTGTAATATGATCACAATCTCAAATCTTCAGGGTTAGTTGACATTAAGTATGAAGATATGCAGAGTAAGTAAGAAGCAAAAATATATGGATAAAACAGCCATTACTTTAGTATTGCTAGAAGAGTTTCATCTGGTCTGTGCAAAGAATTGTTAACTATCTGTCTTTCTTTTTCTTTCCTTTAGTCCAAAGAATCATCCTCTGTACTTAGTTGTGATATCTCTGTGGATGACAAATACATTGTCACTGGCTCTGGGGACAAGAAGGCTACAGTCTATGAAGTTATTTATTAGAGACAAATCTGAATGAAAACTGTACTCCTCCTTGTAGCACTTTGCTGTATATTACTTTTATTTTTATTTTTTCCTTCTCAAACTGGACTGAAAATGTTCATCACAATTGTGGATTTGCCCCATTAAACTTGCTATTTAATAGCAAGCAGTCTTTAAGAACTTACCATACCAAATCTCCAGCTATCTACTTGGAAGAAGATGGAATAAGCATACTTAACAGGGAACTGACTCTTTTAATTCTGTATTATAGTGTAATGTATTTATTTTGTCTAAAGAAATCTTTCTAACAAGGAACTGACTAAATAAAGTAGTTTGCTTCTTCCTTGGATTGGAAGGTAGGTTGAATTCTTGATGTATTTCTGATGCAGGTTTGGGGGTATTGGATGAAAAGGGCAATTACATTTTATTATTAGCTATATACTCCTGCACAAAGTTTGATCTTAAATGAATTATTCTATATATCCTGTGGGTTTAAAAAAATTAATAAAGTTATTATAAGAGGCAATAACCTAGTTCAAATGAACACCTTGTTATTTAGAAGATAAACATGATATATGAGCTGGATGGGAGCCAGCATGGTGTAGTGCTTTGAGTGCTAGACCAGAATTCTGAAAAATCAGGATTCAAATTCCTGTTTGGCTTTGGAAATCCACTAGTTGGCCTTGGCCAAGTAACACACACTCAACCTCAGAGGAAGGCAATGGCAGACCTCCTCTGCATAAATCTTGCCCCTCCCCCAAAAACCCCTGTGGTAGATTCACCTTAGTGTTGCCATAAACAGAAACTTTTTGAAGACACACAACAGCTAATGAGCAGAACCTGGCCTGTGTCAGGCTGCCTGTCCCAACTTAGGGGTTTTCTATACAGCTATGGGTAGTCACAGTATTTGAAAGGCCTATTTATTTAAAGACAAACAATGGTAGGTCTAACTCCCATTTCCGAGTCTATAGCATAGTGCACTCATAGTACATAATATTTAAGATTTAGCATTGCACACATTAGCTTAAGGGTTTGCACTCCTCTTTCCTTTATTGTAACTTCTAAAAGATCAGGAGCTGCAGTTATGTCTAAGGCCATCAAACTGTGATTAGGGATTATTGTGGCTTAGAGAAAGAAGCCATCTTTGTATCATGGTTTACAATCTTGGTTTATTTCCCCAAACCAATTTTCCCTAAGCCCTGATTTGGACTAGAATTCCCACCAGCCTTAATTAGCAAGGTCAGTGGTCCTGAATTACAGAAGTTGCAGACCAAAACATCTGAACTCATGCCAGAGAAGGCTATTCTAAAACATAATTCAACCCTAACTATAGTTCTAAGTTCCAATGAAATTGCTAGCTGTTTAGTTGAAAACCAAAGTGAACACGTCCAGCCTCCAAGTCCATGACTCACTTCCATAGCACTAAAAATGTAGTGTTCGCTCCAAGGACAGCCGATACAAATTTTCCTGGCTTATCTTAATAGCCTATAACTGAAGAGACATGTTGGATGGAAATTTTAGGAAATATAAATCTGGTGATCAGTTAAGTTTATTGTGTAATATTATCAACAGTATCTTATTTCAAATGTATGTTTCATTAGGTGTTTATATTTTAGAAATAATGAATAGTTATTGTTGAGAGGCAATGATCCTTTTAATAGAAACTACTGAGGCAAGTTCAGTCATTCTGTATTTGTTGGTGTCAAGTTTGTTTGACATCAGAAGAAGTTGTGAAATATATGGCAACAATAAGATTGCCCTGTCTATATTAATCTGCCATTTTACAGTGTTTTATATACATAGCTGTGTGCAGTATTATGCTTTCAGAGGCATTTATGTACTGTATATTACTGAGGATTTTTTAAAAACAGCACTGCTGTTTTGTGTCTTTCAGAAAGAAGTACAATAACGTGTCTCAAAGAATCGCCTTCATCCCTCCCGGACGTTTTTGCCACATTTCTTTGAAAAGGGAGCTATGCGTCTTTGGGCAATTTTGCAGTTACAAAGATTACAAAAAAACATTTGATACATTCATTGGAAATGGCACTAAGAAGGGAATGGATTCCTACAAGTGTACAAACTACATAAAAGCGAGGACCTCAGAGGTAGGATTTAGAAGAGCACTCATTCTGAAGTGCGGAACAGAATGGATTTTCACTCGGGAGAAGGACTTGCTTTATTTACTGCCAGTTCTATCCAAGTCTTAGTTGAACGTCCCTGAAATGGACGCAGGCTGAGCCATTGTGCCAGAAACATTGTGTTATCTTTTTATGTTGTTGTTGTTGCTGTTAAACTATGACCTGTGACATTATTTTTTTTGAATGCTTTAAAAAAATCTTTAAGTCTGTGGATCTGCTGATGTACAGTGCCTTTGCTGCTATGGATCAAATCAAAAGAACTGTGTAGATAAACCTTTATTGTGTAAGTAGAAAATTACTTAATTTCTTACTAGAAATGGGTTAATGCTGCAAGTTGAAATGGACTGTTCATTGAAGTTCCAAATGTGGTAGCAAAAAAAGAAAACGAAAAAAAGAATTGTGTTAAGTGCTCAGTGTTTGATGTCATTAACAGTTTCGTAATACTCTACAGTGTAGAAAGATTTTGATACTAAACTGTGTCATTGTACATAGTTCTAATGCATTGTATTGACCACAAGTACTTCTATAATGGTAGATTATTGTTTGTGCATTCAAACTTTTAAGCATTAAACATAAGTAACTTGTAAGAAGTGGTGCTTTTTATTATTATTTTGTCCTTGCTTTTGTGTATTGCAAAATGAGACAAGCTGATGGAAGTAAAAGCTTTTTTGAAGGTACACGACAAATATTGTTTGTGTTAAAAGCCACTTCCCGTCCATATATGTATCTGGTTTTTTTCAGCTAGTTCATTAACAGAAACATTAGTGGAATTAAGTGAGGTTTTTGCCACCTCCATGGGCATCATCACTAGTTAAAATGTTCAGTTTAAGCAGTCATGACCCATATACATATCCTTTTTCAGGGCATCTGTACCTCAAACCTACAGTATATACCAGGGGTCGGCAACTTTTTTTGCCGACGGGCCCGGGGGGGGGGGGAAATGGTGCTGGGGGCCGGTGCGCGCGCTTGCACATTTGCGTGCTTGCCCCCTCCCCCACCCACGCATGCGATGTCGTTTTGAAAAACAAAATGGCGGCCGCCCCCCTGCGTCACGCGCGCATGTGCACCGCGGCGCCCCCCCAGGAGGCCTCCCTCGGCCGTGCCGGGCCTCCGAGAGGCCCAGTGCTGTCACAGGGCCCCCCCAGGAGGCTTCCCTCAGCCGCGGGGGGCCCCCAGAAGGCTTCCCTCAGCCATGCTGGGCTTCTGGGAAACCCGGCGCCGCCACAGGGGCCCCCCAGGAGGACCGGCGCAGCCGCGGGGGTCCTCTGGGGCGCCATTTTGGATTCCAAAATGGCACCCCGGAGTCTCGCACGACTTTTCCTGCGACGGGAAAGGTCATGTGAGAATCTGGGCAGCTGCGAAAGGCGGCAGCAGGACCGGGCAGGGGCCAGTCCAAAGGCCTCTGTGGGCCACACACGGGCCGTAGGTTGCCGACCCCTGGTATATACATTTAATAGTTATAGCAGTTTAATGATACAGAATCCTTGGATTTGTAGTTTGGTGAGTACTTGGAGTTCTCTGTTAGAAGGCAGTAATGTCCATTTTCCTGAACAACATCTCTAGCAGAGAATTCTCAGTCCCTCTTTAAACTACAAATCCCATAGGCTGGAACCATGCTGGTTAAAGTGGTATCAAGCACATTTCTATACCACTTCATAGTGAACTCTCTAACTGGTTTACAATCTGTAAGCCAGTTGCCCCCAACAAGCTGGATACTCATTTTACCGACCTACGAAAGGATGGAAGGCTGTGTCAACCTGGAGCCTTCTGTAGTACTGCATTTAATCACTGTACCACCAGGGCTCCTCTGCATCTATACTGTATCAAAAAGATACAGTTGTGCAGTAATTACATAGTTATAGAGCATGTTAGTCATTTCCTTTTCCCTAAGAAACTCTGGAAATTATAACAAAATCCACAAAACAGCAATGCCTTTATTGAGCTAACTAAAAAGTAAAAAATACATCATACAAATGTATTCTTTGAAAACTTCAGGAAACATAATTCTCCTTGTTTTAAAGAAGAAGAAAATGACAGTGGGCAGATTTGAGAACCTCATATTACCCACCTCTAGCTAGACTGAAACACGGTTGGGGGAGATTGTTAAGAGGGAATATATGCAACTGTTCAGTCCTGTTAAAGTGAAATGTTCTGTTGCAGCATGATCTTTGTGGTGTTTGTGCACTTGGACACTTGAACTTCGGTTTGTAATCAGAATGGTGAAAAGGCAGCCTATAGCACTCTTCAGGATTGCACTTGTCAGCCCTCAGTGAGATGATGTTTGAAATCTTACCCTTATCTTGTCCTGATGATTCTGTCAGCTGAAAACAGCTGAAATTAAAGCCTTGACCATAAAACTATCCTTCAAATTGCTTTGCCCTAAACCTCCCTTGCTGCTGTTCCTCTGGATGGACTTTGCTTAGAAATAACCCGTGACTCTTTTTCATTCTGTTTGAAGGTCAGATATGGTGATCACTCATTTTACTCAAATATATATCCTCGTACATCATCTGTGCAAGTATTTTGTGTGCTTTGACAAATGGGACAAGTAAAAAATGTAGTTCTGTAGCACAGGTAACTGGCAGAAACTGACTCTGGTTGATGAGACTTGAACACTGGGTATTAGGTAAATAATTGCTGTATGCAAAATATGGTGAGAGTCATCACTTTGGAAGTTGTGAGTTCTTTGAGGTTGAAGGTCCTGTACACTAAGATTCTAGGGATTTGACCATTTATTGCTGGTTATGTAATAGGGTTTGGGACAGTAGCCAAACCATAATAAAATGAACTTGTGAGGACAGAGTGGTGACTAAGCTGTAAGTCTCACATTTTCCACAGTGTGCCCCCTTCACATTAGCTGAGAGAGATGAAGCTTGAGAAATGTGCTGTAGAAGATCATCTTTGACAAGCTCTTAAATAATGCACCTGCTGCATCTGCTTTTGAACCAAGAGTTACTGAACATAACCCTCGAGACTTCACATTTCTTCCGGTATTTGGAGTACACCATTTCTACTTCACAGTGTGGATTTTTTTTTTAATGTCAAAACCAATAAATGTTTTTACTTTTACCAAATGATTTTCTGTCCTGGTTACAAGGAAACAGTATTATACTGTCTTCTTTATTATTAAAAAAGGCGTAGTCTGACATTTACAACGTGTCCATAAAACGGCTGTTGACTGCAGTGAAGCATGTCTATCGGTCACTTGGCTTCTTATGGATCCACTCAAAAATGTTACAGACACACAACACACACACATATATTCATTTCTTATAACACTATTATGCTTTGTATAGAGACCAAAAGAACTATTTTGTTAGTCATGTCAAGTCAGTAGCTTTGGTTAAATGGAATTGTAATATTCAGAATCTGAAGCAAAATTTAAGATGTAACTTTTATTTTTAAATTGCTAGGTAGATGCAGGGAAGAGTTCATAGGACTAGAACATTGCTCACTATATAACTGCTTTAAGTTAGAAATACTTATATATTTCTCAAATATATGCTGTGGGGGACAGCACTCAACTAGCAAACTCTTATTCACAATAGTGGGTGTGCATATTTTTTCAAAAAGTTTTTTGGGGGGGGGGAAATCAATCAATGAAATTGAACTGAAAATGTGGTTTAAAAGAATGTGTCAAGGAAATGAATCATCCCTATTGGGAGATAAAGCAAAATTAAGGCCTTCATAGAATAGAAATAACATTTTGAAAGGGAAAAAAGGAAATAAAATAAGCATAATACTTTAAAATATATCTGATGAAAATCAGTAGTTGCTAAAAGTATACTGAAAGAGCTATGTAGCTTCTCAAGAGCAGTATGTAACTATGTAATTTACAGAATATAAATCTTCTGAAGTATGCTTGATTGTCTAGTATTGGCCTCTTTGCAGGTGGGAGCTGGGTAGTATCTAAACCCTGCTACTAAGAGAAAACGTTCTTTGTTTTGTTTGTTTTTCACCCTGAGGATGGATCCCTGTACTTTTGGAAAACTGCCTTTTAATGTTCCTTTCCTATTAAGCTTCCAAAATCATGGGTTGCTTTTGAAAAATTAGGTATGTAGTGCACTTTCAACTTCATAAATACATTGAACAATAGTACAGGAGTATGTAGAGCCATTGTACTAATGGGTAATGCGCTGAGAGAGACCCCTTCAGAATCAAGCTTCTCTTCCTGTGGAGAGCAGGATTTTGTATAATTAAAATCAAGCCACACCATATGATTCTCCATTCTACATAGACTTCCTGGGCAGGCTACTGTTGCATTTAGGTGATTGGAATTGAAGTGGAAAGGTCTTTGCCTAACTGATGGACAAGTGGAAGAAAAGTGGAGGCAGGTAAAATGGATGGGAGGCATTTTATAAACTCTAGAGTATAATTCTTAATATGTATTGCCTATGAAATGCATGGCATATGCCTTAAAACAAGAGCTCATAGACAATGCAAGTTTGTATTTTTCTGTTGTTAACTGCCTTCCCGTCAGTTTCAACTTATGGCGACCCTATGGATGAGACATTTCCAGGGCCCCCTGTCCTCTACTGCTCTACCCAGCTCCTGCAAACTCATATTTGTGGTCTCTTTAATAAAGTCCATCCATCTAGCATGTGGCTTTCCTCTCTTTCTACTTCCCTCCACCTTTCCTATCATTATTGTCTTTTCCAGCGATTCATACCTTCTCATGATGTGTCCAAAGTACGACAGTCTAAGTCTTGGCTTCTAGGGATATCACAGGCTTCATCTATTCTAGGGCCCATTTGTTTGTTCTTTTGGCTGTCACTCTTCTCCATCACCACATCTCAAATGCATTGATTTTCCCCCTATCTTCTTTCTTGACTGTCCAGCTCACATCCATACATGGTAATTGGAAACACAATGGCTTGTATGATTCTGACTTTTGTACTGAGTTGTATGTCTTTGCGTTTTAGGATCTTTTCTAGTTCTTTCATAGCCACCCTCTGCATTCTTAATCTTCTCCTGGTTTCCTGGCTGCAGTCCCTGTTCCAATCAATGTTTGATCCCAGATATGAAAACTCTTTCATATTTCTATTTCCTCATTGTCTAGTTTGAATGTGTGTAAGTTCTCTGTGGTCATTATTTTTGTTTTCTTTATGTTCAACAGTAAGCCTGCCTTTGCACTTTCTTCTTTGATCTTCTTTAGTAGTTGTTCCAGGTCTCTGAGGTTTTCTGCTAGTATTATGGTGTCATCAGTATATCTCAGATTGTTGATATTTCTTCCTCCTATTTTCACTTTTCCTTCTTCTATGTCCAAGCCTGCTTTCCTTACAATATGTTCTGTATATAAATTGAATAGGTAGGGCAGGGGTAGGCAACCTTTCCCCTTTAAGGGCCGAGGGACTTCAGCTCCCAGAATCCCAGGAGCTATTGGCCAACATGGCTGAGGCTTCTGGGAGCTGAAGTCCCTCGGCCCTTAAAGGGGAAAGGTTGCCTACCCCTGAGGTAAGGTGATAGAATGCAGCCTTGTCTAACTCCTTTGCCAGTTGGGAACCATTCTGTTTCTCCCTGTTCTTTTCTGACAGTAGCATCTTGTCCTGAGTACAGATTCCTCATTAGGACTATTAGATGTGTTGGCACTCCCATGTCTTTAAGGGCATTCCATAGCCTTTCATGAGCTATGCAGTCAAAGGCTTTGGTATAGTCTATAAAGCACATGCTGATTTTCTTTTGGAACTCCCTGCTACGTTCCATTAGCCATCATATGTTTGCAATGTGATTCCTGGTGCCTTTTCCTTTCCTGAGCCCTGCTTGGACCTCTGGGATTTCTTTCTCCATATGTGGTTGGAGTCTATGTAGCAGTATTTTGAGCATAATTTTGCTTGCATGGGAGATTAGTGCTATGGTCCTATAGTTGCTGCAGTCTCTTATGTCTCCTTTTTTATGGAGAAGGATGTATATTGATGGCTTCCAGTCTGTTGGCCGTCATTTTGTTACCCATATCTGTTGACGTATGTTGGTTAGCACTAGAGTTGACTCTGTCAGTGTGGATTGCAACAGTTCTATTGGTATAATTCCTGGAGTCTTATGTTTTGCCATTTCTTTTATTGCAGCTTCCACCTCAGTTTCTAGAATTTGGGGTTGTATTAGGCTTATATTAGGCAATGACTATATTTTCCGAAGAAATTTGTGGCTACATGTCAATGTTCTTCCAAGGCTTTAAGATTTGATAGGGTCAAGCCAACATAATGGATTTGGTCAGAACAAGCAATGCAGTTCCTTTCCTCTCTCACTTTGCTGTCCTGACTTGTGAGAGGAGGCCACTAACCATATCACTATGACAATTGTGATAGGTAGAGAGTAAAACACTCTAGCTAACGTGACAGCAGTTTCCTCCCAAAGGACTGGAAACAATAAGTAGTGACATTTCCCCAGCAGCTTTCTGTCCCACGACAGACAAAATAAAGGGAATAATAGAGAAAACGTTTTATTTTCTCTGTCTGTTGGAGCCATCGCTAGCTTAACTAGCAGGTTTAAAAAGTTAATCTGGAAGTGTAAAAGAATGTGAGAAATAGAGGAAGAAAGTGGCATCTTGCATTCCGTGAGCTGAAACAATAGAACGTTCTGTGGTTTTAGCACAGCTGACCCAGAACTGAGGGGGTCCTTTTTTGTACTACAGCTCCCAAAATCCCCTAGCTAGCATGGCTGGGGCTATGCTGAAGCTCTATCAGGACAATCCAATGTCCTTCTGGCCATGGAAAGAAGGATTTACCAGTCCCCCACCCCATTCTCACAGATTGTTTTGTTTTGTTTTGTTTTAAAATTTACCTCCATTGCTTTCAGCGGGGGAGGGGGGATTATTTACACAGACTCTTGGCTGACATAGATGTAGGCTGATCCTAGTGAATGAGAGGGCTTTAAGACCTATTCTATCTCCAGTGGCAGAATTGTTCCCACAGAACTTTCTGCAGTGGCCTCCTGGCAGAGCTCTTTTCCACTGAGAGAATGGGACCTTTGCCCCTTCCTAATCCCTTTTGGATGGCTGTCCAGAGATGGGAACAGGATTGCTTGGTCAAGGATTTCCCATGTGGCAATTATTTCATTGGTGTTGGGTTGCTGACTCCTTGCTCCTAAGTTGAGCTCTTTCTCACTCTCTATCACCTTGTGTTGGCCTGTGTTCCTTGAAGTATATTCAGGAGTAGCTATGCTGGCCATGCCACCAAATACAACAAAATTAAAAAACCACACTGTCAGTGTGTGGATGATGGGTGTTGCAGTGATGCTCTTTGGCACCCAGCAGAATATGCAGGACAAGCTGGCTGCTGTGATCCACAGCCACTTTGTATCTCTTACCATCAACTGGCTCAGCTTCCCTTCTTCAGGATCCTGTCTTCCTCAGTCAAGAAGACACATTGTAAAGTCCAAAAGCATAGTTTTATTAATGCATATAAAAGAAAAATAAGATAGCTAAGTAAAATCCATTGTGATGAACTTGTCCAGTTCAGCCATGAAATATTACATCTTTAACAATCCCAAAAGCTTAGTATCCCAACTTGTTGCAGTTGAAACCACTGCTGCCAGCCACACACGTGCACTCACATTTTGAATAATAAACATTCTTAATCAAAGGATTCTCTAGGCCCTTCCCACACTCCACCCCCTAGGCGTCAACCTTATGTTGATTGGATAATGCCTGTATGATGTATATTAACCCAGCCTCTTGCTGTCCATCATCCACCACGTGACCATTTTCCCAAGCCCAACGATGTTTTGGATACTGCTATCAAGCCTTTCTCACAACAAAGTCCGTGTCCATGAGTTATACCTTTGGGAAAGTATATGTTTATGTCTTCTTGGCCATCTGGTGTTAGATTCACTCTGCTTCTCTAGATATTGTTCTCATGAGGAAAATTCCACACACACATCTCTACATTTCACCTTTGACTGTATAACCCATCCATATCCTAACACAATGGTACATGCCTTCATTGGGCCAACTAAAAAGCACAAAATATATTGTGCAAACTTCAAAGCTTCACTGGTTTCTTCATCAAGCAAAGATGTTAAAATGCATATAGAAGATGAAAGTGATGATAATAGAGTCACAGGCCTACATTTTGTCTTAGACGTTACTTCTGTTGTCAGTTGAGATGGTCTGGAAGGATATAATGCAGGCAAAGGCTAGCAGTGGACAGGGATTGAGCCAGAAGTAGGTAAATCTATCTTCTCTTCTCTTCTCTCTCTCTTGCTCTGACTTATTTCATTATGAATCCCACCCGTCTTTCTCGCCATGTTCCTCCCCACCTAGCAGGTTGCTGAGGAAGGGTCAGAGGCCCAAATCAATCATCTGTATGGGCTTTTGAAATTTGGCCAAGGGCTGCATAATTTCAGGTGCACCCCCTACTTTAAGACATCATGGCTGTTGAAGCAATTTACTATGTCCCATGAAAAAATAATGTACTTTTAAGATTTTTTTTGGGGGGGGGGCGGACAAACGTGCTGCAATAGAAGCAACAGAAGTCTGCACTGGCTATTCATAATGCCATACTCTTCCCATTCATCCACTTCTATTAGTGTATGGGCTGCAGCTATATCATTCCCACAACCACCAATTTCCCAGGAGCAGTTGCATCACCCCAGTGTGGCTCATGGTGCCTCCCCCATGGCTGCACTGCTTACCAGCCTGAGGTTGGAGGGGAAGCCATCATGGAAATTGTGGAACAATGCTCCGCCAATGCTCTGTGGCTTTGGATGCAAGGTCACACATTGGGCCTCAGAGAAGACCCTCACCTTACAAAAATCCCTTCCACATTGTTGACCTGGTGACAGCAAGAAGGGCAGGCATGATGGATCCTCTTTCTCCTCCTCCTGAGCAAAAGCAGCTGTGGTGGGAGCCTGCAAGACAAAGGGCAGAGGCCAGCAAAGAGGTGCGTCAGCACTCACTGCCAGCCCAACTGCCCCTACCTCTGCTACCAATGACCAAGAACAGGCTTCACTAGGGCACCAGATATGTCCCATAGCTCCCACAGCCTCTCCAGAAGTGTCACCCCTTCTGATGGGTGTCACCCAGTGCAGACCATACCCCCTGCAAGGGCATCCAATAGTGATGCCACTACCCAGGACAGGTATAATCATGTTTGTAATCAGTCATTATCTGCAATTGTTTCTTTCTTTCCTGGAAACACCAGCAGCCAGTGGCTCATGGACTGCCGCTAGCCCATGGACCACTACTATGAATAGCAGTGTACTAGAACACATCTCCCTCAGAAGGCCATCAGATAAAATAATGTTTATTGCAGCCACAGCTCAAAAAATAGACTAAAAAAATTAGAAGAAACAAATTAATCCATTTATACAAATGCGAACTTTACTTTTCCTACTCTTAATCTCTGTTGAGATTAACAATAAAAACTATCCACTCTTTCAAAAATGAGGGAAGATGACTCTTCAAGACAGTAGGAAGCAATATTTACAAAGGATGTTCTGGGGGGGGGGGAAGCTATCAGATAAAATAATCCAACTGATTGTTGATTTTGGATGTCATGAAAAGGCAGCAGATTGTTGGCTGATGAGTTTTATTATTGTATTCTCACTGCTGGGAGCAGAGGAGCAGGTACCATGGCACACAGGTGCCAAACTAATACGACTGACCTGGATACCAATGTGCATATATTCCACTTTTTAAAGTGATCTTTTTTTTCCCTTCCATCCCTCCACCAAAAACACCCTCCATGTGGATACAGCATTGACTAGATAAAGAGATGGGGAAAGCAAGAAGTCCCTATCTTTAAATCAGAAGGGCTGTGGAAATGCAAAGCATTATTCAGTCCCAGTGAGTTCAACAAAATTTACTGTTAAGCAATTGTGCATAGGATTTCAGCCTTAGTCACAGATGGGCTGTCACTTGGATAATTTCATTCGAACTATGAATTACAAGGATTTGCTCTTTAGGTATTTCTGCTCTGGTTCATGAAGTTCACACTTGCTGCAAATACAAGGACAGTGAGTGTAAAGCAAATTTATAATCGTCTTTTCTTCAATATAGTCTGCGTTCATCACTTAAAGTAATAGGTTTGTTAGCTCTGGATTTCTGTTGGCTGTATGACTTTTGCAGTCCATTAAAATTCCAGTTCACTTTATTAATGTAGGACCAGCATTATCCTGAAAATGTTCAGATATAAGAGCTGTCGGAAGTAAGAAGACCTTTTCTTTATAGTAATCTATGGTTGCCCTTGGCTGCCTCCATTCCCCAGCCCTTTTTTATGTGGCTAGTTAAAATAGGTTAGGATTTATTGTAGTTTTTGTTTACATAAGGAGTCATGTCTCAGATGGTGTCAGTTAAGGGAACAGGAGAAAACTCAGGCTTCAAAGTAGAAACCAATGTATAATGGATCAGGTTTGTCAGTTGGAAGCCTGCTGTGAGATTAACTAGGAAAGGGATCCACTATGATTCTCTGCCACTTACAAAGGGTGTCAAAGCAGCCTTTTAGCAAGTCGAGGAAGAAAAGCTATGATTTGTTTACATGAAAGTGGTTCAAGCTCTTCATCTGTGACAAATTGTGTGTGGCACATCAGTACATTAGAGTACCATAAATCACTTACTCTTGCCAAGATAAAAGGAAAGTTTATCATTTTTTGTTGCACATCCACAGGTTTACCTTTATGTAGCTTTTTTCCATCCAAACGACTCTGATAGCTTGTGGTAGTTGTAGGCACCTTAAAAGATCTTCTTGTCACTCTCTCTTTCTCCTTTCCTTCCTTGTCTCTTCCTTCCTATTTGGTATTTATTAAATGCATATTCCATTTTTTCTTCAATGATGGATCTCACAGTTTGTTTGTTTGTTTGTTTATGCTATTTCTCTATTCTCTTCCAGGGCACGGGCTCCCAAGGCAATAAACATATAAAAACAATTGAAACAATATAAAGATAAATCATTGTTAAATACATTAAACTACTCTTTTAAATTTTTTAAAAACAATCTAAAAACAATTCTAAAATAAAATTTTAAATCAGTTAAAACAAATCAATTGAAAATTTTAAAGGCCATGCAGAGCAACACTGTTTTGCCTGCCCACTGGAAGGTCAAAAGAGATTGAGCCAACCTAACTTCCTTGGCTAGGAAATTCCACAGTTAGGGTGTTACTACAGAGAAAGCTCTGTTACATGTACATCTACATCCCAGCCTAAAAATTCACAAGGTGCTGGGACATGCATATAGATCAGGGGTAGGCAACCTTTCCCCTTTAAGGGCCGAGGGACTTTAGCTCCCAGAATCCCAGGAGCTATTAGCCAACATGGGACTATTGGCTAACATGGCTGAGGCTTCTGGGAGCTGAAGTCCCTCAGCCCTTAAAGGGGAAAGGTTGCCTACCCCTGATATAGACACTGCCCTAGATAGCTTCAGCTCAGTTGGTATATCAAAATGTATTGTTGCCTTTCTCCACATTACAAAAAGGTTTCCATCCCAGTTTCTTTAGTTACAGTTCGATGAGACTAGAAAGGAGTTGTTTTGTAAGCTCATTTATAAAAAGGCAGAATTTTGCTCCCTTGCCCCTCCAGTGGATTATGCCCAGATTCTGGGAATTAAACTCAAGTCTTCACAGACTTTAGAACCTGTCCTCCTGGGCAATGTGCAGATCTCCCATCTCTCGATACAAAATGTAATCATCAGTCAAGAATTCATGATATCCAAGATGTCAGGATTTTCCAGGGTGTCCATATGTCCACAGACAATGGCTGAGATGTCCTCTATTTAAAGTGCTGTCCAGGACGAGTCCAATTTAGAGACAACCATAAGAAGAGAAAGAAATGGCATGAAGTTGCTCATCACGAGTTTCCACGTGGATAGTAGACTGGCAGGGAACACAAGTCACTTATCACAGTGTTCCCCATAATGCTGATAAATATTGTATTTCAATTTTAATTATAGGTGTTGTTTCTAAATGTATTTCTATCCCTGTACATTAGTATGTGCAAATTTTATATAAATCTTTGCTGAATTTTTGGGGTGGTGTTTTTTCCCTCCTAAACTGTTAGTAGTCAACCAGATTGGACTAATATGTTAGTAGTCACCCTGAAAGCTCCTTGTTCACAACCTTCTTCTTGTGCTACCCATTTTTCAATAAAGAAACAAGTAAGTTATAATCCCAGCAGCTGAAAAGTTGGTGTAGGCTCTTCTACCATAATGAATGCATTTATAAAATAATTGAATCACATTTAATACTTCATATAAAATATTCTTGTTTGAGCTAGAAAAATTGTGGTTTTTAATTACTTACTCTGGTTATTCTACAATCTGAACAGGATGTCATTCATAATCTTCCTGTTCTAGTGAAATATATTCAAATACGAAAGAAAAATGAAATAAATTACAGCTAATCCCATATAACTACAGTTGTCATATTTGAAGATGAATCTGTTTTAAACCCTGTGCAATGCAGAAGCTAGCAGCTGCGTTCATTCATGTAACTCCTTTGGAAGCCACTGTATGTTGAATCATTGTAATACACCAGCATTTTTGGATTAAGTTTTGTTTTTTTTTGGGGGGGGGTTGTTTGTTCTTGGGTTTGTGTTTTGTTTTTTTAGTCAAGGCCAATAAGGGAACTCAAAAAATCATCATTCTCTTTTTCTGTCCAGTCGGCTGAGGTACTCGTGTCAAGAAGATGTTCATTCCTATCAGGAGAAAACACTAAATGGTATGCTGTTGGAGAATGCCTCAAACTTGGAGTTGGCCTTGTGTACACCTGAAGGTCTTAATAGCTTTTTAAAAAATCTTTGTTGTTGTGTTGTTGTATGCTTTCAAGTCATTTCCGGCTTATGGCAATGCTAAGGCAAATCTATCCTTGTATTTTCTGGGGCTGAGAGTGTGTGACTCTCCCAAAATCACCCAGTGGGTCTCCCTGGCTGAGTAGGGAAGTGAACGCTGGTCTCCAGAATCATAGTCCAGTAGTCAAACCACTACGCCATGCTGGTTCATTTTATCCCAGTCCCTGCCAGTAAAATAGAAGGGAGTTCAGGATGAACAGGAGTTTCTCAAAAGGGAGATACTGAAGGCACAATCTCAAACTGTTTCAACAAGGAGGAAAAATGGGAGATGTCTCAAGAAACCGGGATGGATGACTAAGGGCCTCAGCAGACGGAGGCCCCGGAGACGCCGCGGGTCGGAGCGCCGCCGGAGTTCAGCCCCCGGACCGCGGCGCTCCTGCGGCGCATCTAAAAGGAGCACCAAATTGGCGCTCCTTTTAGATGTAAGGGAAAGTGCGCCCTAAAAGCGGCGGGCGCACTTTCCCTGGCTCAAACGGCGCAGTGCATGTGGATGCTGCACCGTGAGGTCATCCCCGGTGCGCCGGCCGTGCGGACGGCCGGCGCTTCTGGGGGCGACCTCGGGGAGAGGAAGGGGCGCCGCTCGTGCGGCTGCCCCTCCTCTTCCCTGCCCGGAAGACGACTCTTTTAGTCGTCTGCCGAGGCCCTAAGGAACTTTCAACTGTGCTAAGTTTTAAATGAGGCATGTATAAGAAATTGAAAAAAGGGGGGAATAACCAAGGAGGAATTCAAACAAATAGCTAGCACATGTAAGTGGAAAGTCAGAAAAGCAAAGGCACAGAACAAGCTCAGGCTTGCTAGAGAGGGTAAGAACAATAAAAAGGGCTTTTGGGGGTATGTCTGTAGCAAAAGGAAGAAAAAGGAAATGGTAGGGCCACTATGTGGAGAAGATAGTGAAATGCTAACAAGGGACAGAGAAAAGACAGAACTACTCAACACTTTCTTTGCCTCAGTCTTCACAGAAAAGGAAAAGGGTACTTAACCTGAGGAAAATGGAGCAGAGGACACAATAGGAGAAATGCTACACGGAATAAGCAAAGAGGAAGTACAGGAATACCTGGTTAATCTAAATGAATTTAGGTCTCCAGGACCAGATGAACTACATCCAAAGGTATTTAAAGAACCAGCAATTAGAATCTCAGAGCCACTGGCAATAATTTTTGAGAACTCCAGGAAAACAGGAGTAGTCCCAGCAGACTGGAGGAGGGCAAATGTTTTCCCTATCTTCAAAAAGGGAAAAAAGAGGATTGCAACAATTATCATCTAGTTAGTCTGACATCAATACCAGGAAAGATTCTAGAGCAGATCATTAAACAGAGAGTCTGTGAACATTTAGAAAGCAATGCCATTATCACAAAAAAACAACATGGGCTTCTGAGAAACAAGTAATGCCAGACTAATCTGATATCCTTTTTGATAAAATTACCAGTTGGGTAGCCAAAGGGAATGCTGTAGATATAGCATATCTCAATTTCAGTAAGGCCTTTGACAAGGTTCTCCATGACATTCTTGCAAACAAGCTTGTAAAATGTGGGCTAGACAAGGCAAATGTTACACCAATTTGTAATTGGTTGACCGACTGAACCCAAAGAGTGCTCAGCAATGGCTCCTCTTCATCCTGGAGAGAAGTAACCAGTGGGGTGCCACAGGGTTCTGTCCTGATCCCAGTGCTATTCATCATCTTTATCAATGATTTGGATGAAAGAATAGGGGCATGCAGATGACACCAAATTAGGAGGATTAGCTAATATCGCAGGGGACAGGATGAAAATTCAAAATTACCGTAAAAGATTCGAAAGCTGGGCCAAAGTAAGATACTGCACTTAGGGCAAAAAAATGAAATGTATAGATATAGGATGGGGCCACTTGGCTTAACAAGACTATGTGTGAAAGGGATCTAGGAGTTCTAGTAGACCACAAACATGAGTCAACAGTGTGATGTGGCAGCTAAAAAGGCCAATGCGATTCTAGGCTGCATCAATAGAATTATAGTGTCTAGATCAAGGGAAGCAATAATGCCATGTATTCTGCTTTGGTCAGGCCTCACCTGGAATACTGTGTCCAGTTCTGGGCACCACAATTCAAAAAGCATGTTGAGAAGCTGGAATGTGACGAGAGGAGAGTGACTAAAATGGTGAAGGGTCTGGAAACCATGCCCTATGAGGAGATACTTAGGGAGCTGGGTATGTTTAGCCTAGAGAAGAGATGGTTAAGAGGTGATATGATAGCCCTGTTTAAATATTTGAAGGGGTGACATATTGAAGATGGAGTAAGCTTGTTTTCTGCTGCTCCAGAGAATAGGACCCGGAACAACAGATGCAAGCTACAGGAAAAGAGATTCCAGCTCAACCTTACAAGGAACTTCCTGACAGTGAGAGCTGTTCGACAGTGAAACACACTCCCTCGAGTGTAGTGGAGTGTTTTTCTTTATAGATTTTTAAATAGAAGCTGGATGGCCATCTGTCAGGATGCTTTGATTTTGAGTTCCTGCATGGCAGGGGTTGGACTGGATGGCCCTCCAAGCATCCTCCAAGCATCAAACCTTTGGCTTTCAGGCCCACCTTGGACATAATCTCTCCCTAATCAAAGCATGCTATGCAAACTTGAAATAAGGTCTGGGAAGCATACAGTAATATTTGCCCCAACTGTGCTGGGAGAACACCTTTCAATTTTCCTCTCCGCCTAAGTAAGCAACTGCATTAGAGAGCAACCTCTTACAATAGTCCTAATATCTCGGCTGGCTGCTTGCCAGGGGACAAACATTTCTTGGCAGCTCTGAAAAAGAGATCCACAAAGGAAAGTCTGTTACCGCAAGACATGTAACACTAGCCTTGGGAAATATAAATCCTGCTGTGTGGAAACGCAATTAAACACAATCACAGATCCCGTCTGCTTCCCTCCCCTGTTCCTTCCTCCTCCCTTTTCTTTTCCATTAATTGCATTAGCAACAAGTGTAAAGCAGAGTGAGAGAAAAAAATTGCCATGGTGAACTGATCCTCTTCTATCATAGATCACTGTAAAGCTGTGACTATTGAAGAAATCCTGGGAAAAATAAATAAATAAAATGAGTACATATGCTTGTTGGAGAAGGCATTGCTTGCTGCATTATTTTATTTTTTCAGTCACAAGATTTGTAGGAAGAGTTATAGCTCAATAGTAGATGCATTTCATTTTGGTCCAGTCCTTTGCCTCCCTGATCATGGAATGTCAAACTGGGAAAGATTTTATGCCTCATTCTTAGCTGCTGACAGTCACACAGTTCTCTACTAAGCCAGATGGATACAAACACTGGTGCATTCCATGCCTATTTTCCACAATTCTTTGGACTGATTTCTATTTACAAACACCTAATTTTTAGTTATTGGGTTTTTTAAAAACTCTCCTTCCGCCAGCATATTTAGGGGAGGAAATCCCACATCTTCAGTGTCTCTCTACTACCTCTTCTCTCTGGAAGGTTTTCATGAGAGGCATAACACTGGAGCACTGGGAGACCAAGTTTCGAATCCCTGTTTGGCCATGAAACCCATTGGGTGACCTTGGGGCAAGACACTACATTATTTCTAAAGTGTAGATGCACCCCCAGTCTTAGGGAAAATGGGGGATAGAAATGATGATGATAGTGATGGTGATGATTGATTATGATAATGATAGAAGAAGAAAAGGAGGAAAAGGAGGGAGGATACATAGAAAATGTTTGAGAAGACTAGTTTGTAATCTTACAATTTGTATATGCAAAACAAATCTCGGGCTTCTGAAATATTGGCTTTTTAATAAGGGGGGAGATTTTTATGTACGGATATGTAACAAGGATATTGACTATACTTCCTGCATTTATGAGTCATGTGGAAGGTTTATACTACATACTTCCAGAAGAGTTGAGGCAAGTACAGAATCTCTACCATTCAAAATGCAACATGACAGGGAGACAGCCTGGGTAATCTAGAGTTTGGTTCAGCTGCAAGCTTATATCTGTGATGATGTGGATGTGACTTCTTTCTGCTGTAATATTCCATGCCTTTTAGGAGTGTGTGCTAATAACATTTCTGTGGGTGGGCCCTAATAGGGTGGGATGTGCATACACAATTGTGTTTATGTGCCTCCAAGTCAACTTATTACGACCCCATGAATTTCATAGGGTTTTCTTAGGCAAGGAATACTCAGAGGTGGGTTTGCTGGTTCCTTCCTCTGCAATATAGCCTACAGCACCTGGTATTTGTGGTCTTCCATCCAAGTACTAATCAGAGCTGACCCTCCTGAGCTTCAGAAGATTATTAGATGAGGGGGGAGCAGGGAATAAAAGACATACTCCTGACTTAATTGTGAGATAGCACTGAAGATTTTCAGACACATTGCACTCATCCAGGACTTATCCCATGAAGATCCAGGAACGCTCCTGCAACTAAACAATTCCTGGGACTTCCCTGTGAATGTCTTGTTGCTGGAGCATTCTTGGATCTTCATGGGATAAGTCCTGGATGAGTGCAACGTTGTCTGAAAATCTTCAGCATGATCGTATGCCTTTTCCTCCCAGCTTTTCCCCTGGTCTGATAATCTCCTCAGTTGCTTAATTCCCACATATTCCAATAGCAGTTCTCTAGAAGATGTTGGACTACATCTCTCCCCTTCCCCTCAAATCTTCACTGTTCATTATGCTGGCTGGGGCTGATGTGAATTGCAGTCCAGCTGTTTATGAAGAGATGTCCGTTTCTCACTTTTGGATGAGATAGGTTCACACCATAGAGGATCAGCTCTCATATTGTTTGGAAGAACGGGGCCTTTGGGAGGCATGAAAGGCTGTAGGCAGGAAGAGAAATGAAGAAAATCCAGCGGTGCTAGCAAACAAAAGCTTGATGTTCAATGTATGCAGGAGAAGGAGGAGAAATAGAAGAACTGCTTCCTGTACTAAAATTGCTGAGCTTGGTGTCATAAACATGCAAAAATTGAGAAAAAAGTAATGTTGAGGTAAATTTATCTGAGTTGTTAGAGTCAGAGAGAGAGAAAGAACTAACACATAAACTGAGGAACTGGGAGAGGAGATTATAACCTCATACCCCAGATTCGAGTGAATGTTTTAGTGTATGTTCTGAAGCCAAGGAGCCATGAGATACCAACACAATAATCGTGAAAACAGATACTTAATGAAGTCCTGAAACTGATGCTGAGAGGAAGTGATCAGGAGGCAGCATGTCTGCTTTGATCTGCTCTCCTTCAGTTGCATAGACATACAATACCTGCAGGCCTGAGGGCATGAACTTCATATTATCTATTCCAACTGCTTTCCTTTTACTTTCTGGAGTCACCTGAGTGTTTGTCAGATGGTTACTTGTATCCAGCTGTGACAGATAGTAAAGATACACCAAAGCCATTTATTCAATTAACTGATGGGATGTAGCTTGTAGTCTAATTTAGCAAATCAATATAGGTCCGCTAGTGTTTCCATACTGGTCTATTCTCTACTATTTATCAAGGAATCTGTTTCTAGTTTTATACAGGAAAAGTGTTATGGCTACCAACATGCTTACATGACCATACTTCCTAAACCTATGAACATATGAACCATTATTCAGACAAGGGGTAAAGGCACAGAATAGTTTCCCCATGGGAATTCCAGTGTAGAGAAGGATATAAAAATATCCCACACCCACAGGAATGCTTTTGGGTGCCCTTAGGGTACACTTGGGAACAGAAAATATGTATTCATTTGGGGTGGAATTTTGGTTTAAATAACTATAAGCCCTCCTTTTTTGTGCGTCAAAGAGTGTAATGAATATAATTTCAGTGTCTTAAGAACTACTGCTATTTCAAATGCAAAGCAATAACATTATTGTTGTTGTCATGCGCTTTCAAGTCATTCCCAACCTAAGGAGGCCCTATCATGCAGTTTTCTTGGCCAGTTTCTTCAGAAGGGGTTTACTTTTGCCATCCTCTGAGGCTGAGAAAGTATGACTTGCCCAAGGTAACCCAGTGGCTTTCATGGTTGAGTGGGAATTTGAACCCTGGTCTCCCAGCATCCTAGTCCAATGTTCAAACCACTACTCCATACTGGCTCAAAAATGACAACAAATACCTTGGTTTTAATATGAAATAAATGAAATAAACTCTAAAGAAAACTAGCTGTTATTATTTACAGGAAAATCTTGTGCTAATTGTATCATAGGAAAAATTTCTACCTCCCCACCTCCCACCCCCCAAAAATGTCTCTGATAAACAAGACATCCACAAGGTAGGCTTCATGTTACTTGGATAAAGCCATGGAAACTTATGTTCAAGATATGATGCACTATCTGTTGTTTCTCTTATCCACTGCCTTACCTGGGGAAAGGGAGCATGGTGTTAGCAAATGTCCTCCATGTTTCTTGATATTTTAGAAGCATGTGGAGTTCTCTATGACCTCAGCCTGACCCTTGGGAGATGGCAGCCATAATCCCCTAAATGTGAGGTCATGTAGGCATTGTTGGAGTTGCCCAAGACCACTAGAGATTTCCTGGACAGGCAGGTTTGGGAGTTGCCCTTGGGAATATCCCATTATACCAGAAAAGATACACAATGTGTTTGTTTGTCTTAGGGCCTCAGCAGACAACTAAAAGAGTCGGCTGCGAGACCCGGAAGAGGAGGAGCCACCACACGAGTGGCGCTCCTTCCTCTTCCTGAGGTTGCCCTGGGAGCTGCCGGCCCTCCGCACGGCCAGCGCTTCCGGGGCAACCTCCCGCCGCAGCGACCGCATGCGCTGCGGCGGAAAAGACAGGGAAAGTGCGCCCTATGCGTTTAGGGTGCACTTTCCCTGTCTTCTAAAAGGAGCGCCAATTTGGAGCTCCTTTTAGGAGCGCCGCAGGAGCGCCACGGTGTGGAGGCTGCGGTCCCGCAGCGCTCCAGACCAGGGTGTCCCCGACACCCTGGTCTGCATCCCCCCTTAGTCTCACACTTAAAGGGACAGTGATCAAATTTGATTGCACCCCTTTCTCTAGCTTCCCTTCCCTGATAGTTCTGAAACCAAATGCATTGTTTAGGCTATGCTCATGCTTAGGTAAATGGTAAACCCATCAAGCCTTTGTCCTCCTATTGTTAGGCTCATAGCTAGGAGGCAGAAATCACCCTTTAAAACCCCTGGATTTTTGCAGTCCATGTGCTACTTTAGAAGTGCATGCTGAATCTCTGTCGCTCTTCACTCTGAGATAGTTCCCGCAATCCCCCTCTTGCTGGTCGTACCCTTCCACTGAATCTATCCACATTTACTGCCAGAAGTCCGGAGGAGTCTCTCGGGTGTAAGTATATCCCTCATGCCCTGGTCTCCCTCTTTGCTTTCCCCTGCTCTTTCCCGCTTATCCTTCTATGCCTTATTTGAATGTGCCTTATTTGAATGTTTGTTTAGTGTGCTAATAAATATTTTAGACTTTAATTGGAGTTTGGTCCATCTTAGCGTCATTCCCTGCCAGAATCCTTAAGCCTCTGGTATACATCTGCATAGGTCTCGTGAAGCGAAGTTGGGCATTTCACTCTCGCATATTTGAGCTAATTATAAATTCCCCAAAAATTAGACTTGTTTTACCAACAGTGGTTTATTCTTTCAAATAATGCCAGCGTAAGGTCCTGCTACATTTCATCTCATATAGAAATATGGTTCAAACAGTTCTGTCATCACACTGTAACCAAGCTGGACTTCCCATTGTGTGCTAAACTGCCCATGAAGGTCAATGTCTCCCTTCAGAAGGTATGATGTCTTAGCACTGCAGTACCACCACACTGATGCTGTATTTTCCTTGTTAACCTCACTTGTACTGCTAGAGTAGATATTTACCTTTGAAATTAAGCAGTTGTATATCCATGATTAGATCCAAGTGTGTACCACTTGGGAAGCATCTCAAAGACTATAGTGAGCACTCCATATCCACAGATGTTTTTCTTCCATAGATTCAAGCATTCACAGCTTGAAAATATTTTAAAAATATTTAAATTCCAAAAATTAAAGATGTATTTTGCCATTTTATATAAGGGACACAATTTTACTATGCCATCCATAGATTTTGGTATCCACAGGGAATCCCGGAACCAACCCCCAGTGGATACCAAGATCCCACTCTATTATCACCATGTTCTAAAAGGCAGCCAGTTTACCATTGTCTCTGTCCATTGCTCCTGTTTCCCTGACTAACCTCAAGTGCTTTGGGGAGTTCACAAAATCTCTTCACACTTATCATTGTTATAAAGTGGCAGTTCCCTGCAATTGATGCCACAGTTCCTCCAAGGTGTAATATTGTCCATAATACATCCTCCAACAGGACCTGTAAGCCAATTTGTGCCTTCAGCTCAGTGATGTCAAACAAATTTCACGCTTTGGGTTCTTCCTATTCTGTGTTCTGAATACATGCCATACCTCCCTGTTTGTTTTGCAGATTTTGTGGTAACATTTTTGTGTGCGTGTATGTAAACCAGTTCAAACATTTCTAGCACCATTTCTTTGCTGGCATCTTTCTTTGACCTTGGGCATTATTGGGTAGTGTCTTTGGTTGCTCTGTGGTGACCTCTCTGTGGATATCGACCTCAAGTCTTCAGATCCTTGTCACCCAAACATCAGTATGTCCCCTTGGTCCTTCCTGGACATGGTCAAGTGAGTGTGTACCTGGTCCCCTCCAATTTCTAAGTCTTTTGCCCTTGGATAACCATGGCCACTTTTCTTAGCCTTATATTTATCCAACTGTTCTGAACAGTTGAATATGTGCATTATTAGGAGAGGGATTTTTCTCTTCTCATTTCTCTTAGTTTTACAGATATTCATCTATTTTGGTTAATTACCTACCTGTTGTTTACTGAGAGGGATTACTATTTAGGGATAGGAGGGAAGTATGTGTGTGAGAGAGAGGTGGGGTGGGGGTCTAGATATGTTTTTTTTTTAATGAGGGTATTGCCCCAAATAAGAAATCTGTCCCCAATGAAAGTTTCCTTCAGTCCCCATATTTCTAGCATTGCAGAGAAATTGGAAATAGTTCACACAAAGAACTCTTTTATGTTTTGTGTTCACAATCTCTTTGTAACTTTGGCTACCCATTTTCATTGGGTGCCTAAAAGGTATTTCTAAATGCCCAATTGAAGTTTTAAGTTACTGCAATGCTAGAAATTTGGGAACTGAAGGAAAATTACACTGGGAGTCAGAATTGATATTGGAAAGGGCAATGCCCTCACTTTGCCTCTTCTGTAGCAAATGTGTATGGGAAGGGATGAGGGGGTGAGTGCATGCATGTGCACATGTAAAAATGACTTTGAAACACCAATTTCCTCAACTTTTCCTACCACTCATAAGTGATCAACTTATTTTTGGGGCTTAGCCAGACCCATCCAGTCTTTGCCATTCTCTTTATCCTCACCTCCCATGCCTGTTTAGTCTGTGGTCTATTTGTTCATTCAGTAATTTAGCCACCAAATAATCTGGCAGTTCTTTTGGATTAATGAATCAGTGAAGAAAGACACCGACAGAGCATTGTTTGTTTGTTAAACCAGAACACAGAGACACCACAACACATTTGTTCAATTGTTTCTTTTCTAGAGTTTGCAAGCCATTTCAGTTTCCCAAAAAGAAAAAAAATGGGAGGTATGGTTTATGGCAGTGATCAGTGTGGGAAGACAGGGGATTTTTCCCAAACCTGATTAAGGGGAAATAATATATGCAGCTTTCAGTAATCATGGGTTGTTTAGGATTGTTCTTTCTCTGGATCTGGAATTTGGATTGAACTGGGTCCAAATCAATCAACAGCAGATTGTAGCATAATCCAAATCACTGAATTAGTTCCTAAATTAGATATGGACCCATTTACAGTCCTTAGAGTTGTCTGCACCAGTGGGAAACCCTGTCCTCACCCTGTAGCCATAATGTAGTTTCCTGGTCTGTAGCCACTCCTATAACACTACAATCACCATGGTGAGATCAGAGCAACCCAGAAGAAAAGGGCAGTCCTGCAATGATCATGTGTCCTATCATGTGGAGTATTTCCAACCACATGGCCATGTTCTTGTCACCAGTCCTGATTTTCCAGATGAATATGGGATAAAAGGAACTTCTTGTTTCTCTGGATTTTCAGAGAAAACCTCCTCATTGTCTGCAAATCCAGAGGGACATCATGTGCCCAGATCACAGCTGCTACAAGGAGAGTACGGGTTTCCTTCCAGTGTAAATAAGCCCCTAAAGAGAAGATTGTCTTCAGGTTCCATGCAACTTCAGGTTCCATGCAACTTCCATATAGGGCCTTTACAGACAGCCAGAAATAATGCAGCTTGAGGCCACTTTAACTGTCCTGGCTCAGTGCTAGGGAATCATGGGAATTGTATTTTTTTTCTGAGACATTGAGCCTTCTCTGTCAGAGAGCTCTGGTGCCACAATAAACTACAGTTCCCATGATTCCCTAGCACTAAGCCAGGACAGTTAAAGTGGCCTCAAGCTGCATTATTTCTGGCAGTCTGTAAAGGCCCATAGTGTGTTCATTTTCAGATGTGTGGTGATCACTCAGAGTACCCCTGAAAGGTGCTTCAGAGTATGACAGTGTTGTTTCATTGCACTTTTAGAACACAAAACACAAAATGGAAAACAACTATGGCCAAGTTCTACTTTTCCCCATGCTTGCATCTATCAGTGGCAACTGACTTTTTCCATCCACCCCATTATGTAACAACAATAATGTGGGATTATATTTCCTGACCTTCCCCATTCAGATGACAATAGAATATTATGAAAATTGTACAAATGGTGGGGCGGCAATGAATTTAGTCTACAATGAAGTCTCCCTCTCACATGGAATCCTAACATTGCCCTGCCTCCAAAGACACTGCACATTTTTGCATACACAAGCAGGACACACCACATTCATAGTAAACAATAGGTTGTTTATCCAGATAGTGGCCTTTGAAGTTACAGTTTCTCCCAGTTTCCATCGGTTTTGGGCTCTGTTTTTTATCTAAGCACTCACACTAGCTTCTCTGCATCATGTCTGGACCAGAAAATAGCATGGGATTTTTGTTTGTTTATTTGTTTGTTTGTTTTGAATTGAATTTTTTGTTACCATACATTGCTTTGATTGGTATCCTGCAGGAGAAGGTCATGGTTTTTTTCTGTTTTTGTTTGGACAATTTCCTGCTCCAGCTACTAAAAAAAAGGTTGGGGGTGGGGAGAACAATATGCATCAGGTGGCTGAAAATTGATGACATTCAAAGGCTTCAGGTGATAATGTCCTAAAGGGCCTTCCTTGTAGTTCTAGTTTTGTGGAAATTCTGTCACAAAGCAAGACTGTTGCAGATATTGGAGGATTAACATGGTCCGACTGGATAAAGTTTAAAGCTCAGCTACTCTCTAAAGAACATTGAGCATAGTGTCGAGAATAGGTTGATACTCAGGAGTCAAACATGTTAATCTGAAATAACACAAAGTAATGCTATGGGTGTTTAGAAAGACGGAAGATTTACACATCTATTTTCACTATGTAATGCTGGCAGTATCAGACCCCTCTTCCATACCCTCCAACATTTTATAGATGAAAATCAGGACAGCAACATCAGCATATCATTAGGATGTCAGTTATTAATGGGAAAGTTATTCATGAGAAAGAATTCACAAGCCAGAAGAGTTGCAGCAGTTTGCTTTTGCCTAAGATGACTAGGAAGTACAAGATTCCATCCCCTCTTCTCTCTCCCTGCGGGGTTAATTGAGCTTGATATCCTTTTGCATGTTGAACTCAGTTTGCAGCACTTGAAGAGCCCTGGTGGCTCAGTGGTGAAATGTCTGTACTGCAGCCACTCACTTACAAACCACAAGGTTGCAAGTTCAATACAAGCCAGAACTCTCAGGCTCGACCAGCCAGAACTCAGGCTCAACCAGCTCGCTAGATGAAGGGAATGTGGTAGATATAGCATATCTTGATTTCAGTAAGGCTTTTGACAAGGTCCCCCATGATATCCTTGCAAACAAGACAGTAAAGTGTGGGCTAGACAATACAACTGTTAGGTGGATTAGTAACTGGTTGACTGACCAAACCCAAAGGGTGCTTAGCGATGGCTCATCTTCATCCTGGAAAAAAGTGACCATTGGGGTGCCACAGGGTTCTGTCCTGGGCCCAGTGCTCTTCAACATCTTTATCAATGACTTGGATGAAAGAAGAGGGGGCATGCTTCTCAAATTTGCAGATGACACCAAATTAGGAGGAATAGCTAATACCCCAGAGGACGGGATGAAAATTCAAAATGACCTTAATAGATTAGAAAGCTAGGCCAAAGCTAACAAAATGAATTTCAAAGCAGAGAAATGTAAGGTACTGCACTTAGGGTAAAAAAATGATGGGGGACACCTGGCTTAATGAGACTATGTGTGAAAGGGATCTAGGAGTCCTAGTAGACCACAAGTTGAACATGAGACAACAGTGTGATGGAGCAGCTAAAAAGGCCAATGCAATTTTAGGCTGCATCAATAGAAGTATAGTATCTAGTTCAAGGGAAGTAATAGTGCCACTCTATTCTGCTTTGGTCCGGCCTCACCTGGAATACTGTGTCCAGTTCTGGGCACCACAATTCAAAAAGGATGTTGAAAAACTGGAGCGTGTCCATAGGAGAGTGACTAAACTGGTGAAAGGTCTGGAAACCAAGCCCTATGAGAAACGACTTAGGGAACTGGGTATGTTTAGCCTGGGGAAGAGATGGTTAAGAGGTGATATGATAGCTGTGTTTAAATATTTCAAGGGATGTCATATTGAGGAGGGAGCTAGCTTGTTTTCTGCTGCCCCAGAGAACAGGATCCGGAACAACAGATTCAAGCTACAGGATTCCACCTCAATATTAAGAGGAACTTCCTGACAGTGAGAGCTGTTTGACAGTGGAACATACTCCCTTGGAGTGTGGTGGAGTCTCCTTCTTTGGAGGTCTTTAAACAGAGGCTGAATGGCCATCTGCCAGGTATGCTTTGATTTTGAGTTCCTGCATGGCAGGGGGCTGGACTGGATGGCCCTTGTGGTCTCTTCCAACTCTATGATTCTATGATCTTCCATTATTGAAAAATGACGGTTCCAAGGATGCATTACTGATGGGATAGACAAGCGGGGAGCTGGGGATGTGTCCATGACACTTTATAGACACAACAAATGCACGAGCGTGTGAACCCCGATCATGTGTTATTGACAATTTAAAAGTACTTTAAAGACACTTTAGCCTCCCATGTGATAATCTCCTTAATCTTTGTTGTACTAGTGCAAAAAGCCCACATTCGGGCTCCTTCACATTGCAATTACAGCAATCTGACTTCGACTATCATGGCTACATTTAATGGAATCCTGGGATGTGTAGTTTGGAGAGGCACCAGTGCTCTCTGGCAGATTTCTAAATACCCCTCCGTATAATACAAATCCCAGGATTCCACGGAGACATAACAGTTAATGTGGTGTCAAAGTGCTATAATTGTGTACTGTGAAAGGCACCCGGAAGAAATGAATGTACAGAAGACTGTACTTAGTCCCCGCATAGTCAGAAATACTATTAAAATGTGGGAATGAATGTAGGGTAAACATAATCAATTATAATTTCATATTCTGAGGTGGGCTAATTTGTTTATCAAGGAGATTGAGTTTAAGGTTTAGCAGCAATAGGACTATAAACTACTGACACATCTGTCTTACAACTTTTCTTTGGAAGTATTGCTGGTTATCATGACATTCTGAGCTGGGCATAGTGAGATGTCCTGTACAATTTAAAAATAACATGGGTTCGCTAATGCCTTGGAATGATACTCTTAAACTTCCATTAGCCATCAACTCCACACCACTGTGAAGTATAAAGTTACAACAAGATGTCAGACTGTACTAACTGGGAACTTGGTATACAATTTAGGTGAAAGCGATTCTAAAACAAACCCCTTTGAACTCTGGCTAAACCACATCATGCTTAAAAAGCAGAGAAATGCCATTGTAAAGGTCAAAGAGATGCAGCAATGCAATTCTAGTTGTGATTGTGTGAATCATAATAAGGTCTAATTGAGGGGGGAAATGATACAAAAAAGGGCTATAACTCCTACACAAAACAGATCAAAGCAGCATTGCAAATGACATGGTAAACAGACCTATTAAAGTTTTAGTGCAAACAGAGGTATTGCATAAAAAGAAGCAGATATATATATATATATTTGGACCAGGTGAAATTATTGTTAAGGGAAAAGTGTAGAAACAGCTTTATCTGAAAAAAGAAACATGGGAAAAACAAACTGTGAATTGATTTCTATATTGTTTGGCTTTCTTTGTCACTTGATGTGTCTTGTGGAACTATGGATTGGACTAGGAGACAGGGATTGTAGATCATGGCATGACTTCTCAACAAGGACCTGGGCTGCATCCACACTGAGGAAATAATCCAGTTTGACACCATAGCTCAGAGTTATGGAATTCTGGTAATTGAAGTTTTGTGAGACATTTAGCCTTCTCTGGCTCTGGTGCCATAATAAACTACAGTTCTCAGGATTCTATAGCCTTGAGCCATGACAATTAAAGTGGTGTCGAACTGAATTATTTCTGCAGTGTGGATAGAGCCTTAGACTACACCTGATTTGAATGTTTCAGTGTTGTGCATGGAAGAGTTAGTAATTCCCTGCCTTGACCACAGATGGTCTCTATGCAGCTAGAGTCCGCATAGGCCTTGGTGTAATCTTTTATTTGCTAGAGCCTATCATCCAAACGTCTGCTCTAACACATGACAAAACCTCATAATGCAGAACTTGAATCTTGACATACCCTCCAACTGACTCGATTTGACAAGAAAGGTCTTGATTACTCCTCTGTCAACCCACTTTTCCAGCTGCTTTTAAAATCTCCCAATTTCTCTCTCTTCTCACTTTCCCCATTTGTCTTCAGTTTACTTCAATTGCTGCAAATGAGTTCAAAGTGCAAAAGAAGTGTATACTCAGTTAATGTATTAGAAGGAAGAAGAGAGGAGAGGGCAGAGTAAGCTCAGGCAAAAACAAACTGTTACAGCCCCCCCCCCCCCCCCCGTTTGTCTGTTTTTTTCATTTGCCCTTTACACTAGCATGCCTAGTATATTTGACTGGTGAGGATCATTTTTAAACATCCCCAACCTCTCTACAACAAAATTATTTTTAGTAATATTCATAAAATGAAACAAATAATAATGATGGCCAAAAAAGAAATGCAGAGAATGAAAATGTTCTTTTATTGAACTTTGTATATATACTAAAACCAGTACAAATAAATAAACAAACCATAGAGTACTCTCTCACAACTGAGTAATGGATATGAGCACTGCCCCCTATGGGCGGACACGACTTGACAACCTTTTCAATGGTTTGTCCGATCCTTACCTTTTATAGTGTCATCTACATATCTTGATGTTTCTTCCTCCAGTTTTCATGTCTCCTTCCTCCAAGTCTAATCCAGCTTTCTATATGATATGTTTAGTGTATAAATTAGGTAGGAAAATAGATGCAGCCTTACCTGACCCCCTTGTCAATGGCAAACTGTTCCATTTCTCTGTATTCTGTCTTGACAGTGGCTTCTTGTCCTGAGTATAAGCTACACATCTGGACAATAAAATACATTATGGTATGCCCATTTCTTTAAGAGTGATCCATAGCTTTTCATGAGCTACACAATCAAAGGCTTTGCTATAATCTATAAAGCACAGGCTGAATTTCTTTGGAAACTCTTTGGTGTGCTCCAATATCCAATGCATGTTTCCAATATGATCTACAGTACCTCTTCCTTTCCCACATTCTTCTTCTTCTTCTTCTTCTTCTTCTTCTTCTTCTTCTTGATTGCACTGGAAAGTAAAGCAATGGCTTGATAGTTACTGCAGTCTCTGGTGTCCCTTTCTGGGGGACTGGAATGTATATTTAGTGTTTCCAGTCTGTGGACCATAGCAGTGACATTGCCACCCCCGGTGTCACCCAGTGTAGGTGCATGGCTGCCAGAGTGTATGGCCAAAAGGCTGTGCTCACCCCTTCTCCTGGGTGCTCTTGGCCTTCTCAAATCCTGCAGTGATGGTGACTCTTTGTGAGGAACCACCATGGGGAAGCAGAGCCAGAGGCACTTGCCCCTCCCCAATCAGGATGGCCTGATTGAGTGTTACTCCTCTTCTGGGGTTGCACCTGGTGCAGAATGCACTACTGCACCTACTTAGTGATACCACTAGGCCATTATTTTCCATTTTTGTTGGGAGTTTTTAGTTAGAATTTGAGTGAACTCTGTCTGTGTGGATTGAAACAGCTTTATTGGTATGCAATCTGTTCCTGATTATTTATTTCTCTGAAGTGCTGTGAGTGCAGCTTCCACATCAATTTCTAAAAATCCGGGATCCTCTTAAAATGATTATTAAAATGAATCTTCTTTTCTGTCATCTTTTCACCTCTTAAGAGTATTGTTATATAGTTCTTAAGAGTATTGTTTCCATTGTCTTTTTTATCTTTTCTTGGTCATGTATTGTGTTCTCCTGCTGTTCATATAGCACCCACACTCTTGGTTTAAATTTCCTTGTGATTTCTCATATCTTGTGGAAGCATGGTGATGTTAAAAGGCAACATGTTTGAAATTGCAACATGTTTGAATTTTGCAGCATGTATGGATGAGTACTGTGAGAGTTTATGAGCCTCCATGCATTGCCAGAAATGCAGGGAAGTTGTGAATGGAAGTTGTGGATCTTGATGAGCATGCCTGACCTTTACCACAAAAGGTTGAGGTTTGTGAGCATTCAGCCAAATAGGACTGGAATCCTCACAAAAAAATGCCCCCGAATCCCATATCAACCAAATAGTCAAGAAGGATATAATCCAGGGTATCATCAAATACCATTGAAAGATCCAGAATGATCAACAGAGATACATTCTGCCTGCCTAGTTTACAGTTTAGGTCATCCATCAAGGTTATCAAAGCTGGTTCTGGCCCCCAATAAACCTGAATTAATGCTGGAATGGATTACGATAATCAGTGTCAAACTAAAAAAAGCCTGGAGCTGTAATGCCACAACTTGATCTTATGTAGCGGGGCGGGGGGGGGGGGAGCATCTCATGTGGCTTTTGATACTCTTGGCAACCCCTGGGGCCTCAGAACACACATACACACTAAATTTGATTGTTTTTCAGCAGATCCATTCATTTTTTTGCAGTTCTCACTTCTAGCCTACCACATTTCCTTTAAAAGGAAGGTTCAAAAGTGCCCGGTAGTTATCTGTAATTTTTGTTTTTATGAACATTTCTCATTATAAATCAATCAATTAAAAATTAGATGAAAAGCTAACTTTTGCTGGACTCCACCTATCATAACACTCTTAATCCTGCTTATATCTAAACAATGCAGGTTTTCTCTAGATAATGTTTTTGCTTACAGTCTTACTTGCCTTCAGATGTTGTTTGGCTTAACCTTTGAGCTACCATATTTAAAGGTATGTGTAGCATATCTTCTAATCTCTCTCTCTATTCAGGTGTTGTTGCTCATTGCAGAGTTCCATAAATTTGTTTGTTATAATTATCTACCCACCCACCCCCCACTAAGTCTTTAGGCATTCTTGCTAAAATGACCCCTTTCAAGTATGTATGTAGTTTACACTTATTATTAGAAGAGAGAAAGAAAGAGACTGGAAGTAACTTTCTCACTAGATGTCCCAGGGCAAGAAGAGCTAAAGCACAGCAAATTAGCAAATGCATCAACACCTTTCCTGGCTTTCAAAGTGGGGGAAATTCAACCCACGTTCAACATAAAAGGTGCTTTGTTTTGATTAGGAATATGTATCTTTGCACTCTGAAAGATGTTTTACCTTGTCTGAATTGCAGCCCTGTTCTTTTTCAGCTTTAGCAAGTATTTGTGACTGTTAAAATAAGAATGAAAAATAGAGATGTGAAACAGATGTTATTTTCTCCTGCCAGATTGAACATTTGTTGTGCAATCTAGCATGCTCTGCCTTTCGCCTGTAGACAGAGCAATAATGCTGAATCAAAAGAGTATGGAATGCATCCCCAAACAGCAAAAACCCAGATTTGCTACAAGAACAACAATGGTGTCATGGGTCACACCTTTATGTTGGGAAATGTGACAATTGTTCAAGTGCCAAGGCAGAAGCTGAACAACAGTCAGTTTTACACACACACACACACACACACACACACGTACACACACAGGGTCTAGCAGACAAAGAAGTAAGCTGAGTCTTCCAAAGCGCTGATATTGCTTCAAGCACTGCTTGCTTTTGGGAAGTAATAGTGCCACTGTATTCTGCTTTGATCAGGCCCCATCTGGAATACTGTGTCCAGTTCTGGGCACCACAATTCAAAACTGGAGCATGTCCAGAGGAGGGCGACTAAAATGGTGAAGGGTCTGGAAACCGTGCTTTATAAGGAGAGACTTAGGGAACTGGGTATGTTTAGCCTGGAGAAGAGATGGCTAAGAGGGGATATGATAGCCCTGTTTAAACATTTGAAGGAATATCATATTGAAGAGGGAGCTAGCTTGTTTTCTGCTGCTCCAGAAAATAGGACCCAGAACAATGGATGCAAGCTACAGGAAAAGAGATTCCACCTCAACATTAGGAGGCACTTCCTGACAGTGAGAGCTGTTTGACAGTGGAGCACACTCCCTCGGAGTGTGGTGGAGTCTCCTTCTTTGGAGGTCTTTAAACAGAGGCTGGATGCCCATCTGTCGGGGATATTTTGATTGTGAGTACCTACATGGCAGGGGGTTGGACTGGATGGCCCTTGTGGTCTCTTCCAACTCTATAATTCTATGATTCTATGATTTCATTTGGAACTTGTCCACATATAAGGACTGTGGACAGGTGAGCTGAAAACCGTTAGAGAATCAGAATGGTGGCAATGGATAAACTATTGGTCCTGGAGGGGACCTTTTTCAATTCTATTAAAAGCCAAGTGACAACAAAACCTGACTTGTACTAGGTCAGTCTTTTTGTTCATATACATCTACTTTGTATACTATGATTCAAAGTGGCTCTCCAAGACCTCAGGAGTGTTACAGGTAGCAACCTGAGTGTGCCTCTACCATACTCTCCAACTATCTTGATTTGACATGGACACAGTTTACTCCAATTGTTTTGCTGCTTCTAAAATGTCTCAATTTCGCTCTCCTTCTCCCTCCTTTCTCCTTTGCCTTCAGCTTACTTCAGTTGCTGCAGACTGAGTTCAAATTGCAAAAGTACATTATACTGAATTAGTTCAGCAGGTGAGAGGAGGAGATGGAATCGTGCCCTTCCCAGTAGACTAAGGAAAAGCACACTGCTGCAACTTTTCCTAGCTTGTGTGTTCTTCCTCATTAATAACTTTTGCCATCTTCACCATACTCTGATGTTGCTTGGCTTCACATGTCCCAGTTTTCATTTGCAAAATGTTGGAGGGTATGCTATATTTATTGGATCCTAGCTTGAATGTGTCTCTAAGGAGATTATCACATGCCTCTTTTTTTCTGATCTGGGCATGGGCTGGGCACAGGTTTAAATGGGTGAAAATGGATCTTATTGCATGCCTCCGTGCCCAACTCAGCCACATCATGTACCCAATCCCAACTCCTGCCATACTTTTGAAAGTATGATACTTTCCTGTTCTTCAAAAAGTATGCCAGGAGTCTGGATCAGGTATGCAATGCAGCTGAGTTAGGCACAAAGGCATATGATAAGATCTGTTTTCACCCATTTAAGCTTGTGCCCAGCCATGCCCAGATTGGGTGATAATCTCATAAGAGATTAGGCAGAGCATGGAACTTGTGGAATTTGGATGTGATATGATTGAAATGCAGCAGAGTTCAGGAACCAGCTTCCTTCACCAGCCATCCTGGAAATGCTATTTCCATGAAGACACATTTTGTAGATCCAAATTAAAGCTTTATTGTTCCATAAAGAAAACAAGAAAAGAAAAATATACAATCCATCTTGCTGATGGCAAAAGACTATAGGATCACATCTTGCAGATGTTGTTGTAGAATTACAGCATTAGCGATAGAATAGTTACAGTTCTAGTTCAAAAGAACACATAGCAAGTATATAAACAAAAAGTGAACAAAGGAACTTCTGGCCCTTCCCATACTCCACCTTCTGGGTGTTAACCTTATGATGATTGGATGATCTGCTATAACCCAGCCTCTAGCTGTGTGTCATCCCCCATGTGACCTAGTTCTCATGAGAACTGAATGAGCTCATATGTTTATCTGTTAATATCATGTTCTGTGTTTTTATTATTCTGTACTGCGGGCACATGTTATGGCTTCAAACCACCTGCTAGCTGAGTCCTCTTTGTTTTTCATTAGACACTGTTTCCATAAGAAATGTTCACACACACATCTCTACATTTCTACTTTGACTGTATATCCCATCCATATTCCAACAGTCACCTCCCATCTATTAGTCTGCAGTTAGCCTGCATTTGTAGTCTGCAGTTCTGTCTCTGTCCCGGGATATAGTTATATGTGGGTGGGGTGGGGGAATGAGGGCATCTTCCCTCCAAATAAGAATTCTGCCTCTCCAATGAAATCTTCCTTTTATCCCAGGTTTCTAGCATTGTAGAGAGTAAGACATTTAGAACCATCCACACTTATAACTCTTATTTGCTTTGTACACATTCCCTTAGTTGCTGGCCCCTTTTCTTTGAATGCCTAAAACTGTATTTCTAAATGCTCAATCGAAGATTTAAGTTACTGCAGTGTTTGACACTTGGGAACAGAAATAAAATGTCATTTGGGGGGCAAACATCTTATTTGGAGGGGAAATGCCCTCATTTTGTCTTCCTGGCATAGCTATACCCCTGCTGTTCCCTCCATGTTTGAAGAGCACATGTTAGCTGAGCCTCTCACCAGGAGATGAAACCTTTAAGTAAACCTGCTTCTTATGCTTTTATCTTAGCCAGCTTTATTTCTCTACTAGACCATGTGTTTGTGTGCATGTGCATGCGTGCGTGTGCGTGTGTGTTTGTGGTGGCAGTGTAAGACTGGTTGTTGCTCACCTTCTGCTTGCAAATACTAATTACTCTGTTATGATGTCTGTAAACAAGTTGTGAGAAACTTAAGTCCCATTTTTATTTTAATGTGTCTGATCAAGATATTTCTGAGCTTGCATACAATTCATGTTGTTATACCTAACCACCTTCAGAGTGTATTTACAATAATCTGGAATAACCTCAACATCCTGAAGAATGTAATCATGGTTGTATTCCACCCTAACATTTAATGCAAATATTTACCCATGCATGATAAATTACATCCTGTGCTTCTAAATACCTACAAATTGACTCTTTTTTTAAGAAGAAAAAATGTCCATATTCACTAAAATGATCAAAGGTTGGAAATGTTCCTTTTTCTGCTTGTTCTCTTTCCTTTGTTTTCTGCAGGTTTAGATGTTACATGAAACTGTGCAGCACATTTGTTATTCTTGAATACTTGAAGAGAGCATTTTATAACCCAGGAGAATACACATAATTTTCTGCTTTAAAGTCATAAGAAGTTATTTGTCACTCAATCAAAATAAAAATGTCACTTCAGTATGGATTTGCAGAAATGACAGAATTTTATTTTCCTGAGCAAAACAGACAAATCTGTATTCCTAGCTCAGTAATACCTTGCAGCTTTGCAAACACTTTCCTTCTGCAGCTTGCCAGGAAATGTCACTTAATGGAAGTTTTAAAACAGATGTGGTGGTAGTAAATTCACACAAAGGAAGTAGCAAAATTAACACTTTGCATGAAAGGCTTGGGTCTTTTAGTGATATTTTGAAAGTACCTTTTATTTTTCCATTTGCCATCTGACCTAAGAGCTTGCCTCTGGTTCAGAAATCTTTTGTGACCTTTCTTGTTGCATCTCAATAGAGCCATACCATTTGATTTGTCAGCCATCTGAAAGTACAAAATCCAGGACAACAACTCACAAACATCACCTAGGTCTACACACCATATGGCAATTATCACTGCATCCAGGGGTATCACTAGGGTGTGTGATGTGTGTGTGTACTGCACTGGGTGACACCTCAGGGGGGGTGTCCTCCTTCCACTATGGAGTGTACTACCATGTCTCTCCACAGATAGACAGCATTCCTGGAGACTGAGGTTCTGAGAGATCCACCCACCCAGAGATAGCAAGGTGTCTGGCTAGGACACTGTCATCACACCACAGCAAACTCCTGGAGGCCTCTCCCATTGAATAGTGCTTGGATCTCTTCGGGACTTGCAAACAAGGTGGGTAGACCAGAACAACCTGAGACACAGACAGTCCCATTGGGTGCCCCGTCCACCAGCCACTGGCAGCAAGTAGACTGGAGACTTTCTCTTCAATAACAGCCCAATCTTCTCCTGAGGGACCATTGGCCTAGCAGCTCTGAGTCTGGGGGTCACAGCATGAGTTCCTGCACTGAGGTGACACCAAGCCTAGCAATGCCACTGACTGTACACAAGAATATGTTCCCAAGTGCTAGAAAAAGAACTCTACATGGACTCCTCCAGAAAGCTGGAACATGGAATTGGATTTCTACATAGAAAGCTTTTGTCATTGTGCCCAAACTAGATAACCAACAAGAGACACAATTTACCACACAATCTCACCCATATGGAATGAGATGCCATCCACAGTCTCAGAAACAATACTAATATTATACGACAGGCTATCAAAAGGGGGGAGCTATGGTTATCATGAACAGGTTAGACTACATACAGGAGGCTGAGAGACCACTGTCCAACACCACATTTTACAGAATCTTCTCCAAATATCCCGTTGATGAATATCTGAAAGAACTGCATAATTACTCAGAGAATTTGCCACTACTGTACAGAACCAAATTCAAATGAACACATCCCAGGAGCCCAAACTGGGCATCTTCTATCTACTACCGAAAATTTGTAAATGAGGCAATCCAGGAACCTTTTGCCTCAAACATTTGAACCCTGACTGTTGGGATATCTGGATATATGGATTCAATTCTCAGGCCATATGCTATCAGCACTCCAGGCTATGTGAAGGATACAACTGATTTCCTGAGGAAAATGCAGTCTATACACAACTTCCAGAGAACATCATCTTAGCCCCTATGGATATGGAATCCCTATGCACCAACACCCCACACCAAGAATACACCACACACCAAGACTTGGTGGACTACAAGCCACCAAGCATACTATTCTAAATGAGACTACAGCAGGCCTAGTCACCAACTGCCACTTTGTACTTCCTCATAATTACTTAACTTTTGGGAATAATATGAGCATGGCTTATGTTAAGCATGGGTTGCTGTTGCTAGTGGATGGTTGGTTGGATAGTCATTGATTTGTATATAGTGCTGTAAATATTCTGTAATAAAGTTCTGTACATAGAACTTGGTTATTATTTAGCACCTTGTTCAGCACCGCTTGGGCCCAGCAGAGAAGGACCACAGGTAGTGCACAGCTCTGACATTGTTGTGTGCTTTCAGTCATTTCCAACTTATGGTGACCCTATGGTAAACCTTTCATGGACTTTTCTTGGGAAGGTTTGTTCAGAGGAGGTTTGCCTTTCCCAAGACTGAGAGCATGTGACTTGCCCATGGTCACCCAGTGGGATTTGTAATAGCCATTAAGACCTATAGGTTGGAGGTCTATAAGACCATGCAACACCTATGCCTCAGAGATGAACAAAGTCTTTTCTGTGTTCTCTGCCCCTTTATCTGCCAAGTCCACCACAACTTGCTATGCTAAGTAGAATGGGTTGCATCTGGGATGAACTCTTAGCATCCCCACATTTTGAAGGAATGAAGTGAGGGTAGGATTAGCTTCGTAAGCTCTATGAGCTCAGGTTACAGAACCAGCGTGGGGCAGGGATTCCTAACATTATTGCTTTTGGTAGGCTGGTAATAGAAGGCATCAGCACTGGGCAAACCAGGAATGCATTTGGTAGCTTGATCTTCTGTCCTTGCCCAACCAACATTTCAGAAACTCTGACTCCTACTGTTTTTAGCTTTTCACCTCCCTTTGCACCACATCTATGTTTAGGGAAGGCTGTCAATGCCTCAGTGTGCCCTTGACACCTTGGCGTGACTGCATTATATGCAATTTCCAACACATTGTGGACACTAATTGCAAACAACTTGAACAATCTCTTAGTCTTCCTCCTCCAATCAGGTATTTCAGCTCAGTTTAATTTGGGTTAAGAGTCTGCTGAGACTGTTTATGCCTTTTCTAGGTGTAATCAGCTACACTTCTTCTTGCATAGTAGGGAAGTCCTTGGAAAAAATAAAGTTTTGTGGTTTTAATAATTGGCCTTAGCAACTTTCAAAGACCAATACTTCTTATTCCCCACCACATACTTTTTCAGCTATAGGAATTTTATATGGTGCTTTCTTTGGGCTTGATTGGTTATCAGTGGAACTTTTTATGCTGTGCCACTTATGATCTTCTGTTTGCTCAAGGTCAAAAGTATCTTACTGTTGTGTGCATTTTCTTCCATAGACTGTGTGAGCAGTGGCAGGGTACATCTGTCAATAATGTCCAAATGTCACCTGGAAATTTGAGAAAGCCTCAAGACTCTAGGAATACTGCTGTTTCCATTCTAATGCTGCCAGTACCTGGTCTTCCACATGTATTGAAATACATTTTTTTTTAAATTTGGTCTTTGTCCCTTAACTTTTGTTTTGCTGTGTTGTGGTTTCTCCCTTCATTTTGGCAATGTACAAAACTGCACTTGTCAATGTACATTTTCTTTAGCCTTGAGTTGTCAGTGTTCTCTCTCAAGCCCTTTGCCCTTGCACTGTATTTTATTTCTTTTGTGCAATCTGTCATTTTTTATAACCTCTATAGCTCTTCACCAGATGTGGCATATGCAAGCTTCAGATCCATTAACTGTTGTACTTCATTCCAGTTGATTCTGAAGCACTTTGCAAGTTCTCCACTTCACAGCACTTAATCAATGGAGACACCAAACAGTAGATGTGGATGGCAGACATTAACACAAATTGAGTACAAGCAGCTTTCCTTCCATTCTTTCAGATGCTGATCACTTGTAAGTTGCTTATTATTTCAGAAAGACTAATATATTTGGTTATAGAGACTAATTTATATGGTTGAGTGCATGAGAATAATCACAGGTGGTCATAGGTCATGATCTATTTGTCCATCTTTTCTATATATTTCCATTCATATTCTACTGTCTTCTTTTGCATATATTTTGTTGTTTGGTCACGTAGCAGGCCATCTCCAAAAGTGTAGGCACAGAGTTAAGAACATGTCCCCACAGCTGTTGTTAAGAAGGGAGACCAGAATAGCTCACTCTCTGTTGTGCTTCTGCTGGTGAACAAAGACATTTTTATTTAGACTCTTGGTGTCTAGAGCTGCTGCCAGACTGCAGAATAGTTTGACTTTAACTTCCATGGCTCAGTGCTATAGAATTGTGGGGTTTGTAGTTTGGCTGGGTACCAAATCTATCTGACAGGGAAGGCTAAATATTTCACAAAACTACAAATCCCAGAATTCCATAGTATTGAACATGACAGTTAAAATGGTGTCAAACTTATTTATTTCTGCAGTGTGATAGCAGCCTAAACTGCTGAAATATCCTTTAATTTGGTGGGTGCTGTTATTTATATTGGATAAGGCACAAAGCTTAGAAATGTGACTGTTTTCAGGAATATAACTCCCAGAATCCCCCAGTCAACTTAGGGTTATATTCCTTGAAAATCAGCACTTCCAAGCTCTGATTTGATTTTATCTGATCCTTTGGAATATTTCAGTGATGAGTTCATTTAATCTTAATAATAATAATAATAATAAAATTTATTTGTATCCCGCCTCTTTGTGTAACACAACAGTGGCAGCTTACACGCTAAAACATACAATCCTGTCTCCCAACAACCCCCTCCATACAATTAAACATTAATAGTTTAATACATACTTTAAAACAACAAGTAAACAAGAAGTAACAAATAAATTAAAATAGCTGTGACAGAAGTCGGGGTGTAACAGGCACAACTTTTTCAGTGGCCGGTTGTCTAGTCAGGAAAGGCCTGCTGGAAGAGATCTGTCTTAACAGCTTTTTAAAAGCTGTTTAAGGTGGCAATGTGACTGATCTCATCTGGCAGGCAGTTCCATAATTTGGGAGCAGTAGCCGAAAAGGTCCTCTGGGCAGTTGCAGACAATCTAGTTTTTATAGGTTGCAACAAGTTCCTCCCAGAGGACCTGAGTGTGCAGGGTGGATTATAGGGAAGGAGGTGATCCCGAAGATAAGTTGGACCCAAGACATTTGGAGCTTTAAAGGTGATGACCAATACCTTGTGCTGCACCTGGAAACTGATAGGCAGCAGAGGAGCAATCTTAAAGTAGGTGTTATATGGTCTCTTCTAGTTTTATCTGAGACCAGCCTGGCTGCCATGCTCAGTATCAATTGAAGTTTCTGAACTAGGCACAAGGGTAGCCCTGTGTAGAGTGCATTACAGAAATCGAGATGAGAGATTACCAGCTCATGTACCACGGTTTCAAGGTCCCTAACTTCCAGGATAGGGTGAAACCCTTACTTGCATGGGTCAATGGAGAAATCAAAGCAGCAAACTTTTTTTTGAAATCTTTTCATACATATTTCATATATTTTCTACAAATATACACAGATTATAGAGAATCTACAAATATATTCCGATGAAAAGATATGCTTCTGGAAAACTATAGTATTACCTATCTATTTTAAATGCATCCACTCCTGCATTTTCATCTTAGTTGGATATGTAGAAAAAATCTTTGTGGTTTTAAGTGTTCTACATAGGGGTGATTTAATTTTGTGTCTAAGACATCAAGGTTTAAAAAAAGGTATGTGTGTATTAACAAACAAACTCCAACATTATTTATGTACATAAGTGCTTGTTAGATAAACATGAGGTTCTAGGTCTGATGTCATTTGATTCTGCATCAGGTCGTGAAGTGAGACAACAGCTCATATGTCAGTATATATTTTTCTGTATTAATAAACAGTGGCTGTGCTGGCATCTGTTTTAGCAGGATGTCTTTAAATGCCACTGGATACAAGATGCTGGCGTTTGCATGAGATTTTTTGCCTCCTACATCTCCTGAACTTAAGGTGGTTAATGATACTGAAAACAGAGGGGAACAAAACAGATTCAGTGTGATCTATGACAATAGACTTTTGTGGAACTCTTGTCCAAAGGGATTCATGTAAAGGTGGATTTTCCAGAGCCCCCTGATGTGACCTGGTTTCCTAATGTCTATTCCACAACCTACCCATTCTTGCCTCTGGGAGGCTATTCCACAACCAAAGCACCGTCATTGGAAAAGGCCTTGAGAAGTCAATAAGCTGAACATTCAGTGAAGATCTAAACTCGCCAAGTGGAGAAGCATATATAATTGTGGGGAGATATGAATAAAGCTCTCTGATTAGGAGCTAAGAGCTCCTAGTGGGCTGCTATACTAGGAATAAACAAGGCATTGTGATTATGCATTTCCCTATCAACGGTAATTAAATTAGGCTTTGCCTTGTATATGTAGTGTTGTCAGTTTATAGAAGACAAAACAATCCTTCCATGAAACCGCCAACACTTTCTGATGCAACAAAACAAAAGCAAAGAAATATTGTGACAAACATCAAAGAGAAATTTGACACTGATAAACAATAATCAATTATTTAAAATAATACTAAGAAAAAACTGCAGCAATTTATCTTTTCCAAGCAAGAATTGGAAGAAAATTAGCTTGAAACTGTCATCACATCAATTTGGGTATATTTGCAACTTAAAATTAATCAACACCCAAGTTATTCTTTGTTTTGTGTATTCATTTTCTTTTCTAACCTCAGCCTTTAATCACCACTGACTTGATGAAGTGTGCTTCTGCTTTTCAGGATTTGTCCTTCTCTCTTTGAAATGGCCTTTTGTTGTTGTTAGCTGCCCTCGAGTTGGTTCCAACTCATGGCGACCCTGTGGATGAGACATCTCCAAGAATCCCTATCTTCCACTGCCTTGCCCAGATCCTGCAAGCCCTTCCCCATAACCCCCCTGATTGAGTCTATCCATGTGGTTTGTGGTCTTCCTCTCTTTCTTCTACCCTCTACCTTTCCTAGCATTATTGTTTTTTCTAGTGATCCGTGCCTTCTCATTATGTGGCCAAAGTACGATAGTCTCAATTTGATCATCCTTGTTTCCAAGGAGAGCTCTGGTCTGATCTGTACAAGAACCCATTTGTTTGTCTTCTTGGCTCTCCTGGTATCCTAAGTACTCTTCTACAGCACCACACTTCAAAGGAGTTGATTTTCTTTCTGTGTGCTTCCTTCACTGTCCAGCTCAAGCATCTGTACATGGTAACTGGGAATACAATGGACTGAATGATTCCGACTTTAGCACTCAGTTGTATATCTTTGCTCTTCAGTATCTTTTCTAGTTTTTTCATAGCTGCCCTTCCCATTCCTTGTCTTCTTATTTCTTGACTGCAGTCTCCATTCTGGTCAATGTTTGATCCTAGATATGGGAATTCTTTAACTATTTCAATTTCCTCATTGTCTAGATTGAATCTGTATATTTCTTCTGAGGTCATTATTTTTGTTTTCTTTATGCCCAGCATCAGAACTGCCTTTGCACTTTCATCTTTGACCTTTCTTATTAACTGTTCCAATTCCTGAACATCTGTTGCTAATATTATGGTGTCATCTGCATATCTAATGTTGTTAATGTTGCTTCCTCCTATCTTAACTCCTCCTTTTCGCAGTTTGGGGGTGTTCCTTGACCGTCGCTTCACATGATTAATCAGGTGAATGCGATGGTCAGGAGTGCCTGTTATCAGCTTCGGCTGATACGCCAGCTGCGTCCTTTCCTGGAAGTAAAGGACCTTGAAACTGTGGTACATGCTCTGGTAACCTCCCGTCTAGACTTCTGTAATGTGCTCTACATGGGGTTACCCTCGTGCTTGATCTGGAAACTCCAATTAGTCCAGAATATGGCAGCCAGGTTGGTCTCTGGTACTTCTAGGAGAGACCATATTACATCAGTCTTGAAAAGACTCCACTGGCTGCCGATTAGTTTCCGGGCCCTGTACAAGGTGTTGGTTATCACCTTTAAAGCCCTACATGGCTTGAGTCCATCCTATCTCCGGGACCGTCACCTTCTGTATAATCCTACCCACACACAACGGTCCTCTGGGAGGAATTTGCTTCAACCTGTTAGAACTAAACTGTCAACAACCTCCCAGAGGGCTTTTTCTGAAACCACTCCCAGATTATGGAATAGCCTGCTGGACGAGATCTGTCAAATTACCAACCTTGACAGCTTTAAAAAGGCTATCAAGATGGATCTCCTCCAGCAGGCCTTTCCTGATTAACTCCTGGCCAAGGGAAAAAAGTAAATCTCTTTTACCTACTGCTACACCTTGCCATGCTACTTCATACTCGTGGGCTGCCTATTAAATTGGCCTTTAATTTTTTTCATGTAATTTATCACATTTTTATTGTTATTAATTAGTTTTAAGTGCATGATGTTTAATACTGTTTTAAGGGAAGGGAGGTTCTGGGTTTGGAAGGGTAGATTGTGAGATTTTATTGTTGTAAACCACCCCGATTGCTTTGGTAGAGGGGCGGGATAATAATAATAATAATAATAATAATAATAATAATAATTCTAATTCTGCTTTTCTTATGATGTTTTCAGCATATAAATTAAACAAGTAGGGTGATAGGATGCAGCCTTGCCTGACCCCTTTGTCTATTGGGAGCCACTCTGTTTCCCCGAATTCTGTTCTGACTGTGGCCTCTTGTCCTTGGTACAGATTCATCATCAGGACTATCAGATGTAGTGGCACTCCCATCTCTTTGAGTGCATTCCATAATTTTTCATAATCTCTACAATCAAATGCTTTGCTGTAATCTGTGAAACACACGCTGATTCTTTTTTGGAATTTTTTGGTGCGCTCCATTAGCCATCGTATGTTTGCAATGTGGTCCCTAGTACCCCTTCCTTTTCTGAATTCTGCTTGCATCTCTGGAATTTCTCTCTCCATGTATGGTTGGAGTCTATGCTATAGGATTTTGACTTGAGCATTACTTTGCTTGCATGTGAGATTAGTGCTATTGTCCTATAATTACTGCAGTCTTTTGTATCTCCTTTCTTGTGGATTGGTATGTATATCGAGCATTTCCAGTCTGTTGGCCACCGCGTTGTTTTCCATATTTGTTGGCATATTTCAGTTAGCACTAAAGTTCCATCTGTCTGTAGGCACTGTAGTAGTTCAATTGGGACAGGGGTAGGCAACCTTTCCCCTTTAAGGGCCGAGGGACTTCAGCTCCCAGAATCCCAGGAGCTATTGGCCAACATGGGACTATTGGCCAACATGGCTGAGGCTTCTGGGAGCTGAAGTCCCTCGGCCCTTAAAGGGGAAAGGTTGCCTACCCCTGAATTGGGATATCATCTGTTCTGGGTGATTTTTTTCCCCATTTTCTTTACTGCAGATTCCACTTCACTTTTTAGAATTTGGGGTTCATCTTCTTATGGCTCCTCATTCCAAATATCATTCATTTTCTCATCTCTTTTGTATAACTCTTCTGTGTATTGCCTCCAGCGTCTTCTTGTTCCTGTATTATTTATTTTTTTCTCCATAGAGCATCCCTGTCCTTGGTTTGAACTTGGCTTTAATTTCTCAGATTTTTTTTTTATAGAGGTTTCTCATTCTTCCCTTTTTGTTGTTGTCTTCCAATTCTCTGCATTGGTCGTTGTAGTATTTCTCCTTATCCCTGCATGTCAGATGTTGGACAGTTGTGTTCATACTTCTGGCTTTGTTCCTATCTCCCTTTGCTTTTGCTTTTGAAATGCCCTAGGCTAGTTCATTTAACTTGGCCCATTATTGAGTCAGGTTATTGGATTATATAGCCCAATATAGAGCTTGGAGAAAGAAGTGAAATAACTAAAGGAAGGAGCGGGTGGGGACTAAAGAAGAGAGGACACAAGGAAAGGGAAAGAGGGAAACCTAGGGAGGAATAAGGGGATGGGTTGGAAAGCAAACAAACAATGATAGGAGGAATAATATAGGGAGACAAACAGCTACTGGGCAGCAGCAGTAGTGGCGGGTGTCACTAACAGGAGTGAATTGTGACACCATAGCTAACATTGGTTGGCACTGTGCACAGGGAGGTGTAGGTGGCCCCTACCCATCATCTAGTAAACCCCACAATGAGACACCCCAAGTGAGACACAGGCAGGATCAGAACATTAACAGAAAGGGAAGGATGGAGAGATAAAGGGATATCACATTTGCTAGATTGGCCAAGGGCATAAGAAAGATGACAAGACAAATAGCAGACATCTTTATAAAGGCAAATAGCATCCAAAGCAGCATTACACATAAGATAGGGACATGGAATGTGAGGAGCATGAGCCAAGGGAAGCTAAACATAGTAAAAATGTTAATGGAATGCATGGACATAGCAGTACTGGGTGTGAGTGAGTTAAAATGGACAGGAATGGGCCACTTTGAATCAGACAACTACACAGTGCTCTCTACTCAGGGAATGAAAAGACAAGAAGAAATGAGGTGGCTTTCCTACTAAGAAAAGATGTGGCAAAAGCAGTCAGTGGATACAATGCAAAATCAGACCGAATCATTTCAGTAGACTCCATGGTAAACCTATGAATATCATATAATTCAAGTATATGCACCAACCACAGAGGCAGAACAGGAAGAAATTGATAGATTCTATGAAGGAGTACAGGAAAAAATTGACAGCACTCCAACACAGGATGTCAAGCTGATCATTGGAGATTGGAATGTGAAAGTTGGAAGCAAAGAAGAATAAAAAACAGTAGATTTGGATTAGGCAAAAGAAATGAAGCAGGTGAGCATCAGATAGATTTTTGTGAAGCCAATAACTTAGTAATTGCAAACACATTCTTCATACAACCAGAAAAAAGGCTACACACATGGACATCACCAGATGGTCAACACAAAAATCAAATAGACTCTATAATTGGAAGCAAAAGATGACAAAACTCTATACTGGTGGCCAAGACTAGACCAGGCGCTGACTGTGGCACAGATCATGAACTACTGATATCAAAAATAAGAGTAAGACTCAAGAAGAAAACTAAACCAGTGATTATACCAAAATATGATATAAATAGTATCTCAATAGTACAATGAATGCAACAGTACAATGGCTTGTGCAGAAAAATAAAGAAAATTACTACAAGTACCAATGCAGAGAAATAGAACACAACAACAATAAGGGAAGAACAAGAGATCTATTTCACAAGATCCGAGAAATCAAAGGAAAATTCATACTGAGGACTGGGACAATAAAAATAACATAATACTAGCAGAAAACCTCACAGACCTGGAACATCTACTAAGGAAAATCAGAGGAGAGTGCTAAGGGAGACTTAATGTTGAACATAAATAAAACAAAAATAATGACCACAGAGGACCTTCACAAGTTCAACCTAGACAATAAAATCAATCAATTAATTAATAAAACTTTTATTTGTATCCTGCTTTTCTACTATAATAGCAATCAGATTGGTTTACATGTTAAAACAAACCAATACAACACATAATAACAGTACATGATCATAAATCTTACTCCCCTTAAAAATTAATTAAACTTAGCACAGTTTAAAAAATATACTCTGTTAAAATCTATTAATAGCAAATAGACTATTGAGAAGAAAGCCAGCATAATATAAGTGTAAAAGGGTTTGTTTATAGCGGAGGAATTCTATTCAGGAAAGGCCTGCAGGAAGAGATCCATCTTGACAGATTTTTTCGAAGCTATCTAAGTTGGTAAGCTGATGGATCTCCTCCAGCAAGCTGTTCCACAGTCTGGGAGCGGTAGCAGAAAAGGTCCTCTGGGAGGCTGCAGTTAATATGGTCTTCATAGGCTGCAACAGATTCTTCCCAGAGAACCTGAAGTGTGGGGTCAATTATATAGAAGTAGGCAATCCCTTAAGTAGGTTGGACCCAAGCCATGTAGGGCTTTAAAGATGATAACCAACACCTTGTACTGCGCCAGAAACCAATAGACAGCCAGTGAAGTGATGCCAAAATAGGTGTTATGTGGTCACTTCTAGATTTTCTGGTGACCAACCTGGCTGCCTTGTTTAGTACTAATTGGAGTTTCTGTACTAGGCACAAGAGTAGCCTCATGTAGATCGTTTGCAGAAATCAAGTCGTGAGGTTACCAGTGCATGTACAACAGTTTCTAGGTCCCTTACTTCCAGGAAAGTGCGCAGCTGGCGTATCAGCTGAAGCTGATAACAGGCACACCTGACCATCGCATTCACCTGATTTGTCATCTGAAGTGACAGATATAGGAGCACCCCCTGACTGTGAACACAGTCCTTTGAGGAGAACATGATTCCATCTAGGACTGGAGGTTGCAACCCAATATCTACTGTAAGTACTTCCGTTTTATCTGGATTCAGTTTGAGTCTGTTTTTCCTCATCCAGTCCATTACTGCTTCAAGACACTGACTGAGAGGAGAAATGCCATCTGTTGTCAAAGCTGCCAACTGAGACATGAAGAGGTATATTTGGGTGTCATCAGCCTACCGATAACACCCCACCCCATGTCTTCAAATAATCTCCCAGTGGCTTCATGTATATATTGAAAAGCATCAGGGACAGAATGAGCAGAATAATAATAAGAGGGGGTGGCACCTGGTTGGTCCCCTGCCCCCCATGGGGGTTGCCTGTTGCCATGGGCATGGTCTATGGGGCTCCCTGCAGCCAGTGGTCTGGTTTAGAGGGTACCCCGCAGCCGCAGGCCTGCTCCCTGGGGGTATGCAGGGCATTTCCAGCCCTCTCTGGGGCCTGGTGGTTTATTCTTGCGGGTGCATGAAAGCCTGCTCTTTGGGTGTGGTGGCTGCTCCCTGGGGGCGCGCATGGCATCTCTAGCTGTGCACTCATGCTCCCACACACACCAGAAGTGCACCAGAAGTCCCACCGTGTAAGTCCTTCCCCCCCCCCGTGAGTGACCGCACCAGGTGACACCAACCCTAGGGATGCCACTGTCCCTTGGTACACTTAAACACCATAGTTTTTAGTAGGTTTCCAGGCATAAGATGTTCATGTACCCCTGCACTTTTATCATTCTAAAACTTTCCAGCTTTCTTGCCTGGGGAAACACATCTATAATGTATATAATTTTATATGGGTCCAGATCTGAAATCAGTGTTTGTAAGCTTTGCCACTCCAGGACCCCCTCCATCAAAGGTCTTACCAGGGTTCCAATTTTACAGTCTTTTAGGAGTCCCTACACACTCCAGCTTTTCTTTAGACGTAAAGAAACCTCATTTCTTTCTGGGGAGACTCATTAAAAGCATTTTTTTTGTTCATTGTTTTCATCTTCTGAGGATACTGTCTTTATATATTGTAGCTACCTCATCTGCATTCCCTTTATGTAGGATGTACATGATTTGTTGAGAAAATATGGTTTTGGTATTTAGCCAGTTTTTATTTTTTAAGCTTTAAGCTAGACAGAGTGAATATCACCATACATATTAAGAATGTTCCCCACAACTAATTTAGCAGTTTCCTAATAAATTAAGAGGGATGACTTTGGACCAAACAGATTTTAATCTGAGAGTGCTACATGAATATGAAGTTTTACATAGTACTGTAACCACTGAAATTACCCCAGAAGAAGTTTATTGCAATAAGGATAATAACTAAATCTGATAATGTTTTAAAATACTATTTAGCAGATTTCAAAAAGATGTCAAAAATCTCTCCCCCTGCAAGTTCCAGGACCATTATCCTCCAACTTGATACTCCCAATATTTGATGCAAATCCACATATCCCAAGCCAGGATGATTGCATTTGTAGTCCAACACAAATAGAAAGTGCCAGATCTAGGAATCCTGGACTACAAATTGGCACAGTCAAATGTTTATGGCCTGATACAGTACCAAGGACTGTTCATGTCACAAAACTTCAGTAGTGTGGCTGGACAAGTTAGACTATGGAACTATACTTGATTGTCCCTCTTCCTATAAAACTCATAGCTGATTGTTTTACTAAACTGCACACATGCTAGGACAACAATATCAATACAGAGCAACTCTTAAATTTGAAAAATGTTTACTTATATAACCTGACAGTTTTCCAATAGTGCACTTTGGCTTTAGTTTTAAAATGATGACTTATTCCATGGACCCTCTATATTTTAAGAAATCAGGCTTTGTGATGCCAAGCACAACAAGAGACTGATTGTTTTCTCCAGACATATTTTATTCCAATATTCAACTGCTTTCCCCCTCTGTCTTCCCCCCCCCCCCACTTGAGATTTTATCTTCATTGGAAGATGAACCAGATTTATAATTGCAGGAATCACAGCAGAAGATGCCTGATAGTCTGTCAAGCCCTCCTGTTCAGCAGAACAGGTTGCCTTCAGAACAGGAAGAAGAGCTAGAAGAGTGTTCCTTGGCCCCTGGGAAAGGAGATGGCTCAGGCTTTTCCCTGCAGAAGAAGTGAGAGATTGCAAACAGGAGGAGCATTACTGTGGAACACACTCCCTAAATGCCTGGGATCTGGGCACTGGGTGAACATGCTACCTTGCTGAGGTACCTTACAACCACCAGCTACCTTGTTGAGTTCAGTTTTCCTCTTGACAGATTGACTTACGAAAGTGTGTCTATCAGATGTTTAACCCCTGGAGTGTTTAACAACTTGGCTACTGGCTACTGTGACTCCCTGGAATCTTGACTCTGATTTACAGCTTTATTGGACTATTTGGCTTTATTTTGCTTCTATGGCTTACTGATTTGAGAACTTTGAACCTTGTCTGCAGTTAAAAGCAGGACACCCTCCATAAACATGGAAGGTGAGTGCTAAGCAGAATAATGATTAAACGTTCTTTTTAAAAAAACTGCTGCCAAAAATATAGAATCATAGAAGCTTAGGGATGGAAGGGACCATAAGGAACATCTAGTCTAATCTCTGCCATGCAGGCACAGCATCAAAGTATGGTCAGTCCATGTGTTATGCGAGGGATCTGTTCTAGGACTCTTCACAAAGTCCTAGATATATAACCTGAAACCCTATTTTTTTCTTACCTGAAATGAATGACAAAGTGTTCTCTTTATGCATTTTTTAGATCTTCCAGCATGATTCAGTAGTAAGCTTCCTCTGGAGGTTGACCATAGAGTCATGCTAGAGCAGTGGTCCCCAACCTTTTTATTGCCGTGGACCGGTCAATGTTTGATACAGCATCAGGGATGTCACTCATCATTCACTAAAGCCGTGCACAGAAGCCCCGCCCCCACGCTGATCAGCTGGGCTGGGGCATGTCGGCAGACGCAGGAGTCCCGTCCCTGCACTTATTATCGGGACTTGCAGGACTCACAAAAGTCGCAGGACCCTCCACCGCCGCTGCACAGAAGACGCAGTAGCAGGGCGGCCCGGTACCATTTGTTCTGCGGCCCGGTATCAGGCCGCGGCCCGGGGGTTGGGGACCACTGTGCTAGAGGACCTAGAAATGCCTAGAGAACTGTTCTTTAGAGGCATATTCTAGGTCCTCAGCATAATTCTGTAGTATGATTCTGCTGGAAGTTGACTGGGACAGCATGACTAATTGTGTATAACTTGTGTATAACTGAAACAACATAGTACAAACTCATGTAATATGTGGGCTGACTGTATCTCTGACAGACAGTCATCTAACTGCTGTTTAAAGGCCTCCAAAGAAGGAGAATCTGCCACCTTCAGATACAGTCTATTCCACTGCAGAACAGCTGTTACTGTCAGGAAGTTTTCCCTAATTTCTAGGTGGCATCTCCTTTCTTGTAATTTGAATCTACTGGTTTGTGTTCTAGTCTTCAGAGTAGCTAAAACCAACTTTGATCCATCTTCAACATGGTATCTCTTCAAATATTTAAAAATGGTTGTCATCTCCCCTATGATTCTTCTCTTCTCCAAGCTAAACATTCCCAGTTCCCTATGCAGTTCCTCATAGGACATGTATTTCAGATCTCTTACTCTCTTGGTCACCTTCCTCTGACCATGTTCCAGTTTGTCAACATCTTTTTTGAACTGCAGTACCAAGAACTGGACACAGTATTCTAGGAGCCCTGGTGGTGCAGTGGTTAAATGCCTGTACTGCAGCCATTCACTCAGAAACCATAAGGTTGTGAGTTCAATACCAGCCAGAGGCTCAGGGTCGTCTCAGCCTTGCATCCTTCCAAGGTCACTAAAATGAGTACCCAGCTTGTTGGAGGCAATTAGCTTCCACGTTGTAAACCGCTTATGGCAGGGGTAGGCAACCTTTCCCCTTTAAGGGCCGAGAAACTTCAGCTCCCAAAATCCCAGGAGCTATTGGCCAACATGGCTGAGGCTTCTGGGAGCTGAAGTCCCTTGGCCCTTAAAGGGGAAAGGTTGCCTACCCCTGGCTTATGGAGTGCTGAAGTGCACTGATAAGCGGTATAGAAATGTACTTGCTATTGCTATTACTTTAGGTGAAGTCTGACCAAAGATGAACTACTACGTCCTATCAGGACACTATATTCCTGTTTAAGCAGCCCAGAATTTCATTGGCCTTTTTGACAGCCACGTTGCTCTGCTGACTCATCTTACACTTGTGGTCTATTAAAACTCCCTACATTCTTTCACATGCACTGCTGCAAACCAGGTATCATCCATTTTGTATTTGTGCATTTCAATTTTTTTCCCCTGCTTAAATGTAGTAACCTGTTGACATTTATTTTGTTAGTTTTGTCCCAGCTCTCCAATCTCTTAGGGTCATTTTGTATCCTGATTCTGTCCTCTGAGGCATTAGCTACCCTTTCTAATCTGATGTCATCTGCAGATTTGAGAACCATACCCTCTATTCCATTATCTAAGTCATTGATAAGGATGTTGAACATCACAGGTCCAAGGACAGAAACCTGAGGCACTCCACTAGTAACTTCTCTCAGGATGAAACAGAACTATTGGTGATTACACTTTGTATTAGATCCTTCAACCAGTTACAAACCCACGTAACAAGAGCATTGTCTAGCCCACATTTGACCAGTCTATCTCTAAAAATAACATGGGTAGTGTGACCAGACATCCTTCTTTTCCAGGACATGCCCTACATTTCAACCTTCTGTCCAGGAGAAATTTCAAAATGCCCTTCATTTTGAGCATAACTAAAAAGCATGAATTTATATTTATATTAGTATTTTTAGCTGTTATGTTGTAATGTCCTACATTTTTCTTGAATGCCCTACATTTTGTGGTACCTTGTCATCCTTTCCAGTTAGTGTTGAATTATGGTGAGAGTGTGCAGAGTGTGCAGGACTTCCCTTCATCAGCTCCATGCATCTCTGGACTCTGCTGGCTCCCTGCAGCATGCAGCATTCTATGAATCCAGCCCAGAGTTCAAATTCTCTTCAAAAGAAGGTTCTTTATTCTTCAGTTGCAGAATTAACATGATAACTATTTACATTGCAGAACATCCATCATACAGGCAGAAAACAAAGGAAACTCCATGGCTAAGCCCAGCAATCCACTCAATGCAAAAACTCTCAATAACTCCACCCCCAGGCTGATACATTTATAGACATTTGCTAAACAGCTTCTAAACCCAGCCTTCCTCTTGTGTCTTGTGTCATGTGACCAGTGGTTCTCACACACTCTGATGACCTAATTTGTTTTTCTCTAGTATCCTGTGTTCGCAGACACACTGACCTTGGCTAAGTTGTTTTCGTGTAATCCACCTGAAGGCTAAAACTTTCACAGCTAGAACTTTCCCACATCTGTACATTCTACTTTGACTACAAATTCCAACAGTTGGACATCTGGGCCTCAAACAGACGGGCCCAATAAAGTGGGCTGTGGCCACTCTGGTGACGTTTGCACCAATCTGGGCTGCTGCAATGTTTTGAACCGGGCTGGCAAAAGGAGTGGTTTTTGTCTGCTCCTTTTTGGCCTGGTTCTTTTGCCTTGGAGTGAGGTTCGGAAGCTTCTGGCTGCATTTGGGCTGTGCGTCATCTAAACACCATGCCCCCAATGTGGCCCAATGGCAGACCTTTTGGCCCATCTGTTTGAAGCCCTGATCACCCTGATCCTGGGGGAATTTATCAAAAGCTTTACTGAAATCAGCATATACTTTTTAAGGGGGGAGGAGGGATGTTGTGGTTTTAACTTGTTTGTAATCTACAATTTTATTGTTCACCGCCTAGATTGGTTTTCCACTGGGGCGGTATACAAATAAACTATATTATTATTATTATATTAATCTATTGCATTTCCCTTGTAACTCTATCAGAAAACAATAAGATTAATCAACATTACCTGTTTTTCAGAAACCCATGCTGACTTTTAGTAATCTCAGCATTCCTTTCTAAAAGCTCACAAATTGTCTGTTGCTGTTCTGGAGTCTTTCTAGAATCTAGTCTATACAGCTTCATTCTGAATTCCTAACTCTAAGTATTTCATACTTGCAACATATTACAACCAACCCCCCCCCCCCAAAAAAAAAATGAGGAATGAGGAAAAAGAAAGTGTAGACGGAGGGGCAGTTTGGAGGAAACAACTTTTGAAAACAAGAAAACTAAATATTCTTGCATGGTCATCTTAATATTTGAACAGTCAGCCCTCCATATCCACAGAGTCTTTACAGAATGAATCATCCATGGTTTTAAAATACATAAATTCCAAAAAGAAAACCTTGATGTAGCCATTTTATATAAAGGAAACCATTTTACTACACTATTGATCTTAATGGTTCAGGAGTATCCATGGATTTTGTTATCTATGGGCAGACTTGGAACCAAGCCCCAGCAGATACCAAGGGCCCACAGCTTAATGTTTTCATGTATGGAGAAATAGTTCAAGGTATAGCAGTATGTTATAAGTAATTTAAGGAAATGTCATGCTCATCTCTGCTATTGTAATGTATATTTATCTTTATCTTTCTTTCTTTCTTTCTTTCTTTTCTTTTTCTTTTTCTTTCTTTCTTTTTTTTTTTTTTTGCATATCATGCCATTTCTTTGGCTCTGTTTCACACAACTGGCATAAATGGCTGATGCTGGAGAAAATGGGGTAATGTAAAATGTCACATCACAAGAAACCACATGTTGTAGGAAAAGAAGGAGAACATGACATAGAAATGCCATTTTGGAAGTAGCCCTGGTGTAAAGTATTATTTGAAATACAAACAAACATGCTAGATTATATACAAACACTGTATTTTTATTCCTGGAGAAAAAAATCAGGCTGGAGAAAGAGCTGGAAAAAAGCAGGACTTTTAGCCAACTGCTTAAAATGTTCTGAAATATATTACCAGCACATTAAGGATGTGTGACAATTTCATTTCAGTTCAGTTTTGATAATAATTGACTCAATTGGGGGGGGGGGGAAATCAAATTTGGCACAGAAAGAACTTGAAAAATGAAAATAATCAAATGTAGGAGACACTGAAACCCGCCAATTCATCCAGGGAGGCCCAATACATTGAAGTTTAGTTCTTCAAAAAGTGTCTTTGAATTCTTGAATGTTCAGTCATGTTGGTGCTGAATTGGGATTATCATCTCTCTTTTATATTTAAAATAGACTTTTCATCTTTAGTAGCTAAATGGAAGACAGGAACAATATGGTTCTCTCTACACTGGGGAAGGTTATAACATCTGAATTTGGCCAGTCTCTTTAGTACAATTTCTATAAGAATTTACTAAAATTAACATATTTCTTCATACTTGAGAAATAATTTTACATTTCAAAAAATTAAATGTGGGAGAAAGCAAAGCTGACAGATTCTTCCCCATCTATATTATGGCCCCTAGATGTTCATCTGTGACATTGGCTTCCACTCACACCACTGTATACATTAAGGGCCTTTGCAGACTGCCAGAAATAGTGCAAATTGAGTCCACTTTAAGGGTTAGGGTTAGTGCTAGGGAATCATGGGAACTGGTTTTTTTTCTAAGACATTGAGCCTTCTCTGTCAGAGAACTCTGGTGCCACAATAAAATACAGTTCCCATGATTCCCTAGCCCTAACCCTAACCCTAAAAGTGGACTCAATTTGCACTATTTCTAGCAGTCTACAACCTCCCTAAGACTTTTTAATATTTACCATTCTCACTTTTAAGGCAATCATTTCTGACAAGCTAAGAACTTGTGTGAAAGCCCAGTAGAAAACAGTTACTAATCCTCTTATATTTGTCACCCATATTGCTGGGGTCAAAATGATGTCATTTTTCAATGGTTGCTAGCAGCAATAGGCTCTGGGGGAAAAATCACAAACATTATTAGCATAAGCCTTTCTTTTTAAAAACTGTCTGCAGTTTATGTGTAAGCACTTTTCATGGTGTGAACTGTCAGAATTCCAGTGTGCCTATAAAAATAAGTACTAATGCTAATAATCCTTTTAGTGTTATTAGATTTATGAATATTACAATCCTTGCTCAATAGTGTTACAGAATCATAGGGCAGGCTGCTATTTTTTAAAATGGTCCAGTTGTTTTTGTATTTAGCTAATAAGGATCATTTATTCTAGCAGCCCTTAATACTTTCCACATAGAATAGCAAAAATATTGTCTTCTGTCTATTCTCCTGTCTTCACTAGGGCTGATGTATTCAGGTTGTTGTTGTTGTTGTTGTTGTTGTTGTTGTTGTTGTGTGCCTTCAAGTCATTTCTGACTTATGGCGACTCTAAAGCAAACTTACCGTGGTGTTTTCTTGGCAAGTTTCTTCAGAGGGGATTTGCCATTGCTATCCTCTGCAGCTGAGAGAATGTGCCTTGCCCAAGGTCACCCCAATAGGTTTAAATGGATGAGCCAGAATTCAATCCCTGGTTTTCTAGATCCATAGTCCAATGCTCACACCACTGCACCATGTTGGCATGGTAGTCATGTTTAAAGAGAGTGATGGTCTATGAAAATAATAGTGTTGTAAGAACTGAAACAGAAGAGGGAAGAGGGAGAAAGAAATACTTCTGTTTGTGTATTTTTAAGCTACTTCTCAAAACTAATGAACACACCCTTCTTTGACCTTTTGTCGTAATAAAGAATTGATTGACCTTTTGTTTTCAGGAACAGTATGCTAAAGTAAGTCATGATATATCCACAGGTGCCTTTATGTGGAGGACTGAGCATTCTTCCCAAGATCTCATAGATTCCAGACTTGCCCTTCAATAGACTTTCATTACATGATTAAGGTGTATTCATTCCAATTACACTACTTTCAGAGGTATGCAGGTAGGTATGCAGTACAAAGTATGAGGTAACAGTAGAGAAAAGAGAATAAATATAAGGTAATCAGAAAATAGGTAGCCACACATTACTTTGGCAAATGTAACTGGTGAGCAATTGTCTCAGGTAGCAGGAAATCCCAACATTTGTTGTGCTGTTCAAGGAAACACTAGATCTTTTTGTGTTCCACAGCTGTTCTTCTTAGAATTCAGCTACCAAAAAAAAAAAAAAAAAAAAAAAAACCCCAAAAAAAACCATATGCTTTTTTTTTTTTTAAGAAGACTACAGATGCAGGAGTACCTAAACAAAGCTGGTGTTTACAATTTTGACTATTACAATGAAGGATTTGTTTATGACAATGCTGATCTACCAGGCAAGACTTCCACATAGGTAAAAACATTGCTGTATTTTAAAATGTGTTCAGTGCAAATCTAGAAATAAGCTGTAGTGAATCATCTCTGGAACAGTATGCAAAGGGATCTTGTAGCAGCTTTGATACTTAGGGCTGACGCAGATGGCCCCTAAGGAGCCTGCTCTGGGCTGCCCCTGGGAGCGCTGGATTGGGGCTGCGGCCTGGATCCTCCTTTTTGCTGCTCCAAAAAGAGCTGACAAATGCTGCTCCTTTTTGGGGTGGCAAAAAGCTGCCCTTAGAGCCACTGCCATGGATCTTTTGCTCCCCTTTGGTGCAGCATGTGTGCATACTGCACCAACAGGGCGCCCTGACGCCTCATGTCCTGCAGTCGGGTACATGTCGTGACGGCGTCGTTGGGGTGGCTAGCATGTGGTCGCCCTGCCCCAACTCCACTCCAGGCTGCCCCTTTAGAGCACCGGCTCTAACTAAAAGGAGGAAGTTGGTAGCATGAGCTTTGTAAATGTGAGCCTACTTCCTCATCTCTGCAACATATCTTACTTGCAATATGGTTTTACATTCCACTGCATGATAGCACACTCAATATCAGTGGATTCCACTGGTTCTCAGATCAGCAAAGCTACTCTGCATTCTGATAATTATTTTACATTCAAGTGGCCTAATTCTATTATTGCTTTTGCCTGATGGACATTTCTCCCCATCTCCCTCACAACTATTTGAGAGTTTCCCAGCCCTCTACACCAGGTTTTATGAAGGGCACAGGGAGACAAGTAGTTACAGCATAGGGGTAGGCACAACTATATTGATCACTGTTGAATCTTGGTTAATAGATAGATACTAGAAGCCGAATTATTAACTCACACACATAGTTAAAAGATTAAATCAAGACACCTGGAAGCAGTTAAGTATTACAATTTTCACGCAGGCTTACCATTAAAGAAAGTAATTTTTCTTCCATTGCAAGGTCTCGCTTCTTTAATATTTAGGCATAAGAATTTTATTAGTAGCACTCTTGTTTTAATGGCTAGAAGGACAAGTTATCTGTAAACAGGTTTCACTTGAAAAACATGTACAAATCATATCCCTTACTTTGTATTATTTCTGAGTCTGACACCCTCTAATAAATTTCTTATACCCTGCAGTGTTTTTAACAGCTCACACATTACCATGCTTATACCAGATCAATGAGAGAACTAATTGACATCCAGTGAAGGTGGGGAAAGATCTTTGCCTTGGTATTAATCTTTCTTCTCTAAGGCTAATTGCTACAGTCTTAAAGCATGTATTGTAGGCATGTTAACCCCAATGTAGTTAAGGCTTTGGCACTGTTCTCTTTGTATTTACTACTGATCTTCACAGTAGGAAAGTCCATAATAAAAATTAATTTACTCATGGCTGAAGTGTGTTACCATACCTTTAGTTAACATATTTTCATACCAATTGTAACCACCTGTATAATAAGACATTTTTATGTTCCAATGCAACTCAATCATCAGGGCAACAGAAATTTCTGCCCCTCACATATATGTGCCACATGAAGAGCAGCCTTCCCAGAAAAAGCAGCCTATTAGATTCTGGTGAAATCTAAACACCTTACCACACTTCAGATCCCTAAGGGTTTTGTAGGATGGAGTCATAGCTGTCAAAGTGGAATTAAGCTTCGTTAACTGTATAGTGCAAATATAGTCTGAGTGGGAAGTTAAATACTCTCTCTCTCTCTCTCTCTCTCTCTCTCTCTCTCTCACACACACACACACACACACACACACACTTATCTCCATCACAGAAACACATTACCACCACCATAATCAGGTTCTTCACTTTTTAAAGTGCCAATTAGGCCACTGTACTGTGGTAGTTATGTTTTCTGCAGTCCTTCCAGATTCTTGGCAGTGTGGGATATTTCCTGTGGAATGAAAGAGAGGTGAGTTGTTTCCTACTGTGCAAGATCTGAAGGGAAAATATTTATCTTTATCATGAACCTGTCACATAAGATTCTGATTCTACAACCTTAGAAATTCTTAGTTTTCTAAGATAATTCTAAATAATCTGGTAGATTTCCATAATTTATTTCAAAAACATCAGAACTCTTCCAAAACTATTGAAAGAAGTAAAATTTTGTTCATACCGACGAATGTAAATTTAATCAGGATTGTACTTCAGTACCAAATTACTTGCCTAAACACCAGACATACTGGGCTATATTCTTTTCCCTTTGAATTATATGCTGTTGTTAATGAGCTTTCTTATTGTATGTCAGTCTTTCTGAATTTATACCTGACTTTTATCTGCTTTGCATTTCATTTTGATTTTGGCTTGCAAGGCTTGCATCCAGTGCTGTCTATCTGTTACTGGCATAGACACCACTAGTAGAATGGAATCCCCCTGCCCCTACAAGTCTCTGTGTGTAGCCCAATTTTGTTTTAGGGTGTTCCTTCCAGGGAGTCCACCCATTGATTCAGTTATCTGGAAACAATCTGCTCTGCTCAGCTGGTTCCCAGTACCAGAACTGGAGCTGCCTATCTATGGTGGTGATGTTTTACTTGTGAAACTGGACCAATGTTTAGTAGCCTTTATAGTGTTCTGCTATCCCAACTCCTACTCTAAACTAAAAGGAATTTTAAGGCAGATGAATTTTGATATATTAGCTTGGAAATCAGTTCGCTCCCAATAAAGTCACCAATTAATTTGTTTGAGGATGTTAGATTTTTTAGTCAACATACTTACATATTAGCTTTGAAATTTGCACAATTTCTCCCCACACACTCTTTGTCAAAAAGAGTTTGTCCAGTAAAAGATTAAAAAAGTATAGGTGGCTTCCTTGCAGCTGAAGTAAATTTTGATAGTGAATATTAACACACAAGAGAGCTTTCCTTTATTACATGCATGAAAAGGCTCAAGCAGGAAATAAAGAGAGAAATGAAACCAATTGAACTGATGTTAAAGTAGGTAACATTGAATTTCAAACCTTGGAATGAAGCTGTGGAGAACAAATGATATGCAAAACAATAGTGGTTATTTTCAAAGGTTTGTTGCTAAAACCTATTTAATGAAGGGGCAGAATAGTTGGACCACTTCAATTAGGGTGGTCAAGAGCAGGATTGTTCATCATAATCACATGTGGATTTTAAGCCAGATGTAATGCAAACTAGTTATGTCTAGTTCGTCTAAGTCAGGGGTAGGCAACCTTTCCCCTTTAAGGGCCGAGGGACTTCAGCTCCCAGAAGCCTCAGCCATGTTGGCCAATAGCCCCATGTTGGCCAATAGCTCCTGGGATTCTGGGAGCTGAAGTCCCTCGGCCCTTAAAAGGGAAATGTTGTCTACCCCGGTCTAAGTTATATCTAAGGGGGGAAGCAGACGGGCAGCACGGGGCCACCCCAGGAAGCTGTGGATTGGGGCCGAGGTATCCGCACTCCTCGGCTCTGAGCGGTCGTGTCCCAGTCCCAGGAAGGAGTGCTAAAATAGCACTCCTTCCACAAGACGCCGAAGGTGCGCCTCAAAAAGCCTCCGGCGCACCTTCAGTGCCTCTTCCACTGCAGTGTGTGCGGACGCTGCAGCGGAAGTGCGTCGTCGGAGCGAAGGCCGTGCGGAGTGATGGGTGCTCTGACAATGTATTCGGGAAGGGGTTGGGGCGCCCAGCGTGAGGCTGCCCCTCCCCTTCCTGGCCTCGAAAATGGCACTTTGCGCCGTCTGCTTAGGCCCTAAGTCACTAGTTGTGTCTCTCTTATTTGAAATTCTTAGGACCAGAAGTGTTTTGGATTTCATATTTTTTTAAATTTTGATTTTGGAACATTGGTATATACAAAATGACAGCCCTGTTTAAATATTTGAAAGGATGTCACACTGAAGATGGAGTAAGTTTGTTTTCTGCAGTTCCAGAGAATAAGGCCCAGAACAATGGATTCAAACTACAGGAAAAGAGATTCCAGCTCAAAATTAGGAAGAACTTCCTGACAGTAAGAACTGTTTGACAGTGGAACACATTCCATCAGAGTGTGGTTGAGTCTCTTTCTTTGGAGGTCTTTAAACAGAGACTGGATGGCCATCTGTTGAGGGTGCTTTCATTGTGTGTTCCTGAATGGCAGGGGAGTTGGACTGGATGGCCCTTGTGATCTCTTTCACCTCTGTGATTCTATGATTCTGGCCACTCCTCCCTCAGCTATTCCAAGTTTTTCAGGAGCTCTCTTAGAGCAAAACTCTATCAGGATTGGGTTTCATCACTTAGATGGCAGCCATACAATCGATAGCAGCTGCAACTGTAAAACTGAGACTAGTCATCATACCCACATTAATGGATCTACTGATCACCTCTTTTTGTCACCATTAGTGTTTTTTTACTCCCCTTAGGGAGTATATATATATTTCTCAAGCCAGGCTGCTCAAAGGGGAAATTGTGTGTTTTTTATATATAAATTGACAGAATATGTGATCCATTAGTTTTGCAACTACTTGCCTCACTGAACTGCAGTCAGCCATATTGCCCGGCATGATACCCGAGTAATTGCAAGTAGTTGCAAATACAATGGATCACATATTCTGTCAAAATATATATCTCATGTGTCACAAGCATAAAGGCAGTGCTGAGAGGTGGGGGGGGGGATGGCTGATTTCCCCAAAACTGAGGAGGGATGGTAAACACCCCTCCACCATTAGTCCCTCCCCTCCAGAATGATGCAATTCAGATCTGTCATTCCCACTTGTTGAACACACTTTGGAATCGATTCTTTTCAAAAGAACCAACAAAATACTAGTGTCAGCAAACAGCTGTTTTTTTGCATTTGCCTTGCTTCATTGTAATTGAAACAGCACGGTAGGATCGGAACTGGTTTCAGGCAGGAGTGACGGTCAGATAACTTGATCAGCAATTTGCTTTAAATCCTAGTGGGAATGAGGCCTGCATACCACACATTTGAGAAGTCAGCTTGGGATGAGGGTGACAGAGAGGCTTTAATTTTTGTATTGTGATTCCTGCTTTGTTTAGGTGTGCTTTGCTGACCAGCTTTCTTAAACTGGAGGAAAAGGCTAAACTCGCCCTGAAGCCAGTGATGGAAGTCCTCATGATGTATGGCTACTTCCAGGAAGATATTCTAGCCCTTAATATGACTTTCCTCCAAACTAAACAATGTTGGAGAAAACAATGTTGCCCAGTGTTTTCCAGAAACCTCAGAGTGACCGTGGGTTCTTTCAGCACATGGACAATGGGATTGACAAGTGTAAATGCTCCTCAAGTGTTCTTTGCTGATGTTTTCTTAAATCAGCACAATTAAGCTATTGTTAAAGCATATACATGATATAATGCAATGCCTATAATTACATATAAGTACTTGCCCACCATTCCACTGTGACTCTCTCTGTGTGTCATTTCCACAAGTGAATTCACATTCTTTAACTGTATTTCTTCCTGTTCTGCTACCCTTGTTTTCTTTATTACTTTTCATTGGAAATTCCACAGCAGCCTCATGAATTGTTCCAATATTTGTAATAAAGTACACTTATTACAGAAATATTTTATTGCAGAAACACACTCCAGTTTACAATACTGACTTGTGTCCCAAAACATTACCATCTTTCCATCTGGATGTGAACAAGTCTTTATATACAGTGACAGAGATTATTAAATGTGGCATCATTTAAATCTCACTAGATGCATAATTACCAGCATGAAGTAAATTAAGCAGGGATATGTTTGTATCTAATGAGTTATTGTGCACCAGTTCTGCAATTCATACACTTTGACAAATAGGTATGAGAATGCTGGAATTGCACTACAGTTCAATTCACACACACACACAAACAAATGATATACATCGATTGCCTGAAATCACCACAGAAGGAATGAACAACCTATAGCCTTTCTAAGGTTGTTGGACCATCAATCCCATAACCCCTCACCATTAGCGAGGAGGGCTAAGATTGATGGGAGCTGCAGTCCAACAATAGGGAGGGGCAGCATCTTAAAGATCATGAGGAAGGCACATTATCAATATGCAAAAGTTATATATTTTTTGTTCTTCTATATCAAACAGTACTAGTTTAACTGTAGCTGTTCTATGACAACTTTCTGTCAATGTCAGGGAAGCTGTAGCTACAATATATACCACTACAGCCATTTTACACATTTTTTTAATTTATGTATTTACTTCATTTATATATCTCCTTTCTCCCAGAGTCTGGCATCTAGGCAGACAAATACAGTGTACATCTATGTATGCATTTGTGCATGTTTAAAAAGACTATGTCACAGCCCAATGTATTTTCCTTGGGCAGTCCCGAGATTGTGTTTAAAAGAAAAAAAAAAGCAACCTTGCTCATACCTTACAATTTCTGAAGTGCTGATGTATACCTGTTATCCGTTCTCAATCTCTCTTGGCTTCTATTGTAGTGAGTTTGCTACTCTATTAAGTGCAAACAGCTTGTTGCCCTGCTTGTAGTTGACTACTTCCTGCTATGAGACCTCCAAAGGTAGTTACTGTTGAGGTAAGAGAATATGTGTAAAAACTGAGACTCTCAGTTTGATAACTGATCCTGACCAGACGGCCTTGTGGGTGATCTAAAACAGAATACTGGACAAGGCAAATATGGAGCTTAGAGAGTTTATAAGGGCTAAGGTCAAAGTGCCAGGAGATTTGTTGGGAGTATAACAACCTTAGTGCCAGTTCACTCATTGCTTTGAGCCAGCTGGGAATTCACAGGCGCTAGCTACCATATAGTTATAGCTGATGACAGCTTTCTATGTTATCTCCCCCATTAAAAAAAAGGTGGATGATATACTCCCCCTCACTTGTAGTAACCTTATAAATGCAACTATTATTTAGTGATACTGCAGCTTTTTCTCTCAATCCTGGCAATCTCCTGAATGCTTGACCTATCTAACTGTGCATTAGATAGGTCTATGAATGGGCAATGAAAACTGCCAATTAGAGATTCAAAACTGTGGTATTCTACCAACACCAACATCAATCCCACCCACCCAGACTAGATTTGAGTGGAACACTTCTCATTTTGGATTGTGTTATCCAGAGAAATCTTTGACAAGTACATAAAAATGCTGTGCATAACTCATTTATGAGTAACACTTTAGTGACCAGACAAATTAGTTGTAAAAAGCTGGTCTGCTTTCTACAATGAGTCCATGTAGTTATATTCAAGTTGACTGTTTACTTTGCTTAATATTATTGGTCCACTTATTGTATTGTTATGATAGATGATAGGTTTCCATAAAAAAGACTTGGCTGCTTCCATGCTGCAGAATTAATGCAGTTTGACACCACTATCATGGCACCATCCTATGGAATCTTGGGATTTGTATTTTTGCAAGACACCAGAGCTCTCTGACAGAGAAGGTTTAATATCACAGAAAACTACAAATCCCAGAATTCCATAGTATTGAGCCAAGGCAGTTAAAACGGTGTCAGACTGTATTGTTTCTACAATGTAGACTCTTCCAGGCCAAGTCTTCCTAGGCTTATTCCTTATAGAAAAGGTTTAGCATCCATTTGAAAAAGAGGGAGAATCAGCATGATATCTCTGAAGAGAAAGAAAGGTAAATTTGTCATTTAGATGTTTAGTGCTGCCTGCTACTTCACTGGTGAAAACTGTGCAGTGTGAGCAGCATCTCTTCACTGGATCACTGGAAGAAGATGTTGTTCTGCCAAAGGCAAGGAGGTTCTTTTCTGTGATTTGGAAGCAATACAAAACACCTATTGTGGTTGCAACAGCCTTGTGATTTATTTTACACTCAGTAAGCTATGTAGAAGAATATGCATAAATCATACCAAGAACCCACTTCCTTTCAGCTGCTGTGAGCTCTGGAGAAATAGCAGCAGAGTGGACCCTATATGTAGCTACCCAGAAACACAGCACCTCAGGCCTGAAGATCTGTGCTGAAGCTCTGAATTTGTGCCAATTTCTTTGAGTTTTTAAAATAGATTTCTCCAAGATTGTGCAACCTGTAGACCATACCCCTCTAAGGCCAATCAGGTTATTATTTTCATAGGTATTACCCATGAGCCCAACACCACTACAAGGTTAAGATTAATTTTTTTAAAAATTAATTAAGATTAATTTAAGATTAATTAAGCTGCTATCTTTAGATTCCTCCTTATGCTGTTCCGGATGCATGTCTCTGTCTAGAGATATTATCATAGCCAGAAATCCCGGTAGGAGAGACGCGGGATCGAAAAGATGAAAATTGATGTTATTGCATTTAGCCGTGTCCTGGCTGTGGGCAGCCCATATCCACTTGGGCAGCTTGTCTGCAACCCAGACTTCTTCCATGGCTTTTTCAAGAATGAGATTTTCATGTTCTTGTAAATACAGTGGGAGAAGTCTGGGTTGCAGATGGGCTGCTTGTAGACCATTATGCCTGGTAAATCCACAATACTGCCTTTCTATGACATCTTTTCTATTCATAGAGTTTTTCAGTTTTCTAAGGCTACAGAAAATGCAGTTATTCAACAGGTTTAGGTTTCTCAGGAGAAAGGAGTGCATACATTTGGAATCTTGTGAGAAGCCTCTGAATCTTCAAGCTGCACCAAGCTGCAGCAGAGTATCCATATCTTGGTTGCAAAATAGGGACTATCACATTGACCTCGTTCAGAATTAAAGGTTCCTTTAAGGGTTACTGAGCTGAGTAAGGGAAAGTAGTTTGTATGCTCTGGAACATTTTTAAAGGAACCAAATTCTGTTTTGAATAATGTATTGTACTTGAGAACTCATTGTTTCTGATATGTTTCTATACTTGAGATAGAGCTGGAGCCCAGTTTCAAGACATTACTTTACAAAAAGTTACCATCCTATAGCACATGCTTGCAGTGTTTTAGCATTCACTGTTGGAGACTGTCACTTAAAAGTTTAAACCTTTAATATTAGGGGGGATGCAGATGGTGAAAAGCACCGTCTTCAAGCCCAGGAACGGGAAAGGCAGCTGGACGCCAGGCACCCAACCCCTTCCTGAGGATGTCATCGGAGCACCCGCTGTTGCACATGGCGGGTGCTCTGATGACGTCCTTCCGGCTCAGTGTCCGGACATGCTGAGCCAGAAGGAGCATGGAAGAGGCGCCTGGCGCCTATTCTGGCACCCCTTTTGGCTCCTCTGAAAGGAGTGCTATTTTAGCGCTCCTTTTCAGAGGTGCCATAAGGGTGGATCGGGGCTGAGGCGTGGGGCAGCCTCAGTCCCAATCCGCAGCTTCTCAGGGTGGCCCATGGCCGCCTGTCTGTAGAGGCCCTATTAATTCAATTTATTATGCCTGCAGACAGTTCTCTGTGTGTGTTTGTGTGTATGTGCAGTAAAAAAGTAAATTGATCACTTTACAGCCCCAAAATGTGGTATCAATCACAGCCTGGACTTCATATTAAGTTAACTCATTTAGCAAGTTTGTTTCTTGAAAAATAATTGGGCAGAATAGTGACTTCATATTTTGTCTTATATTTCAACTTCTACAAAAAGGACAGGCATATGTTGTAACTGCATTACATGGTTATCAATTTCTTAACACTTTGTCATTGCTCCCTCCAAAGAAATCTTGTGATTTGTAACTGGACAATCTATTTTGAACTACTGCCTCCCTGAACTACAGTTCTCAAGATACATTGTCTGTCTTCACCAGAGATTTAATTCCCTTGATTCCCCTCTTCTCAGAGTAATTCAGTACGCTCTAAGTAGCTCACCAAACTGCAGTCAGTCAAAAAGTCACATCATCCATTAATCCTTTCTTTTTCCTTAGGGAACATAACATTGAAACCTGTCATTGGCTGTAGCTTTGTAGTGGCTAATGCTATAGAATAATGACATTTTTTTTAAAAAAAGTGGCATTGCATTTTTTAAAAAATGGTAAAAGCTGACTAGCAGCTCATCTAGATTATTGCACCCAGGAATCCCAGTGGGAGAGACGCGGAATCTAAAAGATGCCCGTGTCCCATGAAAGATTGTGACCACACCTTCATTTGATTTCTTTGGGGAGGATGACCTGAGGCTATTTGGGTTATTGCTCAAAATCATTACTTTTAGCTTTAAATCAAAGGTATTGTCACATTGGGATGTATTTCCATGATCTCAGAAGTTCTAAAAATGTAGGTTTCAAATTGCAAAGGTTACCATGGCTGGAATGTATGAACTCAACATAGGTTCTATTGTTAACATGGAATAAACACTCCTTAATGCTTAATGCAATGCCCATATGTATTTTTGTTATTATCCTATCAGAGTATACCATTTAAAAACACAGGCAAGCAAATTTATTGTGATTAACCCTCCTCTTTTACTTCCTCTCCCTAGTTCTCACTGGTAGCCTTGAAAATCTCTGACTCTTGTCCATCTGGACAGGAATAATAGTGACCTCTGTTAGGAATGTTGAGTAACCAGAACATACAGTTGTAATTCACTGCAGAAATTAGAAGTACATTTACATTAATCAGGTCTGGAGGTCACTGTGAATATTCTTTCAAAGAGGTCAGGCTAAGACTTGGTTTTCATCTAGATGACCCTCAACTTCATTTTATTCCAATAAGACATTTTCTTCAACCAATAAGACATTTTCCAATAAGACATTTTCCAATAAGACATTATTCCAATAAGACATTTTCTTCTTCTCTTCGACTTCACTCCCTCCCCTTCCATTCTTTTTATGTTTGCAAATATCTCAGCTTTGTTTTTGATAATATTCATTGCTGTTTGGCTTTCTGAAGTCTGAAATGTATCTTTTGTTTATTAGATCCAAATATTTTAATTTGAGGTTTTGAAATATATATTTCCTTTCTCTCAATAGAAAGTATAATAGAAGTATAAAGTGATTTTAAAATTCATTTTCTGTCTGGAGCACTAAACCCTGAATGTCAACAAGGAAAAAATGTCCAAGGTAAGAAAAGACCCTCTTAAATCAAGGCATATGAGTTTCCTATTCTTCATTGGAAATAGCCATTTCAGGTGCCCCATAGTCTTTCAAGTTCTCTGAAAATGTCTTAAAGGCATTATTAGTCAAGAGATTAGTTCCTCTTAATATGTTTTATCTTCAAAAATATGCCAGCAAAATTGTTCCTTGGAAAGCTTGGAGCTTGGTGGTAAATGCTTCTTTTCCTTCCTGTGATTCATCATCAGCATCTTTCAAATAGCAGGCACTGTTAATGCCACCGAAACTAAGCCAAGCAAAAGCTTCCTACTGTTTCTTCATTAATGTGTGCTTTGTAATGAGTTGCACTCTCCCACTGCACAAACTTGAATATTTTAAGGAGAACAGGTTCAGCAAGCTATTTAAACATCTCTCTAATTCTAAGCACAATATTATTACCATTGTAATCAACTGGGTGGAGAACATAAATGCATACAGTTATGTTATCTAATAAGTGCTTTACTGAATTGATAGCTGCAATTGCATGATTTTCTAATCCACTCTAAACTTATAATTTTTATGTGGTTAGAAGAAAGGCTGATTTTCTTTTTCAGATGTTCAGCTTGGACCATGCTTGATTTACAAAACCACCTTGCCTCCATGAGTTCTAAGGGATCTACCCAAACAGAGCTCCTTTAGCATGCCAGAAATCTGTTATTAACATTTACCCATTTGTTGTTGTTTCTGGTTGGTCAGATGGTATGCAACACTTGAAGGGACTCTAATTCCCCCTGGGCATTCCAAACAGTGCATTGACAAGTTGCAAGAGTGGTAGGAATCTCTATGGTAGGTCCAGCAGGATTCTCTAGGTTAGATGGGTGTATGGAAAACTACAATGTAATTCTAACTTACAAGTGGGTGCTTCTTTTCCTTTCATGCATGTTTTGCACTTGTTTTTCCCCCCCCAGACCTTATATCAATTTATCTTGTAATCTATTTATGTCTTTCTTGGAAATTTTCTTTGAAAGACTTTCTGGTTGTTTCTCTTCTAGTCATCAGGCCAGAAAGCCACATGCAATTATTTCCACTTTTTCTATCATAATTTAAAGACTAATTTGAGAGATATCCTTAATTTCTTCATCTCCATTTGACCAAGCTTATCCACAGGATACCTTCTACAGTAATGGTATATTTTTAGATGCTCATCAACAAGCCTTGTGGATGTTCTTGGCCTGGATTTCCTGGTAGCTGGCTCACCTGCAACAGTGTGTGCCAATGATCCCATCCCATGTGACATTTTATATATGGGTTTGCAGTGATTATTCCAAAAGAAAAACAGCAATTAAAAACAAGAATGTGACAAATGGCACTAATTTTTTTAAAAATACAGAACTGTCAATCATAGCTGACTGAAGATGTTTAAAATATTGAAGTTATTATCCAGCTCTCTTACCCAAGATCCTTTCAAACATGATATGCTGTGGAATAGACTTGGAGATTCAATCATACAAAGCATTTGTTGTACCATCAGTGTGAGATGTGATTACTGTAGTTCATAGAAACCACTTCTAATTGTACAGCTGGACATATGTTCTGCATTATAGAACTTTTTGTAAACATCCTCCTCCCAGTTTTTGACAAAAGAGGCAAACAGAAATCTGGAAGTCTTAGTATTCAAAGATATAGCCATGTTAGCCTGTGGAATCAGTATGTAGACAGAGAGATCTTGTAGCGCCTTTGAGACATAAAAGCATCTGAGGAAGTAGACAAGTCTATGAAAGCTCATGCTGCCAACTTTTTTCTTTCAGTTAGTCTCAGAGGTGCTACAAGCTCTTTCAACATACTGGAATTCTTAGTGTAGAACTTGAAACAACAGGACAACATTTGAAATGACCTAAATCAAGCATAAAAACAAAAGCAGTTTGAAAGGTTTGGAATATGTGGGGGGGAAAGTCACAGTCTGTAAAAGTGTGCTCCCTTCATTTGATCTGTCACTAAAATTTGAAAACATGACACTCCTTGAATGTAATATACTTTGATGATAAACTAGATTAACTTTCCCCAGTACAAGTGAAAGGCCACCTGTTGCCAGACTGCCCATATTCTTCGTTGGCTGTCTTGTAGCTGTCATCACTTCAATGCAATCTGCACCCAACATGCTGGAATATAATGAATATGTCAGGAGTTGGAGGTCAGCCATCCAAGTACATGAAAACTTGGCGTGCGTACAGTGTCAGCATGGAGGCCTCACCTATCATCTTGTGCAAAGGATTTCTGCACCACTTGATTTGTTTGCACAGGGCTTATTTTTGTTGGATGGGAGCACATTTACCAAGAGGCTTTTTGACAGCCCATCCAAACATTTGCAATTTAGAAAATGGTGCTTCCTCTCTCAAGCCTCTTAACTAATGGGTGGTGTGAACTGCCACTGCTGCTGATTGCACTTTGTGTTTATTGTTATTATATTATCATGGAAAAGGTTCAAATGAGGCTGGAGTGTTTACACTGGGTGGAATAATCAATCAGCCTAAGAAGGCTCTTAGACTTTTAATGCTGCTTATGCTTCCCAAACATGTATCCTTACTTGGTTTTAGAACATTAACAGGGGAATTTATGATATTATATTTAAACCCAGTACCTAGCTGCTTTTTGGAACTTGCTGCTATGGCATGTGGCTAGACAAATGTCTGACAGAGAGATGCCAGTGGTGGTTAACTTGGAAGCTCATTGAACTTTTGTACCAATCCATGTGAGAACACCAAAAGTGTCTGAGAAGAAGGTATTGGTATACTGTGAGAAAGAGAAAATTAAGATGTCTCTGAGAGAGAGAGTAGTGTGTGTATGCATCTCTGTGTTTAGATAGATAGCTGAGGGAATCAACATTCTTTGAGATATTTTATAACTTGGGCTTAAGTTCAACCCTCCTCACTATCACTCCAGCAGGAGCAACCATCTCATTTCTTCTTATTTTGAAAGGAAATTTGGTAAACAGCAGCACAGCAATCAGCATAGAGACGAGAACTGTAGCCCATGTTTCTTCTGCAGAAGGGGTCAGGTTCAAGGCCTCCTGTCTCTGCTTAAAAAGATTAAGTAACAGGTGATGTGAAAGATCATTGCAGAAATCCCCAAAGATCCACTGCCAATAAGAACAGGCCCACCTCAATTGGACAAATAAGAGTAACCTGGTGTAATGAATCTTTGTGTACTTTTCTACTTTAAAAAAATAGTTCAATAATAATAATAATAATAATAATAATAATAATAATATAATTTTATCCCGCCCCTCTGCTCACGCAACCGGTTCTAATCCTGTGTTGGCAAACATATGGAATGCATGCCATCTCTGGTATGCAAAGCCATTCTGGAGGGCATGTGGAGAGATAGGAGGGTGGGGGAAGAAGAGGAATAGGCATGTGCCTGCTCCTCCTCTTTCCCTGCCCTCCCATCACTTCAACTGCCTCTACAGAGACAGTTAAAGGCATGGGATAGCAGAGAAGAGGAAGACAGGCGTGTGTCTTCTCCCCACCCTCCTGGGCCTTCAGCTGTCTCCAGAAAGGCAGCTGAGGGCCTGGGTGGGGGGAAAAGGAGGTCCCACTCCCAGAAGTCCCATTTCTCCCCCGCGGAAGTCCTGCCTCTGGTGCCAGAACACCTTTAAATCTGGGCACTCAGTCTCTAAACTGTTCTAAGTTATGCACTTCTGTATACTTTGCCTGATCTAAGGGGTGTAGTTATGGGGGGAGGGGGAGTGCATTGAATCCCAAATAGAATTCTGCCTCCTAATGAAAATTTTCTTCATTCCTGAAAGTTTTTAGCATTTCAGTCACTTAAAGCCTCAGTTGAGTGTTTTAAAATATGGTTGAAAGAAAGGTGGGCAGCCAAATTATCAAGGCAATGAAAATCCAGCAAATATAAGAGTACTAGGTGTGAATAATTTCCAATATGTCACTCTCTGCAGTACTGGAAATTTGGGGACTGAAAGAAAATTTCATGGTGGGGGGATTCTTATTTGGGGAGGAAAGGTTGCTCATTTTGCTCCCACCCCTTTCCATAGCTATATCCCTGGGCTAGTCCCTTCCTCGAAACAGCTGTGATATATTTTTGGATTTCTTAAGTGGGCTATGGGCATTCGAATGCTGGCAAAGGAAAATCTCCTAAATTGCTACACAAAGAAAAACCATATTGAGTGTGGTTGACTTTGGACATTGTCTGGTTCAGGAAGAACAAGAATTGCAAGTTACATGTACTTCCAGGCCAAAATCCCTGCACAACATTAGGCACACTTAAGCCTAAATTCATGGAAAACAAAGATGCCAATGGGTGTTAATAGCTATGATGGTTAGGGAAAACATCTGCACAGTTGGAATTTCCCAAAATATTTATTAGCAGCTGGAAGTGATCATTATTTTCTGGAATATTGTATGAGAACAGTTTCCAAAATCATTTTTCTTTTATGATAGGGTTTTCCACTAAAAAGCCATGCGGCCAACAGCATATATTGAGGTTAAAAAAAATATCTAATAAGTTTTTAAAAAATCTAACTCATAAAAAGTAGAGACTTTTGTGCAGAGACAAGGCTTGGAAATAACATTCATCACTATTCATTTCCCTACCGAATAATGTGTTTCCTTATTTGTGTGGAAGCCCCACCAGGAAACATAGTGCAGTGGTGAGTTTTTTTGAACTTTGCAAAGGCTCTTGGGGAAATATTTGTGCAGATATACATTAGCATTTAACATTAGCATTTACATTTCTATACCGCTTAATAGTGAACTCAGTACTTTCTAAGTGGTTTACAATCTGTAAGCCAATTGCCCCCAACAAGCTGGATACTCACTTTACTGACTTATGAAAGGATGTAAGGTTGAGTCAGCCTTGGACTCCTGGGATCAAACTCGCAATGTTGTGGCTGCATCACTGGCATTTAACCATTGTGCCACCACGGCTCCCTTGTACATGTAATTTTTCTATTAAAAAAAAAAATTATGCACAGAAAAGAGTTTCCTGAATAGGAAACAAAAGTGTTTTCTCCAGTTAACAGTGCTTTTGCACTCAAAAAACACATGCACTTCTGCACAGAATAATTCCCCAAGAGTCTTTGCAAAGTGTGAATATCTCTCAAAAACTACATATAAACCCTTGTTTTCTCTTCTTCCCTATACCACATGGGCAGAAAACCAGGGGGACTACTTGTCCTTTCATGTGAGGATGAAGAATGTGGATATTTACATCCCTAGCAGAGACACAGATAAACTGAAAGACTGTGTGTGTATGTATATTATACATCTCAGAAACTTGTGATGTTACAGAAGATGTATGGAAATGTGGTCTATGCAAACATACCCTCAGGCTCCATTTCAAGTGATTTTCATGGAATAGAAATTTTTCCAGAAATATATCCAGATCGAATCATATCATAGACTCATCAATATCAATGGGACTTAAGTTAGTCATGACAGCCAATAGAGACAAGGAAGTGGATTTAAAGGCAGGGTTTTTTCCATAGGAAGCAAGGTTTTGCAAAACGAACAGAGAGAGAGGCGTGGATTTAGTTGGAGAGTGTTTTTAGGAAGCAAGGTTTTGCAAAATGGACCAGAGAGAGAGGCAAGTAGATTTAGCCTGAGAGTGTTTTCCACAGGAGGCAAGGTTTAGCTAAACAGAGTAGAGATAGAGGCAAGTGGATTTAACTGTTGGAGTATTTGTTATCTGGGATCAACATGCAGAAGACTTATGCCAGGAACAAGATGCCACAGAAGAATCTCTACTGTGACGTTCGGTGCAGGCTGCAGAGAAAATATCATCCCATGCAGAAGCTGTCAGCAAGACAAAAACTGCTGGATTGCTGAGTTTTCATGAAGAGGCTTTTATTCTTGAGTACAGCTAAATACATTAGACTGAAAAAAATGCTACACCAGGATCCTATATTGAGCATTCAGCTCACTCACTTATATATAATATCTCCCCTGGGATTTGAGTCCAGCTCACTACTGATATGTCACCAGTTTCCTATCACTTGATAGTCATGACTCTGCAGAAGTGAAGTTTGCTGACTTCATCTCCAACCCTTCTGTCACCAGCTTCCTGTGACTCAGGACTCTTCAAATGATGAGTCATCATGTCTCCCAACTGAACTCAGGTTACCTTTTTATCTTTGCTCCAGTTTCATGCCATAGCCACATGTATGACATTTTGTACCCAGAGTGCAGTTTACTCTGACATTAACTGGAGAGTGTTTTCCATAGGAAGCAAGGTTTTGCAAAATGGAGTAGAGAGAGAGGCAAGTGGATTTAACTGGAGAGTGTTTTCTATAGGAAGCAAGGTTTTGCAAAATGGAGTAGAGAGAGAGGGGCAAGTGGATTTAACTGGATAATGTTTTCCATAGGAAGCAAAGTTTTGTAAAATAGAGTACAGAGAGATGCAAATGGATTTAACTAGAGAGTATTTCCCATAGGAAGCAAGGTTTTGCAAAATGGACCAGAGAGAGGCAAGTGGATTTAACTGGAGAGTGTTTTCCATAGGAAGGAAGATTTTGCAAAATAGGCTGGGGAGAGAAGGAATTGGTGTTAAATGGAGAGTCAGGCATCAGGCTTGCTTGTTTTAGGACTTTTGTAAGCATTACAGATATATTGACCTGTATATAAGTTGACCCAGGATTTTAGGGTCAATTTTTGGGCATAAATTTCTGTACTTATAGTTAAGTATATACACTACTTACATGTATGTAACTGAGTAACATATCCAGACCCAACTCCTCCTCCAATTCACCTTAACAGGCAGCCAGTTTGGGTGAAGATCTGTTCAGCTGGTGATCGGGGCAAAAGGAAGATAATGTATCCAAACCCCTCTTGCCAGCAACCAAGGCTGCAGCATTTAGAAGCATGATTCCTTTCACAATTCCTTGACTCAACCTCACTCACTGCAAGGAAGGGGTTGGAAATGTCATTCTCCTTGCACCATGATTTTCAGCTAAACAAATTATGAATCTATGAATACAACACTGAATATCACATGACATCCTCAAGTCCTGATGATAATAATTAGGGTGTGCTCTGTGTATGAAGTGTGGATCTCTTTATGGGAAATCTTTTCTCCTCTCTTCACCTCACTCGCTGTTTCATCAGGATATTTCCTTTCCTTCTACTGCTTTATGGTCCAATATAAAACAATTGCATGAGAGCTACCAACTGGACAAGGATATCGCTATGATCAGGATACTATCTCAAGCTTATGTAACCATCATTTTTTTTTTTGCAAAAGCAACAAACTGTTGAAATGTCCTGTTGAACTCCTGAAAGTGGTTGTGAAGAACTAAGTTGATTCAGCAAAGGTACAGTGAGATCAAAAGTATTAGTCACTGCATTTGTGACTACAGAACTATTTTGTACAAGAGAGGATGAAAACAAAATCTATATCTGGATATAGCAGATGTACATGTCTTTTGGGAAAATCCACCAAACAGTGATACCTTTATTGGCCAACCAAACTAAGGGCCTTTGCAGACTGCCAGAAATAGTGCAAATTGAGTCCACTTTAAGGGTTAGGGTTAGTGCTAGGGAATCATGGGAATTGTTTTTTTCCTGAGACATTGAGCCTTCTCTGTCAGAGAGCTCTGGTGCCACAATAAAATACAGTTCCCATGATTCCCTAACCCTAACCCTAACCCTTAAAGTGGACTCAATTTACACTATTTCTAGCAGTCTGCAAAGGTCCTAAATGGCCAACACAGCTACCCCTGCATGTTTCATCATTTTTGGGGTCACACTAGTATAGCTCCCTGTAGATTAGAAATAACCAGTTAGAAATAAATTATCCTACTTTGAAATTATCCATTGTGGCTTCAGAGCCAATAGGAGTACTACAGATATGGTATTTGCCCTTAGACAACTGCAAGAGAAATGTAGAGAGCAGAACAAGGGACTCTATGGGGGGTTGCAGACTGCCAGAAATAGTGTGAATTCAGTCCACTTTTAGGGTTAGGGTTAGTGCTAGGGAATCATGGGAACTGTTATTTTTCTGAGACATTGAGCCTTCTCTGTCAGACAACTCTGATGCCACAATAAAATACAGTTCCCATGGTTCCCTAACTCTAACCCTAACCCTAAAAGTGGACTGAATTCACACTATTTCTGGCAGTCTGCAACCCCCCTATGTAACATTTGTCGACCTCACCAAAGCCTTCGATACTGTGAGTAGAAAAGGTCTATGGCAGATCCTGGAAAGACTAGGATGCCCCCACAAATTCCTCAAAATGATTATCTTGCTACATGAGGGCCAGCATGGTCAAGTCAGATACGGCGATGCTCTTTCAGAGCCCTTTCTAATAACTAATGGAGTGAAGCAAGGTTGTGTTCTTGCTCCAACTTTATTTACAATCTTCTTCAGCATGATGCTCCAAAGGGCTACAGTAGAGCTCAAAGAAGAAGACGGCATCTATATACGTTACCGTGTTGATGGTAACTTGTTTAACTTAAGCCGTCTGAGGGCTCGCACCAAGACTCTAAACTATCTAGTCCGTGAGCTGCTCTTTGCTGACGATGCTGCCCTTGTTGCCCATACAGAAGCAGCTCTGCAGCAGCTAACATCCTGCTTCGCAACAGCTGCAGAAATGTTTGGGCTGGAAGTCAACCTGAAGAAAACGGATGTTCTCTACCAGCCTGCACCACAGGACAAACACCACAATCCCCACTTTACTGTAGGCAAATCTGTGCTTAAGTCCGTTCAGCAGTTCACCTACCTGGAAAGCATCATCTCCTCAGACTCCAAGACTGACAAAGAGATCGATCACAGATTAGCAAAGGCATACAGCGCATTTGGAAGACTTTACAAAAGAGTCTGGAGTAACAAACACCTGAGGCGGAGCACAAAAATCAGTGTGTATAGAGTAATTGTACTGTCTATTCTCCTTTACGGGTCTGAAACATGGGTCACCTATCGCTAATACTTACGACTCCTCGAACGCTTTCATCAGCGCTGTATATGCACAATCCTAAATATACACTGGACTGACTATGTGATGAATGTTGCTGTCCTTGAGCAAGCAGGGATCACCAGCACTGAAGCCATGCTATTGAAAACGCAGCTGCGCTGGGCAGGGCACGTTTCTAGGATGGAGGACCATCGCCTCCCAAAAATAGTACTCTATGGTGAACTCGCCATGGGTCAGCGTAAGAGGGGCACTCCAAAAAAGTGATACAAGGACTCCCTGAAACAACATCTCAGGCTCGGCCAAATTGATCACCAACAGTGGTCCACCCTGGCCTCACATCGGGAGGCATGGAGACGCACTATCCACAATGCTGCAGCCTTATTTGAGAAGTCACGCCGAACAAGTCTCGAAGAGAAACAACAATGCAGAAAGAATCACAACCCCGAAACATCACCCAAGGAGATCTTCTGCTGTGCTTTCTGCAACCGTACTTGTTTATCTCGGATTGGCCTTTTTAGTCATCAGCGCGCTTGCAAAAACCATGGGATGAGTCCTTCCTGAATCTTCGTTTGCGAAGAAAAGCCAGAGAGAGAGAGAGCTCTCACCAGAGCTCTCTGACAGAGAAGGCTCAATGTCTCAGAAAAAAAAAAAATTCCCATGATTCCCTAGCACTAACCCTAACCCTAAAAGTGGACTCAATTTGCAGTATTTCTGGCAGTCTGCAACCCCCCTATGTGATTCTCACCTCTGTCCTAAATGGTAGTCAAACATGATGTGAAAATGCAGGCTTCGGTACACCTTCATTGTAGAAATAATGCAGCTTGACACCACTTTAAATGCTGTAGCTCCATCCTATGAAATTCTGGGATTTGCAATTTTAATAACGTCTTTAGCCTTCTCTGCCAAAAAGTGCTGGTGCCACACAAAATTACAAATTCCAGGATTCTGTAGGATGGGGCCATGGCAATTAAAGTAGTGTCAAACTGCATTATTTCTACAGTGTAGATACACCCTTCAATTTCACAATGGTTTAGAGACTTTAACATAATCTGTCATTCTCTTGTTTAATTTGTTTTGTCTTGTTGATAAGTAAGACAAAGACTCTATTTTATTTGTAATGCATGCCATAGTGATTTTCAAAATCCAGCTCTACATTTTGATCATGATTAGGTTATAAAATCAGGGGAAATGTTTCAAAATTATCTTTAATGAATTGGCCAGTATTAAGATTATTTTTGTGACAATCAGAAAAAAAATTAAAACATAAGTAGTTTGAAGTAGTAGAGACCTCAATGGAATATTTGGCCCAGATGGGATCACAAAGACTTGGACATGAGTCTTATCTAAATCTAGCATCAAGAATGAAAGTATGTGGGCCTGGAAATTAATAACGGAATTGAGTTGAGGTTAATTGGCTTGGGAAAGATGTTCTAGCTCAGATGGCAGATTACAGTAATAATTCCTTCCCTAGGGTGAGAGAGGCAGAGTTTGCTTTATGAACAGTTAGGAAGTGAAGGAAAAGCTGTGTGACTCAGGCTCCCCTTCCAAATGCTGCAAAATTCATCCAGAAATGGATAGATGTTTATTGTGTATGTTTGTTTAACAATATACCCTGTCTCCATGTGTTCACATAAGCAGTGTCCATTTGCAGTTATGGGTAGCTTGTAATGGTGCAAGCAAGCAAGAAGTAATTTTTGAGCTAACCCAACCAGGCAGCCTCAAAGGCCGATCACAGATTCAGCTCGTTGCTCCTGCTAGGAAACACATCCGTTGGGAACAACCTCACAAAAGCAGTTTGCATCTACATGGATGGTTCTCTTAAATAAAGAATCAGCAACTACAGAAGTTCAGAAAGCCACACCTCTCTCATTGTACATCCTCTCCGAATCCTGGAAGCCACACATCCCATTTTTAGAATTAAAAAAAAAAATGCAAATTTGGGGCCATGAAAAGTGGTCAGTGGAGAAGGGTGAAAGAGCATTAAATAGGAAAGTGTAGCGCACAACACTTATGGGAGCATGGCTTTCAATTTTTGGGTGAAGAATATTTTGCTGATGGTGTGTGTGTGTATGATCTTTTAGCTGGGACCACAAGAAATGCCAGGACAGGCCACATGCAGCTCATGGGTATAAAGTTCCCACCCTTTATTTATACATTAGCCCTGATTTAAGGGACCAGTCTATCTATTTATAAATAGAATCACAGAATCATACAGATGGAAGAGATGACAAGGGCCATCCAGTCCAACCCCCTGCCATGCAGGAACGCACAATCAAAGCATCCACAACAGATGGTCGTCCAGCCTCTGTTTAAAACCTCCAAAGAACGAGACTTCACGATACTCTGAGGCAGCATACTGTCAAACATTTCTTACTGTCAGGAAGTTCTTTCCAATGTTGAGATGGAATCACTTTTCTTGTAGTTTGCATTTATTGCTCTGTGTCCTAGTCTCTGGAGTAGCAGAAAAAAAGCTTGCTCCAGCCTCAATATGGTACCCCTTCAAATATTGAAACAGGGCTATAATATCACCTCTTAACCTTTTATAAAATTTTATATAAAAAGATTACATCATGACACTGATCTAAAGATCTAAAATCAATTATCTTTTTATTTAAAGTTATCTTGACAGCTAAAGATAAAATCAAGTTAACCTACTTTTAAAAAGCAAACAAAAATGATTTTAAAAGAATAAAACATATTTCACAATTTAACAAGATAAAACTAATACAAATAGTTCAGAATGATTTAAATCCGCACACATTCATGGATTTGTGTGGAACCAGTCAGGCTCAAAAGATTTTAGGAAACAACCATTTTCACTTGGGGTACAATAATTTCAGTGTTGATGCCACTAAGCGGAAAGTAGTCCATGTCTGGTATGCCCTTTCCCCCATCCCATATTGTCCCACAGCATATTGCCCTAACTGATGGGATACAGAGCAGTGTTCTTCCAGCTGACATCAAACTTTGGGTGGGCACATGTAGGGAGAAACATTATTTTAGGTACCAAGCCATTTAGAGCTTGAAATGTCATTACCAGCACCTTGAATTCAGACCAGAAATGTATTGACAGCCAGTGCAATCCCTTTAAGACCAGAGTCATATAGTTTTATAGATAGCACGTTAACTGCGGCATCTCAGTAGTTGCAGTTTTTCAGTTGTCTTCATGGGCAGTCCTACCTAGAGTATTGCAGTAATGAGGAGCTCATCCACACTGCAGAAATAATCCAGTTTGACGCTGCTTGAACTGCCAGGGCTCCATGCTCTGGAATTCTGGGAATGATAGTTTGTTCTCAGAATTCCAGAGCATGGAGCCCTCATAGTTCAAATGGCATCAAACCAGATTATTTCTGCAGTGTGAATGCAGCCCTAGTCAGAAAATTATCAGTGCAGAGACTGCTGAGTTATCCCTATCTTGCCTATAAATCAGAGTATCTGTTTCTCAGTTTTTCATTATTTTTTTGGTGAAGTGTTTCATTCCACTTTTGTATTAGCTTGCAATGGTTATTGTTTGAAAAACAAAAATCTGTATAAATATTATTATATTTTCTTTCACAGTTCTCTTAATATACATATTTTGTATATATGACTTGCCTAATATGTGATTCTGAAAGCATTTTCTCCTAGCATAAAGTATTTCTAAGACTATTTTCTATTTTTTTTACTAATATCCACTTTTTCATGTACATTTCCCATGATATATGTATTTTGAACTGCATCATAAAAGTCAATCACCATTGAACTGCATCATAAAAGTGAAAGAAAGGTGAGTATTGAAGGACAGCTGTTTTTTGGCATGCATATTGGTTCAGGAGGTATGAAATAGGTTAGTTTTACTTGAACTGAGAACTGAATGAATTTCTCCATAGTCATGTTACTGTTCAGTGATAAGACTCATGAAGATTAGAGAAGGTTCAGCATAAAGCTAATAATAAAAAATTATCTGGGGGAAGTTAAAAACATCCCTTTGACAAGTGGAACCAGATTATGCACTATATATGACCAAGTACTTCTAATTTCCTCCATCAATATATTAGTATAAATTTTGTGGTCCTTTCCTTTGAAAATTGGGCAACTTATGAGTAGTATATACATCAAAGGCTATCATGGAAACAACAGGCTAAAGAGTTACCTTTCACCAATTAAAGAACTTCTTAGCTTTATTGTTCCCAACAGCTGATGCTATAATAATTTTTTACAGTCTTCTGTCATCTTGAAAATGTTGGTGTTCTTTTTGTGTGTTGCTGTTCCCAGGATAACAAGGTGCAAAGAGAGCAGTGACCGAGCAGCCAGTCAAACAGCAACAAAGAAGCCTCTCACCTGCACCAGCCTTAGCTGCAAGGCTGGCACAAACAAGAAGCTTCTTGGTCACTGCTCAGCCAGCTGTTTGCTTGCTGCTCTCAAGGAGCATCAACGAAGATTGGTTGTTTTGAATTCGCAGTAAAAAAGATAAAGGTTTTCCCTTGATAAGATTGTCTGGTCATGTCCAGCTGTAGGGAGTGGTGCTCATCTCTGTGACTAAGATGAGGGAACCAGTATTGTGAGAGATGATTCCATGATCATGTGGCCAGCATGACTACATGGAGAACAGTAGATCTAATATAAAAAAAATATGTGCTGTGTGTGTGTGCTAGGGTTGCCACCCAAAAGGAAAGGGGGCAGTAGTCCGAAAAAATTTGGGAACCACTGGAACACAACAAGTCTGAAAGCTTAGTACCAGCTCAGCACATTAGGAGCAATTTAGGACTAGTTAGAAAATTCAGTTGTTCCCCTTTCTCTTTATTGCTTTAGTATTGCAATACCTTCCTATGCTCAAGTCTTCCTGACTGGCATGATTCTGTAAGTTCCAAAAAGTTGTCCACAATACCTCTTCTCACTTGATTGGAACTAGAATCCAATCCCAGGAGATTTCTGTCTTGTCAGTTTTCTCTGGATTTTTAAGACTTGTGTTAAAAGGAGATAGAGAAACCGTCTCATGAATCAGTCTGTGATTGTAGGCCACAGGATCAACATCAGAAAGAAAAAAGGTTAGCAAATTTCAGCTCTGCAAATTGCTAGCTGTGTTTCTGCCATGTGATAAAGGTGTGACACAAAAGAATAAAATCCCGGCACAATATCTGACATTTTCAGACATAGTGGAGGCTGGGGAGGGGGACAATGCTCAGCTCTACTAAATATTTAATACAGCAAAGGACTACTTTTAAAGCAATTCAGTAGGTATCAGGGAAAATGTCAGCTTCTACAAAAGCATTTGTATTCATTTACAATACAAATGGGAAGTAATAATTCTTTGCACTCCTCTAGCATTTTTATTAAAGATTCTTGGTGTGCTTTGTAAGCATTCATTAATTAAGCTATGACATCTCTAGAAAGGAGACAAAGTTTACTATAATCCTTTTAACAGCCCAGTATAGCAATACAGTATGCAGGATAAGATTTTCAACATATCTAATTGGATGTAGTTTCTATCAAAGATACATTACATTATTTCATCGCTTTTCAAACCCTCATTCTTTTGGTGCATATTTTATGTTGAATTTTACCACTGCTTTATTGAAGGAACAATAAGTGCCATTTTCTTATTCACTAGAAGATTCACATTATAGCAGAAGCATTCTGAGGTTGATTCAGATTTGATGGATGTCTAGGAATAGTTCAAATCATCTAGTTGGAGCCAGTATTAATGGTGGTAGGGGGAGGGAGAGCACATTTGATTCCAGTAGAAATAGAAATAGTTAAGTGGAGTATCTTTATTAAAAGCTCTGTCTTCTATCTTCCTCTTACTTAATGCAGCATAATAGAAGGGAAACACCAGAGCTGGTGCTGCTGGAAAACAATGAAGTTTGAGGTAGTTACAACATGTGGATCCAGCCAGTAAAAAGATATTAGCAGGAGAAATAAGTACTTGAAAGAGGGAGCATAAAAACATGAGGGGGGTGGATGACAAAATTTCCTGGGAGATGTCTGTGGTATCAGAATCGGTTACTTCTTTGTATTATAGTTGCCAGAATTCCTAGCCAGTATGATTATTAGCTACATTGGCAAGGAGATTCTGAGAGTTTCAGTTCAAAAAGTAACTCTTCAAAGGTCTGGCCAGCATGACCAAAACCCTTGATGTGTAAATTAGCTCCAATTTTGTTGCTTTTCTTTGAATTCCATCAGTATTTACATCCCATCCTTCCCTTTCCTACAGAAAAATGCACTGCCCATACTTATTTTACCAAATGTAAATATTTGTGTAAATATTTTTCCAAATTGAAGCATATTTGTACATCTTTAACCAAGTGTAAAAGGTAATGGTTTCTCCTTGGACATGATTGTCTAGTTGTGTCCACCTGCAGGGGGCAGTGCTCATCTCTGTAAAAGAGATGACATGATGACTCCATGGTCATGTGGTTAGCATGACTGCATGGAACACTGTTACCTTCCCACCAAAGTGATACCTATTTATCTACTTGAACTTTTACATACTTTTGAACCGATCGATTGGCAGAAGTTTTTGTATGAGGTCTGAATAAATATTGTCAAGGCAAATCCCCTCATACCAAGAAAACCTCATGAAAGGTTCGCTTTATGGTCACCATAAGTCAGAAATGACTTAAAGGCATCCAACAACATCTTGTTTGGATTACTATAATGCATTCTGTGGGGCTGCCATAGAAAAGTATTCAGAAACTTCAGCTGATTCAAAGAACTGCAGTCAGAATATTAACTGGGCTGTATTTATTTATTTCATTTGTATGCCACCTTCCCCACCCCCCACCCCCAAAAAAGGGACCCAAGGTGGCTCACAAGATCAAAATATTTTTAAAACTTTATAATAAAAAATTAAAAACAAAACCATCTAGTTAAAACAGTATAAAATTAATATAAAAACATACAGAAGTTAAAAATTGTGTACACACTTTCCTTGTTGCTCCAGCTTTACCAGCTGCCAGTCTGTTTCCAAGCACAATTCAAAGGGGTTGTGACCTATAAAGTCATATGCAGTTCAAGTCCAGGTTGTCTCAAGGGCTGTATCTTGCCATATGAATTTGCCCAAGCTCAAAGACCTTTGGGGAAGAAACTTCTGATCTCACCAGCTTCCCAGACAAGTTTGGTAGAAATATGGGAGATGGTTTTCTCTATGGCTGGTCCCAGATGGCTTATTTCTTGCTGTCTTTTGGGCAGCAAATGTAGACCTCTTTATTTCCGCAAGTTTTGGGGAATTGATTGTTTTGCAAGAGAAGGGCTTTTTATGGTGCTACACTGTTTTTATCATTTGTTTTAAAGTAGTATTTTAAATGGTTTCAGTTTTGTAGTTAGTTTATTACTGTTTTCAGCTAAATTTTTAATATGTTTTTAACTATATGTGTTTTTATTGTAATTCTCCCTATTTTGTAAGCCACCTTACAGGTGGGAAAAGGTAATATAAATAAAGAGATGGATGAAATGGCATGCAAAAAGATCATTAGATAGCCTCAAAAAGCTGGCATCACTCCTTGGGTTTCTGCTTTAAGACCATGACCATACCTATGTCCATTTTTTATATGAGCGAAATAGCTGAATGGAATAGAAACATGGAAACATCTCTTCAATGTAAATAAATGCAAGAGGGAAAGATTCCTTACATATGATTTATATTTCTAGTTTCCTGTAGATGTCTGTAACTCACTAGCTACAGTGTTCAACAAGGAAGGATGAGAAATCTCACCATGGACATTCAAGAAATAACTACTTGAATAAGACAGTCAGTCCCATGACCCATGTCCAAATGCTTTCATTCTACACAAATTGCTTCTACATCTTTGGTAATCAATTTCCCAAAGGACAAAAGCTAAATGTGCCCTGGATATCGGCAGCTTCAGATGTGTGTTGTCTGAAACACATAAGCACTTGTCTCTCTGCTTGAAAAGCCAGGGGCTGCTTCATCAATCCACTCTCCATATTTTAAAATTGCTCAGCTCTTGTAGCTGCCAAATCAGTTACATCGTCCTGATTCTACTAATATGTCATCATTCCAAAGTGCTACTCAAAATATCTGCTAAATAGATTTCTTCTTATTATTATTCTCAGGCAGTGAAAGAGGGGTGTTAAGTAACAACTGTCCTGGCCTCTTTTTGTCTCATCTTGTTGTATGTTTGGTGAACCAATAAAATTTTCTGGCTGTTTTGCTAAATTGTCCTTTGCAAAGAGTGAGATTTATCTTGCAGGATACTGAATATCCTCTTGCACCACAAATCTGATAGTTGCCATTGATGTGTATGTGTGTGCGCACTGCCTATTCATTTTTGACAATGCTTTCATGGACAATAAGGCCAGTTATTTGCACAGAATCTAATGAACAAGGAATATTGTATTTGAAAGCTCTGATTACATATGCAGTCTATGTCTCAGTTTGCCACCTATTAGGATGCCTTGTTACCACATGGAATAGCCCTCCTTTGCCCCTAGACCTTTGATATCAATTTGACATTAAAAATAATGTTTGGTCACGTAGCCACTGGAGGCACCCTGATGTGAGGCAATAGCTGTCCAAATGAGAGAGATTTGGCAGACTTGGCTTGAGAGCACTAGTACATGTAGGCAGGATAGGTCCTTTGTGACTGGAATCTGCATAATCCCTTCACACAAGTGTGTGATGGACGGCAATGTACCAGGTACTTGCCAAAAGTTTGGGAATCAAAACGTTGGGAATCACTTCCCTCTGGATTGCCCTGCCATTTCCCCAAACCTCTGACCTGGGGAATAATCCTTTCAAACTTCTAAGAAACTGCCTCAGGGCACATTTCTTCCTATAAATATGCCTGGTTGGAGCAGTCCCAATTCAGTCTCAGTTGAGTACAGACAACAACTCTGTCTGTTTCTCCCTTGACTTCTCAGCACCCTGAGTCAGAGTCATTCACTGCATCCCCCCAATCAGAACTCTGTGCCTGAATCTGGGAAAGTAGCGCCTGCTGTTAAAACCCTCTGAAATCACTACCAGTTACCACCTTTTATATCATTAGTTCTTGTATGCATGTGTGAGGGAGTGTCTTTGAGTGAAAGTTGATTTTGCTATCATAAATAAAACTGAACTAATTTGGAATTTGCTGTCTGGAGTACTTGGTTTGGAACTGTTATACATAGGCTAGAATCCCAGCTTTTAAGAGTTACTCAAGTCCTCTTGCTGCTTCCTATTGAACTAAATAAATTCCCCTACTGAAGTCAATTGTGGGTTCCCTCCTGGGACTCCAGCATTTTGGGTAACAGTCTCTTCCTGTCTGGGAGAGCATCCAGCAGCCGATAGCAAGCAAAATAACTTAGATAAGGGCAAAGGAAAGCAGTAACAAAACACAGCATCTGAAACAATGCTAGTCTTGAGTATCAGACAACAAGAGGTTAGAGCAAACAAAGAATTCCAAAAGCAAAGTCCTTAACCAGTCCATTAGCCAGTCAAGGTTTGAGCAATCAGAGTAGTCAAGAGGCAGGGATTCTAACAAGCAGAATCGTCAGTCCAAAGGTCCAATCCAGGAAGTCAAGCAACAAGAGAGTCCACAAACAGAGTGCTTTCACCAGGGAACTCAGGGCCAATGCAGACTGGCCTAAAGGGCCAGCCTGGGGGTGGAGTTGGGGTGGGGCAACTGCACGCCAGCCACCCTGACTCCACCCTGACTCTGAGTGCCTGTCTGGATGGCATGCACTGTCAGGATGCCCTCTTGGTGCAGCGTGAAGACATGCTGCACCAAAAGGGTGCAAAAGAGCCACAGCAGCAGCTCAAAGGGTGGCCTTTTGCCACCCCCAAAAGGAGCAGCATTTGCCTGCTCTTTTGGGGGTGGCAAAAAGGAGGATCAGAGCTGCAGTGTGTGGTTGCTGTGGCCCCGATCAACTGCTCCAAGGGGTGTCTCAGAGCCTCCCCTTGTAGGTCATGTGCATCAGCCCTCAGTTAACTTGTGACAAAGGTTCTGGCAATCTTCCCAGGCTTTTACCTCCAGCACTTCCTAGTGCAGGTGCTTCTTGATTGCTCCTTGTTTCTCATAAAGCCTCCTAGAACGACGGATCCCTACCCCTTCTGATCTTTCTGATCTTTGCTGGCTGTAAGTTGCCCCCCCCTCATCTTCCCCACTATCCAAGTTGGCAGGAGACTCTGCTACCGGGGTGTCAGGATCCTGACTATCCTCTTTGGCATCAGCCTCCTCTGGCATAGGCAATGAAGAACTGGGACTAGGCTCAGGGTCAGGTTCCTTCTTCTCTCTTTCCTCTTCTGAATCCTCAGCTGGGCATGCCTCTTGGTTGGGCATGACATTTGCCAAGAGTACAGAGCTCCAGTGATGTCATTAGGGTTGGCATCACCCAGTACAGTAACTCATGGTGTCACACCCCACTGACCTCCTCCCACACCACATTATATAGAATCCTTAGTAATGTTTTTTTTGTACTAATGTTACTCATCATCAGTCATAATTTCCATATATCACTTAATGTAATGGAAATATGACATAAACAACTAGCAACATCCAAATTATACCTTTAAATTGCAATATCATATGCACAGCCGAAATGTATTTACATGTACATAGTTTCATGTGGTTAAAGTGAAAACTTGGTAAGATGTGATATTTTTAAAGAAAATTTTAAAAGAATAAATGAAATCAATTTTTAATATTCTATTTTTTAATATACATTAATTATCTATAGAAAAGAAGACAAGAAAAACAAAAGGGAGATAGGAACAAAGTAAGAATTATGAATGCAACAGTACAATGGCTTGTGCAGAAAGAAAAAAACAAAACTACAACTACCAATGCAGAGAAATAGAAGACAACAACAAAAAGGGAAGAGCAAGACATTTATTTCACAAGATCTGGGAAATCAAAGGAAAATTCAAACCAAAGACTGGGATGCTCCATGACAATAAAAGTAGCATTATTCAAGACCAGGAAGGAATAAAAAGACACTGGATGCAATACACAGAAGAATTATACAAAAGAGATGACAAAATGAAGGACACATGGAATCAAGAGCCATATGAAAGTGAACCCCAAATTCTAAAAAGCGATGTGGAAACTGCAATAATAGAAATAGCAAAAAACAAATCACCAGGAACAGACAATTTTCCAATTGAACTGCTACAATCCACATTGTCAGAGTCAATTCTAGTGCTAACCAACATATGTCAACAGATATGAAAAACAAAACAATGACCAACAGATTGGAAGCAGTCAATATACATCCCCATCCACAAAAAAAGAGATACAAAAGACTACAGTAACTACAGGACCATAGCATTGATTGCCTATGCAAGCAAAATTGTGCTTAAAATTCTACAACATAGACTCCAATCATACATGAAAAGAGAAATCTCAGAGGTCCAAGCAGGGTTCAGGAATGGAAGAGGCACCAGGGATCACATTGCAAATATACAATGGCTAATGGAGAGTAGCAGGGAGTTCCAAAAGAAAATCAGCAGGTTCTTTATAGACTATAGCAAAGCCTTTGACTGCATAGATCATGAAAGGCTGTGGAATGCCTTTAAAGACATGGGAGTGTCAACACATCTGATAGTCCTGATGAGGAATCTGTACTAAAGACAAGAGGGTACTGTCAGAACAGAACACGGAGAAACAGAATGTTTCCCAAATGGCAAATTATCCAGCATATTATAAAAAAGCAGGCATGGACACAGAAGAAGGAGAAGTGAAAATAGGAGGAAGGAATATCAACAATCGAAGATATGCAGACAACACCATAATACTAGCAGAAAACCTCACCGACCCGCAACACCTACTAATGAAAATCAAAGAAGAAAGTGCAATGGCAGATTTAATGTTGATCATAAAAAAACAAAAATAATGACCACCGAGAACCTTCACAAGTTCAACCTAGACAATGAAGGAATAGAAATAGTAAAACAATTCTCATACTTAGGATCAAACATTGATAGAAATGAGAAGTGCAGTCAGGAAATCAGAAGAAGATTAAGAATTGGGAGGGCAGCCATGAAAGAATTAGAAAAGATTCTAAAATGCAAAGATATACAACTCAGCACAAAAGTTAGAATTATAAAAGCCATTGTACTCCCTATTACTGTGTTGGCGAACCTATGGTATGTGTGCCAGAGATGGCACACAAAGTCATTTTCCCTGGATCACAGAGCAGGGAAGAAGAGGAAAAGTCATGTGCCTGTTCGTCCTCTTCCCAGTGTTATGATGAATTTTCAGCAAAACCTCCACAAACATAATTCAGTTCCAACTGTAGGCATAAGGTTGGCCAAAGTGAGGGAACATTTTGACTCTGAATTATCTGACAATGCTTAATTTTTTTTTTGTAAACCTTTGGTAATATTTGGAAGTTCCTATACCCTAAGTATTGTAACTACCCACTTTCACTCATTACAGAGCACAAGATGATTCTTAACAGCATTACACCAAATTTATCAAATCTATTTCTAAGTGTTTTGAAATTCTGCATTAACATTTGTCCAGATCTAACAACCACAAACTCAAAGGGTGGTTTTGTGCAGAATTACAATATTTCATTCACACACTTGTTATCAAGTCATTGTTATCTTAATTATTTCTGAAAATGTTTTCCCACTTTCTTTTAAATGAAAGCATAGTTAAGACCACAATGCTACAGTGTTCTTTTAACTTTTTTTTAAAAAATAACCTTTCTTGGGCAGTCAAAATGGCAGGAAAGGTTTTGTTTTGTTTTTTAAAAATGAGCATTATCATATTAGCATGTGATAGAACCATACTACATTTTATATTGTGATATTATAGTTCTATAGCATAATAATATGATAATCATAACTCTAAAATGCGTTTAAAAGCAACAGTCTCCAGATAAGTGATCTTAATTTTGTCCCCATAATTCTGCCACATAAACAGAAACCCACAAATCTGAGTAGGAATTGACTTCAATGTTGGGGATGATGCAATATGAAGTGGCAACAGGAAAAGAAGATTTCCATTAGCAATTAAAAGAACTTCCTCATATTATTTCCTTTAGATCACTTCCAGGGAGAGGTAAAAGACAGTCCTGGGCTTTCTAATGTCAAAGATGCCATTGGTGCCAGACCATTTGGTTCAATATTGTAGTATAATTTAACTTGTTGGTGACTTCGACCTTGAGCCCTTTTAGAGTAGGACAGCGGAGGGGGAGTTTAGTGCATTTCACGCTATCTGATGTGGAGGACCTACATTTTTTTTTTGACCCAATGTAGCAGGGACTGGTACCATGCTTGTGCCTGCTGGGCTGTATTGTTTCTATCCTTGTTGTAAACTCATCCAGCATCAGTTTGTGGGTCAACACTGGCCCATGGACCCCATTTTGAGTTGCATGGTCCTAAATGATTCTATGTTCTATAGCCAGTCATGCCAATTAATATTTCCAAGTATTGAAAATGGCCAGATGGAGGGTAATTCCAGAGTGGCTGCACTGAATATAAGATACCAAATTGAATGTTATCATGTGATCTTGTGAAGTCTACTTAAGCCTGATTGTCTTTTTAGCATATATACCAGATGGCTGGAAAGATCTTAAAAATAAAAGCTAATCCATATTCATTTAATAAATAAATAACAAATTGAAACTATTAGATACAAAATCACAATAGTTAGGGTATAAACAACTATTACATGTTATATTCAATAACTCTAATTAGGCAGAGAGAATTAAAACTGCCAGATGTTCCATGCACCACAGTTAATCTCTTATACCATACAAGTATTTAATGCTCACTTGGTATTTATTAAGTCAACAAATCCTTTTTGAAAGTCTAAATGAATTATTTAATCAGAGACCTTACCCTTACAACTTGACACAAAAGACACATTAATTCTATACTGAAGAACTTGGGTGCATTATTCAGTAATAATGCATATTTAAAAGATGTATGGACCTGACCTAAAAGAAAAATGGATACGATGCATCTTTGAGTTGCTATGATAAATAATAATAATAATAATAATAATAATAATAATAATAATAACAATAATAATAATAATAATAATAATAATAATTTTTATTTATATCCCGCCCCTCTGCCAGGCAATCGGGGTGGCGTACAACATTACAAAACATCAAAGCAATACATTAAATTAAAATCCCATCCCTCCTTCACCCACCCACCCATCCCCCCAAACATACAAGCAAATTAGATAACAATAATTAAAAATACAATTTAAAAAGCATAATTTTCCTGTCTTGTGGTCCTCCAAGAGCTATAAAATGACAAAATAGTCCTCTATGGCGAAGGTGTTCCCGGCGGCATTGTGTAGCTGTTGGCGCTCTTCCGGCATCCACAGGGGTGGAGCGGAGGAGGGGCTGCTCAGTCCGCTCAGCTGGTCTCCCAGAGCTGGTCTTCCGGGGCTGGTAAGTGGTCCTCCATGGCCTGGAGGACGCTGCCGCTCGCCAGGTGGTGCAGGCGAGGATGTCCTCGGCAGCACTATATATCCTCTGGCGTCCACAGGGGTGGAGCGGAGGAGGGGCTGCTCAGTCCGCTCAGCTGGTCTCCCAGAGCTGGTCTTCCGGGGCTGGTAAGTGGTCCTCCATGGCCTGGAGGACGCTGCCGCTCGCCAGGTGGTGCAGGCGAGGATGTCCTCGGCAGCACTATATATCCTCTGGTGTCCACAGGGGTGGAGCGGAGGAGGGGCTGCTCAGTCCGCTCAGCTGGTCTCCCAGAGCTGGTCTTCCGGGGCTGGTAAGTGGTCCTCCATGGCCTGGAGGACGCTGCCGCTTGCCAGGTGGTGCAGGCGAGGATGTCCTCGGCAGCACTATATATCCTCTGGCGTCCACAGGGGTGGAGCGGAGGAGGGGCTGCTCAGTCCGCTCAGCTGGTCTCCCAGAGCTGGTCTTCCGGGGCTGGTAAGTGGTCCTCCATGGCCTGGAGGACGCTGCCGCTCGCCAGGTGGTGCAGGCGAGGATGTCCTCGGCAGCACTATATATCCTCTGGCGTTCACAGGGGTGGAGCGGAGGAGGGGCTGCTCAGTCCGCTCAGCTGGTCTCCCAGAGCTGGTCTTCCGGGGCTGGTAAGTAGTCCTCCATGGCCTGGAGGACGCTGCCGCTCGCCAGGTGGTGCAGGCGAGGATGTCCTCGGCAGCACTATATATCCTCTGGCGTTCACAGGGGTGGAGCAGAGGAGGGACTGCTCAGTCCGCTCAGCTGGTCTCCCAGAGCTGGTCTTCCGGGGCTGGTAAGTGGTCCTCCATGGCCTGGAGGATGCTGCCGCTCGCCAGGTGGTGCAGTTTTTAATGTTTTTAAAGGGAAATGTTTTTAAAGGGAAAATTCTCAGGAAAAGTCTTATATGGTCTACTGCCAATTAACAGTATAAGGACCGATGCACACAGCCTGTTTGGGGCGGCAGAGAGCCATCCTGGGGAGCAGCGGATCGGGGCCGTGGCAACCCAATCCTCCTTTTTGCCACCCTGAAAAGAGAGGCAAAATGCCTTTCCTTTTAGGGACAGCAAAAGGCCGCTCTAAGAGCCTGCGCCGTGGCTCTTGAGCACCCTTTCAGCGCAGCATGTTTACACACTGCACTGGAAGGGCATCCTGATGCTGCGTGCCATGCATACGGCTGTGTGGCATCAGGACGGCGTCGGCGTGGGGTTGGGTAGCAGGCATGTGGCTACCCCACCCCAATTCTATCCCCAGATTGGCCCTTTGGGCCGGTCTGCAATGGCCCATAATGAGCAGAATTTTCTATCCTTATTATCATCACATACAAATATCAATTTTCAGACTTTGGAAATTAAACTTTGAGCTTTGTGACAGTTTGGATCTGTATTTGTCCACATGAAAATCTTTCTTGTGGATGTGGCAGTTTGATTTGAATGTCCTTTTATTACAGATTTTCAAAAAAAATGTATATAACCCTGGCAAATGTTCTGGATAACTTTTACCCATGTGGTTTAGTGGTAATGCCATTACTTTTTTCAAGCTTGCAATTTGAAATTGATCCTGGGTACTGCTAAAGATCAGATTAAGATTCACTAGTTTCTTTGTCCTTTTTCCCTTTCTATAATTTGTCCTTTCTATAAATTTCATATAGATATCCAAGGCAGGCATTTAAAATATCTCCCTTGATTGGTAGTGATGGTAGGTAGGTTCATGTACCCTATTGTTGCTTCACCACTGTCCTTGCAATCATGTGATTCCATATTCTTGCCAGCCAATGTCCATGCCTTGACCCTGAATATCTATTCCTGAGAAGTCTATGCATTTGGACATAGGAGCACATTGTTTTTCACAACAACAAGGTCTGGATCATGTAGGGACATGGATTTCCATGAATTAAGTGTCCATGTGGACACTGATGAGAAGAAGTGGGCAGTTTTGTAATTACCAAAAGTGCCCCTTAATGCATGAACCTCTTTTGCACAATTGACACATTAAAGATGCTACTGATTATCCCTGTTCCAATGAATTTTTGATAGCCCACTCCACTTATATTCTTCCAATGTATACAGTATTCTGGTCCACTAAATTTGGTATTTAGTTACTTATTCATTTTAAGCAGCTAATAGCTCTGCTCCCACATCTCTTAAATATTTGCTTAGAGATTGCCCTGTTATAGGTAGTAATTAGAACCCTATATATTGCCTGACTCAAATACCCTTTGAGTGTGCATGACATCCTCTAAAACTGAAGCTCAATTTAAATCCCAGAATTCCATAGCACTGAGCCATGACTATTAAAGCAGTGTCAAACTATGTTATTTCTAGGGTGCAGATGCAGCCTCAGGCTGAGAAAATGTGACTTGCCCATGGTCACCTGGGAGATGCCCATGGATAAGCAGTCTGGTTTCCCAGATTCCTAGTCAAACAGTCAAAGTGCAAGTGCTATACCATAATGAGTCAAAAAGTAACTATTGCTGGTTAATTGCCATATTGATTAAATATTATTTCCAGTATTCCAGGAAATACTGTGTTCATGTCTTGATTTTGGACTTCCTCTAGCCATTTGGGTACAAACAAGATGTAGGACTAGATAGGCTTTTGGTTTGATCCAGCAGGGTTCTTCCTGATTTCTGATTTGACAGGCTGACAGTTGGGTTTCCTTACTCTCTAAAAGTTATGCCTTCTTCATTGACTCTGGTTCCTCTTGTCCCAAGTATCCTCTAGTAATCCAGCACTGTCACATTCATTCTCAGTTACTACAATAGGACTCAATTAATACAATTTATCAAAATATCATTCTTTCATGTTCATTCTCAAGGTGCTTCTTATATTTCCATATTAGGATTTTTAAGGCTATTCTGTAAATGCAAGAGACAGCACTGTAGGGACAAGATAAACACATAGGGACATATATTTTGTAGACATTGTATGTGTGGTTTACAAAATTGGAAACATTAAGGTTTTTAACACTTATTGTGTAGATTAATCACATGCACATTTATTTCCTTTGAATATGTTTGTAAATATGCTAGTACAGTACCATAGGCTAACGTGCATGAAAGAATTTATTTCCCTTTAGGGAAAACATTGATTATTGCTTAAAGCTGGGAGGACAGAATCATTTATCATTTATTGTCTCATGCCTTTATGTTTTTGGGTTGTTTTGTTTATGATAATGTCCTCTATTAGACTGAAAGCTGTGTTTTCTCTCTTTCCTTCCTCCCTGCCCCCCCCCCCATTACGAACACTGATGTGTGTGGATATTTTTTTTAACTTAAAAAAGAGGGCATTTCTACTATAAACTAATACTGCAGAAAGAAAATAGCAAGCATAAATCAGTACATCAAAGTCCCACCATGCCTAGAGTGTACAAATAGCTGCTGATGAGTTTGCCATGCTTACTGAACTGAATAAATATAAAAGTGTTTCACGTGCATTCCTATTTTCAGTCCCAATGCAGTGCGTTAACCTCAGAATATCAAATTGAATCAGAGGTTCTGAGAAGAGCTGCCTGAAAAGCAGTTAGGATGACACTCTTCATTACCCTATCGAGATACAGGTTTCAGACAACCATAACCAGTGCTTTCACAACCTCTCACCTGAAGTCAGATAATGGAACAGCCACCCAAATAAGCCACGGCCTCCCTTCCACCCACTTCCTCAACACCCTCCTTTCCCCTCCTCACACCCATGCCAAGCCTTTCTGAAACCCTTGAAATGTAAAACCTAGTGAGGCCATGAAAGCTGAGACTGAAATTGTTATGAAGAGACTTTTACTGGATGATTTTTTTTTCTTCTTTGCCAGGCACAAATAAACAGCTCTCAATAGGGTGCTCAGCACAGAGTGTGTCAGCACATATTATGCAGTCTGGTGCTGAGTGGATGTGTCAGCTGCCCATTAGACCACACTAAAATAGAATTGCCAGGAGCCCGAAGCATGAAGCATGATATTAGATAAAGTGATGAAATTTCACTCGATTAAAGAGCCAGGTCAAGGACAGTTACCTCAGGAAATTCCTTTTTCTCCCCTCAAATATTTCTTGCACTTTGATGAATTTATCCCTTTTCTGCTTATTTCTTTATTATCATATTTCAAACTATCTGGGTGATGAATTTCATGGTCTCCAGCCTCTGACAGATTGAGAATGCTGGAACCATCATCAGCCTTTTTTTTTTAAAAAAGTCATATATATATATATATATATATATATATATGTCTCTAGAACAAACTGGCTCCCCGCCCTTCCCTAGACTGGGGCAGGCATTGGATTGACTTGTTAAAGATGCACAATTTTCCTTTCCTTTTCTTTGCTTTTACAAGGGAAAAAGGATCAGAGCAGGCTGATATATATATTTTATTTTATTCAGGATTGTGGAGAACTGAGGCAGAGAAACAGCTGCAGGCACAGCAAATATTCCTCTTACCCCACAGAACAATATAAACCATAAAACAGAAAACACAGGATTTGTTTTTCAGCCTCCCAACAGAAGCCCTGTGGCCTCACCTAGATATTTTTATGATTCAGTCAATCTCTTTCCCTTTCTCTCTCTTTCTGGGTATCTCTCAAGGTTGTCCAGGCAGTAATTAGAACAAACCTCATTACTCCTGATGCTTTTTTGAATATGGTGTAGTACCAGATATCTCACAATCTGGATGATTTAACAGAATGAAAAAAAAATGGGATTGATTTTAATCCAAGGCAGCATTGTCCCTCAGTTTCTCATCTGGGTGATTTCTCTCCCAGTGATGCAATGAATTTGGTGAATTTTCTAACAGCAGGCATCAGATCAGTTCACAGTCACTATATCCACATTTGTGATTTTCTCATGGATATTTTTTGTCTCTCTGTTTTATTTTTAATGTCGTATATCCCATCATTTAAAAACAAAACAAAATGGAATTCAGGGACTCAGTACTTGATGGATCATTTCTTTCCACATGTATTTATATAGCCTGTGGGACCACTAGCTGAGGCCCTTCTAAAGCATATTTGGAATATGTGTGTGTGTGCATTTTGTTTTGTTTTAAAATGATGGGACACACACACACACATGCCGATGGGATCTTAGCTGTTAGGAACTGACCCAAGAAGGATCTTGGGACTGTGGTAAACAATTCAATGAGGATCTTGACCCAATGTGATGCTGTGGTTGTTGTTGTTGTTGTTTTTAAAGCATGTAGCAGATAATTAGAAAAAGAATGGAAAATAACACTGCCACTATGATATCGCCCTTTAGTAAATACATGTTGTGGCCACATGTGGCAAAGTGATTACAGTTCTTTTTAAAATTTCAACTTCTTTGTGTTTCCATATGTTAAAACACTGGTCATTACCCCAACTCACTTGCATTTTCTCCAATGTTATCTTCCCTCACCTGATCATTTCTGATCACCACACATACACACACACATCCCTGTACAGATATTGTAGAGTTACAAAGAGTGTAGGAAAGGGTAACCAGAATGATAAAGGAATTGAGACTATTGCCCTGTGAGGAAGGATCACACCATCTGTTTAACTTGAGGGGCAATTAAAGGAAAATGTAATACAGGTATATAAAATTTTGCAAGATTTTGAAAGCGGAGATAGGAAGAAGCTTGTCTTCCTTTTCATAACACTGTTGCCCACTGAAGCTGGACAAAATATTTAGGGGTAGCTGTGTTGGCTATGCAGCAAAATACAACAAAATCCACAAGCAGCAATACATTTATTGGGCCAATCACAAGTATAAAATATGCAGGGGTAGCTGTGTTGGCCATTTAGCAAATTCAAACAAAAATAAATCAGTGATACCTTTATTGGCCAATCAAAATGCACAATATACTTGTTGCAAGCTTTCAAAATGCCATGGGCTTCTTCATCAGGCAAGATGTTACAAACCAAACAGAAGAAAAAACAACTGGAGATGTTAGTCAGATGTCTGTATGTTGTTTCAGTCTTTAGTTAAGATGGTAGGGAGAATATTTTTTGCAGGCAGGCTCCTCCTCCTTCTCGCCACGTGGACTTCTTCTCTGCCACAAAGATGCCTATGGCCTCACTGGAATGGAGACATATTGGATTGTAAAAGAGATGCAAATGGACTTTAAATTTCCTGGACTTTGAAATCTGCTTATAGCCACATGGCCAGGAGGAGGAGGAGCCTGCCTGCAAAAAATATCCTCCCCACCATGCAATCTTAAATAAAGACCGAAACAACATGCAGGCATCTGATTAACATGTCCAATTGTTTTTTTCTCCTGTTTGGTTTGTAACATCTTGCCTGATGAAGAAGCCCATGGAGCTTCAAAAGCTTGCAACAAGTATATAGTGCGTTTCAGTTGGCCAATAAAGGTATCACTCAAGTATAAAATACATTATGCAAGCTTTTGAGGTTTCATTTGCTTCTTCATCAGGCAAAGATGTTAAAAATCAGGCAGGAGAAAAATGGTGACAGTGTTAGAGACACAGGCCTATATTCTTCCTGGGATGTTATCAGTTAAGATGGTATTGAGGGATTTCAGTATAGGCAGAGGTAAAGGTAAAGGCAGAGGGCACTCCCATAATTGGCCACATGAGGACTAGAGACAAAAGGCCTAAGCAGACTGGCAGAAATAGTGCACATTAAATTGAGGCACTGCCCTGGCTCAGTGCTAGGGAATCATGGGAATTGTATTTTTTTCTGGGACACTGAGCCTTCTCTGTCAGAGAGCTCTGGTGCCACAATAAATTACAGTTCCCATGATTCCTTAGCACTGAGCCAGGGCAGTGCCTCAATTTAATGTGCACTATTTCTGCCAGTCTGCTTAGGCCCAAAGAGAAATAAAAGACAGGTAATAAAATTTCATCTCCATTAGCAACAGAAAAGTAACTTCTCTTGAGAACCAGCTGTTCCTGTCTGTGCAAGATTAACTGCTCCTTTCTTAGGCAGAAAAAACTGAATTTCTCAAGGAGTGTCTTTATTGTTGCATTGGACAAATGTTTAGGTGCTCTATAGGTCAAACATGCCAAATTGTAGTCCCAAACTGTAGTTCAGGGTAGAGTTTCTACGTTGTTGAAGGTAGAAACCCACGAAGAGTTAAATCCCAATCTTTTGGTTCCCACTTGTTTAATATTCCCCCTTTACAGCTAAATTTGGTATTTTGAAATCCAGAAAAAGAAAATACATTCACAAGTATTGGCCATGCAGCAAAGTACAACAAAATCCAAAATTCACAAGTAGCTATACCTTTGTGAAGTCAAAGGCTTTCATGGCTAGCAACCATAGGTTTTTGTGGGTTTTTTGGGCTGTAAGGCCATGTTCTAGAAGAATGTATTCCTGATATTTCATCTGCACCTATGGACAGATACCTACGCAAGACCTCCAATCATCACTCAGGATAAAAAAGAAGTACAATAAAAACACTGGTAGACCACGCAAAAAGGATCTGTGAACCCCACTACCTGGACGATGAACAGAATCACCTAAACTAGGCTCTACAAGCTAATGGTTACTCCAGCTCAGACACCAGGAGGGTGGCCAGACCCAGAAAAAATCCACAGGAGTGAAGAACAACCACCACCCAAAGGGAAGGTATTTTTACCATACATCAGAGGAGTCACAGACAGAATAGGGAAATTGATGTGGAAACACAACCTCCAAATGATCTACAGACCAACCAAGAAAATCCAGGAAATGCTGCACTCAGCTAAGGATAGGAAACACCCTCTCATGGCTGCAGGAGTTTACTGCATACCATGCAGCTGTGGACAAGTCTATATAGGGACCACAAATTGCAGTGTTTAAACGCAAATCAAGGAACATGAGTGACACTGCAGACTGGGCCAGCCTGAAAAATCAGCAGTAGCACAACACGTAATAAACTAACATGGGCACAAAATGCTATTTGAAAACACTGAAATTCTGGACCATGCCAACAACTATTGGGTCAGAATGCACAGGGAAGCCATTGAAATCCACAAACACCTGGACCAGGGGTAGGCAACCTTTCCCCTTTAAGGGCCGAGGGACTTCAGCTCCCAGAATCCCAGGAGCTATTGGCCAACATGGGACTATTGGCCAACATGGCTGAGGCTTCTGGGAGCTGAAGTCCCTCGGCCCTTAAAGGGGAAAGATTGCCTACCCCTGACCTGGACAATTTCAACAGGAAAGAAAAAAGCCAGAAAGTAAACAAAGTTTGGCTACCAGTCCCCCAAAACACCCCAAATCAGGGCTCAGCAAATGCAAATGAACTTCACCCAGAGTCAAGGGTTTTCCCAGCAGATAATGGAACATTCATTAAATAGACACTAATCCTCCTCGCATATCCTTCCACCCTGAGGCCTTGCCTCAACAGAACAATACACAGATTTACATGCTAATTTACATGCTAATTCCCAGCTGGTAATGGACCATTAATTAAATAGACACTAATCCTCCTCACATATACATGCTAATCTTCTCAACCAAGGGTCACACAGTATATATACCCCCACACCTCCATGACACCATTCTCTGAAGATGCCAGCCACAGATGCAGGCAAAACATCAGGAATACATTCTTCTAGAACATGGCCTCATAGCCTGAAAAACCCACAAAAACCTATAGCTATACCTTAATTCAGCCAACTCCAAAGCATAAAATACATTATGCAAGCTTTCAATGCTTCACTAGTTTTTCACCAGGCAAAGATGTTAAAAATCATACAGGAGAAAAATGGTGACAATGTTAGAGTCATTGATAGATTCTATCCTATGGAATCATAGGATTTGTTGTTAGGTGCAGTATTGGTATATGCTGACTTAGAATTCTAAACACACCTCCTTAAAATGGAAGTCCCAGGATTTTATAGCACAAAACCATGTTAGCTAAACTGGAATGACCTGTACTCAGGTCAAGAAGCTACTGTTAGGACGGAGTATGGAGAAACAGGATGGTTTCCAATTGGCAAGGCTGTGTTTTATCACCTTATCTGTTGAACTTGTATGATGAACATATCATAAGTAAAGCAGGATTAGAGTCAGAAAAGGAGGTGTAAAAAGTGGAGGAAGGAACATCAACTATTTAAAATATACTGATGACACCATCCTGCTAGCGGAAAAGAGCAGACTTGGAATGATTACAGAAGAAAGTCAAGGAAGAAAGTTCAAAGGCAGATTTACAGTTAAACATTAAGAAAACAAAAATAATGACTGCAGATAATTCACATTTTTAAGTAGACAATGAAGATATTGAAATTGTTCAAGATTTTCCCTGCCTTAGCTCAATCATTAATCAGAATGGAAACTGCAGTCAAGAAACCAGAAGAAGATGGACTTGGAAATGCAGCTTTTGCAGAACTAGACAAGATCCTGAAGTGTAAAGATATATTATTGAATACTAAAGTTAGGCTTGTCCATCTATCATATTTCCAGTTTCTATGTATGGTTGTGAAAGCTGTACAGTGAAGAAAGGTGTTAGGAAGAAAATCAATTCATTTGAGATGTGCTGAAGAAGAGTTCTGCAAATACCTGTTAAATAGACAAATAAATGGGCCTTGGAACAAATCAGGCTTGAACACTCCCTAAAAGCCAGACTGAGGCTGTTTTACTTTGGGCATATCATGAGAACAAGACAAGACAACAATGCTTGATAAGATAGAAGGCAGTAGGAAAAAGGAAGAACACAGTGGTGTCACTACAGTTTATGCCACCTGGTGTGAGGGGGCAGTGGCACCAACAGATGGTCTTGCCTTCCTCACTGATCCACCCAGCCAGCCAGCCTTGGAAAGACCCAGACAGCTGGCTGGGTGTGCCAGTGAGGGAAACAGCAGACCATCCTGCTTTCCCTTTCCTCCCACTGTCTTGCCCATCCATTGGCATCCTAGCTAGCAGGCTGAGACAGACAACGAGCAACCGCCCCACTGGGTGATCACCCTCCTGAACTGTCACCAGGTGTGGTCCACATCCCACTAGTGATGTCCCTGGAAGATACCATTCCAGACTCAAGCAAGGAAGCCAAGGCCCTGAGTCTGCAAGACCTGAGTAGGGCTGTTAATGATAGAAAAATTTGGAAGTCTCTCATTCATGGGGTTGGCATAAGTCAGAGTCAACTTGACAGCAGGCAACAACACAAATTCAGTAGTGTGAATAGGGGGGGTTGCAGACTGCCAGAAATAGTGCAAATTGAGTCCACTTTTAGGGTTAGGGTTAGTGCTAGGGAATCATGGGAACTGTTTTTTTTTTTTTCTGAGACATTGAGCCTTCTCTGTCAGAGAGCTCTGGTGCCACAATAAAATACAGTTCCCACGATTCCCTAGCACTAACCTTAACCCTAAAAGTGGGCTCAATTTGCACTATTTCTGGAAGTCTGCAACCCCCCTAGATTACCAGTCTTTATTCACTGATAGCTTTAATGTAAAATCTATGGCAAGAGTCTTACTAGTACTCTTGAATTGCAGTGCTTACAGGATGGGCAATGTGAATTCATTGGAATTATACAGCCAATTATTTCATGCAGCTCTTTGTTTATTTGCTAGATTCGGCTGTTAGTAGATAATTGAAAGAAATGTGGCTTTAGAGGTTGAAAATTGTCTTTGGCTCTTTGTTTCCCCCTTTTGTTCCATCAATTTGATCAGCCTGCATTAAACCTCTCTTTGCCTTTTTTTGTTAATTGGTTAATTTGTGTAGTAATCTATTTATTATGTGAGAATCTCTGTGAGTTTTAGATTGTAAAGTCTACCCTCCTTTCTCTCTCACCCCCCCACCACTTGGTACTAGTTGTTAAGTGCCTGATTTGCTGTCTCAGGCTGCATATATACTACCAAATTAATGCAGTTTGACAACACTTTAACTTCCATGGCTAAATGCTATGGAATTATGGGATTTGTAGTTTTGTGAGTTATTTAGCCTTCTCTATCAGAGAGCTCTGGTGTCACAACAGATTACAAATCCCAGGATTCCATAGGATGGAGCCCTGACAAGTAAAGCAGTGTCAAACTGCATTAATTGTGAAACATAACAGCAGGCACAGTGATTTTTTAAAAAAGAACCTTTAGTTGTTTGCAAAACTCTAATCTGTGTGTTTTTGTGTGCATGTGCATTCATGCATGAACATATGTGAAACTGTGCATTCTTCTGGTAAATTGAGAAGCACAAACCACATGTATTATTTCACTTTTAATACATGTTGAGAATCAAACATGCTATATTATTTTATTGGCAATTTAATTCATAATGGTCGAGCAAACCACTAAATTTAATTTCCATTACATTTCTTCATTATATAATTTACTGTATAGTTTTAATAATTATTATTATCACCATTATATCTGATCATTAGTTTAACTTCATCTACACACTCTAGAAATAATGCAGTTTGATACCACTTTAACATCCATGGTTGTACCCTAAGAATCCTGGGATTTGTAGTTTTGTGTAGCAGAAGCACTCTCTGGCAGAGAAAGCTAAAGACTTTGTAAAACTACAAATCCCAGGATCGCATTGGATGGAGCTACATCACTTAAAGTGGTGTCAAATTGCTTTATTTCCTACAGTGTAGATGCATGCTTGATTGGTCACAACACACCATGGGGAGCAGGACTGGTTTGCCTTCATTTCCAGGTAGACTTATATAGACCAATAGTTTTGGTAGTAGGAGTAAGGGCCGATACAGACGACCCAAAAGAGGTGGCACAGACCTGCCTTGGGACCGGTGGATTGGGGATGTGGCAACCACACACCGTGGCCCCGATCCTTCCTTTTGCCACCCACAAAAGAGCAGCAAAATGCTGCTCCTTTTTGGGGTGGCAAAAGGCCGGTCTTTCAGCTGCAGTGGCAGCTTTTTTGCACCACTTTGGTGCAGCCTGTGTGCACGCTGTGCCAAGAGGGTGTCTTGACACTCCATGCCATGTGAACGGGCGCACAGCATCAGGACAAGGCTGAGGTGGAGTTGGGGCAACCAGTGTGCGGCTGCCCCGCTCCAACTCCAACCCCAGGGTGGCCCTTTAGGCTAGTCTGTATTGGCCGTAAGTTTGCTTGAACTCTATTAAGACTATAAAAGGCCCAGGGTGGTGATGATGTGAAGTTTGCCTCCACTTTCAGATGAGCTCTATTTGGGCTTGGGGTTGCCAGGTGAAATAAGGGTCAGGGATGGAAAGGATATTGGGGAAAATGGTCAAAAACATGTTTCTCAACTGTTAGGAAACCCTGTAAAGGAACATCTTGGACTGAGGAGAATTTTCAAAGTTTGGGACTTATTCTGCACAAAATGCACATTTGCTTTTTTTTTGTGCAGAAAAGAGGAAACATTCTCCTGGGCAAAATCCTGTCTCCTGGGCAAAACCCCACTGTTTTCTGTGGCAGCAATGGGCCCAGGGGCCCAGGCGGAGCCTCTACAAGCCCACTTGACACCACCACCACCCAGCGGCAGAGCAGCTGCAGCGGCAACAGGGCCCTCCTGACACCCCCCCCCGCGGCAGAGCAGCTGTGGTGGCAATGGGGCCAGGGAGACCCAAGCGAAACCTACATAAGCCACATGATACCACCACCACCCAGCGGTGGAGCAGCTGTGACGGCAACAGGGCCGGGGAGGCTCGGGCAGAGCCTTTACAAGCCCACCTGACACCACCACCAACGGCGAGCCCGAGAGCTGGGTCTTGGTGGGGACTTCCATCTAGCCCACTCAACCCTTCCAGCAACAGCGGCAGTGACTCCAGGAGCTGGACTGGGAATCAGGACTGGACAGAGGCTACTTAGCCTGCCCCAACCCTCCTGCCTATAACAGCAAACAGATCCCCCCTTCGAGCTCTGCCACTGAGGGTTCTCCTCTTGTGAGTTGTCGGGAGAAAGTGAGGAAGGAGGCTATTTTGGCTGTCCTACATCTTTACCTCTTATAGTGGCCGGGAATGATCGGGAGCAGAAATTGAGGTTGTGCAGGGGAAAGAAAGGTATGGTAGCAACAGAGTGAAAGGTTGTTACAAAAGAAGGCAGGATGAATGTTTGAAAGCTATCCCACCTTCACTTCACTCTGTTCCCCAGAATGGTTTGGAGAGTGCCCCAATAATTCCACAGAATCTTACTCTGCTCCTTTTCAATGCCAGGTCGGTTAAAAATAAAACCCTTATCATCCACGACCCCCTTTTAGATGAGGATGCTGACCTGGCCTGCTTCACAGAGACCTGGCTGGGAGAACCTGGTTGCAGGCTTTCCCAGCCAGGTACTCTGTCAGTGAGCAGGTAAGGGGAAGTGGGCAGGGAGGACAGAGTGGCTCTGGTTCACAAGAACAACCTGACCTTGATCAGGATACCTGTCCGGAACACAGTCCACTTTGAGTGTATGTACCTGAGCCTGAGGACCAAGGATAGTTTGGGGATTCTGCTAGTATACCGACCACCCCGTTGTCTAGCAGACTCCCTAACCGAGCTGACACAGCTGGTCTCAGAGTTGCTGTTGGAGTCGCCCAGACTTTTAGTTTTGGGTGACTTCAACATTCCACTCGAGACCAGTTTGTTAAATTTGTCAAATCCATGACAAACATGGGCCTATCCCAATTAGTCATCGGGCCCATTCATTGTGCAGGTCATACCCTCAATGTGGTGTTCAGTACAGAACAGGAATATCCATGGGCGGAGATAATAAAAGCCTCTGCATTGTCATTGATGGATCATTTCCTGATCAAGGCTGAACTAAGAACCACTGTCTGCCCACTGGGGGTGATGGACCTATTAGAATGGCCACTCTTGAAGGCTAATGGAACCAATTGGATTCCAGAAAGCCTTAGAGGATCTAATGATTGGTAATGCCAGTGATTCTGTCGAAGCTTTGGTGAATACCTGGAATACAGATCTCACCAAGGCTATCGATCCAATCACTCCCAAGCGTCCTTTCCAACCCGCTACCAACTGGAAGCCTTGGTATACGGAAGTGCTTAGGAAGATGAAGTGGGTTGGACAATGACTGGAGCACTTCTGGCAGAAAACTTGACTCTTATCTGACAAGACTTGTCATAGGAATTTTCTTTATTCCTATCAAGAGGCAATACATGCAGCGCAGAGATGTTCTCTGCACGTATTCTGTCTGCAGAGTCCAGTCCAGTGGAGCTGTTCATTGGCACAGAACCCACTAAACCTGACAATGGCCTGCTGTGACACATTTAACAACTTCTTTGCAGATAAAATCTCTTAGATAAGAGCCGACTTGGATGCCAGTATTGCAACAGATTCAAGTGATGTGTCCAGCAACTCTGTTAATGAAATTATACTGGATTGATTTCAATCTGTGAGTACCGATGATGTGGACAAGCTCCTTGGTAGAGTGAGGAAGACAACTTTCCCTCTCGATCCTTGCCCGTCATGGCTGGCCGTTTGGGGGGGATGCATTGAGGATGTTCCTCAAGGACATTGTCAATGCATCCCTCAGGGAAGGCTACATTCCACCTTGTTTGAAGGAAGTGGTGGTTAGGCCACTTCCAAAAAAACCTTCCCTAGACCCCCTGGATATGAATAGCTATAGGCCAGTCTCCTTACTACCTTTTTTAAGCAAAGTGATTGAGAGGGTGGTTGCTCTTCAACTCCAAGCTGTCTTGGATGAAACCAATTATCTAGATCCATTTCAAACTGGCTTTAGGACAGGATTTGGAGTTGAGACTGCCATGGTTGCCTTGGCTGATGATATTCGTCTGAGCATTGACAGGGGTAGTGTGACCCTGCTGGTGCTCCTAGACCTTTCAGCAGCTTTTGATACAATAGATCATAACATCACCTGAGAGGGTTAGGAATTGGAGGCACTGCCTTCCTCTCGGGCAGATCCCAAGACAGTTGCTCTAATAGGAAAGAGCTTAATTGTGGTGTCCCTCAGGGCACCATCCCATCCCCGATGCTGTTCAACATATATATGAAGCCGTGGGGAGAGATCATTTGGAGTCATGGGGAGGGGTGTTATTACTATGCTGATGACATCCAGATATATTTCTCCATGTCTCAGTCTTTAGCTTTGACTTCAGATGGCATCTCTCCTCTCAATGACTGTCTTAAGGCAGTAATAGACTGGATGAAGACAAACAGATTCAGACTGAATCCAGATAAAATGGAGGTACTTGCAGTAATGGCCCCAAAACTAGGTATTGGGCGAAACTGGACAGGGCCACACTCCCCGCTAAGGATTGCTTTCAAAGTCTGGGGGTGCTCCTGGATCCATTGTTTCAGATGACTAATCAGGTAAATGTGACAGTCAGGAGTGCCTGCTATCAGCTCCGGCTGATATGTGAGCTGCACCCTTTCCTGGAATTAAGGGACCTGGAAACTGTGGTTCATGCGCTGGTAACCTCCTGTCTTGATTTCTGTAATGCACTCTACATGGGGCTACCCTTGTGCTTGGTCCAGAAACTCAATTAGTACAGAACATGGCAGCCAGATTGGTCTCGGGTACATCAATGAGAGACCATATAACATCGGTATTAAAGTCTCTTTGCTGGCTGCCTATTAGTTTCCAGGGCCAGTATAAGGTGTTGGGTATTACCTTTAAAGTCCTAAATGGCTTGGGCCCATCCTATCTTCGGGACTGCCTCCCCCCATATAATCCACCCCGTGCACTCCGGTCCTCTGGGAAGAATTTGTTACAGCCTATAAAAACTAGGTGTCTACTACCTCCCAGAGGGCCTTTTCGGCAACCGCTCCCAGATTATGGAATGGCCTGCCAGATGAGATCCGTCAGATTACGACCTTAAGCAGCTTTAAGAAAGCTTTTAAGATGGATCTCTTCCAGCAGGCCTTTCCTGACTAGATTTCCCAGCCTTAAGAGTCAGTCATCCTCTCCTTCCCTATTCTCTGCTGCAGTTAGGGTTTGTCTTTTTAATGAAATTTATTTTAAGTATGTTTTAAACTGTGAAATTGTCTAATACCTTTTTAAGGGTAGGTGGGTTCTGGGGTTCTTCAGGGTGGGATGGGGATTGTATTTTATAATAATTTAATGTTTAAGCTGCTCCAATTGCTCTGCAGAGGGGCAGGATATAAATTATTATTATTATTATTATTATTATTATTATTATTATTATTATTATTATTAAAAATACCAAATGTAAATTTTATACAAATCCTGAACTGCAAATAGTCTTCAGAAACTAATAAATGCCTATACAGACTGCCAGAAATAATCCAGTTTGAGACCACTTTAACATTCCTGGCTCAGTGCTAAGGAATCATGGAAACTGTAGTTTATTGTGGCACCAGAGCTCTCTGACAGGGCAGGCTCAACGTCTCAGAAAAAACTACAATTCCCATGATTCCCTAGCACAGAGCCAGGACAGTTAAAGTGGCCTCAAACTGGATTATTTCTGGCAGTCTATGGGGCTAAGCAGACAGCGCAAAGCGCCGTCTTCAGAGCAAGGAAGGGTAGGGGCAGCCACATGCTGGGTGCCCCAACCCCTTCCCCAAAACGTCCTCAGAGCAGCTGCCTCTCCGCATGACTGGTGCTCCGAGGATGACCTCCCGCTGCAGCGTCCATACACGCTGCAGCGGAAGAGTCGCTGAAGGTGCTCCAGTAGCCTTTTGGGGCACACCTTTGGCGATTTGTGGAAGGAGCGCTATTTTAGCGCTCCTTCCAGGGGTGGTGAAGCTGCGCTGTGGGGCCGAGGTGTGCAGATACCTCGGCCCCGCGGCGCAGCTTCCTGGGGCGGCCCCATGCCACCCGTCTGCTTCCCCCTTTAGGCACTCTACATTTGTGGCTTTGACTTTTTGCGGATTTGATTATTTGTGTATTTGATTAATACGTTCTCTCATGGAATCTCCAAGTCCTCCAGTGCTATTCTGCTGGAAGTTGACCATAGACTTGTGCTGGAGAACCTAGATGCTCCTAGAGAAAACACTTCTCTAGGCATTTGTAGGTCCTCCATGTTGGAGTATTAGCATCAATGCTTATGTGTAGCTATGTTTTTCCCTTGAGAAGAGGCAGTGTCTTCTACACAGGAACACTGATTTATCTCTATGGTCATTTGGGGGCTTTGCAGACTGGCCTAAAGGGCTGGCCTGGGAGTGGAGTTGGGGTGGGACAGCCACACATCGGTCACCCCTGACTCGACCCTAACTCCGTCCTGACACTGCATGCCCGTTCGCATGGCACGCAGTGACAGGACACCCTCTTGGCACAGCATGAGCACATGCTGCCCCAAAAGGGCATGAAAAAACTGCTGCCATGGCTGAAAGGGGAGCCTTTTGCTGCTCCTAAAAGAAGTGGTATTTTGCCGCTCTTTTGTGGGCGGCAAAAGGGAGGATCAGGACTGTGGCGTGTGGTTGCCATGGCCCCGATCCGCTGCTCTGTGCCGCCCCAAAAGGCGGGTCTGCAAAGCTTCAGTGTTGCTTGTGAAGAGTCATTTCCCATACCCCTCCTCTTCCTGGAGGATTCTTCCTGGGGGTAATAAAGTTTTACAATTCTTTGTTCTCACCTGAGAGTGAGCCCTGTCTGCTTGCTTGCAAGCATGGGTGCAGAAACAATTGTGTGCTCCTAAAGATGTTTTTTCTTCTTATTTACGCACATGGAGGTCAGCTATTTAGTGACCTCTGTACCAAAGTATAGTTTTTTCTACTGATTAGTTACTTTTATCAAACCTAGATGTAACAATAAAGTAAGTTTCTTTTTACCTACTTATATATCCTGTTTATTTACCAGAAGCTCGGATCTAGTTATCTTTACCAAATACCTGTGGAGTACACACTTATTGCTGTTGCTGTGAAACTGATTTAACCACAAATAACCAAACCATCATTCTAACACTTCAGCATGATTCTGTGATCAACCTCTAGCAGATGTTGACCACAGAGCTGCATTGGAAGACCCTAGGATTCCTAGAGAGGTGTTCTCTACAGTAAAAAGAATAGTTCCCCCCCCCAGTTTTTCCACATTCACAGGGGTCCTTCACCCCTAACTCCAGTGAATGCGGAGAGACCATTGTATACTGTTTTCGAAGATGTACTTTCACATGGAAGAATATTGCCCAAATTAGTTGTTGCTTCCCTTGAGAATGAAATTAGCAAATAGTTACATCCCTGTGCTTTCATGGCTGTGTAAAAAGGGAATTTCAACAGATGCATCTTGTGGGACAAGCAAAAACTGCTGAAGGTCCCTATTACTCAACTCTCTTAAAAATATATTAAACTATAACTATAAAAATAGTTATCTACACATGTGTTGCACTGTACCACCTGGTACTGCCAACACCAGTGTGAGACACTCCCTCTGAGATTGAAAATGAGGTGTCCAGCATAACCCACATGGCCTTAGAGGAGCAACTTGTGTCAAGGGTAGTAGTGTCTGGCAGTACAGTGGGACGTGCATGTGAATAGTTGCCCAATGTAATTCCTGAAGGCTCCAAATTTTCTGGAAGATTTGGAGCAAACGATGAGTCATTTTAATCCACTGTAAGGAGGATGGCCCAGATTCACCATGGAACTACCCTTACCACATGAAGACAGTCTGCGATCAATTGGGCCTTTGGCTGTGCCCTGTGTGGACAGGGGGATGTGAGGATGGGGAGAAAACAATGCAAATGGCTCATATAGACATGCCCTGAGTAATCAAAGGACGTTATCACACGTGGGCCAGAAAGCGAAAATAAAAGTGGAAATGAGGCATTACGAAAATAAACTGAAAATAAACTTGTTTCTGCAAACATCATTACCTTAATTGCGAATTTACAGCAAGTGCAAAGAACGTCCACACACAAGCGAAAATATCCCGTAAATGTAGTAGAAATGAGCCTCTTGCACATGCGCAGATAGAGGAATGAGCCTCTTGTACATGCGCAGATAAAGGAATGCTTGCGGGAACCATGGGTAATGACGGGGAAATGCTCCCCAATACGTATTTGGCGATCACATTTGCGGTAAATGCGGAATCACCCTCATCGCACAATTGCATTTCCTGAAGAAACCGAAATTCAAAAGATCTCGGATCTTTCCAATTTCTGTCGGGTTCTGGCGGGGTTCTGTGCGACGTCGTGTGAAAACACGGGCCAATAATCCGGTATCGTTCAGGATTTCGTGTGGATTTTGTTTGGATTGGGCCCCATGTCCAAAGAAAGGGCAGAGCATTTTCTAGGATAATTTTGGCATCAGAAGTGACCCAGGATTGCTATCTCCATTTACTCTTGTTGCTTTTAAAAAAGCAGTAAAGACGGATCTCTTCCAGCAGGCCTTCCCAGAATAAGTGCTGCTAGATGGGAGATGAGTCTTTCTTCTGTTTTATTATTGCTGATCCCTTGTTGCATTGTTTTATTGTATTGTTGTTTTTAACTCTTTCTTGGTTTAATTTTGTTTTAAGGGGATGGGAGGGTTGGGGTGTGGGATAAGGGAATGTTTTAACTCTGACTCTTTTAAATGCTGTAACCCGCCCCGATTGCCGCACAGAGGGGCAGGCTATAAATTATTATTATTATTATTATTATTATTATTATTATTATTATTATTACTGTAGGCAGCAAATGAGCAAGATAAAACTGCCAAGACATTCCAGCAGCAGCAGTCTGCTGAAGCACCTTCAGAAGCATCGCCAAACAATCTTGCTCAGGACAAAGACAGAAAAATTCCATCAGCCAGGCCATAATAGTAAGACTCTGATCATAGGGGAGAAAAAGAGTCCTGCATCCCCTGATGGCAGCAGTTCTTAGGGGGGGTTGCAGACTGCCAGAAATAATGCAAATTGAGTCCACTTTTAGGGTTAGGGTTAGTGCTAGGGAATCATGGGGATTGTATTTTTTTTTTTTTTTAGACATTGAGCCTTCTCTGTCAGAGAGCTCTGGTGCCACAATAAAATATAGTTCCCATGATTCCCTAACCCTAAAAGTGGACTCAATTTGCATTATTTCTGGCAGTCTGCAACCCCCCTTAGTCTCCCTGCCCCTGCAAGACACAAGTACATAACCATGAATAAAAAAGAGTGGGAGAAATATGGGGGCATGAGATGGAAGATTGCAATGGGATTTCTGCAAACCTTAGGGATGACTAGATGGCAGTGTGCACCCAGAGATCACGCTTTTGCTAAACTTGGCTTGGGACATACTACGAAGCCCTTCAAAATGTGAAATCACATCCTACTGGTATTCCTGGGGAAATGTTGACCCAGAAGTCTCTACAGTCAGACTGGCTCTGCAATCAGGTCTCATGGCTTTCTTATAAGTGAATGCCATATCTGGGAATTTATCAGGATCTCAATGGGAGGCTCTGGTTTTAAACACAGAGGCTGAATGAAAGCTTGGGAGGACTCTTGGGGGTCACATTCTAACAGTGGGTATGTTGAGGATGAACATGGATGGAGGGAAATGTAATTCTTAGCTATTTGGCCGTTTCCACACTAATCTTATAAATCCATCCACCAGAGAAAGTGTGTATGTGCTGTCAAAGCTCAGTTGCATTTAACAATATCCTAGGCTGAGAAGGTCAGTTTATGTTCATGCAGTAGCATCCTTGGTCACAAAACATACCTTAATTCAACCCATACATCTTCCTAGATGCTACAAATCATGGCTTAGTTCCATATAAAAATTCCTGGCCTTTAAATGCTCTCTTATCTTTTATCTACAATCATTGACCAGAAAGAACAGCATGCAAAATGTGCCCCATTTGTTCTGTAGACTGGACATCCCTCTCACTTTGTCATAGCAGGAGATTTCATGCATTCAAAATGTGTAAGGCAACAGGGGAAAGTCCCACTGCCTTCAGCTGTGGATGATACACAGAGCTTCCTGTAAGATAGATTTGAGGTTGACATGGTTTGTGGCCAGAAGAAGGGAGAGGATAACATTTTACAGATGAAAACTGGTCACAAGAAACATCATGTGATCAAGAAGGCAAAACTTATTTAGCAGGAAGAACACACAAGCTGTAGCATTGCTTTTGCCTAAGTGTATTTGGGAAGTACCATATTAAAGCCCCTCCTCTCCCTCCAGAGCAATTGAGTGCAAACTACTTTTAATAATAATATAATAATAATATTTTGCACTTTAAACTCTGTTTGCAGCTAATGAAGCAAGCAAAGCAAAGCAAAGGAGGAAAGTGGGAGGAGGAGAGAGAAAGTGGGACATTTTAAAAGCAGCTGAAGCAATGGGATTACAGAGAATTAATCAGGACTGTCACTGCCAAATTGGGACAGTTGGAGGGTATGCAACTGGGACAGTTGGAGGGTATGACTCCCTTCCTTTCCAAACAGTATGACTATTGCTAAGTTATCTTAGGTATCATGATCCAATCTATGTTAGATTTTCCTGACTTTATTTTTGGTGTACTGCTTCCCTTAGTTGGGAAAAGCATATCTGTCTTACGGAATGCACTGAGAATCTGTTTTATGAGGATGGAATGGCTCTGCTTGTGGAAGATGCCTTGCCCCAATTTTTTTGAAGCAGGGAGGACTCCTACATCCCTCACCTCTGCTTATCAAGGAACCTCAACCTTTAGTTTGGCAGGAGGGACAATTGTGGCAATGTCAATCTTTCCCAGCCCAACTCTCAACTTTACATTGCCATTAAAAAAATTAACTGATGATTTATAAAAGCCCTTAAGTTAAAAGTTTCTTATACTGTTTAGATCACTACAGAGTGAACCAACATAAATAAATAAATAAATAAAAAACTGGCAACGACAAATGGCCACTGCTAAAACCAATTGCAAGAGAAATAAAAATACATTAGTGATGCGAAACCTGGAAAAATAAAAAGTTCATTGCTTGGTGTTCAAAAAGACATTAGAGCTAAGCACTGGACACCACAACAAATGGCAGGTAAAACAAGTGTCCCAAACAGAACAGGAGGCTTATGAGAACATCTAATATACTGGGAGAAGGGAAAATGACAAATAAAAATTGGAAAATACTATAAATCCCTAAGTACTTAACAAATGTTCTTTTGATTTAATGCTTCTCTTGGTGGACAGACTTAATGCAGAATTGGAGGACAGTAAACTTAAAATTGAAGAATCATTTACTAAGTTATCCCAAGAATTTTCTGCTCAAGATATTAAAAAACGAATGGAAACTTTGGAAATGTTTTCTCTAATGAACTTAAAGCCTACAAAATTAGGAAATTTAAAAGAGATGAGTTAGATTATATTAATGAGAGAGTATATCCTTGGCTTAAGAGTTCCTCCAGAAAAAAAGTACGTTTTCTAGAAAGACATAGTTTCCCTTCAGAAGGCGAATCATCGGAAGAACATAGTTTCTCCACTGATAACTCCACTAGAGATGAACACTCTGATGAAAGTTTTTTTCAGACAGGCCCACTCCTACGCAGATCCACTCGAACAGGTCCACAAAATCGCAGATTCAATTCAAGAAAAAAAGCAAGGATTTAGTAGTTAATTTATCTTCATACACTTTAACTCATGGAGAACACTCATTATTGAATAAAGGTCTTTCTTTTGTACCCACTCCTAATTATAATTCATTTCAAACCAGAATAGACATTTTCAAATTAATTAGACAACTTAAATTGCGGTTCTTCTTTGGGGAATCTTTGCCAGAAGCTCAATGTAAGTTTAGACGCCCGTCTAAGTTTATTCCTTCAGTATACAATCACAATATATCCACTTTTGAAGAAGTGGTCTTAAGAGATGTAGAAAAGTTAGAAAAGTCCTTAAAGAGACCTTGGTATAATTTGAAGTATCAGGAGCACTGTATCTTACAGTCATTAGCGGCTAAACGGGACATTATAATCAAACCTGCAGATAAAGGGGGAGCCATTGTACTTTTGAATAAACAGGATTACTTACAGGAAGTACAACATCAACTTAGTGATGACAACAACTATAAAGCTCTTAAAAAAGATCCAACTACCTCCATTAAATTTGTTATTAAAATTTTGGTACAAGAGGCAGAGATGTTGGGATACATAGACTACGCCACAGCATTGTTCTTAATGCAGGAATATCCACGTATTCCTATTTTTTACATTCTACCTAAAATTCATAAGGCAGGTTTTCCCCCACCAGGTAGACCTATTATTTCAGGATCAGGATCTCTTTTGGAACCCTTATCACAATTTCTAGATTCTTTTTTGGCTCCCTTGGTAGTAAAAGCACCATCATATATTAAAGACACCCACCATTTCATTCAACAAATAGAGGATTTAGAAATCAATTCTAAGGGCTGTTTAGTAACTTTGGATGTAAATTCCTTGTATACATCAATTCCTCATTTGGAAGCCAGGGAAATAATTGAATACTATTTACAGTCTAATTCTGTCAAAAGACCTCCCATTCATTTTTTGTTAGATATTTTGGACATTATATTGGAAAAGAATTATTTCAGGTTTGATACCCAGTTTTTTCTTCAAATTAAAGGGGTAGCTATGGGCAGCCCAGCAGCACCCAGCATTGCCAATTTGTACATGTCTTACTTAGAATTCACACACATTACCAATTCAGAAATTAATCCCTTTTTCGAGTGTTTACAATATTATGGCAGATATATTGATGATATTTTTATTTTGTTTACAGACATCTCTAGAGTGGAGGCTTTTTTTACATGGATCAATACCATTAATCCTCATATCAAATTTTCATGTCAATTTCATGTTCAGTATATTTCCTTTTTGGATGTTGAAGTTTATATTCATGAGTCTAAAATTGGAGTCAGGAATTTTCATAAAGCCACAGATCGTAACTCCATGTTACATTTTTTCAGTTGTCATCCTTACCAATTAAAGAAAAATCTACCTTACTCTCAATTTTTGAGACTTAAAAGAAATTCATCCAATAATAGTCATTATGAAATAGCAGCTGATCAATACCAATTGGATTTATATGATAGAGACTTTCCCCAACATATTGTTCAGGAAGCTACAAGAAGAGCTAATTCAAAGGATCATTCCACACTATTTCTTTCCTCTGATAGAACCACTAAGAATAGGATTATAGGTTCTTTCACATTCAATCATGCTGTACATCATATTAAACGCATTATTTTGAAACACTGGCATATAGTGCAGAATAATCCTGGATGCTCCATGATACCAATTATAGCTCTACGGAGAACTAGAAATTTAAAAGACTCTTTAGTCCATACAGATTTTCATGAGCCTATAAAAAGATTGTCTCATATTAGGGGACATTATAAATGTGGACACTGCTTATGCTGTAAACAAACATTGAACATTAAAACATTCACACATCCCAGGCTTCAAGACCATTATAAATTAAAATCTTTTACTAACTGCAATTCCAAGAATGTTGTTTATGTAATTTTATGTCCCTGTGCTATGATTTATGTAGGGCAAACTTCAAGACCTTTGAAAGTTAGATTTTCCGAGCATAAAAGTACGATTCGTAATAAGAATGCAGATTCCCCATTAGCAGAACATTGTTTACAATTGGCTCATTCTCCTGATTCTTTAAAAGTTTTTGTTATAGAGCAGGTTAATGTCAGTCCATTTGCTTGTGGATCCATCCACACCAAACTATTACAAAGGGAGGCCTTCTGGATATATAAACTAGCCTCGAGTGTACCCGAGGGTTTAAATGAACGCTTGGACCTATCGGCTTTTTTGTAAATTGATATTCATAGGTTATGACTTCAACATAATATTGTTTGTTTTGTAGTGTTTTAGTATTAATTATAACACATTTTAGTGAATAGTATTATTTTTCAGGGATTTTTCATGTATTGGTAGAGTGTTTCTCTTGTGTAAATTTCTATGACTTTAGTTTCTCTGCATTATTCATAATTTAACCTGTTCCAGGTCCTATGTGTTGGGAGACTTAGTTTTATTTGTTATATAAGTGATTGTCACTTTCCATGAATTGTTATATTGGTTCTCTTTTGTTTAATGTCTAATAATTGAGTTGTTATATGTTGTATCATTCGGCCTGTTCTGGGGCTTATATGTCGGGAGACGTAGTGTAATTTTCCAGGGATGTATGTTCCTTAAGGCATTCATGTAAGAATAACACATTTGAATGATTGTCATTTCTATTAATTGTTATATTGGTTTTCTGTGGTATATTTCTATGAATTTACTATGTTTGTATCATTGATTTTTCAACCTGGTCCAAGACCTATGTATTGGGAGACTCAGTTTAATTTCCCATGTTGGTGTGTCCCTTTAAGACATTTATTGTAACAACTTAGCACCTGTAGCACATTTAACAGTGAGGATATATGAGTGCATTCAGCTAGCATTAGTTTACAAGTCTTGTATTTGTATTGTATGTTTGAAGAAAACCAAGAACATGGGTAAGCAATATTCACAGATTAGAAGGTTACTGTTTGGGATATTTCTCTGCATTTTAAGTTTGTATATGGTAAATTGTGTTAATTTTATATATTTAGAATTATGAGGATTATCCTTGAAATTGTAATGAATTTCTGAAGAAGACCAACAATATGATATAATAAGGACCATACATATGGAATACATGGAATAGAGTGTTTTGTATATACTACTGAAGAAGACAACTCCGTCGAAACGACATCATAAAATCTCCGGAGGTAGTCTGACATCTCCAAATGGCATCTTCATAGCAAATTGGTCCACAGTGGTCTACTTTCCAAGTATATATTTTTCAAGTGTAATCTCCAAAACATATTTAAAAATAGTGGACTCAGACTATAATTTTCACAGGAGCTTTTTTGGAAGTTACTTTAGGTTAATGGGTTTTGAGACATTGTGGCAAGAATTTTCATATGCACTTACTGAGTTACATTCTCCCACAATGTGTTTTTTGTATATGTTTATTCTTGTATCCTTTCTATTATTGCTGCACTGATTAATTATATTTAGTTCTCATAAATATATATACATTCAGTTCTATATGTTGAACTTTATTTTTTATTTTTTTGAAGTACTTAGGGATTTATAGTATTTTCCAATTTTTATTCGTCATTTTCCCTTCTCCCAGTATATTAGAGGTAAAACAAGTGTCCCAGTTGTCATCTGACTCACTTTCAATCTGGATATACTTTAAAGAGAGACCTCAGGGAAGATCTTAGACTAGATTATTAGTATATGGGCAGGTTGATGTGTGAGAAGATGTTTGCTCTGGAATGTGGATTCAAAGTCATGTTGTTACTTAGTCTCATCAATCATCTCATTCTTCTCAGTTTTCTACAACTGTTGCAACATTCTTATCAGGCATAAAACAGACTGTTATGCTTCTTACAGGGATGGATGTTGTGAAGGGAAAAATATGTTGACAGGAAAATATACTGCTGCCAGGCATTGTTAGGGTCAGCACTATCCCACGCTCTGAGATTTCTGGGCCAAAACCTGAGATCTAGTGATGTCATGAAAGTGAGCCCTAGTGATGTTACAAGAGTGATGTCAATGAAGGGTAGACCTTGGTGATATGATTAAGCATGATATATTAAGCAGCAGCTTCAGTTGCAGAGAATATGCTATTTAATTCTAACAAAAATAAAACCTAAGTAAATGAGAACACACACACATACACATAGATGCACGCATCCCATCCTAAGATTCCTCCTCCTTTTCCTGAGAAATGGGGGGAAGGAATCGGGTCCTGAGATCTGGGAACTGTTGTCATTGATGTCCTGCTATACAAACTAGAGAAATACAAAGGCTTTCCATGCGGTCCTAGAGTGGAAATCATGTGGTCCACCAGATATTGTTTGGCTGCAGGCAAGCATCAGCAATGAGAATTCCAGAAACTACAGGCAACTGCTGTAGACTTTGCTGAGGACATGTTCTTGATGACAAAAGATAGACAAACTTAATCCCCTGCTCAGTGTAGGATACCCAGAGCTGTGAAGCCTCCTTGAAGCTTTCTATGAAGAAGAAATCACTATCCCTTTAGGTTATTGGCTTTGCTGACAAACTGTTTTTATCAAAATGTTTCCCTTATACTCATCTGAAACTGACTAGTTACATTGGCCTATTGGAACCTGTTCTACTTTCTGGAGAAGCAGATAATATGTTGTTGCCTTCTTCAGTGTGATAGCCCTTCAGGTATTTGAAGCGTGCCTCACTTTTCTCTTCTGAATGATAAACATGCTCAGTTCCTTTAATCTTTATTCATAGGACTTGTATTCCATGTCCCTAAACCATTGTTGTTGCCCTCCTTTGATCCTCCTCCAGTTTGTCTACATGCTTCTGAAAATGTGGTGGCCATAACACAGCAGATGAGGTCTTGGAAGTGCAGAATAAAATAGAAAGATTATTTCTTCTGATCTGAAAAAGATGAGTTCACTAACATGGCCTAAAATATAATCTTTTCTGCTGGTGTGTCATGCTGATCGACTGCAATCCTGACATCTCTTTATGTGTACTACTGCCAAGCATCCCCAGTCCTGTATTATTTCCTAAATTCAGAACTTTACATTTGTCTCCATTCAGTTTAATTTTGTAGTTTCAGCCAACATTTAAATTCAACATATGTCCTTTGAATTGTATTCCTGTCTTCTGAGGCATTATCTATTCCTTCCTGTTTTGATTCATTTGCAAATTTGGATAAAGAGTCTATCCACCCTTCTGTCTGCATCAAGAATGTGCAGCCTGTGTCCCTCTGTCTAATTTCAAAATTCTTCTGTAGGCAATCAGTTTAGACCACTTGCAACAGTCATTTAGTTTTCACTTCACAGTTTGCTGGCTGAGAAAAGGCGGGGGGGGGGGGGAAGAAAGGATGATTGGGATATCAGGAAGAGAAGCAGAGGAAATGGGTGTGATAGAAAGAAAGAAAACAGAGCTACCTGACTTACTTTTGGCTCTGCCCCAACCCATCCTGGCAGGTAGATAGTAATATTAGTAAAAAGTGTCACTATATTACATTAAAACAAAAAACAATCACCTTAGTTCAATACTGAAAGTAGAACACTGAAAAGGAATCTATAATATTTTAAATCTCTATTTGGACCAAGTGGGTGAGCTATACTTGGAATAATTAGTAATGAACAGAGTCTTCCTCAATCACCACAAAAATGTAATTCAGTCAAATAAATTTTATTCCTATTTAAAATACTTCCAGGATGGGTGTATATATCTCCAGCAGTAGTAGCAGCAGCAATAAACTATTTTAATTCTTGTTAACATTCATTTCTTCCCTTCACTCATGCCTTCTCTCTGATTGTCCACCTCTTTCAAAACTTTTCTCTTCCTTTGTTTCCAGCCATATGCATGTGGTCACTATCTATACCAACTCCAGGGAGCATGGCAGAGGATGTAAAAGTTTTTGACCATCACACAGCTCCTGGTACTTTTGTCTTCTTTCATTCTTTCACAGGCTTTCTTTTGGAGAAACGGCAGCTGAAGGCCTCCATATTGGTGGTGAGTCAACTTCAGATTTTTGTTCAAGTTTTCAAGGAGATCTCCAAGGTGCTGAATTCTACCTTCCAAACAGACTCATTACCTCTGACAGTTCAGAGTAAAAGCTGGAGTGGCTGTAGTGGCTCAGTAACATGGAGGTCACCAGCTACCATTGCTTTGGAAGGTGCTGACTAGTAAGGAAGACTTGGGAACAAGACTTGCGTATAAGTGTAGGCTTTCCCTCTTTATTTTTTTTCCCTTTTGGAAAACTCACACTGAGAGCCCTAAGTTGTGTGTGTGTTTTGTTTTGCTTTTTAAAGCAAAATCTTGAGAAATGATTTAATTAAGATGTGAGACTGAGTGGGTGGGGAGAGTCACAGCTACTGCTAGTTTTATCACCATCCTCAAATGAAACTGACTCAGCCCACAAGGCCTCCTTTATTTATTCAGAAGGCTTATATATTTTGCAGGTGCATTTCAAGTCTGAGACGGGTGAAGCTGATCTCATCTACAACATACACACGTCTGCCAGCCCTGTGTGAAGATGATGCATTTGTTACTTTTCATCTGCATGAGGTTAAGATAAAAGTAACATAATCCTTCAGCAGACAGTAGATAGCACCATTTGAGAAGGGTGGATCTTTTTTAAAAAGAGCCTCTCTTTTCACATAGTCATTGAACTGCCTTCCTCAAAGCTTGTCTGTCATCACGTACAGACATAGCAACCTGAGAGAGCCTTTGTTTATATTCTCACTGTGGTTTGCACTCTACACGCAGAAAGGATGCCTGCAGCAAAGTGCTTGCCTTTCTTCTCTTTTGTTTTCATTTAGTTACTTCCTTCAATATCTTTTGCTTAATTCACTTTAACATTCGAAGTTCCTTCATAAAGCCATCAGAATCCTACAGTTGAATATTAAGGGATGGCTAACAACACGAGGGCATGGCTGTCTGTTAATGCTGATGAGTGAATCACTTTATACTCTGAACACCAATTCCTTGTCCATGGCTGTTGGCAGACTGCAGAATTAATGCTGTTTGCATTGCTTCAATTGTCATGGCTCCATCCTATGGCAACCTGGGGTTTGTAGTTTACTGTGGCACCTGAGCTCTCTGATAGAGGAGTTGAAATATCTCCCGAATCTACAAATCCCAGAATTCCATACCACTGAGCCACGGAAGTTAAGGTGGTGTAAAACTGATATGCAGACCATATCACTCTTCCCCAACCTTTTATCCCGCAAGCTCATTGGGAATGTTGGAAGCTATAGCCTAATACATCTGGCTAGCAACAGACTAGCTATGGATGAACCTGAGTCTGGTCCTGCCTACCCAAGGAGGAATAACTCATGGCTTTCTAGATGCTGTGGGCTGTGACTCTCATGAACCTAGTTAGCACAGCCAAAGGTTAGGACTTTCGGGAGTTGTAATTCAACAAGATCTGGATGAGTAAAAATTGCCCATTACTAAGCAGACTTGCTTTTTTTGAGGGGGGACTACAGAGCCTCCTGCCAACTTGGCTAATGGCTGGAGGATTATGAGAGTTATAGTCCAAAATCTGAAGTACAGTGGTTTCACTACTGCTTCCCAGACCCTTGGTCAGGTTTTCTAACTTGCATTGGAAATCATGAATGTTTTGAATGTAAAATATGCATGTTACAACTGGCCAGACTCTTTAATAATTGGAATGTACCATGTCAAGTCATCCTAAGGATAGCATATAGAGGAAGAAGTAGAAAGTGCATTACAGGACAATCTCATTGCTAAAACAGAGTGTTTTGAGGCTAGATTGGTCTTGCAGACAGTACTGAAGGGAAGGCAGGGTGTAGGCCATTATTTTTTTGCCATGAAAAAAAACAAACCTGTCACTGCAACCAATGGGAAGGAAACATTTAAACCAGTACCACAAAGACCTTGGATACTCCCTATCCAGAGCTCTGTGTAATCTTCTCACATCATTAGATATTGGGGAATGTGAGATGCAGTACTTCTGGCAGTCTTTGCATTGGCAACTGGTTAACCTCACTGTTGAACTAAATAGACCTTTGGTCTGATCCAGCATGTTCTCATGTTTCTAAGTGGTTCATTTTCTATTCATCCTGATGCTGGAGCTGCAAAACCTGGGTAGGTAAGAGCAGCAGATTTTCCCCAGGATAGAATGGGAATCTGTGATCAGATTTCCTCTAAGGTCAGAGGTCTGTCCCTCACCTTGAAAGGGAAAAGGCAATCATTGGATGTTGTCTCATGGACCACAGAGGAACATTGTTAATAATTTCTGATGCCCCCCCCCCCAATCTGTTAGATATACTAACACCGGTGAAGGAGGGTTGGCGATCCCAGATGTTGAACTATTATCATGCCTTCTAACTAAACCAACTCTCTGAACTTGTCATGGAGCAGTATTCCACCAAGTGGGTATCCATGGAACTAGACAGTTATAGTTTGGCTGAACTTAATATTCTTTTCTCTATAAGGACACAGAGGGTGTTGAAGGAGATTTGGAACCCATTTCTCTACAACTCCCTCCTTATTTGGAAGCAATCGGTTCACATACTAGCTCCGGATCCTATTGCCCATTCCTACTACACCTCCATTTTAATGAAGTGGACAAATTAGCTCAATTCAAATGTTGGAAGGAGTGTGGCTTATACAGAATTATGGATTTATTTGAACATGGAAAGCTCAAAACAACAAATAAGTTGCTCAGTGCCTTGGGACACACCAAATCCTCCTGGTTCCAAGTAATGTAAGTGCTCTCCTTTGCAAAAAGCAAATTGATAAAGGACAATTACCCCCATCCCTTGACCTTTTTATGAACACATTTGTATGGCAAAAGGAAAAAGATCTACAGGTGGGGCAGCCATTATATATAAAAATCGAATACAATCCACATATGACAAGAGTTAACTTGCCAGGATAATTTGGCAATCTGATCTAGACATGGATATCTCTGAAAGTACCAGATCACACATTAGGACTCCCCACCCCCCATATAAATCACGGTCAGCATTGATGAGGGAGGGAACTTTAAAGACCATACATAGATGGTATTTAATACCCATAAGATTATCAAAAATGGTGAAAGATGCCTCCCCAAAATGCTGGAGAAGTTGTAAGACTCTTGGTTCCTATTTACACATGTGGTTGGATTGTCCCAAGGTTAGAGCTTTTTGGAATGCTGTTTTAACCCAAATTTCAGATATTGTGAAACAACATGTATGATTTTGCCCAGGTCTTCTAATGCTATTGATTTATAGCAAGGATAATAGCCACCTGGGGAAAAAAAACCTTATCAATTCCTCATCTCAGTGGCCAGAGCTGAAATTGCGAGATGTTGGAAAACAGATGATGTTCAACTGAGCAACTGATGGAAGAGGATTTGGGATACATGGTTGTCAGAAAAACTCTCCTACACTTTCAGGTTTTGCAATGGACAAAAGAAGGCACACACATCTTTTGAGGATTGGTCTCATTGAATATATTAATAGCAACATGGACACTATTGGACCTCCAATCAATCAAACTATCTTTTGGAGAGACACTCTGGACTTGGTTCCACCAGCTGCCACAGAGTGAGATGACACCCTGGACTCTGAGTGTTATTGCTATCCCAGGATAACTCATCTTCCTGTAAAACTCTTTTTGTTGACCCTCGTGACTCATAGAGTGTATTTTGTGTTGATTAATTTTGATTGCAAAGCTATTAATAAAATCCAAGTATGTAATGGTGGCACATACTTTTCTTTCAGTCAGTGTATCCAACACAATTGTTTTAATAGCCATTCCTTCTCTTGAGAATCCTATTTTGGCTTATGATCTCTGATAGAGAATTAGTACTATCACTACACTATAATTCCATGGCTTTAAGTAGAAGCCATGAAAACTAAGCTCATTTAAACTGCTATAGGTTTACAGTACAAGTATCCCCTTAGGCTGTATCTGAACCTGCAGCTATGTGATGCTGTCAGACCGGCTGCATCTGCTTTAAGACAAACAATGTGGCACAGCAATACACCCATCATGATTGTTCAAAGTGTACCTTTCACTTGGGCTTCTCATGTGTGGCTGACCCAAAGTGCAGAAAGGAGTTTGAAAATGGTACTTTACTATTTTGAACTAAAACTCCTACATCTATCCTTTTGAAAGCCTAGTGCCAAGAACACCACCACCACTACCTATTTACTGTCTTTCTGTCTGTCTACCTGTCTACACCAGAAACCTTTTGCAACTAAATTAATTAAAGGTGCTGATGGATTTATAACTCCACTCCCACCCAAAATTGACTTACCTGTGTCCCTTCAAACTTGAGTAGAGAGGTTCCTATTGGTGCCAGTGGAGATATTTTTCCAAGCCACGTTGGGAGTAGGAGCAAGGTTTTGTTGAAGTCTGACTTGAGGGTCTAAAAATAAAGGTTCCCCAGTTGTGTGTCATATTAACAGGGCCAGACTGAAGCAATGTACAATATGGTGCTTTCCAGCACTGCCACTACATGTTGAAGACTTGATGCAACCATTTATCTTTTCAATACTGGTGAGGAAACCTTATCTTCCACCCTACTTGAAGGCAGCAGGCTAGCTTAAGGGGTCCTTAAGGAGATTATCACACTAACATTCAACTTGACTGCACTCTAACAGGGTGCAGCCAGAAGGTGGGATGCAGGTGGGAATTATCGCATGTAATTTGCTGCCAATTCCACCAGCCAAGTGCAGCCCAGCTGCAGCCCAGGTCCCAGGAGTGCTCAGCAAGCCTCTTTTCAAAGTCAGAAGCTTTCCGACTTTGAAAAGTGGCTTGCTGAGCACACCTGGGACTCAGGCTGCACTTAGCCAGTGGAATACAGGCAATAATTCCCACCTGTATCCCACCTCCTGGCTGCACCCCGTTAGTGCAATAATCTCCTTAGTTAGACCCTGGGGCACAAAGGATCTTTTTCCCAACAACTTTCTGCTGCCTTGAGCATCTGCAGACTGAGACAACAGCCTTACTCAGACTAGTAATATAGGTCATCCTGGTGTGCAAAATAACCCCCCCCCCCACTACCTGCAATTAATATACCTAAAAACCAAAGCTGCACACTGCATATTAAACTTGGCATGTAATTTGGCCCTCTAAAAGTCTACCCTTTCTTTACTAATGTTAGGTTTAGCTTGTGTTATTAATTTCCAGAAAACAAGAAGACCAAACTAAGACACTTCTCATACACAGAGTTCAATCCATCTCTTTCTTTCTTAATTTGCATATGATTTGTAACCAGTTTCAGAACATTTATTTTTAAAATAAATATCAAAATGCAAGGATGCATTTACTCCATATTATAAGAGCCAACTGCCTGTAAAATGCTTGTCATTATAATCTTTCTTGGCCTGTTCTCTAGAGACTGGGAAAGGAGGTAACTGAAATCATCAGAATATTATGTTTTGTTATGCATTATTTTCAATCTGCAAATGAGAAATGTCTGAGGAGATTTATATATTTGTTTAAAACATGTACTACAAGCCTTTCATAATGATTTCCCCCACAGAGCTGTCTTTCTATCTTGGCAGGTTCAGAGCTGGTGAAAATAGGGAGGAGATATGATTCTGAGTAAATTTACCAAAATAGTTTTAGATGAAGAAGAGAGCTATGTCTATATAAACCTTATAGTATGTGTGAAGCTTTAGTCAACAATAGTCTATGCTTCAACTAAAGTTTGAAAAAGTTACATTTTTGGATTATCGTATCCAGAATCTCCCAGTTGGAATTGTAATTGAAAAAGGTACTTGTCTAAAAAAGTAATTTCAACAGCCCCTCTTTCTAAGATGAGATTTCCTTGACACTGTCCCTTTATTGTTCATATGGATATGTTTGGATATGCTTTATTTTTGTAAAAGTACTTATTAAACAACTGCACTTTTTTGATAATCTGCAGATAATATTAAGTCAGTCCCTGACTATAGAAACTTAACTTAAAAGAAGTGATACAAAAGGGAATAGAAATAGGGAAGGAAGAGGAAAGCAAGCCCTGCAGCACCTGGTACTCCTTTGGCTGATAAATGGGGCCAAGCTGGGAAACATTTCATTTATATGGTTTTATTCCTGAGAAACAGATGCAGCCTCTTGTTGTCCTCTCTCCACAGCTAATAGCACATGACAGTGTGAACTTCTCTTCATCTCTGCATTCCAGGGCAATGGACAGATAGAGCCCAGTATTATTCATGAAAGAGAGTTCCTCTTCTGGTTGATTTATGGGATTGGGTTGCTTTCCCTTTGCAGAGACTAATTTGTTGTTGGTAGTTGCCTTCAAGTCAACTTTGATTTATGGTGACCCTATGAATGAGAGTACTCCAAGTGACCCTATCCTTAGCAGTCCTGCTTAGTTCTTGCTGACCCAAGACTGTGGCTTCTTTGATTGAGTCTATCCATCTAGAAAAATTCTTCCTCTTTTTCTATTGAGCTCTATGCTTATTGTCTTTTGTAGTGAGTTCTGTCTTCTCATGATATGTCCAAAGTACAACACTCAGTTTAGTCATCTCATTTCTAGGGAGAGGTCTCAAGAATAGAATAAAATAGAATAGAAAATCTCAAGAACAGAAAATTTCAAGAATAGTTTCTTCTTAACTATATTTGATTGTATGTTTATGTGTGCATCTGCCTTCAAGTTGTCTGTAAACTTATGGTGACCTTATTAATTTCACAGGATTTTCTTAGGCAAGTAATACTCAGATGTGGCTTTGCCAGTTCTTTCCTCTGAAATACCACTTACAGCACCTGATATTCCTTAACAATCTCCCATTCAAATACTAACTGGGGGTAACCCAACTTAGCTTCCATGGTAAGATGGGATCTCATGCCTTTAGGTTATTCTGAAGCTATTAAAAATGTCAGTGCTGCAGTTGGTTCAAGACTGAAACATTGTGCAAAGGAGAAAGCTAACAAGAGGGCCTTTACAGACTGCCAGAAATAGTGCAAACTGAGTCCACTTTAACTGTCCTGGCTCAGTGCTAGGGAATCGTCGGAATTGTATTTTTTTCTGGGACATTGAGCCTTCTCTGCCAGAGAGCTCTAGTGCCACAATAAACTACAGTTCCCATGATTCCTTAGCACTGAGCCAGGACAGTTAAAGTGGACTCAATTTGCACTATTTCTAGCAGTCTGTAAAGACCCAAAGAGGCAAAAATCCATCCTGCTGAAATATTCAAGATTCTTATCTGACATTAGCTCCGTCAGTGGCAATACTATCCATTAGTACTCCCCCTGTGTTAAAATAACACATTTGCATTTAACCTGGCAAAAGATGAAGTTATTTAGAATTTACATAAAATTATGGAGTAAACTCCAAACAGGCCATCTCAGAAATGTATTATTATGCTCAGCAGTTCTGTCAGCATACATAAAAACAATTTTACTTGTAATCATCTTCTGCCTTTATTCAATCAGGAATATATCATTAAAATTTCCACAGAACAATGAAGCTTAATAGGTGCTAATGCAATTGTGAATTGTGGTAATTGTTACCTAAATTATTCTCTGCACTTTCAGTTCCTTGTTGTCTTTTGCAAAATGAGTGTGAAAAAGCTAACTTTGAAATTGAAAACTGTATAAATTGCTGAAATGTTTTCTAATACTGATGCTCTATTGCCAGAATTTGCTGGCATGAAAGCCCTTCTCTGTTGATAAATTTGCCATGCTTCTGAAACAGATAATGTACAAAATGTTGATAGTAATTTTGTAACATCTTTTCTAATTTTCAGGCTTGCATAACACAGACTTTCTGATCTTGGAAACTAAGTAGGGTCAGATATAGTTAGTACTTGGATGAGAGACTGACAATGCATACTAGGTGCTCTAGACTGTATTTCAGAAGAAGGAACTAGTAAAACCAAAAACTCTGAGTATTCCTGAGTATTGTCCAAGAAAAACCTATGAAATTCATGGGGTCACTATAAGTTGATAGGTGACTTGAAGGTACATAAATGCACACATGAAATGAATGCTTGTGCATGTGTGTATAGTTCTAATATGTTTATTTGCTTATGCATAACCATGCTTTCTGCCAAAATGGCACTCAATTTGGCATGTGTAGACACTTGGTTTCACATGTATGCCTCTGTGAGCCTAATGCAGACAAAGAAAATAATTATGAAAATGCATGGAGGAGAATAATTTTTCAGGGTTTGAGACATGTAGTTCTGTTGCTTGTGTACCCATAAGATACTGCACATATATAATACAGTGGTACCAGCAGGCTCAGAGACATACCAAAAATTGGTAGATATACAGAAAATATATAGGGGGGGGGGGTGGAAACCCTGAGTGAGGACTGAATGAGCTCAGTGGCCAGAGATAACTAACACTACTGGCAATGGAGATAGGAAAAATGGGATGGATGAGGAGTGGAGTGGCTTGAATCCTGAATAATAACACTCTACACTACAACATTTTATTGAAAGGCATGTGTGTATATACTCTCCTCCAAATCTAGAAGATGAAAATGTATAAGAGAGTACATAGGCTTTCTCCTCACTGTTAAATGAAAGAACCTTATGACTAAGCAGAAGGATACAGCTAACATTGTCAAGTGACTGCATGTACTTTCCCTTTTGCAATAGGTCAAAAATGAGTTTGCTTTCTTTAATTTCTATATTTAGCCTGCATTTAGGATAACTCTTTGTCCTCTCAGAAGCCCACACACTGACACAACACTTCTTTCCCTTGCTCTTGCCTATTTATTTGCTTTCAGAATGAGCAATATTGCATGGAGATATTCAAATTTCTTCACCATGTTTGGATTACAATGACTGTAATGAGAATCAGGAGAGATAACTGGCATAAAATGAATATATTCTAGTGACAAGACCTGTAAATGCAAAACTGTAAAATAACACCCTAAACCCTTTCTTTACACATGCACACACCAATAATAATAATAATAATAATAATAATAACAACAACAACAACAATAACAATAATAATAATAATAATAACATCTCCTCCTCCTCCTCCTCCTCCTCCTCCTCCTCCACCTCCTCCTTCTTCTTCGGTGTTACATTTTAGAATGTGATTCCTTGGGGGTTTCCCCAAGTGCCAAGTGTACAAAAATATTTATATATTCTAACTCAGATTTCTTTTTTTATAAATTACAGATATCTCAGAAAGCTCTCTGGCAGCTCTAACAAACTTTAAAGGTTAGCCCTCATGCTAGTTAGCATATCTATTCATGTCTCTATCATTCTGCTGAATTACTCAGCTCAGCACACACACAAAAGCCAAAAGAAAAAAAAAAAAAGGGGGGGGAAACACCAGAAAGGCAACATTAATAATTCATAAATACTAGAGGCTTCTGTCTATTTTTTTTTAAAAAAAAAAATCTATTGGAAGTCTGTTCAAAACTGAATCTTGATAGCTCCTAAGTTACTTCAGAAGCTCACCAATCACCCCTGCCCAAAAATGTTAATGTTCCCATAAGTGGTTAGCTACCAAAACATATTGTGGATTTTCATCCCCTCTAGCACTCACTCGTGTTTCTGTGGATTAGCATAAGGTAAGACTTTTCATGAAAATGTTTCACTGACAGTTTTTACATTTGAATTTCACAAGCTTCTGCAGACCATAAAGAATGCCAAATGCAACCCTAATCCTCTGTTACAAAGTAAATCAGAATTTTTGAACAGATTCCAGATGTCAATTATGGAATTAACGAGGATATACAATCTACTTGCCTCCTTTCAGCTGGATGAAAAATGATGCTCTTGTCAGGCTAACCTGTCTTAAATGTAAGTGTGTGTGTATATATATATATATATATATATATGGGAAATTAAAATGTTGATTATTAAATCTTCCCATTGAAAAGTGGAGGCTATTAACATATTTGAGAATTAACCATTTTCCCAGGGAATGAGCCATGATGAATGCTGCAGCTGTTGCCTGACAACGAATTGATTTTAGGCAGTATTTATGAAGGATCAAAATGCAAGCTTTTAGTAATTAAGAAGGTTTAGAGAAGTACTCCAGCAGAGCACACACTACTTGAGGAAATGATAGTGTGGGGCTAACTCATTCACTCTACACTTTCAAAGCAAACGTTCTCTATTGCCTCTTTGTAAACATAGAGAGGAGTTCAAGTCCCTGTGGGTTTTCATCTTCTACTCCTCTCTTTCTTAGAATTCTCACAAAGTGCAGAACCCTGGATCAGTTGTGTTAGATGTATGCCACTCAGCTGTGGAGAGGGGAGGGAACATTGATCATGGGATGAAACAACTGTGTTAACACCAAAGCCATGTACACATCACCTAAGCTCTGTGTTTTCGTGTTACACTAGTGTCGCTGCAACCTTTCAGGTCATCTTCCACAATTAGGGAGAGGCCTCTCTGTCAAGCTCATTTCTATGGATTTCCTCCTTTGCTGATGCTGTTCTAGTTGCAAAGGGCTCCCTCCATGGAAAATAAAGACTCTGTCTGTATTGCTGTGCCCTTTTTACAAATGGATACAATAATAGATGCATGCTTCCATTGACTAAAGTGTGGTTGTGGCCATGTTGGAAACATCTACAGTTGTTTAGCAGGTATGAATGTTTCAAATGTCGATGTGTTGTCAAAACACATGTTTCTTTTGCAGGATGCATAGAAAATCTAGAATTGCACAGAAGTCCAACACAATGACTCAGTTTCTGCAAGCAGTCCACAGTGTATGGGTCAGGTAAAACTCACTTTTTAAAAATATGAGAGCAAATTTCTTACACATTCCTGTTCATGATCTTCTGGCCTGAATATTGGTTTTGAACTAGGTCATAATCCCAAGCATATCTGGCATGAAAGGCAAGCTTGTAGAGCAAACATGGAAGAGTGGAGACCCATGGAGTTGTCAAGGCCATGTGTCACCCTGGTCTGGAAAATGACATGGATGTGACCACTGAAAGGAACTGGAGCAATAGTAACAGGGTTACTGCAGTTCAAGTGGCAGGTGCATGAGTCAACATTTGGTGAGCTGTGCATCATGGGAGACCTGATGCAATATTCACAGTGGATGAGACTAGCCAGGTATGCATCATGAGAGGTCTGATGCAACAGGCACTGGGGATGAAACCTGCAAGATTTCATTAGTGCATGGCTGTCACATGTTCCTAAGATGACCACCTATATAATGGGAGAGAGTCAGAATCTCTGTTGTTGGTTAATTGTGGTTGGTAAAGCACTTTATTAGTCTGTATAGCTGTGAGTATTCAAGACAGATGTCTGGTACTCTATGTGTCTTTGTAAATATTTGCAACAAAGGTTAAAGCCCTCATTGAGTGAAGCCTCACTGTGCAGCTGTTCTTTTCTCCAAGCTAAAAGCAGCACCTGCATATGGGAGGATTTTTCCTGTACCGTCTGGAGCAAGCTTCTTCACAAAGACCATCTTCTGGGCGTTCCTGCCTATGTGCATCTACTCTGCATGTGTGTATGCTAGATTCTACCAGTCAGCATACCCCAACAAAAGATTCCATCAGGGTAACTGCAGTTTGTGAAGCAGGAGGGGGTAACTGTCTGCCACCCACAGGAAAATACATCCCTTTCTGACAGGGATTGCAAGACAGGACAAAGAGTAGCTTGTTGAATATCATGCACAGATGGACTTTTTGGTTGGCCATCAATAACTTGTGAAGGTTTACGTTTAATCTGCACTTCAAAAATAATACAGTTTGTCACCTCTTTAAATTGCCATGGCTCAGTGTTATGGGATTTTCATGTGTGTAATTTTGTGAGATATTTAGCCTTCTCTATCAGAGCTCTGATGCCACAACAAACTACAAATCCCAGGATTCTATAGTACAAAGCCATGACAGTTAAAGCAGTGTCACTGCATTATCTCTGCAGATCAGATTAGACCCTAGATTGACATTGACATTTCTAGATAATAGTATAGTGGTAAATTTAAAATGCAGGTGCTCATCATGATAGTCTCCATAGCTCTGCATCCAAGAAAAGTCTAACATGTAGGCAGCTATGTTGATTCATATCAACAAACTAGTTTTAGGAATTTTCATCATTTGGTGTTAACACAGTTGTTTCAACAGCTGGAAGAGATTATTTGTAAAATTTAAGAATCATAACTACACATTCCAAGATTAAGCCACTCCAAGCTATCTTGCATAATAACAGGCATGCCAATGTGATTCCACGTATACCTTAGAAACTGCACTTAAGCTCAGAAGGGGGATGGGTAAGAAGGTCCTCAAGTTCTGGATATAGAAGGCAGTACTATAAACAGAAATATTTTATAGTGTTTTCAAACCACTTTCTCTGTGATTTCACCACACATAGTATAGCTTTAACTAATGTAATAGGTTTAGCCTCTCTGCCACTCTAAAGACCTTTCACTCAATTTAGGGCCTTTGCAGACTGCCAGAAATAGTGTAAATTGAGTCCACTTTAAATTGAGGCACTGCCCTGGCTCAGTGCTAGAGAATCATGGGAACTGTAATTTATTGTGGCACCAGAGCTCTCTGACAGAGAAGGCTCAATGTCTTAGAAAAAATACAATTCCCATGATTCCCTAGCACTGAGCCAGGGCAGTGCCTCAATTTAAAGTGGACTCAATTTGCACTATTTCTGGCCGTCTGCAAAGGCCCTTACTTCTTTCTCTCCACACATTAACCTTGACTTATTTGGCAGGTAGAGTGAAATGGCACAATATAAATTCAAATGGTTATGTTATTCAGATAATGGAAGTTCTATGATAAATTGAATCATGGAAACTGAATAATAGAAACAAAGAAACATAGAATCATAGAGTTGGAAGAGACCACAAGGGCCATCTTATCCAATCCCCTTCCATGCAAGAACACAGATGGTCATCCAGCCTCTGTTTAAAAACCTTCAAAGAAGGAGACTCCACCACTTTTCCAAGGCAGCGTGTTTCACTATTGAACAGCTCTTACTCTCAGGAATTTCTTCCTAATGTTTAGGTGGAATCTCTTTTCCTTTAGCTTGAATCCATTGTTCCTAGTTGCTGGAACAGCAGAAAGCAAGCTTGCCCCATCCTCAATATGGCATCCCTTCAAATATTTGAACATGGCTATCATGTCTCTTGTCTAGGCTAAACACACCCTGCTCCCTCAGCCACTCCTTATAAGGCATGGCTTCCAGACCTTTCATCATTTTGCTTACCCTCTTTTTGGACATGTTCCAGCTTGTCCACATCCTTCTAGAATTGTTGGGTCAAGAATTGGACACAATATTCTAGGTGAGGTCTGAGCAAAGCAGAATAGAGTGGCACTATTATATCCCTCCATCTAGACACTATACACCTATCAATGCAACCTAGAATTGCATTGACTTTCTTTGCTGCCACATCACTTTGCTGACTTATGTTGACCCTGTGGTCCACTAAGAATCCTAAATACAGGTGTCACCCATCCTGTAGCTGTGCATTTCATTTTTACTGCCAAGTGCAATATTCTGTTTCCCCCTGTTTTGGCCCATCTTTCTAATCTGTTAAGGTCATTTTGAATTCTGATCCTGTTCTCTGAAGTATTGGCTGCCCCTCCTAATTTGGTGTCATCTGAAACTTTGATAAGCAGTCCATCACCCAAGGGGCCATACAGATGGCACCTAAGGGGCAGCTCCATACCGTCCCTGGGAGCACCAGATTGGGGCCATGGAATCCACACACCACAGCCCCGATCCAGCTCTTTGCTGGCAAATGCCACTCCTTTTCAGAGTGGCAAAGAGCTGCCCTTACCAGCACCAGCCTAGCTCTTCTGTGCCTCTTTGGCGCAGCATGTCTACACGCTGCACCAAGGGAGCTCCCTGACACCGTTCGCCATGCAGTGGGGCATGCGGCGTGATGGGGCATCAGGGTGGAGTCGGGGCGGATGGCGTAGGGCAGGGGTAGGCAACCTTTCCCCTTTAAGGGCTGAGGGACTTCAGATCCCAGAAGCCTCAGCCATGTTGGCCAATAGTCCCATGTTGGCCAATAGCTCCTGGGATTCTGGGAGCTGAAGTCCCTCGGCCCTTAAAGGGGAAAGGTTGCCTACCCCTGGCATAGGGTCACCTTGCCCCAACTCCACTCCCTGGCTGGCCCTTGTGGCCAGTCTGTACAGACGCCAAGTCACTGATAAAGGTATTGAGTAGCACTAGGCCCAAGACAGAACCTTGAGGCACTTCACTAGCCATGCCTCTTCAGGATGAGGAGGAGCCATTGCTGAGTACACTTTGGGTTCAGTCGGTCAACCAATTACAAATCCACCTATAATAGCATTGTCTAGCCCACATTGTTTTAGCTTTTTTTCAAGGATATCATGAGGGATCTTGTCAAAGGCCTTACTGAAATCAAGATGCACTACATCTACAGCATTTCCTTCAGCTACTAAGCTTGTGATTCTAAGAGAGAGAGAGAGAGAGGTTAGTCTGTCATGACTTGTTGCATAGGGAACATTCCTCTTCAGATGTTATTGGTCTCCATTTCTCATCAGTAGGGTGAATGGGACAGGGTTTATGGAAGCTGATGTCCAACTATATCTGGAATGTTCCCCACCCCTATTCTAAATAAGCTATTTTAAAGAGATGTTCTCCTGGAGCTACCTCTTATTTTATCAGACTCCTTTTATACACACACACATACATACATCCTGGCTGGATATTTCAAATAATGCTTCAGAATGAGTGAAGAAGATATGGTTTATGCAATAGCATAACCAGCTTTGTAATTGTATGGTGTTTTGAAAGTCTGGATGGAGAAATTTAAATCTTATATTAGAGGAAATGTCAACAGTCCAAAAGTAAGAATTAAAATTACAGAATTATAGACCCATTATGTAAAGGCCTCCCAAGACTGTTTCTTTTTCAGTCTCCCTCTGCATTTATCATCTTATAGAAATGCTAAAAGGGTTACAAGAGGTATGAATAGGAAGGAGCAACAAGCCCCCATTTTCTTCTATCTTGTACCTTTAGAATGATTTACACCAAGCTTAATTACAACAAATTCAGGTCCCCTATTTGACACTTGCATTAACTTGCTTTTCATGCTTGTTAAAAGCCAATGAGGGCAAACAACTGTGAAAGCCTAAAGCTGTGAATCTCTGAGGCATAACTTTTATACTCTGTCTGATATCGACAGGCTTGTTGTGTCGCACCAGATGTATATGCATGAGTTCTCTTAGCATGATGAGTCAGAAGAAATTACAAGAATCAGGATGTCTGATCTTATGAATTATTAACCAAGCTTTTGTTCCAGCATCAGCGGAAATACTTTTGGAACAAAAGGGAATGGTGTTGTAATGGTTGGTAAAAGGTCAACTTTCTGTTGGTGGAAAGGGGCAAAATAATTTTCAGGAGAAGGGCTATTTTACATAACAAGTACTTTTTTTGTTTGTTTTTAAATATATATTTCTCTATTTTTAAAAAAGAAAACTCTGAGGAAGCAAAATGTAACCAACCCAGAGGTGCTTTATGGGGCCAGGCATACCATGGTTAATGCCATTCAGACCCAAGCATTAAGAATATTTTTTGTTATTGTTGTTAACTGCCTTTGTGTCAGTCTCGACCCATAGTGACTCTATGGATGAGACATCTTCATGCCCCTCTGTCCTCTACTGCTGTCCTCTAATGCTCTGCCCAGCTCCTGCAAACTCTTATTCATGGACTCTTTAATAAAATCCATCCATCTAGCATGTGGCCTTCCTCTCTTTCTACTTCCCTCCACCTTTCCTAACATTATTGTCTTTTCCAATGGTTCATGCCTTCTCATGTTGTGTCCAAAGTATGACAGTCTAAGGGACTATGCAGACAAGCAAAAAGGGTGCTTTGAGGGTGACTTGTAGGTGTGGCCTTTAGATGACACACACCTAAAGGTCTCCAGGAAAGCGCCCTCTAGCCATCGTATACCGAGAAAAGCCACTCCAAAAAGGAGCAGCTTTTTTCTGTTCTTTTGGTGAAGATGCACACCTTCGCATGTGTGTATGTATGCAGCGACACTGATGCACCAGAAAACAGCTGTATAAATGCACTGTCTCACATGTGGTGGAAATTGACCAGGTGATCCAGAGCATGCGCCCTACGATGCAAGCTTTAATTTAAAGTGCCCTATGCTTCCAGGTGTGGCTGCACTGGCACAGGTGCGCTTGAATATTAGAAACCTAATCCTAACCCTAATTGTAACCCTATGCATGCACCCTAGCAACTGTCCTCTATTATGACAATAAATGCATTCTGCTGCATGTACGCTTGCTGTCAGCATGCACAACAGTTTGCATGAAGGAGGCTTTTGTGACCTCTTCTGTGCAGGTGTGCATAAGACCTGCACACCACTTCCTGGCATGATTTAGGGGGGGGAGCTCCTGGTGTAACGTTTGTCCATCCTGTTGGCCATGTCCCTTGCATCACCACCAGCTGCATGTATCAAGTCTGTCCACACAAACCTCTCTTGTATGTATCTCTCCTCTCCCCCTTAATCTGTGTGGAACATGTTTTGTGGAGGATGATGGAGTGTCTTTTCAGTTGACAAACCCGTTTCTTCACCCCAAGGGTGTCACAATCAGACAGTGGTACCTGTCTACTGCATCCACTCCTTGGGAGGAAGCAGAAGTCAGCGAATCCTTGCATGATATGTAGTTGTATGACAGGTCCTGTGCAGGTGCACAGGGATGCCGAACATCAGACACCTTTCTACACAGAGTGAGACTGTATACCATCCTATAATAGGTCCTGTGCAGGTGTGCAGGGATATTTTCCTGCACAGATGCACAGGTATGGAGAGATGTTCCTGTGCGTGTGAGCATGTGTTTGAGAACAAAAAAAAATTAAAAAAAAAATTAAAGCAACCACTGCCAGCCCATGCGGTTGCTCCGTCTCCCTTTGCGGCATCCTTGGGGCTGTTTGCTGGGGTGTGGTTGCTGGGGCCTCAATACAGCCTTGGAAAAGCTGCATTGACTCTCCCCAGTGGGGTTGCTCTGTCCTCATTTAGGGCATCCTTGGGGCAGGCGGTGCAGTTGCTGCAGCTTACAGAAAAGGCAGCTTCAGGTCGCCTTTTCCTGCCCATCTGCATAGCCCCTAAGTCTTGTCATCTTGGCTTCTAGGGATATCTCTGGCTTGATCTGTTCTAGGACCCATTTGTTTGTCCTTTTGGCTGTCCATGGGATCTTCAGCCCTCTTCTCTGGCACCACATCTCAAAGGAGTTAATTTTCCTCCTATCTTCTTTCTTGACTGTCCAGCTCTCACATCCATACATGGTAATAGGGAATATGATGGCTTGTATGATTCTGACTTTTGTGCTGAATTGCATGTCTTTGCATTTTTGGATCTTTTCTAGTACTTTCATAGCCATCCTCTCCATTCTTAATCTTTTCCTGATTTCCTGGCTGCAGCCCCTGTTCTGATCAATGTTTGATCCCAGATATGATTACTCTTTTACTATTTCTATTTCCTCATTGTCTAGTTTGAATATGTGTAAATTCTCTGTGGTCATTATTTTTGTTTTCTTTATGTTTAACAGTAAGCCTGCCTTTGCACTTTCTTCTTTGATCTTCCTTAGTAGTTGTTTCAGGTCTGTGAGGTTTTCTGCTAGTATTATGGTGTCATCAGTATATCTCAGATTGTTGATATTTCTTCCTCCTATTTTCACTTCTCCTTGTTCTATGTCCAAGCCTGCTTTCTTTACAATATGTTCTGCATATAAGTTGAATAGGTAGGGTGACAGGATGCAACCTTGTCTGACTCCTTTGCCAATCGGGAACCATTCTGTTTCTCTGTGTTCTGTTCTGACAGTATTCTCTTGTCCTGAGTACAGATTCCTCATTGTATTCTCTTGTCCTGAGGACAGATTCCTCATTAGGATTATCAGATGTGTTGACACTCCCATGTCTTTAAGGGTGTTCCATAGCCTTTCATGATCTATGCAGTCAAAGGCTTTGCTATAGTCTATAAAGCACATGCTGATTTTCTTTTGGAACTCCCTGCAGTGCCCCATTAGCCATTTTATATTTGCAATGTGATCCCTGGTGCCTCTTCCTTTCCTGAACCCTGTTTGGAGCTCTGGGATTTCTCTCTCCATATGTGGTTGGAGTCTATGTTGCAATATAGGGCGCCATCCTGTCCCTGATGCTATTTATCATCTATTTACAACTGCTGAGAAAGATCATTTGGAGGCATGGGGCGCGGTGTCATCAGTATGCTGATGACACCCAGATATATTTCTCCATGACCCGGTCATCAGCTCAGACTTCAGATGGCATCTCTCCTCTCAATGACTGTCTTAAAGAGGTAATGGACTGGATGAGGAAAAACAGATTGTGACTGAATCCAGACAAAACGGAGGTACTAACGGTGACGGGCCCGAAACCAGGTTTGGGAATACAACTTCCAGTCCTGGATGGAGTCACACTATCCTCCAAGGACTGTGCTCGCTGTCTGGGGGTACTCCTACATTCGTCGCGTCACATGACAAATCAGGTGAATGCAACGGTCAGGAGTGCCTGCTATCAGCTTCAGCTGATATGCCAGCTGCACCCTTTCCTGGAAGATAGGGATCTCAAAACTGTGGTACATACTCTGGTAACCTTCTTTCTCGATTTCTGTAATGTGCTTTACATGGGGCTACCCTTGTGCCTAACCCGGAAACGTCAACTAGTTCAAAATATGGCAGCCAGGCTAGTTATGGGAATATCCAGGAGAGAGCACATTACACCTGTGCTAAAATCTCTCTACTGGCTGCCCATTAGTTTCCGGGCACGGTACAAGGTGTTGGTTATGACCTTTAAAGCCCTACATGGCTTGGGTCCAACCTATCTCCGGGACTGCCTCCTTCCATACGATCCTCCCTGTGCACTTCGGTCCTCTGGGAGGAACCTGTTACAGCCTATGAGAACTAGGCTGCTGGTGACTTCCCAGAGGGCCTTCTCTGCCTCTGCCCCCACATTATGGAATGACCTGCCGGACGAGATCTGTCTCATTACCACTCTAGACAGCTTTAAAAAAGCAGTTAAGACAGATCTTTTCCGGCAGGCCTTCCCTGAATAACATCCCAGCCCAGAAGACAGAAGATCTGACCATCGCCCTTCTACCGCCTTGATTAACACCACTCTGTATATTAGTATTGTTAAATTTATTGTATTTTGTATTGAATATTTTAACAATTGTTATTTTAATGTGAAGTCGTAGGCTTTCATGGCTGGCATCCATAGTTTTTTGTGGTTTTTTCGGGCTGTGTGGCCATGTTCTAGAAGAGTTTCTTTCTGACGTTTCACCAGCATCTGTGGCTGCCATCTTCTGAAGATGCCAGCCACAGATGCTGGCGAAACGTCAGAAAGATACTCTTCTAGAACATGGCCACACAGCCTGAAAAACCCACAAAAAACTATAATTGTTATTTTAGCTTGCCTTAGTTTAATTTATTCTTAAGGGGTGGGTGGGTGTGGAAATACAGTACAGGATCTGGATTGATTTTAATTTATCGTGATGTTTTAACATGTACGCTGCCCTGATTGCATGGCAGAGGGGCAGGATATAAATAAAAATTATTATTATTATTATTATTTTGAGCATAATTTTGCTTGCATGGGAGATTAGTGCTATGGTTCTATAGTTGCTTCAGTCTCTTGTGTCTCCTTTTTTTGTGGATGGGGATGTATATTGATGGCTTCCAATCTTTTGGTCATTGTTTTGTTTTCCATATCTGTTCACATATGTTGGTTAGCACTCTGTCAGTGTGGATTGAAACAGTTTTATTGGTATATCATTTGTCCTAGAGTCTTGTTTTTTTTACCATTTCTTTTATTGCAGTTTCCACCTCAGTTTTTAGAATTTGGGGTTCATCTTCATACGGTTCTTTGCCCCAATGAGTCCTTCATTTTGTCATCTCTTTTGTATAGTTTTTTTTTGTGTGTGTGTATTGCATCCAATGTCTTTTTATTCCTTTCTGGTCTTGAATTACGTTATTTTGATTGTTGTCGAGTGTCCTGGTCCTTGGTTTGAACTTTCCCTTGATTTCTTGAATCTTGTGGAATAGGAGTCATATCTGCAGGACATGCTGCTGTAGTTCTCTTTCCATTTAGGTTTAGCCTCTTGTTATAATAGATTACATAGTAAAGCCAGCACACACTAGGTTAATAGATATCACCAAAGATAGGCTTTGGTAGGACCACTACCATGTTCCTATTCAAATAAGGAAGAAGGTCAAGTTGAGAAAGATGTTTTGGATTTCCCCTCCCAGAAGTCCTAGAGAATAATCAAAGACATAAGAAACATTGTGAATAAATAATCAGAAACATTATGAATGCCAAAGTTGAGGACCATTCCTTTAGAGTAGTGATGGCTGCCATTTGATGTTGGATGATGATGGCCAGAAACCTATTGTCAATATTTATTTATTTATGTATTTGCCTACCTTTCTCCTGATATGGGACCCAAGGAGAATAGAACAGACTTATTTAATGAGTGTGATTAGTCTAGCACCACTCAAAATTGATTCAGTTAGGTCTATTTTATTTGGAACTAATAGATATGATTTAGACCTATAAATCCCAGAAGGACCCAATGAATTTCTAGTCCAACATACCCAGAACCCCAACTTAGGAAAAGGAGCTCCAGAATGAGCTAGTTATTTCTTAGATCAATGGAGGCTAAGAGCTATGCTATGAAGGATGCTTAAGCAAATTCTTTAGCAAATTCCTGTATGAAATTGCCAGATGTACACCACACTGACAACTGTATGGATGACCATTGATTCATCAACTGGATGTTGCTCATTTTTGGCAGATGCAACATATCAAAATGTGCAGCTCAGTGCATAAACAGGAAAAAAAATCCAGAGCTTGGAAAAGTTACTTTATGGTGCTACAACTCTTAGAATCTCTCTGCCCTCAACAAGGGCACATATTTTGAAAAAGTTCCTTATTGCTGATTCATAAAGAAACAAGTGGGAATAAACAATGGGCTAAAACCATGCTAAAATTACAAGACAGGCTATAAACCAGTGATGGCAAACCTTTTAGGCAATGAGTGCCCAAACTAAACAGCTTTCCAGCACCAGGTGTTACCCCATGCTAGAGGCAGGACTTCCAGGGGGGAATGGGACTTCTGGGGCAGGACTTCACCCCCCCCACCCTCCCGGGCCTTCAGCTGCCTCTCCAGGTATGTGCCTGTTCTTCCTCCTCTCCCAGCCCCCTCCCTGGCCTTCAGCTGCCTCTCTGGACAGCCAGGAGGAGGAGGAGGAACAGGCATGCATCTTTTTCTCCTCTTCTCCACTCTACATGCCAGGGAAAATGTTTCTGCATGCCATCTCTGGCACATGTGCCATAGGTTTTCCAACACAACTATAGACCATCCCTCCAAATAATACTCCAGGCAGACTGTCCTAAGAACTGGTGTGGCTGTTAGCTGAGCTATGAAAAGCTCAAGTTTGAGTTGTTCTGGTGTTTTATTTATTTATTAAAAGGCACTACATCTAAAGAACTGTGTCTACTTCGTTTCCACTTATGGTTGCTGTCTTCTGGAGCACTCATGCTCTCAAGTAGACAAAGCCAATGCTGGCTATTGGGGGCTGGATGATGCTTATTCGTACTCTTGGTTAATGGAACTGTAAAATTTGATTAAAGAAGCAAATGTTATTTAAAACAAATATTATTGCATAGAAACAAAGGCACAACATTTGTTGTGTTCCTTCCAAAAGTGCAGTTCTTTTAATACAGCTTGCCACTTTTGTCACCCAGCAAATTATTCTGTGCTTCTTGTATGGAAGAGAATACGGCTTTTGCACTGAGCTTCACTTTAGAAAAATCAGATACAAAAATCTATGGTGGGTAATTCTAATAGAGAGATAATATAGTTATACCTCAGTTAACAAACTAGATGCATTTTGGGCATTACTTCTTTAATAAAATATTTGGTAACAGTAGAAGAAATAATATGGAAAGGCATAGGCTTCTAGAATCCTAAAAAGAAAAGCATTTCAACATGTGTCAGCAATTTTTTAAATTCAAAACTAACAACTTGCACATTTGAAATGAAAGAACTATGTGAGGTAAGGCTTTCATAAACAAAGTTCACTCAAAAGCTTCTTCAGAAACATCTCCAGGAATTATTTTTTCTTCCACTTTGTTGTTGGTTCTGACTCATGGCAACCCTGTGGATGAGACATCTCCAAGAATCCCTATCTTCTGTGAACAGATGATATCCCAATTGAACTTCTACAGTGCCTACAGGTAGATGCAACTTTAGAGCTAAGTGAAATATGCCAACAAATATGGAAAACAAAGAGCTGGCCAACAGACTTGAAACACTTGATATACATACCAATCCACAAGAAAGGAGATACGAAAGACTGCAGCAACTATAGGACAATAACACTAATCTCACATGCAAGTGAAATAATGCTCAAAATTCTGCAGCAAAGTCTCCAACCATACATGGAGAGAGAAATTCTAGAGGTGCAAGCAAGATTCAGAAAAGGAAGGGGCACTAGGGACCACATTGCAAACAGATGATGGCTAATGGAGCACACCAAAGAATTCCAAAAAAGAATTAGCATGTGTTTCATAGATTACAGCAAAGCATTTGATTGTAGAGATCATGAAAAATTATGGAATGTACTCAAAGACATGGGAGTGCCACTATATCTGATAAGGAATCTGTACCAAGGACAAGAGGCCACCGTCAGAACATAATTCAGGGAAACAGAGTGGTTCCCAATAGGCAAAGCGGTCAAGCAAGGCTGCATCCTATCACCCTACTTGTTTAATTTATATGCTGAAAACATCATAAGAAAAGCAGAATTAGAATTAGAAAAAGGGGAGTTAAGATAGGAGGAAGCAACATTAACAATCTAAGATATGTGGATGACACTATAATACTAGTAGAAGATGTTTAGGAATTGGAACAGTTGATAGAAAGGTCAAAGATAAAAGTGCAAATGCAGGTCTGATGCTGAACATAAAGAAAACAAAAATAATGACCTCAGAAGAAACACACAAATTCAATCTAGACAACGAGGAAATTGAAATAGTTAATTCCTATATCTAGGATCATTGATCAGAATGGAGACTGCAATCAAGAAATAAGAAGACGACTAGGAATGGGAAGGGCAGCTATGAAAGAACTGGAAAAGATACTGAAGAGCAAAGACAGACAAACTGAGCACTAAAGTCAGAATCATTCAGGCCATTTTATTCCCAATTACCATATACGGATGCGAGAGCTGGACAGTGAAGAAATCAGGCAGAAAGAAAATGAACTCATTTGAAATATGGTGCTGGAGAAGAGTACTTAGGATACCATGGACAGCCAAGAAAACAAACAAATGGGTTCTTGAACAGATCAGACCAGTGCTCTCCCGGTGATTTATTTTTCCCCATTTCCTTTATTGCAGATTCCACTTCACTTCTTAGAATTTGGGGTTCATCATCATATGGCTCCTTATTTCAAATATCATTCATTTCCTCATCTCTTTTGTATAACTTTTCTGTGTATTGCCTCCAGCATCTTTTTATTTCTTCTTGTTCCTGTAGTATGTTCTTTTTTTCTCCATAGAGCATCCCTGCCCTTGGTCTGAACTTGGCTTTAATTTCTTGGATTTTTTTTGTTATAGGTCTCTCATTCTTCCCTTTTTGTTGTTGTCTTCTATTTCTCTGCATTGGTCATTGTAGTATTTCTTATCCCTGCTTGTCAGACATTGGACAGTTGTGTTCATACTTCTGGCTTTGTTCCTATCTCCCTTTGCTTTTGCTTTTCTTTTTTCTTTTATTGCATGAAATGTTTCATCTGTTATCCATTAGTTCTTATCTTTCTTTTTGGCCACTGTTAGGGGCTACCAATCCTCCCTTTTGCCACCCCCGAAAGAGTGGCAAAATGCCGCTCCTTTCAGGGGTGGGAAAAGGCCATCCTAAGAGCCGGCGTTTGGCTCTTCTTCGCCCTTCCCGGTGCAGTGCATCAAAACATTGCGCTGGAAGGACGTCCTGATGCTGTGCACTGTGTGTAATGCCACACGGTGTCAGGACAGCATCGGCATGGGGTTGGAGTGGCTGGCGTGTGGCTGCCCCACCCCATCTCTGCCTCCAGGCTGGCCTTTTGGGCCGGTCTGCAGAGGCCCTTAGTGTTTTCTTGCATTTGTCCTTAATTATGTCTTTGACTTCTGTTCACAGTTCTTCAGATTCCCGGTCAATTATATTCAATAGTTCGAATCCATTTCTTACATTGTCCTTGAATTCATCTGAAATGTTATTCTGGTCATATTTTTGTATAATGATAGTTTTTGCTTTCTCCTTCAGTTTAACTCTGATTTTTGTTATGAGCAGTTTGTGGTCTCTGCCACAATCAGCTCCTGGTCTGGCTTTAGCCACAAGGATACAGTTTCTCCATCTTCTACTTCCAATTATGTAGTCTATCTGTTTTTTGTGTTTACCATCTGGTGATGTCCAGGTGTATAGTCTCCTATTTGGTTGTATTTGCAATGAGTAGATTATTGGCCTCACAGAATTCTGTTAGATGTTCTCCTGCTTTATTTCTTGTTCCTAATCCAAATCTTCCCACTGTTTTTGATTCTTCTTTAGCATTCAAGTTTCCAATGGTTAGTTTGAAATCTTGTGATAGTATGTTGCCAATTTCCTCCTGGACTGCATCACAGAATCTCTCAATTTCCTCTTCATCTTCATCTGTGGCTGGTGCATATACCTGGATTATTGTGATGTTTATAGGTTTACCCTGAAGCCTTATTGAAAGTATATGGTCTGACTTTGAGTTGTATCCTTTGAGTGCTGTACCTATATTTTTCCTTAGTATGAGAGCAACCCCATTTCTTCCTGTTTTTTTCATTTCCTGAATAGATTACTGTATAGTTGTCTGAGTTAAAGTGACCCATTCCTGTCCATTTAAACTCTCTCACTCCTAGTATTGCTATATTCATGCGTTCCACTTCCTTCTTTACTATGGGGGGATGCAGACCAGCACTTTAGGCTGGCCTGGAGGTGGAGTTGGGGCTTATCTTTCACAAAATGCTTATGCTTATCAATGGGCCTTTACAGACTGCCAAAAATAGTGCAAATTGAGTTCACTTTAAGGGTTAGGGTTAGGGAATCATGGAAACTGTATTTTATTGTGGCACCAGAGCTCTCTGACAGAGAAGGCTCAATGTCTCAGAAAAAAACACCAATTCCCATGATTCCCTAGCACTAACCCTAACCCTTAAAGTGGACTCAATTTGCATTATTTCTGGCAGTCTGCAAAGGCCCTAAGTGGTTTTTGGAGTTTTTAAAAAATGGTCAACATGGCTATCCCTGCAATTTTTTTCTTGAATACTTATCTACAGTTTCCATGTTGAAACTAATTTTAACTAAAGACTTTAATGTCTTAAATCATCTAGCCAAAAATACTTTTGGGTCTCCCATGCTCCCTATCCTTTAATTTTTTTTTAACCATCTTGCTTGATGAAGAGTAAGGGAGAACTCCAAAGTTTACACATTAGTTGTACTAATCTTACTTAAAACTACTCCCCACTTTTGGATACTGGATGTAAACAATTCATATAGCACTACAAGTTAGGGCCATAGCTACTGCCACACAGTCTTTTTTAGATCCCATTCTTGTTTAAACACCATTTTTAAATAACAGCACTGCTTTGAAAAATGTTATTGTTAGGCATGCAATAACCAAGCAGGATAAATACCAAGTAGAGCAAGAGAACATCTGGCATCATGTATTTCAAAGTATTTAACTAGTTGGGTTTGTGAATTCATTGCACCATACCCTGCTGTCTTGTTATGTATTCCTAAAATATTGTGCTCAATTAATATCCTAAATGGATCAGAATGTAAACAGAATGCACTTCTAAACTACTGTGAGCCTTTAAAGAGATTTGAAAAGTTTTAATGGAACTGTACAGCTGAAGTAGATCAAAGTTCAGGAGCTACAGAACCCATTTACAGCAGCGGGATGTGCCACATGTGTGCAGAATAAGGATTATCCTTTGCATAAAGAATCCCATTACACCAGAAATGGGTAAAACATGGCATGTGGGATGCCTGCAGTCCCCACAAATAATCTTTGTGTCTAGGGCCAGATTATCAATGGGTCAGTTGTTACAGTGCTCCAGGTTCTTCTCTGGCTAAGGCCCAGTGCTGAAAGGCAAAAAGGTATTACGTGCTTCCCCTGCTTCTCCAGTCTCATCCCAAGTTTCCTGTATTGTTGTTTTCATTTCCACACCGCTCTTGCTAAAATGTCTCAACCAGATGGTACAAAGGGACCCCAGTCACCTTAATTTGACCTTGTTTGGGGCTTATCCAACAGCTACATACCATACAACTGTTCCAATTTGGCAGGGATGGTCTTAATTAATCCTCTATCTTCCTACTTTAGCTGCTTTTAAAATGTCCCAGTTTCTCTCCTCTGCCTCCTGCTTTCTCTTTTCTTTCTCTGATTACTTCAATTTTTGCAAGCTGAGTTCAAAGTGCAAAGGTAGTTTGCACTCAATTAACTCAGCAGAGGGAAGAGGAGGGGTGGGAATGAAATCCTGCCCTTCCTAGTAGGCTCATGCAAAAGCAAACTGCTGGAGCCTCTCTTAGCTTGTGTGTTCTTCCTCATTAGCAACTTTGGCCATATTAACCACACTGTGATGTTGCTCTGCCACATGTGTTCTGATTTTCATATCTGAAATGTGAGAAGGCATGCAATTTCCCTGAAACTTTTAAAGTAAGAAATGTATTCTTTTTTTGGTCAGACTAGAGGACAACACTGCCCCCACCCCCCACAACCTCAAATTAAAGTAAATAAATCCAGGAACAAACTTCTGCATTCTCTTTTCTTATCATGCTTAGTTAATTGAGTGAAAACTAGGTTAGTACTATAAATTTTGTTTGATCCTCTTCAGACCTGGTACAGTCCATATTGGGGGCTAGGAGTGACAAATTAGCTCCTAGACAGTTTGAAGCTGTCCCCACCTGCATTGCAAAGTGGGCTGTGGATGAGCTTCTCTTTGTAGGAGGCTATATATGCACGCACACGACAGCCCTGCCTTGTATTGTATTCAGCCAATTGTCTTCTGATTCTGACTGTCAGACTATTCAGTCAGCATCTATGTAGTTGTGCATTGTTTCACTTGATCCAACTATTGGTACAAAGAGGTTCCAAGTGTACAGCCTTTTCCCAGTTTGGGTTCCATTCTGATAAAAAGTTATCAGAAGGCTAATTTGTAGTGTTGCAAAAATTGGGAGGGGGTCGCAGAGTTAGTCTGTTGTAACCAAAAAACCCAAACCCAAAATGGTATTGTAATACCTTAAAATGTTTTTTAAAATGGCCTAGACCCACAAACAGTTCCACTTCATTGGTAGAGTTGCCCAGTTTCAGGTTGTTAGCTGAAACTACTAGTAATTGTTGTATTTCCAGGCTGGAAGATGACTCTCAAGTTGAATGGTGAAGGTTTGGGCTTTGTGTGTGAGTGGACTTGATATCTTGGGCATCCATTTCTACTCATTTTCAGCTGATGCCAAGCTCATTGGCTTGTCTTGAAATTGTTCTGTGAATACTTGGCAAACAGGGATGCCAGGAGTGAGGGTAGTGGTCTGGAAAAAGAACCGGTGGGTGCAGTCACCGGGGCCTACTGTGCCATTTGGAGCAAGGCAGGAAGCGGAGTGCCAGTACTGGAGCTGATAAGGTTTTTGTTGCAGAGACCCTGTGACAGCAGTGCAAATTTTGTTGGGGAAGAAAACAATGTTAGAGCTGGTAGTGAGTCTTCTATAAGCACCAAAGCAGTATAGAACCTAGAAAAACTTCCCACATGAATTGTGTGGTTTCAGCAAAGCAGCTTAACACTCTAAAAGTCAGATTGTGGTTGGTACATTGTTACTGACACATCCATGTATAAGTTACACTGTGCATGTGGGGTGAATTGATCACCATAATGCAATGGATATATTCTGCTCAGAGTGGTGCAAGCGGATTATGCATACAACAATTTCACGTTACAGATTGGGCATTGCACATCATTCATTGTGCATTGCACATTGCCCAATGGCATCCAGTCACTGACATATGTTGGAAAATATTGTTGTTCTGCATGGAGACTGCAAAGTTCTGGAGTAGCAGATCTCTACATGTAGATATTTATAGTACACTGAGAAGATAGTGGGTTCCAGCTGGTGTCTACTCTCCCAGGTAACACTCCCAGGATGACCAGACATCCTCCTTTTCAACGACATGTCCTACATGTCAACCTTCTTACCAGGAAGAATTTTAGCATGGCCAGTTGAGAACTCTGAAAGTAGTAGAACCAAAAAAGTAACTTATCTCCACACTTTACAGGTCAGTATGATAAAATCTGAGTGGTTGTGGCCAGGGCTGATGCACAATGTATAGGGTTACCCAAGTGAAAACTGGAGAGGGCTCTTTTACCTTAAATGGTTGTGTCGAAGAGGGGTTTTCAGCAGGTACTGCTTCTTACTGGGGTGCATGACAAGCAACACCTCCTGAAATTCCCTTTTCTGCACAACCATTATGGGTGCAAGAGCCCCTTCAGTTTTCACTTGGGCAACCCTAACACTAGGAAGTAGAAGTAGAAGTTAGAGTTGCCAGACTGAAAAGCAGAGAGGGTTCCTGTACATATAATTGTTGTGTAGAAGAGGGAATTTCAGCAGTTATTGCTTGTCACACAGCCAGGTAACAAGAAACGCTGAAATTTCCAGTTTTATGTAACCACTATAGTTACAGAAGCCTTCTCTGATTTTCACTCTAGCAACCATATAGACAATGTGCACAACCATATGCGCAGAGCCTTACATTACTCATATGCTTACCCACCCTTTTAAAACTGAATAGCTGAATATAATTTGATCCCTACTGTCACCTCTGGATACTTTAGATCAAGGTTTGAACTTATAATACTGTAAGTCATGTCAAGAGACAAATTTGTTGAATGTGGGCAAGCTATAAAATATGAATGGAACTGCCGAGGATTTTCATCAGTCATCAGAATCAAGGCCTACATTTTCCCATTGTGTATGTGTCAACATGAGTGTAATTCACTTTTAGAGAATATCAGATTAGCTAATATTACATTTCTGTGGTTAAGAGGATGTTCTGTTGCTAAACCTGCTCTGGGATGGATTAATGTTGAGAAGTCAAGTTTTCAATCTGTGGTTTCTAGGCCATGTGAGGTTAAACTTATTTAGTTCATTTCATCCGAGGAGAGAAGTGCAAACCAAAGAAAACTTCACCTTTTAAAAATTTAGAGAAGAGGTTTATCACATGAAAGAAGTCAGAGAAGCCATTGGTGCTCTCAGCTGGGTATGTTTTGGGGTAAAAACTGGTTTATTCTGTGGTCTCCTGAATATATGAAAACTGATGCCACAGATGAATCTGAGGTAGGAACTGGTAACTTTTATTAAACATTGATGTTAACAAAAATTGTGTGGTTACTTTTTTCTTACTCACAATTCCAAGAATGCCTTCCCACTTATGTGGGCAGCTTTGTATATGTTGCATAGACATCCATTTCAAATCTAGTTACTGAAAGTTTTGGTCTTCATTCTTCAAAAGGGGAGGATATTATTTTCTATAGACAACTGCCTAGTTACCTTTTCTTATCCTGGTCTTAGAATACAGAATGGATTATACAATTGCTGAATTATTTAATTTCATTTATTTAGCTGGAAAATTATAGGAAAATTATGAAGAGATATAATTATGTTATATAACTAAATTAATGCAATTAAATTATTGCCTTTGCTAACTTTTTCAAAAAGTAAAATAAGTGAGTAATCTTTTGTCCATAGGATGAATTTAGAAAAGATTGACCCTGTATTTCATTATTTCCCTAGATTGACTCCTCCCTCCCATTGTGTTTTGGTGTCAGTTGTGGTCTGGCAACCTTTGAGAGGAGATATACAAGTAGAATCCCAGGGGATTCTACAGGCATCACTGTGCTGCAGCCTTTAATGGGATGGGTGCAGGGAACGAGGAGAACCACATTAATTTTTTTTTCAAGGCAGCACACTTGTCTTGATGTTTTATCTTCAGATTTTTATTTTCATCTGGAGGTTTTATTCATAGGACAAGTGAGGAAGGGCCAGTAAGGTGCATCAGTTGATCAGGACAAGCTACCAAAAGCAGAGTTTGCAACAACAACAACAACAAACAAACAAACAAACAAATTTTGATTCTTTGACTGGATTACAACACTCAAGTGTTGTTAAAATCAGTGCTTATAAAAATATTTTAAAAGAGATCTGGGAAAATGTTGAATTTTTATGGTCAAAACAGAGCTAGGAAAACTTTCTTGGGCTCACAAAGGGGTTAAAAACAGCTGGAAAAAAGTTTGGATCCCCTCCCCCCTGTTTGAGGGAAGAACTTGTACAACTTAATTTTTAACTAGGGAAATACATACATTACCATTTTTCCTGCTATAGCACTGGAAACTTCTGTTATGTGTGGCTTTACTCTCACAATTTCTTTCCCTGGTTTAAAAATAGTTGAGAAGTAATACAAAGAGTTTCTCAAATATGAGGCAGCAAGTGATGTTAGTTTTCCAGAAGGAAGTTTCCCCTCTTCATATGTACTGTGAGATAAGAAGATAAAGAGGAACTTGCTGCAGCCCATGAAGACCAGGTTCTTGCAGACCTCCCAGAGGGCTTTTTCCGCGACTGCTCCCAAACTGTGGAATGGCCTGCTGGACGAGATCTGTCTTATAACTACTCTTGCTGCCTTTAAAAAGGCAGTAAAGACAGATCTCTTCCGACAGGCCTTCCAGGAGTAATCTCCTGGCTCTTCTCCTAGATGGTCTGGCTCATTAACCCGCTCTCTTACCCCTAGCTGCTACTGTTTGTTGTTTTGTTTTATGATTTTATTGTTTGTTGTTGTTTTAATACCATTCTAGTTTAATCTATTTTTAAGGGGTGGGAAGGTTAGGGGGGTATTTGGTGATGTGTTTGATGTTGTATTGTTTTAATTTGTTGTACGCCGCCCCGATTGCTTTGCAGAGGGGCGGGTTAGAAATAAAACTTCTTCTTCTTCTTCTTCTTCTTCTTATTATTATTATTATTATTATTATTGTGTTTCATGTTGAAACAGCTGTGTGAAGACTGAATGATTTTAGTGGAAATTCAGTTGGTCTGATCAGCTTTGAAAATTGTTGTGTTATTGTTGTTATTGTTGTGTGCCTTCAAATCATTTCCAGCTTAGAGTGACTCTAGGAAGATCCCATGGCAAGATTTGCCAAGAGTTTGCTTGAGGCTGAGTATGACTTGCTGAAGTACTTCAAGTAAAATTATTTCAGAATTAAGGATCAATTGAATAGTTTTTTAGTTTAGTGATGTACACAACATTGGTTTTGAAGATGCTGAGTAATGCTGCAAGCCTAATTCAAATATATGTCAGCTGTAAAGGATTAGATACACAGTTCTTCTCTTGGCAGAAATGTTATTCTGCTTAGTCCCAGAAAGTTAGTTTGGGATGAGAGCAATCATCCCAACTTCCCAACTTTACTTTTCAACTTCCCAAGCAGGATTCTAATTGGATCCAGATGAGCTGGTACTTTGGTCAACTTTGCCAATTAGAATTGTGCTCTTAAAATCCAAAATTAGGGCTAGTCCAAAATCCTCCTTCCAAATTTGCAGGTTTCAGTACTAGGATGGTGGTGCAAATTCTGGGGAAGGCCTAACCAGAGTTTCCTCACTCTGATTGGCTGTCAGGTGCTATCTTTGGTCCAAAACATGCAGCCAAAATAATCCAGTTTGAGACCATTTTAACTGCCTGGCTTAGTGCTAGGGAATCCTGAGAATTGTAGTCTATTGTAGCAACAGAGTTCTCTGACAGAGAAGGCTAAATGTCTCACAAAATTACAGTTCCCAGAATCCCCTAGCATTGAGCCAGGACAGTTAACTTAGGGGCTGTACAGACCGACATAAAAAGCTGGCCTGTGGGCAGAGTGAGGGTGTGGCAATTGCATGCTGGCTGCCCTGACTCTGCCCCCCCAGGCCGGCGTCATGCCACCCAAGCAACTGCACGGCAGGCGGCAAAAGGACGTGTCTTCGGCGCAGCGTTCAGATGTGCTTCACGGAAGAGTCGTCAAAGAGCCACTGCAGCTAGGGCGCCCTTTCCATGGTGCAAATAGAACCTGCTTTTGCAGCTTTTTTTTTTTTTTGCACTGCAGAAAGTCAGATTGGGGCCATGGCATGCAGTTGCCACAGCCCCAATCCAGCAAGGAAAGGGGAAGCTTGCCACCATCCCTTTGGGGCAGTCTGTGCAGCCTCATAGTCTCAAACTAGATTGTTTTTGCAATGTGTTTTGGACCTTTGTTTTCCAAATGCCCCATTTTTAGCTGAACTTGAGGGCAAAATGAAAGACCTTACAAGCCTAAAAATATGTTGAAAGAAACATTATTATAACTTGCTTTTTTCTAGAAATTGGCCTGAAAACAAAAATAAAAGGTTAAAGAAAATCGACTCATTTGAAACGTGATGCTGGGGAAGAATTCTACAGATACCATGGACTGCTGAAAAGGCAAATAAATGGGTCCTAAAACAAATCAAACCTGAATTCTCCCTAGAAGCCAAGAGACAAAACTGAGATTCTTGTCCTTTGGTCATATCATGAGACATCATGACTCACTAGAAAAGACAATAATGCTTGGCAATGCAGAAGGCATTAGGAAAAGAGGAAGACTACAACATCTCAGCTGGATAGACTCAGAGCTTGTCTGGACTTGGGATATACCCCCCAGGGGTAGGCAACCTTTCCCCTTTAAGGGCCGAGGGACTTCACCTCCCAGAATCCCAGGAGCTATTGGCCAACATGAGACTATTGGCCAGCATGGCTGAGGCTTCTGGGAGCTGAAGTCCCTCGGCCCTTAAATGGGAAAGGTTGCCTACCCATGCCCCAGACTCACCCTGGTCCTGAAGCAATCTGTTCTGACATAAGGATAAATCCACAGTAAAACCACTAACCTGTCTTAAGAAAACCCACAGTTTATTGTGGAGTTTCCAGGAAACCCTGGAGTGCCTCTGGCTCCCTTGGTTGTCTGGACAGCTGGATCTGGTCCAGTTCAGCCTTATCCAATTGTCCAGACAGTAAATGTGGCACCATCTTCCTTAATCTGCACTGAGCACTTTACCAGCCCCCTGAGATAGCCTGGCTGGGATCAAAACAGGGCATCTGTGTGATCAACAAGGAGGGAGTAGACAACCCCCTCTTTGTTGATCACATGGTGGAGTACCACATTCTGACCTCAGCAAAAGTGACAGTGACCACCAGGCCTTTGCAGGGATCTGATTGACTGGTCATATGGTGGCAGTGGCAGCACGGGGAGGGGCGGGGGCGCAGGCGACCATGGCCAATGTGGCCTATCTAGGCATGTTTGCCCTGCATCATGTCAATCCAGGGCAGCTCTGTAGCATAATACTCCAGATTAAGGGGTCCAGTGTAGACGTGCCCTCAGTTAAGGAAGCCATGGTTCTGAGTCAGCAAGACCTGAGAGAGCTATTGATGACAGGGGGACTTGGAGGTCTCTCATCCATAGGGCCTCATTCATAGGGATATGAGTCAAAGTCACTTTAACAACAGTTAACAACAACAAATGTGAAAATATACAAAAGTTTGATATATCCCTGTCCAACCAATACTCTTCAGCACAAGTCCGTTCTTCTTTTCTCAGAAGTAAATCTAACTGAATAAGTCTGGCTCACTCTTTAAATCTCAAATTTTAATCTTGTGGACTCAGTCCCATTGAATTCATTGGGATTTATTCTGAGTAAAGATGGATAAGAATTTGTTGTGAACTGTAGTGATAATAGTGAACCCAACTATACTGAAATACAGAAAAGCAGGAAAAACAACATAAAAATGCATTTGTCTACGAGGAATGAGTACCAACCAGCAGATTTGTTTTAGATTCCAATTCAGCGTTTTGGAAAATGACCAACATCTTCTTAGATTTACTTAGAAGGACATTGCTTCAGGATTTGAAAATCTATGGTTTATGCCTCCTATTGACATCTATCAGAAATGCAAATTACTATAACTTTAATTTTGGCAGCCACAGTAGCCCCCCAGAAATGGATGGCATCTGCTAAATTGAAGACAAATAAGTGCAGGGAAATTTGTGTTATGTGCTATTCAATTTTGCTTTCAGTTTTTAAAACAAGTTCTTTGCCATCACTTCTGCCAAAAAAAAAAAAAGCAAGCAGGCAGGCAAACAAACAAAACAAAAACAAAAACAAACCCACTTTCAGGGAAAATGAGCAACACTACCTATGTTCCCAAACCTAACCCTCATATCTTAAGGATGAAAAGGAATCAGGGAGGCTGCACTTTGAGTACTTTTATGGTTTACTTTACAGCTGGATAACTGTAAAGTTGGAGTGTTTGACTGCTAGAAGACTCCTTTATGGAGCACTAATTATGGTAGCATAATTTGAATTATTGTGTGTTCTGCAATAAGGGGCATGAAAGCATACTTGGATTAATCCACAAAACCTTATTTTAACTGTTTTACCCATTCTAAACAGAAGGACATAATTTGAATATCTGAGCCAGGAAGGTATACTTTGGTCTAATCTGGAGGCAGAAATAATGCAGTTTGACACTGCTTTAACTGCCATGGCTCCAGCCCATGAAATTCTTGGATTTGTAGTTTTGTGGGATATTTAGCCTTCTCTGTCAAACAGCTCTGGTGCCACAACAAATGACAAATCCCAGGTTTCTATGGCCATGACAGTTAAAGCAGTGTCAAATGGCATTATTTCTATAGTACAGATTAGACCCTAGAGAGTTTGAGTCACAACACTGTAAAGATAAACACTGAAATCTGAAACACTTGTTCCTAAACTTGGCAACTGAGGAGAAGAAGGAAGTATTTAAGTAATTCATATCTGTCTCCCAAAGCACCGTAATTGTAAAATGGGCCCTAGGATTAGAAGGAGGTTTGACAATGGACCACATTCTTTTTTCTTTTTTCAGTTTCGGCCAGGACAGGGAAGGAGGAGGAGGAGGCTCTCCAGGCCAGTTTCTAAAAGAGAAGAGAAAGAGAAAGAGGTTTCTGCCAGGAAAGAAAGCTTTCCAGGCCAATTCCTGCTAGGAGAGAGGAAGAAAACAGTTTCCAGGCAGCCATCTTGAGAGGGTAAGTTTTTAAGTTCTTTTTAAAAACTCCTGGGGGAAGTGTGACTGTGACTCAGCGGGTGGGGCTTTGTTAAGAGCATTTGCAAATCAATAGGGGGTGGGCTAGGCAGTTAGCTCTTTACAACTGCTCCCAGAGGTCAGTTTCAGGTCAGTTTCGGCCAGGACAGGGAAGGAGGAGGAGGAGGCTCTCCAGGCCAGTTTCTAAAAGAGAAGAGAAAGAGAAAGAGGTTTCTGCCAGGAAAGAAAGCTTTCCAGGCCAATTCCTGCTAGGAGAGAGGAAGAAAACAGTTTCCAGGCAGCCATCTTGAGAGGGTAAGTTTTTAAGTTCTTTTTAAAAACTCCTGGGGGAAGTGTGACTGTGACTCAGCGGGTGGGGCTTTGTTAAGAGCATTTGCAAATCAATAGGGGGTGGGCTAGGCAGTTAGCTCTTTACAACTGCTCCCAGAGGTCAGTTTCAGGTCAGTTTCGGCCAGGACAGGGAAGGAGGAGGAGGAGGCTCTCCAGGCCAGTTTCTAAAAGAGAAGAGAAAGAGAAAGAGGTTTCTGCCAGGAAAGAAAGCTTTCCAGGCCAATTCCTGCTAGGAGAGAGGAAGAAAACGGCGCGCGAATTTTATAACCACTACCAATTGTAGAAAACTTTTGGTCATCTGCAGACTTTAACATTGGTTTTAGCAAGAGATTTTCTTTGAGGAGGAAAGCCATAGTCCTTTTTAATACTTAGTATGGATACTGAAGGAACTGCTGCCGTCACCTGCAATACCTGTGGTATGTTTGTCTTCCTACCTACAGAGGTCGGGAACTACACATGCTCCAAGTGCAAGTTGGTAGCTCTCTTGGAGGAGAAAGTACAGCAGCTGGAGGCGCGGGTAGCTACACTTCAGAATATTAGGGAGCAAGAGGCTTTCCTAGACAGAACGGAACGAACGGTCTTGGACAGGGACCACACAGTGGAAGTTGCTGGGGAAGAGAACGTCACACCACATACACAGGAGGTAGACAGCTGGAGGAATGTCACACGTAGAAGTAGGGAGACCAGAGATCGTTCTGGGAGATTGCAGCTACAGAATCGTTTTCAAGCTCTTTCCCTTACCAAGGAGGATGAGGAAGAGCAGCATGAACAGACTTCAGGGAAAGAGCTGGGAGTACCACCACAGGGAACAGTCGCTGCTAAGCCTCGTAGGAGACGTGTGGTCGTGGTGGGGGACTCCTTGCTGAGAGGGACAGAAGCAGTGATTTGTGGGCCTGACAAGATGTCTCGGGAGGTGTGTTGTCTCCCTGGGGCAAAGATCCGAGATGTGACAGAGAGGCTGAGAAGACTGGTCAGGCCTACCGACCAATACCCCTTCCTTTTGGTTCACGTGGGAACGAACGACACAGCAAGACACAGCCTTCAAAACATCAAAAGGGATTACGAGGCTCTAGGAAAGAAGCTGAAAGAAATGGAGGCACAGATTGTCATCTCGTCTCTACTGCCAGTTGAAGGGCACGGTCCAGGAAGAGAGAGGAAGATAGCAGATGTCAACAATTGGCTCCGCAGATGGTGTCGTCGAGTACGATTTGGATTCTTGGATCATGGGCTGCGGTTCCATGAGGGTGGACTCCTGGCAAGGGATGGGCTGCATCTCACACCAGTTGGAAGAAACGTTTTTGCCAACAGTCTGAAGAATTTGATCAGGAGGGCTTTAAACTGAGTTATGTGGGGAAGGGAGACAGCACCCCGGAAGACAAAAGGACTGGAAAAAATAGTCAAACTGTCATAGAGGAAACAAAGCAAACAGTAGAGGGACCCAACAGTGGGAGGCAAAAAAACGTGCTAAGGCAGCAAGTAAAGGAGACATATGGTCTTAGATGTCTCTACACTAATGCACAGAGCATGGGAAATAAGCAAGATGAACTTGAACTCCTAGCGCAACAAAGCAAATATGATATAATAGGCATCACTGAAACCTGGTGGGATGAGTCTCATGATTGGAATGTAAAAATACAGGGGTATAACCTCTTCAAGAGAAACAGGCCAAACAGGAGAGGAGGAGGAATAGCATTATATGTCAGGGATATTTACACCAGTGAAGAAATCCAGGACAACAATCCTGGAAGCCAGGTGGAGAGCATTTGGATAAAAATTAAAGGGGAAAGAAACAACAGGGATGTTATTGTGGGAGTCTACTACAGACCCCCGACTCAGGCAGAAGAACTGGATGATGCCTTTCTAGAACAGATGACCACACACTCAGAAAGGAGAAATATAGTAGTGATGGGTGACTTCAACTATCCGGATATTTGCTGGAAGTCAAACTCGGCAAAATCCTTGAGGTCTAGCAAATTCCTCACTTGCCTCGAAGACAATTTCATTGTTCAAAAGGTGGAAGAGGCAACGAGGGAGTCAGCTATTTTGGATCTGATCCTAACTAACAGGGAAGACCTAGTTAATGGGGTGCAAGTGGTTGGATCCTTAGGCGGGAGTGATCATGTCCTCCTGGAGTTTATTATACAGTGGAAAGGAGAAGCCAGGCATAGTCAGACACGCATTCTAGACTTTAGGAAAGCTGATTTTACTAAACTTAGAGAAATACTGAGGGTGATCCCATGGACAGGAATACTAAAAGAGAAGGGAGTTCAAGACGGATGGGAGTTTCTCAAAAGGGAGATACTGAAGGCACAATTTCAAACCGTGCCAATGAGGAGGAAGAATGGGAGGTGTCTCAAGAAACCAGGATGGATGACTAAGGAACTTGCAACTGAACTATGTTTTAAACGGAACATGTATAAGAAATGGAAAAATGGGGAAATCACCAAAGAGGAATTCAAACAAATAGCTAGCACGTGTAGGGTTAAAGTCAGAAAAGCTAAAGCGCAGAATGAAATCAGGCTTGCTGGAGTGGTTAAGAACAATAAAAAGGGCTTTTGGGGGTATGTCAGTAGCAAAAGGAAAAAGAAGGAAATGGTAGGGCCACTGTGTGGAGAAGATGGCAAAAAGTTAACAGGGGACAGAGAAAAGGCAGAATTACTCAACACCTTCTTTGCTTCAGTCTTCTCAGAAAAGGCAAAGGGTGCTCAACTTGAGGATAATGGAGCAGAGGACAGAATAGGAGAATTTCATCACAGAATAAGTAAAGAGATAGTACAGAAACATCTGGTTAATCTAGATGAATATAAGTCTCCAGGACCAGATGAATTACATCCAAGGGTATTAAAAGAACTGGCAAATGTAATATCAGAACCATTGGCAATAATCTTTGAGAATTCCTGGAAAACAGGAGAGGTCCCAGCGGACTGGAGGAGGGCAAATGTTGTCCCCATCTTCAAAAAGGGGAAAAAAGAGGATCCCAACAATTATCGTCCAGTTAGTCTGACATCAATACCCGGAAAGATTCTGGAGCAGATCATTAAACAGAGAGTCTGTGAACATCTGGAAGATAATTTCATAATCACAAAAAGTCAACATGGGTTTCAGAGAAACAGGTCATGCCAGACAAATCTGATCTCTTTTTTTGATAAAATTACCAGCTTGGTAGATGAAGGGAATGCTGTGGATATAGTATATCTTGATTTCAGTAAGGCCTTTGACAAAGTTCCCCATGACATTCTTGCAAGCAAGTTGGTAAAATGTGGGCTAGACAAAGTAACTGTTACATGGATTTGTAATTGGTTATCTGGTCGGACACAAAGGGTGCTCAACAATGGCTCCTTTTCAACCTGGAAAGAAGTGACCAGTGGGGTGCCACAGGGCTCTGTCCTGGGCCCAGTGCTATTCAATATCTTTATTAATGACTTGGATGACGGTATTGGGGGCATAGTTATCAAATTTGCAGATGACACCAAATTAGGAGGAGTAGCTAATACCCCAGAGGACAGGATCAAAATTCAAAATGACTTGAGCAGACTAGAAAGTTGGGCCAAAGCTAACAAAATGAAATTCAACACAGAGAAATGTAAGGTACTGCACTTAGGGTGGAAAAACGAAAAGTACAGATATACGATGGGGGACACTTGGCTGAATGAGACTACCTGTGAAAGGGATCTAGGAATCCAGGTGGACCACAAGTTGAACATGAGTCAACAGTGCGATGCAGCAGCTAAAAAGGCCAATGCAATTTTAGGCTGCATCAGTAGAAGTATAGTGTCTAGATCAAGAGAAGTAATAGTGCCACTATATTCTGCTTTGGTCCGGCCTCACCTGGAATACTGTGTCCAGTTCTGGGCACCACAATTCAAAAAGGATGTGGAGAAACTGGAGCGTGTCCAAAGGAGGGCAACTAAAATGGTGAAGGGTCTGGAAAGCAAGCCCTATGAGGAACGACTTAGGGAGCTGGGGATGTTTAGCCTGGAGAAGAGAAGGCTGAGAGGTGATATGATAGCCGTGTTTAAATATTTGAAGGGATGTCATATCGAGGAGGGAACAAGCTTGTTTTCTGCTGCTCCAGAGACTAGGACCCGAAACAATGGATGCAAGCTGCAAGAAAAGAGATTCCACCTCAACATTAGGAGGAACTTCCTGACAGTAAGGGCGGTTCGACAGTGGAACACACTCCCTCGGAGAGTAGTGGAGTCTCCTTCCTTGGAGGTCTTTAAGCAGAGGCTGGATGGCCATCTGTCGGGGATGCTTTGATTGGGAGTTCCTGCATGGCAGGGGGTTGGACTGGATGGCCCTTGTGGTCTCTTCCAACTCTATGATTCTATGATTCTATGATTCTATGATTCTCCCCATCAAAAAACCCCTACTTTCTCCCCTGCTCCATGTTTCAAAGCTGGAGAGCATGAAGGGTCCAGCTCTAGTTCCAGTCTCATCAAAAGAAAGCCAGCTTCATCTTTAGAAGCACCAGAACCAGTCTGAAGGGATCTAATTCAACTCATACTTTAGGCTTCATTTGAAACTGATGTACATTCTTATTGTATTTGCAATAGACTACAGCTAATCTTTTGCTTTTTGTTTTGTCTTAGTGTCTGTGTTGTTCCTATTGGTATTTCTGTTAGACTTGTATAGATTTTTGTGTATAAAACTCCAGTCTTTATTGGAAGAACAAGCAAACCCCCTCCTCTCTCACTGTCCTGCCTTTGCAATTCTGCCTCATATAGAATGGTTTGTAATGCCAATCAATTGATTACACATTGGAGTAACATGTCTTACCCAAATTAGCTTAATAATCTTAGGGGAAACAGGTTTTTACAACCCTGCTGTGAATAAAATAACTTTAACTTTTTTGGTGTTATATTTCAGAGGCAAAGCCCTGGTGATCCTACAGTTCCACTAAGCTTATATTCTATGTAATGCAAACCACTCAATTGGCTGATGCTTGATTACTCCAAAGCGTAGGCTATTAGCAGAGTTAAGAGGAATAAAAAGAAAACAGCTGTGATTAAACGCAAACACATGGCTTTCTATATGACAGGTACAAAATTTTTCTCTCATAAGAAGGTGGATTAAAAACTAAACAAAACTGTAATGCTGTGATTAGTGAGAGTGGGAATGCTGTTTCCATAAAAGTTTTTATTTCTCCCCCCAGTTCCTTTGAGGGATGACGTTGTTCATTAATTTCATTCCTGAAGGAAGCAATGAGTAAATTTAGCAATTTTCTTCCCAAACCAATAATGTATTTTGAATAATGTGCAGTTTTCAAAGACTATTGTCAATTTGGGACAGACTCTGTGCAAAATTTGCACAGTATTTTAATTATGTTAAAATAACACAATTATTTTCTTTGCAGAAAATGCAAGTGTCTGTACAAAAACCCATGTGGAAATTTTGCACAGAATATGAACAGTAAAAAATACTCATCAGTCCAGGATTCTTCTTGTCAAGGAAATTTACACTTGAGAAACATGTTTTTCAACCATTTTTAAAAACAATAATTTTTGACTATCTTTCTGTTCCTTTGCTGTTATGTGCCTTCAAGTAAACTCCAACTTATGGCAACCCTACCTAGGGCTTTTTGTTGCTGTTGTGTGCCTTCAAGTTGTTTCTGATTTATGGTGACCCTAAGGTGAACCTATCATGGGGTTTTCATGGCAAGTTTCTCCAGAGGGGGTTTGCCATTGCCATGCTCTGAGGCTGAAAGTGTGTTACAGGCCCAAGTCACCCAGAGGGTTTCATGACTCAGTGGGGATTTGAACCCTGGTCTCCAGAGTCATACTTCAACACACTAACCCACACTGGTTCTCACCCTATGACTTAATTGGCAAGATTTATTCAGAGGTCATTGCTGTTGCCTTCCTCTTAGCTGATAGAGTATAACTTGCTGAAGGCCTCCATCCCTAGTTCTTTCTGAATATATTGGTCTGGGACAGTGGTTCCCAACCTTTAGTCTTCCAGATGTTTTGAACTTCAGCTCCCATATTTCCTGACTATTGGCCAAGTTGGCTGGGGCTTCTGGGATCTGAAATCTACAACAAATGGAAGACCAAAGGTTGGGAACTACTGGTCAATGAAACTACATAAATCTCCTGGTCCTCCTGGTCCTCCTTCTTCTCTTCTCCACTTCCCCCCCTCCTCCCACCTTTTCTCCTTATCCTCCTGGTCTTCTTTCTTCTTTCCCCGGCTTTTCCCCCTCCTCCCACCTATCCTCCTCATCCTTCTGGTCCTCCTCCTTCTCTCCACTGCTTTTCTCCCCTCCTCCCATCTTTCTTCCTAGTCCTCCTCATTCTCCTCCTTCTCTCCAACACTTTCTTCCTCCTCCCACCTTTCCCCCTCGTCCTCCTGGTCCTCCTTCTTCTCTCCCCGGCTTTCCCCCCTCCTCTCACCTTTCTTCCTTGTCCTCCCCATCCTCCTGGTCCAGGAGGACGTGGGGGAAAAGGCCGGGGAGAGAAGGAGGGTTTCCTTGGTAAGGTTTGTTCAGAAAGGGTTTGCCATTGCTTTCCCCTGAGGCTGAGAGAGTGTGACTTCCAAGACTGTTGTTGTTGTTGTTGTTGTTGTTGTTGTGTGCCTTCAAGTCATTTCTGATTTTGGCAACTGAAAGATGAATGTATCCTGGGTTTTCCTTGGTAAGGTTTGTTCAGAAAAGGTTTGCCATTGCTTTCCCCTGAGGCTGAGAGAATGTGACTTCCAGGACTGTTGTTAATGTTGTGTGCTTTCAAGACATTTCTGACTTTTGGCAACTCAAAGATGAATGTATCCTGGTGTTTCCTTGGCAAGGTTTGTTCAGAAATGGTTTGCCATTGCTTTCCCCTGAGGCTGAAAGAGTGTGACTTCCAAGACTGTTGTTGTTGTTGTTATTGTTGTTGTGCACCTTCAAGTCATTTCCAACTGATGATGACATTAAGGCAAACCTATCATGAACCTATCATTTCTTGCCTATATGTTTTTTTCAGACAGGGTTTGCCTTTGCCACCCTCTGAGGCTGAGAGAGTGTGACTTCTAAGATTGTTGTTGTTGTTGTATGCCTTTGAGTTGTTTCCAACTTACAGCAACCCTAAGGCAGCCCTATCATGGTGTTTGCTTGGCAAGGTTTCTTCAGAGGGGAGTTTGCCATTGCCTTCTCCTGAGGCTGAGAGAGTGTGACTTGCCCAAGGTCACCCAGGGGGATTCCATGGCTGAGCCAGGATTCAATTTCCAGAGTCATACTCCGATACTCAGACAGGGTGACCAAATATCTTCAATGCAAAGGAGGATAAGTCACTACAAAAAATGTAGGCCATACAAGAAAAAAATGTAGAGAAAGCTAAAAACACTAATATAAATGTAAATCCATGCTTCTTAGCCATGCTCAAAATGGAGTACGTTTTAATGGTCAAAATAGTGACTTTTAACCTTATCATGGGGTTTTCTTGGCATGTTTTTTCAAATGGGGGTTGCCATTACCATCCTCTGAGGCTGAGAGTGTGTGACATGCCCAGGGTCACTTACTTGGCCGCAAATTGTACATACCCCAGAATGCATCACCCAGTATATTGGCAGTCCTTCCTCCCAACGCTTTCTCATTTTCCCCCAACCATCTCATAGCTGGGAGATGGAAATAATTTTTAAAGCAGCATTTAAATCTGGACTATTTTTAAAAAAGTAAGGTCCAAAACACACTGTAGAAATAAATGCTAGGGAACATGGGAGCTGTAGTTTGGTGTGTTTATAAGTGATAGTTTTCCTGCTAAGAACCTGCATGTCATAAGCATTTGAATTAAAATTGCCTAACTGAAATCAAATCTGATGTTTTTTTAATTTTTATTTGGTGTGCGTTGGAAGAGGGGTCGTCTTATATGGCGAGTGTATCCCAAACTCTATATTTTAACTGGAAAAGTTGGGGGTTGTCTTATACGCCCAGTCGTCTTATATGCCAGAAAATATGGTATTTGCTAAGACATACACTACAGTAGTTTTTTCCATGTTTCATAATGCTACTGCTTTTGGATACCTTGTAGCATAATCTACTACCGTAAGTATATATTTATTTTCTCACTGAGTTGCTTGAGGTAAGGGTCCTATTATGTCCATGCCTACTTTCTGGAATGGCTGTGATATCACTGGCACAGGATAAAGCTCTGCTTTAGTCTTGTCTCGGCTGGTGCCTATTTTCTGGCAAGTGTCACACGGCTTACAAAATTGTTTGATAGCTTTCCCCATTCTTGGCTAATAGAAATTCTGAGATATTCTTTGTGTAGTTCTCTTGATTTCCAAATGACTTACAAATGAGCTAGCATGAGCTAATTCCAATATCTTGCTTCTATATTTCATAGGAACAATTAATTTTCTATGTATCTCTTTTTGAGTATTATGCTTGGATTTCAAGATTTCTCTGTATAATTTATGTTGTATGACCTTGAATCGGTGAGGATGTTCCTCACTTAACTCTGAGTCTTCTTCCTCAACTAGAGTAACAAAGGTTTCAAACTTTCATCATTCTGCTGATCTTAACTAAATTCTGTTAACTTTTCTGCAACAATCACCTCAATCGATTTTATCTCACATCCATTAGACAGATTAACATCATCATTTGTGACCAAACTTTTTCCTTTCTCTTCTTCATGTACTAGTTTGGTTTGTTCTGAGGAGTTTTTTATTTCTTGTTTCCTAGTAGTACCTAAGTCATATCTCAAGTATCTATCTAAGGGGGGTTGCAGACTGCCAGAAATAGTGTGAATTCAGTCCACTTTTAGGGTTAGGGTTAGAGTTAGGGAACCATATTTTATTGTGGCATCAGAGTTGTCTGACAGAGAAGGCTCAATGTCTCAGAAAAATAACAGTTCCCATGATTCCCTAGCACTAACCCTAACCCTAAAAGTGGACTGAATTCACACTATTTCTGGCAGTCTGCAACCCCCCTAAGTCATTCCCAATGAGACAGGGCACCCAAATATCATCATGGACTGCAAACTTCCATAGCATCTTATGTTCTCTGAATGCGATATTTAACTGGGTTACTGTCACTGAAAGCACAGGCCCTCCTAAACCCTTCAGAATCATGGTCTCATCTGGGCACATGTATTGATATTCCACTAAGTGTGGCTTAAATATACACACTTCTGCTCCAGAGTCTCTATAACCCCAGATACGTATCATTTATTTGTATAACTTTTCTGTGTTCTTCTGAGCTAAGTTCCTGTGGTGCAATTGATACAAATAAACAAGCTCTTGGAAGCTGGGAGCTTGCAGGGTCAGCTAGTCTCTCAATGGCTGTTTCCATGGCAACTGCAGTATCTGAACTCTTCTTGTGACAACAGTCTTTCTCGGGAGGCTTGACTGATTTTACACAACATGCTGCTATTGACCCTTTATTTCTCTATTATGTAATTTAGGACAATTATATTCAAATGTCCTCAACTACCAAATTCATAATGTGTTTTATAGCTTGGATCTGGGTGACCTTCTCTGGTCCAGCTACTTCTCTTATTGGCCTCAGAGTCACACTCTCTCAAGCCATAATTTTTCCTTTCACCTTAAGTTTTTTGCCATCACCAAATCTATCCTTTGAAGTTTGCCAATTTTTATAATACTTCTTGTCATTATAATGAGATTTTACCTCAGATTTCAACCTTTTTTTGGGAAGAGAACCTTTTTCTCTTATCAAAATCAAATTGTCCATCATCTGGGCTGCTTCAGCCACTATCTGAGGTTTTTGATCTTGTACCTGCTATTTATATTCTTGAGGGATGATATAATATTTTTTCAAGTCCATTAAATGTTGTAATTCTTCCTTTGAATTAACTTTGGAACCATTAATCTAACTCTTTAGTAAATAATCTAACCTACATCCTAGTTGAATGAATGAATGAATGAATGAATGCTTTATTATTGCTTAAGCCAAAGGCCATTCGCAGTTTTAACATTATAAAATACATTAGTATTATAAAATAGAATACATCAGCTAGTTAACCAATTAACATATAAATTTAGAACAATTTGGAGCGAGAGAGAAAAAAAACAACCCAATATTCTTAAATGTTCTTAAATCAATGTTAACTAAATCAGCGTTAAAAACAGCTTAATGAATTAAATGCAATCATCTCCACGACAATCAACTGCGGTATCAGCTATAACACTGGCCCGGATTTTGATTGCCGCTGTGGTAAACATTGCAACTTTATAAGTTACCTTGGAATTAATATCAGATAACAGATAAAATATCTTTTCAGAGACACTATTACACTGTAAATTAAACAAAATAGATCCCAAAAATTTGGTCCTCGGTTCTGTATAAAGTGGGCAAGAAAACAAATAGTGAGGCAAATCCTCAACATCTGGTGCTCCGCAAATACACAGACGAGAGTCTTTTGGTGTACGTAAATATCTTCCATCAATCATAGCCGATGGCATTGTTTGAAAACGAAGTGCTGTAAAAGCTTGTCTGAGCTTTGGAAATGTGAGTTTCTCCAAATAGATGGCCATTTGATGATCCAGTTTATATAACTTGAACCATTCAGAAAACTTTGAATTATTAATGGCTAATCTGTCTAGATGCACATCATGATTGTAAATGTATTCACGTAACTTTTCTTTTGAGTTCCAGATAGAGGGATTTTCAGTTAAAGCAGGATATAGTTCCAGCAATTTTTGATATCTCACACTCCAGGTTTTACATTTTGGTAAATATTGGAAACATAGTTTAGGGAAAACCTTAATTGTAGAATCTTTTATCGTTTTCCAGTAACTAACTAAAGCAAAATGGATACGGGCTCTAACGGAAGGTAAGCCAACCTCTGCTCTGACTAAAGCTGCCGGCGTACCAGGCGGGAGAATAAGTAACTTCTTAAGAAATGTATTTTGCAAGGTTTCCAGTTTATCCAATTGAGAGTCATTCCATCCCCACACAGCAGCACCGTAGAGAATTTGAGCTATTACTTTGCTCTGGAATATTTTTAGAGCCGGTGAGACCAAGTGACCCCCAGCTTGGTTATAAAATTTGAGGATTGCTCCAATAGATTTCATTGCAATTATTCTGATAGCCTCAATATGAGATTTCCATGAGAGATTTTCCGTAAAGTAGATACCAAGGTATTTAAATTCCCTACATTGTTCAATCCGATGACCATTAATAGAACAGTGGAAGTCAGAGTGTCTATTCCCAAACACCATCACTTTTGTTTTGTTATAATTGATAACAAGTTTTTCCTTAGAACAAAAAATTACAAGTTTGGAAATTAATCTTCTCAAGCCTATACGCGTAAGTGAAATCAACACCATATCATCTGCGTATAACAGAATAGATATCTTTTTCGACCCAAGTGTGGGGGGGAAAAATTCTGGGCCTGAGAGTGCTGGAATGATATCATTTAAATACAAATTAAAGAGTGATGGTGCCAGAAGGCACCCTTGTTTAACTCCTTTGTTTGTGGGGATTGGTTCAGTTAATGAACCAGAAGTACCAACTCTTATCCTTGCTGTTGTATTGGAATAAAGTTCCCTAATTAAAGATTGTAAACGATTATCCATATTAGTGTTAGCCAATTTCAGCCATAACAAATTTCTGTCGATTGAATCGAAAGCTGCGGCTAAGTCAATGAAGGCGACAAATAGATGTTTTGTTGGGCCATTGATTCCTTGTTGAGCTAAAGAATAGAGGGTTAAGCAGTGATCGATAGTACTCTGGCCTTCCCTAAATCCTGCTTGCTCTGGGTAAATGACTTGATTATTTGATTCCCATTCCTCTAATTTATTTAACAGATGTTTACTGTATAGCTTGGAATCCACGTCCAGGAGGCTTATAGGCCGGTAGTTGTTGGGATCTTGCTTATCACCCTTCTTATATATTGGAACAACTACACTCTGTTTCCAGCCTGATGGAATTATCCCTGTGTTATTTATTTGAGTGAAGACTTTAGCCAGAATTGGGGCCCACCAATCAGGAAAATTTTTAAATATTTCAGGGGGCATCATATTTTCACCTGGGGCTTTATTCAATGCAAGAGATGTTATCAACTTTTTTATCTCAGACTCTGATACAGGGAGCCAGTAGGGCAGACAATTTGTTTTTTGAGCAATGGAAGAATGATGTTCTACACCTATATCTCCATAAAGTTTACTAAAGTGATTATACCATTGCTGTGAAGTAATGTGTCCGACAATAACCGGTCTAATCCTATTCATACCTAAAGCAGTGATTTCCCAAAATTGCTTTTCGTTTCTTCCTGAGACAGCCTGTGCTAGTTGTTTCCATTGTGATCTAACATATGCGTCCTTCTTTTGTTTTAGGAGTACCTTGTAAGATTGTCTCATAGAGGCTAGGTATTCAGGGGAGGTGTTGTTGTTATTTCTAAGTACCTGTCGAGAATAGTTCATTAACGCTCTCCGGGCTTTTCGGCATTCCGCATCAAACCACCTGTTAATTACTATTTTATTAGGATTAAGATGTTTATTACTCACTAACTTGGGTCTGAGTTTTTGAATTATAGTTTGAAAAACTTTCAAACTGTCCGAGTTAATATTTAGAATGTCATTTTGCAAAGATTTAAAGATGGAACTCTCCAGAGTCTTGGAGATGGAAGTATTTAAATTAACTGTCCATCGTATTCTCTGCTCTCCTATATGGATTCCATTTAAATTTTGAAGAGTATTTGGGGGATAAAGCAGTCTACAATTAAATAGTAATAACAGTGGAAAATGATCACTTTCAGCTCGATTAACTACTTCTAATCTACAGATATCAGGTAACAAATTAGCTGAGACAATTATGTAGTCTATCGTGCTTGCTCCCCTACTGGTAACGTAAGTAAAAGGTCCCAATGTCAGATCACAATGCGTTCCATTAAGACATTGTAATCTATGTAGAGATAGGATTTCTACTAGCTTTAAACCAGATTTGTTAGCATTCATATCTTGAGAGACTCTAGGAATGGAAACATCATGGGCTACTGGCCCGTGGTTAGTACTCTCCACTTGCCTTAGATCATTTCCAATTCTAGCATTAAAATCTCCACACATTAGTAACTTTATGGAAGGGTGTTGGTTTTCTAGAAAGGTCAGGGTTTCAGATAAGCCATCCCAGATATTATTAGGACCTACATTCTTTGCTAAGTTTGGCGGGAAATAGATGTTTATACAGATTACCGGATCAAAATTCTTGCTCTTAATAAACAATACTTGTATATATTGCGGAAATACACTGGTTATTGGGTGGATCTCAGCATGTAGTTCAATTGAAATGAATGTTGTCAGTCCTCCACTTCCACGACCTCTTATGGAGGTTTTAACTGCAGGAACAGAAAATGCTTGGAATCCATGTAGAGATGGTAAATTAGTTTCAGGAGCCCATGTCTCCTGTAGGCAAAGAATTTTGAAATTTTGAAGGTAGTTTACAAAATCTGCGTCATAGAATTTATTTCCCCAGCCCATAATATTCCAACTTAGCAAGTTTAATTGTCAAGTTGGTGTAATCAGGTCCTTATCATCGCCAATATTCAGAATTTCTGTTTGAGCTATGGCTTTTGGACTGTAGGGTAATTCATGGTGGAAGAAAGGTGTAGTATTAGCTCTTGTAGGTTCTAAGAGTTGCATTGAAGTTGTGGTTGTAAAATCTTTTTCATTCATTGATAATAAAGTATCAATAAGATTCTTAGGTGAACCTCTCTCTATATCAGGGGCTTCTGCAATGGATGTTAAATTCAACAATGGTAAGGCCAAATCTTTAGTGGTGAGCAACATGTTTTTAAGCTCGTCCACTCTATCAATAAACTCATTTTGCTCTACATTAGTTATTATATTCCTTGAATCTGTAATTTGTTTTTCTATAGGTTGGCTCTCAGATCTGATGTTGGAAATTTTAGTCAAACCGGACTCTAATATGGTTTCTTTGGGAGTTCCTTTAGAAAATGTCAAGCGAGTCTTATTTTGCTCTATAGGTTCCTCACTATTATGCCTATAAAGAAATAAAGGGACTATTGTTTGATCTCGGAAGACTAATATTGGAGTTATTTGAAACTTAGATAAGAAAGGTTTCATTTTTATCAACATAAAAGGAATTGTGGATTGGTCAAAAGTTAACACAATACGCTTATGAGCTAATATGCTAGGTAACCATTCCACAGTAAGAATATCAATTTCATAGGGAGGTACCTGTAATAATTGGCTCAACGAGGATTTAATAGTTCTTTTTGACCCCCATCTGCCACTGTTTATTCTATTATGGGCAACTTGCAACATAACTTGGTTCACTTGTAAAACCCTGGTACAATCTCTTTTCCCTTTCTCCTTAGATGATAAGATGCCCCTAGAATCACATGTAATGAGATTTCCCATTTTACTAGATGTTACTCTATTGGTATCATCCCGGTTCTCCTTTATCACTGTCTGTTTCTGTTTAAAGGTCTCAATAGAGTATTTGAGAAGCTCCACCTGGTGCATGATTTTCCCTAGACGTTCATAAATTGAGATAACCGTGTGGGCTGTCAAAAGGCATTGTTTAGTCACAAAATCAGGAGAATTTAATTGTTGTTTAGTAAAGTATTTCTTTTCCATATCTGTCAATTTTCCATAAATAGACTCATTTAGCTCTAGGGACTCATCTTCATGAGAAACCACTGTCTCATTTCCAGGAGATACCATATGTTTGGATAAAAGTTCATTTTCTTTATCCAAAGGAAGAAATCTATTGGCGGTTGGGATTGCAAACTCCAAATTAGAGTTTACAGGTGTAGTTGACAAACTTGGGGTTTCCTCATTAGTTAATAGATCATCGATCTTAAGCTGTTTGGAGGCCTTATTGTGTTTGTTTATATCAGGGCTTGTTCTAGAACGTTTTTTGGTGCCCATTTTAATAGTTATTCCAAAACAGTAAGGAATAACCAACAATATATAACAGCACAGGAGGGGGAGCTTCAAAACTCACAGTGTAATAGGATGAGAGTATAAAATATAAAATAAAAAATAATCAAGGTTTTAAAATTGCCGCTAGTGGCGGATGAGTCAGTAGGACTCTGCTGCCACGTTCTCAGGTGCTCCCCGGGTCTTCTCCTCCCCGGCTGCCTATCAAGCCTTGGGAGAGGTGGGTGGGGCGAGCGGGCTCCGCCGCCGCGTTCTCGGGCGCTCCCCGGGTCTTCTCCTCCCCGTCTGCCTTTCAAGCCTTGGGAGAGGTGGGTGGGGCGAGAGGGCTCCGCTGGCGCGTTCTCGAACGCTCCCCGGGTCTTCTCCTCCCCGTCTGCCTTTCAAGCCTTGGGAGAGGTGGGTGGGGCGAGAGGGCTCCGCTGGCGCGTTCTCGAGCGCTCCCCGGGTCTTCTCCTCCCCGTCTGCCTTTCAAGCCTTGGGAGAGGTGGGTGGGGCGAGAGGGCTCCGCTGGCGCGTTCTCGAGCGCTCCCCGGGTCTTCTCCTCCACGTCTGCCTTTCAAGCCTTGGGAGAGGTGGGTGGGGCGAGAGGGCTCCGCTGGCGCGTTCTCGGGCGCTCCCCGGGTCTTCTCCTCCCCGTCTGCCTTTCAAGCCTTGGAAGAGGTGGGTGGGGCGAGAGGGCTCCGCTGGCGCGTTCTCGAGCGCTCCCCGGGTCTTCTCCTCCCCGTCTGCCTTTCAAGCCTTGGGAGAGGTGGGTGGGGCGAGAGGGCTCCGCTGGCGCGTTCTCGGGCGCTCCCCGGGTCTTCTCCTCCCCGGCTGCCTTTCAAGCCTTGGGAGAGGTGGGTGGGGCGAGAGGGCTCCGCTGGCGCGTTCTCGAGCGCTCCCCGGGTCTTCTCCTCCCCGTCTGCCTATCAAGCCTTGGGAGAGGTGGGTGGGGCGAGAGGGCTCCGCTGGCGCGTTCTCGAGTGCTCCCCGGGTCTTCTCCTCCCCGTCTGCCTTTCAAGCCTTGGGAGAGGTGGGTGGGGCGAGAGGGCTCCGCTGGCGCGTTCTCGAGCGCTCCCCGGGTCTTCTCCTCCCCGTCTGCCTTTCAAGCCTTGGGAGAGGTGGGTGGGGCGAGAGGGCTCCGCTGGCGCGTTCTCGGGCGCTCCCCGGGTCTTCTCCTCCCCGGCTGCCTTTCAAGCCTTGGGAGAGGTGGGTGGGGCGAGAGGGCTCCGCTGGCGCGTTCTCGAGCGCTCCCCGGGTCTTCTCCTCCCCGTCTGCCTTTCAAGCCTTGGGAGAGGTGGGTGGGGCGAGAGGGCTCCGCTGCCGCGTTCTCGAGTGCTCCCCGGGTCTTCTCCTCCCCGTCTGCCTTTCAAGCCTTGGGAGAGGTGGGTGGGGCGAGAGGGCTCCGCTGGCGCGTTCTCGGGCGCTCCCCGGGTCTTCTCCTCCCCGGCTGCCTTTCAAGCCTTGGGAGAGGTGGGTGGGGCGAGAGGGCTCCGCTGGCGCGTTCTCGAGCGCTCCCCGGGTCTTCTCCTCCCCGTCTGCCTTTCAAGCCTTGGGAGAGGTGGGTGGGGCGAGAGGGCTCCGCTGGCGCGTTCTCGGGCGCTCCCCGGGTCTTCTCCTCCCCGGCTGCCTTTCAAGCCTTGGGAGAGGTGGGTGGGGCGAGAGGGCTCCGCTGGCGCGTTCTCGAGCGCTCCCCTACATCCTAGTTGAGCATGTTTCATCCCCTCTCTTTTTTAAATTTCTAAATTCCCTTCTCTGGTGTTCAGGGGTCAAACCAAATCTTTGCTTAACCATTTCGTTAAACAAATAATAATTTTAAGATTTCTCTGCTCTCATTTCAGCATATATATCTGATAATCCTGCACAAATCTGAGATTTTAAATAACTCTTTCCTCTGCTTTTATATTTAACTCTTCACAAGTTCTCTCAAAGTTTGTGAAGGAGTCAATGTTATCTCCTTTATAATATCTTGGGAATCTCTTCATGTCTATTTGAGGCATCCTATTCACCTCAGCAAAGGTTTGAGTCTGAGGGGGTTCCTTTTCTATCCTTCTCATCCTAATTTGATGTTCCATTTCCTTTTCTCTTCTCTCATTTTCAAGTCTGGTTAATTCTATTTCTTTGTCTTGTTCTCTTTGCTTTAATTCTTTTTCTTTATCTCTTTCTTTTTCAGGTTTGGCTTGTCTTAATCTCATTCTTTTTCAAGTTCCTTTTCCTTTTCAATCCTGGCCATTTCAATCCTCCCTTTTATTTTCTAAATCTCCACACTCTTAGGATATTCAGCTAATGAGGTGTCTACACTAGTCACCACCTCTTTACCAAACATCTTTTGTACTGAAGGAGGTTTGACTTTCTTTGGAGGCATTTTATTAGTATTTCTCTACTATTACCCACAACTTTTACCTGAGGAAGTATTCTTATGTGATTTTTAATCAGGTAGTATTTGTTTTTTGGTGGCAAACCAGTGATTTCCTACTTTACACCAATTTTTACCTTAGAAATCACTTTTCTAAGAATTTTTTCCTCAGTGTGCTCTTTCTTGATTACTTTTCAGATAGGGTGCCTTACCCACTCTACACGTTTATATTTTCTTCCACAGTCCCCTACAATTACCTTAACAAATTACTTCAGGAACTGTTGATTAAGGGCCTTTACAGACTGCCAGAAATAATGCAGCTTGAGGCCACTTTAACTGTCCTGGCTCAGTGCTAGGGAAACATGGGAATTGTATTTTTTTCTGGGACATTGAGCCTTCTCTGTCAGAGAGCTCTAGTGTCATAATAAACTACAGTTCCCATGATTCCTTAGCACTGAGCCAGGACAGTTAAAGTGGCCTCAAGCTGCATTGTTTCTGGCAATCTGTAAAGGCCCTAAGACTCCTTTCCAGTGTGGTCATTTTCCAAGTAATCTCTTATACATTACCTTTAACATTTACCTCAATGATTACTCCCACTAACATTAATGTCTTTTCAACTTTAAACTCAAACCTCTGAACTTTTATACTTCTAAGTAAGATAAAATCTTGGGTATGTGAATCTCACACTCAGAACCCTGTCACACTGTGTTTTCCAAGAACACTTTGAAGCACCATATTTCACATATCCCACTGCTGCCTCCAATTTGTCATGACCACTTTATTTTTCAACACCATGGGCCTTTTCCACCCACTTCTGTCAACTCTTTCAGTAACACTCTTGGGTACGACTTATATTGTGTATGATTTGGTAGTGCGTTTCTATTTAAAACTCCAGCCAAGTATTTCTTGAAACAATAAAAGAAGTTTATTTGAAAATATAATTGTACAAGGTATCATTGACATAAAGTTGTTATTACAGCATTTACTTGTGTTACTTAGGGCCTTTGCAGACTGCCAGAAATAGTGCAAATTGAGTCCACTTTAACTGCCCTGGCTCAGTGCTAGGGAATCATGGGAACTGTAGTTTATTGTGGTACCAGAGCTCTCTGACAGAGAAGGCTCAATGTCTCAGAAAAAAAATACAATTCACATGATTCCCTAGCACTGAGAAAGGGCAGTTAAAGTGGACTCAATTTGCACTATTTCTAGCAGTCTGCAAAGGCCCTTAGTTACATTTGCACTATTTTATTCTTAGACATAGTAGTGACTTATATTTCCTAAGGAACAACTGTTTCTAACCATATGCTTTTCCTGTTACTTAACTTCTTCTTTTCCACTTCTTCTGTTTTTCTTCAACCACCCCAGAACTTCCCTATCCCTCTTTGGGCAATTCTTATCAATAACTTCATCCACCAAAGCTATTGTATCCCACAAGATAATAAATAATAACTAACCCTCTTCCAGAGTTTAGTTATCTCAGAGTCTCTCAATTTCAGACTCTCATACAACCTTCCACTCACACTACAATTCCAACCACCCTAACTGCCACCAACAGATTCTATCTGTCCCTCCTATCCTCATAGTTGGAATCTGATTGGCTGTTGAATTCTCCATCCCTATTGGTTGTCTCTAGGGCCAGCTGAATTCTGCCTTCTCTTCACACAGCTTACAACTGTAAAGGGTACATCACTTTTCAGAGTGGAAATATGCTTTGCTCAGGGCAGCAGTGGCATTGGAAGACGAGTGTGAAAGTGGCAAAAACTGATTCTGAGCCCCTTCAACACCAGAGGCTTCCACTGGTTCAAAGCCTTTCCTGAAAACTGAAGGTCAATTTAGGATGCTCCAAGCCATTATCTTAGGTAGCAGAAGCCAGCAAGCCTGGAAAATTACTAATCTTCCTGAGTGCAAGTGTCTCTTAGAGAAAAGAATATGAGTAAAACTGAGTGTCTGTTCTGGGGGAAAGGCATGATCAAGGAAAGAAGGAAAGAAGGAAGAAATGAAGAAACAAATAAATATCACTAATTTCCAAAAGGCTACTTTTAAAGACATCTGGAGCAAGCAATGGAATTTCATGGTTCTGGTGCCACTGCTTCAGTCTTTCTTGCTTTTAGAAGTGGCAGCCCTAATATGAAGCAGCAGCACATGTTTTAGCTGAATGTTGGCAATTTCAAATCTTTCACAGTCAGTTCACTCTGTTTCTATGGATGTGTGTGTCACCTTTCAACTTCTGGGAAACCCATGAACCTCATAGGGTTTTCTTAGGCAAGGAATACTTAAAGGTGTTTTTCCAGTTGCTTCCTCTAAAAAAATTATTCTACATCTCTGGTGTTCAGTGGTGGTTTCCCATCAAACTTATAACCAGGGTTGACCCTGCTTAGCTTCCAAGACCAGACAGGATCTGATGCCTTTAGGATATCTAGGCCTTTTTCTGTGGATGTACCAGAAGAATAAAGATTTGAGGATGTGTGGTTCAGGGATGATGGAAGCTTACTTTGCTTTTTCAGTGCTGCTCACAGTCTCCACATCTGCCACGTTCTTCCTCTCCAGTAGCCATTTTATTAATATTTTAGTATTTCCTCTCTGTGTCTAATGTTGAAATATATACGGGGGAAACTGTAATGTTCCCCCACATGTGAATTGTGTCTGCCTGTCATGTGCAATTCATTGCTACTGTTATTTTTCTTTGGCATCTCTCCTCTCTCCTTCTTCTTTTGGGATTATTTCTCCTTTTCAGGGTGATTCCAATGGGCATAGTCAACCTGGAAGCATATATGGAACATGCCATCACAACACCAGATTGTGGATGCAAGAGATCACTCACGATGAATGAAGCTAGCAGAGACTGAAGGTAATACTTCCCACTCATGGACAATATCAACCCTACCATAGCAGTGGCAACTGGTGGTTTCTATGTGAGTGGGGCAGATTTCTCATAACTGGTGCTGGTGAATGGTATATTTCCCATAACAGGTTAATCTGACCTGAAAACATTTAAGTATCTGTCCAAAGTGCTGAATCTATTTTGAGCATAGGGTTTCATACTCTGGTTTCTCCAAGGGTGGACTGAACCCTGGAGTGGATTCATAGCCTCTCTGATGTGTTAGCCAGCAGACAGTTATATGACTGAATAGTCACATACATCATTTCAACCAAACAACCACCTCAGTCTTCATATATATATATATATATATATATATTTGCATTGTTTGTTGAAACAAACTTGTTCTTTCAGCAAAAAGTACTAGAGTGATCCACCAATGAGAGAGATCGAGAGATCTAATAACAAAAATAAATGCATCATACTTCATCCTACTCCAGAAATCAACCTGGGGAAAGACTAAAACAGATGAGAAGAATTGTAACTATAATCTCATTAGTTGTTATAAAGTTTGGAAAAATAAAAATGTATTGCCTGGCACTGAAAAGAAAACAATGTACCAGGTGAGAATGAATCTCTTTTAAGTCACTGAAAAGGGGAATTCTTTCCCATGGTGCTGACTGTGTTTCCAAAAAGCATCCACACACTTTCATGTTGCATGCATGACTTAATAGTTTCTCAGCTTCCCACTTCCTGTCCTCCCATTCACAGGAAAACCAACAGTGCAAATGACACAGATAATGGCAAGCTTGTTTTCTGATGCTCCAGTGACTAGAAGACAAGCAAAAGGATACAAATTACAAAGTAAAGCAAAGCAAAACAAAACAAAACGAGAGGGGTGAGAAGAGAAATTTACTTGAATTTTAGTGTAAGAGCTGTTCAATAATGAAATGGACTGCCTCAGAGGGTTTGGGAATCTCCATCTTTGGAAATCTTTAAGCAGAGGTTGGATGAACATCTTTCGGGTGTGCTTTAGTTGTGTAGTACTGCATGGCAGGGATGGACTATATGCCCCTCCAACTGTAAGATTCTATGACTTACTTTTATAAATGAGAATACTGGGTCTTAGAGAGACTGACTTTCTTCAAGGCATCCAGTGACCTAATTGCAGAAATAATCTAAATCTAGTATTCTTTAGATCCAAGATCCACTATGGCCAATGGTTGCCACCTGGAAATGTGATAAGCAGGTAATGCGTAGAGCTCCCAAAGTAGTTCTGGGATGCTGTCATGCCCTCTGTAGAAGCTGAAGACTTGGAGGAGGAAACAGAGTAATCCAGCCTTGATCCTGGCCCAGTTCCTCAGTGCCTGTGCCAGCAAAGACTGCTGCCAATAAAGATAGCCAGGGACCTGGTACCAGTGCAGCAGAGGTTCATGCCAGCTTGGGCACTGAGGAGAATGAGGAGGCAGACATACCTATGCCTTCATTTTGTGGAAGTCAGAAAGAGAAGGCATGTGTCATTCTCAAAGAATTTATACAAAACACCAAGCAATCAGGGAACAGCTGCACCAGTGAGAGCTGGAGATAAAATCCTGGGTAGAATACCAGAAAATTGTCAGGTTAACTGATGTCTCTGGCAAAAGCACCCTTGCCTTGAACTCTTGTGTTGCTTGACTTTCTGGACCAGACTTTTGGACCTTAGACTGATGATTCTGATTGCTCCAACCTTGAACTCTTGACTGCTTGATGACCCTGCTATTCTGAACTCTTGCTTTGCTCTGATTTCTTGGCCTCCTGATACTCTGGACTTGGATTGTTTCAGACTGTCTTTGTTACTCTGACCATTATTTTGATACCAAGGACTCTGTAAGCAATGTAGCTATTGGCTGCTGGCAGCTTTCCCAGACAGACACTTTCACACTAACAATTTTAGTACTATGATTCCATTTTAACTGACATGGCTGTGTCCTATGGCATTCTGGAGTTTGTTGTTTGGTGAGGCAGTAGAGCTTTCTGGGAATTCTAAACATCCTTTCCTAAATTGCAAATCCCAGGATTCCATAGGATGCTGTCATGGCAATTTAAGGAGAATCATAAAGCTATGTAGACTCAACCTTTAAATCTCTTGTGATGATTGGTGAAAAATGTCTGGAACAACATAGGAAACTGCTTCACTCAAACAGCTTGTCATGTGGAGTAATGTCCACACAACTGCATATTGAAGTAACAACTGCATCCTTGTTTGCATATTTAAATTAAGGCCATAGCAAAGCCCACTGACACAAAATCTGTGCATCTATTTGTGTTTCTGGCTGAAAAAAGGCAGGTACTTCTGAATTTCTTATCACTTCTTCTAAAATATTATCCAGCTAACATCTGAATTTTTGTTTAAAAAAGAAACAGCCCATCCCCATTCTGCAAAATATGCAGATGTAATTCATATTGGCAAAAGTGGTTGAGCAGGCATATTTTTGTAGATAGAATGTATTTCTGTGACAGTAACAGATGCCCATGTATAAAATGCATCTACAAGCATCTTGGCTCAAGAAGGGTTTCATAAATTTTCTCTTATTTCAGTCCATCTAATTAAATGATACACTGTTTGTGGGACTGGAAGGGATTAAGAGGCCTTTTAATACTCTCTGTGACTACAGTGCAGGGCCCTTTGTATATCACCCTCTTACAAGTCAGTAGATACCAGAATCCTCATGACATTGCTGGCAAGATGTTGGCTTGCCTATTGCTTATTTAGTTCTGTTAAAACAGGACATATGTTCAGTGCATTCATGGAAAGCAGACTCTTCTTCAAGTGAGCATATAGGAAGGTAGGAAGCTAGTCATACCAAACTATCCAGCTCAGTCTGCTCATTGTTTCAACTGTCTTAAGACTTAGGAAAATGATATGGGAAGAAAATTGAGAAAGGGGCTATCCTGGACTGATTTAGCATAGGCCTACATGCATTGAATTCAGTCCTGGTTAAACCTTTGACACCCTCAGTATACCAGAACTTATATTTAGGATGGTTGGAATGGTGTACCAAAACATGAAAGTCACTTTTATTGTGATATTGGGTGGGCTTTCTCTTTAGTGACCACACTTTTATTGTGGTATTGGGTGGGCTTTCTCTTTAGTGACCACACAATAAAGTAATCATTTATCCTCAAGCATACAGATTTTCTCAGTTTTACACATTCTGTGGGGGAAATTACTGGAGAAGATGGGCTTTGATGGAACTCAGTATGGCTTACTTTATACATGCAGTTTAAATGCAGTTTGGATAGTGTATTAAATAGCTGTCAGGACTCTCCTTCAGGAGTGGCATAGACAAGAGCCTTTCTGCATGACCTCTCTTTCCTTTGCTCTTGTGGCACCCTCACACTTCATGGCTTCAGAAAGTGGTTCATCTCAATTTCATTTTGGCTGTTGTGACAGGTCATTCTGTCTTTTCCATGATTCAGCCAGCTGCAGAGCTAGTGTGTGTGGCTTTCCACAGCTTTCTCAGCTCAAGAGCTGTTGGGTATTTTCAGATGGATTATGGCCTAGGTGACAATCCTCCTACTTTTTGCTCCTTTCACTTTGTTGCTTTTTGGAGTCACCAAAGGTATACAGGTCCTCCATGCCCAGTGATTTCAGAATGTGTTTTACAGAAACAATGTTGGTTCAAATGTATTCTGTGCTCTACAGGAATCTTTTCCAGAACCAAAATATGATGAAGAATGCTTGTGTTTCTCCTGGAGAACAATGAGCACAGAGACAGACTGTTTAGAACTTGGCAGGGCATGCAAATTATGTTACAGTGCATTTGGACTTGCCCAGATATATGGCATGAGACTCCAATTAAATCCTGTTTGAACCAAACCAATATAGTCACCATGTTTATACTCCTTTGTGAATGGATTATGCAATATCTTTACCTCAGCTCATGACTTTCAATTTAGGTTCATCTGAATACTGAAATTCTTTTGATCAAGAACATCACACATTTCACTTCATTCTTCCCATTTTGTAATAAGTTATTGACTAAAGTTCCCAACATCTTTCTCTGCATTCTTTATTTCAAGCCATTCAAGCCATTTTCAAGTGAAGGAAAAATAATTAGAAAACCTCTCTTGTTACTTTAGTGCCCCAGTGTACAGTTTCCCACAATTGTGCATTTTTCTCACTCTTATCTTAGAGAACAAAACTATCTTGCATCTCCTGCAATATTGTCAGTTTGCTAACTTTTTGTCCAACCTTAGGCCCTGGCCAGGCTTAAACTGAGGGTGAGGTGGCATGTAAACTCCACTTTGGACATCCCTGAACACACAGATGTAAGCTAGACTTTGTAGATTGAACACAAAGGTCTGAAGAGGACTGTTCAGCAGCATTTGGTTGGATATAGCTACAAAGTTCCTGAGAGTTCTCAAAATAGACACAGCAACTTGGATAGCTTCTTTAAAGTTCAAACTAAAACCAGGAGTGGATTCCCCATCCTTCTGACATGGATGTCATCAGCCTCCCACTGCTTTGCTCATGGTTAGTGCCAGTTGATAAAACTGGCAACAAAGCTTGAAAGTTCATTTTATATATATATATATATAAAGTTTTATTTGAAGTAGAAATGGGTAAGTCCATTGGCTCCCTCTTTAGGATTCCCTTATAGCAAAAAAGTGAGGATTAATAAATTATATTGGTATAAACCCCCAAAAGGTGGAGGCTTGGGCTTACCAAGTTTAAAATGGTATTATAACGCAAATCAATTAAGGTATATTATAGATGGAATTATAGAAAAAGGGGAACTAGATTGGTTAGAGATGGAAACAACAGAAATAGAGAAAAAAGTGGAAATATATTTTAAAGGATTTTACCATTAAGGAATGAAAGAAATAGACTACCCTTTTTAAAAGAATATACTAGAGATTTGGAAAAAAATATAAAGAAAAATTAATGCTAGTTATCTCACCATTAATACCAGTTGTAAAGGAAGAAATAGGGAAGGAGTTAAGCAAACAGGAAATATATAGGATAAAAGAATGGATAAAGATAATGAAAGATAAAGGTAAGATAAAGGAGAAATTACAAAATCTAAAATTAACTTGGTTTAATTGTATTCAGTTGGAACAATGGACAAAAAATTGGAACAAGAAAATTATAGAATTTAGAGAATACACAAAATTTGAACAAATGATTAGGCAAAGAGATAGTATGGAGGTTAATGAAACTTTGAAAGGTGTTACAAATGAAATATATAAATTATTATTAAAATATAATGGGAAAGAAGAATATCTCAGAATAATATGGGAGGAGGATTTAGTACAAACAATAAATGTTAAAGAATGGGGAAAAATTTGGAATCAACACCATTTAAAAAATTATCCATAAGGATAAAGGAGAACTACCATAAATTAATATGGAGATGGTATTTAACACCAGTAAGGTTAAACAATATAAATAAGAATTATTCAAGGCTATGTTGGAGGGGATGCCAAGAAATTGGTACATATATGGCGGGGCTGTAGATCTGTAAAAATTTTTTGGCAATTAGTATTTAAAGAGATAAAAGAAATAACAGAAATTGATCTAGAATTTTGTCCAAAGATAACATTATTATCTATATATGATAAGATCAATTGCACCCAAGACAGAAAGGACTTAATTACAAATTTATTAACAGCGGTGAGATTATTCATAGCAAAAAAGTGGAAAGATCAGGGAGATCTACAAATACAAGATTGGTATAAAGAGATATGGCAAATAGCAATTAATGATAAGTTAACTTGTGGAATTAAGGTAAAAAAGGAATAATGAAGAGAAATGATTTTGAAGCAATATGGAAAATATTTGTACAAAAGGCTTTAGTAAAGGAGGGAGGTGTTTTACTTCCACAGGAAGAGTTACCATTTTGGAGGGGAGAGTAATATGAAGATACTAGGCTCTGGTGATGGGGAGCACTTGGGGAAGGGGGAAAAATAAAGAAAAGAAAGAGAGAGAAAGATAAAAGAAAAGAAAAGGGGAAAAATGAATTAGTGATAAATTAATAGTATTATACCATTGCGGAATTGTGAAAAGTATATGGTGAAAAGAAGACAGTAAGAAGAAGATAATAACAATTTTATGTGTTTTTTTTTTTATTTACTGGTTTAATCAATATTAAATGGTTTGATATGAATTAGATTTAGATAAGGCAGTAAAGAATGAATAATTAATGTAATCTACCATATGTATGTGGAATATTATGTAAAAGTTTTTAAAATATTATTGTATATAGGTTGTAATACTAATAAAGAATTTTATAACACCCCCTCATAAATAAATAAATAAATAAGGTTAAAAAAAATTCCCTTATAGCATCGAGGAAGCATATTCATGTTGGCCAAATACAGTAACATCCAAAATCCACAAAACAGTGATACCTTTTTTAGGCCAACCAAAATGCTTTCAAAGGTTCACCGGCTTCTAATGCAAAAGCATGGAGGCTTCTCTTGAGAGTTTCAATGTTCTCTGCCTAACAAAGGGAGTTGTGACTGACATCTTAGATCTCAGAGGCAGTACCTTTTTGTATTGTTAATGGAATTCAGATTTTATCTCCTGAACTCTGGGATGCTTTGTTCCCAGTACCACATGGCCAGAAGGAGGAGGGCCCTGCTTGCATAGATATCCTTCCACACCATTTAGACACAGAACAACACATCAAGAACATCTTGACAAAATGCAGGCCTATGGCTAACAATTGTCTTTTCCCCCCTCTCCTGTATGATTTTAAACACTTTTCCCTGATGAAGAAGCCAGTGGAGCTTCAAAAGCTCACAACATGTATTTTGTGCAGTTTGGTTGGTTGAATAAAAGTATCACTGTTTTTGGATTTTGGATATTATTGTACTCTGCAAATCAGTAAGCAATAGGCAAAGAATGTACAATGAGGTTACCCAACTACTTGTTCCCTCCACTATTTCACAGATGTAAACTGGGATATGTGACTAAATCACATTAGAGTGTGGTCAAATGGGTATGACCAGGCAAAAAAAGGCAAAAGCTATTAATTAGGAAGAGCAGACAAAACTAGTATCTGAAGAAGAGAAATCCTAAAATATATGTATTGAGTTTAAGAATGGTAAGACTCTGTCTCTTCCATCTGCTGAGGTCATTGAGTGCAAAGAATGTTTGCATTTTGAACAGTTTGCAGCAACTGAAGTAAGTCAAAGCCAGAAGGGGAAAGTGAAAGGAGGAGAGAGAAACTTAGATATTTTAAAAGTGGTTAAGAAAGTGGGACAAGAGAGGATTAATTGGGGATGTTCCTGCCAAATTGAGGGAGTTGGAGGGTATGCTTGACTGCTACTTCTGTTTCCCTCTAGTGACCTATAGTCATTTGTGAAAGCACTTTTCCATTTCTGACTTGAAGAAAGATTCGTGAGGACCAGAAAGAAAATTAAAGTGTTAAATGGATACCAAGTACCGTAGGCTATATTTGAAAGGAAGGAAAGACACCCCCCCCCAACTAGTCAGGAGGGGCTTCTAGTTGTGCTGGCCATTTTAGGGCAACAGATGCCTAATTGGCTAAGCGTGCAGGAAGTCCCACCTCTTCCATGCACGCTTGGCCAATCAGGTTTGTTCTTGTTGAGTCCAATGCATGCCGGGGAATCTCGTGAGACGTTAGGCTCACAAGATTTCCGGCGAGATTACAAAACTCTATAGGCCTGCGCTGCCACATGGCAGCAGCCACTTTAGAGCAGCAGCTGAGCGAGTCACTTCACTCTGGCTGCATTCTGTGGTGATTTGTGTGGCTTTTGGGCCTAGCAATTTTGGTGGCATAGTTGCTTACTAAAAATCATTGATGCTTATTGATATTGGGAGTGCAGCACGAGTGAGATTGGCCTGCGGCTCCTTTTTTCTTCGGACCAGAGGGCCTGGGCGAGGCCTGTTCTGGCCGGTTGCCACAAGGCTTGGAGAGTGGCCTTACGGCGCCTTGGACACTTGGCTGGCATGAGTGCCAGACCAAGGCTGGTGCTGCACAGGGCATTCTCTGCCGGGTGCACGGACCACTTGGCTTGGCTCACCAGGCCTGGTGGCACCCTGGTAACTCCTGACTGGTGGTAAGTTGGGACTGCGCTATTTTGCTGTGGGGGTGGGGACTCACCTGGCTTCGTATACAGGCCAGGCGCTTTCCCCCCGCAGTCTGTGGTTTAGGGACGATGGCTTGTTGTTCCCTTGTGGGGTGCCTGTATTAGGACCCAGCTGAACACCTTCCCCCCTTGGTGGTGTTGTGCCAGTGAGGGTGCCTGGCATTTGGTGTCCCTCGGTGGACTTGGAGTAGAGTGGCCCTTGGGGCCTGGTGGTGTCGTCTCCTGTGGTGGGTGACGCTTGGGGAGGACCCGTGCTAGGAAGAACTTAATTGTTTGTTTCTACATCCCTGTGCAAGACAATACCCACAGCAAGGCACAATCAAAAAGGTGTGCAGTTCCTGCTGCGTCAGGCTCTGGCCATTCCGCACCTAAGATGCCTTCTCATTCGGCCAGTAGGGACGACCAGATAGTTGTGCAGTTGGCGCAGCTGGGCAAAACAATGCAGGCATGTGTGGCAGTATGCAAGCAGCTTGCCCAGAGGGGGCTTCAGGCTACAGTCGCTAACCCCCATAGCAGCACTTCTGCTTTTACACAGAACACAGGAGTGCTGCCCACTCAGGTGCAACCGGCTGCTGCACCTGAAACACAACTGGTGGATTCAGCACGTGGTTCCTTGGCTACATCTGCTTTGGAGGTTGGGCAGCCAACCATAGCTGATGTATGGGAACTTTTGAAAAAAGTTCCAGGTGTGGGACAACAGGGTGCTGCTGCCCCTGTGTCTGATCAGCCTACTTTGGCGGACCTTTATAACCTTCTCCGAGGAGCGGTTATTACAGGTGAAGGCGGTGTGATGGAGCAAACCTCTGAGGCTTCCAGAAGAGACCAGGCATGGGCTTCCTTGTCTCATCCTGACACCCGAGCTACTGCTGGGCCACACTTTGGGAGAGCTTTGCAGGCTGCTGGTGATGTTTCCCAGCAAGCGCCGAGCTCAGGTTTGTCTCTTGCCGTTTCTTCACAGGCTACTTGGCCCACCTTGGTATGGGCTCCAGGTGAGCAGGTTGGGCAGAGCTCTGGTGCGGAATGCCCCATCTCTGCATTGCTGGGAGCACCTGTGACAGCCCCTGGGTTTTCCCAGGTTCCAGACTCGAGGGTGCAAGCTGGCCAGCCTGTAGTTCCTTTGGCAGGCGATGCTTTAAGAGTGACCACCTTGGGAACGGCTGGTTTGGTGGGAGTGGACAGAGTGGCTGATTGCAACCCATACGCTGGGATGTCCACTCCTCTTGGTTCGCATCTCCCATTGACACCAAGGAGCGAATCTGGAAGGGGGAATATATTGATTTATTTTCCCTCACATTTCATGATCCTGAACCAAGGATCATGGTGAAGGATGGGATAGTGTTCAGCCTCCCTAAGGAGTTCCAGGCGCTTAAACACCCTAAACTGGAATGAAATTTTGTAAACTGGATAATTAGCTTCACTATCTATAGGGGAATTATCGAAGAGAAAGAACCTCACAGGTCTCCTGATTTCTCTAAGTAGCAGTAGATCGTGATCAAGGCTTATACTAACTGCCATCATAACACAAGGGGTGCTGCATGGTTACAATACGATGAGCAGTTTAGGATGAGGGCCACCCAGGATTGGTCACTGTCTTGGAGGCATGTTCAGTCAGAGCTGTGGGCGGATGTAATGGTAGAGGCCTCCCCTTCGAGCCGGTGTGACAATGGGTTTGTCCCCATCGTTACTCAGCCGAAAGGGCAGAATACGAGGCCTAGCACGGGGGAGAGGAGACAATCTGGCCTTTGCTGGGATTTCAATGCAGGTAAGTGCAGAAGACAACCCTGCAGGTACGACCATAGGTGTAACACTTGCGGGGGGAACCACTCCGGTGCTTCCTGTCTTAGAGGTAAGAAGTCGGGAACAAGGGCCACACCTCAGACACCACCACTGGGAGGAAAAGGCACCAACACCAATTAAATTGGAGGTGCTGGTAGCTTGGCTGCAGATTTACCCAAATAGGGACTCCACTTTGTATATATTTAATGGTTTTTCTAGGGGTTTTCGTATTCCTTACTCAGGTCCCAGGGTTTACCGTTATGCAGCTAATGCTCGTTCTGTTAGGGACTTGCCGGGGACTGTGAGGGACAAGCTGGCCAAAGAAATTGCAGCAGGAAGGATATCAGGACTACATGATCAATTGCCAATTCCTACGCAGCGTTTGTCACCTCTGGGTGTAGTGCCCAAGAAGGCCCCAGGGGAATATAGGTAAATCCATAATTTATCATGCCCAAAGGGTGATTTGGTTAATGATGCTATAGACCAGGGGTAGGCAACCTTTTTGAGCCAGGGGCCGGGTTGCTGTCCCTCAGACAATTGGGGGGCTGAAGCACAATCAATCACTCAATAAATAAATAAATAAATAAAATAAAATATTAAAAAAATTAAAATTAAAAAAAATATGCATGCACACTCTCTCAGCCCCAGAAAAGCCATGGCAAAACCCCTGTGGAGATTTTGCCAAGAAAATCCCAAGAACAAGTAATAACAACAATAATCAATATCATCATGGCAGGCGGCGGCACCAGGGGGGGGGGGGTGGCAGCAGCGGCGGCAGGACCGGCCTGGGGCCAGTCCAAAGGCCTCAGGGGGCCGCATCCAGCCCCAGGGCCTTAGGTTGCCTACCCCTGCTATAGACCCTAAGCTAACATCGGTCAAATATGCTTCTTTTCACTCTGGGCAAAATGGTTAAGGGTTTGGGTAAGGGAGCTTTGTTAGCGAAGTGCGATATAAAATCAGCCTTTGAGTTACTTCCTGTACACCCAGATGATTTTGACCTTTTGGGTTTTCAATTTGAAGGGAAGCATTATTGATAAAGCCATGCCGATGGGGTGTTCGATTTCTTGTTCAGCCTTTGAAACATTTAGCACCTTCTTGCATTGGTGTCCCATCAAGAGGTCAGGTAATCTCGCAATCACCCACTATTTGGATGATTTCTTGCTGGCCGGGGCTCCTAATTCTTCCGAGTGTAGTGACACCTTATCTGCCTTTCAGGCCTTAATGGCCAAACTGGGAGTCCCTTTAGCAGAGGAAAATCGCAGGGTCCCAACACCTGTCTTAGCTTTTTGGGAGTCGAGCTGGACACTGTTGCCAGTCTATCTCGTTTACCAGTTGACAAGATGGTGGCTATGAGGGAGCAGGTTAGGTTGATGAGAGAAAAAACTAAGGCCACGCTTCGTGAGTGTCAATCTCTCACAGGCTTGTTAAATTTTGCCTGTAAGGTAATAGTCCCTGGACGGGCATTTTGCACATGCCTTTACAGTGCCACAAGAGGGGTGATGGCCCACATCATCACATAAGGATCACTAACAGGATTCGGGAGGACTTGAAGGTCTGGGAGTCTTTCTTGGACCAATTTAATGGTAATTTGTTCTGGAGGTCTGAAATGTTGCTGAGGGCAGATTTTCAGGTACACTCCGATGCTGCTGGTGCCCACGGGTTTGGTGTTTATTGGAACGGCCAGTGGGCTGCTGAGGCTTGGCCTCATTCCTGGGTGGAGAAAGGTTGGACTCGGGACTTAACATTTTTGGAACTTTTTCCCATAGTGGTGGCTGTGCACTTATGGGTGAATCAATTCACAAACAAAACGGTATGGTTTTGGTAAGACAACCAGGCGGTTGTCCACGTGGTAAACTCCCAGTCCTCCAAATCCACCAGGGTGATGTGTCTGGTTAGGGCCATGGTGACACAATCTTTGAAGTTCAATGTTTTGTTTCAAGCTCACCATGTGCCCAGTTTACTTAAGCCTTTGGTGGACGCCCTCTCTCGTTTTCAGTTCTCCAAGTTCCGTCAGTTGTCTCTCGAGGCTTCGGCACACCATTGGAGGTACCAGAACATCTTTGGAGCTTTGGAGGCTAGAAATCGACAGGGCGATCCTTCAATCTATCGCCTCTTCAACACGCAAGTCTTATCAGCCAGCCCTGAGTGCTTTTAGACACTTCTTGTGTGATGTGGGGGAGGTTGAAGTCTGGCCCATTAGGGTGGACAGTGTTCTTCGTTTTATAGTTCACCTTAGATAAACGGGCTTATCCCCTGTTACCATTAGGGGTAGATTGGCCACCCTGGCTTTCTGCTCTAGGGCTGGCAGCCTCCCGGATCCTACTATTGATTTTAGGATTCTGAGAGCTCTAGATGGATGGGCCAGGGAGTCCCCTGTGGCCAGGGATACTCGCTTGCTGATAACAGGTCCAGTTTTGATGATGTTATGGCAAAACTTAGCTAATACATGCTCTACTCCCGAGGTTACTTTGTTTAGGGCTGTATTTGTGGTAGCCTTTTTTGCCGCTTTGAGAATTAGTGAGATCATCCCTGGCTCACGCCATGATGAATCTGGGAGGGTGCTCCTTGTTTCGGACATTGTTTTATCGGAAAAAGGGATTCAAATATATATCAGACAGTCTAAGACAGATCAGTTAGCCAGGGGCCAATCTATCACCTTGTCTAGGGCACCTGAGGGTCAGATCGGCCCAGTGTTAGCATTGTTGGACTACATGAAGGTCCGGCCTAAAGTGCCAGGCTATTTGTTTTTGCATGTGTCGGGTTTTCCTTTGACACAGTAGTTCAGGGCTGTTCTTATGGAGACTATGAGGCAAGCCAGTCTGCCCACAGCCCAATTTTCATCTCATTCTTTTCGAATTGGGGTGGCAACGGCCGTGACTGTTCATGGACTAAGTGACGCCGATATTCGCCGAATTGGCCGCTGGCGATCCAAGGCGTTTAGAGCATATGTACGCACCTGAGTGGTCTTGCTGTTCATTGTCAGTTGATTCTTACTTGACAGTGGTCTGTTATTTTCAAGCAGGTTTTGTCCAAGGGAAGATTTGGATTATGGGCCACAGCCTCATTTTCTGGGTGGAGCGCCACATACTGGAACAACGACGTGACCTGAACTTGGGTTTGTTGAATGTTGGTAATTTCCAGTGGTTCAGTCGCAGAGGCACGCAGTGGGAGGCTTGCTTCCCTGGATTATTGAACACTCGGTTGCTCATACGCATCCATGGATATTAGTGATACACCTGGGTGAGAATGACCTCGTCAAGGTTCCTTGCCTGCAGCTTGCAAAAAGGATTGTAAGAGACATGCAGGAGATTAGGAGACAGGTTCCTGGTTCAACCTTGATGTGGACTAAATTGTTGCTGAGGCGCAGCTGGCTTGGGGCGCGTAAGGATGCTGCCATCAACGGAGCCCGACGGTGCCTAAACAGAACTGTTGCCAAGCAGATGGATAAATTGGGTGTTTTTGTTGTTGACCACAGTGATATCCAAGTTTCATTGCCACAGCTGTACAGGGGGGATGGGGTACACCTCTCTCCAGAAGGATCGGATGTATACCTAGCATCTCTTACTGACCACATCAAGAGAGCGATTTGTGGCGGGGGGGAGGGGATGCCAAGCTAGGCTGGCCCCCTCCTGTGGCGGGCAATGACCCCCCCACAGGGGGATAATTTGGCTAATGAAAAATTAATTGGGGCTAATTAGGCTTAAATTGAGAAAATTTTGGGTAATGACATCAGTTAACATCACTATGACGTCATTAAAAAAATTACGCCATAAGCTTAAATATGATGTCAGTTCCGGTCGGGGAGGGCTAAAGTTAATTTTGTTGTAATTAATTTGCATGCTTTGTCACATGATGTGAAGGACCACCCATATGGGAAGGATACACCTTCACATACACATGTGGCAAAGCAATAAGAGTTTGTTCTAATTGTTTGACATTAAGAGACCCTGTACAGCAAATAAAGTTGTGGCCAGTTTATACCTGAGAATGAGGCGTCTGTTGTCCTGTGTGCCGGTGCAAAGACATCCCCCCCTACTAGTCGGCAGGGGCTTTTAGTTGTGCTGGCCATTTTAGGGCAACAGACGCCTAATTGGCTAAGCGTGCAGGAAGTCCCGCCTCTTCCATGCACGCTTGGCCAATCAGGTTTGTTCTTGTTGGGTCCAATCTACACCGGGAAATCTCGTGAGACATTAGGCTCGCGAGATTTCCAACGAGATTACAAAACTATGTAAGCCTGCACTTCCACATGGTGGCAGCCATTTTAGAGCAGCAGCCGAGCGACCCAACTCGCCCACCCTCTTTTAACTGCATTTGAATAAGTTACTCTCAGGCCTTTGGCTGGTCGCCTTTGGGGGCCAGGAGGGAATTTTTCCCCAGGGACCAGTTCCTTGGGTTTTTTTGCCCTCTCTGAGATTAGTAGGTTAGCAGTATTAATTTGGGTACAGGTTGTTTATTGTTGAAAACAATTTGGTTATAAGGTCAATGAATGTGACTTTCATTTACTGTATTTTCTGGCATATAAGACGACTTTTAAACCAGGAAAATCTGGGGTTAAAGTTGGCGGTCATCTTATACGCCGGGTATAAGGAGGAGTGGGAGGAGGAAAATAGAGGTGCGAGGCGGGAAGGAGCCGGGGAGAGAAGGAAGAAGACAAGAAGGAAGAGGAGGTCCTCCTTCTTCTCTCCACGCCTTTTCCCTCCTCTCCTCCCACCTTTCCTCCTGTCCTCATGGGCTTCGTTCTTCTCCCCATTGCTTTCCCCCCTTCTCCCCCCTTTCCTCGTGGGCTTCGTTCTTCTCCCCATTGCTTTCCCCCCTCCTCCCACCTTTCCTTGTGGGCTTCCTTCTTCTCCCCATTGCTTTCCCCCCTCCTCCCCCCTTTCCTCGTGGGCTTCCTTCTTCTCCCCATTAATTCCCCCCACCCACCTTTCCTCCTGTCCTCCTGTTCCTCCTCCTTCTCTCCACCGCTTTTCCCCCACCCCTCCCACCTTTCCTCCTCGTCCTCCTTTTCCTTCTGGTCCAGGAGGACATGTGTAAGGTGGGGGGGGAAGTCGGGGAAAGAAGGAGGGTTTCCTTGGCAAAGTTTGTTCAGAAAGGCTTTGCCATGAGGCTGAGAGAGTGTGACTTCCAAGACTGATGTTGTGTACCTTGAGGCTGAGACTGTGAGGCTGAGAGAGTGTGACTTCCAAGACTGTTTTTTCTATTGTTGTGTACCTTAAAGTTGTTTCTGACTTTTGGCAACTCAAAGATGAACCTATCTTGGGGTTTCCTTGGCAAAGTTTGTTCAGAAAGAGTTTGCTATTGCTTTCCCCTGAGGCTGAGAGAGTATGACTTCCAAAATATTGTTGTTGTTGCTGTGCGCCTTCAAGTCATTTCCAACTGATGATGACACTAAGGCAAACCTATCATGAACCTATCATTTCTTGCCTTTGTGGTTTTTTTTAGACAGGGCTTACCTTTGCCACCCTGAGGCTGAGAAAATGTGACTTCTAAGATTGTTGTTGTTGTATGCCTTTGAGTCATTTCCAATTTACAGCAACCCTAAGGCTGTTTGCTTGGCAAGGTTTCTTCAGAGGGGAGTTTGCCATTGCCTTCTCCTGAGGCTGAGAGAGTGTGACTTGCCCAAGGTCACCCAGGGGGATTCTATGGCTGAGCCAGGATTTGAACCCTGGTTTCCAGAGTCATACTCCCATACTCAGACAGGGTGACCAGATGTCTTCAATGCAAAGGAGGATGAGTCACTACAAAAAATGTAGGACATAAAAGAAAAAAATGTAGAGAAAGCTAAAAACAATAATACAAATGTAAATCCATGCTTCTTAGCCATGCTCAAAATGGAGGGTGTTTTAATGGCCAAAATGGTGACTTTTAACCTCATCATGGGGTTTTCTTGGCATGTTTCTTCAAATGGGGGTTGCCATTACCATCCTCTGAGGCTGAGAGTGTGTGACATGCCCAGGGTCACTTACTAGGCCGCGAATTGTACATACCCCAGAATGCATCACCCAGTATATTGGCAGTCCTTCCTCCCAACAATTTCTCATTTCCCCCCAACCATCTCATAGCTGGGAGATGGAAATAATTTTTAAAGCAGCATTTAAATCTGGACTATTTTTAAAAAAGTAAGGTTCAAAACACACTGCAGAAATAAATGCTAAGGAACAAGGGATCTGTAGTTTGTTGCATTTATAAGTGACAGTTTTCCTGCTAAGTACCTGCATGTCATAAGCATTTGAATTAAAATTACCAGATTGGAATCAAATCTGATTTTTGAAAAAAAAATATTTGGTGTGTGTTGGAAGATACCCCAAACTCTATATATTAACTGGAAATTATTTGGTGTGTGTTGGAAGTATATCCCAAACTCTATATTTTAACTGGAAAAGTTGGGGGTCGTCTTATACTCCCAGTCATCTTATACGCCGGAAAATACGGGTATTTTATACAGGATGGTGGTTATGTACCTTGAATTTGATTGCTTTGTCACAACTGGGGGACTCAGGGTCTCAATTAAAGGTGTTAATTGTTGTATTATGGTTGGGGTGGGCAAGGACCCCCCCACAGGGGGATAATTTGGCTAATTAAAAATTAATTGGGGCTAATCAGGCTTAAATTGAGAAAAATTTGGGTAATGACTTCAGTTAACATCACTATGATGTCATTAACAAAAATTACATCATAAGCTTAAATATGACGTCAGTTCTGGTCAGGGAGGGCTAAAGTTAATTTTGTTGTAATTAATTTGCATGCTTTGTCACATGATGTGAAGGACCACCCATATGGGAAGGATACACCTTCACATACACATGTGGCAAAGCAATAAGAGTTTGTTCTAATTGTTTGACATTAAGAGACTCTGTACAGCAAATAAAGTTGTGGCCAGTTTATATCCAAGAAAGAGGCGTCTGTTGTCCTTTTGCCGGTGCAACTGGCAAAACCACCTCTGAGTATTCCTTGGCTAAGAAAAGCCTAAGAAATTCATGGGGTCATCATAAGTTGACAGGTGATTTGAGGGTACATATGCATGCACATTTAAACCTCCCTGTGGTATAATGCAACAACACAGAGTTAGATATCACTGCTAAAGGTAACGTTAAAGGTATTCCCTGTTGACAAGGTTGTCAAGTTGTGTCTGACCATAGGTGGTGGTGCTCATCTTAGTTACTAAGCCGAAGAGCCAGTGTTGTCAGAGACTACATGATCTATGATCATGTGTCCAGCATGACTGCATGGAATGCTCTTACCTTTCCACAAAAGTGTTACCTATTTATATACTTGCATTTGCATGCTTTTGAACTGCTAGGCTGGCAGAAGCTGGGACTAGTGACAGGAGCTCACCCCATCATGCAGCACCCAGGCCTTGAACAGTCATCCTGCCGATCTTGCAATCAACAGAGTTAGTGTCTTAACCACTTGAGTCACCCCTTAGATCTACTTAGATCTACTTAGAAAATAAGTAGCAGATACCTCTGCTACCAGGGGACAAATTCTTCCTGAAATACTTAAATCCTTTGAGTTACATCCTGTCTAAAGACCTTATCAGTCAGCTCAAATAACCCAGCTTACCTCTTCTGAATTGAAGTCTAATTCAGGAGGCAGCCAGGTCTTATTGCAAGGATTTTTCCACCAAAGCTGCTGGTCGAATCCAGCCTGCCTGCAGCCTGGGTCCCTGGTGTGCTTCGGTGGCCATTTTTTTTTAAGTCAGAAAGCTCCTGGTTTTGAAATAAGGATGCTGAAATACGCCTGGGACCTGGGCTGCAGCTGGGCTGGACTCACCTGGCATCTTCAGCAGCAAAATCCTTGCGATAAGATCTGGCTGCCTCCTGAATTAGACTTCAATTCAGAAAAGGTAAGCTGGGTTATTTGAGAGGAGTGATAAGGTCCTATGTTAGCCATACTTGGGTCCAGATTGGAATCATTAGGACCTAATGTACACCCTATTGATCTCACTTAAATAAGAACTACAATTTGTTTCTTTGACATGGTGGCTTTCAGTATTGAACTGTACTCCTAAAGCAGATGTGGGCAAAATATGACCCATGAGCCACTTGTGGGCCTAGTCCTTAAAGATTTCACATTTTAAAGATTTTTTTTGTGAAAAATCACTCCCAGTTCACCCAAATAGGTCCAAAAATATTCTAAAAAGTATCCATTTGGCATTATATGGTGAAATTTAGCTAAAAATGGAATAAAATCAAAACAGAAAATGACAAAAGTGAAGTCAAACCCTCTTGTCATGGGAATAGGCTCCCACCCCCAGTACATTTGCTAGGGTAACAACCACTACAGTTCTGAATTACTAGAACTGTCTTAAGGTTTGAACAGGGAGAACTTCATCAAGAAAGTAGAGTCACGGAGTAAATAGGGACAAGACTCTCCTATATTGGGGGTGCTTAAACAGAGGCTGGATGGCCATGTGTCAAGTATGCTTTCATTCAGGTATGCTTTAGTTTAAACCATTTCCTGCATTGAGACAGGATTGAACTAGATGATCCTTAGGATTCCTTCCAATTCTACAATTCCAGGATTTGCAAAACGAATAACCCTAGGTCCTAAACACAAGTCTATGAGAGGTAGCATGATAAAACTGTAGAGCCTACACTTTGTGTGGCTCTTTGAGTGAGGATTATATATATATATATATATATATATATATATATATATATAAAGAGTGAGGATTATATATAATGAAATTGTTTTGTCATAGGAGTAGCATGCAAAATGAAAAATTAACAGAGTGTACAAAATTAAATAAATGTTTGCACCCTTGGTCTAATTTTCTCCCAGGTATCTGCATATCAGGTTAGCATTTAGCACAGCGCTTAAAGAGATGAATTGTGAGCATCAAAATATCTGTTGTCAATCAGTAAACAGTTTGTGTTTGACTTTCAGAGAATGTTTTTCTGTGAAAAGTCTGTCACCTTTATTTGGATTACTCTCCTGCACTTTTCGGGGGGGGGGGGGGAGAAATGTGTTGATTTCCCTCTCTGGCTTTATAAAGCAGTAAACTCATTTGAATAATTGTACAGTCATTTAGTTAGTGTGCTCTTTTCCCCCCAATGTGCCTAACTACAGTGAATGCAGTTTTGATGGCAAAATAGCCTCTTTTATATAATAGCACTTTCCCCTCTTCCCCCTCCCCTCGTTTCCCGTCCTCATTCCTGCAAAATAAGTGCAACATAATTATTTTACTGTGGAGAAATTAGCTCATTTGCAAATGCCACCTTGGAACACAAAACGAATGGCATTTATTGAAGCACTAATAAAGGTACCATGTTAGAATAATTTTATGCTGACGGGCCCACAATCACTCAATATTTTAAGAGCTGTCATCACACCAGCATGAGCTGCATGCACAAGTACAAATCTACGCTGTGACATCATGGCACTAAGAGTATAATTGGAATAAAATTACAGCGCTTCACTCTGGCATTCAGCAGTGGAGCATAACACTTTAGATGCCCACCCTGGGCTGTGCCTTTGCTATGCTTCTGTGTGCCCACACATTCTGTTAACACATGAAGTATCATGACACAGATTTCTGAAGAGCTCAATGTGTCCTTCAGGTAATTCCAGAGCCGAGCTTTCAGTAGGTACTCAGTGGGCCATGCTGTTAATACACACTATGCTGCACACCACCAGCAAGCGTGAAGGATCACAAATCACAAAAAACACCCTTTCAACACTTTAGACATGCATAATTAAGCATGAAATAACTACACAATGGTGAACAGCCTACTGGGAATCTTTTTGTTTCCAGATGATGATGATGATGATTCACTGAAATCCTAGACTAGCTACTTAGTGGAGGATATATAACTAAGTAATATCTCTTGGTTTGACCATCTCTGTCCATCTTAAGAACCAGCCACCAGACTGGGATGAAGGAGGCCCAATCAGCTGGTGATTGGAGGCGAAGGAGGATGACATTTCCATCCCCTGCCACCAATGAGACAAAGACTTGCAACAGAGATTCTGCTTCTGATTATTGCAGCCCCCACTCCTTAGCCACCAGAAAAACAACCTCCTTTGCCCAATGTTTTTAAGGTGGGATGTGACTACATAAGATTAGTGAATACAGAACAATTATAACAAAATCCAAACTCCACAAGCAGCAGTTCTTTTCTGGGCTAACTCCAAATCATAAAATACATTATGCAAGCTTTTGAAGCTTCACTGGCCTCTTAATCAGACAAAGATGTTGAAAACCATACATGAAAAAAATGGTGACAATGTTAGTGTCATAGGCCTATATTCTTTCTGGGATGTTGTCAGTTGTGATGGTAATGAGGGATTTCAGTGAAAACAGAGGCCAACCACATTATTGGCCATGTGAGGATTAGAGAGAAATAGGAATAGAAGTCAGTTAATAAAATTTCAACTCCCATTAGCAACAAAAAAGAAACTTATGAGATCCAGATGTCCCTGTCCTATGTGAAGCTAACTGGCCCTTTCTTAGGCAAAGAACACTGAATTTTTCAAGGAGTCTCTGTACTGTTATATCTGGAAAATCTTTTAGGTGATATATAGGTAAAATTTGCCAATTGTAGTCCCAAATTGTAGACTAATGCAAGTGTTTTACCTTTGTTGGCGGTAAAAAGGTAAAAGGCAAAGGTGTCCCCTTAACATGAATGTGTGGTCTTAACTGATTGTAGGTGCTCATCTCCGTTACTAAGCCAAGGGAGCCAGTGTTGTCCAAAGATGACTCTGGTGGTCACGTGGCCAGTATGACTGCATGGAATGCTCTTACCTGTCCACAAAAATGATACCTATTTATTTACTTGCATTTGCATGTTTTCCAACTGTTAGGTTGGCAGAAGCTAGGACTAGTGATGGGATCTTGCTCCGTCATGTAGCACTTGGGCCTTGAACTTTCAAACTTCCAAGCTTACGATTGTCACAACTGGCATCTTTACCAATAAGCCATGTGGGAATACCTCAGAGTGAAGTTCCAGTCTTTTAGTTCCCTCTTGATATCTTGAATTTAATATCTTTAACAATTATGGATCTGGAACTCTAGATTATGAATCTGTAATTATAATTCTAGTCATCATCACCATCACCATCATCATCATCATCAAGTTAATTCATTTAATCATTTCATAGATAAATAACAAGTTCATATTTTTTAAAAAAAGATGGGCAGCAGAAAAGTGACCTTAAATTTGTCCCTATTTGACTTCCTTTGATCTTCATTGTTAGGATTTTATCACACTCTTGTCCCACTAAAACAGTGTCATTTTCAGAAACTATTGCAAGCAGGATTGCTCTCTTCCCTGCCACCCACTACCTCCTTCAAGGCATTATCCTTGCCCCTTTTCCTAATTTGGCACCTATGCACCCACACATGCAGATGCCCCTCCCTGAAATATAAAATGAAATGAATCAGTCTTACTTTTTTCCTTATGGGGGGCAGCTTTCTGATTCAGGATACACTTGATTGATCATTGGCAGATGAAAGCCAGCAGCTTAAGCAGTAATTAATCTACCAATGATTAATAAAGTCTGAAACAACAAGAAGAGCAGAAGAGGGCTAATGAAATAAATGCTTTTTAAACTGTATGACTCTTTTCTGCTAACATGTCAGTGTGTGTATGTGTATGTGTATATGGCAAACCTCCTCTGAAGAAACTTGCCAAGAAACACCTATGATAGGTTCACCTTAGAGTTGCCATAAGTCGGAAATGACTTGAAGGCATACCACAACAATGTGTGTGTGTGTGTGTGTGCATGCGTGGGAAGGGGAGAGAGAGAGAAAGAGAGTGACAGTGAGAGTGTGAGTGTGAGAGAGCGACTCTAGAACTGAGCTATTCAGCTGCAAAAGAAGGTAAAGTGGGGGAAAAGTGAACAACATTTTCCCTTTTTGGCTTCTCTAGGGTTGGTGTAATTTACCAAGAGAGAAGAAAGAAATATTTAAAAGTTTCTCAGTTACAGTACTTTTCCAACTGAAAGGAGATCAAATGGAAATGTTCACCCCTTCTTCTTTTCCCCTGATCACTGGTAAGCAAAGGGCACCTAAGCTACATCAAAAGCGCACTCCCTCACCACCCAAAATCAGCATTAAAGTGGAGTTGAATTATCACACTGCAAATGGTAGCAGAGCAGTAACATGAAAGGAGGTAATTAACAGAGTTTTTGTGTTAATGAAGGGGAAAATTTTCCAAACAGTCTCCCACAGGAAGAACAACAAAAGAGAGTTGACGTCACACAATACCCCCCAGCCAAAGATGTGATGATCTCGTTCCAATTGCAATTTACTGCCTCGTGTGATAACGTCCTTAGTTGTAACTGAAAATGAACCTGGCAATAGATGTCACAGTGTGTGTGTGTTGGAGGGTTGGTGGAATAGAAAAAGCAGAGGAATCACATGTTATGTTTACATATAATATCCCTGAAATCTAGCACTGACTTGCTGGCTCACAAACCCTCTTTGCATAATCAGATATGCTTTGCAAAACAAGTGAGGTAGGAGGAGAAGCCATGTTTCAGATCTGATTCATGATCAGTGTGAGGCATTGGGTGTTGCAGACTTGCTTGCAGGCAATTATCATGTGTGTGTGTGAAACAAACAGCTATCAGCCCCATCCCACACTCCCTGGCTAGAATGTCTTGCCTTTCTTGGGTAAGTCTGAGCTGAAATTGAGTATTTTGGAGGCTATCCAGTGGGTGTAGGAATGGGAAACTCTCCCAGACTTCAAAGGTTGGCAAACATAATGAGGTAGATCTCTCACTGTAACTGCCACTTTATATACTCTTGCTTTATCCTCCCACTCCCCCTTCATTCTAAACACATATGTTCATTATTTTAAAATACATATGTTTGCCTATTTACTGTGGAGATAAACAAGCCAAATTAATTCCTGGCTTACATCTAAAATAAAAGAAGAAATCTCAATAGCCCAGAGATGGAGGCTGATTAACCGATGTGTATTGCTTGTATCCTTTTTCCTTGGCTAAGTCTGATTAAATGGTCACATCCCTCATCATAATTCCAGCGTGAGGCTTCAAGACACCAGACACTTCAAAAATTTGGATTCTTTAAATCTATCAGTTCTGAAACTACATCCACAGTAATGGAATTCAAGATTGATTCCACTTGTAATCTTCAGGCAGATCAACCACTGAGCATGGAGTGAGTTACAATAAATCTTAATGTAATATAGAGGCAATTTTCTGTCTCTAATATGAATGATTTGGTCATACGGTGGATTCCTTCCATGGGATCAGAAATAAACAAGAATAGCAGTTTCGAAGACCTGGATATTGTGAAAGGTATACATGCTGGGTCTCTCTTATCAAAAATGCTTGGGACCAGATGTGTTTTAGATTTTAGATTTTTCCGGATTTTGGAATATTTATATATGCTTAATGAGATATCTGGGAGGTGGGACTCAAGTCTAAACACAAAATTCATTTATGTTTCATAATGACTATACACCTTATACACATAATCTGATTTTATACATTATAATTTTAATAATAATAATAATAATAATAAATAATTTTATTTCTAACCCACCCCTTTGCAAAGCAACCGGGGCGGCATACAACAGGTTAAAACAATACAAGAGTAAAACACATCTCCAAATACCCTACTCTAACCCTCCCACCCCTTAAAAATAGATTAAACTAGAATAGTATTAAAAACAGCTTCAAGCAATAAAATTATAAAAACAAAACAAAAACAGTAGCAGCTGAGGGTAAGGGAGCGAATTAACAGACAAAACCATCTAAAAGAAGAGGAAGAGCTGGGAAATTACTCTGGGAAGGCCTGTCAGAAGAGATCTGTCTTTACTGCCTTTTTAAAGGCAGCAAGAGTACTACATGTACATGAAACAAAGTTTGTGTACATTGAACTATAAGAAAACCAAGCTGTCACTAACTCAGACAGCCATAATTTTTTTTTTTTTGATTTTGGAGTATTTGGATTTTGGAATTCCAAATAAGGGGGACTCAATTTGTACTGTACTATCATTTCATCAATGATCAGAGCCAGGGCTGGCCAATGACATTTTGCAGCAAATGACACCCATCACCTCCTTAAGTTAATAATTTTAGCCAGTGAAGTTGTTTAGGATCATGGCAGAAATCCCACAGGCAACTTTCTCCCTCACTGGCAGTAAACCTGCAGTAGTAATAAAGTAAATAACTATTTGTTACCCTTTCATGACATTTGAAATATGATGTCCTAGATAGCTGCCTCATTCTGCCTGATGACAGGAGCAACCCTTTCCAGAGTTATTCAAGTAGAGTCAGCCCCCACCCCCATTTGCAACTTTGATTTTTGCAGATTTGACTATTCATAGATTTGTTCTCTCTAGAAATTTCTAGGTTCTCCAGAATGACTCTGCTGGAAGTTGCCCATAGATAGAGGATGTAGAAATCCCTAGAGAAAACATTTCTCTAGATATTTGTAGGTCCTCTTGCATGATTCTTTGGTCAACTTCCGGTGGATGTTGACCATACAGTCGCACTGGAGAAATTAGAGATTCCCAGAGAGCTGTTCTCTCAGGTAAAAACATAATGTTTTTTATTTGTGGTTTTTCCATTTTCATAGAGGTTCTGCACCCCTAACCCTGGGAATGTGGAGGACCCACAGTAGTTATTTCATGCTTTGAAAAGCCATGCCCATTGATGATGCTATATTAATCAATGGTGATGGTGATTGTGTTAATAACAACAGATATGGCAAAGCAGCAGCTTATTTATATACCGCTTCATATCACGCTATGGGATGTCTAAGCGGTTTACAACTGTGAGATGATTGCCCCCCAACAAGCTGGGTACTCATTTTAGCGACCTCGGAAGGATGCAGGCCTGAGTCGAGCCTCAGCCCTGGCTGGTATTGAACTCGCAACCTTGTGGTCTATGAGTGAGTGGCTGCAGTACAGGCATTTAACCACTGCGCCACCATGGCATGGGTGAATCTGCTGTAAGGCCATAAATATCAGATGATGGCTCCTTTAAGTTGACACTTACTTTATATTGACTTTAGCCCTAACCATCTATAAATTTCATTTTACTGAATTTGTAGCTTGAATGTGTAACCTGCTAGTAGGTTACACTACACAGAGAAAGTAGAAATGAAATACATGAATAAAAAAGGGGTGTTTTTTTGGTAATGTCACTGTCGTTTGGAATGCAACCATGTAGACACAGCAACATGTGGCACATTATTATGTGAAGTGGTGTCACATACAAGTAAGAATCCTGATAGCTCACCTTTTCCAGGGTCCTGCAGTGGTAAAAAGCAAAGGCAAATAAATTCTTCTGGCCCTGAGCAGCCTATTTTTTTCCAGGGTCTTGCCTGCTTCACAACAACTACACCCATATTCTTTTCCCTCCTGCTGCTGCCACCTGTATCTGTGTGGTTACATCAATAGGATTGCAGCCATAATATCAGATATGCAACAAGCTATATGAGGAATAAATTCAAACACAAACCTTGTAAAATTTCTTAGTGATTGGTATATATGTGTGAATCAACCCTTAGTCCCTCCCCTATAATAAGCAGGATTGTTCTATTTCCCATAGTCATATCCACTAAAATTTTCCACATATAAGAATGTTACATCTATTTCCTGGCAGCAGACATGGAGGAAATGTCTCCAGATTTGAAATGCCACCAACAAGAACAGTATGAAGAAGCAATGTAACTGTTCTTTCTCTTCTACAGCAGATCTTAAATGCAGCACTGTGAAGAAAATGTTATGTTAAACATTGATTCTGTGGAAGAGAGAGGGAAAAAAAAAAAAAAGACTCACTAATCAAATTATAACTGGAAAAGCACTCCGGCCACTGCCTGCTAGGGGCACAAATACAAATTTTTCTTATAGTCACCCCCGCCGACTGCGGAGGGCTCGCTGGGGCCTTTTTATCGGCCTGGTTCTTCTGGCCGTTTGGCCGCCGCCCACGCCGCTTGCCAGAGGGGAGGAGGAGCGGGTGGGGCCCTGGAGCGCGGCCTCTCGCTTGCTGCCGCCGCCGCCGCAGTGAGGGCTCGCTGGGGCCTTTTTATCGGCCCGGTTCTTCTGGCCGTTTGGCCGCCGCCCACGCCGCTTGCCAGAGGGGAGGAAGAGCGGGTGGGGCCCTGGAGCGCGGCCTCTCGCTTGCCGCCGCCGCCGCCGCAGTGAGGGCTCGCTGGGGCCTTTTTTATTTTATTTACCCTATCTTTTCCATGTTACTATTCCAAAGTTTAGAAGGGCTTTAACGTTGGCACGCTTCAATGTGATGCCCACGGCTTTGCTGGAAGGCAGATTCAAAAAAATACCTTTTGAATTTCGTCTTTGCCCATGTGGTTCGGGCAATGTTGAAACCAATGAGCATGTTCTCCTTTACTGTCAATTCTATAGGGACGTTCGTCATGAATTGATCAGCCCATTACTGAGTAAATTCCCAGGTAAATCTGATACTTTTTATTTACGCCTCCTATTAGATAACAATGACCTAACAATATCTCATAGGGTGGCCAAGTTCTGTTACATTGTTTGTAAATTGCGGTCTCAACTGACAAATTGATAAATGGACATCCCACAAGTGTGTAGATAGTTTGGTTGGTCATTGTATTTATACAGTGTATTTTAGTTGTCCATTGGTCTGTTGGTCCCTATACTTATGTATATATACATATACTTTTCTTTATATCATATTTTATATTCTATGTTATATTTTAGACATTTTTCATATTTTATATATTTCATATTTGTACAAATATATATTTGTATACTGGTCAAGGACCGAATAAATTGAATTGATTGATTCTGTGGCCACCTTTGGAATACCATGTTCATTTCTAGTTGCTTCATATCAAAAATTATATAAAGCTGTTAAAGCTTCAGAAAGGGCAAACAAAGTGATCAAGGATTTGTGGGGGGAAAACATTTGAGATATACGAGTTTAAAGATGACTAAAGGATAGTATGAAAGTCAGTTTGACATCAATACTAGGAAATGATGTGGAATAGTTCATTAAACAGTCTGTGGGCACTGATGATGTGATTATTGAGTTTTCAAAACCATATTATACCAGACTAACTTTATCTTTTTTCAGATAGTTTTGGTAAATCAAGTGAATACTGTGGGCGTAGTATATCTTTGAGTTCAGTAGAGCTATTGATTATCATGATATTGTGAAATCGTAGGCTTTCATGGCCGGCATCCATAGTTTTTTGTGGGTTTTTTGGGCTGTGTGGCCATGTTCCAGAAGAGTTTCTTTCTGATGTTTCACCAGCATCTGTGGCAGGCATCTTCAGAGAATACTGGAATGGAAAAGAGTGGGTCTATATATACTCTGAGACCCTGGGTAAGGAGGAGTGATTCCCATGAAAACTGTGTATTGTTCTGTGTTGAATAGGTTTTGTTCTGTTGTTAATGGCATGGCTTCAGGGTGGGAGGAAATGCAATCAAGGATATTGTCTGCTAATCCCATGTAAACTGTGTATTGTTCTATGTAGAATAGTAATTGTTCTGTTGTTAATGGCATGGCTTCAGGGTGAGAGGATATGCAATCTGCTATTGTCTGCTGGGAAAGCCCCTGACCCTGGTTGGTTTCCCAGTTGCATTTGCTGAGTGCTGATTTTCTTATTTTGTAGGACTGGTAGCCAAACCTTGTTTACTTTAAGGGTTTCCTCTTTCCTGTTGAAGTTATCCAAGTGTTTGTGGATTTCGATGGCTTCCCTGTGCATTCTGACCTGATAAAATGCTGTTTGAAAACACTGAAATTCTGGACCATGCCAACAACTATCAGGTCAGAATGCTCAGGGAAGCCATCAACATCGAAAATCAGCACTCAGCAAATGCAAATGGGAAACCAACCAGGGTCAGGGGCTTTCCCAGCAGACAATAGCAGACAATATCCTTGATTGCATATCCTCTCACCCTGAAGCCATGCCATTAACAATAGAACAATACCTAATCCTAAGTGTACTCAGCAATATTCCATTTCATTCTGGAAAGAAATTGTTGGAGCGCCTCGGGGTTTTGTCCTAGCACTCATGCTAGTCAACATCCTTATCCCTTGGATCAGGGGTAGGCAACCTTTTTGAGCCGGGGGCCGGGTTGCTGTCCCTCAGACAATTGGGGGGCTGAAGCACCAAAAATAAATAAATAAATAAATAAATAAATATTTTAAAAATTAAATTTTTTTAAAAAATATGCATGCACACTCTCTCAGCCCCAAAAAAACCATGGCAAAACCTTTGTGGAGATTTTGCCAAGAAAAACCCCAAGAACAAGTAATAACAACAATAATCAATATCATCATGGTGGGCGGCGGCAGTGGTGGCAGGACCGGCCTGGGGCTGGTCCAAAGGCCTCAGGGGGCTGCATCCGGCCCCCGGGCCTTAGGTTGCCTACCCCTGCCTTAGATGATGGAATAGATGACATGCTTTTCAAATCTGCAGATGACATTGAATTAGGAGGAGTTGCTAATATGCCAGAATTGCTTGGCCCAGTTCTTACCTACAGTCTGCAATGGAAGTTCCAGAGGAATTTCCCAGTAATATCCAAACGCATTGCTAAGGTGAGATAAGCCAGTCATTAGGTGGTGGAAGTGAATTCTTTAGATAAAAAGTGGTCACAAGGCATCCCATCCAACTCAGGCAGGAGAAGGGAGGGAGAAGGAAAGAATCCTCACAAGCTTGGATAGAAAAGACTGAGGCCTCAAGCAGACGGGTGGCTTGGAGTGGCCTCTGGCCACTCCAGCTGCAAACATGCCCAGAGCAGTGTGGGACTGTGGTTTCTAGATGCCGTGGTTCCGAGGCTGGTCACTGCCACAGCCTGCAACAGAATGACAGCAAGGAGTGCTTTTTTTACTCTTCTTTTGTGGTCAGGTTTGGGCCCCCTTAGGTGGCCATGATGCAGCTTCAGCCCAATCCAGGCACATGCATCATATGAATGCCATGCCCCTGGATCAACCTGAAGTGGCACTTTTGGCCCATCTGTTTCAGGCCTGAGAGATGATATGACAGCCACATTTAAGTGCCTTAAGAGATAGTCTGTAGAAGATGGAACAAGCTTCATTTTTGCTGCTTCACAGACTGGAACACGAACCAGTGGATCCAAATTACAAGAAATGAGATTTCACTTTAGCATTAGGAAAAAATAACTTATTTACTGTAATTGCTGTTCAACAGTGGAACAGATTGCCTCACAGCATGGTGGACTCTTCTTTTGACAGAGTCTTTCAACAGACTTTCAACAGAGGCTGGATGGCTATCTTTCCAGGATGTTTTAATTATATATACTTGCATGGCAGACTAGATGGCCCCTGCATTCCCTTCAACCTGTATGAGTCTATGATTTTGTGAGAGCAAGTAGAAAGTGATAATTTCCTTCCTTCCCTGATAATACCAGAGAACTTGGAATGGTTACTTTTTTTGGACTACAGCTTAGTGAATTCCCGAGCCAGTGTGGCTCTCGGTCTGACTAGACTTCAGTGTCACCCAATGTGATTTGCTAACAGGAGATTCCGGGCAGACTTATATGTTTTAAAAGAGCTTAAAGAAATTCATAGGGAATAACTGTACCAATGGTTATTAGCAAGAACAGTGAGATGTTCCCTATATAGTAGGTCAGTCCTCCAGACAGTATTGCTTTCATGCCCAGGTTTTGGATTTCTTTGGCACATTTGATTGGTCACAGTGTGCTGGAGTGAATAGATCTCTGCACTGTGCCAGTGAACCTGTTCTTGCTTTCTTGTGATTTTTACAGATTTAATTTCTGAATATGGTACAACATAAATGACTGCCATCCCCACAATATTCTTTAAATTTAAAAATGGATTTCCTAGTAAATCATCAGTCATCTGTCTGCATCATAGAATTTTTATAGGTATCAACTAGATTTTATCTTGCTGTTTACTTGTGGTAAAAATACCGGAAACCCTTAAATGTCATCTGTCCAGCACAACATGCTGAACATAGTTCCATATGGTGACGTCCTCTGCATGGAGAACATAACAGAGCCTGAGCAGTTTACACCTTACATTGGTTTATAACTATTGAATGAGCTGAGACCAATTTGCAATTTCTTTATTCAAGGGCAAAGAAATTGTGTTGGGTCTCATTGGTTTAACATTCTCAACCTTTTAACAAATTGCTTCAGTGAGGTCTGTTTTCATACATTTATCTATTATTTGTAGGACACAGATTTTTTTGGTTTTGTTTTGAAAAGTCACCATAGCACTGTAATTCACTATGCCTTTCCAGCATGAGACTACAGAAATGAACCTTGATTGATTTGAATGTACAGGTGCATTTTTACTCCTTGCAAATGTCAAAAATAGCTTGATATTAAATGTTAAAGCCTGATGGTTGTAAGGCTATAATGTGATCTAGGTTTGTCTGTAATTAACAGGAATAAATGAATACTTTGCAACAATGTTTGAAAAGCAGCAGGTCTTCATTCATAGTTGTCCTTTTACTGCATATTATTTTTCTACTCCTTTATTCACTATTATTTCTCCATAATAAATCCATATCCTTGTTAATATCTTTTCATGGCAGTTTTTAGAGTCTCTTTGTTCATACATTTTTGAGATGTAAAGTAGCTGAAGGAACCATTGTGGGCTACCAGCTCAACAATATCCATTTGAAAAAATAGTGCACAATCAAAAGACCATTAGTTTTCTATTTGGCTTGAAGTTCTTATCCAAGCTTAACAAAATGCAGCCACATTGAGAACCTCTTTAACTACCAATAAACAGAGGCTAGGCTTGTATTTCCATTTATCACAGAGGTGGTGGATGAGCTACTGAAATAAATTATATATTGAAATAAATGACTTTTACTGGCTATTATCGAAGGACAAGAATTTCATTCTGTTTTTGAAATAATAGTTTTACCAAAGTCCACACATGTCTTCCCCTCATAAACAGGACAGAAAGAGCTGAGATATTTTACAGGCAAAGCAAAGGTGCTCCTGGTCAATGGAAAGACAGATCTGGGAACAAGGATTCAGCCTGTGTTAGATGGGAGTTATATTCCCCCTGAAAACACAGGCTCACAGTTTGGGGTGCTCTTGGATTCAACTCTTAAAGAGCTGCAGCCAGGTTGTTAACTGGGGATGGCTACAGACAACATATAACTCCTTTGTTTCAACAGCTACATTGACTGCTGGTCCATTTCCGGGTACAGTTCAAAGTGGTGCTTTTGACCTATAAAGCTCTATATGGCATGGGTCCAGGTTATTTGAAGGACTGTGGGCTGATGCAGACGGGCAGGAGAAAGTGACCTGAAGCTGCCTTTTCCCTAAGCTGCAGCAACCACACCACATGCCCCAAAGATGCCCTAAATGGGGATGGAGCAACCACATTGTGGGGAGTCAATGTGGCTTTTCCGAGGCTGTACTGAAGCCTCGCCAACCGCACCACCAGTCCTGATGACGCCGCAAAGGGAGACAAAGCAACTACATGGGCTGGCAGTGGCTGCTTTAATTTTTTCCCCCGCTCTCTCGGACGCATGAGCACATGTGCAGGAACACATATCTGCACACCTGCGTACCTGTGCAGAACATATCATAGGCTGGTGAGTGTACAAAGGTGACTGAAGTTCGTCATCCCTGCGCACCTGCACAGGACTTGTCATAGGGTGGCATAAAATCTGTCGTTTTGTCTGTACAAAGGTGACTGAAGTTCAGCATGTCTGCGCACCTGCGCAGGACCTGTCATTCACACACAGATCATGCAAGGATTCACTGACCTTGGCTTCCCAAAAGGATGGGTGCAGTAGATAGGTGCCACTGTCTGATTGTGCCACCCTTGCGGTGAAGGAATGAATTTGTCAATTGAAAAAACACCCACTCCATTGTCCTTCACAAAACATGTCCTACACAGATCGGGGGGAGGGGAGAGGTACATGGAAGGGATGTTTGTGTGGACAGACTTGATACATGCAGCTGGTGGTCATGCAAGGGACATGGTCAACAGGACACATGGACAAATGTTACTCCAGGAGCCCCCCCCCCCCCAAGCATGGCAGGAAGTGGTGTGCAGGTCTTATGCACACCTGTACACCTGCACAGAAGAGGTCACAAAACTATTGTGCATGCTGACAGCAAGTGTACATGTGACAGAATGTGTTTATTGTCATAATAGAGAACAGTTTCTAGGGTGCATGTGTAGGGTTACAATTAGGGTTAGGGTTAGGGCTAGGGTTCTAATATTCAAGCGCACCTGTGTTGGTGCATCTACATCTGGAAGCATGGGTGCTTTAAATTAATCCCTGTATCATAGGGCACATGCTCTGGATTGCCAACTCAATTTCCACTACATGTGCGGTGGTGCATTTATATGGCCATTTTAGATCTCTGGCACCCTTTTTCTGGTGCACCCGTGTTGCTGCATACATACACACATGCGAAGGTGCACATCTTTGCTGAAGAAGTGGAAAAAAGCTGCTTCTCCTGTCATATGATGGCTAGAAGGCACTTTCCTGACAGCTTTTAGGTGTGTGTCGTCTAAATGCCATGCCTTCAAGTCAGCCTTAAAGCACCCTGTGAATTTCGTTTGTCTCGTCTGCTGGGCTCTGCAGACAACGCAAAGCGCTATCTTGGAGCCTGGGAAGGGGAGGGACAGCTGGCCACTGGCTGCCCTAATCCCTTTCCGAGGATGTCATTAGAGCACCTGCTGTTGCACATGGTGAGCACTCTGATGACATCCTTCCAGCACAGCATTTTTACACGCTGCACCAAAAGAGGCGCAACAGAGCCGCATGGCGGCTCTTGCGGCGCCCGTTCCGTGGCTTGAGAAAGAAGCACTATTTTGGTGCTCCTTTCCCAGTCACTGAAAGGGTGGATTGGGGCCGAGGCATGGTGCAGCCTCGGCCCCAATCCTCCACTTCTCAGGGTGGCCCATGGCCGCCCATCTGCATTCCCCCTGCATAGCCCCTGTATCTCCCTTTATGAGCCCATGAGAGGGTTAAGGTTGTCTGGAAAGGCCCTTCTCTCTCTCTCACCACCCTCTCAGCCTCATTTTGTGGGAACAAGAGAGAGGGTCTTCTTGCTGGCTGCTTCCAGGCTCTAGAAATCCCAACCTGGAGAAGCCATGGTGGCCCCATCTATGTTCTTCTCTTGGCAGCGGATAAAAACATTTTTGCACCATCAGGATTTTACAAATTGATGAGGGTTGGGCTTTTAAATGCTGTGCAATTTGGATTTTAAAGTTTGGACATAGCTGGTAGGTTTAGGGAGTATTTATAATTGTGGCAATAGTGCCACAGTCATGAATACATAGTATTATGAAATACAGAGAAGTCATGGATCTGCAACTCTAGATTATGTATCTGTAACAGAACTGACTCCCAAACTCTAGCTTCCCAAATGTTTTGGACTTCTGCTTCCAGAATCCCAGACCATTGATCAAGATGGCTGAGGCTTCTGGGATCTGAAGTCCAAAACACTTGGAGGACCAGAGTTTGGGAATCACTGTCCTGCAGTGTTCTAGGTTGTACAGAACCAACCATGTATTAGACTTTGTTCCTGACAGGGGCTTGGCACTGAGAGAACTCCCATACAACCATAGAAGAACTAAATGAGGAATAGAATTTGTCATATTCAAAAATTATGGATCTGCCATGATAAAGTGATAAAGGGAATGAGGGAAAAGGAAAGGGTGCGAATAGTGATATAGAAAAGGAAAGGAAAATCGGAAGGGGGCTGCAATCCGAGTAAAATGTAAATGGGAGGGAATGGGACAGATTTTAAAATACCTTTTGATGTAGTTCAAAGGGCACTGAGAAAGGGGAGGCTGGAGGAAAAACCCAAAAGGGTAAAGCTTTCGGGGAAAGTTCAGATTTGACACTAACAAGTCTGTGGCCCATCTCTGTTTAAAGAATCCAAAATAAAGCTGTAGTATTTCATCACCAGCATGCTGTCCTGATTCTTGAAGTTTGGATCTGCTAAACATGACAGAATTAAACCTGAGATAGAATTTGTTATCTCCACAGCAATGTCACCACCAACTGCCCTGGGTGCCATGGTACCTCACCTTGTGGGTAATATTGAGATACTTGTAGAATGGTACTCTGGGAAATAATATTTTATTTCCTTTGGAGCAGAATCCTGGAAATGGTAAGAGAAATCTTGTCTTTTATTCCAGATCCTAAAGTTTAAACAGCGTACTATTTCCATGGGTGCATCTACAGTGTGGGAATAATGCAATTTGACACTGTTTTAAGTGCTGTAGCTATGGAATCCTGGGATTTATAGTTTTATAAGGTCTTTAGCCTGCTCTACCAAAGCATACCAGTGCCTCATGAAACTATAGATCTCAGGATTCTGTAGGATGGTGCCATGGCAGTGAAAGTCGTGTCAAATTGCATTATTTCTACAGTATAGATGCACCCTATATTAACTGGAAATTGTATATTAACTGGAAATTGCAGTGGGAGATATAGTGCTCTTCAGCTTGACATAGAACTGATCTGACAAAATGGAGAATGGAGAAGGAGAGCATGGGCCAAAAGGGAGAATCCAGTTCTTTTTTATATATATATATATATAATTTATATTTTATTAACATATACTATTCAAACATCTCTATAAAGTTAACATATTAATTTCTTTTTCAATAATTAAATACAAATATTTACAATTGACTTCCAAAGTATCTCCAGTTTGTACTCAACCTTAGTTCAATGTTCACTCATTGTCTTCATATATATGCAATTTTAAATATTGAATCCACTGTGTGTTATAACAATAGCTTTAATTATCTTGATCTTTAATAGTCACTTTTCACCTATTATTTAGTCAGTTTACTAATTTAGGGTATACCATCAGTTTATATCTCTATTCAATTAAATTTTCTCTCTTACAGTATTGCAGTATCGGAGTCCAGTCTTGTTCAGTACGGGAGAATCCAGTTCTTGACACTCCCATTAAAGGAGGCCTATTGGCTTACCAGTCCTTAGACTATATGGTAAGGAAAGCAGAAGCACACATCTTGTTCATTGAAATTAATTAACAAACTACTGTAAAGCGAGTTTATCTACAGATAATCCAATAACCAATTGGTGATTCTGTGACAATTGATGGCCTTTTAAAAACAAAGGCATCAGTGCACATTGATAGAGCTGTGAGATTTTGCAGGCAGTGACTTTGCAGAAATAACTTATAAGTATGACAGAGAACAAAAAGGTGTCAGGGATGATGGGAGTTGTAGCTCTTCACCTCTGGCTCTAACTCACCACCTTGTTATGCAGCAGAGCTGACCAGCTTTGATCAGTGGTTGATGCTTCTTTCCCAAGCAGCAGAGTTTCAGAGAATAGGCTGAAGACCCTGACAAACTCTCCAAGCCTTCTCTCTCTTCTTCCTGAGATGTCTCCAAACTTCTCCAGGATTCTTCTGGTTCTTGTATCTTCCCTCAAGACACCAGACAACTCAGTAGTCTTATATAAAAGATCTACTTTATTCTACTATATACACAAATACTATATGCCCTACAAATCACAATCTCTACTCCACCAAAATACTCCACACTACACCACAATGTACATTAGCAAACATTGCAATTTATAGCCATTGTTAGACACCACCCACCAGTCAGTTTCCACCCAGTGGGTGTGTACATACATCTTGATTGGTCCACATAGATCATCCCATACCTAAGACCAACCCAAGTGTTTCATCACTTTACCTTGACCACTTAATGAGTCTCAGGTGTTTGCAATCTATCACAGGTGTTCTCAATATACCTTCTATAACTTTGTCCTTGGCTCTCAAGGCTTCTTAATTATATTATCTTTTTCACCTGTGTATCTTCCTGATTGCTCCTGCTTAGTCACTTTGACATTCACATACATATTTTTATTTCTATTACTGTATATCCCATGTTGCTTTTTCCTTAACAAAAGGGTCATCATGATTTTCTCAGTGCTCTTTAACAAAAAGGGTTGATTTCTCCCTGACCTTAATAGATTAAGCCTGGGTGTTTATTTTTGAATCAATTCTCATTGATCCAGGAGACGTGGCATTTTAATTGTGTGTTTGTGCTACTTCTTCCTCTTTTGTTCCCCCCTATGTATCCCACTCCCTCTGGCTGTTGGAAGCCACTGTATGGTATGCTAACAGTATCACAGCCTAAAGGGCTACATTTTCAAAGCGGGGTGCACAAATCCCATTAGCAACAACAGGGGCTGGTTTTTAATGTGTAACTCCCCATGAACTTACTTTGAAGAGAAGGGCAGGAGGAACCTTTGCAGTAATGCCCATTTTCTTGGCTGAAATATGATTATTTTGTAGTATTCAGAATGTAATTGTTATGGATTCTAAATTCTCTTAAGGTTTCCCCTTTAGTTTATTTTTTTTTTTTTAAAAAGTTTCAAATTATTTACAGCTGGGCATGTTATCTAGTAATGCCGTGCGCCAGCTAAAACCCTTAAGCAGAATTCAGACACAAAACTGATGGAAGCAAAACCAGTTGACTAGAGACACTCCTGCTGTGTATTCAGGCCCTCTAACAGGTCACTTGTGATTTCAGTAGAGCCTGATTTCACACGAATGAGACCTCTGTGGGCCATTTTGTTCTGTCATTCTGAGGAGCAAATGCCAACAGGGTAGAGATGGAGAAACCTGTGCTATAATGGATATGCATTTAAATCAGACGAAGTAGCAAATAATAATAATAATAATAATAATAATAATAATAATAATTTTTATTTAATACCCTGAGCACAATCGGGGCGGCTTACATCATAAAAATTCAACAGTAGTTAAGAACAAGTACTTCCCCCTCCCCCCTTAAAAATGTAATGAAACTCAATACAATTTAAAAGAATATAAAACATTAAAAACAACAATACATAACAAAAAAAAAAAAAAAAAGCAGGAGTGCCAGTGGATATCGTGTGCAAACTCATTAAGAACCCAAATTCCTGAAGAGGAGAGCATCTCGGGAGGAAGTGGACTCCGGAACCAAGCTAGTGAATTTAATCCGGGAAGGCCTGCCGGAAGAGATCTGTCTTGACAGCTTTCTTGAAGCTGTCAAGTGATGACAGTTGGCGGATCTCCTCCGGCAGGCCATTCCACAGTTTGGGGGCAACTACAGAAAAAGCCCTCTGGGAGGTTGCAACCAGCCTCGTTCTTTGAGGCTGTAACAAATTCCTCCCAGAGGACCGGAGGGCGCGGGGAGGATTATATGGGAGAAGGCGGTCCTTCAGATAGCCTGGACCCAAGCCATTTAGGGCTTTAAAGGTAATTACCAACACCTTGTACTGGGTTCGGAAACTAATAGGCAGCCAGTGGAGGGACCTTAATACTGGGGTAATATGGTCCCCCCTGGATGTTCCAGATATCAATCTGGCTGCCATATTTTGAACCAATTGAAGTTTCCGAATCAAGCACGAGGGTAGCCCCATGTAGAGCGCGTTACAGAAGTCGAGGCGTGAGGTTACCAACGCGTGCACAACAGTCTCAAGGTCTCCTACTTCCAGAAAAGGGCGCAGCTGGCGTATCAGCCGAAGCTGATAGCAGGCGCTCCTGACCGTCGCATTAACCTGATTTATCATCAGAAGCGACAGATCAAGGAGCACCCCCAGACTGCGAACACAGTCACTGGAGGAGAGCGTGACCCCATCCAGGACTGGAGGTTGCAACCCAATTCTTGGTTTCGGAGCCTGTACCGTGAGCACCTCCGTCTTGTCTGGATTCAATTTCAATTTGTTTTTCCTCATCCAGCCCATTACCGCTTGAAGACATTCATTGAGAGAAGAGATGCCATTGGAATTCGAGGCCGACGAACGAGACACGGAGAAATAGATTTGGGTGTCATCAGCGTACTGATAACACCCAGCACCATAACTCCGTATAATCTCACCCAGCGGCTCCAAGTGAGTTCCCTCTTACTGGAGCTACAGTCCCCGAGCAGCACCCTCTGGGACCGACCCGAGAGGAAGGACCGGAACCACTGCAAAGCAGTGCCCCCGATACCTAACCCCTTCAGGCGGCCCAAGAGGATGTCGTGATCTATCGTATCAAAAGCCGCTGAGAGGTCTAAAAGCACCAACAGGGGCATGCTACCCCTGTCGATGCTCAGACGCAGATCGTCGGTCAAGGCAACCATGGCAGTCTCAACCCCAAAACCTGTCCTAAAGCCGGTTTGAAATGGGTCTAGATAATCGGTTTCATCTAAGACCGCTTGGAGCTGAAGAGCAACCGCCCTCTCGATCACCTTGCTCAAAAATGGGAGTAAAGAAACAGGCCTATAGTTCTTCATATCCAGGGGGTCCAGGGAAGGCTTTTTCAGAAGCGGCTTAACCGCCGCTTCCTTTAAACAAGATGGAACATGTCCTTCCCTGAAGGACGCATTGATGATATCCCGAAGGAGTCTCATTGATGCGTCCCCCCCCTGGATGGCCAGCCATGATGGGCAAGGGTCGAGAGGGCAAGTCGTCTTCCTCACCTTACCAAGCAGCTTGTCCACGTCCTCGGTACTCACAAATTGCCATTGATCCAGTATAACAACATCGGCGGAGTTGATGGACACCTCGCTTGTAGACTCTGAACTAATGGTGGCGTCTAAGTCGGCTCTGATTTGAGAGATTTTATCTGCAAAGAAGTTGTTAAATGCATCACAGCAGGCTGTCGTCGGGTTAAGCAAGGGATTTGGCGCAGGGGGTACCTGCGTCATCTCCCTCACCACCTTAAACAGCTCTGCCGGACGAGACTCTGCAGACGCAATACGTGCAGAGGAGAAAGCTCTCTTCGCTGCACGTATTGCCTCCCTATAGGACCAAAGAAAGTTCCTATGGCGAGTTCTGTCAGATCGGAGTCGAGTTTTTCGCCACCTGCGCTCTAGTCGTTGTCCAAATCGCTTCATTTTCCTAAGCTCCGAGGTGTACCAAGGCTTATGGTTTGAAGCGAAATGGCAAGGACGCTTGGGAGCGATCGTGTCCATAGCCCTGGTAAGATCGTTATTCCATGTATTAACCAGGGCTTCGACAGGATCACCGGCATTCCCAACCATTAAACCCTCCAAGGCTCTCTGGAATCCAATGGGCTCCATTAGCCTTCGAGGGCGGACCATTCGAATAGGTCCGCCACCCCCGAGGGGGCAGATGTTGGCTCTGATTTCCATCTTGACCAGGAAATGATCCGTCCATGACAATGCTGAGGTATCAATCACCTCAGCCCACGGATATGCCTGTTCGGTACAGAACACCGCATCAAGTGTATGACCTGCACAATGCGTCGGCCCGTTGACCAACTGGGATAGGCCCATGTTTGTCATGGTATCCATGAACTCCCGAGCCGCACCTGTTAAGCTGGTCTCGAGCGGGATGTTGAAGTCCCCCAGGACAAGAAGCCTGGGGGACTCCAACAGCAGCTCAGAGACCAGTTGCGTCAGCTCGGTCAGGGAGTCTGCTAGACAACGGGGTGGCCGGTAGACTAGCAGAATCCCCAAACTATCCCTGGCCTTCAGGCTGAGGTACACACACTCGATGTGGGTTGTGTGTCGAATAGGTATCCTGGTCAAGGTCAAGGTGTTTTTATAAATCAGAGCCACTCCACCCCCTCGCCCACATTCCCTCACCTGCTCACTAACAGAGTACCCGGCTGGGAGAGCCTGCGCCCATGTAACAGCGCTATCCTCCCCCAAATCAAAGGATTCTTTTATTTGCATAGGATTCCTTGGGCCAGAGGGAAAACTTGCCAGTTCTTTTCCTTAACTTAAATGTATGAAGTATGCAGCTAGATATCTATCTGGCAAAGAACAGTATGTTTCAGGGAGTAAAACATTACACATAAATCCTGTTATTTTTTCATTTTCTTGCTTGTCTAGCATGTTATTTCCAGACATATGGTCAAACAAAGATGTTATTTCCAAACTTTGGGTTTAAGCTTCAGTGACATCTGTCTTAATGTTGTTATATATATCTGGCTGCATATATAACCTTTAATTGTATCTAAAATATGGATTTCTGATAGAAATGGGTTGTTAAGATAATACGTGAGTTTTGATCTAGCCAATGTTCTGACCTGGATTCAAGGTGGAGTAGGAGATTAACATGAAACCCCACTCTGAAGAAACATACCAAGAAAACCCCATGATAGGGTCGCCATCAGTCAGAAGTGACTTGAAGGTGCACACAAATAACAACAACATAAGAAATTAAGCACAAGGTTAAATTTCTCCTGTGGAAATAAATGGTAATGAAAGGCGCTTAACTTTGGTTGGCTTGTATCCTTGGCATTTGATTCTGTTTTTAAAGTTGCTTTCCCTTCTCTTTAATGCTCTGTTGCAGAATATTGCTCTTTGACTCTCTCTCTCTCTCTCTCTCTCTCTGTGTGTGTGTAGGGGATAAACTTCTGTATAAAAAATCTATAAACCTTTGAGCTGCCCTACAAAAAAGGCTAGAAAGAATAAAACTGCATCATCCTCATCAAACAACAAAAACAAAAAAGCTAGATACACTTTGAAACAAATGTAGGGTTTTTTAAATTGGGTAAATAAACTATTAAATGCCTTTGATTTGGCACATGGTGAAAGGTATTGCAAAAAATATAGCTAGAGTTAGGAAATTGTAAAGGAGATTTCTCAAATGTTCATTTGAATCTTTCTTTGAACAACAGTGGTTGCCCCATTCATTGATTCATATTCTTACCCTCTTAGACTTGAATGAAAATAGGCCAAAAAAGTGTGCATGTGTGTGTATGTGTGTGTGCGTGCGTGCGTGCGTGCATGGGGTGGCTGGCTGGCTGATGATTTCCAATACTCTGAATTATTGAATGATTTTGAATTATGTTATATGAAAAAGACACAAACATAACAAAGATTTTTAGAAAGCCTACTGTGAAGAATTTTCATAAGACTATGAAGACAAAATAGCTCAGATTCATTCTAATTTGGATGCTGCAGTTGGCATATGCCCAGTGGATCTAACTTTCGTTCCTCTCTGTCCCATGTTACTGGCTTTCCCAGTCTCTTGTTCCTCCCCCTTCCTTCTCCAAGTCTTCTTTTTCTATCTTCCTCCCATCCACTCCTTACGCATCCACCTTTCCCTGACCATTAACCCTTTTCTTCCACGGAATTGGCTGTTTCCCTTTCTCTTTAGTTGCATCCTCAACATCCCTTCTTTCCTCCTCATTTCTTTCACCCATTCCCCTCTGTCTTGCATGATTTGTTATCCTCTCCACTTATTCAATCAGTCCTGGCCCCGTTCCTGCTGCATGACACCCCGACTCTCCCTCTGGTGTCACAGTGCATTTACACTGTAGAAATAATGCAGTTTGACAGTAGTGTCTGGGTGTGTGTGCGTGTGCGGGGTGTGTGGACTGCACCGGGTAACACTCCAGAAGGGGGGTGATACCAGGTTGGCTCCCTGTCCCCTGCCGGCTTTCCTCAGCCCATGAGGACACTTCTTGGCCCTGCCCAGGTGCTCTGGGGGCCAAGTCAGCTCTCCTTGGCCCTGCCTCGGTGCTTTGGGGGCCACACTGGCTCTCCTCAGCCCCAGGTGGGACCTTCCCCAGGTGGCGGGGCTTCTCCTCAGACCTTCAGGGTGACAGGGCTGCTCCCTGGCCCTGAGCATGCGGGCTCCTGTGCGGTGCATGCTCCCACACTTTGGAAGTCCACCGGAAGTCCCAATATGGAAGTCCCACCCCCCAGAAGCCTCACCTGTTACCTGGTAGCGCAACGCTGCTGCAGTTTGACATTAATTTAAGTGTTATATCTCCATCCTATAGAATCCTGCTATTTGTAGTTTTACAAGGTCTTTAGCCTTCTCTGTCAAAAAGTTCTGGTGACTCACAAAACTACAAATCCCAGTATTCTGTAGAATGGAGCCATAGCAGTTAAAGTGGTGTCAAACTGCATTATTTCTACAGTGTAGATGCACCCTTGGAGGTATTTCTGTTTGTCACCTTGGCTGCTAACTGCAGACATCTTCTAGAATCACTTCTGTCTGTCATGTTATTTAACATATACATGAAGCAGCTGGGAGAGGTTGTCCAGAATTCTGGGATTTGGTTTCACCAGCATGCAGATGACATCCAGCTCCACCTCTCCTTTCTAATTCCACATTTTATTTTTAAACCAGTGTCTGATGTCAGCAATGGACAGGATGAGGGCAAACAAACTGAAGCTTTATTCAAACAAGACAGAGGTGCTCTTGGTCAGTCAAAATTTTGGCAGATCAAGGAATAAGCTTCTATTGAAAACATTAAATAGTGTGGTTAAAGAGGGGATCCCAGATACCTGGAAGAGCACAAATATTACGGTGATACCAAAAGAAGGAAAGGACGAAAAGGGAATTGAGAATTATAGATCAGTATCCTTATTGAATAATGACTATAAGATTATGGCACTAATTTTGGCTGAGAGACTCAAACAGATTTTAGTTAATTTAATTCATGAAGATCAATCTGGATTTTTACCATCAAGGCAACTCAAAAATAACATTAGGCTGATAATAGATACCATTGAATATTATGAAAGAAATAATGACAAGAAACTAGCACTTATATTTGCAAATCTGGAGAAGGCATTTGATAATGTGCATTGGAGTTTTATGATGCAGCTACTAGAAAAGATGGAGATGGGACCTAATTTCTGTGGATGGATTAACTAAATATAGAGAGAACAATATGCACAGTTGATTATAAATGGGAGGCGTACCAACAAGTTTAGAATTTCTAAAAGAAACAAGACAGGGATGCCCATTATCACCTTTATTGTTCATAACAGGATTGGAGGTGCTAATGAATAAAATAAGACAGGATGAGGGAATAAAAGGAGTGAAGATTAAAGAACATGAGTATAAACTACAAGCCTTTACAGATGACTTGCTTATTATCTAGAGAATCCAAAACAACAAATTACAGAATTTTTTCAAATGATAGAAGAATTCGGTATGATGTCAGGATTTAAAATTAATCAAAAGAAAATGGTTATAATGACAAAAAATGTGACCAAAAAGGAAGAGACCTATATAGAAGAGATTACTAGGTGTTCAGTGAAAAATAAAGTTAAATACTTAGGAATCTGGTTTACAAAAAGGAATACCGACTTATTTGGCAATAACTACATAATAAAATGGAAAGAAATTCAAAATGACCTTGTAAAGTGGAATAGTTTAAAATTGACATTGACAGGGAGAGTGGAAGCTGCCAAAATGGTGATTCTTCCAAAAATGATTTTTTTATTCCAATGCATCCCAATTATACATAACACAAAAATATTTAAAGAATAGCATAAAGATCTACAGAAATTTATTTGGAATGCAAGGAGACCCAGAGTTAATTGGCAAACAATGACCTGACATAAAGGAGAAGGGGGTAGGAGTGTTCCGGATTTAGAATTATATCAACAGGCTAATGCACTCAATTGGTTGTTTGATTGGATCTTACTTAAAAATATGAGAATACTGAATATTGAAGGTTTAAACAACCAATTTGGGTGGCACAGATACGTATGGTATGGGAAAGCAGCAGTGCATAAAGAATTTAAACATCATGTGATAAAGAGAGCATTTTTAAAGGTATGGAGTGGTGTAAAAAAGATGATATACAGGAAAATACCACTTTGGATATCCCCGCATGAAGCTTACTTTGGGAGGTGGATGGCAGCTAATACATGGCTGGGGTAAAAAGATATACTTAAAAAATTGGGAGAGAATAAATTTGAACTTAAAGAAATTGAAGAGCTGGAGCAGTTAGCCCCCCAAAATGCATTGGTTGTTGTATATACAGCTGAGGGAAAGATTCAAGATGGATGTTAAAATAGACGATTTTGAAGAGGAACACACAGAGCTAGATAATATTTTGACGAAACTGAAAAAAAAAGAACAAGTAAATTGTATAAAATGTTGATGTATAGATCACAAGAAAGAGAATTGATTTTAGAAAATATGATTAAATGGGCAACAGACAAAAGGAAAACGATTGACTTGGACAGTTGGGAATATGCTAGGAAGTAAACAGAAAAAAATTACAAAATCGCAAGATTTAAAAGAGAACTATTGGCAAATGGAACAAAGATGGTATCTAACACTAGCCAAAATTGCAAAAATTTACAATACAGATTCGAATACCTGCTGGAAATGCAAGCAAAATGTTGGATCGTGGCTCCATGTGTGGTGGAGGTGTTCTAAAAAGAAAGCTTTACTGGAAGAAAATCCACGATGTAATCCAAGAGATTCTCAAAGTCAAATATGAACTCAAACCAGAAGTATATCTATTAAACATGCTAAATAAGATTGATTCTACAATACAGAGAAAATACTGGAGAATTCTCCTTTACATGATCTCTGCAGCCAGGTTGTTAATAGCACAGTGGTGGAAAAAACAAGAATTACCAACGCACACTGACTGGTAACTGGAGTAACTTGAAATGAAAGAAATGGACAGATTAACAGCTCTGCTGAATCAGAATGATATGGAAAAGATAGATAGGGAATGGTCTCTAATAGATGAATATAATAAGAAAAGGTGGTTAGAGGATTTCAAGTAGAATGACATAAATGGTAAAGAATCCTTATCCAGGTTTAAAATGGATTTAATATATGAACGGATTATTTAAGAAAAAAAGTGAAAGAGAGCTATGGTTGGAAATTTAGGGATGAAATAAAAAGACTGATGAACTAAGAACATGAACAAAGGTAGTTGTTGCCAAAGGAACTTTCTGGAAGTATTGTATTATTGTTTAAGCAACGTATTGATTATAATTAGATTTAGAGTGTAGCAAGGTTTTTTATATAAATGTATGAAAAAATTTAAAAAATTAAAATAACAACTAGAGATCTCAGTGTTATAATCACAAATCAGTATTGTATTATATCAAGATTCTAAGCTACATTCTAAATATCTGTATTATTTTTGCATTGACTACCTTTAGTTGTTATTATACTGTTGAATAATAAAAAAGGAATAAGATTTCAATCCTAACTTGGATGAGACTACAATTCCCAGAAGTGTCAGGTTTACAGCTTGTGTGTACTCCTGAACTCAGCCCAGATTTCAGTAGCAGCCAGGTCTGCATTGGTGCAGTTAAAACTAGTGTACCAGCTCTGCCCATTCCTGTCAACGTCTGATCTAGCCATGGTGATTCATGCCTTAATTACATCTCATTCAGATTACCATAACATTTTTTGAATGGGAGTGTCTTTGCAAAGTATTCTGAAATTTTAGTGGATATAAGCTCCTGCAGTCATATGAAAACAGTGGATTAAGGCCATTAAAAGTCAGGCAGAACAAAAACATCTTAGCCACTCATCTAAGCTCTAAAAGTGGAGCAGTATGTGAGAGCCTAACCTTCCACAAATTGGGAATTGCACAATTGGAGTGCTGCCACCCCAAAGTAACTGTACTGTATCTCCACTAATCACATTAGCCTAGTGGGTGACGGAATGGAGAACAGGGTCTCAGAAGATAACCACAGTTAATGAGCAAATTCAGGAAGAAAGAGGAGAAGATCCAATTGACTGGATACATTCCCAGTTTCTGCAAAACACTATATCTAATACTATCATAATTCAAAGAAGTCTGTAAATCTTGAGTTTAAAAAAAAGTTCCTCAGCAAATGATGAAATTCAGTTATTATAACCATCTTCAGGATATCCCCATATTTGCATGCTCACCAGTTTTAAAAAAAATCTATGTGTCCTGCTTGCTAAAAATACTATGCTCTATATTCTAATATTCTAATATCACACTGAGAGCCAGTGTGTTTAAGTATTGGGCTATGACTGTGGACAGCAAGGTTTGAATCCTGGTTCAGTCATATAAACCCACTGGGTGATCTTGAGCAAATCACACCCTCTCAGTCTCAGAGGATGGCAATGGCAAACCCCCTGTAAAAATGAAGGTACACAACAACAGCGACAACAACAATATTTGAATATTTCTGTTTTGTTAGTTACTCTAATACACATAGCGGGGGGGGGGGGAGGTCATTCTTCTGAGATCCTGAAGACTTTTATGAAGTGCTTTTGATAATTTAAAAAATCTCTCACCCTCTCTCTACCCAATCCTACTGATCATTATTGTAGCTGGGTCTGGACTTTGGAGCTGAATTTTAGGATCCTTCATTTGAAGCATCCCTTAGATGATCACCCAGAGGATGACAGATGATGCAGGCAGCAGCAAATCCCCTGGACCAGATTGATTCACTGCAAACAACTATGGCTGGTAGTATGTTGATTATTGTAGCACTCACTTTAATTTTAGTTTTAAAAACAGTTTGTAGAGTAGCTAGCCAGATGTGATCATGCTTATAAATGCTCATTTTAGTATTATTATTTTTTAAAACTTGGAAAATATATTTAACATTTCTGCCACAAAACTGTGCTTATTCCCAAATAAAGATGTTTAGCATCAGGGCTGTAGAAGCAAATTCCACTTTATTCCATTAGCAATGATGGTGCTGCTATAAATTAAGTTAAGTTAAAATGTGAAATTTTACATGGTCAAAGTATTTCTTTTTGTTTAGTTTTTTCCCCTCTCTTCTGTTCTTGTTTTAATATATTAGAGATGTAGAACGAGTTGTAAAGCATGAATAAGTGGTAGAAGGTTGGGAAAGGGTAATGTTAATTGGTACCTCACAATCGAAATAACACACATGGTTGTCTATACCATGCCTCCCCTCCATCTGAGCAAGATAATTAATCTATCCAGAGTCCAAAACTGCCAAGTTCCACCTCAGAATTTGATAAAAGCTCATGTAAGTGGTGAACAATGTGCGGGTTAAGGATGGGTGATCTCAGTGTGCTAATTCCTTGCCCCAATGCCACAGACTTCAAGGATACTTGACATGGGGATTGGAAGGAATGGGATGACAGAAGCCACAATTATGAGAGTTTATCATAGAAGGCAACATCCCAATGATCAAATCTGAAAGCAACTAATTAACAGATCCACACGGCATGCATTCAGATCCAAGTCTGCAAAGGAAATGAGCCCTCAAATTTGATTTGTGAAGTTGAAAGCCATGATTATTCATTTCCATTGACTCATTTTTCTTCATAACATCCAACCCTGGCTAGTAGGCAAAATTCCACCACCAAAAAGCAGCACTGTTCTTTGTATATTAGACCTTATATGCAGGTACAATTGTTGTGCTTCAGACACCAGAGGGCTTTTTAGAAAGCATATAATTAAAAGAGGGGGGAACTTAGAAGAGACAACTGACTGGTGATTTTTAAAATATATGTGGTTTCTCTCTTCTCCCTCCCCGCTTTCCCATTTGGGTTAATCCCAAAAAAAGCTCCAGATGAGTTTAGGCCAATGTATTTATTATATCCAGAAGGTGAATGAATGATTGAGGTGACCCTGAGTGTTGTTCTGCTTCATATGCTCTGGCAGATCAAGCAGCTGCAATTGTAAGGGCTTGTGTGGCAAGGACACCCTCAAGGCAAAAGCAGACGAGGAATCTACTTTTCATTTTAGCTTCTGCCACACAATCTTTTCTTGCCTTGTGAATAGTCAGCAAGAGACTTTCTTTATAGATCTGCATGAACAGATGCTACTAAATATGCTTCTTGATAGTTATTATAACTGATAATACAATTTATGAATATGAGTAAATTGTTGTCAGTGATTACACCCATTTAGAAATTCCAGCATCCATTAGAATGGCTAACCAGGTTAGAAAAATTATTATATTGGATATGTATGTGAACTGATTCATTCTTCAAGATTACCTCCTGTTACTTTAGGTGACTGTCTTTTCAAGCAGTTAGCAGTAATATAACAATAATCCAAACAAATACATATAAATCAGCATAAGACTGCAGCACAAGGGACACCACGTAAAACCAAATAATATAAAAAGCCTGAGAAAATTGAAAGAGCTTTGCTAATAGTTGAACAGATATCAGAATTGGTGCCAGGTGAGCATTCTAGAACACATTCCAAAGGATGTAATAACTGAGGACACTCTGTCTCTATTCTTGACATACTTATAAAGTCAAGAAAATCTGCAAGAGGGCTTTTGAGAAGCATTTTAAAAGGAAAGTTTATGATGGAGCAAGGAATCCTAAAGGTACCCTGTTCCCAAGAGTCAGGGCTTTAAGATTAAAACCAATATCTTTAATTAAACCTGTAAATGGACCTGGAGAAAGTGTGTCTTCTTAAAGATTGATGAGACATACTCTTGCATGGTCCCAGTTAGTACCCTGGCATACATGTTTTAAACAACTGGTTGAGTATCCCTTATCTGAAATACTTGGGGCCAGAAGTGTTTTGGATTTCAGATTTTTTAGGATTTTGGAATATTTGCATATACATCATGAGAAATGTTGGAGACGGAAACTAAGTCTAAACACAAAATTCATTTATGTTTTATCTACATCTTGTACACATAGCCAGAAGGTAATCTTATACATAATAGTTTTAATAATTTTGTGCATGAAACAAATTTTGTGTACACTGAAAGCAAGGATGTCACTATCTCAGCTACTCATAAAAAATGTATTTTGGAGCATTTCAGATTTTTGGATTAGGGATATTTAAACTATATTGGAAGTTTCTGAACTGTCCTCTGAATATTACAAATTGAAGTAATGCAGCACAGATGTTGCCTAGATAATTATAGCTAGGTTAGATTTCTCCAAGTTAGAATGAAGCTGGTGAAAGGGTTTCATGCTGTAAAAATGTTTCTACATGAGGCTGCCTTTGGAAACTGTTTAATGGGTCCAGTATACTGCCAGAATGTTGACCTGGACCAGTTATAGGGAGCCTTGTTGAAACACCTTCAGTGGCTACCACTTCATTTCCAGGCACAATTCAAAGTGCTCGTCATTACCTGTAAAAGGAGCCCTGATGACGCAGTAGTTAAATGCCTGTACTGCAGCCACAAGGTTGTGAGATCAATACCAGGCAGGACTCCAAGGTCCACTCAGCCTTGCATCCTTTTGTAGGTTGGTAAAATGAATACCTAGCTTGTTGGGGGCAATTGGCTTACACATTGTAAACCACCAAGGGAGTGCTAGTTCACTGATAAGTGGTATAGAAGTGTACTTGCTATTGCACTTGCTATTGCTATTAAGCCCTACATGGCTTAGGTCTAGACCAGGGGTAGGCAACCTTTCCCCTTTAAGGGCTGAGGGATTTCAGCTCCCAGAAGCCTCAGCCATGTTGGCCAATAGTCCCATGTTGGCCAATAGCTCCTGGGATTCTGGGAGCTGAAGTCCCTTGGCCCTTAAAGGGGACAGGTTGCCTACCCCTGGTCTAGACTATTTGAGAGACTGTATCTCCTTATACAAATCTGCTAGAGCCCTAAGATCTTCAGAAGAAGGCTTTTTATCAGTCTCACCACCCTCCCAGGCTCAGTTGGTGAGGACACAAGAGAGAGCCTTCTCAGTGCTGCTCCCAACCTCTGGAACTCCCCTCCACAAGAGGCTAGACAGGCCCCCTCCCTGCTTGCCTTTTGCTGGCAGGCAAAACGTTCTTATTTAGACAGGCTTTTAAACATAATAATGATGACTCTGTGTGTGTGTGTTTAATTATGTTTTATTTTTGTATTTTTAATGTTAATTTTATATTGTTTTAATTAGATTATTTTATTTTTTTAATATTTTATTTATAACAAAAATAGTACATAAATTAACAACAACAACATACATCACAACAGATACCTAAACCAGACAAAACAAAGCTTTGTTACTTCCTCCTACTGATTTCCTTTTTCACTTTTCAATTTCTTCTTCATTTCTTGTTACAATTATATCTTGTAGTATCAAAGTTTACAACAAAATTACTCTTTTAATCTTGCTTCTCCTTTAACTCATGTTTGTAAAAAAATCCTCAGCTCTGATTCCAGTTATACCTAAATGACATATCTCTCTATATATACACAAACACACACCATTTCTGTTAATACTCTTTCTTCCATCTTTTTTATAAACAAAATGTCCCTCCATCTTTTTTTCAAATTATCATATACTTTCTTCCACTCCTTTATTCTATCTTCTGTTTTTTCCTCTATTTCACCCGATATTAAATCCATTTCCATTAGGTCTATCAGCTTTAATCACCATTAACCTATTTGAAATTCCTTATTAATTTTCCAGTATTTCGTATAAATTTGTCTAGCGGCTTTGAGCATATAAAATATAACTCTGCCATATTTCTTTTCCAATTTATTATCTATCATACACAATAACACAGTTTCTGGCTTTCTATTTAGCTCTATCTCCAGTATTTCAGCAATGTTTTTTTGAATAATTTTCCAGAATTTTTTAGCACATGTACACTCCCACCAGAGATGAAAGTATGTTCCCTTTATCTTTTCACATTTCTAACATAAGTCTCCAGTATTGTACATCTTAGCTATTCTGTCCGGGGATAAATGCCACCTACATATAATTTTATAATAGTTTTCTCTGATTTCTTGATTTAAAGAGTACTTTAATCTGATGTTCCAGCATTTTCCCATTGACTTAGTTCTAGTTAATTAGATAATTTTAACTGTACATTTTTACTATACAGTTTTTAAAAAAATGTTTTATTTTGTGAGCCGCCTTGAGTCCCTATTTTGGGAGAAAGATAGCATAAAAATGAAATAAATAAATAAATATGGTCAAATGTCTAGGCTACACCCCTTTTCCTTCAGAGGAAATGTAGCACCAAGCAGAACATGACAAACACATGTTATCCTGGTATAATAGCTTCTTTCTTGTACCGGGACTGAGTTTCACTGTGTTTGTGCTCATCCACTTCATTATTGATCTCAGCCACTTATCACTTCACAACGTCACTTGAATTCAATGCAAAAAAAGAAATAAACTCCAAGTAATCCAGATAATCTGGATTCTGATAAATCTAGCATGTTATTTAAATGTTTTCATCTAAGCAAGGTTAGGCTGTGTCACTACTATTATCCATTGTTATTAAAGAAATTAGGATGCTTCTCCCTATATTTGATTCCTCTTAGGATAAAGAACTTTACTTTTCAGAATGGTACTTGTGACCCCAAATTATTCTGTTCAAAATACTGACCATGTAAGTACACAGAGAGACAAGTGTGGGAAAGAGGGCGATTACAGCTGCAGCATTGCAAAACCTAGCAATATGTTGTTCCCTATCTGAACAAAACGTACATGCAGAAAATAACTTTATGCTTGTTCAGATCATGGAAAAGTTATTTTTTCTCACTACAATCCCTCAGACAGAGTAGCCAGCAATAGTTTGTCTCTTAATACCAAGGTGAGTTGTGTTTTCAATAGCATGGCTTCTTAAATTCTTTTTCTGCCCCAACAACAATGCCAACAATCCTGATAACTTTCACCCCCTTACAGTTCACAGTTCAGACTGTTCTTAGGAGATTTCTGAGTTGTAATTTAAAAAAAGCAAACAAAGGACAAGAAGCAAATGGTGTAATCCCATCACTGACTTGTCACAGGATCAGATTTCTCTGTTCCCTCCACAATGCTTCTCTATCATATATATAGAACACACAAGCACATACCTTGCATATGTGGAGCTGGAGTGTAATCCTCCAGGTGCTATTGAACTGGAGCTAACCAGTATAGCCTATGAATGATGTGATTTGTAGTCCAACATCTGGAGTGAACTTTGGCAGTACAGTCATGACATTCACAGTCATGACATAAACATCTGTTGATTGGTTGTATTCCTGCTGTGGCCCACCTGAATTTCTTCATGCACTCACTTTACTGTGTTTTGGTTGTCTGATGAGAGAGATGGCTGCTGAGGAATGTGAAAGAATAAAAAAGCAGCAGTATTCTCTATTGTTGGTCCCTCAGAAGGATTTTTGATTGCCCATTTCCTTAGTCTTTCCCTCCCCCCGCCCACTATTATGGATGAGTTTTCTCTTGATACCCAAGGCAACTTGGATTTTCCACATGACGGCTTGTTAGCTCTGATTTTACTACCTTGACACAATGACACCTTCTGTTAATTTGGGGTGATTACCACCATTGCAGTTCCATATGACATGGCCCAATTTTTTAAGGAAGGGCTTTTGATTCTCTGGAGATCCTTTCTGACAGGGAGAAGGAGGCAAGGGGGAAAATCAGATGTAGGAGCATTTTTCTGTTTGCATACCTTTGGATCCAACCTACAGAACACGTGATGCTTTTCCTAGTTTAGAAATAATCTGAGGACCTACCTGTTTAATTCCTGTATATCAACAGATGCAGTATCTAAGCATCCAGTGAAAGAAATAATTAATTAAAAATGAGCTTCAAATGTTTTTTCCCAATAAAATAGGTTTTAGAAGGAAAGAAAGTCATTAATACTGTCTAATTTATTGGTTTTATTTCATTTATTTTTCTTGATGAAGAATGTATATGGATCCATTCCAAATATTTGTAACCACTAGTCATATAACAAAGCATTTGCTGCATTACTAGATAATAAAATAAGAGGTAGGATATCACATCTCATATAGGTGTTCTGAAATATTTCATTTTAAATGTGCAGTGCCTGTTAAGAGCTAAGCATATTGTTAATTCTGTTTCTTGTTTCAAATTTCATGTGACAGAAGCTAAAGAACTTCCAAGTCAGTCTCAAAATCTGCTATGTGTGGACTCATGTTTCTGTTACCCCCCCCCCCCCATGGGTTATTATTATTTTCTGAATTAATTTCCATCTGGCAGAGAAGGATTTGGATAATTTATATTGAGCTCTTTGGAGTACGTAGAGTGTCCCCCCCATTTCCTGTGATGAAAATGTAAGCTCTTCTTTTAACTAAGTTAGATTAGTATGATGGAGCATTCATTACCAAACTAATTATATTATTTGAGAATTCTCTAATTTCCTAATTGCTTCAATATTTCTTTTAAAAGTAGACATTTATAATGACTTTCTCTTACACACACATTTGTGTATGAGTGGGCATGTGTATATTGACATATGAACAAATATAAAAGCTATTCATTCATATATTTGTCCAGCATGGAGGTAGAATTCAGAAACATAGCTGTGTTAAGTCTGGAATATCAGTATGCAAAGGAATCTTGTAACACCTTTGATACTAACTGAGAAAAAGAAGTTGTAGCATAAGATTTTTTAGACTTTGAAACTTATTTCACTCTTAACTTCCTGGAGTGATGGCGCCGAGGGAGGATGCAGGTACAAGGCTTTAGCAGTATCTGTTTGTCCAGCAGCAATGGTTCTTGCAGGAACGGGGATGTAAATGACCTGTCCTGTGTCCATCTGTTACGATTGACACAAGGAAGAAATCGTCGGGGGGCTGACAAGGGCATGGGCTGCTGGCGAGGGTTTTTTGTTCCCTCAGCCTTATACCTTGCCCTATAGAAGTCCGAAGATTTCAACCCTCCCATTGCTGCACTCACTTTTCCTTTCATAAGTGAGGGCTTGGCACGCACATCTTTATTAATAAATGAAGATATAGAAGATTAAGATGGATAGTAGTTAAAAAAAAAAGAAGGAAAGAATTGCCAAACAATAATTTATCTCTACCGTGTTGCTTTAAAAGTGGGATTGGACTGGAGAATTAACGCAAGAGGAATAGCAGTGGAGAGCTGGCATTCCCCATATATGGAAAACAGGAAGTAGAGAGAGAAGGAAGAAGGAAGAACTACAACTATAGAGTTTGATAATTGATGGCTAGAAGGACTGTTTGCAATCAACTGAAATAAATAGACGCTGGACGTGGAAGTGGAGGGAGTGACTGACAATTGATGAAGTGAAGAGAAGTGGAGGCATAGAGAAACAGAGAGAAACGGAGGTAGAGAGAAACGGAGACTGAGAAATATAGAGTACTGGAGGCTGAGAGAAAAAAGAAGAAGTGAGCGGTGAGAAACAACAGAGAAAGGCAGAGGCGGGGAGAGACAGAGAGACGGAGACTGGGAGAAATGGAGGCTGAGAGGAACAAAGACTAAGAGAAACAGAGACTGAAAGAAAAAGGGAAAAAGGAACAGCAATTGGCAAGGAATAAAGGAGAAAGGTGGAGGTGGGGAAAGATAGAGAAACGGAGACTGGAAGAAACGAAGGTTGAAAGTAACAGAGACTGAGAGAAAAGGGAGGTGGAGAGCAGCGAGAAATAACGGAGAAGGTGAAAGAATGAGAGGAGACAGGTAGAGAAGCCGTGAAAGAAGGAGAACCTGGGAAGAGGGAAATAGTGAAAAGAGACTGAGATAAAGGAGACTTATATAAAAAGAGTGGAGGTTAAAGGAAGAAATAAGTGAGCCCCAAGAGGTGGAAGTAACAGAGTGAAATTATTCTTAGAGAAAGCCCTTAGAGAGAAGGGCTCAAAAAGAATTAATAAATAAATAAAGGGTTAGAGAAAAATTGGGCGATATATAAGAAAAGGGGAAGGGGAAAGTTAAAAGCAAGTGATTTAAAGAAGGACTGGATTAAAGGTGGAGAGTTGTTGGGAACAGGGGTATATGTATATGTGAAATATTTATAAAAATGAGGATAAGGAGTGAATTAAGGTAATTATAGCTCATTCAGAAACCACAGAAGAGTGACTTTTTCTTTAATGGAAACAAGACAAAGTGAAACAGAGAAAGAGAAAGAGTAAGAGAAATTTGATAATTGATAATTGATATTTTCTGGTATATTGGAATAGGGTTGGATTTTAAATTTTAAATTTTATTAAGTGGTTCTCTTTTTGTTTCTAATTATAATAGTATCTTTGGTTTAATTAATGAAAAAGATATAGAAAAGGTATAAAATAGAGCTTTAAAAGGTATAAAACATAGAATATATATACACCTATAGATTCAGATATATAGAACTTGAAGAACTTAAAGAATTTAAAGAATTGAATTGTTGAAAAACACGTACATATATTTATATATAGATATATTTTGAATGACAATACTGACAGTAAGGTTGGGTGTTGAATGATCATATAAAGTGGGGTACTGACATAATATTATTTAATTATTAAATGGTAAATTGGAGTAGTATACCCTGAGAAATATATAAAGATAATGTGAAAAAAGGATTGTTGGAGAACTTGACAATTAGACAACTTTTTCATATTTGTTATTATATTTCTTTTTTTTATATTTGGATAGTTAGAGAAAGGGGGTGATATGGCTACGCAAAAGAAAAATTTGATTCAATCTCAAATAACTGCACAAAGAAGAGGTTCTACGGATGATTCCATAAAAGTGACAGATCCAATAATGCAACTATTGGATGAGGTACGTCGTTTGCGACAGGAAATAAAGGAAAATAGGCAGGAAATGAAAGAGGATCTGAGAGAATCTAATCAAGAAATCAGAGGTGAAATTAAAGATGCAAATCAAGAGCTAAGGGGAGAGATAATGGAAACCAGAAATGAGATCAGAAAAGATATTAAGAGAGAACTTGATAATATTGGTAAGAAAATGGAAAAAATGACTTTGGATATAAATAAGAATCAGAAGGAAATAATTAAAGTAAATGAAAAAACCAATTTACTGGAAAATGCTTCTAAAGAAATTAGGAAAAAATTAGAACAACAAGAATTAATGATTTGGACGAAAGAACTGAGATATAGAGAATGGTGTACCAAGATAAGAGGTTTACCAGAGAAAAATAACGAAAATTTGATACTTAGACTAATCCCGGACTTGGCAAAATTAATTGAAATGCCTGAGGTAGAGCTGGAGAGAGAAGTTGATAAAAATTTTCGAGTTAGCTATGCCCAGGCTAAAGACAGAAAATATCCTAGAGATGCTGTTATATGCTGGGCTAGAACCAGAATAAGAGAGAAATTGATACAGAAAAGTTATGATATTAAAGTGATAATTGAAGATGTTGAAATCAAGATTTTTAAAGATGTCCTCCACAGATTATGCTGGAAAGACAGAAGTATCGGAATTTGACACAATTGCTGAAAGATCTGGGAATCCCTTTTAGATGGGATAGAATAGGATTAATTTTCTCATATAAACAAAGAAGATATAAGATATTTAATGAAAGTAAAGCTAAAGAAATAGAACAAAAGCTTAGAGAAGAATTTAAAGAGAAGGAGGAAGGAAATGGGGATAGAACCCTTATTAGAGAATGGAGATCTCAAAGATATAAAGAGAGAAAGAAGGAGGAAGGAAGAAAAGAGGATATTGATCAAAACAAGGAAAAGAGGCAAGAGGACAAGGTCGGGAAATCAGAGGAAGACAAAGCTAAGTTAAAAATAATTATAACATCAACAATAAAAACAAGAATCTACAAAGGAATATGGTTAAAATAATAATGTGGAATGTGAAAGGAATTAACTCAAGACATAAGAGAAGTGTAGTATTTCATCAATTGGAAAGGTTTGAAAGTGATATTACATGTATTCAAGAAACCAAAATAAGACAAAATGAAGTTAAATATGTTAGAAATCCAAAACTTGGTATGGCATATGTATCGGCGGCAGATAAAAGGAAGAGAGGAACTGTGATATATGTGAATAAGAAATATTATTCTAAACAAATCTTCAGTAATGATGATGGGAGATGTTTAGGTATTGAAGTCAGATTAGAAAATTTCACAGTCTTGGTTGTAGGAGTATATGCCCCAAATGAAAATAAAGATCAATACTTTGCAGGACTATTAGAAAACCTCAAAAAGGTGAACTACAGTTCTATAATTGTTTTGGGTGATTTCAATGTGGTAATGGAACCTATGATAGATAGAAAATCAATGGATGGAAAGAAAATTAGACCTAATCAAGGAAAACTTCCGGTATCTTTTTTAAAGATGATTGATGAATTTGAATTGGTAGATATATGGAGACATAAGAATAAAGATTCTAGAGGTTATACATTTGTTTCAGATACAGGTAAATCTTTGTCAAGAATTGATTTATGTTTGGTCTCTAAAAATATAGCACCTATGGTAAATAATGCGGATATATTGACTAGGTATATATCGGATCATAATCCAATAGAAATAAACATAAGAGTAAAAAAGAAAGAATATATTTGGAGACTAAATGAGGAACTACTGAGAAAAGAAGAAAATATAGAAAGAATAAAGACGGTTTTGAAATATTATTTCAAAGAAAATAAGACAGAAAATATTCAAAATAAAATTCTGTGGGATGCCAGTAAGGCAGTTATAAGAGGTGAATTCATTAAATTACAAACAGAAATGAGGAGGAAAGAGAAAGGGAAAGAACAAGAAATAAGAGAAAAACTAGAAAATAAAGAAAAAGAGTGGAATGAAACAGGTAATAAGATTTTGAAGAATGAGATAGAAAATTTATGGCAACAATTAAAAGAAATTGCTATTAAAGAAATAGAATCTAAATTAAAATATATAAGGCAAAAGAATTTTGAATTAGGGAATAAAGCTGGTAGAATATTGGCTAATAAACTTAGAAAAGAGAGAAAAGAAAGTTATAACAGAAATAAACTATAATGGGAAAAGAATTACTGAACAAGAGGAAATAAAATTATGGTTTAAGGAGTACTATGAAAAAGTATATAAAAATGAGAAAGGAAATGATGAGGGAAAAGAGAAAATAAGGAAATATTTGAAAGAACAAAAGATTACTAAAATTAAGGATGAATATGTTATAAAGTTAAATCAACCGATAACATCAAATGAGATCATAGATGTAATTAGCAAATTCAAAAGAAGGAAAGCCCCGGATCCGGATGGTATAACATCGATTTATTATAAAAAATTAATATACATCCTTGTAGATCCATTGAAAGATTTGTTTAATAGCATAAAAGATCATGGTATACCCGAAAGCTGGAAGGAAGCATGGATTACAATAATCCCTAAAGAAGATAAAAATCGGTTCGAAATGAAAAACTATAGACCTATTTCGTTAACTAATACAGATTATAAGATCTTTATGTCAATTATAGCTAACAGAGTGAAAACGATATTGGACATGATAATCCATGAAGACCAGAACGGGTTTATACCAAAGAGACAGATAAGGAATAATATGAGGACAGTGTTGAATATATTAGAATACTTTGAAATTAATAATGATAAGAAACTTGCGTTGATTCTGTTGGATGCAGAAAAAGCGTTCAACAGGGTTAATTGGTGTTTTATGAAGGAGCTGATTAAAAATATGGGTATGGGTGAAACATTTTGTCAGTGGATAGAAGAAGTATATAAAGAACAATATGCCCAGGTAATAGTAAATCAGGAAAAAACAGAAAAAAAATGCTATTGAAAAAGGGACAACACATGGTAGTCCCCTGTCGCCTTTGTTATTTATAATTATATTAGAAGTATTAAATAATAGAATAAGGGAAGATCATGGAGTTCAGGGGGTTAAGATAAAACAATTTACATATAAAATGCAATTATTTGCAGATAACTTGATTTATTTCCTAGAAGAACCAAGGAAAAGCTTAAATAAACTGATTGAGTTAATAGAGGAATTTGGGAATATAGCAGGATTTGTCATAAACAAGGATAAAACAGTAGTACTAACCAAAAACATGACGACAAAAGAGGAAGGAGAGATACAACAAATGTCAGGATTTAAAATTGAAAAAAAAAGCCAAATATTTAGGAATTACCCTCACTAAAAGAAATATAGATTTATTTAGGAATAATTATATAAATTGTTGGGAAAAGATCAAAAAGGATATGATTAATTGGTCAACTAAACAGCTTTCTTTCTTAGGTAGAATAGAAGCAATTAAAATGAATATACTGCCTAAAATAATGTATCTATTTCAAAATTTACCAATTATAAATGATGAGAAATATCTTGATATCTGGCAGAGAGAAATGTTAAAGTTTGTATGGCAGGGGAAAAAAGCAAGAATAGGCTGGAAGCTCTTAATGGAGGATAAATTAAAAGGAGGTTGTGGACTCCCGAACCTCAAATTATATTATAGAGCAGTTTGACTGAATTGGCTGGAGGAGTGGGTTAATTTAAAAATGATAGAACTTTAGAAATAGAGAGATCCGGAATGAGATATGGATTCCATGCTTATATGTTCTATAATAAATTGAAATATAATAAAGACTTCTCAAATAATTTTTTAAGGAATGCCCTACTTAAATCTTGGTTAAAAATAAAGGAAGATTTTTATACACAAATTCCTAGCTGGACTTCCCCTCAGGAGGCCTTTTTTGGCAGATATATGAACCAAAAAACATCATGAATAATATATAGATAGTTGATTAATTGGAAAGGAGATAAGGGAGAATCAATGAAAGAACGAGAACAATTATGTAAAGAAATAAAAGAAAATTGGTTCCTTTATGGTCAAATAAAAGAGATACAGGATTGATAGTAAAAGTATAGGTATTGTAAATAAAAATAATGAGATAGATAAAATTATTTTCGATAAAAATAAAGGGCATATCTTTAAATATTACAAGAGATTACAGGAAAGAAACTTAGAAAATGAAAGAAGAAAACACTCTATGATAAGGTGGGCCCAAGACATTGGGAAACCATTAGAATTAGAGATGTGGGATAAGGCCTGGTATGACACAAATAAATTTACTAAATGTCAAAATTATAAGGAAAACCATATTAAAATGTCATTCAGGTGGTACTTATCGCCAGATAAGTTAAACAAATTATATAAACTAGAGAAAGACCAATGTTGGAAATGTGACAAGGCCAAGACCAATTTCTATCATATGTGGTGGGATTGCATAGAAGCTCAGAAATATTGGAATCAAATAAGAAACATAATAATGGAAATATACAAGAAAGAGATACCTATGGATCCGAAGTTTTTCCTATTGAATATGACAGACTCACTGGAAAAGTCATTTGTAAAAGATAATAGACGAGTTTTACTTTATATGGTGACAGTCGCCCGAATAGTGTATGCCGGGAAATGGAAAAAAATCAATAACTCCCAAGGTGAATGAATGGAAAGAAAAATTATGGGAAGCTATGGAGTCCGATATACTAATGGGCTTACTAAATGATAAAGATGAAGATGAAATTATAAAAGATTGGATGAGATTTAAAGAATATTGGAAAGATAAAGTGAAAGAATAAGGAAAAATTTATATTTTAGAAATATAATGTAATATAAATAGAGTTAAAGGATGTATGGGAAACAAGATATTATAGAATAGAATAGAAGCCTACTTTGAAACTTTAATGGATATGAATTTGTTTAATAATAAATATTATATAGATTTAAAGATGCATAGTATATGGGGATAAATATAGATATAGAAAACGAATATTAGGCAATGATTCATTTATTAGGAAGGAACACTTAGTATATGTAATTATAGATTAATAGAAAGCAATTTATGTCTTTTTTTAAATGTGTGATTTTGTTATATTGTGTATGTAGTATTTGTATTTGTTTTGTTAGTTAAATGTTATTTGTTATGTTATGTTATGTATGTATATTGTGTATGTTGGTATGTATAAAAATTTGATAATAATAATAATAAAAAAAGAAACTTATTTCACTCTTAAATAATATGACTTACCTGATCCGGTTTAAAATTTAAAGTGGGTGGCATCCTGATCTTATCAGAAGGATTTAGCTGCCAAAATCATCACCCAGATCAATCCCGGGTCCATCCCTGCTCCTAGGGGTGCTCAGCACACCTCTTTTCGAAACTGGGAGGTTTCCAGCTTAAGAAAATGGCTGCTGGGGATGGACCCGGGATGGACCCGGGTGGTGATTTCAGCAGCTAAATCCTTCTGATAAGATCAGGATGCTGCCCATTTAAAATTTTAAACTGGATCAGGTAAGTCGTATTATTTAAGAGTGTGATAAGCTTCTTAATGTACTTACTCAGATGCACTTTCGCTTGCCCATCCTCTAATGTAATATATGCCATCCTCTGCCAACAATGCCTTTCAGCACTCTACAATGGGCAAACAGAGCAGTTTCTGTGCCAGAGGATAAATGGATATAAATCAGATATTAGAATGGGAATAGACAAAAAACCTGTTGCAGAACACTTCAGTCTTCCTGGACATTCCATTTCTGACCTCAGGACAGCAGTCCTTGAACAACAACAACAAAGGAAAAATGGAAAGAAAAACAGCTGAATAGGAATGTATCCACAAATTCCAATTCATCAACAATGGGCTGAACTAAGATAATGGCTTCTTAGCGCACTACACATATTATAATGATAGTTAACACCTCAGCCTCATGAGGATGCTCTTGACCAGTTTATCACATCTCCTTTCAGGTTCCTAGTTCTGGTTCGCTCCACCATTCACATGGTCAACCATACACCCTGGCTTTAGATAACAGCTTTTCTCCTGCCTTTGTCCCGTGTCAACTCATTACTATACTCACAAATTTTGCATTTCTATGGCTGTTCATATAGTCTAATTATAAAGGTCCTTCCAGAGCATCTAATTATAAAGGTCCTTCTATGCATCTGAGGAAGGTGAAAAAGTATACAAAAGCTTATGCTACAACTTTGTTTAGTCTCAAAAGTACCACAAAATTCCTTTGCAAACTACCCAGCCTGCAATAGAGATATGCTGTCTATTCTTGTTAATTGCTTTCAAGTTGAATTCAGCTCATGGCAACCTGTCCTTGGTGGTCATTATTTTTGTTTTCTTTATGTTCAACATTAAGCCTGCCTTAGCATTTTCTTCTTTGATTTTCCTTAGTAGGTGTTCCAGGTCTGTGAGGTTTTCTGCTAGTATTATGGTGTCATCTGCATATCTTAGATTGTTGATATTCCTTCCTTCTATTTTCACTCCTCCTTCTTCTGCGTCCAAGCCAGCTTTTCTGATAATATGTTCTGCATACAAGTTGAACAAATATGGGGAAAGGATACAGCCCTGTCTGATCCCTTTGCCCATTGGGAACTCTGATGTCCAGCCTGGATTTTTTAAATTCTCCCCTGCATTTTCTTTCATTTAGTGTAGTCTTTAGTATGTTTGAGCATAGGAATGTTCCACTGTATTAGTTTGTGGGAGGAGCTGTAGGAATCCCTGCATTTTTCTAGTTTTTGGTTTGCCCTTTCCCAGCAAGCTCTGCTTCAGCTTGGGATTTTTAGTTTTTTTCTTAGGCAGTCTTGGCTTTATCTGTTTGGTGGCAAACAGGCACAGACAGACAGAAAGGGCATTTCTTAAACCATTTAGCCAATTTAGTTACCACATTAGACAATTTAGTTTCAATTTAGCCAGATTAGTTAGCAAAAGCAGTTAATTCTATTAAATATCAACAACAAAGAAGTCAACAGCACCAGAAGCTGAAAGACCCTGCACCAACTTCATTGAGTAGGAGTTCAAACCAAGATCAAACCCAGAGAGATGACAACCCTGAAGATTGCTGAAACCAAAACTGTAAAGTACCTTTTATTTTAAGCCTGTTAGAGCTGGGGAGGAGAAACCTTTTTCTTTTGTTCTTTAAAATAAATTTCCCCCTTTTTGGACTTTACATTCAGCATTGGAGCCTTTTTGGGTATAAGAGTTTGATCTCACCAGGGTACTGGCGTTGCACACCCATATTTGCCACCACCTTCAGTTGGTTGTGTCTTCACAGGAACCATTCTGTTTCTCTGTGTTCAATTCTGACAGTAGCCTCTTGTCCTGAGTACAGATTCCTCATCAGGACTATCAAATGTATTGGCACTTCCTTGTCTTCAAGGACATTCCACAACCTTTTTTGATCTATGCAGTCAAAGGCTTTCTATAGTCTATAAAGCACATGCTGATTTTCTTTTGGAATTCCCTGGTGTGATCCATTAGCCATTGTATGTTTGCAATGTGGTTCCTTGTGCCTCTTCTTTTCCTGAACCCCACTTGGACCTCTGGGATTTCTCTCTACATGTATGGTTGGAGTCTATGTTGCAGAATTTTGTGGATGATTTTGCTTGTGTGGGAGATCTGTTCTATGGTTGCTGCAGTCCCTTGTGTCTCCCTTTTTGTGGATGGGGATGTATATTGATCACTCCCAATCTGTTGGCCATCGTTTTGTTTTTCATATCTGTTGACATATGTTGGTTAGCACTTGAGTGGACTCTGTCAATGTAGATTGCAGCAGTTAGATAGGAATATCATCTGTTCCTGGTGATTTGTTTTTCACTATTTCTCTTATTGCAGTTTCCACCTTGCTTTTTAGAATTTGGGGTTCACCTTCATATGGCTCTTCATTTCATGTGTCCTTTGTTTTATCATCTCTTTTGTATAATTCTTTTTTTAAATTTATTTATTATTTTTTTAATTTTATTAAATTTAAAATTACAAAAGATGAGAAATCATAAAGTACAATTTGCGGAAATAAATTGCAATTATAAAATACATTAAAGAATATCCTTTTCTCTGCTGTTTACTTTCCCAGATATGTAAAAATATAATACTTCTATGAAATTACATGGTTTTTGGAACATAAAAAGATTATCAAAATGAATCCCAAATATTAATTCCTGTAATTGTTAATTTTAGTCTTAAATTCTTAAAGTGATTGTTATGTAGCTAACTTAACATTTAGTCCAATATTTGTCACAATAATTTTTCAATTTCACCCAGTCTGTGTCTACCACTTCAGTATTTTTCCCTTCTAGCATTTTTGTAAGTCTATCTAATTCTATATTGTCCATTGATCTGAGAAGCCATTCCTCTGTTGTAGGGACAACATCAGTTTTCCAATTTTGGGCTAAGAGTATTCTTGCGGAGGTGATTAGATATAACATAGTTTTCCAATGTTTTCTTACGTCAGTATTTGGTATTTTGTTAGTTATGTTAAGGAGGTAAATTTCTGGCAGAATTAGAAATTTAATATTATAGATTTTTTTGATTTCTTCATGTATATTAACCCAGAAATTTCTAATTACCGGGCATTGCCACCACATGTGGAACCAGTCTCCTTTCATTTTTTTTTTTTTTGCACTTCCAACATAGGTTTTCTTTATTTTTATAAATTTTTGCGAGTTTGGCAGGAATAAGATGCCATCTAAATGCCATTTTTAGATAGTTCTCTCTGACATTTTGGCATCTAGTGAATTGTAGAGTCTTTTTTCTTTGATGACATCCTGTTCTTGGTGTCTGTGCAAGAGCACCTTATACATTTTTGCTGTTTTTCCCCCCTACCTTTCCTTCCAGAATTGCATCAATTTCATTTTTTCCTAGCTCAAATCCGTATTCCTTGTTATCTTTTTGATACCTTTCTGTCAATTGGAAGTAAATTAACCAATATATGTTGTGTTCAAATTCTTGTATTTCTTGTATTTCTTTGACTGACTCTATCTATCTGGCAAGTGGTCTTCCTCTTTTTCTGTTCTTTCCTCCCTTACTTAGCAATATTCTCTTTTCTAGTGAGTCATGATTTCTCATGATATGTCCACAGCGCAAAAGACTCAGTTTAATTATCTTGACTTCTAGAGAAAGTTTAGTCATTTTAGCAGTCCACAATATCCATAGAATCCTTATCCAGCACCAAATTTCAAATGAGTGCTATCTCTATACATGAAAATTTAGTTTATAATGCCATATTTGTTCTGTTCTAATGATTAAAAGTTATCAATAAATTCCTGTGAAGAAAATGTAAGCCCTTCATGATTTTGTCTAATTGGATATTTAAGTTAATAGCTACTGTTACCATAAACATTATGACAACAGAATCCATATGTTAGCATGCTGTGTGTGTGTGTGTGTGTGTGTGTGTGTGCGTATTAATCTTTTGCTTATCCTGAATGTAGTGGTTGTGTACTGCATTGTTGAAAGAATTCCTGTTTAAGATTTGAGAGACAGAACCTAATTTCTGTTCTGCAGCAGCAACTACATTAGATTTGCATCGAAGTGAACTAAGCTGTGTATTGATCTGAAGATGTACCATAAACTGGGTAAAAGGAGGTGGCCACTTCAGGAGGAAGATGAGTGGGAGGCAGGAAGTAGCAGCAAGGTCTTCTTGTAGGACACACTACAAGTTTATCTTGAGCATCTGTATTGGTAAATGGGATCAACAGTGGGAAAAGAGTGAACTGGGCCAAGAGATAAAGTCAGATGCCTGGGGATCCAAAGAGCCAAAGTCAGAAAATGCAGAGGCTGGAGAAAAAAAAAACATGTTCTGTTTAAGCAGAGTACTTTTCAAAGTAGCTGTTTCCCCTTCTAGTAGGGATTTTCTGTTTGTGCAGCATTCGTTTTGCTTATATAGAGTAGGCAAGAGTGCCTAGCTAAGGTAATTACTGTGAATTTCTACTTTACTTCAATTTTTGATTCAGTCAGAATCCCTAAATCTGACAACCTATAATCAAACAAAGAGAGTACTCTAGTAGGTAGGGATTAGCAGAAGGGAACAGCTTAGACCAATATGAAAAGACCATTTATGAATCTCTCAATAAATAAGCCTTTTGTTTTGTCTAATTGCTGGTTTGAATATATCAGCCTCATCAATGGGATTAGGGTTAATAGATGTTTGGTCATGCAGAACATGCAGAGGAGGAATCTGATACACACACACAAAAATTGCACTTAATGAGCTTAGCAAATGTTTGCCATATTTTTAATGAACCCTGGGGCTGTCATTTAGAAATGCTTAGCAACTGCTTTTCCATCCTTGAAAATAGAGCAACCAAAGCACATTACCACTGTGCACACTGTAAGTAAAGCAAGCTATTTAAAGAGGCCAGCCAGGAGGTGGTGATGGTGACATTTTCTGTGAAAAGAGCCAGTGACACTTAACACGTTGTGTATGACAGTTCAGAGGGGCATCTTAAATTTCCTGAAAGGTAAAGCTGCAACTTTCTACAGGGTCTCAAATAACCTCCCCCTCTTTATAGTCTGTCAGTGATTCAGACTCTAAAATTATTCACCCTCCCCATTCCCTTATCTCTTTTTCAAAGACCTGCACAGTGAGCATACAAAAAGGAACAATTTATTTGTGTGCTCTATCTCTTGCACCTCCCATCTTTGCCTTTGCCCTTAAGCAGGCTTGCTTAAATCAGTGATGTAGCAGACACAGGCAAGGGGGATAGATTGCACAGTGGATGTAATGATCCATTCTTTAGCCTTGGGACTTTTTGCCTGAAACCAGTGCAAGCTAGAGTAATGAGGAATTAGTGGAGCAAACTATGTGTTATGTGGCTAGGGATATTTTTAACTGGAGCTAACAGAATCTCCCTCGAAGGCTTATGGAACCAATTGGATTCCAGAAAGCCTTAGAGGGTTTAATGGTTGGTAACACCAGTGATTCTGTCAGAGCTTTGGTTAATACCTAGAACATCGATCTTGCCAAGGCTATCGACACAATCGCTCCCAAGCGTCTTTTCAAACCCACTTCAAATCGTAAACCATGGTACACTGAAGAACTTAGGAAGATGAAGCAGGTTGGACAATGACTAGAGTGCATCTGGCAGAAAACTCGACCCTTAGCTGACAAGACTCGTCATAGGAAATTTCTTTGTTCCTATAGAGAGGCAGTACATGCAGCACAGAAATCTTTCTCCTCTGCACATATTGCATCTGCAGAGTCCCATCCGGCAGAACTGTTTAGGGTGGTAAGGGAGCTGACACGGGTTCCACTTGTGCAGAACCCATTACTTAACCCTACAATGGCCTGCTGTGACGTGTTTAACTTCTTTACAGATAAAATCTCTCAGATAAGAGCCAACTTAGACACCAGTGTTGTAACAGAATCAATTGACGATGTGTCCAGCAACTCCGTTGATTAAATTATACTGGTTCAGTTTCAATTTGTGAGTACTGATGACGTGGACAAGCTTCTTGGTAGAATGAGGAAAACAACCTGCCCTCTTGATCCTTGTACTTTGTGGCTAGCTATCCAGGGAGGAGATGCCTTGACGATGTTTCTTAGAGACACCATCAATGCATCCCTTAGGGAAGGCCATGTTCTATCAAGTTTGAAGGAAGCGGTGGTTAGGCTGCTCCTGAAAAGACCTTCCCTGGACCCTCTGGACATGAACAACTATAGGCCAGTCTCGCTACTACCTTTCCTGAGCAAAGTGATCGAGAGGGCGGTTGCTCTTCAACTCCAAGCTGTCTTGGAGGAAAGTGATCATCTAGATCATTTCAAATTGGCTTTAGGACAGGATATGGAGTTGAGACTGCCATGGTTGCCTTAACTGATGACCCTGTTGGTGCTACTGGACTTCTCAGTAGCCTTTGATACAATAGATCATGACATCCTCTTGGATCGCCTAAGAAGGTTAGGAATTGGAGGAATTGCATTGCAATGGTTTCATTCCTTTCTTTCAGGCATATTCCAGAGGGTGATGCTCGGGGACAGTCGCTCTGCAAGAAAAGAGCTTAATTGTGACATCCTACAAGGCACCATCCTGTCCCCAATGCTATTTAATATATATATGAAGCCGTTGGGAGAGATCATCTGGAGACATGGGGCGGGGTGTTATCAGTACTCTGATGGCACCCAGATACGTTTCTCCATGTCTCAGTCTTCAGCTTTGACTTCAGATGGTGTCTCTCCTCTCAATGACTGTCTTAAGGCAGTAATGGACTGGATGAGGAAAAACAGATTGAAATTGAATCCAGACAAAACAGAGGTACTAACGGTAGCAGCCCCGAACCCAGGTATTGGGATACAATCCCCAGTCCTAGATGGGGTCAGACTCTCCTCAAAGGACTGTGTTCGCAGTCTGGAGGTGGTCCTAGATCTGTCACTTCAGATGACAAATCAGGTGAATGTGATGGTCAGGAGCGCCTGTTATCAGCTTTGGCTGATACGCCAGTTGCGCCCTTTCCTGGAAGTTAAGGACCTTGAAATTGTGATGCAGGCTTTGGTAACCTCTTGTCTTGATTTCTGTAATGCGTTTTACATGGGGCTACCCTTGTACATGGTCCAGAAACTTCAGCTAGTATAGAATATGGCAGCCAGGTTGGTCTCAGGAACAACGAGAAGAGACCATATAACATCGATCCTGAGATCACTTCACTGGCTGCCCATTAGTTTTTGGGCCCAGTACAAGATGTTGGTTATCACCTTTGAAGCCCTAAATGGCTTGGGTCCAACCTATCTTCAGGACTGCCTCCTCCCATATAATCCACCCCACGCACTTTGGTCCTCTTGGGAGGAATTTGTTGCAGCTGATAAAAACTAGATTGTCTGCAACCGCCCAGAGGACCTTTTCGGCTACCGCTCCCAGATTATGGAATGGCCTGCCAGATGAGATCCATCATATTACCATCATAGACAGCTTTAAAAAGGCTGTTAAGATGGATCTCTTCCAGCAGGCTTTTCCTGAATACATATCCCGGCCATCAAAAGACAGACATCCTGCTCATCCCTGATTCGGCTGTAGCTGTTGTTATTTGGTTCTTTGTTTTTGAGTTACTATTTTAAATGCATTTGAAATTGTCATTATTTAATTGTATTTTAAGAGGGGTGGGGTTGTGGTATATGGATGTATATTTTAAAGTTGTAAGCCGCCCCAGTTGTGTTACGCAAAGGGGCGGGATAAAAATTATTATTATTATTATTATTATTATTATCATTAAAGTTTACAGTTTACTCTTGGGGAGGGTCTGGCCTGACATACAACTGGAAGATAATAAACCATTCATATGAATTCTGGAGCAAATGCATGTTTGTTATATATATATATATATATATATATATATATATGCATTTAAAATATATATGTTGGCATTCAATTGGCAGTGAGATAGTGGCTCTGAGGTCTTCTGTCTGCAATTGTGAGACATCAGCTCTTAGTGGCTGGAAAAATATTTTCTAAGCTTAGTCTTTTTGCAAGCTATATTCCTGCTGGAATCAGCAGGCCCCGCTGTGTCATGTGAATAATACATTTTAATCTGAAGAGCTAGAAAGAAACAGTATCAATAGCCTAGAGAATTCACAGATGTCATCTAATGATAAAGCTGTAAGGGTTTTTTATTTTATTTTTTCAAAAATTCATTTTACAGCACCTCATTTCCAGCTAATCCAATAACAAAGCCTTACATTACGGTCTCTGTTATGGTAAACTGCATGCCAATTTAGTGTATGTGGAAGATTCCACTTGTTTAAAAAACAATGGTGGTAAAATGAACAAAAATTCTCCAATTGTTTCACTCCCGTAGTAAAAGCATGCCTGAAAGCAAGGAGCTTTTGGTATTCCACAGCTGCTACTACTACTTTATTTGTCTGATGCTGCATACCTGGGACAGATGGATTAGGTTATACTTCTCTTGACCTGCTTTTCACTAGACTTTCATAGCTCTTGATGCTTGGTGACAGATTATAATAATTTTTGGTCACTGTTCATTGTGATTTCACAACACATATTTTCCAAAGCCAGGAAAGGAAATTAGGGGGCTAAGCAGACAGCGCAAAGCGCCGTCTTCAGAGCAAGGAAGGGGAGGGGCAGCCACATGCTGGGCACCCCACCCCTTCCCCAAAACGTCCTCGGAGCAGCCGGCCCTCCGCACGGCCGGTGCTCTGAGGATATCCTCCCGCTGCAGCGTCCGCACACGCTGCAGCGGAAGAGTCGCTGAAGGTGCGCTGGCAGCCTTTTGCGGTGCACCTTTGGCGATTTGTGGAAGGAGCGCTATTTTAGGTCTCCTTACTCTTTAAATGGTATTGGAGAACTGATGAGGTACTAAGCCTTTGACCTCTAGGAAGAAATCTGTGAAAGGTTACCAGTGCCAGAACTGTCTTTCCTTCTAATGGCTGTGTCATATGTTAAGGAAAAAGCAACATGGGATATACAGTAATAGAAATAAAAATATGTATGTGAATGTCAAAGTGACTAAGCAGGAGCAATCAGGAAGATACACAGGTGAAAAAGATAATATAATTAAGAAGCCTTGAGAGCCAAGGACAAAGTTATAGAAGGTATATTGAGAACACCTGTGATAGATTGCAAACACCTGAGACTCATTAAGTGGTCAAGGTAAAGTGATGAAACACTTGGGTTGGTCTTAGGTATGGGATGATCTATGTGGACCAATCAAGATGTATGTACACACCCACTGGGTGGAAACTGACTGGTGGGTGGTGTCTAACAATGGCTATAAATTGCAATGTTTGCTAATGTACATTGTGGTGTAGTTTGGAGTTGTTTTGGAGATATTGTGAAGTGTAGAGATTGATGATTTGTAGGGCATATAGTATTTATGTATATAGTAAAATAAAGTAGATCTTTTATATAAGACTACTGAGTTGTCTGGTGTCTTGAGGGAAGATACAAGAGCCAGAGGATTCCTGGAGAAGTTTGGAGACATCTCAGGAAGAAGAGTGAGAAGGCTTGGAGAGTTTGTCAGGGTCTTCAGCCTATTCTCTGAAACTCTGCTGCTTGGGAAAGAAGCATCAACCACTGATCAAAGCTGGTCAGCTCTGCTGCATAACAAGGTGGTGAGTTAGAGCCAGAGGTGAAGAGCTACAACTCCCATCATCCCTGACATCATATTGCTTGGTGGTCTCAATCTTGCTCTTTTGTAGAAAAGTGTCCATATCCCAAATGACATTTTGGGGACCATTGTCAGATTTTTCAGTGTCTGTATCTGGAGACTATATAAATTTAAATGAAGTGAGGAATATGTCTTGAATGTAGTTCCTTTAAAATATCATGAGGGCTGTGTTCCAGAAACCATACTCTTAAAAACTGAACATCTTCCTCTCCAACAGATATCAAGCCCAAAGGGGAAGGAAATGAGGGTATGCTCCTGAATAAGGACTGTATAGTACTTGAAGAAAGAACTTTATACTCTCCAACTGCTAGGTAAAGCTACACAAACTGGGTTCTATGGAACTTTTTAAAGTTAGTGCACTACATAATATTAATCTCCAGTTTTCTTCCACTCCCCAAAGCTTTGTTAATCATCCAGCCTGATGACAAGTTCTGGAGAACTCAAAAGCCTGTTTTTGTGACATTTTATCAAGGAGGAAGAATAGACAAGCTAGAAGAGGCTGCAGCAGATTGTTTTGGCCTGAACCTAGTAGAAAAACTAAACTCACCCCTTTCTTTCTACTCCTCCTTCCTGAGTTAACTGAATGTAAACTATGGAGCTTATCTCATGGGATAAAAAAGCAAGCTTACCTTTTCTGGCTTCAGTTCTCTTCCAGGATGCAGCTGGGTACTATCATATGTAAATTACCACCAAATCCATTGGACGAATACAGCCCGGGTAAACCACGGCTCCCACACCATGCTCAGCCAGCCCTTTTTCAAAAACAGAAGCTTCTGACTTCAAAAATTGGCCAGCTGAGTGCAGCTTGGAGCTGTGGTTTACCCGGACTGTATTTGGCTGGTGGGTTCGGCGGCGACTTACATATGATAGTATCCAGCTGCAACCCGGAAGAGAATTGAAGTAGGAAAAGGTAAGCCAGCTTTTTTACCTCATGCGATAAGCTCCTACTTTTTCATGTGAACTCAGTTTACAGCAACTGAGGTAAGCTGAGGAAAAAGGGGGATTAATCAGAGCCTACATGCAATGGAAGTACCTGTATGACATCTGAACCAGACTTTGGCTGCTGCCACACTGCAGAATTAATGCATTTTAACACTGCTTCATCTGTCTTCTGCACTATCCTATGGAAACTGAAGATTTGTGGTTTGTAGTGGCACCAGACCCTTTGACAGAGAAGGCTAAATATCATACAAAACTACAACTTGCAGAATTCCATATCATTAATTCTGTGCAGTGTAAATCCAGCCTTAAACTCTGAATGTATCCTGTCACATATTATCTGTTTTTCCCCAATTGCGCACTGATGTTTATAGTCTCAAAGTGATATTGTTTGTCTTGAATCAGGATGTCAAGAGCAAAAAACCAGTTGTAAAGTCCAAAGCATGAGATTGACAGCTTTCCTGGAAATGCACTCTTTGATACCTTTTCTGACAATATTAAAAACTCTTGTTTCATTTATTGAAGTAAAAATCTTTGACCTGGTAGTCTGTCTCGAGGATATGCTCTTTATGTTCCTCCCAATAAATATCATACATGATCTTCTCCTCAGGGAAACTAATGCCACTGCATTGGTCAGCATGTAAAATAACAACATGCCATAAGTATAGAACGTGATGTGCAGAGTAGCAGTATAACTTGAAATTCATAGCACTTTAACACCTGTTTCTATAGCTACAGTGTATTCCAAACATCTGAGAGGCTAGCCTCCCTTTGCCAGCCCTGTCATTTCATGGAAATAAATTAAGAAAGCTGATGACAAGGCCTGGATTATACAATTTCTTTAAAGTATAGCAACCAGACCTGAAATCTAACCAGGAGTGAACATAGTTCAGATGAAATGAATAAAATCTATTTCCTGTAACCTTTGTAAGAAAATGTGGATATAGCCTTCTTTGTGTCTTTATTCCCACCCCCTTTCCCCAGAAGCAATATCATATATTACACCTGGCAGTTGTGTTTCTTCCACCTTTTTTTTTAAAAGAAAACATTGAGCAGTGGTATATTTCTAAGTTAAAAGGATCTTTTCATTTTTTTTTGAGGGGGCATAAACAGATGGAAGCACAGAAGTAGAAAAAAGATATATATTTAGGCAAATGCTAAAGAGCAAAACTTCAGTGGCAGACACTTAGCTATTTTCATTTGAGCAATATGGTTCTGTCTAGAGGCATATTTTCTCAAAGTATGTGTATATGTCTCTATCTCTATATTTATCAGTATCTCTAGCAACATATGCATGACTATGAATAGATTTGGATGCTTGTTGATTATGTTAATTTTTTAAGCCTTAGAGTCGGGTTGATCTTGTTCTAGTAAAGAAATAGAGAAACTATCAGAAAGGAGGCATAGGCTTCAAGTACAAAGTGCTAGAGTAAGAAATTATCATTATCTATGCGTGTGTGTATATAAGGAAAGAAGGGAGCAGATCAAACCAGATAGTACAATATGTACAAAATTTCCAAAATGTGTTGCTTTTTAAAATAAAAACAACAACAACAGGTTGTTACTAGGTTGACTTGGGGCCCTTTCACACTATACAATTATAATGTTATGGTTACACTTTAGCTGCCATGGTTTTGTTATTTGGAATCCTGGGATCTGCAGTTTAGGGAGCTGTATCTGTTAGAATATAGATGGGTTATACAGTCAAAGGTGAAATGTAGAGATGTGTGTGTGGAATTTTCCTCATGAGAACAACATCTAGAGAAACAAAGTGAATCTAACACCAGATGGCTACACAGACATAAACATGTACTTTCCTAAAGGTACAACTCATGGACACAGATTTTGTTATGAGAAAAGCCTAGATATCAAAAAGGTAAACATCGTTAGGCTTGGGAAAATAGTCACGTGGTGGATGATGGACAGCAAGAGGCTGGGTTAATATACATCATACAAGCATTATCCAATTAACATAAGGTTAACACCCAGAAGGTGGAGTATGGGAAGGGCCAGAGAATCCTTTGATTAAGAATGTTTATATTTCAAGATGTGAGTGTGTGGCTGGCTGGCAGTGGTTTTAACTGCAACAAGTGGAGATCTTAAGCTTTTGGGATTGTTAAAGATGTAATCTTTCATGGCTGAACTGGACAAGTTCATCACAATGGATTTTACTTAGCTATCTTATTTTTCTTTTATATGCATTAATAAAACTATGCTTTTGGACTTTACAATGTGTCTTCTTGACTGAGGAACAGAGGATCCTGAAGAAGGGAAGCTGAGCCAGTTGATGGTAAGAAATACAAAGTGGCTGTGGATCACAGCAGCCAGCTTGTCCTGCAGATTCTGCTGGGTGCCAAAGAGCATCACTGCAACACCCATCATCCACACACTGACAGTATCTTCAATACAGGACGGCTTTGAGCCAGCATAAGTATACCGGTTTGCATGATGGACTGGGATTTTGGGAAACTAGGGTTCAGATCCCCATTCAGCCATGGAAACCTACTGGGTGATTTTGGACAAGTGACACTCTCTTAGCCTTAGAGTAAGGAAGTGACAAACCCCTTCTGAACAAATGTTACCAAGAAAACACTGGGATAAGTACCTTTGGGTCATCATAAGTTTGAAACAACCCAAAGGCACACAACATCCAGATTGCTCTAATGCAGGGGTAGGCAACCTTTTTGAGCCAGGGGCCGGGTTGCTGTCCCTCAGACAATTGGGGGGGGCCAAAGCACCAAAAATAAATAAATAAACAAATATTTTTTTTTAAAAAATATATATTTAAAATTAAAAAAAATGCATGCACACTCTCTCAGCCCCAGAAAAGCCATGGCAAAACCCCTGTGGAGATTTTGCCAAGAAAACCCCAAGAACAAGTAATAACAACAATAATCAATATCATCATGGTGGGCGGCGGTAGCGGGGAGCGGCGGCGGCAGGACCGGCCTGGGGCCAGTCCAAAGGCCTCGGGGGGCCACATCCGGCCCACGGGCCTTAGGTTGCCTACCCCTGCTCTAATGTCTCTGACCAAACTACAAACCTCAGGATTCCATATGATGAAGCCATGGTAGTCAAAGTGGAATTACAGTGCTATGATTGTGTAATGTGAAAGGCCACTGGGAGAAAGTAATGAGGTCAAGATCTCTCAACAGAAAAAAACATACTTTTCCATGCATGTGGAAAAGTAACATGGAGGTTATTTTAACTGGAAAAATAATCTTAGGTGTAGCAGTTTACTTCAGTTAAATTCACAGTCCTCTGCAACTGCCTTTCAGAGCTTTACGAGACCACATTCACTGGGAAATCTATCATACCATAAGAGGTGGAAAGCCACAAAGTCCTCTGATGTGGATTAATGGGTGAAAAATATCTTGAAGCTCTTCATGAGCTAATAGCATATATATATATGGAAGAAAGATAAAATCCAAAACATTTGATGGGATTACTTAGAAATCTACCACATTCGTCTCTGCATCATCAAACCATGTTCTTTTCCCTCATCTTCTTCCTTTCCTTTAATTTAAACACTTGCCTTCTCTTATTCCTTTCCCTCATTCTTTGTTCAAAATAATAATACAATATGAAATTAAATGTCAGGGTTAAGAATTATCAGAAATGTCAGGGTTAGGGAATGGTCAGTACTTCAAAGGGAGACGGCCAGGAAATACCAGGGGTTGTTGGCTACAGTCATAGGATGGCAACGGAAAACCAACTCAGAGTAATTTTTGCCTGAGAAAACCATATGGAATTGAAGGGGTCACAAAAAAATGGACTGGTGACTTGAAAGCACATAGGTTACATTATTACAGATATAAAGGTTTTAACATGCAAGAGAGAGACTTTAACCCAGGTTAGCTGTCTGACAGGAAGGATAGGGAAAGAAACATGGGAAATGGAGACTTATTGTTATATGTCTCACATCGCCAATGGTAGAACTGGGAAAACAACCAAATCTTTCAATAAACAAGCAATAATAGCAACAGCAGCAGCAACCAAAACTGTTCAATGTCTTCCATATGTCTTCTGTACATTTTGTTTCTTTCAGAGAAGGGAAGTAAGCACATTTTAGAATAAATAAATACATCAATAAAATGTCAGGATGAAATGGGAAATGAAAAAGAGAGTATAGCCAGACCAATAGGGAAATTGTATTCAACAAAAGGAACCTTGCAACATAAGTTGACACTTCAGAAGCCAACCCCTTGACTGGTTGGGACTTTGTTTCCACAAATCACTGCCCCACTGGGAAAAAAAAGATTAAAGTAGTTTACATGGATCCGACCCATCCCCATCCTGTTCAAGGTGGTATTGAACTAAGCTATTACGGTACAATAGAAACAAAAACTTAGGGCTTTAACATCCAAAAAAAATGCCTAAATAAGCTAAAGGCACCAAATCCTGCCTGATCATGGAAGCTATGCAGGGTCAGCCCTACTTAGGACTTGGATAGGATTCCCCTTTCAGAGGAATTGCAAAGTCACCTTTGGTGGGTTTCTGGCCTAAGAAAATCCTATGAAGTCTGTTTGGTTGCCACAAGTTGACAGGCAACTTGAAAGCACATACAGAGAGAGAGAGAAAGAAAAAAATGGTCTTATTTGTTTTGCCTGTTCAGATCTTCACCAAAAGAACGGTAGAAGATTAACTAAAATATTAATTGTGGAATCTAGAAAGTGAAGTGCAGTGGATAGGGGAAAGAGCAAATTAATAACTTAATGGGTTAACCAATAAGCTCTCCTTATATGCCTATTGACTGTTTAAAACAGGGGTAGGCAACCTTTCCCCTTTAAGGGCTGAGGGACTTAGCTCCCAGAAGCCTCAGCCATGTTGGCCAATAGTCCCATGTTGGCCAATAGCTCCTGGGATTCTGGGAGCTGAAGTCCCTCAGCCCTTAAAGGGGAAAGGTTGCCTACCCCTGGTTTAAAAGGTACCCAAAGCAACATTAAAATAACAATGAAGTTATTATTCAGTAAATCCTGGAGCACAGTCAATGTAACTTTGCTTTTCCTGATCCCAGAATCTGAACACAGGCTGCATCCACACTGCAGAAATAATCCAGTTTGACATCACTTTAACTTCCATGGTTCAATGCTATGGAATTATGGAAATTGCAGTTTTATGAGACATTTAGCCTTCTCTGTTAGAGTTCTATGAGACCAAAAAAACCACTACAATTCCTAGAATTCTATAGCATTGTGCCATGGCAGTTAAAATGGTGTCAAACTGGATTATTTCTGCAGTGCGGATGCAGCCACAGAGCATCCAACTGATCCAGAAGAATGGAGGTAACACTTTGTCTCCATTGTCATCAAATGTCTCCCCCCTCCCCCCATTAATCCAAAATAAGGACTGGCTCAGAGAGCAAAAGACAGCATGAGACATACAGGCAAGTATATCTAAAAATGTAGTATGAAGGTTTGAGATTATTTATGATTTTACAAAGTAAGTTTTCAGGAAAAAGTTGGTATGTTCTTTGATAGTACTCTCCCAGTACCTTCTGAGTTTATGCCTGTCATGCTACTGCCTTTCTCCCCCAATAGTTTCTGTTTAGTTTCAAAAACAACCAGCTCTGGATTGGGAATGACAATTTGCAAGAAATAATCAAAGCAATGAACTCAAATCCAGCTGATACGCACAGAACAAAAAGCTACTCGGTTGAGTAATTTGGAAACATAGGTCACACTCACAGCACTTTCACTAAGAATATGGGGCTTTATTGAAGAGTTTGAGAGTAAAGAACAAGAAGGAATAACAGTGTTTGTGTCAAAGCAGGTGACTTTCAGTGTGTCCTGAGTGGTAAATTTTTATTAGGTGTAGATAGACTATCTTGAATGCTGGGAAAAGGCAGCAGCAGGAGTGGAGACGAGGAGGCTGGGCGTTTGGCCGTGGGCACGCCCGAAGACCATCTCCCCTTGCCTCTCAGCACCTGCGACAGCAGCACAGCTTCTGTGGAGCTACAGGGACTATATAAGCCCCACTTACCACCATTGCCTCAAGGAATACAGTGGCAGGAGTAGTAGGGGTGGATCCTGAGGAGGGGAAACGTTGTCTTAGATTACAACATATGTTATCTGTATTATTTATATTAAGAGGATTATTGTGGACATTGGGCTGGAAGGCTGGGGTTATTCTAATTCCATCTACCCCACCCTTTCATGGCCCTATTTTTTCCTTCTCTATCTGAGGTCGGGAATGATGTGGGGGCGGCTTTTGGAGTTGTGTTGGGGAATGGGAGATATGGACGGAGCAGAGTGAACATATGTTACAAAAGAAGGCAAGCTCGCTGTTTGAGAGCTATCCTGCCTTCAGTTCCCTCTGTTTCCCAGAATAGAGCAGACCAACCATTCCACAGAACCTCACTCTGCTCCTTTGCAATGCCAGGTCAGTTAGAAATAAGACGCATATCATCCATGATCTTCTTCTGGATGAGAATGCCGACCTGGCTTACTTTACAGAGACCTGGCTGGGAGAAAACAGTGCTGTCACGTGGGCACAGTCCCTCCCAGCCGGGTATGCTGTTAGTGAGCAGGCGAGGGAAAGTGGGCGGGGTGGTGGTGGAGTGGCTCTGGTTTATAAGAACAACTTGACTCTGACCAAGATACCTGTCCAGAAGACAGTCCACTTCAAGTGTATGTACCTGAACCTGAGGACCAGGGATAGTTTAGGGATTCTGCTAGTCTACTGACCACCCCGTTGTCTAGCAGACTCCCTAACTGATCTGACACAGCTGGTCTCGGAGCTGCTGCTGGAGTCTCCCAGACTTTTAGTCTTGGGGGACTTCAACATCTCATTCGAGACCAGCTTAACAGGTGCAGCTCGAGAGTTCATGGATACCATGACTAACATGGGCCTATCCCAATTGGTATCCGGGCCTACACACTGTGCAGGTCATACACTCGATGCGGTCTTCAGTACGGAACAGGAACTTCCATGGGCAGAGGTTAAACAAACCACTGCCTTGTCATGGACGGACCATTTCCTGGTCAGGGTGGAACTAAGAGCCTTTATCTGCCCCTCTGGGGGTGGGGGACCCATTAGAATGGTCCGCCCTCGGAGGCTAATGGAGCCAACTGGATTCCAGAAAGCCTTGGAGGGTTTAATGGTTGGGAATGCCGGCGACCCTGTCGAAGCCTTGGTGAATACTTGGAACATCGATCTCACTACGGCCATTGACATGATCGCTCCCAAGGGGTTTTTTAAGGGGTTGGGAGGGTTGGATTGGGGGATGAGGGAATGTTTTAATTTTGTCTGCTTTAAATGCTGTAACCCGCCTCGATTGTTGTGCAGAGGGGCGGGCTATAAATAAAAATTATTATTATTATTATTATTATTATTATTATTATTATTATTATTATCTCTCCGAAGCGTCCTTGCCATCCTGCTTCAAACCGTATGCCATGGTATACACCTGAGCTCAGGAAAATGAAGTGGTTTGGACAACAACTAGAGCATAAGTGGCAGAAGACTCGACTCTTATCCGACACAACTCATCATAGGAACTTTCCTTGGTCCTACTGGGAGGCAATATATGCAGCACAGAGATCTTTCTCCTCTGCACGTATTGCGTCTGCAGAGTCCCGTCCAGCAGAGCTGATGCAGGTGTCCCTTGTGCCAAATCCCTTGCTTAACCCGATGACGGCCTGTTGTGATGCGTTTAACAACTTCTTTGCAGATAAAATCTCTCAGATAAGATCTGACTTAGACGCCAGTCATATAACGGAAATTGTAGACAAGGTGTCCAGCAACTCCGTCAATGAAGTTATTCTGGATCAGTTGCAATCTGTGAGTACCGATGACGTGGACAAGCTCCTTGGTAGTGTGAGGAAAACAACTTGCCCTCTCGACCCTTGCCCATCATGGCTGGCCATCCAGGGGGGGGGGGGGATGCATTGAGGAAGTTCCTTGTGGACATCATCAATGCGTCCTTCAGGGAAGGATATATTCTACCCTGTTTGAAGGAAGCGGCTGTTAGGCCACTTCTGAAAAAAACCTTCCCTGGACCCCCTGGATATGAAGAACTATAGGCCAGTCTCTTTGCTACCATTCTTGAGCAAGGTGATTGAGAGGGTGGTTGCTCTTCAACTCCAAGCTGTCATGGATGAAACCAATTATCTAGATCCATTTCAAATTGGCTTCAGGACAGGCTTTGGGGTTGAGACTGCCATGGTTGCTTTGACCAATGATCTTCGTCTGAGCATCGACAGGAGTAGTGTGACCCTGTTGGTGCTCCTAGACCTCTCAGCGGCTTTTGATATGATAGATCATGGCATCCTCTTAGACCGCCTGAGGGGATTAGGTATCGGAGGCACTGCATTGCAGTGGTTCCAGTCCTTCCTCTCAGGTAGGTCTTAGAGGGTGCTGCTCAGGGACAGTAGCTCCAGTAAAAGGGAGCTCACCTGTGGCGTTCCACAAGGTGCTATTCTGTCCCCGATGTTATTTAACATCTATATGAAGCCACTGGGTGAGATTATACGGAGTTATGGAGCTGGGTGTTATCAGTACGCTGATGACACCCAAATCTATTTCTCCGTGTCTCATTTGTCGGCCTCGAATTCCAATGGTGTCTCTTCTTTCAATGAATGTCTTTGGGCAGTAATGGGCTGGATGAGGAAAAACAGATTGAAACTGAATCCGGACAAGACGGAGGTGCTCATGGTAGCAGCCCTGAAACCAAGAATTGGGTTGCAACCTCCAGTCCTGGATGAGGTCACACTCTCCTCCAGTGACTGTGTTCGCAGCTTGGGGGTGCTCCTTGACTCGTCGCTCCTGATGACGAATCAGGTGAATGTGACAGTCAGGAGCGCCTGTTATCAGCTTCAGCTGATACTCCAGCTGTACCCTTTTCTGGAAGTAAGGGACCTTGAGACTGTTGTGCACACACTGGTAACCTCACGTCTAGATTTCTGCAATGTACTCTACATGGGGTTACTCTCGTGCTTGGTTCGGAAACTGCAGTTAGTTGAGAATATGGCGGCCAGAATAGTGTCAGGAACATCTACGAGGGACCATATTACTCCGGTACTAAGGTCCCTCCACTGGCTGCCTATTAGTTTCCGGGCCCAGTACAAGGTGTTGGTTATTACCTTTAAAGCCCTAAATGGCTTGGGTCCAAACAATCTCAGGGATTGCCTTCTCCCTTATAATCCTCCCCGCGCACTCCGGTCCTCTGGGAGGAATCTTCTGCAGCCTCAAAAATCGAGGCTTTCGGCTACCTCCCAGAGGACTTTCTCTGCTGTCGCCCCCAAATTGTGGTACGACCTGCCGGACGAGATATGTCAATTGACATCTTTAGACAGCTTTAAAAAGGCTGTCAAGACGGATCTCTTCCGGCAGGCCTTTCCAGAATAAATAACCCCGGCCTCAGGACCCCACCCCCGAGAAGTTCTCAAGCCCCCCCTCGAAGATCTAATGAGAGCTACAGCTGCCGTTCTGTATGGTTGTATATTCATTGATGTGTTTTAATTGTCAATTTTTAATTTGTTATTGGTTTAATGACTTTTTAAGGGGGGGAGGGAATTAGACTGTGTTGTATTTTATATTGTATTTTTTTATTGTTGTTAGCCACCCCGATTGATCTCAAAGGGGCGGGTTATAAATACATTTTATTATTTATTATTATTGTTATATTGAACAAAGCATTTCCTGAATTTTAGGAAATTCTAATGTGCACAAATGTTTTCTGCACTTGCTTTTTTCAAAGAATAAGTTCCAAACTGCACTGTTTCAAGGACTTTCTAGCAGTGCAGTAAAAAAAAAAATCATTGTGGTAAGGGGGAATGAAATTTACAAAAATTTATATCGCTATGTATGCCTGTAATCTTTAATAAATTGAGATGGAGAAGAACTTCTGGAGCAAATGGCCCACGGTTCCTATTATAGGCAAGCATTCTGAACCAGACAAATTCATATATCAAACCAAAAGACCAACATAATTTGGCAACTATGGTTTATATGCATTAAAAAAAAACTTGTGTTGTGTTAGAGAACCCTGGTACCAGCCCAAAATGCGACATGGTGTCCAAGCTTTAAAAACTACCATCTACATGCAAAAGTCAAACTTTTTCCTCTTTCACCACCCCTCAGCCTGCTTGGAGCCCAAAAAACCCCACAACAGTTGCTTTAGATTTCAGCCAGTGCCAATATGCTAAAGGACTATTGCATTAAATATTTTAAATCCATGGTAGGGAAAGTTCAGCCCATGGGCCACATGTGACTCTAGTGGCCCCTGAAGCCCCTCCACTAATTCTCCAAATTTCCCTGAATTTCTATTGTGTTTTTTTAAAAACCATCACAATTTCATACCATCCAACTGTCCTGATTTGGCAGGGATGGTCCAGTTTCATTCATAGATGCCCATACCTCCTTTAAATCAATAACTACTAGTCTCATTCAATGGTTACAGAGGACTTACTATACTATTTGCACTATGTAAATGGCATAAGGGAGCAAAAAGAGAGCAAAACTGATCAATTTCTTCATGCTGCTGATATTTATTATTTATTTATTTAGAAAAGAACTAACCTGGTCTTTGATAAAATATTACCAAAATAGGAAATATCAGAAATTGGATTTAGGAGGTCTGGATTCTAGTTTGAGTTCTTCTCCCAGATCTTTGGGACTATTGGAGACTTATTGGGGGATATTGGAGACCCCTCATCCTTAGCTTCCCATTTATTATGAGGATACAAATAACACAAACATATTGTTGTAAAAGCACGCACAGACAAACATACCTCTCTAAATCAGTAATGCCAGAATTCTAACCTGAGTAGTCCTACCCCTACAATCAACAGAGCTTTTCTTTGAATAAACAAGGTTGGAGAGACAGGACTATAAAACTGCTACAAAGGATAATTATATAAATTCATGTGGCATTTTCCAAACGCAAGTCACTTCTTGGCTGTTGCCAGCACCTCCTTCCTTAAGAACTATTTGAGCTTTGCTATGTTCCTAAGTGTGGGCCAGTAGAGTTTAAACTGATGAATCCTTTCCCAATAATAGGATATTTTGCCATGCCTAAACTCCTCTGGTGCTTAAAATGTCTCATATACTGGTCTTTGTTGCTTCACCTCTGCTGGCGCAAGACTAGATTAAATCCTCTGCTTCCCCTCCATCAATTTGAATTGTTTTGTCTCTCCTTCTTCTGCAAATACACACAACAACTTAAGTCAGGATAAAAACAGTGCCAGAATACTGCTTGTCAAAGGCTGTGTTCATAGCCAACAATTCCTGGCTCTGACTGTCATAGATTTGCTATGAAGCAGGCCAGAGGACGGCTTAGCAGAGGAGATATGTCCTCCATGTCTAAAAACATGCCACGGGCAACAATTTATAACTGGCCCTCCAAAACAACTGATCAGAGACACATTCCCCTGGACAAGGAACAGATGGCAAGAAGAGGAGCCAAATCCCTACTCCTTCACTACTCAAAACTGCAGCCAGCAGTTCTTTAATACCTCTGATCGTATTCAGGCCTTTTGCTCTGTCCTAGGCCCAGAATTTACTGGAATGCTTAGAGATGTGCATCAAGGCCAGAAATTCTCCTGTTCCCTTTTTTATCTTTCGGGAGCAGGGCTTTTTGTCCCCCTTAATGCTTTGAATGTAAAAGGAAGAAAATAATACCCAAGAAGCTGCAGTGAGGGGTGGGTGTGGGGAGATATTGTGTGAAAAATCATTTTCAGTGTGAACCTTTTAAATAAGGCTCTGTCTAAACCCTCCCATCTCAAGTTCAGTCCGTTCAAATAAACACTGTAGCTGAAGCTAGTCCTTGTCCCATAATCCAGTCTGCCAGAGGTGACATTTGCTGACAGGATTTAAAATCAAAGGTTCCTCTTTTCACACAGGCCCCTGAAGCAGGCTCTGTGCATTTATAGCGTGTGCCTTCAATCTTCCCCCTTCAGAACCAGAAGGTGTCTGAGTTAGAAAGTGTTGACAGGATTCGCCATTACCCAGTCTCTTGCCCACCCAACTCATAAGACACAAAGAGCTAGGAATTGGAAATATTAGCACAGAAGTTCACTAAGCATGTTCTAGATACTGGAGAGGAGTAGTAAGAAAATGTGGCCCTATAGGACTGTAGGCAACGTCCAAGGATTTATTTCCCCCCCCCCCCTTTGCCTTTCTGGATGCCTGGGACTGCATAACCTCCAACATTTCACAGATGAAAATCAAAACACTATCACCAAGCAACATCAGAGGACAATCAAGATGGCAAAAGTTATGAATGAGGAGGAACACATAAGCTAGGTGAGCTGCAGCAGCTTGGTTTTACATGAGTCTACAGGGAAGACTGTCTTCTCCTCTCCTCGCTGCTGAGTTAACTGAGTGCAAACTCTAAGTTTGAATTCAGTTTGCAGCAATGGAAATAAACTGAGGACAAAGGGGGGGGGGATAATTGTGACTGTCTCTACCAAAGTGGGATTGTTGAAAAGGATGGGGTGCCTTTTTGTGTGTGTGTGTGTGAACAAATAAAGGAGTAAATGACTCTCCTGGAAGCTTCCAAGAATTAACCTTTGAAAAAAGTTGCCCCATCCCTCTGTATTAGATGCCATTTTGTTTTTTATAAAACACCTCACTCTCTCACACATGCCTTCCTTCCTTTATCCCTCCTCTTCCCCTTCCTCCTTCCAGCCACATGGCTTTCCTAGGAAATGGAGTGGAGGAGAGATAGGTAGAGCAGAACTGGAGAAGGCAGAGTGAAGACGTTTGGGCACTAACAGGCGCTCTAATTTTGCATTGGGATCAAAGATGTAGGATAAAAGAATGCCATCCCAATTTTTGTAGTCCATGGAATTGCAATAAGAGAGGCCTCCATGCAATAAGGCCCTCACTGGTCTTGTGAGATTGCACCCTCCGTGAGATGTTGCAGTGGCTGCATATGGCAGCCATTGTGACATCTCCTCCTCCATATGCAGAGTGCTTGGCCAAGCCAGCCAAAGAGTGCCAGGGAGTCCCCCTTCTCTTGAGGTATGTTCAGGGGGCATTATGCTGCCTGCACAAAGATACGTTTACACTGAGATTCCTTCCCTCTTCATCAGTCCTTTGGGAAAATCTTCATGCCACTCGGTTTTGTTTTGTTTTTTGTTCCATTTAGCTATGACTGAACTTCAGTGGTGAAAAGAGAGGCAGCACAGATAAGCACCATTTATTCCTCTGTCTGTTTGTGACTTATAAACAAATCCAGATGCAAGAACTTTTGCAAGACTGAGTTTTTTGAATGATACAATCTAAGCAATTTGATTTAATGCCAATAAATAAAGCTTTACCAAGGAAAAAAAGGCCTGAGGCAATTTTTAAGTGAAAGAAACACATTACTAATTCTTGTTAAGTTAGCTGAAGATGCTGTATTTTATTATTTTATTTTTTTTTTAAAAAAAGAACCACAGAAATAAATGGACCTTGCATTCCCATTAATTGGTTTATCCAGAATGGCTATACAAAGCTGGAAGAGATTGGAAAATGCTACTTGGCAAGCAGACTCTCATGCCTTGTTTGCTGTGCAATTTCCATATTGTGTATTTATGATATTATCATGTGTGTCTATTTGAAAAACAATAAAATATTTAAACACGAGGAAAAGCCCTTAAGCTCCCCAAACTTGCATGCTGATGCAAGGTTTAATTAAAGTTATTTTCAGATATGCCAGCTCCCACACCTCTTCCATGGGACTTGGAGAGGTTCTGACATTTGAAAATAAAAGATGAAATGTTTTCATTCCTTGAGGATTTCAAGGCGTTTGCACTCCTTCAGACCTTTCCGGCTGGGAGTTCTTACACTTGCATTTAGCAAAAAAATCTTTCATGGAATGGGGTTTCAGAGCTGTTTCTCTGTTGGTTTGCTTGCTGACAAACTGCTTGCTTCTGATGCTAAAGGAAGGATCAGATCCCTAGCCCAAATACTCAAACTCACCCATCAGGGAAAAACAATCCACACACAACTCAGATATTAAGGAACATCTAAAGGGAAGCATCTTTAAACTTCATGACAGAGCATCTTATATGCATTTTGGTTTTACTCTTCCACACTTAACATTTTTGAATTCACACGTACCTGCATATAGTGGAAGCTGATGGTTTCCATGTCAGTGGTGTTGAGTATTAGCATCAATATTTGTGTGCAGTTTATGTTTTTCCTTTGACAAGGGTTAGTGTCTTCTACACAGAAACACTGATTTATCTCTATGGTCATTTGGTCAGTGTGTCTGTGAAGAGGTCACTTCCCATATCCCTCCTCTTCCTGGGGATTCTTCCTAGGGGTAATACATTTGTATGATTCTTTGTTTGGTAGCACACTTTCCTCTCTGCTCTTACCAAGCATGGACACAGAAACCAGGCTTTGCTCCTAAAGATATTTTCCTTTTTACTTGCACACATGGAGGTTACCTATTTAGGGACCTCTGTACCAAAGTATAATTTTCTCTACTGATTAGTTATTTTTGTAGAATCTAGATGTAAGAATAAAGTAAGTTTCTTTTTACCTACCTATGTATCCTGTTTATTTACCAGTTCTTTTTATTAAATACCTGTGGAGTACATGCTTATAGTTTCTGCTGCTAAACTAGTTTAACCACAAATTAACCAAAACCATAATTCTGACAAGTGGGGTGGTGAGTCTGGTCCAGGGTTTAGGCTGAAGTTTAAAAGGTTCATCCAAGGTACTGAAAATAATTCCAGTACTCTGGACAGATAGACACTTTAAAGGACTGCTTCTCAGTGTATGGGGGAATCAACATTTTTTCTTTCTTTCCTTCCTGGAATTAAAGGACCACCAACAGTACAGGGACCACCACTAAAGGACGTTTTCATACTAGTCCTCCTAAAGCCGGGTGGAGCCATTCCGGAACGGGTCGTGCCGCCGATTCCGGAATGGCTCCGCCGCCGAAAGGCTAATTCCTGTTCGACAGCCGGAATTACCTTTCCGCCGCTTCAGCCGGAGTTAGCGTTGGTTTGGCCGGAGTGACGCCGGACTTAGGGCTCCGTGCATTTGATCACACGGAGCGAAAAGCCGGACGGACGCAGGGATGACACCGGAAGGGGCGGGGTTTGCCGCCGCGCGTGTGTGAACTACACGGAAATGGAGCCGGAGTGGGGCCGGACGGAGGCCGGCTAGCGTCCTCAAAAAGGCCAGTGTGAAAACGTCTTTAGAGTAATATTGCTTTAAAGTTTATATTTAAGTCCAGAGCATGTTCACCATATGCACTCAAGTGCATGTGTGCACATGCACACACACACACACATTATGGCACTGGAAAAGGTAGGCTCTCTTTCTTCTCCAAAAATGCAAACTTAAAATCACTCTGAGAAGGATAGAGTTGGATCAAGACACTTTAGTGTTTGAGAAGGTGATCCTGTTTAGATCTTGTGGTATACAAAAATGATGTTTATTTATGTTGCAGCCATTGTCATCACTTCAACATGGCAATTTTGAACTTTTTTTTAAAAACTGTAAACATATTTATTTGCTACTGTTCTGTCAATTCACTTGAATGGATCTCAGCAGGGAATGTTTATCACAGGGGTAGGCAATCTAAGGCCTGGGATGCGCCCCCCTGAGGCCTTTGGACCAGCCCCAGGCCGGTCTTGCCACTGCCGCCCCCTGCTGCCACTGCTGCCCGTCACTGATTATTGTTGTTATTACTTATTCTTGGGGTTTTCTTGGCAAAATCTCCACAGGGGTTTTGCCATGGCTTTTCTGGGGCTGAGAGAGTGTGCATGCATATTTTTTTAATTTTTTAAAATTTATTTATTTATTTATTTATTTATTGCGCTTCGGCCCCCCAATTATCTGAGGGACAGCAACGCGGCCCCCAGCTCAAAAAGGTTGCTTACCCCTGGCTTATCACATCAATTTACTGATGCAGAAACTCTGAAAGTTTGCCATTGAATCTCAAATGGCATGCATAGCAGAGAATTGTTGTAAATGTTCCAATGCTCACTTTATGTGGATTGCTAGTCAAGGCTTTGGGGCCACACTCTCAGCCTCTGTTAATAGAAATCCCTTGGCTAATAGAGAACAATCCCCAGTGGCCACCATTAGGGAAAGAATAATGAGAGATATCATTATTCTTTATTATCTGCATCCACAGATTCAACAGCTTGAAAATATTCCAAAAATTCATAAATTCAAAAAAGCAAATCTTGATTTTGCCATTTTATATAAGGGACACCATTTTACTATGCCATTGTGTATAAGGGGATTTGAGCACCCACTGATTTTAGTATCAGGAGAGGGGTCCTGGAACCAACCGCCACCAGATACCAAGGGCCCACTGTATTATGCAAGCCTAAAAGAAACCTCTGAAGAACTTCACAGTTCTCTGCAACAGCATTTTGTCATTGGACTGTAGGGAAACAAACAATAACTTTCCTCAGTAGCAAACAAATCTGGAACACTGATGCAAGAGGAAATACTACCAATGCTTCAGTAGAATACCACTGTGTTATCAGCTGTGTTCTTGGATCAACAAAGTTTTCCAGGTTCTCATGCTCAGTGTAGGCTGCTTAGACTTGCATATCTGCACCTATGCCTCAAAACAATTACCGGTATGTTATGGATGATACCCTGCATTGGGAGATCTACATGTGTCACATTGTTACGTCTCTAGTGCTACGTCTCCTGATGCTACCTTTCATCAGCCAAAAAAGGGGGAAATGTTTGTTTGTTCATTCGTTTATATCCCATCTTCCTCTTGAGATGAGACCCCCCCCCCCCCCCCCCGCCCATAAAATGAAGATAATGTTTCCCCACAAGCAAAACAGCAGATCTGCTAGGGTTGTGGTAGCAAGTTACTAAGTATACTTTATATATTGTGGCAATCTACATTAAATAAAAAAACAGAGGTTTTGAAAAGATCACATTGAAAAAAACAGAAGTTCCTAAATATCACACTGAAAATGCATCACAGAGAACTGGAGAACTGTGAAAGACTTACTTTCACATTTTCTATAGTTTCCGTTTTTCTGTCTCCCTGTAGTGTCTCCAAATTCATGTCTTTGTGGTCTGCTCTTTTATGTTCTACTTTAACTTCTAACACATTAATTCTTCAAAGGAGAGGCTTATATTTTAATGTAGATACATAAATAAAAAATAAAGCATAAAGTATTAGCCTTGGGACGGCAATGTTCTTCATCTTAAAAAATAAAGTGGAAGCTTATACATCTCATGAGAGCCACCAAGTCTAGTTGCTATTAAAAGTTTTAATTTAGCACCACCTCTCTTGTACTCTGTGTCAAATCCTGCTTATTGGAAATGCAAAAATTCCACACAAAAAAGCAGTGCAAGTATGTATCACTTAATTTCATTTCCTACTTTATAGTATTTCATAATATCTTATTTCTCATGCAAACAGCTCTTAAGGCCAAAAAATGTTTTTAAAAGAGTTGGGTTCTTGATACTGGCAACTACAATTTTATAAGAGTCATATACATCAATGCATTTATCAGTATGCTACTTTCTTTTTTATCAGAATAATTTCCCCTCTACAATTTGAAAAGTATAAAGCATATTTGTCTGTGTCAGTAAGTAAATTTATGATGCCTATTTTGTTTTTAAAAAATCTAGAATAGTTTGTAAATGAGATTTTCTGACCATCAGGTAGACTCTGAGCTACAGAACATGGTCTTTCAATCCTCAAAACTGGTATCTTGGAAGATAAAAAATGGGTGCAAAATGGACAGTGCCACTGAGAATATTCAAAGTCCATTTATTTCACCAGTAAGTAATCATAATCCAGCAAAATCATATTTGGGACTCTGTTTAGACAGAATGGGTGGAAACCACTAGGTTTATTATCAAACATTGTTGTTACAGTTGTTTTTAAAAGTGATTAAATGCTTTCTTCTCCTGAACAATATTTTAAAATTATTATTAGGGTTCAAAGTGATGTCATACCATCATCTTTCTTTTCTTTATTTATTTGGGGCATAGGGTAGCAATTCAAAGTATTCCATGTGGGAGAGAAGGTGATTTGGGAGGAGGGACTTCAGTAAGGGAGGTGGTCAAACATAGGCATTCTGGGAGGTAGATCCAGGACATTATCACATAAGCCTCACTCTTGCCACAATTATAGTTAAACATTGCAGTTTGGGAGCTTTCCTTATGACACATCCCTTGAGTAGCAAGATTGGGACCATTTCTGCCATCTACAGTTCCTTGCTTTCTCTTCTACACTCCTCCCTAACCTTCCTGCCCTATGCCCTTCTGAATGCATGAACCTTTGTTTGTTTTTTCATTTGTTTTTTTTAATATTTTTGTTTGTAATGCAGTTTCACAATGATTGCAATGTGATTTAGTAAGGCAAAGATGAAAGAAAAGCAAAGAAAGTGAAAAAAAGAAAAAAGACTGCTTGGGCATAGCTAGAGTGGGGAGAAGAGGAGACTGACATCATGTGACTAACCAATATCAGAACTGCTCTGGGAGGAACTTGCAGCACATGAAAACTAATGGCACAGCAGTGCAACTGGGAGCTTATTGACAGATTTCCCTCCATCAATGAAAAGGTGTACTCAAACCATGTTTTTGAGACACAGCAGCATTGTGTCAGATGTGACACCATGCAGTAATTATCACTGAGGGTACAATTTTCCATTTTAATTGCAGTTTAAAAGCTGCACATGATCATCTCCTCAGTCAAGGGGAAATGAGTGGAGTAATTTCAGGAGATCCTTGGACAGTTGAAGTCATAGAGCTTCTTGGGCAAAAGTCACAGGAAGGGGATGTATTGGGATGTAAATGTAAAGAGATAAAGGAGCAGGAGGTCATGAAAAGTTAGGAAAATTAAGGAATGGAGTCATATGTTCACAGCAAGAAAGAGATTAATAATGTCGACAGCAGAGTACTGGATAGTTGCAAGCAACTGTACAGTCATGAACCAATAGAAAACCAGAATAATAAAAAAAAAAGACTGTAGTAGGCAAGATGAGAAATTTTCAAGACACAGCCAAGGCTTAAAAAAAAAGGCAGACAAGACAGAGATGAAAGTCTATATTTTTGCAATGTCTAGGAAGAGGGAATCATAATTTCTCTCTCTCTCTCTCTTTCACTCCCTCTCTCTCTTTCTAAAACTGCCTGAGAATTGAGGTACACACAATTGAGGTACACAGGAGGGGCTTTCCTCTGTGTCCCATCTGTGAGGGCAATATGAGTTTTTTGAGGTGATGGGAGAGGGCTTTTTCAGTTGCAGCACCCTGATTGGAAGTCTGACTAATATTAACATTGTTTTCTTTCCAGTGCCAAGACAAAACATGGGTTTAATAAAAGCAGTTGAGGACTAATTTATTTTAAAGTATACATGTACATTGGTTTAAAGTAGTTTTAACCATGATCATATGTAATGTTTTTACCTTTTTAAAATTACTTATGCTTTTAATATGGAAGTTTTAAATTGTTTATATGTTACACCACTTGAGATCCTATGATGAAATGTGAGACGGAAGTATTTTATTAAACAAACAAGCAAACATCTTGTATAACATCTTGTCTATATAACCATTTGAAAACTGGAAGCTCACTTGTAATCTGTTAATTCAATATTGTGATGAGAGATGGGTTTATTGTTTATGAGGAAGTGCTGAGTATTATTACCAAAGTATGGAAGTATTGGTAATGAAGGTAATATGTCATCTAGTTCCCTATAGTCAGGGGAATTTTAAAAAACAAATTGTAGAATAACCAATCATGTGAGCCTCTCCACTCCTTGCAGTATGAAGTGGTGTCATCCACAGCTCAGGGAACATATGAGAGTAAAAATAACATAATTCAAGACCAGGAAGGAATAAAAAGATGTTGGATGCAATACACAGAAGAACTATACAAAAAAGGTGACAAAATGAAGGACACATGGAACGAAGAGCCATATGAAGATGAACCCCAAATTCTAAAAAGCGAGGTGGAAACTGCAATAAGAGAAATAGTGAAAAACAAATCACCAGGAACAGATGATATTCCAATTTAACTGCTGCAATCTACATTGACAGAGTCCACTCTAATGCTAATCAATATATGTCAAAAGATATGCAAAACAAAACAATGGCCAACAGATTGGAAACAATCAATATACATCCTCATCCACAAAAAGGGAGACACAAGGGATTGCAGCAACTATAGGACTATAGCACTGAACTCCAATGCAAGCAAAATTATGCTCAAAATACTGCAACATGGACTCCAACCACACATGTAGAGAGAAATCCCAGAGATCCAAACAGGGTTCAAGAAAGGAAGAGGCACAAGGGACCACATTGCAAACATATGATAGCTAATGGAGCGCACCAGGGAATTCCAAAAGAAAATCAGCATGTGTTTTATAGACTATAGCAAAACCTTTGAATGCTTAGACCATGAAAGGCTATGGAATGCCCTTAAAAACATGGAAGTGCCAACACATCTGATAGTCCTGATGAGGAATCTGTACTGAGGATAAGAGGCTACTGTCTGAAAAGAACACGGAGAATCAGAACAGTTCCCAGTGGGCAGAGGAATCAGAAAAGGCTGCATCCTTTCACCCTATCTGTTCAACTTGTATGCAGAACAAATAATAATAATAATAATAATAAATCATCTATTTATTTATATTCTGCCTCTCTGTAAAAACAAGAAAAACAGGTTGGACACAGAAGGAGGAGTGAAAATAGGACGAAGAAATATCAACAATCTAAGATATTCAGGTGACACCATAATACTAGCAGAAAACCTCACAGACCTGGAACACCTACTAAGGAAGATCAAAGAAGAAAGTGCAAAGGCAGGCTTAATGCTGAACACAAAGAAAACAAAAATAATGACCACTGAGGACCTTCATAAGTTCAACCTAGACAGTGGACAAATAGAAATAGTAAAACCATTCCCATATCTGGGATCAAACATTGATAGAAATGGGGACTGCAGTCAGGAAATTAGAAGAAGAGTAAGAATGGGGAGGGTGGCTATGAAAGAACTAGAAAAGAATCTGAAATGCAAAGATATACAACTCAGTACAAAAGTCAGAATCATACAAGCCATTGTATTTCCTATTACCATGTATGGATGTGAGAGCTGGACAGTTAAGAAAGATGATAAGAAGAAAGTCAATTTATTTGAGATGTGGTACTGGAGAAGAGTGCTGAGGATCCCACGGACAGCCAAAAGGACAAACAAGTGGGTCCTAGAGCAGATCAAACTGGAAACCTCCCTGAAAGCCAAGATGATCAAACTGAGATTTTCGTATGTCAGACATATCATGAGAAGTGAGGACTCTTTCGAAAAAACAATAATGCTGGGGACGGTGGAGGGAAATAGGAAGAGAGGAATGCAACATGCTAGATGGACGGACTTTATTAAGGAGCTCATGGGTATGGGGTGCAGGAATTAAGTAGAGCAGTAAAGGACAGAGGGTTTTGGAGATGTCTCATCCATAGGGTTGCCATGAGTTGAGATCAACTTGAGGACAGTTAACAACAACAAAACTGCAGATATTTTCATTTTCCAGATTCCTGTATAGCAGATACATAAGTGTAAGCACTATCATTACAGTATTATTTAGTGAATCCTGGCCTGACCCCTCCATCTTACCCGGAAGCAGCCACTGTGATTGATAGGTGCCTGTCCCCCTGTTGATCATGAAGCAATTGATGGTGCTACCTAGTCCTTTAAATGATCTTTGGTGTGACAGCCAAAACCAAGACCCAGTTGCAGGTCATCCTCATGCTGGAGGTAGCTCAGTGAGGGATGGATGGCAACATAATCTGGAATGACCCCCAGAGAACCATCCCTAAACTAGAGGCTATGCTGGGATGAAGAATACATAATAGTCACATTTGGAACTGCCATAGAGGATTCTGGTCTTTGTTTTTAATTGTTTACAAAAATATCAACAAAAAAAATCTGTAGCTCCATGATCACCTTAGCAATTCAGTACACATGTTTTAAAAAATTCCTCCGAGAAAAAGAATAAATCAATAATGTAAAAGTTTCTAGACTTAGAACTTTTTATAGATTCTGGAATATCATAAGGCACACATCCATCAGGGTGGATATTGCAAAAAGTATAGCTTTCTATTTAGAAGGCTCCATTGACACTAGTTTACTCTCTCATTCCTTAGTGTAATTGCTGCAGACTTCAATTCCACACTGAAATAATGTTCCAGGACCCAATCAGTGTGCTGAAATCAGGTTCTTTTGTAATCTGTTATTATATCCATTAACTTAGATTAGTTGGGCTGCTGCAGTGATTCATAGAATTCAGGTTTACAGCAGAAATTCAATTTACTTTGCTAAAATGAAATAATAAACTTAAATAATTCCTGAAAGTGGTGTTAAAAAAATTGCACCAGACCATATGATAAGATGACTTTGGACAAATATATAGTACTCTCAGTCACATCTAATAGGCAGATGGTCCGGGCTTGATTCAAAAAAACTTTGATTAGACAACTGGATATGAAAGACACTGGGGTCCAACCTAGCCTAGTGCTTTGCTTTTGATGCAGATGAGATTGCTGTGTTTAACAAGAAAAAGGGGAAGTAAATATCCCATAAAAACAACAGTCATAAGTGTAGGCCTTAATCAAAACAAAGATGATAGCAGTTCAGTTCTGTTTTTGGCCTGTACATTTTGTTTTCTGCTCTGGTTGCCTTCTAATCACTTTAGCTAATCAGCCATATATAGGTATCTCTTCCCAGAAGTCAAAAAGTGCTGTCAGCTTTGCAAGAGATGAGACTGAGGATTATTTCAATTTTTCCATGTCTATGTTCCACCTCTGTTTGTGCAGTTGGATACTAAGAAAAGGGATTTGGCTTCCCCTCCAGCCCCTTGTATCCCAATTGATGGTTGCCTCTACCTCCACAGATGTATGAGGTGACAGGTTGTACTATATGGATGAAACTGACCTCATTTGGGTAAGCAACAAAGTAGTGGAGATTCTTCCCATTTCCATAAATACTTAGGAGGAATAAGCAAGTCAAACCATGGGGGCTTTGGTCAGTTTATCCAGGACAGTGTCACTCTGCATTGTGTCACATCACTCATTTTAGAGGATCTCTCGTAATAAATTCCTTCTTGCATAATCAAGCCAGTCCTTGTGTAATCAAACTGTACATGTTATACATGCTTTGAAAGAGAGAGATTTAAACTACCCTGTTTTATATTGAAGGAGAGGCTGTAAAGGGCCCCAGCATGGAACGTGTGCTTAATTAGGATTAGGAATGGGGGTGGGAGAGGCGTACAATGAAACCAGGGAGTATGGACAGGGATTGCAATCCAATCTGGGGTACATGGCAAATGAGATCCTAATGGTTCCTTTGTCCAGTTTTTGTCCTTGACCAAACGTTGAGGTTTGTTCTGAGGACCATATGGGAGGGCAGGAACTATTCACATTGACTTGGAGACAGGATATAAATTAAGACTTCAATCAAATGCAGTTGTGAACTTGATGGGGCTTGCTTCTGAGTAGACATACAGAGGATTGCTCTGCAAATATAGAGAATAAAAAAGTCTATAAATATTGTATGTGGGAGCCAACACAACATAGTGCTGAACTAGGGCTGTGTCCACATGGGCATAAAAACATGTATTCCTCCCAACTTCAGGGAAATCAGTCCAGATGATGCAGGTCCCAATCCCTGATACTGGTGCAGACTGTCCTAATATTGCACCAAACATCAAACACGTGTTATATAAACTCACCTATTGCTCTGGATCTTCCCAGAAAATCCAAAGCCCTCTGAAGTAACACCAGGTGGCTATTCAAACATGCATCCCACTGTGCCACCTGACACATCTGCTGGCATGAGTTGCTCCCTGTGAGGCCAGACCAAGATGCCCAGCTATGTGATTGCTGCTGGATGCCTTGTTTTCAGCTGCAGAGGGAATGACGCGGTGGGCAGCACAGCAGGATGTGCGTGTAACCAGCCACTCAGCATCACTATGGAGTGCCCAGTTAATGGTGGAAGTTCAGGCAGTTTCAGGGCCAGAATACTCTGGGCTGCTCCCACAGTATTCTGGCCCATGTGGATGTGGCCTAAGATTCTGGGAGAGAAAAGTTCTAAATCTTACTTAGCAATGACAAATCACTGAATGACCTTCAGCAGGTCAAACTTTCCCAGTCTAAGAGGAAGGCAATGCTAAACCTCTTTTGATTAAATCTTGCCAAGAAATGCTATGATGGGGGATATATTGGAGTCCACTTGAAGGCACATACAATGTAAATATATATATATATATATATATATATATATATATATGAGCACAAGTAGATGTGTAAGCATTGTGAGTGAGCAAGTGAAGGGGTGGGCATGTGAGTGAATGTGTTGTATTTGAGTCTTTGGGGGGGTGGACAAGTATGCCAGGAGTCATATAGTAGCATTGGGAATGGCCCCACTCCTCTTTGATTATTGAAAGGCAATTCACTCCTTGAGCCAAATTAGGTCCCCTGCCTTTGCTTTTCTCCAATAGGCAGATCTCCAGACTTTCAGGCAAGAAGTCTCACTATTTCTGAGATCTGAGAACTGAAGATGTTATTGACTGAACCAGGGACATTTATGGTGCTGTATCCTTTTGCTATGGAACTTACCTTTGTCTCATTTTTAGAAGTTAAAGTGGCAGAGCAGAGATGAAGAGGTGAGGGACAAGAAAGAGAGTACACAGATATGTCAGGACACAGTGCAAAGCAGATATTAAATAGCCAGCAGACAATTTGCTTGACTGAAGTATGCCCAAAATGTTTGAAAAATAGCAAATAAGGATTCCATTCCTCTATTTTATGTCTCTGTTTCTGGAATTTCTGCCTCTGCATCTAGATGGTTCTGTGATGATTACAGAGGAAGACCTTGAACAGTTTATACTGATTATATTATGTTAGAGAAGCAATTTAATGTAACAAGAGCCCTTCAAAGGTTAGTCTAGGTCTGGTTTTATTGATCGGTCTATGAGTGAGCTTGATTTATAGTGGGGGAAGCATGCCTTTTTAATGTAGGTCCTCAAGACCTATTTCCATTGCTATCCCAAAGATAGTGTAGAAGGTCACGCCACTCAGCTGTTCTAAAATGCATGCATACACAATGTCATTTGTGTTGGTTTGGCTCTTTGCATTCTTTATTTCTGTGGTAATAGCCTAATGTCTGCATAAATATAGAGATCATTTTCATTGCTGACAAGTACTCTTAGCATTCAGTTTTCTTGTCTTTGTAGATTCTAATGGAGACCAAAGTGTACCAGTGAAGAAACATCAGTAATCAAAGCTTAGAGAGACAAAGTGCTTACACTAAACCTCTGTCTAACAGCCTCCAAAACTTATTTTCAGTTCCCATTATTTCCTGTTCCTATTCTCATTTCACATTGCATAAGACCTTTGTTCAGGGGCCAGAAAAGTAGAATAGATGTTGGAATAGTTTTATAAATTTTACAAGTACTTGATGCTGCTGCATGGACTTTTGAAAACACAGATAAGGTTTCTATGCTTTCTAAATCTGTAGGCTGGTGAGAGAGCCAGTGTGATGTAGTAGTTTCACTGTTGGACTCAGATCCTAGGAGGCCAGTGTTTGACTCCCCACTCAACAATGAAAACTAACTGGGTAGCTATGGGGAAGTCACACTCTCACAGCTGCAGAAGAAGGCAATGGCAAACTCCTTCTGAACAAATTTTGGCAAGAAACCCCATGACTTTAGGGTCACCATGTGTCAGAAAAGACATACAACTGCAACTAATGCCAAGCAGCTTTCTTATTAAAAGTAACCCCCCCCCCATTTTTATTCAAGCAGCACACATCAGGAAAATTGATACTTCATTATACATTACAATAATTATTGTAATTAGAGATTATTCTTCCATGGGAAATCCCATTGAACTGCTAATAATTGGAGTTCCTTTTCTATAGCTACAACCATTGCTGGTGTAGGACCTACTCAAATCACGATGGGAGAATATGCCATTTTCTAGATATAATTGGACTGTAACGCTGGACACTGCTAGTATAGGTACAGCTGTAACATTATGGTATGACCTGAAGCAGTCATTAATCTTAAAAGGAAGAGATTTAGAAATAATAAAAGTATTTGAACATACATTCTGGGTCTTGCAGCATGTATTTTGTGCATTTTGGTTGGCCCAGTAAAGGTATTATCATTTTGTTGATTTCGGATGCTATTGTATTTTGCGGTATGCCCAACCCGTCTACCCCAGATATGTTTTTTTGGATTTAAGAATACCAGGATACCTGAGGAATCCTAAAAAAGAGTAAACAAAGGGATTGCATTTGGTGTGATTTTTCTAGACCTCAACTATTTTTTTTTCCAAATTCAACAGCACAGAGGTTTTGAGAAATTCAAAGTTCTCTGCCTAAGAAGGTGGCTGGTAGCCTCACACAGGACAGACACAGCCTGTATCTCAAAGGAAGTTTTTTTCTGTTGCTAATAGAGTTTAAATCCTATTTCTGACACTTTGTCCCCCAGAGTCCACATGGCCAAACAGAGGAGTGACCTCTGCCTACATGGATATCCCTCCATACCATCTTAACTGAGAATGATAACATTTTGACAAAATGTAGGCCTATGGCTCTAACGTCTCATTTTTTTCTTTCTTCTGTATGACTTTAAACACCTTTGTCTAATGAAGAATCCAGTGGAGCTTCAAAAATTTGCATCATGTACATTATGTAATTTGGTTGGTCCCATAAAGATATTGCTGTTATGTGGATTTTTTTTAAGTATTTTTATTAGTTTTCTCAGTAACATTTCAAACATAGCTTATTACAAATATCTATTACATTATTCTTATATTTCCTTTACAATTTTTCCATAGAGAACAAACTCTTATTTATCTTATATCTTATACTTTTTAGTCTCTTGGTGTGATTGTTAAAACTCCATTATTATAGTGTCAATATAATTTTAAATTGTTCTTGTTCTTGTTCTTAATGTCTTCTCCTCGTGTACAAAATTCCTGTCTGTTTTCCCATTTTGTAGATTGGGAGTTAGTTTTTATTTTCAGACTATACAATTTCTGTTTTTTAATATTAATTCATTATTTAATCCATTTTTCTTTACAGTATTTTGTCACAAGGTCTCAGTCTTCATTCTTTTCTGCAGTTGTTTTGTCTTTTAGTAAAATTGTAAGTTTATCCATTTCTAACATGTCTAATGTTTTATTTATGCAATCATGTAATGTAGGAATTTCTGGGCATCTCCATTTTTTTGCAAATGAAATCCTGGCAGCAGTTATTATATATAAGATATACTTTAGGTGTTTCCTCAGCCCCTTATCTTCAACTATATTTAAAAGGAACAGCTCTGGTTCAAGTTTTATTTGTACATTGAATATTTGTTGAATCATTCTTTGGATTTCTGTCCAAAATTACTTTGTTCTGCATCATGTCCACCATATATGATAGAATGTTCCTTTGGTCTTATTGCACTTCCAGCAATTACGCCTATTGTTTTTGTAAATCTTTGCTAATCTGTTTGGTGTTAGGTACCACCTATGTAGCATCTAAAATTTTTCTTTTACTTTCATACTTAAGGTAAATTTTAGATCTTTGCCCTATGCCCTATGCCAGTTTTCCATTTGTATTGTATGACCAACATTCTGTGCCCATTTTATCATTGTTTCTTTCACTACTTCAGATTCTGTCTCTAATGTCAACAGTGCTTTGTATTATTTGGTAATTGTACCTTTTTTCCCCTTCCTCTTTCTGGTATAAGGATTTTATCTAATTCAGATTTCTCTCTTGTGATGCCCCATTTCCCCCCTTTGATTTCTAGTTCCTTTTCAGTTTTTAATTTTGGATTTGATATTTCCCAGGTTATTAAATCTTGATATCTTAACCAGTCACCTACTTGGCATTTGGAAATTTTCATAAATGCCTCTTAGGGAAAGGTTCAGTTGGGAAATTTATTGTAAAATTTATTTTTATATTTTTGCCACACTCTCAAAAGAGAACGTCTACAGTATTTTCGAGCATATAAAATGACTTTTTAATCCCAGAAAATCTTCTCAAAAGTCAGGGGTCATCTTATATGCTTGGAAGAGAGGAAGGCCAGGCGAGAGGATCCCCCCTCAGCCTGGCACCATTTTGTCTCCCTCCTCCTCCCCCTCAATGCATTCACCACGCTGGGCGAAGACCCTCAGGAAGATCAGGGAGGACAAGGTGGCAGTGGTGGCTTGGCTTGGGGGAAGAGGAGGAGGAAGCGGGCTGAAGCACGGTGTTTCTGGGAAGGCCTCCCTTCCTCCCTTGCTGCCCTGGGCTGGTCTGCCCTCCTCTGCCCTGCCTGTCTCACCTCTCTACAGGGAAGGCCCTGTAAAAACGCACTGGGTGGCCTTGGGCAAGTCACACTCTCTCAGCTTCCTTCCCTCCCTTCTTTCCCCCCCTTCCTTCCTTCCTTCCTTCCTTCCTTCCTTCCTTCCTTCCCTTCTTTCCCTCCCTCCTTTCTTTCTTTCTTTCTTTCTTTCTTTCTTTCTTTCCTCCCTTCCTTCCTCCCTCCCTTCCTTTCTTCTCCTCAGGAAAAGCCCCCCCCCATACGGGGGAGGAGGAGGAGGAGGAAGAGAGAGGGTCAGGGAAGCCCCCTTGCAGGGTGGGGATGCCCTCTTCCTCCTCCTCCCCTCCCAGGGAGTCCCCCACCCCTTCTCTCTAGAGCCCTGGCACTTGCCAGCCTTCCTCCTCTTCTTCCCAGCAGCAGAGGAAGCATCTCTTGGAGGGGCTGGGATGGGGTCCCTCCTTCTCTCCTGGAGTCTTTGGGGGGGGGGGAAGGAGGAGGAAGAAGAAGAAGAGGAAGACGTGGTTGACTTCTGTCAACTCAAACACGAACCTATCCTGGGATTTCCTTGGCAAGGTTTGTTCAGAAAGGGTTTGCCATTGCTTTCCCCTGAGGCTGAGAGATTGTGACTTCCAAAAATGTTGTTGTTGTTGTTGTGTGCCTTCAAGTGGTTTCTGACTTCTGGCAACTCAAAGACGAACCTGTCCTGGGGTTTACTTGGAAAGGTTTGTTCAGAAAGGGTTTGCCATTGCTTTCCCCTGAGGCTGAGAGAGTGTCACATCCAAAAATGTTGTTGTTGTTGTTATTGTTGTGTGCTTTCAAGTGCTTTCTGACTTCTGGCAACTCAAAAATGAACCTATCCTGGGGTTTCCTTGGCAAGGTTTGTTCAGAAAGGGTTTGCTTTTGCTTTCCCCTGAGTCTGAGAGAGTGTGACTTCCAAGAATGTTGTTGTTGTTCTTGTTGTGTGCCTTCATGTCGTTTCTGATTTCTGGCAACTCAAAGACAAACCTATCCTAGGGTTCCCTTGGAAAGTTTTGTTCAGAAAGGGGTTGTCATTGCTTTCCCCTGAGGCTGAGAGAGTGTGACTTCCAAAAATGTTGTTGATGTTATTGTTCCTGAATTATGGTGATCATGGGGTTTTCTTGGCAAGATTCGATCAGAGGAGGTTTGCCATTGCCTTCACCTGAGGCTGAGAATGTGTGACTTGTCCAAGTTAACCCAGTGGGTTTCATGGCAGAGTGGGGAATCAAACCCAGTTTTCCAGAGTGATAGTCCAACACTCAAACCACTACACCATGCTGGCTCCTATTCCCTTGTACTACCTATGAAACAATTGCAGACTTTTTTGTTGTACTTAATCTTTTAGCAAGAATTGCAGCAAATATTTTATAATCTATATTCAAGAGAGATATTGGTCTATAATTCTGTAGGTATGAGAGGTCTTTATCTTCCTTTGGAATTAAGGTAATGTTAGCTTGGCTTCATGCTTCTAGTATCCCTTCATTTTTAATTTCCTTCAGAGTCCGTCGTAGCGGCAATAAAAGTTCATCCTCAAAAATCTTATAGTATAAAGCAGTAAATCCATCTGGGCAGGCGCTTTCCCATTTTTTGCTTCTTTTATACTTTATTTCCATAATTGTAATGTCTTGAATTTATAAATCTCTGTCTTTTTTATTTATAACAAGTAGTTTTTGTTTCTGAATATAATCTTTTAATTTTTTGTTGAAATCTTTATCATCATTCCTCTTTCTGAAGGTAATATTAAAGTATTTTTGAATACTTTTAGGATACCCTTCTGCTCTTTTATTAACTTTGTCCTTTCATTTCCAAAATCATCCTCTTTTCTTTTTGTTTTCTTAACTTATACTCTAACATCTTGCCCATTTTCTTTCCAAGTTCAAAATGTTTTTGTTTCATATATTTTAATTTCTTTTCAATCTCTTCCAGAGTTATTTCCGATAGTTGTAATTTTATCTCTTTGTTGATTTTTTGTTTGTCAGGTTTATCCAAAAGATCTTTTTTTATTTCTGATTTGTAACATTACTTCTTGTATTTTTAAAGTTTTCTTTATTCCCCACTTGCTATTCTTTTTAATGAAAAAACCATGCATTACTGCCTTAACTGGCTTCCCAAACAGTCTTCATTTCAATTTCATTGTCCATATTTTCTTCAAGATGTTGTTTCTTGGCCTCCTTTATTATCTGTTGATCCTTTAATAAATGTTCATTCATTGTCCAAGAGAAGTCCTTCCTCGTTGTTTTTTTAAAATTCTAACATTATCAGATTATGATCTGAAATCTTATTTGGAAGAATATTAACTTTTTTGATGTTTTTATACATATCCTTTGATACCAGGAACCAGTCAATTCTTGAGTAAGATTTATGTGGTTCTGAATAGAAAGTAAACTTTTTGGCATCTCCATTTTTATGTATCCAGGGATCAATTAATGCTAGATTTTCCACCATGTTGAAGAACGTTTGTGGTAATTTTCCTTGATTTTCTTTTCTTTTTTTTTTTTAGTTGAAGCTTTTTTGTCTATTAAGGGGTTCATAACCCCATTCCAATCTCCCATAATTACAAAGTGTTCATATTCTAGATTCAAAATCATTTGTGTTAATTTTTTTGTAGAATTTTGCCTTGTTTTTTAATGGTCCATAGATTCCAACTATTAACATTTGATTATTTTCATAATTAATTTCTGCGACAATATATCTTCCATCTTTGTCATTTAGGACTTCTTTTGCTGGTATCAGGTTTGAAATATAAAAAGCTAAACTGCTTTTTTTGTTGGCTCTTGCTGAAATAAAGCCTTGACCTAATCTGGGTTTCTCAAATATTTATATCTTGTTTTTGAATATGAGTTTCCTGAATGCACTTTATTTCTGTTTCTAATATGAAAGGCCTGTTTCCTTTTGTAAGGGGAATTTATTACCTGGACATTCCATGATATGATTTTTATGTTTTTAAAGTTATCTATTTGTTTGTGTTTTTAAATGCTTGTTTATTTATATTTTTAGATGTTTATTTTTATAAAATCTCTTCTGTCTCTTCTACTGATTCTTTTTCACATTCCTCTGAGTCAGTTACAATTCCACATGCTCCGTTTAATGCTGTTTCTTTCTTGTCACTTTTTAGAGTATCTGAGTCTTTTTTCTCTTGTTCACGATTAGTTCTATCCTTTCTGGTTTCCTGTTTTCCTTTGTCTTTTCTAGAAGTTGGTTTCTTTGAGTTTCATTGAGTCTTCTGTCTCTCTCCTTATGCCTTTGATCTTTCTCTTCTGATTCTCTAAATCAGGGGTAGGCAACCTTTTTGAGCCAGGGGCTGGGTTGCTGTCCCCCAGACAATTGGGGGGCCGAAGCACCATAAATAAATAAATAAATAAATATAAATTATTTTTTTAAAAAAATATTAAAAAATATGCATGCACACTCTCTCAGCCCCAGAAAAGCCATGGCAAAATCCCTGTGGAGATTTTGCCAAGAAAACCCCAAGAACAAGTAATGACAACAATAATCAATATCATCATGGTGGGGGGCAGCAGCGGCGGGGTGTGGCAGTGGCAGGACTGGCCTAGGGCCAGTCCAAAGGCCTCATGGGGCCACATCCAGCCCCCAGGCCTTAGGTTGCCTACCCCTGCTTTAAATCTTTCAAAAAAAAAAAAAAAAAGCTTTGGCTTTATCAATGGAATTTATTCTGTAATTTTTCTCTTGCCATGTTAATGATATCCCTTTGATTGTCTTTCATCTATATTGAATTCCTTTCATCTGTAAGCATCTAGTCAAAAAGCTATATTCTCTTCTTCATTTGGTATTTCCGATGGGATATTCTTGAATAATTTTATTTCTGAGTCTTCAATCATTATTTTTTCCCCATAGCTGGCTTGAATGTATTCTTTTCCTAGTAAAATAGACCACAATGTCCCGAGTTAGTTTTCTCTTCTTTGTTTCCATTGATGAAATTATGAATATCTTGTCTATTTCAATATCCATATATTCTTTTGGGAATTCTGTTATTTCTGCCAATGCCTGTATTATAATTTCATATAGATTTTTATCATCTTTTTCTTTCAAACCTCTTATTGTCAAACTTTTTTTTCTTACCATGACTTCTATCCTTAAATTTACTTCTTTTTCCTGTTTTTGTTCAACTGACAGTTGTTTGGTCATCATCTCTAAATCTGTTGGATTCTAGTGATTGCACTTTGTTTGTGACCTCCTTCATATCTTTTGTTAGAAAAGTTATTGTCGACTTCAAATCATTGATTTCTTTCTTAAAATCTTGTCTTATTTCTTGTCTTGAGTCCTTAAGTTCCTGTCTGATTTCTTGCTGCATTTTCTGTACAATTTCTAGTATTTTTAGTTCTTTTGATTTTGGGTTTGAACTTGAGTCTAAAGATAGTCTTCTCGACATTGTTTGTATCTGTATTTGTGTTTTGGATTTTGCTGTGTTTCTTGTATCCATTAGCCTTGGTTTTGTATTCAGCCTTATTTATTTATTTTCCCAGTCTTTATTATGCCTTCCACAGTTGAAGTTTTTAGTTCAAACCAAGTTTATCCAGAATTTGATTTGACTTGTTTGTATCAAACTATTTTAAGTACTTGTTATTAAAGATAAATAATATTTCCTTTGTACAGATAGTCAGTTTTCAAACAGTTAATTAATTTTAAGTAGTTAATCAATTTCTGTATTGGTAATCAATTTTAAACAGTTAATCAATTTCTATATGGCAAAACAGTTTCCACACCACAAAGTTTAATATCTTCTATGCTAAACAATATTTGGTAATAATGATTAGAACAGTTAATCTATTTTCCAACAATTAATCAGATTTTTAGAAGTCAATCAATTTTTGTATAATTAATAATTTTTCACACCACAGTATCTAATAGTTTCTATATTAAATGATATTGAGTAATAAAACTAATGATAAGATTGTAGGATAATTCTTTTAAAGTATTATGTTCAGATTAATGTTTTATCATTAATATACAATCAAATCGATTTCACTCATTTTTTCATTCACAAATAATACAAAATAGAAAGATTAGTATTAAAAACAGTATATATCACCACGTCATTTCTCTTTATTCAAATTGGGTTCATGTAATGTCCTTTACTACTTCTTTTCTTTTTCTTATTCTTCTGTCTTTCACTTTTGGTGCAACAGTAGGGATTTGGTCAGTTTTGTAATCCACAATTTAGCTTAAGTCTGGAGCAAATCCACAATAAACAAAACAAAACAAAACAAGGAACGGGAAGAAAAAAACCCTATCTGGTTTTGAAATCAGATTTCTGTCAATTTTGCAATCCACAAATTGATTTTACATCAAAGGTATAGTCCACCTTTTAATCAACGAAAGTCCGCACAGTGAAAGTTCATTCAAATGTAAGTCTACAGCCTTGCTTATTTTACTTAGCTACCAATCCTCCATTTCTCTGTCTCTGTCCTTTTTGTTTCTAATAACAGAAGTAGCTTCACACAGTTCTAATCTGCCATTAACGTCATCTCCTGTCTCCTCTTCTTCTTGTCTCACAGAATCATTCTTAATCTTATACTATCATCTCTTATAAACTTGAGTTTTAAAACTGCCCACTTATTTTAATGTCTGTTTGTTTAGATTATTTAGGATTGTTCAAATTGTTTTTATTGGGAAGTTGCTATTAAATTTTTTTATCTTGTCAGAAAGTGTCTGCTTCTCTGTCTCTTCCACCCTTTCATGCCCCTCCTTTTTCTGAAAGGAGTTCTTTTTCTGATTCTTTCTGTTTATTATAATCAAGTCAAAAATCTTATTTTCCCTTGAAACAGTTGTTAAATTAGAATAATTTATATGTGGAAGTTTCCTTTTTAGATTTTAGTCTTTTTTCATTAGCTTCTTTGATGTTTAAAGAAGTAGTACTGATCGAGTTTTGCTGTTCTGCGCCTAGCTGAGGCTGCGGTTTTGCTCAAGGTCTGCCAGTCCTATCTGCACTGGTCACTTCTCTCCTCTCCTTTTTTAGTCAACACTGGGGCTGCAAAATGACTGCCATGATCCCGTCCGGGTCCCTTTTATTGAGGGGACACTTATTCTTTTCTTTTTGGCAGCCTGCCGTGGCTGGCACAACCTGGCACAGATATTTGGCCAGGCTCTGATCACTTGGCCATCTTACCGGGAGCTCCCACTGTTATGTGGATTTCGGATGTTATGTACTCTGGGGGGATTATCAGATGGGGGGAATGGGAGCAAAGCCTGTCCTTATCCTGTCCATGACATGACAGTGATTGCATGAAAGACATTCTCACAAGTTGTGCGGATCCTGTCATAAACCTGTCAGTTAAGGACAAGGATGGGACAATTCCACTTCACTGATGGGACAATGACAGGATCAGCGCAATGACATTTAAAAGTCTTTTGTGTGGTCACCATCATTTGTGCTTCCTGGATGGGAAAATGACAGGTTCAGTGTGATGTCATCTGAAAGTCCTTCCCATGATCATGTGGGGAAGACAGAATAAGGACGGGAAAAGGATGGGACAAGGATGGGACAAGGACAGGACAAGGACATCCTGTCCTCCATCTAATAATTTCCCGCACCTGTGTGCTTAGTTTTTCTGCATGTTGATGTAGAAACTAAGAGGCTGCTTACTACCTTTGAAAAAGAAAATAAAGCAAGCTAAAAAAGGAGAAATAATGACAACCCCTCCCCCATACTATTGTGAAAGGATTTTGTTTTGGTGTTCATTTGATAGACGGATGTGTTTCTAATGTTTGGAATAATAAATGAGGAAAAGCTGTAATAATTTGTTCCTGTGTCTACTGTAATAAAGTCTGGCTTTTCCATTAAGCTTTGCTCTAGGAAAATCACAACTGTGTCTCAAGAGTACAAATATTTCCATGTGTAATTAATTTAAATATAACAGAAAAAGAACAGAGCCCAGATGAAATAGACAATTATCCTCTGCTTAAGAACATTAAGCCAGAAACCAAGGGCATACTTTTGTGTCTGGCTTTTGTCTTTCTAATTTTGGTAGTTATCTTTGTGTTTTCTGTGGACCAGTTCAAATGCCAAAAGGAATCCAAGAAGAAATATTGTACAAAGCAGAGAAAATGCAATAAAAATGCCATGCTTCTCTTGTGTGCTAGTAAATATTTATACATGTTCACAAAGAAAAATAAAATCTTATTCATTTTTAACAGAAAACATTACATTTAAAAAAAATAAAGAGACTTTTTAAAAAAAGTCTGTGAAAATGTCTTTAAAATCAGTTGCCCTGCCAGTCATGCTGTTGGATGTCTAAAAACTTTTCCAGTTGCTGATAGCTTCATAGAACTGAAACTGATGAGATTGACTTTTGCTGCTGTTTGTTTTGACCCCCTCATTTGCTAAAACAACCAAATCTTAATCTGTAGCCCAATGGCATCACTAGGAGTGTGCAGGATGTGTAGACCACACCAGGTGACACCCTAAAAGGTGTGTGTATGACACTACTTCTCTTCAAACACCTACCTTTTGGCAGAAATGGGCTGTGGCATTCATTTACTTCCCTTTAAAATGCTTTAAGAGATGGTGGGAGTGGGATGAAACTTAGTGGGAGGAGAAGGGAAAGCCCCCCCCCCAAAAAAAATTAAAATTAAAACTTTAAATTTCAAAATTTTAAATTTTCTTTAAACTATTCTTTTAAAATTTTCTTTAAAAACATCACATTTTAACCAAATCTTCACTATGTATATGAAAATACATTTAGATTGTGCTTATGATATTGTAATTTGAAGGTATAATTTTAATTTTGCTAATTGTTTATGTCACAACTATTAGCATTATATTCAGTAGTATATGGGAATTACAATTTATGAGCAACATTAGTGCAAAAAAGCATTATTCAGGATTCTGTATGGTGTGAAATGGGAGGAAGTCAATGGTGGTGGGTGGTAGTGGTGACACCATGAGGTACTGCACCAGGTGACACCAGTCCTAGGGATTCCACTGCTGTAGCCCCCTGTGCCTGCTGAATGTCCTAGTTCTGAACAGGGCTGTTTTCTGAATCAGCTATTGGGATTTGAATCAGATCTTGTGGGATGTGCTTCTCTAATACTTAGGGGTCATTCAGATGTCATTTCTTTTAGTACAACGATATGAATAACCTCACTCATGCATTCCAAGTTTGTTATTCACACTACGGAACTGCACCTCTGCACCTCTCTGCAAGTTCTGTTGCTCACATGTAGATAGATTAGATTAGAAAGATTAGAAAGCTGGGCCAAAGCTAACAAAATGAATTTCAACACAAAGAAATGTAAGGTACTGCACTTAGCAAAAAAGAAAAAAAGAAGAAGAAGAAAAGAAATTAAATGCATAGATATAAGATGGGGGACACCTGGCTTAACATGTGAAAGGGATCTAGGAGTTCTAGTAGACCACAAATTGAACATGAGTCAACAGTGTGATGCCGCAGCTAAAAAGGCCAATGAAATTTTAGGCTGCATTAGTAGAAGTATAGTATCTAGATCAAGTGAAGTAATAGTGCCACTGTATTCTGCTTTGGGCAGGCCCCACCTGGAATAGTGTGTCCAGTTCTGGGCACCACAATTCAAAAAAGATGTTGAAAAACTGGAGCGTGTCCAGAGGAGGGCGACTAAAATGGTGAAAGTTCTGGAAATCATGCCCTATGAGGAACGACTTAGGGAACTAGGTATGTTTAGCCTAGAGAAGAGAGAGTTAAGAGGGGATATGATAGCCCTGTTTAAATATTTGAAGGGTTGCCATATTGAGGAGGGCGCTAGCTTGTTTTCTGCTGCCCCAGAGAACAGGACCCGGAACAACGAATGTAAGCTGCAGGAAAAGAGATTCCACCTCAATATTAGGAGGATAGCGAGAGCTGTTCAACAGTGGAACATACTCCCTTGGCGTGTGGTGGAGTCTTCTTCTTTGGCGGTCTTTAAACAGAGGCTGGATGGCCATCTGTTGGGGATGCTTTGATTTTAAGTTCCTGCATGGCAGGGGGTTAGACTGGATGGCCCTTGTGGTCTCTTCCAATTCTATGAATCTACAATTCTATGTGCCAGCACTCGAATAAACATGGACTGAACAATGTGAATGTATGCAAAACATGTCCAAGGCATGTAGAGTTTAATCCCTGGGCTAATTGCATCAATTATTCACACTGCCAAACATGCGAATCATTTAAAAAACTTGGGGAAAAAACAATATCAATTATCTTAGGTTAAATAGGCTTTTTGGCAGCCCCCCTCAAAAACAAAAACAAAAAAACTTGGGGAGGTAACCATGCCCTTCAACTGTCCTGATCTGGCAAGGACAGTCCTGATTAAGCCTCTGTTGTCCTATATTTTCAGCTGCTTTTAAAATGTCCCAGTTTTTCTCTGCCTCCATTTTCCTCCTTTGTCCTCATCTTATTTCTGTTGGTGCAAACAGATTTCAAAGTGCAAAAGTAGTTTGCACTCAGTCGACTCACTAGTAGGGAGAGGAGAGAAGGGGATGGAATTTTGCCTTTCCTTGTAGACTCTGGCAAAAGTGAACTGTTATAGCCTTTCCTAGCTTGCATTTTCTTCCTTATTAGTAATTTTTAATGTCTTAAACCACACTCTGATGTTGCTTGGCCACATCTTTCTGAGTTTTCGTATGAAATACTGGAGGGTATGGATAACATTTCCTTAAATGAATGATGTAAATGTAAATATTTATTTCCTACCAGAATTGCACGTTTTCCTTCAAGTAATGAACTAAGTCAGATAATGAAAAGCCCAATGGAATGATTTTAGGGTGGTACAGTTTTTGTTTGTTTTGTTTTTTGTCCAGCCTACATAATCCCTTGATGTGTTTGTGTGGTCACTCATCTATGTCCCAGTCTATCAAGAATAATGGACTTTGTGAGATATAACCTATGTATCCTATAGCAAAGAACATAACTGCTCTGAAAGTACAGAGAAGAGAATAAAGTGGCACCTTAAAGACTTGAAGTCTATTGTGATGGCTTAAGCACCAAGGGACTAGAGTTCACCATTAGATGTATGAAAACTTATCATCATTTAGCAAGGAAATATATGTTGAAATGGATATGGGTCAGGGGATGCAACACTGGGCCTTAACTTCATATTGTACAGGCCATGGAGTTTATTGCACTCCCAAAAAAGCGATTTACCCCTGGTGGGATAAAGTAGCATACGGGATGCAGTTGGGTATTATCACATGGAAAATACTGCTGATGCCATCCTGGCTAAATCTCAGCTCCCGGCTGTGCTCAGCTGCCCGATTTGCAAAAGGGGGGGGGGGGTGCGATAAACTCCCATGATATTCCTATACAGTTTCTCTGTAGCAAGCTAACACAAATAGCTACTACTACACCTGTGCAATTGACACTTTTTAACTCAGTATGTCCTTAGCTGTTCTTGATGGCTTTTCAAAAGAAGACTCTATCAAGGAGACCCTAAAAGAAATTATTTTGGAAGAGTCTCCACACTCAGCTCACTGCTAAAATGGCGGGTATTTGGAATCTAGCAACGGATGTTAGTTTTTATAGGAATCAAGAGATGGTACATTGATCAGAGAATTTTATTTATTTAGATTATTTATATCCTGCTCTTCAGCCACAGAGGGCATGTCTACACTGACAGGAAAACCCAGCTTACCTTAGGGTTACCCTGATACAGGGTGACCAGATGTAATAACTGCAAAGGAGGACAAGGTATTGCAATATGTAAGGCATTCAGAAAAATGTAGGACATTATCAAATAAAACCTAACGACACTAATATTAATGTAAATCTGTGCTTATTAGTCATGCTCAAAGGGGAGGGCATTTTGAAATTCTTCCTGGACAAAAGGTTGAAATGTAGAACATGTCCTAGAAAAGAAGGACATCCGTTGCGACCATGGGCTTGTCTACATACATCTAGGCAAGTTCAGGAGAGCTGTTCATGCAGTTCTCCCTTTTGAACACACCCCCATCCAAAATAATTGCAGTATGTTTTTTTTTGTGCCTCTCCCATGCATGAAAATGTAGTATTTCTGAAATCCTCCCCCCCAGCCTCGCACTGACTTCACTATGGAGTGCAGTCCACATATATGTGTGAATATCTGGATTTTCAGCTCAAAACTGGTATAAATCCCCACCCCTGAGGTGATGGAAAGGCCCAGATTTGGTCCCAATCATTCCATATATCGTGAAGTCGTAGGCTTTCATGGCCAGCATCCATAGTTTTCCATATATCGTGAAGTCGTAGGCTTTCATGGCCGGCATTCCATATATCATTTGCACAGCTCACTATGAAACTAGGTGAGACCATTTTATTTGGCCTGTGTAGATGTGCCCAAAAGTTTTCAGAATGGCTTACAACTTGTTAATTTGACAGTTCCCTGCCCTCAGTCTTACTCTCTAAATAAAATGTAACACACAAGGAAAAGGGAATGGCATTTCAGGAAGGGATTAAGTCCAGCAGATGCTGCATCTTCTTTTCTCCTTCTGAGGTCAGGGTGGTGGCAGTTGGGATAGAGGAAGGGCCTTTCATCTGCTTAGGGGTCTAGTCATGGTGGAGTTGTGCCTACCTTGTTTTAGGATTCTTCAGCTGGTAATGTAAATAGAACTGACTGGATATGAATAGATTCATGACATTAATATACAGATTTAAACAGAAACACAAAGACAGTAAGCCTTGTGGATGATTCAGGTTTCTTTTGCAATTTCAAGAATATGTTGAAAACAAGCAAAACTCACCTTCTGCTTTCATCCTGTACTTTAAAATGGGTTTCACAAATTATCTTGGAAGTTTTTATGAATGTCAACTAAATTAACTGTTAGGGTAAGGGTAAAAAAGACCTCACCACAAATCTGTATCTAAATTTTAGCTCATAGCAATAATTTATAGTAAAGCTAGACAACATTTTTTTTAGAAAGAAAGCCTTGGAACATATAATTATTTGGCTCCTACTAAAGAGATGAATTATGGATAAAACAGAATGGTGAATCATTGGGGGCCCCATAAATTGAAGCTAAGAACATTTTTTCTTTTTTTGCCATCCAGAGGAAACGTAAGAAGCATCCTATAACTCAATTAGCACAACCTCAAGGAACCATATCATTGCTTTTTAATGAAGCTTCCATGAACAAACAAAAAAAAAAATTGGCTTTTCTTTTCCTGAACTATGAGCTATCGTTTCCACCCTCAATCCCCCTTTCCCTCCTTTCCTTCCTCAGGTTGTGTTTCTCAGTGGGAAGAATTAAAATGACTTAAGAGAAAAGACAAATGAAAGAGAAAACTATTTGACTACCATTTTGAACTCTCTCTCTGTGGTGTATGTGTGTGTGTGTGAGAGAGAGTATACTAATCAGCAACTTTTGGCACCAGTGCTAACTACTTCTCTTGTGTTTTGAGTTTCCTTCCAACTTGCAGGGAACTGTGCAACCCTGGAAGAAAATAAATATTTACTATCATTAAAATATTCATTTAATGGAAAGTTATCTATATTCATCAACATTTCACAGCTAAAAGTGGAACACGTGTGGCCAAGCAACATTGGAATGTGAGAAAAAAGTACTCAACTCAGTTGTGGATGATCTGTAAAAAGTAAGCTGCAAACCTTAGTATTGCTTTGCTTACATTAGCATTACAACATAGATATACCCGCATTTTCTGGTGTATAAGACGACTGGGTGTATAAGAAGGCCTCCTAATTTTCCAGTCAAAATATAGAGTTTGGGATATACTTGCCGTATATTTCCAACGGGGGGAAATGAGAAAGTGTTGGAGGGGGAAGAGTGCAAATATACTAGGTGATGCATTCTGGAGTATGTACAATTTGCAGCGAAGTAAGTGACCCTGGGCATGTCACACACTCTCAGCCTCAGAGGATGGTAATGGCACCCCCCATTTGAAGAAACATGCCAAGAAAACCCCATGATAAGGTTGGCTTAGGGTCGCTATAAGTCGGAAAGGACTTGAAGACACACAAGAACAACAAAAAAAGTCTGCAGTTGTTTCATAGGTAGTACATGGGAATAGGAGCCAGCATGGTGTAGTGGTTTGAGTGTTGGACTACCACTCTGGAGACCTAGGTTTGATTTCCCACTCTGCCATGAAACCCACTGGGTGAACTTGGACAAGTCACACACTCTCAGCCTCAGGGGAAGGCAATGGCAAACCTCCTCTGAACCAGTCTTGCCAAGAAAACCTCAGGATAGGGGTTCACCTCTTATCCACTGCTGCTTCCTCCTCCTGGCTCATGCCATACCACGCCACCCTTTGCTCCTGTCCTCCTCCTCTATCTTGGCCTTCCTCTCTTTCTCCTCCTCCCTCCTTGTGCTGCGCCACCCCTTCTTCCTCCTCCTCCACCCGGCGTATAAGACGACCCCTGAGTTTGGAGAAGATTTTTCTGGGTTAAAAAGTAGTCTTATACACCAGAAAATACAGTATATTTTTCTTAAAATAAATGCAAGTTTACATAGTTATTAGTGAAGAACACACAAGCTAGGCTACAGCAGTATGCCTTTGCCTGAGGCTACAGGAAAGGGGAAGATTCTATACTTTCCCTCCTTCCCTCTCTACCTTACTGAATTAATAGAGTGCAAATTGCTTTTGTACTTTGAACTCTTCAGCAATTGAAATACACTAAGGAGTAAGAGGGAAAGTGGGATGCAAGGAGAGAAACTGGGACATTTAAAAGTACCTGAAAAAGTGAGATGAAAGAAGGTTAATCAGTACTGTCCCTAACAGTTGGAGAGTATGGTGACATAGGCCTAATTCTAATAGCTAGCTTCATCTAGAGTAGTTCCATTGAATCTCTAACATTGGTTTACATTTCAGCAGTTGATTCAATGGGCCTACCAACTGGATTTACACCACAGATGTTCTAACCAAGAGCTGTATCATTGCAGAATTTTGTAATGACACAATGCTCGTTATCTATTAAATAGCAGTCTTTTGTTGGGGCAGATGAAGTGAGCAATTCCATTTTTTTTTTTTAGTGGTGACACTAAACTTTTACCAATTTTTGAACTTTTACCAATGTTTTTACTTCTGCATCAATTATTCAGAAAGATCTTTCTGAACTAGCGAGGAGTTTATCTGAACTGTATGACCTAAAAACATGATTGACTCATATCTTCTGGTACTACATTTGTCCTCTCCAGGTTTTTGCATAATTTTCTGTTGCATGGATCCAAGTCTAGGAAACTACAGGAAATGTTTGAGGAGAGCAGACAACACCAGATTGTTCAGCATTTCAAAAATGGAAACAGCATTTTTTTAGTTTCTTCCTGCAGCTAGAGGAGATCTATGAGAATGCCCATAAAGGAACAATCATCAAGGAAAGGCCATTCCTCAATGACTATTACTTCAGGGGTATTCTTATGGATCTCCTCCAGCTATAGGAAGAGGCTAAAAAAGTCCGGCATTCTCTTTCAACATTGACCAACCAGATACTGATAGAAATCACATGAATACAATATAATTCTTCTGCATCACTTCCTGGGAAACTGAAATTCAGAGTCAGACTATAGCTGAGATCTTACACCGTGTTTGTATAGTGTAAATCTATACCCACACAGTTAAGTGGTTGTTGCTCTGCACCACTCTTCTTCTGAATGCCAGAATTGTGCAATGTTGGGAATGCACCTGTTGATACTGCAATCCCAGTGATTCAAATGATCAACTGAAAGCACTGATGGGGAGTTGTGCAACATCAAAGAATATGCAACTGCATGTACAACCATATGATCAAATTCTTCTTACACAACTATAAACTGAAAATGTGCATTATGCCATGGCCAAAGAGTACAATGGAATGTGTAAGGGAATGAATGTGTGCTTTAAAAAACAATAAGATACCAGCCTATTTCTGATAAAGGGAGGCAATATATAGCCACTGTGACTAATAGCTATCTATAGCCTCCATTATATGATCTTATTGCCTTTTAAAGCCATCCATGGTGGCGGTCATCACTATATCTTCCAATAGTTGAGTTCCATAGTTTATCCATTTTTAGAATGTATTCATTTAATTCATGCTCTGCCTTACTCCCAATATGGAACCCAAACAGGCATATTTCCTTTTATCTGCCCTACATCTCCCATTATGATTCTGGATTCTAATATTATGAGAAAGAAAGACAATATTAAAAGACTGTACAGAAGACTACTTTCAAGATACTGAAAGGGAATTTTTTTTAACCCTTTAAGGTTAATTAAATGGAGTCTGATCATAGATTGAACTATACAAGCAAACCACCAAGAAGGAGCAAGGACTATTTCCAAACTATATATATCACATTTGTCCTTTGTATCTTATTTCTATGTTCTAGCTGTTACCCTGTCAAAATATGGCTGAGACAGTTTAGCTTAATTTGAAATCACTAGGAATGTCAACATTTTCTGAATCTAAGCAAACTGTTTTCTTCAACATGACTCAGCCTCATACATTATGGTCACTTTCTGACTGCGTCTAGAAGGAAGAGGCAATGAAAATAAAGTTAGGTTTCCCCCAGCATGTTTTGCAGATATCTAGAGACTCCCAACTGGAATTTCCAAAAATTTTTGCTCCCTAAGATGGAAAATGAAATCGTAGCCCCTGTCAAGGTGGCACCCAAGGCCAATAACATCCAAAGCCAATCCAGTTACTTTTGTAGTGGAAGCAGAAAGTCCTCCCCTTTCCTGAAAATAAAACACACTTTAAGAAATTAATAATTTCTCTCTTTGCATAATACCCCCTCAAAAAACTGCTGCTGCTTCACTTTGCCTAATGGTACAATCAGCCAAAATTCAATATTACTGATATTTAAGCAAACTGTTGGACGAGGTGTCTTTATATGGCAAATTTCTAGTTACTTTTCACTTGATCAGAGCTTGTGAAAAATTAGAAAGCCATAGCAAAGAAAAGAAAAGGAGGTAGCATGGAGGCAAATATTAATGATCAGACTTTATAAAATAAATTATGATAGATAATCCCAGCTAATAATGTGTGTTGTTCAATGAGGAATAACCATCTGAATGGTTCTGTTATCATGAATTCCTGAGGGTGCTTTCAAAGCAAATGTGGATTCTTTAAGGGTAGAATTTGGACAAATAATTTATATTAGATTTTTTAATAATAATGTATCCAAATTCACAAAATTCAGAGGTGATAATGAAATTAACAGATTTTTCCATCTCTAGATAAAATGAGGTGTTCCAACTACACATGTAAAACCACTGCAAAAAGCAGTAGGCCTTTGGAGACAGTGTCCATGACACTCTTCCAAGCTCTGCTAAGGGGTACACTTATGATAGCAGCAAGGCTGAGCTTCTTGGTAACAAATGAACTAGACTCTGAATGGTTTTGTACTGATTTTAATAACAAAGTGCTCTTCAGATTGCTTATTTGATCTTCTAAACTTCAAAGAGCCTTCTTGATGTTGGTTTCTTTATAATAAAAAATGCTAAAGTAGTTTTTTTAATTGCTCATGAAATGCTTTCTAAATCCTTTTAAACTGACTTTTTGATTGCATGAATAAATTCCTGCTTCAAAATGAACTGTTACACTTGCAAAAGATGTTGGAAAAAAGCTGTCAACAGGCCAAGAGATTGTTATGCTAGATTGCAAGGGTAGGGAGGAGACATCAACAAGCATAGTTAGGGAGCAGCCCTTCAATATTGGACACACAGCTGTCAGCCCTAAACAGGCTACACTGTGTTTTATTCTCCAGTTAAGGAATGCAGTGTAAGCAATATTGTCATGTATTTGTGGGTCTACAAAATGAGGAGAGAGATTTCATAAAATGTTTACAAAGTTGTGGGTGCATGAAGGACCTTCGTTTACCACAAGAACCAGGAATTATCCTGATGGATCCTCAAGGTTCTTTCTTTGTTCAGTTTTTTAACCATGAGTTGAAATAAAGGTTGTCAAGGAAATTTGGGCTGTAATCCTGCAAATTCAGGACTAAGAATGAGGATTTACTCCAATTTCTTTGTGAGCTTTCCTGGAGGAAGATCTAATTTTCATTTGCCATACTCACCCCAATTGTCGGAGTATCCCCTGAACAACTCTGATTGAATTCTTTTTTTTTAATGCTCTGTAAATAACCCCTGAGTATGTGTACAAGTTTGACTCCAGGTGCACAGTCCTGAAATCTTAATATGCAACTCCCCACCCCCCAGTAATACAAAAGGGTTGACAGGTCTGAAAGGGGCTTATGTGAAAAGATAATTAAGTACTTTAGAGAGTGTCAAGAGTCAATAGCTCAGCACTGTCAGCACTCTCTAGTGTTACAGGCTATAATTAGATGGCATGGAGGTGTAAGGGATGTTTGGCAGTTTATTTCAGCATGATCTCCACAGGGGGAAAAAAAACAAAGAGCTGTCTCCAAGCAAGACATCAGGAGAGAGGGGCCATAAGGATAAAACACACTCCCTTCCCCTGATAGCTTACACAAATAGGGTTTTTTTGGGGGGAGGGGTCTGGAAGCCACTACAGGTCAAGACCTCCTTCTCTGAAATATTTGTGACCAGAAGTGTTTTGGGTTTTGGATTCCCCTTCCCCTCAGATTTTGGAGTATTTGCATATACATAATGAACTATCTTCGAGATGCTGGGGCCCAAGTCTAAACATGAGATTCATTTATATTTCTTATACACATAGCCTGAAGGCAATTTTATACACAGTATTTTTAATGGTATTGTGCAGGAAACGAAGGTTGTGAACACTGAAGCATCAGAAAGCAAAGGTATCACTATCTCAGCCACCCATGAAAAAAGTTTTGGATTTTGGAGTATTTTGGAATTCCAGAAAAGCAAGAGTCAACCTGCATTGTCAATGTCTTTTCCATCTCAATGTTTCAAATATGAATAAGATGCTGGGTGGTGGGGTCATGGTGGGATAACCTTATTATTCTAATTTCCATTCCTTGGCAACTCCTGTTGTTTCTCTCTTTATCTTCAGAGTAGCCATAAGTCAGAAATCACTTGAAGGCACACAACAACAAAGCCTTTAATTGAGAAGACAGGAGAAAGTGAGTCATATGCTAGGTCAAAGTGCCCATGGTGTTTCTTCTGAGCCAAATGATAACTCAGAGCACCAGCAATCCACTACAGCTATTGCTGAGAGGGAGGTGGCAGAGTAGGAATCTAGAAAAAAATGCCAGTCCCAAAATCTTATTGTGATTCTTCACTGCCTAGAAAGATGGCTTTGAAGATAATCATTGATTTCATTCAGGCTTGCACAGAAATGCATTGGGATTGGGACCTGTTTTCTTATTGTACAGGTATATACTGAGTGTAGAATTCAGGATCAAATGATATGTACAAAGAGGAAGATGAATGGCTAAGGAAAGAGTCTAAATATACTTTCTAGCTATGCCCCATTAAACACAGTGGGATGTACTTCTCAATAAACATTCATAGGATTGTGCTGTGAAGACTGAGTAGGAACTGTTTATTTCAAAATAGTAGTTCTATTGGCACCAGGTAAGTGGGGATAGTGAAGAATAAGTGATGGCATGTGCTATTTATATGAGCAATATGAGAATGATGTATGCTTGATAATAGTCCTCCACATATTGTGGTGCTTTTTATTCCAATCCCTGCCCTATATGAATATTGCCTGAAACATTGCATTATCAAAAATTGTGATTACCAAGTATACATTTTCTTTCTCTTTGTATCCTTTTGTGACCTCTGTCATCAGTAATTGGACATGGATCTAGCAAATTCCTCACTTGCCTCGAAGACAATTTCATTGTCCAAAAGGTGGAAGAGGCAATGAGGGAGTCAGCTATTTTGGATCTGATCCTAACTAACTGGGAAGACCTAGTTAATGGGGTGCAAGTGGTTGGATCCTTAGGTGGAAGTGATCATGTCCTCCTGGAGTTTATTATACAGTGGAAAGGAGAAGCCAGGCATAGTCAAACATGCATTCTAGACTTTAGGAAAGCTGATTTTACTAAACTTAGAGAAATACTGGGGGTGATCCCATGGACAGGAATACTAAAAGAGAAGGGAGTTCAAGACGGATGGGAGTTTCTCAAAAGGGAGATACTGAAGGCACAATTTCAAACTGTGCCAACAAGGAGGAAAAATGGGAGATGTCTCAAGAAACCAGGATGGATGGCTAAGGAACTTGCAACTGAACTATGGTTTAAACGGAACATGTATGAGAAATGGAAAAATGGGGAAATCACCAAAGAGAAATTCAAACAAATAGCTAGCACATGTAGGGGTAAAGTCAGAAAAGCTAAAGCGCAGAATGAACTCAGGCTTGCTAGAGAGGTTAAAAACAATCAAAAGGGCTTTCTTGGGTATGTCAGCAGCAAAAGGAAAAAGAAGGAAATGGGCCACTGTGTGGAGAAGATGGCAAAAAGTTAACAGGGGACAGAGAAAAGGCAGAATTACTCAACACCTTCTTTGCTTCAGTCTTCTCAGAAAAGGCAAAGGGTGCTCAACCTGAGGATAATGTAGCAGAGGACAGAATAGGAGAATTTCAGCACAGAATAAGTAAAGAGATAGTACAGAAATATCTGGTTAATCTAAATGAATATGAGTCTCCAGGACCAGATGAATTACATCCAAGGGTATAGAACTGGCAAATGTAATATCGGAACCATTGGCAATAATCTTTGAGAACTCCTGGAAAACAGGAGAAGTCCCAGAGGACTGGAGGAGGGCAAATGTTGTCCCCATCTTCAAAAAGGGGAAAAAAAGAGGATCCCAACAATTATCGTCCAGTTAGTCTGATATCAATACCCGGAAAGATTCTGGAGCAGATCATTAAACAGAGAGTCTGTGAACATCTGGAAGGTAATTTCATAATCACAAAAAGTCAACATGGGATTCAGAGAAACAGGTCATGCCAGACAAATCTGATCTCTTTTTTAAAATAAAATTACCAGCTTGGTAGATGAAGGGTATGCTGTGGATATAGTATATCTTGATTTCAGTAAGGCCTTTGACAAGGTTCCCCATGACCTTCTTGCAAACAAGCTGGTAAAATGTGGGCTAGACAAAGTAACTGTTAAATGGACTTGTAATTGGTTAACTGGTCGAACGCAAAGGGTGCTCAACAATAGCTCCTTTTCAACCTGGAAAGAAGTGACCAGTGGGGTGCCACAGGGCTCTGTCCTGGGCCCAATGCTATTCAACATCTTCATGAATGACTTGGATGATGGTATTGGGGGCATAGTTATCAAATTTGCAGACGACACCAAATTAGGAGGAGTAGCTAATACCCCAGAGGACAGGATCAAAATTGAAAATGACTTGAACAGACTAGAAAGCTGGGCCAAAGCTAACAAAATGAAATTCAACACGGAGAAATGTAAGGTACTGCACGTAGGGCAGAAAAACAAAAAGTACAGATATACGATGGGGGACACCTGGCTGAATAAGACTACATGTGAAAGGGATCTAGGAATCCAGGTGGACCATAAGTTGAACATGAGTCAACAGTGCGATACAGCAGCTAAAAAGGCCAATGAAATTTTAGGCTGCATCAGTAGAAGCATAGTGTCTAGATCAAGAGAAGTAATAGTGCCACTCTATTCTGCTTTGGTCAGGTCTCACCTGGAATACTGTGTCCAGTTCTGGGCACCACAATTCAAAAAGGATGTGGAGAAACTGGAGTGTGTCCAAAGGAGGGCCACTAAAATGGTGAAGGGTCTGGAAACTAAGCCCTATGAGGAACGACTTAGGGAGCTGGGGATGTTTAGCCTGGAGAAGAGAACAAGCTTATTTTCTGCTGCTCCAGAGACTAGGACCCGAAACAATGGATGCAAGCTGCAAGAAAAGAGATTCCACCTCAACATTAGGAGGAACTTCCTGACAGTAAGGGCGGTTTGACAGTGGAACACACTCCCTTGGAGAGTAGTGGAGTCTCCTTCCTTGGAGGTCTTTAAGCAGAGGCTGGATGGCCATCTGTCGGGGGATGCTTTGATTGGGAATTCCTGCATGGCAGGGGGTTGGACTGGATGGCCCTTGTGGTCTCTTCCAATGCTATGATTCTATGATCTGTTGTGATTGGGAAATGGTACTTTTGTAGGCACTCAAGTAGCATGGCCAGGAGAGACATTGATATTATAGTTCATGCCCAATAACCATGCTGGTGGAGGGATGCTAAGAAACAATTAGTTTGTCTGGGAGAAAGGTGGCATAGAAAATCAGTCAATCAGTACATCAATAAATAAAACACCTCTTCCAGGTGGTAAGTTACCTAAATCAGTTTCCTAGCTATATAGTAGAAATAATTAGTGGTTAATCAATGTGAGTGCAAGAGATAATGTGCATAATCCTATGTGTGTTTATTCATGTCAGTGGGTTTAATTCTGAAGTAAATACGTATATAGGATTGCAGACTTATATAGCAAGGTAGGAATCAGAGTGTTTTGCCTCTACAAATGTTGTTGGGCTGCAAGTACCATCACTCCCCACTTTTGGTCATACTGCCAATGGGAATTCTAGTCTAAAAAACATCGGGAGAGTCACTCATTTCCCTGTGCTAACATTTCATTTCTGAGCACACTTATCTCCTGCACTTGGAAGAAACAGCTTCTGTGTAAACTTGCATTGATTTTAAGAAAGATATAAACCTATGTTGTAGTGCTAATGTAAGCAAAGTAATACTAAGGTTTGCAGATTACTTTTTTACTGATCATCCACAACTGAGTTGAGTACTTGGTAAATGCTGGGGGGTTTTATGTAAGATTTCTAGACTCACTGGCTAATCTGTCTTTCCACCCCCATTCTGATTTTCTAGTAAAACAGAACTACTAATAAAATCGCAAGCAACTCAGAATCTCTCTTGCACAAATCAAACTCACTAGATGACTATTTTCCATTTTCCAAAACTGGAGCATCTGCACTGAGTGCAAGAGAATTATTCCCCACCAGTAATACATATTATTGAAAACCTTGCTCTATGCAGCCCATTTTCTACATCCTCTGATTTATTTTAATTAGAGGTTAGCAGCAGACAAGTTCATATGATTACAGTTATAATTATTACTCTACCAGTCGTCCACATTTCCATTAATGTTCCACTTGATAGTTGGCAATAAGCAGAAATAAAATATTAGGACTTTTGAAATAGGAGATTACCAATTAGCACAATTCTCCAAAGGCACAGAATAATTTATTAATTATGATCATTATTCTCAAAGCAAAGTTTCACTGGGATACCTGTGTGCTTCCTTCCTGTCTCAACAGCAGGCCTCTCTGTTCTGTAATTGCAAGAAATGTGTGTATAAGAGACACAGCTGACTGCAAGCCAAAAGGGAGGGTTGCAGGAAGGCAATGCACAGGAAGTCTGCTTTCTTGGGAGACTAGAGGGATGTCACTATGCATTTGCCAGAGTCTTTGTTGCACTAAAACATCATTTCAGTATGAAATGCATTGACTTATCCATACCCCTGTAGCAAATAATAGATCATTTCCCACAGCTTTTATTCCTGAATGTTGGGTGGCAATTCATCTCTAGACTCACAGTGAAACTGATTATTTTTATAACTATTTTTCTGGCTTTAGGCCTCAGGTTTTTTTTTACAAACAACACTGATCATTCCACTACATATCTTACACCAAAGGTGAGGGAGGGAGAGCAGGACCCTGCAGATTCACAAATTCAAGTCCATTAGCAGAGCAATGAACAAAGACAGTGGCTTTATGGCATTCCTGTTTCCTCTTTTCCTTTGGCTGTTCAAATGGCAGAGGTGAACACTTTTTAGCCAACAATGGATTGTGCAGCATTGCTCCATTTCTATGGAATCAATACCTTGCACCCTATACTTTTTTCTCACAATGTAGAGGTTCAGACTGCTTCTCCATACAACAAATGTGTGAGTAGGACTCACATGGCTAGATTACTGAGCTCTACCCTTCACCATCTGTCCACTCAGCTGGCAGGGAAAGACATTTTGTGTATATATTGATGGAGAGCTGCTCCATAAAAATGAAGAAACAAGATTTGGTCCCTCTCACATAGATGAACTCTCTTTGTGTATTAGGGATGGAAAGAATATTTGAAAATGTTTTTAAAATGTTAAAAAATATTTTTCAAGAGTTGAGAAACCTGGACAAGAATTCTGGACGATGAGAATCTTCGCAATTCAGCATTTATTCTGCACAAAATTTTATACTGTTATTTTGCCCAGAAAACAGCATCTTCTGCACAGAAAACATTTATACACAGCAATATTATCACCTGCACAGAAAATGGTGTACCTATTCTGCATAAAATCCTGTCTAGTTCTTGAAGATTTTCTCATAGCAGGAAGAACATTATTAAAAATTGTTGTTGTTATTGTTGTTATATTCATTTATATCTCACTTTTCTCTCAATAATAAGATTCAGGGCTGCTAACATATTTAAAAACAAGACTGATTAAAACTATACAGAAGCTTCAATAAAAGTATAAATATAAAATTGGGTTTTTGTGGGCTTTTTGGGCTATGAGGCCATGTTTCAGAAGAATTTCTTCCTGACATTTCGTCTGCATCTGTGGCTGGCATCTTCAGATTCTCTGAAGATGCCAGCCACAGTTGCAGGGGAAACATCAGGAAGAAATTCTTCTAGAACACAGCATCACAGCCCGAAAAGCCCAGAAAAACCCATGGATGCCAGCCGTGAAAACCTTCAACTTCACATTAAACATAAAATTGTTTAAAAACGATTAAACAATTGATAAAAGTACAAACATTAAAGATCAGAAACATAGAAATTAATTTAAAAAACAGCATACAAATATTAAAAACAGCACAACATAGTATTAAAAGCCCACTTCAGCTAATATTCAAAAGCTTGACAGCATAAAAAATGTTTTAGCTTGCTGATAGAAGGAGAGCAAGGACAAGGCCATTCTGGTCTTGCTAGGGAAGGAATTCCAAGAGTTCAGTCATCAAGAAAGCCCTCTACCTTGTTAATAATAATAATAATAATAATAATAAGTTTTATTTATAGCCCGCCCCTCTGCATAGCAATCGAGGTGGGTTACAGCATTTAAAACAAATCAAGTTAAAACATTCCCTCCTCCCATAATCTACCCTCCCACCCCTTAAAACAAGATTAAACCAGAGAAGAGTTAAAACAAGCAATACATTAAAACAAAATACTAAAACAAGGGATCAGCTGCGCCAACCAAGTAGGATAAAGCTCATCTCCTTACAACAGTTGTTATTCTGGAAAGGCCTGTCAGAAGAGATCCGTCTTTATTGCTTTTTTGAAAGCAGCAAGAGTAGTAGTCAGACGGATCTCATCTGGCAGGCCATTCCATAGTCTGGGGGCAGTGGCGGAAAAGGCCCTCTGGGAAGTTTGAGACAGCCTGGTCCTTATTGGCTGTAACAGATTACTCCCAGAGGACCACAGGGCGCAGGGGGATCATATGGGGAGAGGCGGTCCCTCAGATAAGATGGACCCAAGCCATGTAGGGCTTTAAAGGTCAATACCAACACCTTGTACTGCGCCCGGAAACTGATCGGCAGCCAGTGGAGGGATTTGAGCACAGGTGTTATGTGCTCCCTCCTTGATGTTCCTGTAATTAACCTGGCTGCCATATTTTGTACCAATTGTAGTTTCCGGATTAGGCACAAGGGTAGCCCCATGTAGAGTGCATTGCAGTAATCCAGACATGAGGTTACCAGGGCATGTACCACAGCTTCCAAATCCCTCACCTCCAGATAAGGGCGCAGTTGGAGTATCAGCCGAAGCTGATAACAGGCACTCCTGACCGCCGCATTCACCTGACAAGTCATATGAAGCGACGAATCTAGGAGAACCCCCAGACTGCGAACACAGTCCTTAGAGGAGAGTGTGGCTCCATCCAAGACTGGAGACTGTATTCCCAAATCTGGTTTCGGGCCTGTAACTGTGAGTACCTCCGTTTTGTCTGGATTCAACTTCAATCTGTTTTTCCTCATCCAATCCATTACCGCTCTGAGACAGTCATTGAGAGGAGAGACGCCATCTGAAGTCTGAGTCGATGATCTGGTCATGGAGAAATATATCTGGGTGTCATCAGCGTACTGAAGACACCGCGCTCCATGCCTCCGGATGATCTCACCCAGCGGCTTCATATAGATATTAAATAGCATCGGGGACAGGATGGCACCCTGAGGGATGCCACAATTAAGCTCAATTTTGGAAGAGCAACTGTCCCCGAGCCTCACCCTCTGGGATCTACCCAAGAGGAAGGAACGGAACCACTGCAAAGCAGTGCCTCCAATTCCTAACTCTCTTAGGCGATCCAAGAGGATGGAGTGGTCTATTGTATCAAAGGCTGCTGAGAGGTCCAAGAGCACCAACAGGGTCACACTGCCCCTGTCAATGCCCAAGTGGAGGTCATCTGTCAGAGCAACCATGGCAGTCTCCACTCCAAATCCTGTCCTAAAGCCGGTTTGAAATGGATCAAGATAATCGGTTTCATCCAAGACTGCTTGGAGTTGGGAAGCAACTGCCCTCTCGATCACCTTGCTCAAAAAAGGGAGCAGGGATACTGGTCAATAACTGTTCTTATCCAGGGGGTCCAGGGAAGACTTTTTCAGGAGCGGCCTAACCGCCGCCTCCTTTAGACAGGATGGCACAATGCCCTCCCTGAGTGACGCGTTGAGTGACACAATGCCCTCCTTCAGCGTGCCACCCCCCTGGGCAACCAGCCAAGATGGACAAGGATCGAGGGGGCAAGTCGTCTTCGTCTTCATCCTACCAAGTAGCTTGTCCATGTCATCGGTACTCACAGATTGAAAATGATCCAGTAAAGTGCCATCAATGGAGTTCCTGGATACCTCATCTACCGATTCTATCAAAACAATGGCGTCCAAGTCGGCTCTAATCCGAGAGATTTTATCTGCAAAGTAGATATTAAATGCCTCACAGCAGGCTGTCGTAGGGTTAAGCAGGGGGCTTGGCACAGAGGGAACCTTTGCCAAATCCCCCACCACCCTAAACAGCTCTGCCGGGCGAGACTCTGCAGATGCAATATGTGCAGAACAGAAGGATCTCTGTGCTGCACGTAAAGCCTCCCTATAGGAGTCAAGATGCTTCCTAAGGCGAGTTCTGTAGGATGGGAGGCGAGTTCTTCACCATTCGCACTCTAGTCGTTGTCCGGCTCGCTTCATTCCCCTAAGCTCCTCAGTATACCAGGGCCTGCGGTTTGAAGCGGGCCGGAAAGGATGCTTGGGAGCGATTGTGTCAATAGCCCTGGTGAGATCAGTGTTCCAAGTGTTCACCAAGGCTTCGACAGAGTCACCGGCGTTACCAACCATTAAACCCTCTAAGGCTTTCTGGAAACCAATTGGATCCATTAGCCTTTGAGGGCGGACCATTCTAATGTAGCCCTTAATTCCGCCTTAACAAACAATCCTGGGAAGGTGATGGGGCAGAGAGAAGGGGCTCTCCTGGTGATCTTAGAGCTCTAATCATCTCGTAAACAGAGATACAGTCATTCAAATAGACTAGTTCCAAGTCATTGCTTCCTTTGAGAAGAAATGAGTGAAGATTGGAGAGTTAGCAAATGTATAAAACTCCAGGCTGAATGTGACAATGTGGGTAGAGACCTGGCCACTGGCCACAACAGTTGTGAAAATGGAGCTAGATTGTGCAACCCTGCAAATCTCATATGTTCTTTCAATGTGTAGAGGGAAGAGTTATCTAAATCTACCAGCTAGAAAGGTAAGTACATAGACCTTTGTTCTGGTTTTGCTTTCCTTGAACCAATTTTATAGATGGGGGGGAGTCAGTGGTTTAGAGTTGAACTATGATTCTGGAGACCAGAGTTCAATTCCCGCTTGGCCATGAAACCTTGGACAAGTCACATGCTCTCAGTCTCAGGGGAAGGCAATGGCAAATGTCTTCTGAACAAATCTTGCCAAGAAAACCCCATGATAGGTTCACCTTAGGGTTGCCATAAGTTGGAAACGGGTTGAAGACACACAACACAGAGACATATATATGGAGTGGCGGGGGGGAATGGTCATGTGAATCTCCTCTAAAGGTTTAGTGAAAGATTATTCTTTTGGCTATAAATGATTTGGCTGCAGTTATGTGTAGATTGAGCTTCCCACACAGGTCAGACTGATCACTGCAGAGGGGACAGCAGGTCTGGGGGTGTGTCATCCTCAAGGGAAACCACATAGAATATATTTTAGCAATCACTGTGGTAACATTGGAATTGGGCCCCATTATTCCAAGTGAGAAGAGAGTTCTTCCAAGTGGAAAGAAAGTCTTCAAGGTCAAGTTGTTTTGTTCAAATGAGTGATTTGTATTATTTATTTACTGAATGTTATCAACAGAAGCCAACCCACAAGATTACCACAGCTTTTTTTTAAAAAACATTTTTATTACTTCAAGAAATATATACACACAAGCAGTAACAAAAATAAAACATAACATTTAAATATACGTGCAGAGCTTCTTCTAGCTTGACATTACTATCATACATTATTCAATTATTTTAAATTTCTTACTTACTTACTTACTTAATTAATTATTTACAGGCTTCTTATGAAAACAATTGGTTTTGAGTATCTAAATTCCTGTTGTGCTTCCTTCCCCTTCTAACTATTCCTCTCATTCTCTGAATTTTAGTTCTCATCTTTATACTTTGTACAGCTTAATATATGTAGTATATTGATACTACATTGGTGTGTATAATGTTCATATATCCATCACAATGCAAAAATATAACTTGAAAAAACCAAGCATATTACAAATTTCATTTTTATGCTTATTCTCTTCTTATTCTCTGTATAATTGTAGTTGTAATTAATGTTACCTCTTTCCCATCATGAATGTTCCCGATATCATGTATGTTCCCTGCCCATAGTCATCCAGAATTAGATTATATTTTAATTTTAATGAATTCAAGTTTTCACTGACCAACGTTTGGCACAGTGATTTCTTAACTTTTCCCAGTCTGCTTCCGTAACTTTATTGAATCTTTTTTCTATCATGCTTGTTAATCTGTCCAGCTCTATGTTATCCAGTGTTTTTAATAACCATTCCTCAATTGTTGGTATAATGTTCGTTTTCCATTTTTGTGCAATGAGCATCCTGGCTGTGGTAATCATATAAAGTAATGTCCTCCAGTGTTTTTTTACTTCTATGTCCGTGATTTTATTGACCATATTTAGGAGATACATTTCGGGTGTTAACTGGTATTTTATATTCAATATTTTTTTTTTATCTCAGAGTGTATTTCTTCCCAGAATTCACTAATTTTAGGGCATTTCCACCACATATGTATCCAATTCCCTTTTTCCTTTCCGCATTTCCAACATTTGTTATCTTTATTTTTATGGATTTTTGCTAGTTTTGATGGAGTCAAATGCCATCTATACGTCATTTTTAGATAATTTTCTCTTAATGTTTGGCATTTAGTGAACTGAAAAGTTTTTCTCCTAGACGAGGACCAGCTTTCAAGATCTATATTCCTTCCCTGATCCCTTGCCCATTTTTTCATATCTCCCTTAATTGCTTCTTGTTCTAGGGATCTATGTAGCAATATCTTGTAAAATTTAGTTACTAACTTTTGATCTTCTTTTTCAAATATTACATCTAATTCGTTTTTCTGCAAATCAAATCCTATTTCCTTATTATCTATTTTATATCTTTCTATGAGTTGATGATAAGTAAACCAGTGATATTTTAGTTCCAGATCTGGGATTTCTTCTAATGTTTTCATTTTATATTCTTGATTGCTAACTTTCCTTAAGATGTCACAATATCTGATCCAATTTTGATTTGGTTTTGTTCTTCCAAAAAGTGCCTCTTGGGGTGACAGCCATCCGGGCAGTTTAAAGTAAAAGCTTGGACGTATCTTCTCCCACACCTTTAGAATCGCTTTACGAATAAAATGATGTTCAAACATCTTATGAATTTTACTTTCCCCATACCACAGGTAGGCATGCCATCCGTAACGTAAATTAAAACCCTCAAGGTTTAATAATTTTTGGTTATCCAGTCTAATCCAGTCAGTTAGATATGTTAGCACATTAGCCTGGTAATATAAGTAAAGGTCCGGTAAATTACAGCCCCCATTTGCTCTTACATCTGTTAATGTTTTCCATTTGATCCTGGGTTTTTTACCTTCCCATACAATTTTTTTCAGTTCTTTATTCCACTCGTTAAAGGGTTTGTTATTTGTAATTATTGGTAAATTAGCGAAGAGGAAATTCAATTTTGGTAGTATTGACATTTTGATGGCGGCGATTTTTCCTAAAAGAGACAAATTCAATTTTGTCCAATTTTGTAGGTCTTTTTGTATTTTCTTCCATATTACTTTATAATTATTATCAAACAGGTCAGTATTCTTATTAGTCAACCATACACCCAGATATTTCGCTTTCTTCGTTATTTTACATTTGGATTTTTCTTGTAGTATTTCTTTTTCTTCTAAGGTCAAGTTTTTCGTTATAAAAACAGATTTATCATTGTTGATTTTAAAGCCTGTCACTCTGCCAAAATCTCTTAAAGTCTTCATCAAATTTTCTATACTGTTAAGCGGGTTTTCCAGAAATAACACTAAGTCATCTGCGTATGCCCTGAGAGAATATTCTCTACCTTTTATTTTTGGACCAGCTATCGTAGGGTTTGTTCTTATATTATTATTTAGGACTTCTAATACAGAGATGAATAATAAAGGAGAGAGAGGACAGCCTTGCCTTGTGCCCTTCTGTATCGGGATCGGTTTTGGTTTTTTTGCCGTTTATCAACAAACATGCGTATTGTACATTGTAAATGTTCTTTATTCAATTTAGGAAATTATTCCCTACATTCATTGTTTCCAGAATCCCTAGCATACACTCCCAATTTACGTTGTCGAAGGCCTTTTCTGCATCAACTAGGAACAGTGCAAATTTTTTATCATTATTTTTCTCATAGTATTCTATAAGATCAATAACTATCCTAGTATTATCCCTCAGCTGTCTCTCCGGTAAAAAGCCGACCTGGTCCTCATGAATAAGATCCTTTAGTACACTTTTAAATCTATTAGCTAATATTGAAGCAAATATTTTGTAATCTACGTTAAGGAGCGAAATAGGGCGATAGTTGTCCATTTTTGATGTTTCTTTTCCCTCTTTTGGTATTAACACTATATTTGCAGATTTCCAAGTTTCTGGTATGCCCTCTTTGCCTATTGCATTAAAAATATCCTTTAAAGGTCTTTTAATGACCTCTTCTAATTTTTTATAATAGAGTGCAGTAAGACCGTCTGGGCCAGGAGCTTTATCTGTTTTTAAGGATCGAATCGATTTTGTTATTTCTTCTTCAGTAATTTCTTCATTTAGCTTTTTTATATGTTTATCTGGGATTTTAAGCTTCACTTGTGTTTTAAGAAATTCCTGAAGTGTGCCTTTCTCCTGCTCTGTTGTTGTTGGTTGTTTATAAAGTCGAGTATAAAATTCTGAGAATTTACTTCCTATTTCTTTTTGTGTTGTTACCGTTTCGCCATTATCTATTATTTTAGTTATTGTTTTGTTGTCTCTTTTCTTTCTTAATTTATTAGCCAACCACTTCCCTGTTTTGTTAGCTGATTCGAAGTAGTTTTGTATGGCTTCTTGAAGTTTCTTATTCATTTGGCCAGTTAACTCTGCTTGCAAATTTTTTTGTAAAAAACTTAATTGATTCTTTATTTCTTTAGAGGTTGGATTGTGATCTAATTCTTCCTCTTTTTTCCTGAGTTCTTTTTCAATCCCCAAAACTTTCTCTTGTGTTGCCTTTTTAACCTCAGAGCCTCTCTGTATTAGCACAGCTAATTAGCCTGCGAGTAAGAAAATATGCTGATATTCGTAATAGCCCTCCTACTTATCACTGTATATTACAAGACAGTCTGGAAAACACTAGCCACCCAGAGTAAACTATGGTTGCATCTACATTGCAGAATTAATGCAGTTTGACACTGTTTTAACTGACATGGCTCAATGTTATGGAATTCTGGGATTTATAGTTTTGTGAGATATTTAGACTTCTCTATCAGAGACCTCTGGTGCTTCAATAAACTACAGGATTTCACAGGAAGGAGCCATGATAGTTAAAGTGGTGTCAAACTGCATTGATTCTATAATATGACTCCTTTAAGACAAGATTGTATCATGATTTTTAATTGTTTTAACCCAGAAGTCCACTTTTTTGACCCACAAGGCTGTAAACAGTATGCTAGCAAGTATAGATCAGTCTGCCAGGTGATGAACAACATTCAGGATGCTAGCAAAATCAAAGAACATTTATAGTGTTCTTATTCCGCCTTACATACCATAGTTCTATCCTATGGAATCCTGGAGTTTGTCATTTGGTAAGGCACTGGAACTCTCTGGCTGAGAATTCTGAATGCCCCTTCCTAAACTGCACATTCCAGAATTCCACAGAATGGAAGCCTGGCAGTTAAAGTGGAATAATAGCACTATAATTTTGTAGTGAGAATGGGTACCTGGACATTTTAATTCTGTCCCCAATGTGTCTGGCTGGTGGATTTGGTAGTTTAAAAGCTGTGTGGATATTGTTCTCCCTTCAGACACTACAGTGTTAGAATGGCTCTCCAGAGTTAGAGCTAAAACTCATCCCACCAATCTGTGCATATAATTGGTGGAGATGCTATATCCAAGAATTTTGTATGCTAGAGTTTCCAAGTTATGCATAAAAGGAGCTTAGCAAATGAAAGTTGACAACTTTAGCAGAACCCTTCTATCAAGCAGGCCTAAAAGTCTTTGCACTGTAACTGTGGTGGTCCCTCTGCTGAAGATTTTTCAATCATTCAAATATTTCCAAAACAAAAATACGCTTTTAAACAAGGATGGAAAACTTCTGTCTGTAGTACATTTTTGACCCAGCTGGCCTATCCATTCCAGAAGACCTTGGAACAATGCCCCTGTCCAATTCTATCACCCAAGGGAGAGGAGAGGGTGGGTCGCTATCTGCTTCCCTACCCTCAGGGGCACAGCTCAAAGCCATCACTCATCCCCAAAGTGTGCATGCTTTCATTTTCTGGTGCTTTCTTGATTTCAGCAGGAACATGATGAAAAAACACAACTGACAACACAATAAGGGAGCTCTTCAGTATGCTTGTAGGGTCAACTTTTTTCTTCCTTAGATTTCTCCAGTGTGGGAAGAAGCTGCCTGAATTTGATTCCACTCTACACTACAAAATCCTGGGATTTTGTAAGGTTTGGTAAGGTATTTGGAATTCTCTGCTCAAGAGTTCTAGTGCTGTAGTTCAGAGGATTACAAGTACCTCAACAAATAACAAATACATAGATTCTGTAGGAGGGATCCATGGCAGCCAAAATGATAATCAAGCTGCCTATTAACTGTGCAGTGTAGATATAATGTAGGCTTCAGTGATCTCTTCCAAATACCAGTCAAATTTGCTCTTTTGCTTTTCCTGCATGGAAAAGGTGAGAGATGGACAAAGCCAGCTGCACACTTTGAGCTGCTAGTTGAAACCAAAGTTTCAAGTGCTAAGCTGTTTTTGTGGCACTATGTCTATGTCTGCCCCTTCTCTCATGGGGAAAAGTAATGAGATGTGAAGTTGATCCTGACTAGGTCATTGGGTAGCAGTTAAGTTAGGAAACCAGTGAGATCATCTGACCCAGAGAATATACCTAGAACAGTGGTTCCCAATTTTTGGTTCTCCATTTGTCTTGGACTTCATATCCCAGAAGCCCCAGTTGACCATTCCTCCACAGCCAATGGTAAAATTGCCTCCATCAACAAATTTTATCCAGGCTATTCCCTGTCCACCAATCAAATTCTGTCCCCATGGCTGGCTGTTTGAGGTTCCTGGACTTGGGTAAACCCCTCCAAGGTGAGGCTGATGGAAGATGGACCAAAGGTTGTAGAGCACAGAAGCAAACAAAGAAAATCATACTGTCCAGGCATGACTCATCTACCCCTTGCCTAACATATACAGATATAAGAACTGTGCAAACAGCTTTGTTACAGGGGAAAATTTAACTTTCTCATTCTGTTCCCCAGTTTCATATCTTTTCCCAGCCTCAAACTGTGAAGCAATGCAAAAAAAGTATCAGATACAGTCACTATTGGTTGACTCTTCTCTGCATGGACAGCTGTTAATGTAGGCTATGATGCTAACAAGGGGGCTGTACAGATGGCCACTAAGGGGAGGCAGAAGCTGCCCCTTTCCTTGCTGGATCAGGGCCATGGCAACCACATGCTGCAGCCCCAGTCTGGGCTTTCTGAGGTGCAAAAAGAAGCCGCAAAAAGCAGCTTCTTTTTGCACTGCAGAGAGGGTGTTTTACCTGAGGTGGCGGCGGCTTTTTTCTGCTTTTTTGGTGCAGCAAACGTAAATGCTGTGCCTGAGACTTGGCATGATGCCGCCCGCTGTGTGGTTGCTTGGGTGGGATCATGCCAGTATAAGGGCAGAGTCGGGGTGGCCAGCGTGCAGTTGCCATGCCTCCACTCTGCCCTCATGCTGGCTCTTTATGCTAGTCTGTATAGCCCCAAGGATTCTAAAATGCATCTGTCTCATGGCTCAACCCACTATATCCCATACCTTTTGTTTCTTATACAGGTTTTTCATTATTTACAAGTTGTATGGTATACAACAGTATGGGGGAAAGTTTTTTTTTTAAGAAAGAATTGGGGCCCTCTCACACTACATAGTTATAGTGTTCTGATTCTACTTTAACTACCATATAATCATGGGCTTTGTAGTTTGGTGAGACATTAGACCTCTCTAAACGGCAGATCTTAAGACTCCATAGTGTGGAACCATGGCAATTAAAACTGAATCATATTGCTATGTAGGATGAATGGTCCCTAGATGTAGATTCTGTGTAGGTATGTAGCATCCAGTAAGGAGAGTCTCTGCTAATTTATCACTATAGGGGAAGATTAGGGGATAAGAAAGAACCAAGGCAATCACTCTTGTTAGGACATTATCACATCAGTGGCAAGAAAAGCGGCAAGGAATCAATCCAGAGCCATACCGGAATGATTCTGGTCGCACCAGCCGTAATTCCTCTTTGAAAGAGGAATTCAAAAGAGCTGGAATGATGCAGCGATGGCGCAAGGATGATGCAGGGATGGGCGGGGTTTGCCGCGACGTCGTCTGATCACGGGGCAAAGGATCCAGAATGATGCAGCTATGGCGCAGGGATGATGCAGGGATGGGCGGGGTTTGCCGCGACGTCGTCTGATCACAGAGGCAAAGGAACTGGAATGATGCAGCGATGGTGAAGGGATGGGGCTGCTTTAGACCCCGTGTGATAACGTCCTTAGTGTGACAAAATACAATAATTTTGTACAAAACTGTTGATCAAATTTGTATTTATTATTATTATTATTATTATTATTATTAAAGGTTATTTCTAAAGCACTGTCAATGTACACAGCATTGTACAAAGAGATAATCAAAGCATTAAAATAAATAAAAACATGCCAAAGGCATACAATCTAAAAATATAAAAACAATAGGTAAAATAAAAATTAATTAAAAGCAGGGAACAATTAAAAACAATTAAACAATAAGATCCACTGTCTGCCCAAATAACAGAAGGAATATATGTATATTAGACAGTGCCTGGGATTGCCTCCCTGAACAGGGTGGTCTTTAACTCAGATTTAAAAGTTGACAAAGAAGTAATGACTCGTGTTCGAGAGGGAAGAAAGTTCCAGGAGTAAGGGGTGGCAAGCGAGAAGGGATGAATCCGGGATGGAGCAGTGGAGATCCTAGGTTGGGACAGCAGGCCTTGAGTACTAGAATGGAGGGTATGGGTGGGAATGTAAGGAGAGAGAAGTTCAGATAGGTAAAGGGGGGCTAGCCCATGCAGGGCTTTGAAAGTTAGCAACCGAAACTTATATTGGATATGGAAGGGAAAAGGGAGCCAGTGAAGAGAAGATAGCAAAGGGGAAACATGGTCAAAGCAGTGAGTGGAAGTAATGATGTGTGCTGCTGAATGTTGAACATAAATTAAAGGGTGAAGATGAGGAAAGGGGAAGTCCTGCTAGAAGGAGGTTATGGTAGTCTAATTGGGAGACCACCAAAGCATGGACCAGAGTCTTGGCAGTGGAGGCTGAAAGAAAAGGACAAATTTTGGCAATATTATAAAGGAAGAATCAGCAGGCTTTGGTTGTGGACTGGATATGGGGGATAAAAGCCAGAGAGGAATCAAAAGTGAAACCAAGACTGCGGGCTTCCTGGACTGGACGAATAGAGGTGTTGTTGACAAAAACAGAGAAAGAGAATTGAAGGGAGGACTTAGGTGGAAAGACAAGAAGCTCCGTCTTGGACATGTTGAGCTTCAAACGCCGATGATGCATCCACAGAGAGACAGCTGTGAGACATGAAGAAACTTGTTGTTCAAGCTCTAGAGAGAGATCAGGGATGGAAAGATACAGTTGAGTGTCATTGGCGTACAGATGATAAGAAAAACCAAAAGAGCTGATAAATTTTCCTAGAGACAATGTGTAAAGAGAGAACAGTAGGGGGCCCAAAACCGAGCCCTGGGGAACTCCAACAGATAAGGGAACTGGGAATGAAGTCTGACCACCTGTGACCACTGCAAAAGATCTATCTGACAGGTAAGATTTAAACCAGTCAAGAACAGAGTTCGAAAACCCGATGTCAGAAAGTATATTGACTAAAAGACAGTGATCCATGGTGTCAAATGCCGCAGATAAATCGAGGAGAATGAGCACAGAATAAAGGCCATTTGCCTTGGCCTGTAAAAGATGGTTGGAGATCTTTGTGAGGGCCATCTCAGTAGAGTGCCATGGGCAGAAACTGGACTGAAAGGGAGCGAGGATGGAGTTGGCTTCGAGAAACTCAAGACAGCAAAAATAAACGACCTGTTCCAAAACCTTAGAAAGAAAAGGGAGAAGAGAGATTGGATGATAGCTGGACAGAAAAGAGGGGATAAGAGAAGATTTTTTTCAAGATAGGGGAAACAAGAGCATGTTTAAAGTCTGACGGAAAAGAACCTGTAGAAAGAGAGAGGTTAAAGATAGAAAGAAGTGAAGGAAGGAGGGAAGGGGCTATAGAGATTAGGAGATGAGAGGGAATTGGATGAAGAGAACAAGTTGTAGGTTTGGAAGAGTATAGCAAGGTAGAGTGTTCGTCCAGAGAAACAAGAGGAAACACAGAGAATTGATTAGTTGAAGGTTCCAGAAGATTAGTGGGAGAAGACAAATTAGGAGGAACTATTTCACATCTGATAGTAGTGATCTTAGTGATAAAGTATTTAGTAAAATTGGTAGAGGAAAATAATGAAGAAGCAGGGGGAGAGGGAAGTTTTAGCAAGGTGTTGAAGCAGGAAAACAAATGCTGCAGGCGCCTCTCATTGGCGCTGATCAGTAATTTAAATAGTTCTGTTTTGCCATGGACAAGGTGCATGTGAAGGATAAAAGAACAAATTTATAATGAATAAAATTGGACCATTCCCTGGACTTTTTCCAAAGAAGTTTGGCCACTCGAGAGCAGGACCAGAGGAACCTAACTATGGGAGTAAGCCAGGGCTGAGGCCTGTTCATAGAGGAATACACGTGAACAGATACCAGGACAAGCTGTCGAGAGTTGAAGAAAGAGTGGAGTTAAATAAAGACATTGCTGAATCAGCGGAGTCCCCAAAAGATAAAGAAGAGAGAGAAGAATCCAAGGACTGACTGAGAAGATCACAGTTAATAGACTGAAGATAGCGAAAATAGTGTTGAGCAGTATGACGAGGAGGTGGGATATAGGTAAGAGTAAAAGAAATTAAATGATGATCAGATAATGGAAAATCAGATGCCAAGTAGTCAGAAATGACACTCCTGGCAGCAAGAACTAAGTCAAGACAGTGACCAAAAGAATGGGTTGAAGAGTTGTAGAGGTTGAAGGCTGAAAGAAGCTAGATGGGAGCTGAAGCGAAATGTTGGAGGATTATTGGGGTCGTCCAGGTGGATGTTAAAGTCACCTAAGATCAATGTGGGTAGTGCATCCTATAGAAAAATTGTCAGCCAAGACTCAAAGTCTGATAGGAATGGGGTAGCAGAACCAGGAGGGCAATAAATGACTGCAACCCGAAGTTGCAAAGGAAAAAAGTCTAATGGAATGAGATTCAAATGAAGAGAAACAATAACTGAGGGAAAAGAAAAGAAGTTGAAACTGACAAGAGTTGGACAGTAAGATACCAACACCTCCTCCTCGACCCTCAGGGCGGCTAGTATGGGTGAAAGAAAGATCACCAAAAGAGGGGGCAGCAGAGGTAGCAGTATCATGGGCCAGGAGCCAGGTTTCATTAAGAGCAAGGAGATGAAATGAACTGGAAAGAAAAAGATCATGAATTGCAGTCACTTTTGAAGCAGCAGAGCAACCGTTCCAGAGTGAGCAGAAGAATGGGAGATGAGAGATGGGAAGGGGTCAAATAGGGATTAGATTAGGAGAAATACGTGAAGCCCATGGAAAAATAAGGATTCGGTGCCCAATAATCAACAGACAAAAAGGTGACAATAAGGAAAACAGAAAAATAACAACAAATAGTACTCAATAACATTGCCTAAACACCACTGTTGCTGGATCCACAAGTCCCCCAGCTGGCTAGCCTGCAGCTAGCTCACCTCCTGGTCTTCTAAGCGAAACAGAGGGGTGAGGAAGAGCCCTCTTGAAGCCTGAGGCTCCAGGCCCACCCCTCTGGCTGCCGGTTTGCTGCTAGTCCTTCAGCTCCAGGTGTTAGGGAGAAGGGGGTGAAGTACAGCGTCCAGGCTGGGTGACACACAGCTAGCTCGCCTCCTCTTGATTTCCCACAGGGCTTTTCCTAAACAAAGCTGGATGAAATATAGAGCTTTTGGTGCTCTTTGAAAAGCTAAAGACCTCCCAACAGCTAAACCTGGACAGTTGTTTACCCTTCTTTCAACCTCCCTACTTTTCCCATACCCCATAAGAAAATATCTCTGCTGACACTCTCCTGAGGGGATTATTTAAAAGAAATAATTTGTATTCAGCACAGAAATGTTCTTCTTTTAAAATCCCCACTCAGCTCCAATTTAACCAGACTGCAAAGAGAATGTGGGTCTCAGGGGTTAAAATCTAGTTATTTTTTTGTCTAAACAAAGGAACAAGATGTTTAAAATGTTAAACCTTAATGACTTCTTTCAGCACATTACAGCTTCTTGGCATTTGAAATAATTTGTAATTTTTTTGAGGGGGGACATTGAAGTGGGAGGAGGAACTCTTTGACAGTCATAGAAAAAAATAAAGAGCAGAATTTTAAATTGTGCCTTTTGACATCAATAAATAATGAGAGCAGAAATGGCATTTTTTTACATATGTGAATGGAATACAATAAGCAAATCTGACTCATCTGCCAGTTTGATTGCTTTGTTTGGTATTCTAGCATACTGGAGAAGGTGGAGCAGAGAGCAAAGAAGAGGTTAGAAAGGTGGGTTCATGTAAATTTGATTTTCTAAAGAGGAGAAAAAAGAGCTGGGTTATGGAGATATTAGAAGCTCAAAGCCTATCCAACATGCAATTTAGTTTTGCACTTTCCCACCTGGGCTTCATCCAGTTTTAGTCCAACTACACATGGATGGACTCTTGCAAAATCTCTTCAGTGTAGCAGAATTTGAACCAATGTGAAAGAGAGAGAGAGAGTTGTATGTTCAGCCAACATGCTAAACTTACTTGTTACAGCCGTCAGTAGACTGCTTTCTGTATAAATGTGTGTCTATAAGAAAATAACAATAGCAAAGGATATTTTGTAATCCATATACTTGATCAGAAACAGACATTTTGCAGCAACTTAGCATTTCTAAGCTTCTTTCTTTCTTTCTTTCTTTCTTCCTTCCTTCCTTCCTTTCTTCCTTCCTTTCTTCCTTTCTCTGCCACTGACAAAATTCTGTTATAACTTTGACTTTCTAGACTGTAATTGTAATGTGTACACACCAGGAAAACATAATAATTTCACCTGTTTTGTGTAATTTATTCTGGATGGTTAGTACTTTGCATGATTTATAGTACAGCTGTATACATTTGAAGGTGGCTGAAGGCATCAAATCCTGTCTCATCTTGGAAGTCATGCAGGGTCAGCTCTGTTTAGTAGTTGGATGGGAGACCATCCAGGAATAGCAGGTGCTGTAGGCTATATTTCAAAGGAAGGAACAGGCAAAAACAACATTAAGAGTATCTCTTGCCTAAAAAGACCTTATAGAATTCATGGGGTTTCTGTAAATTGACAAGCGACTTGAAGGCACACACAAAATACCCCAAAGGCACAAAATCCTATCTGATCTTGGAAGCCAAGTGGGGTCAGCTCTAGTTAGTACTTGGATGGGAGACCATGCACAAATGCCAGGTACTGTAAACTATATTTCAGAGGAAGACACTGGCAAACCACCACCTTGCCTAAGAAAACCCTATGAAATTCATGGGGTCATCATATGTTGACAAGCAATTTGAAGGCACATGCACACACACATGCATTTGAAAGCCCAAAAAACAATCTTCAAGTAACAACAATGCTAAGGAAGATGAACTCTCTAACTCTGGAATGATGTTCCACAGCCTTGAAGTTATTGGTGTCAAGATCCTGCTTCAAGATGCAACAGTTCTTAATTCATGTAGATTAAATACAAGTCAGGGCTCAGTTAGAAGGTTGGCAAGGAAATAATGGTTCTTAAATTTGTGGAGTCCAAGCATCTCTGTGTGGGCATGAAATGTCTCATGCTGACACTATCAGGTTTCACTTACCTATCAGAATTTATTCTTTCCTTCCATATAGGGAAATAGAAAAAGTTTGAGTGATTCAAAATTGTGTTCATCTCTTTTCTGACAATGATGGTTAGCCAGCTACCTTTCCAGTTTTTATTTTCTAAAAAACTCTAAAACTTCTATCACACACACATATAGACACTGGGTTCAATCTAAGTTATTTTAACTTTTGTTCCACTGACATCAGTGTGACACATTAGACATGACCTAAGTTCCATAGATTTTAGTGGGAACCATATGGAACTGGCTTCATCTGGATCTAGCCCACTGTGTATTTGAACATCTATTTTAGCTAATATCCAACAATCTGAAAGGGCTTTGATCCCAACTTCATCCACCAGTTTTCTCCCCTTTTGAAATTAAAGTAGGCTTCCATGGCCAAGCAAAGAATCAAACCCTGGTCTCCAGAGCACAATCCAATGCTCAAACCACTACATCACACTGGCTCTCCAACATTATAGATACCTGAAAACAATGAAAAAAAATCTGGCAATCAATTGGCACAGACATGAAGCTATTACACAGAGGCAGACATATATCTTCTAAGATACCCATTCCAGTAGTTAAGTAAAATAGGTAAATGTTGTTGCTGTGTGCCTTCAAGTTTTTCTCAGCTTTTGGTGAGCCTAAGGTGAACCTATATTAGGATTTTTTTTCAAGGTTTATTCAGAAGAGGTTTACTATTGCCCTCTTCTGAGGCTGAGAGAGTGTGGCTTGCCCAAAGTCACCCAGTGTGGCTTTCCCTTGTCCAAGCAGAGGTTCAAACCCTGGTCTCCCAGAGTCCTAGGTCAACCCACAATGCAGAAATCATTACACCACACTGGGTTTCTACAATGTTAAGTGCACAGCTCCCCCAATCTCTCATTTATTTTCCTATTTTATATCCACCATCAGAATATTGACCATGTAGTTTGTTGGCACTAGAATACTCTGATAGAGAAGGGCTAATATTCCACAAAACTGCAAATCCCAGACTCCCATAGCACTGAGCCATGAGTGGTTCAAGTGGTGTCAAACTGCATTAATTCTGCAGTGTAGATGCAGCCTGAAAGAGCCTACTGTTGAGTATATATCATACCATTTTGCTTTTATAACCTAGAATTTGACTGAGTTTTAAACTATTTCAAACCATTGGAAGGTTTGTTCCCATTGACACACAGTAATACAACATCTCTAGAAACTGGTGGGTGTTACATTCTAATTTGGTATCAGAATCTATCTGTAAATTAAACATGATTTCTTGTTTGTTTAAGAGCACACTGACTTACACTCATCCTAGGAAACTTCAGTGCCTGAAGAAGTTGCCTCATACCTGTTCTCTTTTCAAATCTATGATGTGCCTATCTAATAAATACCCAGTTAAATGACAAAGCTTCTAGTTCCAGTCTTACAGTTTGAATAAATGAACTGGAGAGTTCACTGAGTGACTGGCAATTAGGGATGGAAAGAATATTTGCCATTTGTCATTTCTTGACCCTCCCCCAATGTCTTTCCCAACTCTTGGAAAAACCAGTCCCAAATAATAATGCAGTAGCAAGAATTATTTACAGTTTTTGTCCTGTTTTTCCACATCTTAAAGTATTTTTGAAAATTATTCTGCTTATAAAAATACATTTTTGTGAGAGAAAATTGTGAGTGTTGTGCAAAAAATAGTGGTTTTAGGCAGCCACCTGTGTAGAAAAAAACTACACAAAAACTGAAATCTTGCATAACAAAAACCTTGCACAAGAAAATATTGTGCAAACCCCATGATCCTTGCACAAAAAATTAGCTCATGTTTTTGCTGTGCACGATTGCTATTTTCTGTATAAGACATGTTGTGCAGGATTGCTGTTTGTGTAAAAAATAGTAAACTTGCACAAAAAACACATGTACCTGCCTGATAATTTACAGGATCTGTCAATACTGAATGAAAACTGCACAGTAATATTTGTTTTCTTTGCAACGGTGAGAAAACTGTAAAAGTTATTCATCCTCAGAGAAGCAGATGAAATACAGTTGGCCCTCTGTATCCATGGATTCCTAATCCACAGATTCAACCATCCACAACTTGAATATATATATATATATATATATATATATATATATATATATGTATATTCCAAAAAGCAAAATTTGGGTTTGTCATTTTATATAAGGGACACCATTTTACTACCCCACTGTGTTCAATGGAGCTTGAACATCCATGAATTTTGGTATCCATGGGGAATCCTGGAACCAAATCCCACTATAGTTCAATATTAATGGTTCTAAACATGGTTTAGAATGGTTGTATATTCAGATAGAGAAAGACAATGTTTTCCGTATTTCCCTGAGGTAGAACACGATACCATTATATCTACATCTGAGTAAGTTTCTGTGGTGCTGGTGGGTGGGCTGCTGAAAGATTATGCATTGAGCCCCCTTCTGCAGTGAGACATGGTGCAATGAGCAGAAACAGGTATGCTGTGAGGTCCTGTTGCAGCTCTTCCTTGCACTAGCAAGAGGGAACTGGTTACATCTGTTGGTGTATGGATGATGAGTGTTGTAGTGATGCCCTTTGGCACCCAGCAGAGTCTTGCAGGACAAGCTGGCTGCTGTGATCCACAGCCACTGTGTAGACTTGCCATCAACTGGCTCAGCTTCTCTTCTCCAGGCAATCCTGTCTTCCTCAGTCAAGAAGACACATTGTAAAGTCCAAAAGCATAGTTTATTAATGCATATAAAAAGTAAAAATAAGATAACTAAGTAAAATCCATTGTGATGAACTTGTCCAGTTCAGCCATGAAAGATTACATCTTTAACAATCCAAAAAGCATTAGAATCCAACTTGTTGCAGTTAAAACATTTCCAACCACACATGTTCACATGCTCACATCTTGAACAATAAACAATTCTAGACAAAGGATTTTCTAAGCCCATCCCATATTCCACCTTCTAGGTGTTAACTTTATGTTAATTGGATAATATCTGTATGATGCATGCTAACCCAGCCTCTTGCTGTCCATCATCCATCACGTGAGTAACTTTCCCAAGCTAACAATTATTTACGTATTTGATATCTCTTGTTTTTCATAATAAAGTCTATGTCTCATGAGCTGTATCCTTGGGAAAATACATGCTGATGTCTGTGTATTGGCCACCTGGAGTTGATTTATTTTGTGTCTCTTAAAATGTTGTTTTGGGCTTTGTCCAAAAAGCTGTTCTCAAGTGGAAAATTACACACACACACACACACACACACATCTTTACATTTCACCTTTGACTATATATCCCATTCATATCCTAACAACATCATTCTTCAGTGTCTTGACAGGCAGTGCAACGTATCTTTGTCACTTTGTATGGCTGAATGGCATTTAAGGTGGGTTTTAGGGACATTTGCAGTTGTGGCAATGGTTCCACAATTGTACATGTGCATACAAAACAGCTGCAAGGTTGTAGGTCTGGCTTATCATATCATAATTGCCTAATAGGATACTAGCTTTTTTTCTCTGAATTAGTTTTCCTTTTAAAATGCCTGTGTGTGTGTGTGTTTTATTTGTCAGAATTGTATTTCTTTCATTTTCCACTTATCTAAATTACATAATCTTCATGTTTTCATTCTTTTTTCTTGTTTGGCTTTTCCCTGTTTATTCCAGTAAGTGAGTCAGGAAGTCTTCTCCTACCTGTAACTTTGATGTTTTCTACTCAAGTGGCATAAGACTTTCAAACAGTTTGTAACACTCCCTGAGTGTTAGATATGCCAAATTTTAGACAGATTAAAAAAATCTCCTCTATTTATATCTGTCAATTTCCATAGTTTTTCTTTCTTTGTAACTATTCTATTGTCTGTGCAAACCATTATAAACATTTTCAAACCATTTCAAACATTTTTCACTGCATTAATATGAATGATAAATTAATCAAATGAATGAAAAATAAACACATTTTGGGTTCTCATTTTTTTTCTTACTTAAAGGACCCATTTATTTTACATTACTCAATAAAGACAGAAAGAAAGAATATACAGCTAGCTATAGAAACTTTTTAAGTGTCTAGATGAGGAAGTATTGAATAAGCATAAAGCAGCTGGTAAGAATACATGGTTGGACCTGATGGTTCCTTAACATAAAAGAAAGTGCTTCAGTTCACTTAAATTGAGGCAACAATTTTTCACCCTGGAAGGATAGCTATGAAGGAATTAGATAGGATTCTGAAATATAAAGATATATAACTGAATACGAAAATCAGGATGGTACAAGCCATCGTATTTCTCATTTCTATATAGGGGTGTGAAAGCTGGAAAGCTGATATGAAGAGAATCAATTCATTTGAAATGTGGTACTGTAGAAGAGGTCTGAGGATACCGTAGGCTAATAAAAAGACAAATAAATGGATCCTAGAACAAATGAAGCTTTAACTCTCCCTGGAAGCCAGGATGACTAACCTGAGGCTGCCATACTTTGGCCATATCATTCATGAAAAGACAGAATTCACTAGAAAAGACAATAATGCTTGGAATTATTATTATTATTATTATTATTATCATCTCACTTTTTTCCAAAATTGAACTCAAAGTGGCATACGACTTAAAAGAACAATACAATTTAAAACATACCAAACGTAAGCATTAAAATAGAATCCAACTATTACAATATTAAAAAACATCACTCATTAAAAGAATAAAATGCATTTTAAAAAAGATAAAAGGTCTTTCAAACAATACCATTAAAAGAGTACAACATCCAGCTCATTTTTAAAAGACTTTCTGTTTTAAAGCCTGTCTCAAAAGGCCTTAGCTTGCTGACTGAAGGACCACAAGAAGGGGACCATTCTGAACTCCCTGGGAAGGGAGTTCCAGAGACTAGGGGCATCCACTGAGAAGGCCCTCTTTTATGCCCCTGCCAACAGTGCTTGCAATGGTGGTGAGACTGAGAGAAAAGCCTCTCTTTATGATCTCTGAGCCCAGGCTGGTTCATACAAGGTTATATGGTCTGACAAATAGCCTGGACCTAAGACATTGAGAGCTTTATAGATCATAACTTGCTCTTTGAATTATGTCCAGAAACAAACTGACAGCCAATGGAGCTGTTTCAACAGGGGCATTGTGTGGTGAGTGTAACCTGCACCAGTTAATAGTCTGGCTGCAGCTCTTTGAACCAGCTGAAGCTTCTGAACACTCTTCAAAGACAGCCTTAAGTAGATTGTGTTACAGTAGTCCCAAAAGGATGTACCACCTTAGCCAGAACCAGCATCTCAAAGAACAGGCATAGTTGGCAAACAAGCTTTGTATGTGCTGAAGTCCAGGAGTACACCAAACTGCAAACCTGCATATTCAGAGGGAGTGTAATCCCATTTAACACAGCCTGAATCCCTATTGCCTGATCTGCCTTCTGACTGACCAGGAGCACCTCTGTCTTGTCTCTATTAAGTTTCAGTTTGTTTGCCATCATCCAGTCCATTATCGATGACAGACACTGGTTTAAGACCAGGACATCCTCCTTGGATTGGGTTGGAAAGGAGTTGTAGGGTTGGGTGTCATTGAGAGTGCACCCCCAAACTCTGTACAACGTCTCTTAGCAGTTTCATGTATATGTTGAATAGTATGAGATACAAAACAGAACCCTGAGAGACCTCAGAGGTCTATATAATCCATTTCATTCAGAAATCCCTGGAGTTGGAAGGTACTTTGGAATTCCACACATTGCCCAAAAATGGTAGGTTGGACACTGGCCAATAATTATTCATTATGAAGGGATTCAAAGATGGCTTTTTCAACAAATGCCTTATAATGGCCCCTTTAGGCAAATTGGAATACTGTCTTGTTATGGGGGGGGCATTGACTATTCCTTTCACTCACTCAACCAACCCCCTTCTGGCCAATTTGATAAGCCATGAAGGACAAGGGTCTAACACACAATGGGTGGCTCTCACCTCTCTGAGGATCCTGTCCACATCCTTGGGCTGAACAAATTGAAAAGTATCCATTAACACTGGACAAACAGGTGCAAAGGTTACATCCAGTGGCACTATATCAACAAGTTGGATGGATCTGAGTTACTTATCTGCAAAGTGCAAATACTTTGCAGTGGGCTGTCAATGATGAGCATGTAATAGACCAGGGGTAGGCAACCTTTCCCCTTTAAGGGCCGAGGGACTTCAGCTCCCAGAATCCCAGGAGCTATTGGCCAACATGGGACTATTGGCCAACATGGCTGAGGCTTCAGGAGCTGAAGTCCCTCGGCCCTTAAAGGGGAAAGGTTGCCTACCCCTGTAATAGACCTCTGACCTCTTGGAACAGCTCTGCTGGCCAGCTCCTGGCAGATGCCATGGTGGAAGCAAAGAAATAATTTCTTTGCTATAGGTTTTTGTGCATTTTTTGAGCTGTGAGGACATGTTCTAGAAGAATGTATTCCTGATGTTTTGTCTCCATCTGTGGCTTACATCTTCTCTTAATATGCCACTTATTCTACAACACAACCTCACAGCCCGAAAAAAACCCTCACAAAAACCTATGGATGCCAGCCATGAACACCTTCAACTTCACAATTTCTTTGCTGCCCACACTGCCACAAAGTAGGCCTTCAAATAGGCTCTAGCCTGTGTTCAGTCAGATTTGCTTTGAGACTTCCACCAACATTGTTCTAGTCTCTGTCTCATTTGCTTTATCACCACCAACTTCCTGGAGAATCAGATGGCTAGCTTGGCTCCACTCTGTGGAATGGGGATGGTCAGGAGCAATTAGGCCCACTGCCCTGGCCATTTCCCTATTCTAGAGGTCAGCCAGAGCTTCAACAGAATCACCTGGGAAGAGAAAGGGAAGGAGGAAGAAAGGAAGACAACTCTAAATGGATAGACTCAATCAGGGGAGACACAGCTAAGAGTCTTCCGGACATGAACTCTCTGCTAAGGATAGGCTAACTTGGAGGTCTCTTATTTATGGGTCGAAGTTGACTTGAAGGCAGCTAAGAACAACAACAAACAGACAATTTTTACCATCCCCATATTGACTTAGATCCACCATTCTACCCAGAGTACTTCTGAGTGGTAGGTTCACTTTGGAATAGAACAGGACATTGCATTAACAGCTGAAGTGAATGGGAATTGTATATTAGCACTCTGATTATGCCCTTCTATGTAGACTTTACAAAATTAACTTGCACTTTGAAAAAAAATTGTTTGAGGTCTCTTGGCAGCTACCTAAATGCATGATAATGCACAAAAGTGTCATTTTAATTAGAATATTCCCACAGAAGGAAAAACAAGTAGACTGCCCTGGCTGCACAAATGTCGAGACAGTTCTCTCAAGATAATGCTAGCACTTGTGTTTGCCAAAAGTAGCAAATGGCAGCTCAACAACACCTTTTGGGAGTATTTTCAACAGAAAAATATCATAGGGGATAAATCTGTCTTCTCCTGTCATTGTTTTAATTCAGGATCCCTGCATTAGCTATTGGAGTAAGAAAGAGGAAACAATGTGGCAAACACAACCATGGAATCAAAGATACAATATTTAGTTTGACACCAACACCAACATCAACAATTTTTATTTATTTCCTGACTCTCCGCAAGGTTCAAGGCAGAGTATAGCATATTAAAATACAACACACAATTAAAACACATAAAGCCAACAGTTAAAATACAATACTATAAAGCTGTCAAAATACATTCATAAGACCACATTCTTTAGAATATATAAATTTTAAAAAATGATGATTTAAAATAAAAGTTAGGCCTGGCAGAATATATATGTCTTTAATGCTATTTTAAATGCAGCAGACACAACGGTCCTCTGGGAAAACATTGCCAGCCTAGTCCTGGCTGGTTGCTCACAACTGCTTGTGATCCAAAGAAGCAAGAGACCACTTTTGACATCAAAGGTGGCTTTTACACCTTTGTTTCTCAAACAGCACTTCCCTTATTGTTGTTATTAACTGCCCTTGAGTTGACTTCGACTCATGGTGACCCTGTGGATAAGACATCTCCAATATTCACTGTCCCCGGTTGCAATGCACTGGTCCTGGAAGCTCAAGCCCATGGCCTCCCAAGTTTAGCCATCTGCCATGTTGTCTTCCTCTATTTCTGCTGCCCTTTTCCTTTCCTAGCATTATTGGAATAGCCTGCCGGAGGAGAACCATCTTATTAATACACTAGAAGCCTTTAAGAAGGCGCTTAAGACAGAGCTCTTCCGGCAGGCCTATCCACCTGACCTCCCCAATCTGTAAAAGATTAATTTTTTTAATCTTTTAACCGATATGGCCCCTGGACATGTGAAGATGATGACCAACCTCGTCACCGGCTGGGGTATTGGTTTTAATTATAGGGATTGTGGGGTTTTATTGTTGGGGGGGTATTGTTGTTATGATTTTATTATATATTTCATATATTGTATTTTTATATTTTCTATATTACCCTGTAATCCGTAGGGAGAGGCGGGAAAATATAAATAAAACTTATTATTATTATTATTATTATTATTATTATTATTATCTTTTCTAATGAATGATGCCTTCTCCTGATGTGGCCAAAATACGAGTCTCACTTTAGTCATCCTCATCCTCTAACAACATACAGTACTTTCAAACCAGGGCGGATCTGTTCTAGAGCCCATTTGTTTGTCTTCTTGGCCATCCATGGTAACTTCTGCACTCTTCGCCAACACCACATCCCAAATGAGCTGATTTTCCTTCTGTCAGCCTTCTTCACTTTCCAACTCTCACATCCATACATTGTGATGGGGAAAACAACGGTTTGGACTATCCTCATTTTAGTGTTCAGTGTTATATCTTTGCACTTTAGGTCTCGTTCCAATTAGGATTTATTGCTGATCGGGTTATATGCCCATTTTTCCCACTTGAAACCGGTTCCAATTTTACTGTGCTCAGTTTAAATCGTGATGAAGCAAGGCAAACACAAAAGAATTGCTCTTTCCTGACACTAGTTTTTGGGCAGTTCTTTTGAAAAGAACCGAATCTGAACTGTGTTCAACAAGTGGGAACAACAGGTGGGATTCGCATCTAGGTGCTGCGCCGGCTCTTGCCAGCTTCTCTCAGCCAGTCCCAGTGACAGCCCTGGTACTCTGGGGTCTGTGCTGGCTATTACCGGCTTCTCTTTCCTTGCCAGTTTTTGGACACACAACACACACACGCTCCTCCCTTTCTTGCCAGCCTTTACAGACACAACATACACACACATACTCCTCCTTTCCTTGCCAGCCTTTGGAGACACAACACACACACTCACACACTCCTCCTTTTCTTACCAGCCTTTGGAAACACAACACACACACACACATGCATATACATGCTTCTCCTTTCCTTGCCAGCCTTTGGAGACACAACACGCACACACGCTCCCCCTTTTCTTACCAGCCTTTGGAGACACAACACACACACACCTTTCCTTGACAGCCTTTGGACGCACCGGAGGGCAACCCATCTGGAGAAGTCAGAGGAGGAGTCGCCAGGGCCCAAGCCTTCCCGCTATGCCACCATCCCTTCCCTATTTGTTGTTATGTGTTTTCAAGTCATTTCTGACTTAGCAAGGTTTGTTCAGAAGGAGTTTGCCTTTTATGTCCTCTCCTCCTCTTCCTCTCTCCATGGCAGCCATTCTCCCCCCCCCCCCCCCCCCGCAAGTATGAATGACAAAAGGGATTAAAGGGGAGTAAATGGCCCCAGAGAGATTCGATCACAAAATAACCCAGTTTCCACATCGGGTTATTTTGTAGTGGGAATGAGCCCTTAGGATACTTTCCCTCAAACTGGCTGTACTTCATCATCAGTTGATGATTTGGTCCACTGTTTCTTTTTAAAAAATTAATAATTTTTAAATAAATTTTTATTGTGCACATAAAAAACATTCCAGTCATTAATGAACATACATACAGTACCTAAAACATTTCTTTTCCACATTTCACATTACACATTACTACTAACAATCAGAATAGCCTTCCATTGTTAATCAACACATTTCCTTCTATTTCATACCATCCAAACCCATTTGTTTACTTCCCTTTCTCCTACAATCCTATCTCTTCCTTTTCCTCTTTATCCTTATTACTGTAAAGCTTCATTCCTTCTTACTATTCTATATAATTACCTTTCTTCACTCTTCTTCTAACACTTCTTACCTACTCATACTTTCTTCTTCACATACTCTCACCCTCTAACAACATACTTTCAAATAATTCTAACATCTTTTCTATAAGTACTGACTCTATTATAGTTGTTTTAATGATTTTCTTTGATCAAACTTATTCTTTGACTCAATCTGCTCTTCAGTCTCTGCTTTCTACCTATAATACAGTATCTTGTCACATATGCTTATTTAACACAAACATCCTTTCCCCTTTCTTTCATTCTATTCTTACCAGTTAATTCTTTTGAATATTCAATGTTGCTATTATACACCACTATTTGGTCCTCTATTTCAATGGAAAAGATGAAAAGGACCACGGGATATACTCAAATTATTAGTAGTTTTTTGGGTGCAGGCTAGGGCTGCTAGGTATCCCTTATTATACAAGAATCCCTTATTTAAGAGTCAGAATGCTTTGTCCCTTCTAGGACTGTCAGGTATCTCTTATTATAAGTGATGTTCCCATCTGAAGGTTGGAAAGCTTTTGCTTTTAAATAGACTGAACAAAAGGCTAACATTTGCTTATTTGCGGGTGTGGGTTCTTCAGAAGGACAGAAATGTTTACATCATGTAATTTATGAATGTGGATGATGTGTTCATTTTATAGAGAAATACATGGCTAGGTAAACTGAACTCTGTACTTTCATTCGATAGTTAAACAGCATACAAATTTGTTAGCTACTCCTGGATGGTCAGCCTTCATGTCATGTATTTGCACCATCCTTTATTGCTGTTTGGAAAATCTGCCTAAACTAGTCCAGGTCATTGTTCAAACTAAATACTATAATATATGATTCTTTCCTTTTTACATTTTAAATCATAATACCTGTTACCAGCTGTGCATTTAGTATTATTTCATCTTCCAGAGATATCTGGCTTTTTCTTGGTGTTCACTGAATTCAGAATGTTTGTATAAACCAGAAATAATAAGACACTGGCAATTAACATTGTAGTAAATCCACAACACACTGAGTTACTCATCTCCAAGGTTCTGTACAACAAACATCCGAAGGGATTTGAAGTTTTATCATAAATATTCTATCTGTGAGATGGCCTTCAATCTGGTTAGCTTGTTCCTTAAATATACCAAGAGAGATTCAGTGAATATTTGATGATGTCTTACCCAGCACTTGTTCTACAGCAAGTTAAGTGGCTTCAAAAGGTGCAGTTCTTGTGGGTGAGTGCAGATGGGTTTTCAAAGTGGTAGATGAGATGCATGTTCACGTCCTCAAGGGAGCCTGCCCCCTTTGTACAGTCTTGACATGGGGGCAGGTTGAAGGTTGCTGAAGAAGATTGTTATGTGTCAAAGGGAGTATGATTATGTGACTCACCTTGTTTTCCATTATATATAATTTAAAAGCATACTGTCATGGTATTTTTCATAATTAAAAAAGTTCTCATTATTGTTTATAATTATCACTTTAAAGCTTGACATTTGAATGTTTCCTTAGCAACTTATTTTTCTTCTTCTTTTCTTTTAAAAGTGTGCACTGATTTGATGTTTTGGGGATACTTAGGAGATCAGGGCCTTATTCATATTATTTCATCCAAATTCTTCACAACTATATGTGTTGTCTTGCTGATTACATACCACCAGTCCAAAAACCTGTAACTGAATCTCAACTATCCAAAGCACCCAGTTATAAAAATGTGCAAACACAGAGAGAAACAATCTCTCTCCCCTCCCCGCAATTTCATGTAAGTGCATTCCCTCCACCAACAACAAAAAAGATTTATTTGAACTCTGAATATACCAGGTGTGGAACTTTGGGAATCTGACCAAACTGAATATAATCTGAAAGTCTTTCCTAGGAGTGGTTTACCTGTTGTATTGGGAGGAATGATGGATGGTTGCCATCTGCACTTCTCAGGCTGCTGCCACACTGTAGAATTAATGCAGTTTGACCCTGCTTTAGCTGTCATGACACCATCCTATGGAATCCTGGGATTTGTATTTTGTTGTGGTACCAGAGTTCTTTGACAGAGAAGGCTAAATATCTTACAAAACTACAAATCCCAGAATTCCATAGCATTGAGTCATAGCAGCTATAGTGGCATCAAAGTGCATTAATTTTGCAGTGTAGATGAAGCTTCAATAAATGTAGGGTGCCAGCCAAACTAGCACTAATGATCTGGTCTGGCCAGCAACCCATATGAAGAGGAAGTGAGAAATTGTTTCAGAATCGCTTATTAGCTCACAATTTTAGGTTCCTTCATGCGTTGTGTAGATAGTATTGAACCAAAGCTGCTTCTTAGGAAGACTTCATGGGAGGGAGTCCTGGGCCTAGTATGGTTTCTTGCCATACTAGTGTTATCCCATTTTCAGAACCTGAAAATATCATTCCCAGAATCCCTCAGCCAATATGGCCAATATGTACTTAGTTTGAAAAGAAGCAACTTTCCAAGCAGGTAAATTTCAATAGAAAAAAAGCAGAGGAAATTTTATATGTAATCCTTTCCCTTCCTGCCAATTCTCTCTCTTTTCCCACGGTTGGTCCTCATATGGTTCCAAGCAAATGTATATTATCTTTATTAAAATACTTATAAGCTACCATTCCAGTCAAAGAAAACACACTGAATTTACAAAGTTTTAAAAACAATCACTTTAAAACTAAAAGAACTGAAAGCAGCCACAAAAGAAAATGGGAAAGAGCCAGGAGCTAACAGGCAACATCAATTAAGTGAAGCCAAACACTGTTTTGTAGCTCCAAGTTTACCCTCACATATATACAAGTGAAAATAGCAGGAATGCTTTCATGTATCATTGACATGACCCAGATTAGGCTAACCAATATGAGTTCCCTTCAGTTTATATTTATACAAAGAAACCACAACTCAACCCTTGGGTGATTCTGAGCCTATTCCTTTGAAGTCTTGTTGTATCTTGGAGCAGAAGTCAGAAGTAAATAACAGTGTTACACATCATCCCCAAACCAGCTGTTAATCCCAACTGAATAATATGCATATGTTGAAACAATAAGAATTTGTTAAGTCGACACTTATGTAACTTCCAATGATACCATGGGTCTACTCCTAGTGGGAAACCAACAATTAGATTTAAGTATCACTTTTTGTAATAGTGATGATATAACTATGGGTTTATCCACACTGCTGTAATAAGGCTGTTTGACATCACTTTAACTGCCATGACTCTATCCTACAAAATCTGGGATTTCTAGTTTGGGGGTGCACCAGAGCTCTCTGACAGACTAGGCTGAATACATCACCAAACTACAAATCCCAGGATTACATAGGATGGAGCCATGACAGTTAAAGTGGTATCCAACACTTTATTTCTGCAGTGTGGAAGAGCTGTGTGTGTGCTTTTTTGGTGTTGTTTTTTTTTTTTTTTGCAAAATAATGTAACAAGTGACAACAGCATTTTTCATTTGAAAAGGAACGCAACATTTTCCCTCATCTTTTTGGGTAGCATTCTGAGGGATTTTTTTCAAACGTTTGGCCAGTTTTGAACTTTCATAAAGATAGATTCTTCCTCCTCAGAGCTAAGCAATGGAAAGCAATGAATTATATTATTACTAGCAAAGTACTAATTTCAGAGTGGTCAGAGAAAATGCCACCAAGAATATTTTACATTTAGTGGCCTTTTTAATGTGTGGCATAACTAATTCAGTTTTATATGCAATTTTCCAAACTCTGTGCTGGAAAGATTTAACCTAGATCACAGTGCTGCTATGTTTGAGTATCCTTGCTGAGCAAAAAGGAAGAAGGATGAGGGACTATGAGGTACATTCTTCAGTCTGTATGTGAAATATATTTACTATTTGCGCTTCAGTGGTGCAAAAAGCAAGTTATGTTGTGTGACAAATGGGAGCTCAAGGGCAGACAAGCAAAGGTCCAATAGCATTTTCTCAGTGAGGGATGATTTTTCTTTTTCTTCTTTGTTACCACATGTTAGAATCTAAGAAATTGCTACTGAGAAAATATCAAAAATGTCAAAGCCCTGGGTCCCAAGTAGTGTTTATCAATGTTGCTGTGGGTGTGTGCATATGTATGGGAGACAGGCATCATACTGCTCAGTATATTTGAGGCAGGAAATCCTGATCCTCAGAGTGCTTCTCTTGGGGAACAATTGGAACAATTGTTTTCACACATCAGATGATGCAGTAAATAGAACTAATTATAAGTGAAGATCTGCTTTATCCAAGACATTTTATTCTCCATCACCATGTATGGATGTGAGAGCTACACAGTGAAGAAAGCTGTCAGAAAGAAAATAATCTGAGATGTGGTGCTGGAGATGTGTCCTGAGGATATTGTGGACAGTCAAAAAGACAAACAAATGGGTCCTTTAATAGATTAAACCAGAACTCTACCTGGAAGCCAAGATGACGAAACTGAGTCTGTCGTACTTTGGTCACATTATGAGAAGTCATGATTCACTAGAAAAAATGAAAATGCTAGGGAAGGCAGAAAGCAGTAGAAAGAGAAGAACACATGCCAGATGGATAGACTCAATCAGGGAGGCCATGGGCCTGAATATACAAGACCTAAGCAGAGCAGTGTGTGTGTGTGTGTGTGGGGGGGAACTTGCAGATGTCTCAGGATAACTCGAAGGCAGTTAACAACAACAGCAAAGTGAAGATCAGGTGGTCAGTTGCTAATCCCTTACATTTCTCTTTCTCCTCAGTTCTCTTATTTCAGTCCTCTTTAATGCAATTTTATATTGCTTTACTAAAATAATTTAATTGCTTTTAAATGTTTTATTATAAAGGGTTGTAACTGATTTTATCTGTGAGCCACCTTGGGTTCCTTTCTGGGAGAAAGGCAGCATATAAATTGAATAAATAAATAAGTAAATAAATAAATAAAATATATCAGAGAAGAAAGCAATTACCTAGGGCAAGTGCTACTGAACATCTGCAGATATGGAAGTCACAAATGGAAACCTAGAAAGTTGACCAAAGGAACAGGAAGAAATAAAGGGGAACAGGGTTAGAAGGAAAAAATAAAGCCATTTGTAACTCTCTTAAACAATCTGCAGCACTTGGACTTCTAATTCTAGTAATCACGTGGTCCACTTTTCTATTTTGTTGGCTGTAATTTTAAAATTCCAGAGCCCCTACCTGCAGTTCATTTTTTTCCAATTAAAATTTTATTGGGTTTTTACAACAAAACACATAACGTCTGTAGAACAATGACAACAACAACAACTAATTACAAAGGCCAAGGTATGTATCTGATGAGTAGTTATTCTGCAGCAGAATCAAAAAATTACTTCTCAGCAAGAGCCAAAGATCTATCTGTGAAGTTGGAGGTTGGATCTGGTGGAAATGGGGGCAATTATGAAGCTTTTTAAAGTCTCAGTCTAAAATTTATAGAACTTCCTCTGTCACATATTCTGATCTGTTCTATTCTGTATTTATTTATTGAATATAGTAAATGAAAAAGCAGGTGAATATCAAAACAAAATTTCACTTTATAATACAGGATTATTTCTTATTGCTCAATAATGATCTCAAAGAAAAGATGAGAAGAGAGCCTTGGACACTCAGGGCCAATGCACATGGCCTGTAAGGGGCAGCTCTGAGCCGCCCCTGGGAGTGGCGAATTGGGCCCATGGCAACCACATGCTGTGGCCCCGAACCTCCTTTTTGCTGCCCCCCAAAAGAGTGGGCAAATGCTGCTCCTTTTGAGGGTGGCAAAAAGCTGCCCTTTGAGCTTCTGCCGTGACTCTTTTGCACCCTTTTGGCACAGCATGCATGCACTCTGTGCCAAGAGGGCACCCTGATGCTGTGTGCTGTGTGGACGGCGCATGGCATTGGGGTGGAATTGGGGTGGAGTCGGGGCTTGCCAGCGTGCAGTTGCCCCACCCCACCTCCACCCCCAGGCTGGCCTAAAGTGGCGGTCTGCATCCTTCCTCATTTAGATGTCTAAACATTATTTTTTCTTGTTATTCTATTGTTATTCCATCTTCTCCCTGCCCCAAGAGGATAATTTCAGATAACATGGTTCCCTGTACATTTGCATAGTGCAGTAGCCTGCTGACCCATGAAATATTATTTTATTTTATTTCTATCCTGCCTTTCTTCCAAAAAGGGAGTCAAGGCAGTTCACAATATAAAACACATTAAAACAACATTTTTAAAAACAATTAAAATAACCTAATTAAAACATTAGAAGGTTAAAATTTAAGCATACAAAATTTAAAACATACAGAGGTTAAAAAATAATCTTAACCAACTCCCCCAATAAAACGAGTCCTGCATGATTTTAAAAAGCTTGCTTGAATAAAAATGTTTTTGCTTGCTGGTGAAAAGCCAGCAAGGAGGGGGCCAACCTAGCCTCCCATGGAAGGGAATTCCAGAGGGTAGGATCAGCCACTGTGAAGGCTCTCTCTTGTGTCCTCACCAAGTGAGCCTGTGATGGTGGTGGGACTGAGAGAAAGCCTTCTTTGGGCTCTAGCTGGTTCATATGGGGAGATACGGTTTCTCAAATTACCTGGACCTAAACCATATAGGGGCTTATAGGTCGTAACCAGGACTTTGAATTGTGTTTGGAAACAAACCAGTATGTATTCAAAAATGTCTGTAAAACTATTCTTGCTTTGCATTTCCCATACAACTTTCCTTATATGCTCTTCACTAAACTAGATTTGGTCTACAATGGCTCCTTGATATCTGTTGGGCTTCCCCCCCCCCCGGACCCCCATTTATACCAAAAATCTGTGGATGATCTTCCCATTATATACAATGGGATAGTAAAATGGTGTCCTGCATATACAATGGTAAAGTTAATGTGTTTTTTTTTGTAGCATAGTGTAGTGGTTTGAATGTCGGACTAAGGCTCTGAGAGATCAGGGTTTAAATTCCCTCTTGGCCATGGAAACTCACTGGGTGACCTTGGGCAAGTCACATCCTCTCAGTCTCACAGAAAGGCAATCACAACCCCCTCCAAACATATCATGTGAAGAAATCCCCATAATAGGTTCACTTTAGGATAGCCATATGTCGGAAATGACTTGAAGGCACAGAACAGCAAACATCTATGCCTGAGATCTTCAACACTGTTGTCAATTTTCCCTTACACATCCATCTGCCATTATATATCTCCTAATTTTTCTGTCATTCCTTTCTTACTCAGTTTCCTGCCCAGATATTTCAAATGGAAATTTCAAGACTTCTGAATATTTGCACCAGAATTAAGTGTGCATGTATACTTTAATCTGCACATTTAACATAGGGGGGTTGCAGAGTGCCAGAAATAGTGCAAATTGAGTCCACTTTTAGGGTTAGGGTTAGTGCTAGGGAATCATGGGAATTGTTTTTTTCCTGAGACATTGAGCCTTCTCTGTCAGAGAGCTCTGGTGCCACAATAAAATACAGTTCCCATGAGTCCCTAACCATAACCATAACCCTAAAAGTGGACTCAATTTGCACTATTTCTGGCAGTCTGCAACCCCCCCATAATTTATTCCATATTCCTCCTTTGTCAACTTTCTTGACAAACAATCTCGATTTTGTCACTGAAGAGTAAATCCATTCCCAAATGGTGCCAGATCAATATATACTATTGGGTATCTATCCCCATCCCAATGCATGTTGTAACCCATGTGATTTTATTTTCCTTCTAAAAATGATTGTTGTTCTCGTCTATTGGCTTAACGCTTGCTATTGCATGTGTTTCTGGGAAAAAAAATCTCTTTAATTGAGACTTGTCTTGACATCCTTTTAAATTATTAAGGGCTTGGGATGCTCATTAAGAAAGAGATTAGAAGACACAGTAGACGTGGGTAATTATTAAAGGCCCAAGAAAGGGGACACATGGTGCATTTTAATGGAGGCTTTAGTGGATTGCTAAATTAAATGAGTAGTTTAGTGATAAAACTGGCTGGAGTTAATCAATTGAATAAAACTATAGGGAGGCTGTGGGAAAGAGGATGGACTTGAACAGTTCTAGAAGCTATCGTACAATGAGGGTTACAGCAGCTCCTTCATATTTATTTAATAATAGATTTGATGAGGAGTACCTAATTTGTCAGAAAATTGGGCATTAGGTTGAGTGCTGTTTGATAGTTGAGTGTAGACAGATTCTGTGTTAACTGTGTGAAACGCCACAATGTCACTACACAATCATGAATTTAATTATTTGGTGGAAGGACAGCATAATCATTCTAATGAAGTGCAGTTGAGGCTAATACTTTCTAAAGCCTTTAAATGTGCCTATTAGTATTTTCTCCTTGTTCTCGCCCTATTCCTCTTCACACCCTCCCTGCAAAGCAAAGTACTCCAATTTTCTAATTTGAGGCTAAATCTAGGTATGATATGGAATTGTATTTATCACCCCCACCTTTTTAAAAAACAAAAAACAGCATCAAGAGATTTAAATGGAGTAAAAGACTCCTCCTTGGGCATTTCCAGGGATGTAGCTACTGAGGGAGGGATGGTAACATTGACCTCCCCATTAGAATTCTGCCCCCCATGAAATTTTACTTCACTCCCCAGATTTCTAGCATTGTCATTGACCATTTAGAAATAAATACATTTTCGGTATAAAAACAAACATGGCAGACAAAGTTACCAATAGAATGCAAGTACAGTTGGCCCTCTGTATGTACTGATTCTTTATCCACTGAGTCAACCATCCACAGCATCAAAATTATATATATATTCCAAAAAGCAAACCTTGATTTTTGCCATTTTATAGAAAGGACACCACTTTACTATGCCACTGTATATAATGGGACATCTGGGACCTGGACAGTCCTGGAACCAAACCCCAACATATACCAAGGAGCCACTATACAGCAAATAGAAGAATTCTAGGTATGAATGATTTTCAGTGTCTCACTCTCTGCAATGTGTGTGTGTGGGGGGGCTGAGGGGCAGGATTCTCATTTGGAGGGACAACACCCTCATCCCCCCCCCCCCCCCACACACACTGCATAGCTACACCCCTATATCTTCTCCAGCTATTTCTGCACTCAGAAACCTTTTCCCTCCCAGGTACTGCTTTCCCTACTGCATGAAAATTGATTCAAGTATGATATGTCTGAAGTAGTTCCAGTATCTGAATTATGACCTTGCAAATGCCAGACAAAAAAAGAAAAAAATAGGGTCCAGGTTTCTCAACACTAAGCCCAAACTCTGTTAGTTAGTGTACGCTGCTTACTAGTATTATTGGAAGACTGCTTGCTGGACTGTTTGTCCACCCTCCCCATGGGTAGCACTTATAACTCCTAAAACCATAACCCAAGACCTTTGCTGTGCTTACTAATCGTTGACATGACAGCTGTTTGGTCAACTGATTGGAAGACTCAGTGAGAAGAAATAAGATATGAGGCTTTTCACCTTTTAGGCCACTGGATGAAAACTATCTGAGGTCAGTGAGAAGCTGCCACCTGATAGCTAATTAAATGTCTCCATTACATATGTCTGTAGCTGGCTAATGTTAGAGCATAGTGAGTATTAACACTGCCTGCTTGACTTTTCTGTTCATAAACTGTAAGGAAATCATATTAGGTTTCTAAGACTTCTCCATTGTATGTTGCGATACATGAATACAACCAAGTACCCATGTATTTTTTAGGGGGGAGGGGATGGTCAGTGGTTTGTAGGTGCTTGGTGCTTAAATTGTCCAACTCAAGGCTGGCACCTGTTAGTTTTAGCTCACTGTGTAAAAGGACAGTAAAATGGATTGACTTTATAGGGCATTTTATTACTGAGATAATGTTCATAAAGCAGTTGAAATTTTAACAAAAGCAATACAAATAAAAAATTTAAAAAATTGTTTTAAAGCAGCAGATGGTTTGTACTGAGCACATAAAATTTGTTTATTTATTTATTGTTAAAAAAATGGCAGCACGATATGCTATACCAACTGCTTAGTTAAGTACGATATATGTAACAAAGGAAACTCTCCTGGCCTGACCTCCCCAAATCTTATGGAAATGGCATTCACCTATGTTCTAATTACTAGCAGAATGAACCTCCCTTTTCTCTTGTAGCTGATGTCCAGTAAAGTAGGATGTGTGTGTGTGTGGAATTGTAACTGTGGCAATAGTGTCATAATCCTTACTAAGTAGTGATCATGAATACAGAACAGTTCTGGATGAGTAAATCTAAGTAATGGTCCTATATTCATGATTACTACAACTAAGATTATAGCACTACACTGTTATAGCACTATTATTCCATTTTAACTACTATGACTGCCTCCTGTTGAATCCTGGAATTTGTAGTTTAGAGAGGGGCATTTAGAATTCTCAGACAGAAAGCTCTTAGGCCTCACTAAACTACAAACTCTAGAATTCTCCAGGAGGCAGCCAAAGCAATTAAAGCAGAATAATAGCTCTATAACAGTGCAGTGTGATATTTTAGCTGTGATTGTAACTCCTTTCTCCCACTTTACCTGGCTTCAGAGGCATGATTGGGAATGAAGTCCCTGCTACAGGTAATTGGATCATGGGTGAATAACATTTCCATCACATTGGAGGTGGTTGTGCCAGTAGAGTTTACTTAAGGGCTATGCAGATTGGCCTAAAGGGCCAGCCTGGGGGTGGAGTTGGGGCAGGGCTGCCGCACGGCGGCTGCTCCAACTCAACCCCGATGCCATCCTGATGTTGCACAAATGTCCGCATGGTGCATGCATCAGGATGCCCTCCTGGTGCAGTGTGTACACAAGCAGCACGAAAAGGGCCGGAAGAGCTGCAGTGCTGGCTCTTAGGGTGGCCTTTTGCCGCCCCTAAAAGGAGTGGCATTTTGCCACTCTTTTGGGGGCGATAAAAGGGAGGATCGGGGCTATGGCATACAGTTGGCACGGCCCCAATCTGCCACTCCCAGGGGTGGCTCTGTAAAGGCCCTTAGTTAAGTATACTTACCTAAGTAGGTGATACATAGGATGTTATCACACGGGGCCCAATCCAAACAGAATCCAAATGAAATCCCGACCTAATACGTATTATTTTCCCGTGTTTCCACACGACGTCGCACAGAACCCCGACAGAACCCTGACAGAAAGTGGAAAGAACCGAGATCTTTTGAATTTCGGTTTCTTCAGGAATTGCATTTGCGTGACAAGAATCATTTCGCATTTGCCGTAAGTCTGATCACCAAATACGTATTGTGGCACATTTCCCCATCATTACCCTACACGGGGCAGGCCTGCACTCCAAGGAGGACCTCCTCAGAGTGCCGGCTCTCCAAGGGGGACATCCTCGGAACGCCGACCCTGTGCGGGGCCTGTGCTCTGAGGAGGACCTCCTCAGAGTGCCGGCTCTTCGAGGGGGACCTCCTCGGAGCGCCAACCCTGTGCGGGGCCTGCGCTCCAAGGAGGACCTCCTCAGAGAGCTGGATCTCCAAGGAGGACCTCCTCAGAGCGCTGGCTCTCCGAAGGGGACCTCCTCGGAGCGCCGACCCTGCGCGGGGCCAGCACTCCAAGGAGGACCTCCTCAGAGAATGCTGTGGCGGGAGGTCCTCTTCGGAGTGCCGGCCATACGGAGGGCCGGATGCACCGAGGATGACTTGGGAAGGGGTGACAGCCGCGGCAAGTGACAGCCGCGGCTGTATTGCCCATGTGCTAGGAGAGCATTTCTAGCACATGTACGGGATTTTCTCACTTGTGTGTGAACGGCAAATACGGTTTCCAGGAGAGCTTTCCTTAATTGCGAAATGATGCTACTTGCGTCTGATAGCCATTTTCGTAATGTAGGGTTTATTTCGGTTTATTTCCGGATTGATTCTTTTTCACTTTCTTTTCGCTTTGTGGCCCACGTGTGATAACATCCATATATCCTACCTGTTCTCCAATTAGGCCAATGGCTCTCTTCCTCCCTATTTGATTGTAACAACACTGTAAGATAGGTCAGGTTGTAAGGGAAGGACTGGACTAAGATTACCCAGTAACTTTTCTGCCTGTGGATAGAGAATTAGAAAACATGGACCCCCTAAGTCCCAGTCCAACATACTAATAAGTACACCATACCAGTAGCATTGTTTAGGCCCCTGTAATATGAACCAAACTTCTTTATTCATAAAAAAGTTACAGTTGATTAAAAAGACCCATTTAGGAGCAAAGAATATTAATCAACTCAAATCAATCAAAAACACATGATCCAGAGAAATATTTGATCTTATATGCTAACCTGGATAAACTGTGCTTATTGCTGTTTTTTGTTTAAGAAAATACAATATCAAGTAAGGATCCTGGCTTGGTGAACTAAAGCTGTTACAACAAACAACAGTTGCCGGTTAGGTGAAAATGAGAAATTTTGGTTAGGTGAAAATGAAAATAAATAGGTCTTGAGTATCCCTTATCCAAAATGCTTGGGACCAGAAGTGTTCTTTATTTCACATTTTTTTTGTTGAAATTTGGAATACCTGTATTTGATGGTTGAAGACAGGTCAGACTAAAACAGTGTATGTCAGTGTGTAGGAAACCACTATAGACACACATGGGGCTTGCTCAGATTGCAAGATGGACTCAGGGAATGAAGTTTTTCCATGGTTCACAGTGCTTCATGCTTGTAGACAGAAAGTGCAGACAGGCCTGATGCAAGAACATGGCATCAGCAGAAAATGAAGAGGAGTCCAGGGAGATGGGCCACTCTAAGCATCATCATGGGTCCCTGCATGGCATTAGCCATTAAGAAACGACTCGATGGCATTGGCAATGTCCCAGCAGCCTCTTCCTCCACCCCCTTCTCCTCCATACAATAATTTCTCAACTTTCGCTGCTGAAAGAGAGAAATGCTGGGAGGTAAGGCCACCCTGCCTGTGCTCTGCAGGAAAAGAAAAAGTTTGGTCAAGATTTCTTGGAGGCAGTCCTGAGACAGGATAGCACTTCATTGTAGTGGTGTTGGCTGAAGCAAGTGGCATAGATGCCCTCAAATCTGCCAGACAAGCCATCATCCTAAGCCACAGCTTTACCAAGCAGGGCTAGAGTGCAGTGGGTGGCAGGCACAAGAATGAGTCCATGGGGGGAGCCTTCTCCCCACTTGGATCTCTCTCTTACCTCCCCCACAACAATGTTTGCTGAGATCTCCAAAAATGAGGAAGGAGGAAAAATCCAGCCCACGTGATCTGTGACTCTCTTCATCCCACACATCTTTGGGGCACTTGGAGTAGAGTTTAGTAGCCACCTCTATCACCTGGGTTTGGATGATATGGGAGGATGGACATATTCAGTTTTCTATCAGATCAGGAAGAAGAACTGGATTATGAGGATCTGAGATCATAGGAGGGAGACACAGCACAGGATCACAGCTTGGGGCAGCTGTAGATCTTTTCAGACAGGCTGGAGAGAGTTGTGAGGATCTGTGAAATGGCAGGAGGTGTGGATTCTCATCAAGCCCTATGCTTGGATTTCTACAATTTCACAGATTCTTGCATCTTTCTCCAGCTGCATCTCGCTTCGGCCTCAGTGTGTGTGGGGGAACACTGAAAAAAATGCAGATCTATGCGGAGCTCACTTTATGAATAAATGAGCAGGAGTGCCACAGCTGCCACCTTGAAGGCAGATGTGGGCAACTGGCAGAAAATATTTTTTTATTTTTGGAGTTTTTTTGGATTTTGGATTTTTGGATAAGGAGTACTCAACCTGTATCTCCTCTTCATGGTCAGGCTGGAGGAATAGCTAGGACTGTAAGAACTTGAGAATTGTGCGTATAAGACTAAAGCAAACAGAGCCAGTAAGTGCTCAGCAAATATTCTCTACTACTCCTTAAATTCACTGTTCTCTCTCCCCTCTGCCATATCCCAATTGATTCTGCATAGAAAAAGAATCCAAGAGGGACTTAAGACTTAAGACAACTGAATTCCTCTTTTTATCCAGTTGAATAACTTTGAAAATTAGCTCTTTGAAGAGTTTTATTGGGTCAGTTAAGGACATAAAATGGCTAGTATCCTTGAATCAACTATGAAGCTACCAGATTAGAAAATAAACTACTATGGAATTGAAAATAATTTTCTTAGGGTCAAGCTATACATTATACTAAATACATAGGCAAATATATCCACTTGCTCTTTTCTCTTACTTGTAAGACATGGAGAAAGGGAATGCAGATCAGAATTCCAGTATGTATGGAGGGAACTTCAATCTTCCCTCCCAAGAAAGATTACTCAAACTTAGAAAGAGGCCCCCTTTCCACACAGAATAGTCCTGTTCTAAATACCTTCACTTTGAAGTAAGGAAAGTCAATGGCAGAGATACATGCTTCATATTTAATGTAATAAAGTTTGATCCTTGTTCATAGGGTCGTGTATTTCAAGCTCAACTGTAAACAGTTGTGTCCATATGAAGGGTTGCCACATCAATGGTATATTGTGGGGCCCGGTGTTGTACGCATCCCTTATGGCAACAGCTGATCACATGTTGCATTTAATTACTTGATTAAAACCAGTAAGCACATCCTTTAATCAGACAATAAAAAGAAGACAAGTGTATTTCCTTCCTCTGCTTGTGTTCACAACAATTGGATGTTTGAATCTCTAGCAATTCAGTTCCATTGCACCTAGGTGAACAGTTGTAATTCAAACATTACAATATTGATGACTACAAGAAAGCTATATATTGAAAGGTGAGTCTAGGTATGGGCAAATCTTTCAATTGCTTCCTTTCCTTTACTAGGAAATTACCAAAATTCAATTTAAAAAAATGGGAGAAAGAGAACTTAGAAGTTGAGAAAAGCAGAAAAGACACTCCATACAGACAATAAATTCTGGGTCTGAATTGTGGATCTGAATTCTTGTGTACATTGACAATACTTATAGTACTAAATTAAGGCTCCACCTCTTCTTATCTGTGACAGGTAGATGACATGCAGATACCACATGGTAACATGTTACCCTTTGGGGAATCTGGAATTGTCCTTCAACTTCTGTGCTGAAAGCCAGTGGTCCATAGTATATAAATAAGACAAAATATGGTAATTTATCCAGTGTGATTTCTCTTCAGTTTTCCACAGCTCTTGTTCATTTTTCTCTCCTTCAAAACACCCCCTGCACTTTAGAAATTAGGTCTCAGCATGGCATGTTGCTGGTGAACTCTCAGATGAACTGCGTGTTGCTGGTAAATGCACAATAGGTGGCTTGTGTTTTTCCTGGTTACTGAACTGAAACACTACATGGCTGATATGTGGTGTTTGCAATCATACAGGAGAAAAAGAACCTGTCATGCTGCCTGAGTTCCCATAATTCCTTCTTTCCATCCACCCACCAACTTTCAAATATTCTGGTTAAAAATGCCCCAGTATTGTTTCAGACAATGCTTCTCAAACTCATCTCATGTGACACACTGACAACATTTTATTCCCAATGAGACAGGGACCAATATAGTAGTTATGCCATATTATTACTGTATTTGGGGTTCCCCCCAACATTTGTCACAGACTGAAAACTAATGATTTGTTAGTCAGGACTTTCTACAGACCACCACTTTGAGCAGGCCTGGTTTTAAAAATGGATTCATTTTGTTCACAAGTGAATATCAGATGTGAAAGCTTGCAAGAATCATGCTGTGCTAGATAGATAAGCCACATGCTTCTGGGATGACATCAATACTAGGAAGGTCTTGATGGTAGCCATGAGACCCTTTTATTGATGCCATCAACTAACCAGAGACTCTGAGGAAGTATGCATATAAATGGGTTCTGGGCTACCACAATCCTCGCCATAATCCCACACAAAGTGCAGTTAAGTATCCTTAATTGTCTGCTGGATTGTGACCTAACCAGTTTAGTATGGTGTGTACATTCATAAACTAACACTTAATTTGATTAATTACACAATTAAATTCAAGGAGTTTCCATAAAAGAATTAGTATCAGAGAAATGTATAAATCACCAGCATCTTTAATATTCTTTGATTCTACAATTATTGCTATGAAGGAGCACTCACACACTAGTTCAAAGGTGGAGATGGAGGTAATGGTGAAAGGGGCCATGGGAGACCTTTTTATGAAAACAAAAAACTCAAAAAGATTGACAACCATGGGATTCAGCAGAGGATAGCCCTCCAATATGGCTCATCAGTCTCCTTCCTCTGTCACCAGAAGTTGTCCACTGCTACCTTAGTTGAATTGAGTAGCCATGGTGAATATCCATATCTTCTTGAATAAAGGGTTCTGTACCCTTTTGAAAAATGTTATTGAAATGAACACCCCAATTCTTGGTTTCATAGCTTAGATCCTTTGTAAGAGAACTGTTTACCTTACCTTATAGGTGAACTGTTCATATTATTGACACATATATTTTGTGAATTGCTTCAAATTTTTCACATCTCATTTCTCAGAGACAAGAATTTTCAGATGCCCAGAATTTATCCATGATTCAGTTTCCCTGCAAGCATCTGGAACTTAATGGCATTTCTGCGAAATATATGTTTGTCTACACATTTATACAGATGGATTTATAGAGATTCCTCCTCCCTATCAGATGACTACAAAAAGTCACAGGGCTAGGGACCCTCCATATATTTTCACTTGCAACTCCCATTCTGGCTGGTGGAAATCTGGGAGTTGTATACAAAAGTTACTTTTCCCAGCTCTTCGAACACATAGCTACGTTGGTCTGGAATATCAGTATGCAAAGTAGACCAAGGGGCTCTGCAGAAAGCGCAAAGTGCCATCTTGGAACCAGAGAAGGGGAGGGGCAGCCATCCGCCGGCCACCGGCTTCCCCAACCCCTTCCTGAGGATGTCATCAGAGCACCTGCCGTTACATACAGTGAGCACTCCGATGACATCCTCCCGGCCCAGCCTCTGCATGGACTGAGCCGGAAGAGATGTGGAAGAGCTGCACAATGGCTCTTCCGATGCCCTTTCTGGGGCTTGAGGAAGGAGCGCTATTTTAGTACTCCTTTCCCAGGCTCCAAAAAGGTGGATTGGGGCCGAGGTGTGGGGCAGCCTCGGCCCCAATCTTCCGCTTCCCAGGGTGGCCCATGGCCGCCCATCTGCAAGCCCCCAAGTCTACAAAAGCCTACGCTACAATTTCTTTTGCACAGTTAGTCTCCAAGGTGCTACAAAATCCCTTTACATACTGACTTTCCCAAATCTGTTCTGGATCAACCCATAACAATAATGCTAATTATGCACAATGTATCTCTGGATAGGACAGGAGAAAGATAAAGACAGATATATGGTTTATTGTAAGCATTGAAGAGTGCAGCATCAGGAGTGGAGAAGAGAATCCTGTGTCATGCGGTCAGCTATTGTGTATTAGGACACTATCGCAATCTGATTTAGGACACTACGCAATCCATGCTCTTGCCTTAGCCTTGGCCATGCTGCCCCCAACTTGGATGAGGGAAATTACAGTCTGGCACAAATGCATGACATCAGATTATGCTGTTTACATCATGCCTTGTGCTTCTGTCCATTCTGTCTTATTTGCCTATTGATTAACTTAAGTTCTGATGATGTTATCTTCCTTGATTTGGGCTAAGTTTGAATGGGCACACTTTAGCCAAATTGTGGAGTACAATGTGGGCTTACATATAGAGAACTACATATCTGAGATGCATCCATACTGCATGGTTTTAACAGTTTGATAGTACATTAAATGCCATGTCTCCATTGTTTGTTATCCTGAGATTTGTAGTGTGGTATGTGTGTGCCTTCAAAGTGCCTGTTGACTTATGATGATCCATGAATGTCATAGGTTTTCCTAAGGCAAGGAATACTCAGAGGTGGTTTTGCCAGTTCTTTCTTCTGAAATATAACCTATAGCACCCTGGTGTCTCAAAAGTAGTAACTTGTGGTAAATAAAACCACAGTTCATGATCTGTTCTACCTCTGATTAAATATTCCTGCTATTTCATTATTGTGCAACAGTGTTCAATTCACAATCCTTTAAAGTCATGTGGGACCAAAGATCTCAATCTTTCCATGCTGTTCAATTTCCTTCCTGCCCTTTTTAAAAAATGATCAAATACACACTTGGATGCCTTAGGGCAGGGGTAGGCAACCTAAGGCCCGGGGGCCGGATGCGGCCCCACAAGGCCTTTGGACTGGCCCCAGGCTGGTCCTGCCGCCTCCCGCCATGATGATATTAATTATTGTTGTTATTACTTGTTCTTGGGGTTTTCTTGGCAAAATCTCCACAGGGGTTTTGCCATGGCTTTTATGGGGCTGAGAGAGTGTGCATGCATATATTTTTTAATTTTTTACATTTTTAAAAAAATATTTTTATTTTTATTTATTCATTTATTAATCTATTTATTGTGCTTCGGCCCCCTAATTGTCTGAGGAACAGCAACCCGGCCCCCGGCTCAAAAAGGTTGCCTACCCCTGCCTTAGGGCCTTTGCAGACTGCCAGAAATAGTGCACATTAAATTGAGGCACTGCCCTGGCTCAGTGCTAGGGAGTCATGGGAATTGTATTTTTTTCTGAGACATTGAGCCTTCTCTGTGAGAGAGCTCTGGTGCCACAATAAATTACAGTTCCCATGATTCCCTAGCACTGAGCCAGGGCAGTACCTCAATTTAATGTGCACTATTTCTGGTAGTCTGCAAAGGCCTTTAGTGAAATACGAAGTTGCATTATGAAATACCCAAGCCTTATATCTATTTTTGTTAATTTTCCATATGATTCTTAGTGAGTCTTCTATATGCATGAAATAATAGGGCTCCCTCTGCTGGGCCAAAATGCAAGCTTTACATTTAAAGTATCTTATGTTTCTTTTCTTTTCTTTTAAAGTGTATTTAATGGTTAGGATACCAGTTTTTGGCATTCAAGATGTCAGAGTTTCAATTTCAATGCAGCATTAAAGTAAACATTCATTGCTAAATAGTACATTTTCATTGTGAAAACAACTATTTTATACCAAATTAAGATAAATTGCATGTCAAAGAATGTGTTTTCTTAAAAATGAAAAGGTAATTGAGGCTGCAACCTTAAACACAGTGGGATTTGCTTCTGATTAACTATGAACAGGATTGCACTCTCAATTTTGCTTCAGTTTTCTTCAGAAATACAAAGCAGCACTTTTATCATTTTCATAGTTTGCCAGTGCTTTTCCTATAATATATATGCAGTTGATATGTCCATGCAAGTGCAGTGGGCTCTTGGGAGCTTATTGCACCAACATATAAGCTGACTGCTCCCCAACAGGATACAGTTGGGTCGCAAGATGTAGGTGGGTATTATCACACCAAAGTCGTCACTGGTTCCATCAGGTGAGTGCAACCTGGCTGCATCCTGGGTCCCAGGCACACTTTGGAGGCTGCTTTTCAAAGCTGGGAGCTTGCCATCTTTGAAAAGTGGCCTCCGAAGCATGCCTGGGACCCAGGATGCAGCTGGGTTGCACTCACCCAGAGGAATCAGTGGTGACTTTGGTGCGATAATACCCACCTACATCCCACAAACTGACTGTATCCTGTTGGGGCGCAGTCGGGCTATTTGTTGGTACAATAAGCTTTATGGTGCTTCTAGCCACCCAGCCAGCCACCCCCCGATACCAAAATCTGTGGATGCTCAAGTCCCATTAAATACTGTGGTGTAGTAAAATGGTTTCCTCTTATAAAACTGTAAAATCAAGGTTTATTTTTTGGAATTTATATATCTTTAAAATATTCTCAAACCATGGATGGTTGAATCTGTGGACAAAGAATTTGTGGATATGGCAGGCCAACTGTATATTCAAGGTTTGCTCAAGTGTTTGAAGGGAAGACCCTCCATTCTGTTATGTGTGCCTGTTTTCATGTTTCCAAATTTACATTCCATGCTTTCTTTTCAAATCCGAAAAATCAGTGCAATCTTTACTGTGTTTATTAACAACCGGGTGATGTTAGGAGTAATCTTAGTTTAGCCACTATCTTAAACAAAGGTGATCAGAGCAGAGTAGATTCATCAGATTATACTACAGAAGTGAGAATGATGGTTCAAACAATCGTATCATGCTTTGCTGTGCCTTTGAATTTCAACATTTATCTCATTGTCCTTAACTATTTTTCCTCTTATCAAAATGTAATTCATTTTTAAGTCATTCCATGATGAAATCCACATAGAGCCTGATCTTGTAAAATATTCTATCATCCTCCTAGCTCTTTAAACACCATGAGATTAACAGGGCTAAGAAATTAGACATGGTATTCAGAGAAGTCAAATGGGACTCAGTCTTTTCTCAGGTTCTCACGAACTTTTGGTTGATCTTATGAATAGCATGACCATTTGTCAAATGTGAATTTAACACAATAGGAACTGAGCCACGAGTTGTTTCTAGCAACTCTTGAAGGAATTAAAGAAATACCACATTTCTTGCCACTGGTCTGAAATCTGGGTCAAATTTTGGAGTAGGGAAAAAAGAAGCATCACAAACCCACCCAATGCAGATAAAGATAAGTAGGCCCATCTGTATCACATCTGCTTCACAGTTCTCATTTTTGGAGTAGACTGCACTGAATTAAACAGAAGATGTCTTTTAATGAGTAGCTGTCTCAAGCCATTTCCCTCTCATACAATGAACGATCCTATGTGGAGAGAGCACCCAACCCCCTCTCCCCACAATTCACAGTAGCTGTGTCTACAGAGGAAAAGTCTACTGACAGCATCTAATAGAGATACTGTCAAAATCCATAATTAGATGGCCTGTACATCAAATCTAACATGTTCATAATTCCTGTATGCATAATGATCCCCTCACTTTGAATTTGATACAATGAAATTTTTATCATTTTTGTAATTCGTGCTGAGATGCATTACAAGTTAATTTCTCTTTACTCATCTGTATGTTTGGCATGACTAAGAAGACAAATGCCATCATCTTTGCACATATTCAAGCATTGCTTGTTGTAACCCCATCACTTGAAGGAAATGAAAATGTCCTACTTGTGCAAGTGCAGAACGATTTAACACTTTAAGGTTCCCCCTCAATGGAATAAAGCAATTAATTTTTTTTGATCTTCTCACTGATGAGTTTGTTGCATTTTCATAGTCATTGATTCAGCAGTGGCTTCATGCTAATCTGCTATTGTAAGCAAAGCATATGAAATGATTGTCACGCTGAAGGTCAGGGTGAGAAACAAATGTGGTATTATGAACACTATATTCTTAAAATGCACTTTGATGATACACATGTGGATAACTTATTAGAAGTGTTAAAAATTCATAACTTGAGAGACCTTTCATTTGAATTTATTACATCAGACTTGTAACTGGCCTGCCAAATTGTTAATTGTAGTAATGGGGTTAATTTGCCCCATTAATAATTCTAAGGAATTAGGAAAGGCCATACTTTTTTTCATATCATTACTGTAACACACCAGAACAAATTCAGACATGTGCCCCCAACTCTCACACTTATTAAATGTATTAGCATTTCCAGTCCTAGCTGTTTTACTTTAAAATAGCTTTAAATTATTTCTTAACCAGAAGCCATAATGAAACCAAGGGCAATATGAGTCAACCTGCAGAATTCCTTGGCTGATTAAGACATAATGAACCATTCTGAATGTTTTGGGAACAGTAGACTTTGTTTGTATGAAATTAGCAGAAGATAATATGTGAAAGTCGACTGTTATTTCATCCCAAAGATCCCCCCCCCCGAATAATTATTGCCTTCCTTACTGATATATAAGCATAGTATTAACGGGTGGCCTTTTTTAAGACCTAAATCTTGTTGCACAGTATGACCATTAAAAAAAAAAAAAAACATGGTTGAGGAAATTAATTAAGAGATGTTGATTTAAAACTCTGCCCCCTACACCCTATTAGGGTCCCCCCCCCCCCACAAACATTTAAACAATTTTTGGTCATCTCTTTCTCTCTTTCCCTCGCTCTTTTTTATTATTTCTCTTTTCTCTCTCTGTTTGTAATAAGATTAATTATGTGTGGTGCACCACTGCTTATCCCCATGAAAGAAAATCTAAAACGAGGGATTTCAGCTTCAAGAAGGCTATTTTGTCCTGTTTCCGATGTTCTAAAGGGATTAATTTACCATATCGTATAGCCCTGGAAGACTGTGATAATTGAAAACATCCATATTCATTGCATGTTCAAAGGGATCTGTCTGACTTTGTAATGTAAAAAGTGCATTTTTAACCTGAACGGGGACCTGCATCTGGCATTGCTTAATCCTATTAGTCCGACAGTTCCAAAGCTTTAGTGTATAATCATTAGCTCGTGTTAATCCGCAGACATGCCTCCAGCTTCAGCCTGTCAGAAGGAGTCCCTGCAGGGAACATGTGGAGGTGCTGATAGCGCAACACCAACTAATCTTATCTTAAATGCTAGCAGCAGCCACTATCTGCGATAGCCAGGGAATTAAAAACAAATTTTTTATGGGTATTGGGTATCGTCTTTCCTTCTCTCACACACAGCTCTTCTACCTTGCCCTACTTTTTGTCTCCCTGCTTCTTTGTCAGGCAAGTGCTTGCAAGGATGGGAGAGCTGAGTGACTGGCAGTGGGGAGAGGGAAGGGTGGGAGGAAGGTTTTTGAAGATATTTACTATGCTGTCATAAAAATAGCGATGTAAGCTACTAAACCTCTCAGGTGTTTGCAGCCTTTTCTATTGCAGAAGCTCAATCTTACCTCTCAGGCACTTGGGCCTATAGTTTATTTCTCATTTTTAGCAGGCTGCAGAGGAACACTGGGTGAGTGGCTGCAATTTTTGACAGAGAAACACAGCCCCAGTACACTGAAAAGCTTGGTCTCTCTCCTCTCTCTCTCTCTCTCCTTCTGCTTCATAGCCTGGACAAGTGTCCTGTGTCAGGGAGAAAAGCCCTGAACAGATTTGGGGAGGGGGCTGATCCCAAGGATATAGAGGGCCAGTGAAAAACAAGATGTGTCCACCATGAACTTAAATAATACTTTTTAATCTTTCAAACCTTTTTAAAAACTTGTTTCTGTGTTTCATATTTGTTTTTAGTCTTAATAAATTATGTTTTATCATTTTCAATTTTTTTAACCTGTTAGATCAGTTTTACTGGTATGTTACCCTGAGATTTCTTCTTATAAGGAAGGAATAAAATATTCTTGAATTATATATTTATTAATTTTAACACAAATGATCTAATTCACAGCCAAAATCATAAACATCCACAAAGAATATAAATAAAAAGAGAAAATGAAAAAGAAGAGAAAAATCAATCAAAATACATGCATATAATACAACCAAAATTAAACTAAAATACATAATATTGAAACACTAAAACACTTAACATACTAATTAAAATGTAAAGGACTATCTAGCTAAAATACAAAAGGATTCTGACCCTGCAATCTAGACAGCAATGAGATGGAAAAATATTATTTGGGAAGGAATGAAATATCCTAATAAATAATTAAAAGCTTAATTTTTGGCTTTATTGCAGCTGATTAAAAAATTGCTGTTTTACTAAAGTCACGCAAATATTTTCCTTCAGTGCTTTTTATTTACCCACCCAAAGAAAGCTACTTCAAGGAAATCCTAAGGATTGTTTGCACCAGTAGTTATCATGGGATAACAAAACCTGAGTACTCAATTTGATTGCTGATTTACTTTCATGTTTACGATATTAATTAAAAGATCAGATTAAATTGAACAAGTTAATACACCTATGGAAAGAACAGGAGTAGAATAATCTTTAACTGTCAGATTAAATTTGTTGTTGTTGTTGTTGTTGTTGTTGTTGTGTGCTTCAAGTTGTTTCCAACTCATGGTGACCCTAAGGCAAATCTATCATGGGCTTTTTTTGGCAAGATTTGTTAGCCATGCAAATACAGTTGGCCCTCCATATCCATGGATTCTGCATCCATAGTGTCAACCATCCTCATCTTGATTTTTTTTTTTAATCCAAAAAGTAAACCTTGATTTTCCCATTTTATATGAGGGGCAGCATTTCACTACAGTATTATGGAACTTGAGCATTTTGGTATCCATAGGGTGCTGTGGAACCAAATCCAGTGGATACCAAGGGCCCACTGTATAGCAGGATTGTTTCCAATAGAAAAAGTCCTGTTAAATTCAATGAGACTTATTCCCAAGTAAATGTGTATATGATTGCAGCCAGATTAAGTACCTTTGCACAATCATGACACTGTGATTTCATTTTAAGTGCCATGAAGAAATCTTTTAAAATCTTAAGGTTTGTGTTTAGGGAGGATTATTTAGACTTTTCAGCAAGAGAGCTCTAGTGTCTCATTAAACTACAAACACCAGCATTCCATAAGATACAGCCATATTGTTAAAGTAGAATCATAGTGCTATAATTGTATGGTGTCAAAGGGTGATAAGTCACATGAAGAATTATGCTGAGTGAATTGTTTTCATTATATATTTATATCAACTTGAATATTATTTACTGTAATCCTTATTCTGAATATATAACAAGCTTCTCCAATCTCCAAGAAATACTAGCATAAGTGTCAATTTTTCCACATCCAGGATTCAAGGAAAAACAAGTCCAAGAAACATTTTGGGCTATAGGTCTCAATTTCTCTGAGCAGTTAAGGAAGAATGAATCTGTCTGAGATGTTGCACCAGCACAAAGGACACGAGATGCCTCTTTTGGGTTTAATAAGCCACAACTTTTATTTTTGCTATACAGGGTCTATTTACAAATATTTACAATTAAACTCCCAACACTTTGTCACATGTGTGTGTGAAGGTGTAACCTACCCAGATGGGTGGTCCTTCATCACATGTGACAAATTAAGTAAACAAATATCAACAACAAATTTACAAACCCCTCCCCACCAGAAATGACATCATATTACGTCGTATGACATCATTAGTTAATGACGTCAAGCATTTAGATGCATACGTTACTTCCTTTAATTTAACTTTTGCCAAATTTACCCCAATTAAATTTAATTAGCCAGATTAATTTCCCTGTGGGGCGGGGGTCATTACCTGCCACAAGAGGGGGACAGCCTAGCTAGGCATCCCCTCTCCCCCCCCACAAACCGCTTTTTAAATATGTTCGGAGAGTGCCTGAACAAAAATCTCTGAGCCTTCTGCAGAAAGGTGCACCCTGTCCCCCCGTACAGCTGAGGCCTATCCAATTTGATTCCTGAGTGTTCAGTTATGAAAATGCCAAGTCTTGATAACTGTTTGGCCACAGAACAATTTAGCCACTGTCGAGCACTGTTAATGGCGGCATCTTTGCGAACTCCAGGCCAGCTACGTCTTGGCAGCAGCTTAGTGCACAGCAGTATAGTTCCAGGTGAAATCTTTATAATTTCCTGCAGGTCTTTCACCATCTGCTTTGCCAGCTGAAGACAAGGGACTTTCACTAAGTCATTCTCCCCCAGGTGTATGACAAGAACCCGGGGTTGAGGATATGACCTTGACAGCTAGATAATCCAAGGAAGGAGGGCTCCCCACATAATACCCCTGCGGCCAAACCATTGAGTAGCGCCGATGTTCGCCAAGCCCAAGTTAGTATCGCACCGGTGCTCAAGAAGGTAGCGTTCTGCCCAAAAGACTAGACTGTGGCCCACAATCCAAATCTTGCCGTGGAAAAAACCAGCTGAAATGCAAGTAAAGCAATTAGTGAAGTTGATCGGAATTCTTGTTCCCAGAAGGCTGAACATAGGACTTAAGTGCCTTAGAATGCCACCGGCCAATTCGGCTAATATCAGCTTCACTTAGACCGTGTGTGGCCGCAGCTGTTGCCGAAATATATAAAGAACAAAAAGCAAAAATCAATATCAACGGGCAAAAATCAAAGCATATAAAAATCGCAAATGGAACACGACAAGGATGTCCCCTCTCGCCACTTTTATTCATAATTGTAATAGAGAGGCTGATCAAAGATATTAGCAGTGAGACAGTGATTCAGGGAGTGAAAATTAAGAGACATAGGTTTAAAGTAAGAGCCTTTGCTGATGATTTGGTTATATTTTTAGAAAATCCCAATACTAGTGCACCCAAATTAATGGAGATTATAGAGAAATTTGGAGAAGTATCAGGTTGTAAAATGAATAGAGAGAAATCAGTAATTATAACCAAAAATATGGGCAAAGACGACATACAGAAACTAGAAGAAACTACAGGGATAAAACATAAAAAAGAAGTTAAATACCTAGGTATAACACTTACAAATAAAACATCAGATCTTTTCAATAACAACTATAATAAAATATGGAAAGGAATAAAAAGAAAGTTAAATTATTGGAACAACAAGCAATTGTCCTTGATGGGCAGAATCACTGTGATAAAAATGTCAATTTTGCCTAAACTTTTATTCCTATTTCAGATGATCCCTATAATTACTAGTAAGAACTGTTTCAAATTGTGGCAAAGAGATATAAACAGATTTATATGGCAAGATAAAAGACCCAGAATTCGGCTAAAATATTTACAAGAGGTAAAAGAAAGAGGAGGATTAGGCTTACCCAACCTGAACTTATATTTTGAAGCGTGTTGCCTCACTTAGATCAAGGATTGGATTTTATTGGAAAATGAAGGTATTCTAGAACTAGAGGGAGATGGTATGTGCTACGGGTGGCACGCGTATTTAGGCTACAAGAAAATAAAAGTTAACAAAGATTTTAATAATCACTGTATTAGAAGACCACTCCTACAAATTTGGAATAAATATAAATTAAGAATCCTCCCTAAATTCCCAATGTGTTTTTCACCACATGAGGCCATTCACCGACGAGAGATGAGCCACACAAATAATTGGATAACATATGGGAATTTATTGAAAATGGATAAAGGAGGTAAATATAAAATAAAAACACAAACTGAATTAAAAGAAGAAGGGTACACCATAGACTGGTTCAAACATAGGCAACTGACCGAATGATTTAATCAGGATCTAAAAACTTTAGGATTCGACCCAAAGTATAATGAAATAGATAAAATTTGGATAGGAGAGAACAAAAATTGGATAGGGAAATTCTACAAACTCCTTTTAAAATGGGACCTAGAAGAAGAGATTATAAAAGATAATATGATAATGTGGGACATACAATAAATCTGGACCAATGGGAATTCACTTGGACTAAATCATTAAAATATACGGCCTCTCAAAGCTTGAAGGAAAACTACTATAAAATATTTTATCGGTGGTATCTAACTCCAGTAAGGATAGCCAAGATATATAAAACGAAAAACAATATGTGTTGGAAATGTCAAACAGATCCTTTATAGATACATTATATCATTGTTTATGGACTTGTTCTGTAGTCCAGAAATATTGGAAGGCAGTTAGTGAGATCATAAACAGAATTTTGGGGAAAAAGGTTCCACTATGCCCAGAAATATATCTATTAAACATTTGGAATAAAGAATTAGATAAGGAAGTAGGTAAACTTTTATTTTATTTAGTAACTACCGCGCGAATAGTATTACTTCAAAAATGGAAAAAAAAGAGAGATTCCGAATTTAAAAGAATGGATATTTAAACTATATGATATATTGGAGATGGATATGCTAACACATTATTTAAGAGGGAAAACCCTAGACAACTTATATAACGAATGGTCCCCAATTTTGATCTATTTGGAAAGCCAATGGGGATTATAGCTGTGGTTGGATATCAAGAAAATTAATAACTTAGGTGTAACAACCTAAAGATGAGGAATAGATAGTATTCGGTAGAGAAACGATGTTCCAGAGAAAATCTTAGGTAACAAAAGAAATAACATTACCAATAGATTAAGGTAAAGGTATAGAGACAAATACATACTCTGTAAATAAAAATAATGAAATACTAAAATAGACCTACAAAAAATACTTGATTAATATGCATATGAATATTAAGCTTACAAATAAGTATATACACACATGGAGCGCATAAGTATGAGCTGCAGTTTAATTATTTAAAAATTACTCTGAGATTAACATAGATATAACGGGAATATAAAATTACGTTTGCTGTCAAGGTGATAAGGAGGTAAGATCAATTACATGTATCAATCCAGTTTGGAAAAGAAGGAAGTTTAATTTTGTAAGGAAAGGATGAATTTGAGAGCGTAGGTGTGGAAGTAAGGAAGATAGAAAGGTTTTGGTAAGTTGAAGAAGGTATGAGTATGTAGGAAGAAGGAGAGAGAGTGTGTGAAAGGAAAGATAAGAAGTGGGAAGGTGGAAAGGAATTATGGATGAAGAGGGCATGGATTGGGTGAGGAAGAAAGAGAAGGGTATGGATGATGTAGGTTTAGGCATAGCAGAGAGTTAACGTAGAATGTGAGATTTTAGGGGAGAATTACGAACGACGAATTTTGCTCTGATATAACGCAAGTAGAGAAAAATAACGAATGCTTGTTTATTTATTTTAGAATACAAAATGTTAAAGGTCAAATTGAAGATAGCGTAATTATACAACTATATCAGGTTTTATATGTTAGACTAATTCTCTTTGCCTTTTGGATATTACTTGATTGATTGATTCTTTTTAGAAATGTATAATTTGTAATTGATATTGTGTGATTGTATGTATGTGAACAGTTTTCTTTTTTAATCAATAAAAATTAAAAAAAAATTAAAAAAAGAAAAAAAGAAAAGTGCCCTACCAGACTGATCATTGCGAGATCCAGGCACAATCTTGCTAATTCGTAAAGCTGCAAAGAAGGCAATGGCAAATACTGCCTTGAATAAAGCCGCTTCCTCTGGTGTATAATATGCATTGGCTAGTTGTTCCCATAACTTAGCAAGGACTGTGCCTGTTATCGGTCATCGTGAGTCCCTTACTGCATGGGATTCTCTGGACCAGCCTTCCACAGCTCTTTTAACCCTGAAGTCTGTGGTAGGATCAAAACAACCCCTTGCCCTGGAGTGAAAAGCCAGGGCAGACAGCCTGCCCCTAATAATGACAGGTGACAGACTGGCATGCCTGAGATGTACTATGAAACGCAAGACCAGAGCTACCCTAATAGGCCAGCCTTCTACCTCCCCAATTTCCAATAAAAATTGATTAAATGCATTCAAGGCTATCTAGTAGGACTTGCGTGTAGATGGGGTGATGGAATGTAGGATCGCCCTGTGACTTTCTAGTCTCCAAGGCTCCATAGCAAAGTGGTACCTCCATCGGGTGTGTTGATGCCTTGGGAGTGAGTTGCCGGAACCTGGTGAACTGGAAACGAGAAAGGGCGTCCACCAAAGGTTTAAGCACACCAGGAACATGCTGAGCTTGGAATAAAACATTAAACTTCAAACACTGCATGACCATCGCCCTCACCAAACACATTACTCTGGGGGACTTAGAAGACTGAGAATTTACCACCTGAACAACCGCCTGGTTGTCACACCAAGACCAGATGGTCTTGTTAGCAAATTGGCTTGCCCAGAGGTGCACAGCCACTACAATAGGAAAAAGTTCCAAAAACATCAGGTCTCTTGTCAGACCACGTTCAATCCAGGCAGAAGGCCACACCTCTGCAGCCCACTGGCCATTCCAGTAAACACCAAAGCCATGGGCGCCAGCAGCATCAGAGTGTACCTGAAAGTCTGCCCTCAGCAGCATTTCAGATCTCCAGAATGAGGTCCCATTGAATTGCTCAAAGGAAGACTCCCAAACCTTCAAGTCATCACTAATCCCCCTTGTGATCCTAATATGATGGTGCAGTGCAAACACTCCTACAGTAGCCCTATATAATCTTGCACAGAATGCTTGTCCTGGAACTACTACCTTATAAGCGAAGTTTAGCAATCCTGTAAGGGATTGAAATTCGTGAAGTGTAGCTTTTTGCTTTTCTAGCATCAAACTAACCTGCTGCCTCATAGCCACCAATTTGTTGTTCAGTAATCGAGAAATCCCAGCAACGGTGTCTTTCTTGATACCCAAAAAGGTAAGCTGTATGTTGGGACCTTCAGTTATTTCTTCAGCTAGAGGAACTCCCAACTCCAACATTAATTCCTGAAAATCGGCTAATGTGTCCCTACATTGTGAGGAATTGGGGTTTCCAGCAATCAAGAAGTCATCTAAATAGTGGGTTATAGCCCTGTTACCTGACCTCTTGACTGAACAACAATGAAGAAAGGTGCTAAAAGTCTCAAAAGCTAAACAAGAAATCGAGCACCCCATTGGCATGGCTTTATCAAAATAATACTTTCCTTCAAACTGAAACCCCAGTAAGTCAAAGTCATCTGGGTGTACAGGGAGTAGCCTGAAGGCGGATTTTATGTCGCACTTTGCTAAAAGGGGTCCCTTGCCTAAATTCCTAACCATCTTGACCGCTGAATCAAATGACAGACGTAAGCTCAGGATCTATGGCATCATTCACGGAGTCACCCTGCGGGTAAGATAAATTATGAATCAACCTAAATTCCCCAGGGGCTTTCTTGGGTACCACACCCAGAGGGGACAAACGAAGGGTGGGAATTGGCAACTGATCATGAGGTCCTGAAATCCTTCCAGCAACTATCTCTTTTGCTAGCTTGTCCCTTACGATAGCCAGCAATTCCTTCACAGAACCAGCATTGGGCACATAACGATGTACCTTAGAACCTGTATAAGGGATGCGAAAACCCAAGGAAAAACCATGAAATAAATAAGATGCAGCCTCCTTGTTAGGGTACGCCCTCAGCCAAGCCACCATTGCATCTAACTTAATTGGTGACAGAGCCTTTCCCTCCTGATGATACTGACTGGGGTGCACCTCCCAGTCCTGACCGCTTACCTCTGCTGCAGGAAGCGCTGGGGTGAGCACCTCCGCAGGTGTTACACTTGTGATCAAACCTGCAGGGCTGCCTCTTGCACTTGCCTGTGTTAAAATCCCAGCATGTACTAAATTGCGTTCTTTCTCCCATGCCAGGCCTCGCATACTGCCCTCTCGGCTGAATAACCATGGGAACAAACCCATTGTCACACCTACTCGAAGGGGAGGCCCCCACCATTACGTCTACCCATAGTTCAGACTATACATGTCTCCAAGACAGGGAGCGATCTTGGGCAGCTCTCATTCTAAACTGCTCATCATATTGCAGACAAGCTGCGCCCCTAGCATTATGAGGGCAGTTGGTATAACCTTTTATCATGATCGCCTGGTATTTAGAAAAGTCAGGAGACCTAAGGGGCTCTTTTTCTTCTATAACTCCCCTATAAATAGTAAATCCCATGATCCAATTCATGAAATTACACTCCAGCTTAGGGCGTTTGAGTGCATAAAACTCTTTTGGGAGGCTGAACACAATCCCATCCTTTACCATGATCCTTGGTTCAGGATCCCTGAAAGTAAGAGAAAATAAATCAATATAATCTCCCTTCCCTATTCTTTCTTTAGTGGAAAGAGGAAGTTGTGAGCCAAGGGGTGTAGACATTCCAGCATAGGGAATGGATTCATTATGCACAGTAACTCCTGATAGCACAGAAGCACCCAAAGGAGACACTGCAGAAGTGTCACTAGCCAAAGCAATTGGCTGACCAACCTGCACCCTAGAGTCAGGCACCTGTGAAACCGCAAGTGCCTGCGCAGGTGCACCCAAAGTTACAGGGATGGGGCATTCCAAACCTACACCCTGGCTAACCTGGCCACCTGGAGCCCATACCGAGGTGGGCCAATTCACCTGCGAAGGATTAGAAGGAGACAAACCTGATATTGAAGCTTGCTGGGAAGCGTCACCAGCCAACTGCACAGGTCCCCCGAAGTGTGGCCCCACAACAGCTCAGGGGTCGGGCATAGACAAAGAAGCAGCTGCCTGATCTCTCCTCTGTGCATCATGGGTTTGCTCCACTGCACCACTACCTGGAAGAACCACTCCTCGCAAGAGGTTATATAGATCTGCCACAGTGGGCTGCTCAGAAACAGGGGCAGCGGCACCCTGAATCTCCACACCAGGGACCCTTTTCAGGAGTTCCCACACATTGGCTATAGTGGGTTGCCCAGCCACTATAGCCGAAACCACCGAAGGACCTGGTGTAGGATCGATTACCTGAGAGTCAGGTACAGAATGAGGGAGCAGCACTTCTGTGTCATGGTTACCAGAAATGCTGGCAATAGGGCTGGCGGCTGTAGCCTGGAGCCCCTTCTGGGCAAGCTGATTACAGACCACGACACAGGCCTGTACCGTCTTGCCTAGTTGTGCTAGCTGAGCAGCAATCTCATCATCTCTACTGGCCAATTGAGAGGGCCTCTTTGAAGCAGAGTGACTAGAGCCAGGCACAGCCGGGGCTGCACGCCTCTTAGATTGGGCCTTACTGTGGGGCATCACTCCCCCAGCGAGTGTCAGCACGGGTCCTATACACTAATCACCCAACTTTGGATGACTACCACCAGGCCAAAGGCTGCCCTTCCCCAAGTCACAACAAGAGATGCAGAAAGCCAGGAAGCATCACTGGCAACAACCAACCGGGGGGAAGGTGTCCACCAAGGGTCCTATTAGGCACCCTGCCCGAAGACAAGAATTGCCTTCACATGCCCACCACTGGGAAGAGGTGTAAAAACCCTTCCGAACTGGCTGATGGGGTTCTGACGTTACCAGTCCGGAGTAACTGGGGCGCCACTGGGCCTGAGATCGAGCGCCGGGTCCGTGCACCCAGCGGAGAAAACACCTGCTGCAGCACCTGCCTCGGACAGGTGTGTAACCACCCGAGTGTTGGAGATGTGCAGGCCGCCCTCCAGGCCTGAGGCAACCGGCCCAAAGGCCTCACCTGGCCTGTTCCTCCAAAAAGCAGGGAGACTCGAATTGAAAAACTCCTGCTGTGAAAGAGGAAACATGGATCGTAGAAATTAAGCAACAAGAGCCAAATTACAGCAAAAGCCAAGAATTCACTAGGCCAAGGCCAAGCAAATAGCCAGAAAATGGAGCAGAGCGAAGTGACTTGCTCAGTTCCAACTCTAAAATGGTTGCCGCCATGTGGTAGCATAGGGCTATATAGAACAAACTCTCGGAGGCAATCTCGCGAGAGTATGATCACTGTGAGACCTCCTTGAGTCAAGCAAACGACTTGATTGGCCAAGCGCACAAGAACTCAAAGAGATCCCTGGACGCTTGTCCAATCAGGCCTCTCATGCCCTTATATGGCTGGTGCAACAAGAAGCCCCTCCCGACTCATCAGGGGGTGTCTTTCTAGAGCTCAAGGGAATATGGGTCTTTGAGATGCTGGCAGGTTTTGAATTCCTCTATTCTGAAACAGCATCATACCCATAAATGTTAAATACATTAAAGAAGAGACTATGATGAGGCACACACACAGAGAGAAAGAATGGAAGGCTATAACTGACTAAACATACTTTCATACAACTAAAATCAGCCTCTGAATTCAACATGGGGTTCAACATGCTACTGCCTCAGGCATAAATGTAGCAAGTGTGAAAGATGTGAAGCTAGTATGACCTACTCTGTCAGTCATGGCTCAAGGGAATAGTTCTTTACTTGACCTCCAGGTCTTCTCATACTACCAGCTCACCTTAAGTGAACAAACAATAAGAAAAAGTATGCAAAGCATGACTCCCTATAGTCTCTTTTGACTGTTCAATGTGAATTAGTGTTATAAATTTTTAAAAGTCAAGAAATTAAGTAATAATTAAACAAATGTGCATTTCAATCAGTTCCTTCTTTCTGCCTAGAGGGAAAAACAGTAGCAGCAACTTAGAGCTGCAGAACAGATACTTTCTGATAAAAAGCATCTTCTAAAGATGAAGAGAAATGACAAAGATAAATGGTAGGTTTTATATTCACCACTGAATCTAAAGCTGACATTCTCATATTCTTCTTGTGAGGATAAAAGTGTAACAAATTAACTCTAAGAATTTGGGTTCAGAATAGGAGATCATAATCCAAAGATCATGCTTGTCTTTGTAATAGCCAGCTGGCAGGCATACAAATAGCTATTAAATAACCATATGAACAATTATTTGCTGCTAGACTGATGATTCATTCATTGAGAACATTCACCAATCTAAGGGTCTGTAGCTGATAGAGTCTCTTAGGAGTTTGCAGTGACCTAAGGGAGAGAGAAGAAACCACTCCAAAGCTGTCCAGAAGGCATCTTCAAAATATCCAAATGATGAATGGATGTCAGGATGTCAGCTTGGTCCAGCACTCAAAATTTTCCATGTGGTACACTTATTGTAAGAAGAACAAATGTGTTTCTTATTACTTTACTGACTACCACTGCTCCCTTGTGGAATACATTTACAAGTTTATGTCTCCAAAGCATGCCCTCTTCATATCTTGAGGCAGATCCTAGTGGAATGGCATCTTTGTCACTCTAGGATGGATATAGTGGAAGATATTAAACATTATGTTTTACATTGTCCTTTTTATAGGAACATAAGAGGGAGATTTCTAGACTAGAATATTGTAAGAGTCTCAAGGTTTGAAGTGGAATTTATCAACTATCTACTGGCAGATGTGGTCCTGTATGTTACTTATCAAGAGGCTATTTTTCATTTTTTATTGCTTAAAATTAGAAAGGAAGCTGGACCTTCTATATCTTTGGGCAAATTGTAGTTGACAATTTAACTTTTAAAAAACCATGTGCTGTACTCATCATTTTGTATTCTCTACCTCTGAGTATTCCTTGCCTAAGAAAACCCTATGAATTTCATGGGATCACCATAAATTGATAGGTGACTTGAAGGCACACACATACAATATATACACTCATTTTTGATGTTATTATTTTAACGTGATTTAATTTTTTTTTTAAGGATATGACAAGGAGTTTCCACACTAAACTTATAAACAAACAACTGATGAATACTGATGAACACTTTCTGGCCTAATGATTATAGGCTTAAGCATGTGAATAAGTAGATCCTCACCCTTCCCCTGATAAGAACAATTAAGCTGGAAAAGAAGGATTCATAAATACATTCCTAATTTGGATAGATTCCTGTTTAGAAACTAGGGAGCATTCTGGATATGAGAGTCTTTGCACTTGTCTTTTGTACCTAGGTGGACAATACTAAAGTTAATTCTTCATGTCTTGCAGACCTTATACATTATTGTGTTAGTTCCTGAAAGCATATGCTTGGGAAAATGGAGTCTGCTATGTAACTTTCTTACCATAATTTATGAGGCCTGATCTGTCGGTAGACAGAGGATGCGGGGTTGCAGCAACAGAACAATGAAAGATGTAGCTCTAATGCATAAAATATGGTGGCTCTTCATGCACATTCTCCTCTTGAAGAGAATTTTCATTGGGTTGAGGAAAATCTAGGGCCTCCTTCCTTTGCCACTTGATAATCATAATTAATAAGAATAGAACAGGTAGAAGCCCAGGACTAATACTACCTCTTTACGCTTTAATAATAATAATAATAATAATAATAATAATAATAATATTTTTTATTTATATCCCGCCCCTCTGCCACGCGATCGGGGCGGCGTACAACACATTAAAACATCACAATAAATTAAAATCAATCCAAATCCCATAACATATTCCCATACCCACCCACCCCTTAAAAATAAATTAAACTAAAGCAAGTTAAAATAACAATTGTTAAAATATGCAATACAAAATACAATAAATTTTACAATACTAATATACAGAGTGGTGTTAATCAAGGCGGTAAAAGGGCGATGGTCAGATCTTCTGTCTTCTGGGCTGGGCTGTTATTCAGGGAAGGCCTGCCGGAAAAGATCCATCTTAACTGCTTTTTTAAAGCTGTCTAGAGTGGTAATGAGACGGATCTCGTAGTTTGTGGAATACCACAGAGAAGAATACATTTTAAAAAATGAGGAAACAGCATAACATGCATCCTGAGCTGTGAATAAATTCAGAGTCTCTGTATTCTGGGAGGTTCCCAATAGCCCTTGTTATTACTAGTTCACATGATTCAGACAATGAGAGGTGTTCAATGCCAGCTCCCCCCGCCCCCGGCCTTCTTTTAAAATAAAGTTTTCACAAGGCATCTTACCACAACACAGGAGCTTGGCCAAACCCTTTATTTAACCAGCTTTACCCCTCCCCTTCTTCCTAAGCTCATTCAGCTCTAATTAAATCTAAGAAGCTTTTCTAAATGAAGGTCTGTAAAATGCAGAATCAGGCTTTCTCTCCTTACTCATGCTTGCTCATCAGTGCTCTGACTGAAGTGACAGTTCTGAGGTAATTATTGAGGTTTTGAGGTGGAAAGTCTAATTTTCATGGGGTATAGTGATCTTGAAAAAGTGATCCTATCCTGGGAACAAGCTGTCATGCTGAATCTCATAAAGGGTGCTAAAAGTCTGAAATAATAGTCACTCTTCCAACCAAGAAAAGAGAGTGTAGATACAAACTTTGATGATTTGTGTACTAACAAATTGGTTTTGCAACTATCTGTGGGGAGATCGAGCCATCTAAGTCCCTTATCAGAGGGAATCAACCCTGAAAAGCAGACTGTTTTTTTTAAAAAATAACCACCAAAGAACTGTAGGAAAGTCTCTGCATTCTCTTGAATAACCAGAACATTGTTTATAATCACAATTTTGTCAATTTGATTATCACAAAAAGTCTCTCTTGTTATGTCAAGGGCTTTCCATGTTCATTACGTCATCTGGGGGAGAGATACAGGTCCAGCTCCATCAGGCCTAGACTAAGAGGAAGAGCCCTCCCTCCACTCCATCTGCCTTGGTCCAGGTCTCAGAAGGAGAGAAGAGCCGCTGGACTTGATCCCGTTCCCCACCGCCATTACCTTGTCTTTTGTGTCATGTCTTTTTAAATTGTAAGCCTGAGGGTAGGGAACCTGTCTAATTAACCATTGTAATTTGTAAACTGCTCTGAGAGCCTTTGTGGCTGAAGAGCAGGGTATAAATACTCAAAATAAATAAATAAATAAATAAAATAATTGCAGTTGCAAATGGGTAGATCCTGAACAGATGAATTTACCTAAGCAATATGACCATGTGTGGTATTCTATGACATGGTTATTTTCTGCTTTACTTGTACCCTGGAGTTGTCACTGTTAGTGAATCCAATCAGGATTATGTCAACCCTTTGTAGGCACAGATTCCATATTCACGGAGTCAACCAACTTTGGCTTGAAAATATTCATTTAAAAAATCCAAAAAGCAAAGCTTGATTTTGCCATTTTATATAAGGGGCACCATTTTACTATTCCATTGTATATAATGGGACTTGAGCATCCATGGATTTTGATATCCGTGGAGGTTCTGGAACCAAAACCAAGTGTATACCAAAGGCCCACTGTGGTCTGAATTTTAAAAGAACTGTCTAAGGTGCTGAATCAGTTTTGGGAACATAGTTCAGCACTTTGGAAAGTGCATTTAATGTTAGAAAAAAACCTTGCTTCATTGACATGGAAGCCAGCTGCCATGATGATGGAACTAAGTACTATTCCATGCAAATGGTATCTATTCAACTGATGCCATCATGTCACTGAAGCTACACCTCCATGTAGCAAATACCCACCTGGCAACCAAGACCAGATCAGAGGAACCTTGACATTTCCACTGAAAATCAAAATGAAAGACTCAGGCCTGAAACAGATGGGCAGGAAAGTGCAGCTTCTGGCTGCTCTGGGGGCATGGCATTTAGATAATGCATGCCCCCAGAGTGGCTGGAAACCATGCAAAGAGAGTGCCCCACCAAGAAAAGCCATCCGGAAAAGGAATGGAGAAAGTCCACTCTTTGCTGGTGTTCCATTTGGGACTGCAGCAGCAACCCGGATCAAGACTGGGCCTGTGCAGTTGCCACAGACGCATGCAGATTGGGGCAGGACCAGCCTCTGGCTGCTCCTTTTGCCCCATCTGCACAACCTCTCCACTGGGAAAAAAGGAAGAGATATCATTAATAGGAGACAGCAGACTATTTAGAAGTACTGTATAAGAATACATGTGACAGCTGTCAGGAAGAGCATCATATTGATTTTAATGGGGTGATGGAAGGGAGTTTTACGGATATCAAGGACTACCAAAAAGATTAATAGTTTTGAGAATAAACCAAGCCTGATCAATCCCTAGAAACCAAAGTGATTAAATTGAGGTTATAATAATAGGACATGACTCATTAGAATAGATGAAAATGCTTGAACTGAAAGGCAACAGAAAAAGAGGAATACCACAACACAGGCAGATTGATTCAGTCAATGAAGTAATGGTCCTGAGTTTGCAAGACCCGAGGAGGGCTGTTAATACAAAGAAATTTCTGTGGCAAAGCTTTTAGCAGTCTCTAAAAATTATTAGATACCAGTATATAAAAATGTCACCTGTAATTGCCAGTTTATTATGCCACCCTCTATCTCCATTCCTGTAGTACTATTCTGTAGACCTCTTCCATAGTCTTTGTAAAATATTCCAAAGGGCTCCTGTGGGTAAAAAGTTTGAAAACATGTGAGCCAGACAACAGAGAATCACATCTGAACTGTTATATTGCCAACAAAAGATGACTCAGTTGATATGCACAATCCTCTCCACAGCTGAGAAAACTGTTTGTTAACAAACATAAACAAATGAGAGGTTGTCACCCTGCCAAAACTATCTAAAGCAGGATGAAATTTATACAAATGAAACATTAATACCCTTTATGGCTCTAAATTCATAAATTTGCTTCTTCTGGATCATATATTAAAACAGTGTGCATGTTTGTGTGTGTGTGTGTGTGTGTGTGTGTGAGAGAGAGAGAGAGAGAGAGAGAAATGTTCTTGTTCATATCTTATCTATGTTTATGTACAAGGGTGTTTCTTATCTTCACAACAATATCTAGGACCAGCTGCACCTCCCTCCAAAGTATTTTAGAGATGCATATTCTGTTGTATTTTTTCCACAATCATCTTAGATGAAACCGCTGCCTTCTGCTATTCATCATCTAGCCCCGGGGGGGGGGGGGGGGGTCATGGTCTTTCTATCAACTCTGGTGATGGACAACCAGACTTTGCCTCTCTCTGAAACTCTTTCAGGCCATACTACCTCCTATCATTAGCTAGCAAGGACAGGGGAGAATATTCAATTTGTTTTACCTGGTGATGGAATTAACATGTTATCACTTTTGTGGTTATGCTTTGTTCAGTATTTGTAACTAAAAAGTCATTCTAAGCCTCAATATGGATCAGAATTGTTTTAATTTGTTGTGAACTGCATAGCACAGTATGTGAGAAAAAAACAACAACAGTATGGAGATAAAGTGATAGACTGTATTTGGTGTGTGGTAGTAATGTAGTGATAAATTCTGATATAGCAATACCTAGAAAGGGAATCCAAAAATGCAGGCAGCTCTGTTAAGTTTCTAGCAGTTTGCATTTCTACTAGGAGCAGGCCTTTTGTTAATGTAGCAATTCTTGCTAACTCAAGATCAAGCCTCCCCTAAATACTTTGCATTAAAGAAAGGATATCTCCTAACAATACACTGTTGCTGGTAGGAAAAAGAACACTCCTTCTTTTAATATTGTAGGGATTGCAGCTAACCTCAGAGGGAACAGGGGAGTCCAAGGGAAGCAGGAGTTTATATCATAGTCCCTGCTAATGAAAAAGTCCTGGGACCCTGGCTCCAGCACACTACTGGTGTCTGAATGAATGTGGATTTTGTGTGTGTGTGTGTGTGTGTGTGTGAGAGAGAGAGAGAATGGGATCCACACCATGTGTCATAGGCCACATATTAGCAGCTTCCTACTACCATATGTGTTTCTCTGTGTGGCCAGATCAAAAGTGTGTGTGTGTATTCTGGTTTAAGCTTTCCAGTCTTTTGTGTGTCATTTATAAAACTGTATCCAGTTCCTCAATCTCAGGCTAAAACCAGCCATTATATCATTATAGCAGAGCTCTGTCAATGAGGAAACAGATAAGGACATTTGTTTGAAGAAAACTGAGGAAATGATTCCTTGACTTTTAGACTTTTATTTTGGTCTAACCATTATTATTAATTGTCAACAGAGACTGGGTTAAAGCAAATAAACACATTAAAATGCCAATAGGAGTTGTAGGATCAAATTTGCCTTCTCAGATTAATAGCCAACCCTCCCCTTCTCTTTCCCTCCCACTCCCTGCCAGTATCTAGAAATGAAATCAAAGGTAGAGCCAACAGGGCACAGCCTGCCAAAATGACAGGATATCTAAAGACTTTTTCTGTGTTCTTGCAAACAGCTTGTGCTAGCACTGGCAAGCTTTTCATTTCTTGCTCCCAGGAAGCATCCGTTGATTCTTCTACTTGGCAAGAAGGATCTCCTTTCCAGATTCTTGACAGATTTATTTTGGTGCCTGAGCATGCAGTAAGAACTCATTTGTTCAGGAAGGGAGAAAATAAGGTCTCGGGTGGATAATGCCCAGTAGGCATACTCTGAGGGAAGGCTCAGACTGGCTTTGAAAGGCTAGTTTGGTACCAGCTCAAAAATCTTGTCAACATTCTTTGGGCTTCGGTAATGACATAGCCCTGTGTTGACTGTCACAGGAGTGAGACTGACACATCCTGATGGCATCTCTGGAAATGTTCTGACTATTTCAAGCCCCATGTGATGGGAGCCTGCCTAAAGGCAGCCAAGAATACCAGGGAAACATTTTGCACTAAAGAAACTCAGGCAGACAGGAATAGAAATCCTATTCTCTCCTTCTTCTTTTTTTCCTGGTATGATCTTCATCTTTCTGCTATCTTCAGTATTATCAGTATCACCTTCTGAGCACTACTTCCAGCCTCTAGAAACAAGAAGAGGAGATTGATGGGGAAATCCTCCAGCTATTAGCCAATTTTATTTACTGTTAAGAGTTGAGGATTCTCTGGGGAGGATACTGCGGTGAAGGCAAATTTCTTCATTTGGGGAGTGAAGGAGTTGTGATGTTATGCTTTATTTTATTTTATTTTATTTTATTTTTTGAAGTGCCATGGAAATTTCTCTGGATGGTGAATTCCACTGGATTGCTGAGATGGACCATGGAGCATATAATTGCAGGCACAGTGGCACGAAGAGCACCAAATTAGTTTATTTCAGTTCCTAACCTTTCACAGCTGCATGGGAAAATGACATCTTTTTAAAGGGGAGGAGGACAAAACAGAACCCTCTCCTCCCGCTTCCATCCCTGCTCATTGCCGGGGGTATAGAGTTATATAGCAATTAGCACTAAGCCTTGCTTAACCCTGGTTGTTGAGTGTCAGTTCTAAAGTAAAGCCTTATTATTAAACATTTCACAGGGGACTCATTTCAATTTTCTGATTACGTAAAAGGAAGAGAAAAACAGCAGTGCTAGGATTCCAGTTTGGGTGAGTTGCTCAATCCTTTTGCCTAAGGGGAAGCATGCCAGAGTTTTAGAAAATTATAGAAGAAATAAACAGGAAAAACACTTTTGCCCTCTCTAGTACCTGGGCTTGTCTACTGAACCCGAATGGTAGAAGATTCGGGACACATCAAAGGAAATATTTGTTGAGATTGGACATAGCTGAACTGCAGAATTCATTGCTGCAAGATGTAGTTACTAGTGACTATTTAAAAGGGAGGTTGTATAATTTCAGGTAGTACGGGGCCATAAATTGCTGCTAGACAGAATGGTTATATATCATCTCCAGTATCACAGAAAGTATGGCTATGTATATAATTTGCTTTGGAGCATGAGATGGGAGAGAATCAAGCTGCATTCAAGTCCTACTGGTGGGCTTCCTATAGGCAACTTAATGGGCAGTATGTGAACACAATATTGGACTAAGCAGGCTTTGGCTGGTATTACATTCCTTGTAAGCTTATATTCAAGCTGCTTTTTCAGTCATGGAAGGAAATGCTGTAGATATAGTATATCTTGATTTCAGTAAGGCCTTTGACAAGGTTCCCCATGACATTCTTGAAAGCAAGCTGGTAAAATGTGGGCTAGACAAAGTAACTGTTACATGGATTTGTAATTGGTTGACTGGTCGAACCCAAAGGGTGCTCAACAATGGCTCCTTTTCAACCTGGAAATAAGTGACCAGTGGGATGCCACAGGGCTCTGTCCTGGGCCCAGTGCTATTCAACATCTTCATGAATGACTTGGATGACAGTATTGGGGGCATAATTATCAAATTTGCAGACGACACCAAATTAGGAGGAGTAGCTAATACCCCAGAGGACAGGATCAATGACTTGAACAGACTAGAAAGCTGGGCCAAAGCTAACAAAATGAAATTCAACAGAGAGAAGTGTAAGGTACTGCACTTAGGGCGGAAAAACAAAAAGCACAGATACACGATGGGGGACACCTGGCTGAATGAGACTATGTGTGAAAGGGATATAGGAGTCCAGGTAAACCACAAGTTGAACATGAGTCAACAGTGTAATGCATCAGCTAAAAAGGCCAATGCAATTTTAGGCTGCATCAATAGAAGCATAGTGTCTAGATCAAGAGAAGTAATAGTGCCACTCTATTCTGCTTTGGTCAGGCCTCACCTGGAATACTGTGTCCAATTCTGGGCACCACAATTCAAAAAGGATGTTGAAAAACTGGAGCGTGTCTGGAGGAGAGTGACTAAAATGGTGAAGGGTCTGGAAACCAAGCCCTATGAGGAACGACTTAGGGAGCTGGAGATGTTTAGCCTGGAGAAGAGAAGGTTAAGAGATGATATGACAGCTGTGTTTAAGTATTTGAAGGGATATCATATTGAGGAGGGAACAAACTTGTTTTCTGCTGCTCCAGAGACTAGGACCCAGAACAATGGATGCAAACTCCAGGAAAAGAGATTCCACCTCAACATTAGGAGGAACTTCCTGACAGTAAGGGCTGTTCGACAGTGGAACACAATCCCTCGGAGTGTGGTGTAGTCTCCTTCCTTGGAGGTCTTTAAGCAGAGGCTGGATGGCCATCTGTCGGGGATGCTTTGATTGGGAGTTCCTGCATGGCAGGGGGTTGGACTGGATGGCCCTTGTGGTCTCTTCCAACTCTATGATTCTATGATTCTATGTACCAATAAAGGGAGCAGTATGCACAGTCTTCCCTCTTCAGTAGAAAAACAACTGTGGTGATGGTGGTTGGTTTAAAGACGCTCTTCTATTTCACAACTCCTCAAAACATACTTCCTTTCTCCCAGTACTGAAGAAACTGTTACATCCCTGTCCCATGTAAGATATAATTTGGCCTTTACAGCACTTTTGAATTTTTTCCACACTTATACTTTGATGGATTTCTATGGCAAAGGAAGAGCAGCTACCAAGAATGCATTTCCAGATGTCCATGCTGTTTAAATTTGATACACAGATGATGCAGTCAAGTAAGCAGTCAGAGAATATTAACAGTCATGACAGAACAAAGCAGAGATGGTAATCTCTGAGGTGTTTATGGGGTAAACTGTTCAGTCTGATTATCAGAGGAATCCATTTTTGAGTCATATAAGTATACAAGGAACCATGTTTCCACTCCCATCCTGAGGCAGGGAGGTGTGATTTCCTTACTCTATGGATATGGCGTGCCAAAAGTAGCTGCTTTTTCATGATCTGAACATGCTCTCTGTCTCCATAGGGAGAGCTCAGTATCATGTTTACGGCAGTTTATGGCAGACCTGTGGTTTCTCCCAGCAGCTCACAGCCATGGAATTACTATTCCTGTTGTTTTTGAAGTGCTCCTGATGAGTGATTTGACACCTGTATAGGTGTGTTATGAAATAGTTTTTTCTCCTTCCAGAAAAAAAAAAAAGAGTGGGGAGATAATTCTGTTTTTTCCAATACAGTTGTTTAGATGGTCTTTATTGGCATATCTTCATGCTTTTAAGTTTATTTATTTATTTATTTAAAAAAATATCTCAGAATATGACCTGGAAACAGAGCAGATTGGTCAGGAAATAGGATTATATAGCCATGTTGGGTCTTGTGCTGGGAGAAAAGTGAGATATAAATTAATTAAATGAATAAACACAGACATACACAAAATAAGTATGTGTCACAACAGGGCAATGTTACAGAAACACAAGGCAGTGTGTTACTGAACAGAGTGGTATTACTGAACAACATTCAGAGCAATGTTACTGAAAAATTGGCCTGTGCAGAGATACCTTTCGGGATCCAAAATCTGTTTTAAGAATATTTCAGTGCAAAATGAATCACCAGTATTTAAGAAATCCAGAAAGACCAGGAAAAAATACCCAGTTTACAAGAGTTCATCTATCCTTCCCTCTATCCACTGAAAGTGCCTTGGTAAGAGACTGATCAAGCAGCTGGCTAGACTGTGGAATTTGCTGAAGGGCTCAATTGATGGCTGCACTATGTTTATTTGGTAGAGGTTGTTTACAGCACCTGTGGGTGGATTAGCAAGTCTTGACTTCAACTATTTGTTCAGCAAATTTAAACTGTGAGCTGTGTGTATAATTAGGAGGCTCTGTACTTTCCACTTGGTCATGGCACCTAGCTGACCCCTGCTCTAGGCAAGCGCAATTCTAAATAGGAGAATGCTGGTTAGATCCTGCCGGTGTCAGCTCCAGAGCAATCTGTATGGCACAGTTCCATATATATATATATATGATAATTAAAGTTCTATCTTAAGTGATTTCTAGATCAAAGCCAAGCAAGCAATACAACAGATCCAGCTACTTGAAGAAACGAAGGGAAAGATTATGGAAAAATAAATAGAAAGAAAACAGACCTTTTTTTAAAAAAAGCCAATCATTAGGTGTCATCCTTGGCACTAGCATTTAGTAACTGATAATTGCTGTAACTAGGTCCAGTGAGCTTTGCAAATATTACTCAGTAAATTTTAATTAGCACCCTGGGAATTGAAGCATTTCCGAATAAGCTCATGGGAGACTCTTCCTCCCCCAACTGGTGGCAAAGTGTGCTGAGTAATTTTAGATCAGCCTGCCTGTCAGAGTGGATCAGTATCATCTTGCCACTTAGGTTAGAGAAAATGCACCTGCTTCAGCATGGAAATAAGGTGCATTATCTGCCAATTTGTGCTGCTTACGTTTTTGCTGCTGCCCTGGTTTGACAAGTGGGAAATGGGGATGCAGGGATTATTTATTCTTTCAACTAGGGGTGGGGGTGGAGGATAGAAGGAATGTAAGGATGATTGGCTAGTTAGGGAGAAAAACACTTGGCATGAAAGGACATGCCACACACATCCTCTTGCTCTGTTCAGAATAAATACATCAAGGACTCTTATTAAAATAGTTGAGAGTAGAAAACAGTCATCTTGCATCTTTGGCAGGTCACTCCGATGCATTAAAAAAGAAATTGCCTAAAGAAACATTGATGGCTGATAATGGATATAACTAATAACAACAGACATTAGCATTTTATCTCAAGTTATCCAAATCACTTTTCACCATTTTTTTAAAAAACTAGATGGTCCAAATAATACCACATTTCATCCTGTTTTCTCTCTTGTTTTTAGAAGGTGGTTTATTGAAGCAATGTGTCTATCTCTGATTCACTGAAGTTTTCCCTCCACCTTTTCTTGATCTCATAGATATGAGCAACAAATCTGTGGAAGTCTGAATGGTGGCTTAGAAACAAATCTCCAATGAACAATTTTGTAGTAAAGTTGTACCAGACTCGAGGCTTTTCAGAAGTGAGCTCTGGGTGCAGGAGACAGATACAACATTTACCTTTGAAGAAATAAGGTAGCACTTCATTTGTCACCAGCTAACATTCTTGACTGTTCTTTCATGGCTCCCATGCTTCCTCCCTCTGAAACCAGATCAATCAACATCAGTGAAGACAGTCTCTAGTAAAGCAGAAAGAGGGAACCTCATTTTACTTTTTTTGGGTCAAAATTCACTTGTTGGCAAGCTTCTGCCAAGATCATAAAATCCCATGTTATCTATCATGTAATCATTCCCATGTATCTACCACAAGACATGCCTAAACAAAATGTGTGCACATCACTTTTTCTCTTCCTGTGTAATCTTCAGCAAGCTGCTTTCCAGGTTGAACCTGATATCAGAGCAATCTTAGAATAGGAGTTCTCAAAATTAATGCTATGAAGGAATTAAATTAGATCATCCAGTGTAAGTACATGTCATTAAATACTAAAGTCAAAATCATGCCACAGTATTTTTGATTTCTATGTATAGTTGTGAAAGAGACACAATGAAGAAAGCTGACAAGAAGAGATCAACTCATCTAAAAAGTGGCAGATGAGAGTGCTACAGATACCATGGATTGCTAAAATGATGAATAAATGGATGCTAGAACAAATCAAGCCTAAACCCAATCTAGAAGCCAAGTTGACCAAACTAAAGTCCTTGTACTTTGGACATATCATAATACGACCTTACTTATCAGAAAAGACAATAATGCTTGGTAAAGTCGGGACTAAAGAGCAAGACTGCATTACAGATTGATTGGCTTCATCAAGGAAGCCACAACCCTGAGGATCCTATGACAGAGTCATAGAGCCACCATAAGTCAAAACTAACGTGATCGCAATTAACAATAAACATACGCTTAAGACTATTGCTGCCTAGTATAGAACTTTAGATATTTTTGCAGTAGAAACCGTCTACACAATAACCAACAATTTAAAGCCCTATTCCTTAGCTGTTCTTCTTACTCCTTGAAATTATTACCATCTATCAAGGAAGGGTGTCATTTGTCTCCCTCCCCTTTCCTAGAGCACCTACTTTGATATGGTACTAACATAAATGAAGATAAGGTACCAAAACATATACACAGCAAAGAGCAACCGCTTTCTCTGTACAGTGGGCTCTTGGTATTCACTGAGGTTTGGTTCCAGCCTCCCCCCACCCGGATACCAGAATCTGTGGATGCTCATCCCATTGAATACAATGATGTGGTAAAATGGTGTCCCTTATTTAAGATGACAAAATCTTAAATTCCAAAAGCTTTTAGGAATTTATATCTTTTTGGAATATTTTCAAGCCATGGATGGTTGAATCCATGGATAAAGACTCAATAGATATGGTGGGATGACTGTATGATCCAGCAGGCCCCACAGCTTTTTTGCTATCACATTTAACTGGCTGTCTTTTCTTTTTGGTACCAAGCCATGTTCAAGGTCCCCAAGTGCTGTATGTGGCTGATCCCATCTCCTCAAAAGAGGCCTTGTTAGTTTTTCCACAATCAATGAAATGCCATCATGTGACATCAAGTCCTCTCAATGGTGGCCCCCAGCCTTCTGTAGGCTATCAAGTAAATCACTAATGCTCCATCAGTGACAGTATCCCTGCATGGGTTAAGTGGGTTACTTGAATAAGTAGTCTTGCTCTGATAGGTTAAAACAAAGAAAGAGACTGCCAATATTGTATTAACAGATTGTCTAGAGGACATCTGAGAGCGGGGGTAGGCAACCTGTCCCCTTTAAGGGCTGAGGGACTTCAGCTCCCAGAATCCCAGGAGCTATTGGCCAACATGGAACTATTGCCCAACATGGCTGAGGCTTCTGGGAGCTGAAGTCCCTCGACCCTTAAAGGGGAAAGGTTGCCTACCCCTGTCTGAGAGAGTCAATAATGTGTATGTCCCTACCCAGTTATTGTTGTTTTATGCCTTCAAGTTGTGTCTGAGTTATGATGATCCTAAGATGAAACTATCATGGGTTTTCTTGGCAGAATTTGTTCAGAATTGGTTTTGCCATTGCTTTCCCCTGAGGCTGAGAGCATGTGACATGCTCGAGGTCACACAGTGGGTTTTTATGGCCAAGCTGGGAATTGAACCCTGGTCTCCTATTTTGTATACTTTGTATTGGTTGATTAATTCCAATTATATGCTCATTTTCTTCTGATGTGGGGCTCAAGGCAATTCACAGAGTTAAAAAAAACCCGATCAGTTAAAAACCTGATGCTAAAAATTAAAACACAATTAAAAATCAGCACATCAAAAACATTAGAAAGAGAGAGAGAGAGAGAGAGAGAGCGCACATCTTTATTTTTATCTGGAAACCTATCAATTCCCTCAACTAATTTAGTGATCTCAATTAATACACATGTGTGCACACATATGTACATATACTTTTATAGACACGTACATATTTATATTTATTTCATTTATGCTTACATTTGCATATTTATACAGTATGCACAAATGTAATGAACCCCTACATTCTGAATTAGCTCAACTCTGCCCCCTAGAGTGTCTGGAAAATTTGGTATCCTGCCAGAAAGCTAAATAGGCCAGATGTTTCCTTTTTTCCTCTATTACATGTTCAAATCTTTATCTCCTTTGTACAATGATCTGATCAGTTAGACATGCCCTGCTCTTATATAATTTAGGTTTATCATAATAAACAAAGTGGGTTCAATCTTTCATCTGCTCATTGGTGGTCTAACGATGTTGTAAATATGCATTCTTTGAAAAACCATAAGCATAATCATGTAAAACATACAATTAGAGATACAAAATACTATATCTTAGAATCTGAAGACTGGAGTAAATTTGCAGAAAAAGACAACCTGTTCCATATAGTTCAAAAAGAAATTTATACTTGATGGATTCCTCAAGCAACCTAGGCATGTATTGTAAGAAATTCAAAGTATTTATTATTTAAAGGTAAAGGTATTCCCCATTGACAAGGTTGTCAAGTCATGTCTGACTGTAGGGGGTGGTGCTCATCTCTGTTACTAAGCCGAAGAGCCAGCATTGTCAGAGACTACTCTGTGATCATGTGGCCAGCATGATTGCACAGAACACTCTTTACCTTCTTACTGAAGTGGCACCTATTTATCGACTTGCATTTGCATGCTTTTGAACTGCTAGGTTGGCAGAAGCTGGGACTAGTGATGGGAGCTCACCCCATCATGCGGCAACTGGGCCTCAAACTTCCAACCTGCTGATCTTGCAATCAACAGATTCAGTGTCTTAACCACTTGAGCCACCACAATATGTTATTTTGTCGTACAGAAAGTTAAGGACACACAACAACTATGGGTGTTTACTAAGCAGTTAAACTCTCTGAAATAGCTTCCTTAGCTTCCATCAGGCAAGATTCTTCTAAAATTGTCAAAGGATGTCAGTTGGAGAAGCTTTCCTTGTTACAAGTTCACTCAGTTCAAGAGACAGCCCTAAAGGCTGGAAAGAGGCCAACATAATCCAATTATTAAAGAAGCTACTGAGAGCCATACCAGAAGATTACAGACCAGTGAGCTTAGAGCCAATTTCAGGGAATGTCTTAAGAAACTATTTTAAGATATGCACTGAAACAGGAGAAAAGCCACATTTTTATCAAGGTTTGGTAACACAGAAGGAAAGTTAGGGGGGTTGCAGACTGCCAGAAATAGTGCAAATTGAGTCCACTTTTAGGGTTAGGGTTAGGGAATCATGGGGACTGTAGTTTATTGTGGCACCAAAGCTCTCTGACAGAGAAGGCTCAATGTCTCAGAAAAAAACCCAATTCCCATGATTCCCTAGCACTAACCCTAACCCTAAAAGTGGACTCAATTTGCACTATTTCTGGCAGTCTGCAACCCCCCTTAATCAGTTCTAGGAATGCCGGAACTGTCTTAATCATAGCACTGCTTTGAGTTTCTTCAGAAATGTATTTGTATTGTAGTATGTTCCTTATGACATACTACAGTTTCCTTTCATCAAAAGTATTTTGTAATAGTACCGAGTACTAGACTTCATGTTTAGAATTTAAATTTCTGCTTTTCTCATGAAGACAGGGAATAGATCTGTGCTCCATTACTTAAAATTGTTCACATCTACTAGAGCTGGATAACTTGTGGTTGTCCAGGTGTTATTGGACTGCAACTGCCATCAGCTCTAACCAGCAAAACCATTGGTGAGGGATGATGGTTTGTACTCTAGCAGCATCTGGGAGAACACACCTTGTTTGCCCCTGATATTCAGACACATTTCTACTTCTACCAGGGATGTTACTGAGACATACTGATGGCATAATCTTCTACAAGTTTACTCAGATATAAGAATCATGATGTTCAATAGCGTTTATCACCTGATTTATGTAAGACTGCTCTAAGGGCTTGTCTACATGGGTCATTTATTCCCTGAGTTTGCTGCATCCTGAATTCCCTGAGTTTGCTGCATCCTGTTCACATGACATAGGGCCAAAACCCTGATTCAGCTAAAAACTGTCTTCACGATGTCTGCACTCAATTCAGCCTTTCCCCACCTTAATCTGATTTTAGAAACCTTACCTTTTGCTCTGGATTTTCAGCTCTCTCTGCAACAACAACGGGCAGCTGCCCTCCTATGAGTTCCCTGACAGCCATCTGGCACTGCCACTGTGGGTACAAATCATTTTGAGGTCACCCAGCATTGAAAACATGGCTGAGCATCTTATTATGACCTCAACAGCGGTGCAAGAAAACAAATGGGGATCACATGAAAGGCAACTGCCTGTCATTGCAGCAGAGGGAGCACAAGTAATGGGAGGATTTGGGGGCAGAATACTTCAGGAGCAGTCTGGAGTATTCTGGACAGTGAAGACTACTTTACGTATATGGGCATTATTCACTGAGAATCTGACCTTTCCATCTGGGAATTCAGACAAGGTACTTTGGATTATCCTATTTTATCTCTACAGAAACCTCAAGAGTGCAACCCTAGATGCTGGTGAATTGCAGCCCCTCAGCATTGTTTAACATTGCCCATGCTGGCTGTGGTTGCTGAGAGTTGCAGTGTAACACCACGTGGAGGACTGCACAATTTGCACAAGCTGTCCTAAAAAGCAGCTTGGGTTGAGAGGCAGTGATGTGTCAAAAACAAGGCAATAAATCTTAATATTGTGAAAATTTGACATGAGCACTCTCTCTATGACACCATGTTATCTCTTATCCCAGAGAGATGTGGGAAGATTCCAGTGAAATCAAATAACTCTTTCTGTTCTCTTATGCTAAACACAGCTTGTACACAGCTTGTTCCCATATGCTGAACACAGCATAGATCCTCTATGCGTTTTATTGCCTATTGTGTAATTGGAAATAAGTACATGAGTAAAATATTTATTAGTATAATGTTTGAAAGTAGATTTTTATTAAAAAGCATGTAAAACCCAGTACTCATAATATGAGTCTATTAGCTATAATATTCCAAATACAAATTGTTTGTCATCAGTTTTATCTTTTTACCGATTCGTATCAGTTCTATTGTCTCTTTTAGCTTTTTATTCAGTAAAACAATTTGAAGTATTGTTTGCTAGCAGATCTACAAGATTAGCATATATCACATATTTACCTGGATTCCCCCCCCCCCATGTTTATATTAGCTCAGAATATGTGTCTCTGAATAGCTTTGAATGTAAAGTTTACATCTGTCTATCTAATCGAAACAGTATTCACTAGCATCCCAGTAATGTTCTTCAAGCAAGATTCTTGAAATATCTTAAGCCGTCACCCTGGAACCAGAAGAAGAAGAAGAAGGGGGGGGGGGGAAATCCCAGAGCCTTCTTCACGGCTTATGGCCTTCCATAAAGCCACTTAAAACAAGAGCCCTCCCCCTCCCCTTGAGTAAGAAGTATTTTCCTCTTAGAGCATAGGTTGCCTCTCTTGAAGTAGTAAAACTCTATGAAATGGCAGATAAGAAAATCAGAGCCTGTTTGCAGTTAGCATCAAAAGATATTCACTGCACACCAAACATTAAACAATTGGACACCAGGCCAGATGTTGAAACTGATAATTCCAGCCTAAGTAAAGATTCTTATATAAAGCTTCTCCTAATCCTTATTCTACACAGAAGACAATCAGGAATGTTAAGGCCTTTGCAGACTGCTAGAAATAGTGCAAATTGAGTCCACTTTAAGGGTTAGGGTTAGGCATAGGGAATCATGGGAACTGTATTTTATTGTGGCACCAGAGCTCTCTGACAGAGAAGGTTCAATGTCTCAGAAAAAAACAAACAATGCCCATGATTCCCTAGCACTAACCCTAACCCTTAAAGTGGACTCAATTTGCACTATTTCTGGCAGTCTGCAAAGGCCCATAGTCTCTAGATCTGATATAAACCATCTCTTTATAATAACATTTTACAAATATTTACAAGTCATACGCTCTGGCTAATAGAAAGTATGAAGGGTCAAAGTTTGCTGTTTTTTAGGACCACTTGCCTCCATCTCCTCATGACAAGCCTGTCCCTAAAACCTAATCATCTAAGGGCCTTTGCAGACTGCCAGAAATAGTGCACATTAAATTGAGGCACTGCCCTGGCTCAGTGCTAGGGAGTCATGGGAATTGTATTTTTTTCTGGGACATTGAGCCTTCTCTGTCAGAGAGCTCTGGTGCCACAATAAATTACAGTTCCCATGATTCCCTAGCACTGAGCCAGGGCAGTGCCTCAATTTAATGTGCACTATTTCTGGCAGTCTGCAAAGGCCCAATGTGATTCCTTAAGAACTATCTTGACTGGGAGGGCAATATCACATTCCCTTAAGATTGGGAATGTAAGAAGTTTCCACATCTTCCATGAAAATGTTAAGTCTTAACACATGAAGACATTCTGTCAAAAATGGATAAATAAAGCAGGTTATTCACAACTAGAGACTTTTTGAAAACTTTTTAATCTGCTTGGACTCAAATTACATCTGATCAAGCCAGGGATCATGGGAGTTATAGTCCATCATCTCCCTGTGGCCTACAACTCTCTCTGTGTCATATTCTCTTTTGTTTATTATGGAATGTTGTTATAAATCATCTTTTAACTCAGTGAGCACTGAAAGCAAAGTACATTTTAAAATAACACTACAACAATAAAAGAACAAGTAGTTTACAAGAAAAAAAATCTTTATTATATTGCTATAAGAATTTCTATTGCAAAATGTTTAGGTTCCTGAAAAGAAAGTAGACCAAATCTGGTTCAGAGTATAGTGAAAAGTATGTAAGGAAAGATGTATGTGGACTCCAAAGCAACATCACTTCTACATTTTTTTTTAAAAAAAAATCAGCTTTGCTATTGCATGCAAAATACATCAGCATGTTACTGCATTATGCATGTGGACCAAACTCCATAAATGGAAGTCATGTTGTTTTCTGAAGGACAATTTAAACATTTTTGTCTCTCATCTAATTGAGTAGAATAAGAGAGACAAAAATGTTATAAAACAGTAGCAAAGGGGGGAAGCAGACGGGTGGCATGGGGCTGCCCCAGGAAGCTGCGGATCGGGGCCGAGGCATCCACATTCCTCGGCCCTGCGGCGCAGCTTCGCCACCCCAGGAAGGAGCACTAAAATAGCACTCCTTCCGCAAATTGCTGAAGGTGTGCTATAAAAGGCTGCCGGTGCACCTTCGGCGGCTTTTCCGCTGCAGCGTGTGTGGATGCTGCAGTGGAAAGGCATCCTCGGAGCGTCGGCCGTGCGGAGGGCCGGCTGCTCCGAGGACATTTTCGGGAAGGGGTTGAGGTGCCCAGCATGCGGCTGCCCCTCCTCTTCCTTGCCCTGAAGATGGCGCTTTGCGCCATCTGCTTCCCCCTAAAATTGTGTTTAAAATTCAGATCAGTTTTTCAAGTTCCAATTCCATGTTACAACATGCCATTGCTTTGGTCTTTGAGGGAGAGAAGAGCAGCCAGACACAGCTCCATCTGCATTGGCTTAGTGGATGGGAAGTCCTCTCTCCATTCCAGCTGCCATTGCTCTGGCCTCAGAGGGAGAGAAGAGCAGCCAGCATCTGCTGGATTTAATCCCCTTCCCCACTGCTATCCCTCTTCCCTTATGTGTCATATATTATTTAAACTGTAAGCCTGAAAACAAGGAACAGGTAAATTAATGATTTGTAAGCAATCTTTGAAGTCTTTTTGGCTAAATGGTGATGTACACATTCTCTAAATAAAATAAAATTACTGTCACAGGAGTATTTCATATGATTTCTAAATAACATAAGCCAGGATAGGTACATCCATCAAAGGAAGATGTGTCCTTAAAAGTACTAATATTTGCAGAACAGCTAATGCAATAATCAGTTGTGTTGGCTTCCCAAATACATGATGGCATTTGTGTGTATGTGCCTTCAAGTGGCCTGTTGATTTATGGTAACTCCATTAATGTCATAGGGTTTTCTTAGGCAAGGAATAATCAGAGGTGGTTTTGCCAGTTCCTTCCTCTGAAATATCCTAGAGCACCTGGTATTTCTTGGTGGTGACCCATCCCAAGTATTAGCTAATGATGACGGGGCTTAGCTTCTGATATTGGACTATTACTAAACCTAGCAACTGCCAAGTGATAGTACTACTAGTACTAATAATAAACTATGGCATGTATGCTTTTCTTAAGCATTGGGAATGTGCTAGGTTTGCTGATGTAAAGGCGTTTCTCACTTCCTGAGTGTTACATGGATCTGCAGCTGCTCACATACAAAGTGGATGTACCACTCGTTAATTATCATCAAGGGCATCTTTGTGCTGTCTCACCACTTTTCTCAGCCAAATCCACTTTTCTCAATTACTGCTTCTGTATATTTTTCTGAGAAAAGTGGTGAATTAAACACCTGTGCAGTATTCAGAAAATAATGCAAGGTGTGCTTCATTTGTTCCAATGTAAAGTGTGACAGTGTGGAAAAGCAAATAGTCCCTTCAGTACTGGACTTACTCAGTGGGAGAGATGGGATGAGTGGGGTGAGGCTCAGTGGAAGGAGAGAGATTTTAAATGTTAAAATCTGAATCTTAATGTTTTAAAACTTGTTTTGTATTCTTTAAAAAAATTCTTTAAAAACATCACATCTTACCAAAATATCACTTTAACCACCTGAAATTACATACATGTAAATACATTTAGGCTGTGTGTATGATATTGTAATTTATAGGTATTTTTTAAACAAATGCTAGTTATTTATGTCACAACTATTGCCATTACATTCAAAGATATATGAGAATTATGATCTATGAGTAACATTAGTATAAAACATTACCATTCTGTATGGTATGATACAGGATGAGGTCAATGGGGGAGGGTTGGCCCCATGAGTTACCTCACATGCTAGTGATCCCACTGAATGGATTCACCATCCACAAAGGACTTCAAATTCTATTTCCCCACAAAGCCGGACTTCTCTTCTTCCTAAATTAAATAACATTAATCCTCATGCACCAAGCTGGGGTGTGCTAGCCAATCAGAGCCATGATTTTATGAAGAAATTCCTGTTTCGGTTTCCCATAGAATTAGACCTACAATGTAAGCATTCCAGAGTACTATCACCAAAAGAGATAGGAAAATATGAAGTCAAAGGCTTTCATAGCTGGCATCCATAGTTTTTTGTGGGTTTGTCGGGCTGTGTGGCCATGTTCTAGAAGAGTCAGAAAGAAACTCTTCTAGAACATGGCCACACAGCCTGACAAACCCATAAAAAAGATAGGAAAATAGTTTACATGTTTCAGCTATTTTCCATATACACAATTGCATTTCTACTTCTTCTTGACATTGAGCTATTTTTTAAAATGCCAACCAATATAACATGCTGGATTTTTTGGTGATCACAATAGTAAAAAATAGAAGTGATACATTTTGACTCTCAGTGTATTGGCCTCATTGAAATAGAGGTAGAAGGGGGGTATTAAGATTGTCAACAGGTCCAGAAAATACAGGAAATGTACAATCAAACACTTCCATGTCTCTAACTACAGTGCTAACCCTACAGCTAACCCTGAATACACTGGAATTCTTACAGGGTCAGGCAATACTCTACAACTCACTCAATGATGTGTTGTTGTTGTTTAATCCTGGATCACAATGATTAAAAATATCTGTGGTGGATGTCTACATATCCCCATATGTTCTGCAATGTCTTTTAAACAATATCACATATTCATGCATTTATTTATACATTTGGAATCTGAACACAATATGAGATGAAGGATTTAATTGGGAATTTTCTGCCACAAAAAAAGGAAAATGGATGATGGCCAGGATTAACTTGGTTGGCAGTTTCAGCTATTTAGCATGCACGATTTGCTTGGCACACATACTGTAGGGTGCTTAGTTTTGACAGAGCTATTGTGACTGACAAGAGGATTGGTCTGTCTTCTGAAAATGTACAACACAGAACATTCTACCAGTTGAATTATTCATTCAGAGCTTCCGCCAACAAAGAGTGAGTTGCCTTTTGTTATTTGAGGGGTGTCAGGGGGAGGTGTTGCTTTTAAAAAAAAAATAAAACTGGGATGATGTCAAAGATGTTTAATAGAGAGAGGTGTGATAATAATAAGCTTGAAAGGCATTGCAAGGGGTAACATCTGCTTAATAAATGCAAAGCTACTTAAAAACACGTTAGGGGAAAAACCCACCCAACTGTGGTAGAAAATAACCTTTACAGTTTGGAGGAATTGGAAACAAATGCAGCCTTGACATTTAAAATGCAAAAAAATGTTTCATATTTTAAGTTGAATTTTATGCTGATTTCAGATGACACACATCACAACATGACCCCACTAAAAAACTTCAGGACATGAAAAACAAAGGAACTAGAGATGAACTATAACATTTTTGTTCCAGCATGGTTCATGGTGTTTACTCTGAGGCCACAAACCAGCACAGAGTTGTGTGTGTTTGAGTCTTATTGAGTTATTCCCAGAAAACATTTTACACACAAATCATTTCCAGCATTTGAAAGCAGGTCTTCATGATGTCAATTCAAAATGTTGTGGGAGCATCTACTGATATTCTACAAGAAGCCTTTAATGGGATTAGTTAATGTGAAGTGAAGAGATTATTTAGCATACTGATTTTTTTTGTACAATATAGCATTTTTATTTTTATTTTGTTGCTGCACATATTCAGCAACAGTAGCACAGGAGTAGGCTTCTACAACCATATTTCATGCTCAGAGCAGCCAGAACTTTGAAAGGTCACTATTTTCATACATCTTATAGTCATGAGGGGGTGAAGCAGCTGGTCAAATTGAGTGATCTGTGGCCACTGTGGCCACGATCGCTCCAGGACCACATTGACCAGATGCCACATTCCCGAAGCTGACGACTGCTGTGGTACCAAATGGGCCACCCATAGAAGCAGCATTTTACCACTCCTTTTCGGACTGGCCTTGGGCCATGTTAGCCAGTCTCAGAGTGGCTTCTGGTTTCATTATTTGAATGCATCCAAAGTATCCAAAAGGCACTTTATTTGGCTTGTCTGCTTTGGGCCTATGACCACTATGGTGACTATGGACCAAAAAATGGGTTTTCCAGACTCTGAGAGAAGGGATTTTCTTACCAGTAAACAATATTGCATTGGGCTCAATGAAGGCAGTTTCTAATATTCATCTGATTCTCTATATTCAGATTAGCCATGCCTTCAACAAAAAATGCAAAAAGAGTGGAGAAGGCAGTGCTTCTAGGTGCTAAATAAAGGATGCTCCACAATACCCCAACATCCCAAGACTGAAAACAAATCTTCACATGAGGTAGCATGTTTGGTTGCAAATGCATATATATATATATATATATATATATATATATATATATATTAAAAAGCAACCAACAGACTTTGTTGGGTTGATTTTTGTTCTTTTTAAAAATATGCCCTGACATCTATTCTGGCACACAGTATTACACTAATAGTAGTAATAGTATCACTCATTACATCAGAGGTGTATTTACTTTCTAATCCTCCAACATGATATATGACATCCTATGTCAGCAATACCCCTGTGCACTCCACAGGACACCCTTTTATGAAAAAGGATAACTGGACACGAATCTGACATTGAAGTACCCCAAAACCAGCTGCAGAGCATTTCAGCCTTCCAGGATATGCAATATTGAATTTAAAAGTGACTGTTCTTCAACAACAACAACAACAACAACAAGAAAACAAAACAAAGTGGGGGGGGGGAATCAAAGGAAGACTGAAAAGAGAAACTAGTGAACAGAGATATATTCACAAATTCCAATTCAGTAGTACAGGTATGAACAAGGATACCAGTTTCATGATATATCACACACTTGAAACCTCACTATGCACACATAACAAGAGGAATCTTCTCAGCGAAGGTTCTGACCCCAAGTGAACTGAATTTTAGTAAGCATATTTATTGCTTACACACAATGATTCTAATGGATTACCTTAAATACTATATTGTGTATATATGTCTTCAAGTTGCCTCTCAATTTATGGTGATCCCATGAATTTCATAGGCAAGGAATACTCAGACAAGGAATACTCAGACAAGGTTTTGCCACTTCCTTCCTCTGAAATATAGCTGATAACACTTGGCATTTGTTGGTGGTCTTCCATTCACCTACTTATCTTCCAAGATCAGATGGGACCTGGTGTCTTTAGGGTATTTATGCCATAGACTATTCTGGCCACTTAAAAGATCTGCATTGTCTAAAACAACTATTTGAAGATATATGGCCAGGATCACAATTCTTTGGACGTTATCACACTTGCAGTAAGGGAGCGGCGGACGTTACCACACTGGCCCTAAAGCAGCCTCGTTTCAGCCTCACTTCAGCCTCGTTTCAGCCTCGTTTCAGACTTTTTTTCCGTGTGTTCTCACGACGTTGCAGCAAACCCCGCCCTTCCCTACCTCGTCTCGGCGTCATTTCAGCTTCGTTTCAGTCCTTTTGACTTCCGAGAATTTTAAGGAATACACCCGAGCGGTCGGCACTATACCGGAATGATGCTGATCTCGGCATAGGTATAAACACGAGATCCTTGTCATACCGCATTTCCTCATTTTATGGGCCATGGTTCCTCGCGGTGTTCCCCAAGGATTTGAGGAAGCATCTTATGACGTGTACTTCCTGTTTGGAGCGGGCAACAAATGGGACGGGTAAACAATGGTCCTCTCTTCTATTATTTTAAGGCAATCTATAGCTTTCTATTGGGATTTGTGCCACCGCGCGACCAGGGCTGGGGGGGGGGGGAATCATTAGAATTATGGATGGCTTTGTAGCCCAGAATTTGGGGGGGGGGATATCTGTATATATAGTTGGGGGGGCAGTGGAGGCGGTAATTTGGTTGGAAAAATTCCCCGTGGGTGATGGGTACATGGATATAATAGTGATAATATCAATAATAATAATAATAATAATAATAATAATAATAATAATTATCTTTCTTTTCTGATGTTTCTCTTTCCTCAGGTGTAGATACCTGGCTGCCATCATCTCGGAGGCTGTGGTACCTGGTCGTGTGTGAGTAGTGTTATCTTGAATAAATGTGTTACATCTATTCCTTGGGCGCCCAGTTTGTATATCAGGGGTAGGCAACCTTTCCCCTTTAAGGGCCGAGGGACTTCAGCTCCCAGAAGCCTCAGCCATGTTGGCCAATAGCCCCATGTTGGCCAGTAGCTCTTGGGGTTCTGGGAGCTGAAGTCCCTCGGCCCTTAAAGGGGAAAGGTTGCCTACCCCTGGTATATATAGTGGGGGGGGGGGCAGTGGAGGTGGTAATTTGGTTGGGAGAATACTGTGGGTGATGGGTAGATGGAAATAATAGTGATAATAACAACAACAACAGAAACAATAATAATAACAGTAATATAATACTTGCTGTTATTGTTGTTATTGTTATTTTTATTTATAACTCGCCCCTCTGCACAGCAATCGGGACGGCTTACATCATAACATAATCAATAACAGCTAAGAGCGATTACCACCTCCCCCCATAAATTTTTTTAAACCAGACATGGTTTACAAACAAATTAGAAATAGAAGGATAGATAGATGGATAGATAGATACATAGATAGATAGGTACATACAGGGATAGAGGAATGGAAAGGTGTGCATGTATATGTATATATATATATATATATATATATACACATACACATATATATACATATATATATATATATATACACAATATATACATACATGTATATATATATTAATACACGCATGTATATATATATATATATATATATATATATATGTATTTGTTACATGCGCATTTTTCCATTTATCTATCTACTTTTACTATATATTTACATTTACATTCAATATATATCTACATATTACGCCTGACGTGCATGGGTGACTTATCAAAGCACCCCCAAAATGGGCTCTTCTTTTGTACGGTGGGGGGAAAGCAGTACGTCCATCCACTTCTGCCTCCTGCCATGCAGGAATGCCATTTCTATGCACCACCCCAAGGGGCCCTTTCCGACTGTGCTTCGATGTGCATTTCAGCGGAGATGGCTCCACAAATGGCATAGCACATGTTTCCCTGCTTGGGCGCCCGGTTGTGAGGGGAAGTTTTAACAATGTTTGTTTGGGCGGTTTTTTCTTTTGCATGCATTTCACAGCTCTTGGCCCTTGGCTAATAAGTGAGACATATCAGGTAGTGCCCTTCGCCGATTTGAAAAATGGTAATCGTTTCACCTTTTCCTCTGATCAATTGAACTTTTCCTCAGCTCCCTTTCTTTTTGGCCTGCCAGGGAATGCTCTGTCTTCTAATATCTTACAGTGAGAGACACTATTGTTTATCTATTCTCGTGGTCCATTCCCTTCTAGTTCTAGTGATTTCCCTGCTTTCTCTTTCAGATACACTGCGTCCTAGATATCGAGATGCTGGTGCAAAGGAGTGAAAAGGGCGCGTTGAAGAGTCTATGTTTTCCCAACATCCCACCTCAGATAATTAAAGAAAGATGACATGCAGTATTTTTGACAAAAAATATAGTATTTATTTTAACAATATGTTTCCTGTTGTTTTTATTTATACACATTCATTACTAATGATTTTTAAAAGAAACAATGGGGAGAGAGGGATGGAGAAATCAATAAAAAATAAAAAACCTCTGACTGTTCTCGCACACGGCAGAGGGGGATGGGCAGAGGGGGGTGGGATGGAAAAATCAAATAAAAGTCACTCCTGAGGTGGAGATTGATGGACACGGAAATGGTCGAACCACATATCCAGCTGGTCCACCTTTCTTTCCAGTTCTCCAATTCTTTGAAGAATCGCCCCCACAGTGTTTTCCAGACTGGCAAGGAGTTCTCGGACTGGAGTGTAGGGGGAAACAAGAAGAAAGAATACATTATTGTTAGTTTGCTAAATTGATGTGTTCGCATGTGGTATTATTTTCTTTTTAGAATGTCACATGAAAACCTGGACGTTCATCAGCAACGTCTGGTGGCTCGGGTGGGTGATCCTCATCATCGGCTGGCTGTGGAACAGCCTGCTGCTCCACAGCCTGCCCCTCGGCATGGTCTTCCTGGCCTTCCACCGGGGGGGGGGGGACTGGGTCTCCCTACTCCCTCTTCCTCGTCCTCCTCTTCGTGGGGGGGTGTTCTGCCCTCCGGCCTATGTGGCGCTTGCTCCGGGGGCTCGTCTGCTCTTGCCTCGACTTGTCCTGGAAAAAAAGACATTATAGAACAGTGTAGATTAATTACGGCTGACTTATGGGCATTAACATTGCAGAGCTGGTTTTTTTGCCATAACTAAAGTTAGTACATGTAAACATAAATGCAAAGATTAGGTAAGTATAGGTTAGCATTAACAGAAATAGTAATGTACAGATATACCCCCCCGCCATAGGTGCTAATACATGTTGGGCTGTACTGGAGGGAATTACTTACTTTGTGGTCTCCTTGCAAGCCTGCCGTCGGGGCATCCTGCCTTTTCCCACAACTGCCGAAGCCGCCTATAGAAGGGGGGCCTTGCTTCTGGGGGAGGGTCCCCGTGGAACAAATTTCTAGATTTGTAAAAAGCGTTTCTTAACACTTTTACTTTTGACCTGACTTGGCCAATGGTTCGCTCGAATCCTCTTCTTGCCAGTCGTCTTGCCAGCCGCCTGTAGATGGAGTGATTTGGGTGTGTGCTTGACCCAATCAGCAGGGGGAGGTTGCGACTAGCATCCATGAGGTCCAAAAGGGCCTCAACTTCCTCTGGCAGCCACATTCGCCACCTGCTTGCCATCTCCGGCTATCTCTATGGGCAATGTGCTTCCTGGACCAACAGGTGTCGCCACGACGGAAGCAGCATTTTCGCGCATGCGTAGACACTCCGACGCCTGGTTATTCTCCATTGCCCGCTGCACGTGGCGCTCAGTTTGTTTGTAGCAGCTTGGCTGGATACATACCTTGGCGCCATCATCATCATTGCGGTTGCCGCTTTTTCGGCTGGCTTTTTCATTTACTTCTGTTAAGAAACAGATGGAAATGGCTTCCTCTGGAAATGCTGGCGGATCCCAGAAAAAGCCAGGAAGGGGGGTCGCTTGGTCCCACAGGGAGCTCGCAGAGCTCATCCCTCTGTGGGGTGAGGAGAAAATCCAGAGGGGCTTACTCCTTAAGCATCGCAATGCTGAAATTTATTTGGACATTTCTCAAAAGTTACAAGAAAAGGGGATCAACCGAACACTGGATGAAGTAAGAAATAAATGCAAACTGCTTCGGGCAGACTTCAGGAGAGTATCTAACCACAACAAAATAAGTGGGAATCGCCCAGCTTCTTGTCCTTTTTATCAGGAAATGTCGAGATTTTTAGGAAATGACAGGGATATTTTCCCAAAAAAAATATGCAAAAGCACTAAGGTTGTGAGGAGAGCTCTTGCGGAAGGACCACAGGAGGGGCCCTCCACGCAGGCAGCCCCAGAATCACCAGGGGAAGGAACGTCGGGCGTGGGTAATGTTCAAGGTAGGTATTTTTTAAACCATGTGTTTGAGTTTTTTTTTGGGGGGGCGATGTTTGGTTAGAAGGGAGGGATTAATATTTTTCCCTGGGTTGCATTTAATCCATATGTATAGTGTGCTGTTGCACGGTATAACCCCCCCCCCAAAAAAAAGGATATTTGAAATCTTTACTATGGAATTCTGGGTAATTTTTTTTAATGGCTGTAGAGTTTAGGGGGTGAGGGGTTAGGGTTATATGTGCACCCCTGAGAAAGCCCTGTGCACTCCTGCCTTGTTTCTTGGAGCTAGCCATGGGGAAACATCTAGAGAGGTATATATGTTTATATATATATATATATATATATATATATATATACATGTGTATATGTGTATATATACACATATATGTATGTATGCATGTATATATATATATGTGTGTGTATATATACATATATATATATGTGTATATATGTATGTAATATATATATATATATATATATATACATATATATATATATATACATACATATATATATATATATATAGAGAGAGAGAGAGAGAGAGAGAGAGAGAAATATGGCTATACACATAGATATCCGTAGTGAGATAGATCTAGAGATCTTAACATGGATTATTCCACATGTATGCATTCTTCTCGGTGTCTTGTTAGTCACAGTACATGTATGAAGGTTACCCTCCACAAGTGTGTGTATAATTATTGATAGATAGTTAGATATAAAGATTGTTTTAATTGAATGCCTGTGATCACCAATCTTGAGATCTGTAGCTGCAACCTTTTCTTCCTTTTTTTTGTGTGTTCCCGTAGTTCCTCCAGAAGTCCCAGAGGAGGAGGGTGATGTGGTCCTCAACCTGGTGGCAGTTGAAAGCCCACCTGAGCGGCCAGTGGAACAGCAGGAGAGCATGGAACAGCAAGATCTTCCGGCATCCCCTGCGGGCAGTGACGGTAGGATGTTCTCTGCTGGTTGAAAGCATGGGAAGGGGAATGCTGCAGTGCATAAGCTCTGAAAGTAGCCCATACATTACTGCTAACCCTGTGTCTTTGCAACATTTTTGTTTTGGCTCCAGATACCACTATAAGTCCAGAAAGGCCCGTGATGGAGTCCACACGGATGCCTGTGGAGGAGACTCAGGCCACGTTCCCTCCTGGATCCATAGAAGAAGAACCATCGAGGACAGGTACACCCATCGTACATTCAACATTTGCCAAGCAATTAAAAATAACATTGCAAGTGTGTGTGTGTATGTTTTTGCACCAGAAGATAGGCATCTGTACATAGCACACTAAACATGCATGGGTAGGTATGTGCGAGTGTGTGAACATGCACATGTAGACACATACATACATACATACAAAAGCGGATATATAGATAATGATATAGTTCTATATATAGACATATGTACACACACACACACAAATACGCACAAATAGAATTTCAAAGGGAGCATACATTTGCTGGTATAAAAAGCAATCTCTAGAGCTTAACAACGTAAGATCTACTGTACAACTAGAACTAACCATCACGCATGCAAAGTTTTGATGGTTGCAAATTATTTTTTGTTTTTGTTTTTCTGCAGCACCAGCACGTCACATCGTTCGCCGCCGCCGCAGATCCGCACAGGAAATACCGGATAGGAGAGCCATGAGGGGGGAACTAATTGCGAGGACTCTGATAGAGGACTCCAGACGGGAGGGGCGTCTGAACCGTACGCTTGCAAGGCGCCAGCATTCGTCTCTCCTAAGGAACTCCAGGAGAGATTCTGCCGCACTGGAGAGCCTTGCGCGCTCCTACCGCCGTGACCTAACGGCAGGTGCACGTCACCGCCAACGCATATACCGGTACATGGACGAAATAATCAATGTGTCCCGGGAAAGAACAGAGGCAGTCCGTTCTGTGGCCGAGGCCATCCAGATGCTTGCATCCAGCAGGGCAGCAACAGAAGCCCGGGAGGTCCTCGGGGGGACACAAATCCTCTTTGAGGACTCTGGCGATGAGGGCCCATCTTGCGTGCTGCCTTCCACGGAGCCTACCCAACCACCTCTTGAAGCCAGCCAAAGGGTCGCTGGCAAAAGGCAGATCAAGAAGAAAAAATTTTACTCTCCTTCCTGAGGTTTTTTTTTCTCTAAAATATGGTTAGATGTTATGTTTATACTGTTAATTGTTTCCTTTTTTATTTATTATTGCAGTAAGACAAACTAATAAGGTTTCATATGTTGGAGTTTGTGTATGTACATGTGTATAAGTTCATGTCTCTTCTGTGCCTGCACACATACCTATGCACAAGTACATATACAAAAACCAATACACTGTTTGTTTTTATATTGTTAATTGTAAATAAATCTATTTATCAAGACATTAGTGTGTTTTCATCAGTAGATTCATCTCTTTACCACCAGCAGTATAAATATATCTCCTTAGAAGTTACATCTAAATCGATATCTATCGATCTAAATCTATAAAGATATATACATATGTATATATATATATATATATATATGTACATATAGATTTATATAGATAAATGTAGATATTAAATATAATGTAAAACCCACAAATATGTGCTGATACATTTATATATGTAAACATATGTATATATATATATATATATATATATACACACACACACACACACACACACATATATATATATATATATATACACATACGTGTGTGCGTGTACGTGTGTGTGCGCATGTCTTTCTCTATCTCCATCCATATGTACATATACATACGTGGATGCATCTGTAGAACAGAAAAGCAAAGCTAGCAAATGTCACAATACAGTTGAACAGGATATTAAGAAAGGCAACCAATATAACAGTAAAGAAGTAGTTTATTTTTTAACAGCACATATGTAGTTGAAAACAGCAAAGGTAAATATAGCACACAGCCCTTACTGTCGCTCTGCAATCATGGCCGCTATAGCTCCACGGACCCGCTCCCCCTCAGCTTGCCTTCTACGGTTTTCTCTCGCCGATTGGCAATCCTGCGTCATCGGCGGGAGATGCAGTTCACCTGAGCGCTCCACAAAATGCAATGCATGACCCCTTGTTTCACAGATATTGTGAAGGACCACACATGCAGAGACAACAGTTGCAAAGTGCTCCTCCCCAACAGTTAGCCTAGCTCCTAGGCACCCCCATCTTCCCTTTAAGCGGCCGAAAGCTCGCTCCACAACACAGCGAGCCCTGCTAAGCGCAATGTTAAATGCCAATTGATTGGGCTGCAGAGCTCCAATGTAAGGCTTCATTAGCCATCGCCGCAAGGGGTACGCCCCATCCGCAATTATCAAGGGAGGCACCTGCACCCCCCTGATAGTGACCGTGGGATTTCCGGGGACAAAAGCACCCTCATCCATCGCCTGGCACAGGGATGAATGCCGGAAGATGAATGCGTCGTGGTTACGGCCAGAGAAGCCAGCCTCGATGTCAAGGAATACACCGTTTGCCGAGCTCAAGGCCTGCAGTACTATTGAGTACCCATATTTCCTGTTATAGTAGTCCTCGGCATTGGCTCTTGGAGGGTGTATAGGGATGTGTGATCCATCCAGTGCGCCGACACAGTGGGGGAAGCCCAGCTCTTCAAATCCATCCATGACCTGCAAGGTAAGAAAAAGGAAAAAAAAGAAAAAGCCTTGAAGAGCAGGGTAAGAGCAGCACAATGCCTAGGTGTCTGGTAAGTTCTCATAATTGTAGATGGTTTTCTCCATCCATAGCTACATACACACATATATACTGCTACAGAAGAAGCCCTCATTTCCGCTCTCCTTGTAGCTCCCTTTCAAAATTAATGCACCCCTCACACCAGCCCCTTCAGTAATCTGCTTATATATGTAGGCATGCATTTCTGCAAATCTCACATACAAGAGGTAATGTCACGAGTCAAGGGAGGTAATAGCAAATTAAGGAATTGTCCAAAAGGAAGCCCGAAGCCATGACCCCCCCTTGTTATGTGGCACGGCAGGAGTACTTTTTCCAAACTAATACTGTACAGTATTATTTGACAGCATAGATTAATTTAAATGAAGCAGAGGCCAAGAACACAAGAGAGGAACCTACCTGGCGATAGTTTCCTAGGCAGACTGTTCTTGGGAGAAGTACATCCACAATAGCCTGGATCACCTCAGTACAGATTTTTGCTGCTGTGGACACCCCAATCTGGAAGTGCCGTGCCACTCTCCTGTAATTGAGGGGGGCAGAAAGCCACCATATGGTGATTGCCACCCTCTCTTCCACGGAGATGGCCCTCCTCAGCAAGGTGTCCCTGGCCTAGATGTGAGGGCGCAGAACCTCAGCTATCTCGTACAGTGAGGCCCTGGACATCCGGAAGTTCCGGATCCACATGTCTTCATCCCAAAGAGGGATCACCTCCTCTGCCCACCAGTTCCTCACAACCTGTGGCCTGACCCACCAACGGCGTGGCCAGGGAACACTGGCGGCATGGAAACCCTGGCCAACGCGGTGGCGGCGACCAAAAAACCTCCATAACAAGGCATGGGCTGTGAAGCCAGTGATGCCACGCCGCCTCATAAAGCGACAGACGCCAGCCAGCACAGCCCTGCGCCTCCGCTCCTGTTGCTGGTCCAACTTCTCCAGCTCCGCATGCAACACAGAAAGCATCACTGCACCAGACCCCTCCATGGTCAGAGCGGCGGCACACACGGAAGAAGAAATGGCGATCTGACGGAAATGGCGAGCAGACGGAAATGACGACATGACGAGAAGGGGGAAGTGACGAAAATCTCATCCGACCGACTCGGCAAGCATTCCTGCTTCTGCGCATGTGCATGAACATCCTTGCCGGATCGAGGTAGGGGTCTTTCAACTTGTGTATGGACAGGAGTTCCGAGCCCCCGGAGCGGAACCATTCCGGAATCTCACATTCCTCACTGATTCCATTCTAGTGTGGTAATGTGTTCCGCTTGCCGGGCACATTCCGGAATGAGCCCAAAATGGTTCCGAAATGATTCCGACCAGCTTTCTCGCCACTCTCTTGCTGCAAGTGTGGTAACGTCCGGCGAGAAAGCTGGTCGGAATCATTTCGGAACCATTTTGGGCTCATTCCGGAATGTGCCCGGCAAGCGGAACACATTACCACACTAGAATGGAATCAGTGAGGAATGTGAGATTCCGGAATGGTTCCGCTCCGGGGGCTCGGAACTCCTGTTCACACACAAGTTGAAAGATCCCTACCTCAATCCGGCAAGGATGTTCATGCACATGCGCAGACAGGGCAAGGCAAGGGGTCCAGGAGGGGATCCCTCTCTGGCGCTGGCAAAGCAAAGCAAGGCAAGGGGTCCAGGAGGGGATCCCTCCCTGGCGCTGGCAAAGCAAGGCAAGGCAAGGAGTCCAGGAGGGAGGTCCCTCTCTGGTGCTGGCAAAGAAGGGCAAGGCAAGGGGTCCAGGAGGGGATCCCTCTCTGGCGCTGGCAAAGCAAAGCAAGGCAAGGGATCCAGGAGGGAGGTCCCTCTCTGGTGCTGGCAAAGCAAGGCAAGGCAAGGAGTCCAGGAGGGAGATCCCTCTCTGGTGCTGGCAAAGAAGGGCAAGGCAAGGGGTCCAGGAGGGGATCCCTCTCTGGCGCTGGCAAAGCAAGGCAAGGCAAGGGGTCCAGGAGGGGATCCCTCCCTGGCGCTGGCAAAGAAGGGCCAGGCAAGGGGTCCAGGAGGGGATCCCTCGCTGGCGCTGGCAAAGCAAGGCAAGGCAAGGAGTCCAGGAGGGAGATCCCTCTCTGGTGCTGGCAAAGAAGGGCAAGGCAAGGGGTCCAGGAGGGAGGTCCCTCTCTGGTGCTGGCAAAGCAAGGCAAGGCAAGGAGTCCAGGAGGGAGATCCCTCTCTGGCACTGGCAAAGAAGGGCAAGGCAAGGGGTCCAGGAGGGAGATCCCTCTCTGGCGCTAGCAAAGCAAGGCAAGGCAAGGGGTCCAGGAGGGAGATCCCTCTCTGGTGCTGGCAAAGCAAGGCAAGGCAAGGCAATGGACGTTACCACAAGTTCCCGGCTGTGCTCCAGCTCCAGGTGTGCTGGTGGGGAAGGTGTTGGTCCCCCGGCAGCCCCAGCTCCTCCGCCTCTGCTCCCACTTGGGGAATACCGCAAGGAACCATGGGCCGTAAAACAAGGCAATGCGGAATGACAAGGATCTCGTGTTTATACCTATGCCGAGATCAGCGTCATTCCGGTATAGTGCCGACCGCTCGGGTGTATTCCTTAAAATTCTCGGAAGTCAAAAGGACTGAAACGAGGCTGAAATGACGCCGAGACGAGGTAGGGAAGGGCGGGGTTTGCTGTGACGTCGTGTGAACACACGGAAAAAAAGTCTGAAACGAGGCTGAAACGAGGCTGAAGTGAGGCTGAAATGACGCTGCTTTAGGGCCAGTGTGGTAACGTCCTCACTTTCTGAATCCTATTTCATTCTATCCTACTCCTACAACTCTGTAACAATATTTAAAAACCTGTGGCTTTAAATATCACTCTATCAATGCATCTGAAGAAGGGGATTGCTATAAATGAAAGCTGGTACTAAAATATAAATTAGTTAGTCTTAAAAACCACTACTATATTCTGCACCCTTCCATTTTCCCTCTTTCATGCTCTGAGACACTAACATAATTGCTTCTTTGAAAAGCATGCCTCTAGCAGGTTACAAATACTATCAAAGCTCTTCCAGCAATCTTTTGGGCAACTGATACTTGCAGATGTACCAGAATGATAGGAGTCTACTGCTACACATGTTCAGTAATCTATGAACTAGGGACTTTAGTATTTTTATTACTTTTTATTCATCAGGCTAACATCATCAATTTACATTAATGTTAAAGGATAAGTATGTATTTATTCATTTCCACATTTATATCAAACCTCCTCTCTTGGCCTCTCTTTATTGATTGATTCAGAGGCTTGCTCATCTCTTATCTTTACCACTTCCTTATGTCATTTATCTATGATATTCTATATCATTCTATAGATTCATACTGTATATCTATACAGAAAGTACAGGCACTTATCTTCCTTTAATTATTTTCAGATATTTTAGTCTACTATATTCATAATTGGCACATTTTCCTATCTCTCTATCATATTGTATCAAATCAGAAGGAGGTCTGGTGGTGCAGTGGTTAAATGTAGGTACTACATCCACAACATTATGAGTTTTTCTGCAGGGCTCCAGGTTGACTCAGCCTTCCATCCTTTCATAGGTCGGTAAAATGAGTACCCAGCTTGTTGGGGGCAATTGACTTACACATTGTAAATCACTTAGAGAGTGCTTAGTTCACTATGAAGCAATATAGAAATGTAAAGTGCTAAATCTTCCCACTGTTCTTCAAATTTCATCAGAGAGTTCTCTCTAATTAATAAACTTACCGTAATTTGTCCATTTACTTCATGTCAAAAAACTAAGGGCCGAGGCAGGTGGTCCGTTTGGGGGTGGATTGGGGCTGTGGCAACCCCATGTTGTGGCCCCGATCCTTCCTTTTGCCGCCACTAAAAGAATGGCAAAATGCCACTCCTTTTAGGGGCAGCAAAAGGCCACCCTAAGAGCCAGCGCCATGGCTCTTCCATGGCTTTTCAGTGCAGCGTGTCTGCATGCTGCGCTGGAAGGGCATCCTGATGCCACGGGCCATGCACGGCGACAGGACGACATTGGGGTGGGGTTGGGGCAGCTGGCATGTGGCTGTTCCACCCCAACTCTACTCCCAGGCAGGCCCTTTGGGCCGGTCTGCGACAGCCCTTTGTTGGCCCATCTTTGGTCACTAGAATACTTTTCATCTTCGAGTTCTTTGCATATATTACTCTGACTTCTGTTATCATATATAAAATAATTTTCTTATTTTTCTCTTCCACTTTCTTGTCTAGCATATTTAGTAAATACATTTCTTGTTTAATTTTAGTTCTAACTTTTAATATTTTTGTTATTGTATCAAGTATTTGTGATAAAAATTTCTTTGCTTTGGAGAATGTCCACCACATGTGATACAATGTTCCTTTTTGTTCTGCACATTTCCAGCAACTTTAATTTCCTTTCTTTGCCATTTTAGCTAATTTTGCCAGTGGCTTCATATCTTTTTTATTAAGGCATCTTCAATATTTTTTCATTCAAGAAAGATGAAACAAAACTAGGAGGCACAATATATTCTTTGCATGTAAATAATTCCAGATACAATCTAGAGTTTAGACTACTTACAGAATCACCTCTCTGTGCAAACTCAGAAGGAAAAGATGTTCCTAAGGCCTGTGTGCTAATCTTTATCCTAAGAGTCACTATGGCTTCATTTCTCCCAATCATTTACAATTTTTTAAAAATAAAAGCTTCTCTTCCTTTCTCCCTTCATTGTGGCTGTTACTAATTGCCATTAAGTGTAAATGGGAAACATTGAAGGCACCTTATCAACAACCCTGCTCACTTCTTGAAAATTCAGGGCTGTGCCTTCCTTCCAGATATTGCTATATCACTTCCCAGCCCACAAGGGCTCCGGAGATGATGAATGAATAAAAGCAATTTAAACAGTACGGTGATAAAACAGTACAGTGATTTTTAAAGCACATTAAATATTCTTTAAAACTTTTAAAAGCACTCTAAAAACAGTCCTAAATGCAGTTTTAAAACACTTTAAACAGACAATTTGAAACATTTGAAACATTAAAGACCATGCAGAACAGCATTGTTTTGGCTGCCCACCAGATTTTCACCCCTAGTTTGGGCAGTACCCAGTATCTTCATAGCGAGTGCCTGTGTGGTGTGGTGGATTGAGTTTTGGAGTAGGACTCTGGGAGACTACCGTTCGAATCCCTACTCAGTCATGGAAACTCACAGGATGACCATTAAAAAGGTCACACTTTCTGAACAAATGTTGCCAAGAAAATCCTATGATTAGTTAACCTTGGGGTCACCAAAAGTTGCAAATGACTTGAAGGCATACAACAACAGACCAAAGCACACTGCAAAAGTAGGGAACAACCATAGGTAGATGCACTCCCATTCGATGGAGCATCTTCTACATCCCTGCTCTCAAGGGAAATGAATAGTTTCAGTGCATAAATGAATGTGTGATGATGACACAAGTCAATCCAATTCATCAGAAATGAGCTCTGTTTAATTTACTGAAATTGATAATGCCAGGCTGCACAGGTTTGGCAGAAATTTTAGAATACTGTTTGGCATGAAACTGATTTGCATCAGCTGGGCTGCTGAGTGCCTCAGAAGCCTTCTTCAGCAAATGCCTGAATAAATTTATCCTACAGCAGAAACATCTGTTGCAAAAACATGAAGACCCAAGTGATAGTATGGCTTGTTCCAATATTTTGTTTAACTGCCCTTTTAATAATTTGGAGATGATATCAATACAAGACATTATTTCTGGAGAAACAACATAACCTCATTTATTTATTTGCTCATGCCTTTTGATCCAGGAGCAAATTGAAGCACACCACACCCAAATTAAATTGCAATACAAAGTGGTCACTTTACAGAAATTTGGACAGCATTGTGGATATTACAAATTTAGGACTGATATTTTGATTATTTTAAAATGATCATTTATTTAATCTGTCTCATTTTCACTGTTGTGAAAGAGTAGGCATATAAACCATAAAGAGCCAAGTAAAATAAAAGAGTAAGGAGATTCTCTTGTGAACGCAATCATGCTAATAAAAGGAAACACATATATACTGCTTGGGAGCAGTCCCTATCACATGTGTCTGCAGTCACTGTAACAGCTATTGCTGGTCCAGGACTCTCTTTCCCAGCATGCTCCTTAACCCTGCCTCCCTGCCCTATTGCTTTACCAGCATGTCTTTCTTTTTTTCAACACAATTTAGACATTATAGAAGTGTGATGGAGGAAGGAGGAGGAAAATAAAATAAAGTTGTCTTTAAAAAAAAAAAAAAAAAAGACACCACATGATTGCCCAATGCCAGGACTGCAGCCCAGACATTATCAAACACAAATCTAATGCTACATCAGCAATATTGGCAGCAATTGATGGAGAAAACTTGTCAATGAAAAGATTTGTGATAGCTATGGATGGGGCCAGCTACAGCTCAGCCACAGCATCATCTGAGAAAGTTCAGCCACATATGTGTCTATTCTACTTCAATTCCACTTTTTAGCCTTGTGTGATAAACCTCCTAACTTTCTGCCTTTGCACTTCATGGCTGCAATTGACTTTCTGCCTATTGAAGATCAGTTGAGCTATCAAAAAGTACATTTAGTGTGTTTACTTCTAGTCCAGTAAAGGAAACCAGTCCCACTAGTTGAAGTGGACATATGTATACAACTCTGTGCACTCATAGTTAGAAATTGCATTAGTATATTTTTAAAAAATCAGCCATATCTGCTAAAGTAATAGAAAATAATAGACACCTGAACTATATCAGTTTTAAAGTTTCTCCAGCCCAGAATTTTTAAAAGAACAATATTACACACAGTTGCCAGTTGTCATTAGACAAAGAACCTAGTATTCTAGAATATGTATAGAAAAAGCCCCCTTTTTTCTTAATTGCCATAAAGTCAGTCTTGACCTATAGTGACCCTATGAATGAGAGACCTCCAAGAAACCCTGCCATGAACAGTCCTGTTCAGATCTTGCAGATTCAGGCCCTTGGCTTCCTTGAGTCTACTTTTATTTTGTGTGCTTTATTGTTGCATCTTTTCAAATCATTTTTGACTTACGGCAACTCTGATATGAACCTGTCATGGGATTTTCTTGGCAAAATTTCTTTGGTGGGAGGGGTTGCTCTTTGCCTTCCTTTCAGACAGAGAGATTGTGACTTGCCCAAGGTCACCCAATGGGTTTCCAAGGCTGAATGCTGATTCAAACGCTGCTTTCCCAGAGTCCTGGTCTAACACTCAGGAGCTTATTACATTCTTAAATAATTCATCGTACCTGATCCAGTTTAGAATTAAATGCCTACAGACCCAACTTCAAGGGTTTTGCCACCAAAATCGCTGCCCCAGCCCAGGGCCATCCTCACTCCTAGACCCACTCAGCACAGCCCTTTTCAAAGCTGGGAGTTTTCTGGCTTGCTGGAGCGGCTCCAGGAGTGGGGATGGCCCCAGGATGGCCCCGGGCAGCGATTTCAGAGGCAAAACCCTTGTGATAGGGTCTAAATCCAGCTACATTTATTTTTAAGCTGGATCAGGTAAGGGGAGTTATTTAAGAATGCAATAAGCTTGTTAAACAATGCTTGCTTCATGTTGTTGTTGTGTGCTTTCAAGTCATTTCTAACTTAAGGGTGACATGAAGGCTAACCTATCATGGGGTTTTCTTGGCAAGATTTTCTCAAAGGAGGTTTGCCATTGCTTTCCCCTGAGGTTGAGAGCATGTGACTTGCTTAAGATCACCAAGTGGGTTTAATGGCTGAGCTGTGAATCAAACTCTGGTCTCCAGAGTCATAGTCCAACACTCAAACCACTACAACACACTGGCTCTCTTCATTCAATTGATCTACCTGTAATAGGGATGAAGTGGCTCAGCAGTTAAGACACTGAGAGCCTGAACAGACTGCTAGAAATAATCCAGTTTGAGACCACTTTAACTGTCCTGGGTCAATGCCAGGGTATCATGGGAATCGTAGTTTTTTTCTGAGACATTGAGCCTTCTCTGTCAGGGAGCTCTGGTGCCACAATAAACTACAGTTCCCATGATTCCCTAGCACTGAGCCAGGGCAGTTGATGTGGTCTCAAACTGGGTTATTTCTGGCAGTCTGTTCAGGTCCTGACTCTGATGATTTCAAGCTCAGCAGGTTGGCAGTTTGAGGCCCTAGCACCACGTTATGGAGTGAGCTCCCATTACTAGTCTTAGCTTCTGCCAACCTAGCAGTTCGAAAGCACATAAAAGTGCAAGTAGTTAAATAGGTAACACTTCAGTGGGAAGGTAACAGTGTGTCCATGGACTTGTGCTGGTCACTTTCTACATTACCACACTACACTCTTATAGCACTGCTATTCCATTTTAACTGCTCTGGCTGCCTCCTGTTGCATTCTGGGATTTGCAGTTGAAAGAGGTGCATTTAGAATTCTCAGCTAGAGAGCTCTTAGGCTTCACTGAACTACAAACTCCAGAATGCAACAAGAGGCAGCCAGAGCAGTAAATGTGGAATAGCACTGCTATAAGAGTGCGGTAATGTGGATGATCACAGAGTTGTCTTTGATAACGCTGGCTCTTTGGCTTAGTAACAGATGAGCGCTGCCCCCTACAATCAGACATGACTAAACAACTTTAAGGGAAAATCTTTACCTTTAGTATTGTCTTCCTCTCTCTCTCTCTTTTTCTCTCATACACACACACACACAGAGAAAGAGAATGTATTGAGATGCCAATTCATTTAGGACTTTATATGCTATTACTAGCACTTTGAATTCAGATCAGAAGTGCATTGTCAGCCATGTAATTCCTTTAAAACCAGAGTTATAAAGTTTATATAAGTTGTTCCAGACAGCATCTAGATGCTACATTCTGTGCTAACTGTAGCTGTATGCTGTAGCTTTATGCTGTCATGAGCATATTGATGCTACCTAGCCCCCAAACTCTTAATAAACTCACCCATTGACTTTATACAGATATTGAACAGCATCCCTCCTTAATGCCACTCTTTGGAACCAGCCTTGCAGGTAGGCAGAGAGCCACTATCACACAGTGCCTCCTACTCCCAACCAAAGGAGCTGGTCCAATAGTATCAAAAGCCTCAGAGAGATCCAGGGGCATCATTTGGGGGGGGGGGGTTGCAGGGGCAACAGTCTCCAAATGAGCCATGGGACCCTGGTAATCCAGAATGGAGAGTAGTGGAGCCGTGGCACCTGGCAAGAAAAAATAATCCCACATTTTGCAGTACCCCCATTTTTTGTTTGTTTGTTTATTATTCTAATGTGTAGTGAAAGCCCTTGTTGTGAAATGGAAGATCTTGCACAGTGCACAACTGCACATTGTTGCAACTCTCTAACCTGGTTGCATATCATGTCAGCGACATAGATATGTCAAAATAAAGTTTCATATCACATACTGAGATGCAGGATTTTGGTCTCCATTTGTAACTGGAAAACCAGATATACAACTTAATAGTTGCGCATAGGGTTCTCCCCCTTTCTGGTTATGTGAGTAAGATTAAGGATAACCATGTATTGGTCTTCCACACTGCAAAAAATGGTTTGACACCACTTTTACTGTCATGGCTCCATCCTATGGAATCCTGTGATTTATAGTTTGGTGAGGTATTCAGCCTGGTCTGTCAAAGAGCTCTGGTGATTCACCAAACTACAAATCCCAGGATTCTGTAGAATAGAGTCAGGTGCTTTATTTCTGCAGCCTGGGTATACCCTTGGACTCTGAATAACCAATACCAATAACTACTAATAAAAGTTGTTCATTTCAAGTTTTGGGTTACAAAGATGACCAAAATATTATCAGTCTTGAGGATGTAAATATAAGCATGTAATTCCTAAAATATGACAATGACTTAGCATATAATCACAGAAAGGCTGAAGCTGTAGTGCTTTATGTTATCAGTGGTTTATTCTCATTATAAAATGAATGGAAAAATTTAACTGAGAATGCAGTCTCTGAATTATCTTAAAGCCTTTAGGCAACTACATATTTAGGTACAAAAAGCAGTTCCTTTAAATATGCAGTTTAGTTTGCCTTTAGGCCAATTCATTGCACTTAGAAATATTAACAAACACTTACAGGATAAAAATAAAAAGTCCTCCACTTACCGTAAGCAGCCACTGGGACTGGTAAGGATCCATTTCCCATTGATTGATAAGTAACTGCCTCATGTTCTCATCTCCTCCCATTAACATTTTACATTGTGACAGATAGTTGTGCCTTATATTTATAATTCAAAATCTATATTTTAATTTAGTTTCTTTTATAGGTCGTATAAAAATTTCAAGTTCTTCTTCCCTGTTTGTTTAAACTCTTGATTTTAATATGCAAAGTCCATGGTGGAAAAATTAAAATTATAATTATGTTTGCTGCTATTGCTGAAAGCAGGCTTTGGAAACTTTCCCCTCCTTACAAGACCTGTAGTGATTGCTTTTACCAGCAGGGTAGCTAGATGTTCTTTTTTCTGGACATGTCCTACATTTCAACTTTATCTCCAGGAGGTTGACATTTCTTTCCAAAATGTCCTCCCTTTAGAGCATGTTTGACATCCAGTGTGGATCATTTTTAAACCCAATTTTCAATTTTCCTTAAAGTTTCAGTCTGCTCTGGAGCTGGGCGGAAACCCGTGCCATAATGTCCTAAGTTGCTTCTTTGTAAAGAGTGGGGGCAAAATGAGCAGAATAGTGAATGAATACTGGGGTGGGTGGAGAAAGTCCAAGAAAGGAGAGATAGAAGAAGAAAGAGAGCACTCACCTTTCCTATACATAAGAGGTGGGGAGTTTTTGGCTATCTCTACTTAGTATTTTTGGACTGTCTGCCCATACTATTATCCCTGCTGGTTGTGACATTTAGAAGATGAAGTCCAAAACATCTGGAGGGGAAAAGTTCCCTATCCCTGCTATACATAAAGTTTCAGAAATGCCTGGACTATTTGTTTTTCCAGAGTGTTTGTAGGCAGCTCTATTTTATGACAATCTTCAGGACCTCCCATCTCTTCAAACACAAATCTGCAGTTAGTGTTTTTGCTTCCGTCAGAACTTCCATCAGTGCCTCATTTCAACTGTTCAACACAAGTTGTGATGTGCTATATAGGGAGTAGAGTGGGTAGTGAAATAGTGCTATAGGATTTACTTGGGGGTCGAAGTTAAGGTGAAAGGAGAGTCCATCAATATGCCCGTGTTTTGAGTTAGCAAGTGAGGGGAGGTGACTAATCTAAATTACCTTTCTTGTCAGCATGTAGCTGCTTTCATATTTATTTATTTATTTTGCTTCAAACCATGTGAATGTACATACGTGTATGAATTCTAGTGAGCATCAAACGAGGAAGTTCTGATAAGCACCACTTTGCTATATTTATAGTATTATGGTTGCAATGTGAAATAAAATGTGTATTTCATATTACATCACAATCTTCGTCAAGCACCTCCTTAGGAAGGTACCTTTCATATGACCTCTCTTATATTCACCCCATCTCTCAACCCCATCTTCATTCAAGTACAGAAACATTTCCTTAACAATATACCAGTAATTTCCCTTTATCAGTTCAGTGTTCTAGAATAGCATTATTTTCAATAGAATCTCTGTTATATCTTGTTCTGATGGCCCTCTTTTCTCTCTAGCTTGCTGCACCTTGTTCTCCTTGACTTAAGGCTAGGTTCAGTTCTAGACTTCTTTTTTATTTTTGTTTCTGATAAAATATGCCACATCGCTATCCCACAGTGTTTAGCTTCATAAAAGACTAGTGATTTAACAAAATATTCATAAAGATAATTTATATTGTTATGCACCAGTAAGATGTGTTAGAATAGAGCTCTGGGAGATCAGGGTTCAAATTCCTACTCAGCCATGGAATCCCACCGGATGACTTTGAGCAAATCACATTTTCTCAGCCTCAGATGGCAAACTTTCTCTGAATAAATCTTGCCAAGTGACAAAGTTACCATAAGTCAGAGTCAATGTGAAGGTACATAACAACAACAGCAGTAATTGATACTGTTATCCTTGCACACCCATTTTCTGGGTGGTAAGAACTGCAGGAGTAAAAGCAGTACCTAAGGTTTTTATTTCCTTGGAATGTTGTAGTTGTAGTCCTTTGTTCAGATGGTATGGATGGCACTGATGCAAGCAGCCCCCTCTTCCTTCTGGCCATGTTGATCCAGGAGGGGCCCACCTGCATCAGTACCCTTCCTTACCATCTGAACAGTTGTACCAACTACAACTACAACAATTTGACCAAATGCAGGACTATGACTAACATTGTCAAAAAATATCTTTCTCCTGTAACATTTTAAACACCTTTGCCTGGTTAAGAAAAAGTGAAATGCACAGATATAGGATGGGGGACACTTGGCTTGACAACAGTACATGTGAAAAGGGATCTAGGAGTCCTAATAGGTCACAAGTCAAACATGAGTCAACAGTGTGATTTAGCAGCTAAAAAACCCAAAGAGATTCTAGGCTGCATCAATAGTGTCTTGATCAAGGAAGTAATAATACCGCTCTATTCTGCTTTGGTCAGACCATACCTGGACTACTGTGTCCAGTTCTGGGTACCACAGTTCAAAAAAGATGTTGACAGGCTGGAACTGTCCAGAGGAGGGTGACCCAAATGGTGAAAGATCTGGAAACTATGCCCTATGAGGAGTGACTTAGGGAGCTGGGTATATTTAGCCTGGAGAAGAGAAGATTAAGAGGTGATATGATAGCCCTCTTTAAATATTTGAAGGGATGACATGCTGAAAATGGAGCAAGCTTGTTTTCTGCAGCTCCAGAGAATAGAACATGGAGCAATGGATGCAAGCTATAGGAAAAGAGATTCCACCTAAACATTAGGAAGAACTTCCTGACAGTAAGAGCTGTTTGACAGTGGAAGTGTGGTGGAGTCTCCTTCTTTGGAAATTTTTAAACAGAGGTTGGATGGCCATCTGTTAAGGGTGCTTTGATTGTGTCTTTCTTTATGGCAGGGGGTTGGACTGGATGGCCCTTGAGGTCTCCTCCAACTCTATGATTCTATGACTCTAGAAGCCAGTGGAGCGAAAGCTTGCAACATGTATAGTGTGCATTTTGATTGCCCCAATAAAGGTGTCACTATTATGTGGATTTTGGATGATATTGTACTTTGCTATATGGCCAACATGGCTACTCCTGGATATGTAGTACATAATGGTCATATTGGATTCCACCAAATATATGTACTACAAGTACCATATGCTTTATAAGCATGAAATATGTTGTTTATAGGATGAAATGCCTTTAGAAGCAGTGTGACTAGATATGTAATGCCTGCAAAAATTATTGTGCCTAGATAGGAACATCTTTGTGATATGATGAATCTCCAAAAGTAATGCATAATAACAGTATTGCTTTATATAATAACTATATATAAATTAATTATAAACCTGCTATCATATATATTTCCTGAAAGTCCAAAGCTTAAGAATTTTTCTTAAGAGGAAAGTGGGTGTTGATCTGCTTACTGTTATTTACAACCTTGGAAACTCAGGTGGCAAAATGGTAAACTCCAAGGAACTGTAGTTAGATAGAGAGTAAAGACATAAGGCAAAGAACTTTCAATATCTCAACAAAGAGATATAGTTTGGAAGAACAATGGTTTCACAGACAGGTTTTAAGGAAACCACTCAAAACTGAGGACCTCTGCTCTAGAGAGAGGCAGATAGCTCTCTAAAGCACTTCTAACCTACAGAGCTCTGTTTCAGCAATCCATTGGGCTTCTTGTTACTTCCAGTTTCTGCCTTGTACTGTCACCACATTCTGACGACTCTTTCCTCCTACATGTGATTATACAGACTATCCCATTTTGGGTGAAGGACAGAATATAAATCAAATAGATAGACAGAAAGACAGAAAGACAGATAGAGTTAGTAGGCAGCATGGCTCACAAGATAGCTGAAGTACACGAGAAGGATTGTGTGAACTATGGAAAGGCCAGGACAGAAATGGTCTGCTCTCCAGAGTCCTCACTGAAAGCATCATGAAGCATGTGGTCCAGGTCTCAAGAGTTACTGCTCTTGCAGGAGACATCCTTTCTCTTGAGGAGACATCATACTCTCCTACTCCTCTGTCAAGTGTTCACAATTTGGAGCTATAGTGAAAAAATTAAATTCTCTCACTTTGTTTCCTTTATTACTATAGATAGTGAAACTACTTAGATTAACCTGGGTTCAGAATTTGTTTGCCAACATCCAAATGATATCTCTTCATCATTATTGTTTTTCCCTTGTACTTCCTCCTCTTCCCCACTTTCTCAGTCTTTACCAGCTTGGTCTGGGTTAGATTCCCTGGTTCTGGTGCATTTTCTCTTATTCTGTGATTTGGAGATGATTGCAGCGCTAATTAAAGCAGATTATGTGAGTTGGCAGCTATTTCCTTAAGCCAGAAAAGTCCCGGCTTTTAAAAAACCCCACACTGAGTGGCCCTGGAAGTGGGGATGGACCCAGGCTACACCCAGGTGGTGATTTCAGCAGCAAAATCCTTGTGATAACATCAGGATGCTGCCTGTTTAAAATTTTAAGCCAGCTCAGGTAAACCACTTTAATTAGCACTGCGACAATCTCCATTCCTCTGTCCCCTCATCCAATACTTTTTGGATTCATTAAACAGACAGTACTCACAAAGGACTGTGTAAATGAGATAGGGGGGTTGCATACTGCCAGAAATAGTGCAAATTGAGTCCACTTTTAGGGTTAGGGTTAGTGCTAGGGAATCATGGGAACTGTATTTTATTGTGGCACCAGAGCTCTGACAGAGAAGGCTCAATGTCTCAGAAAAAAACAATTCCCATGATTTCCTAGCACTAACTCTAACCCTAAAAGTGGACTCAATTTGCAAGTGCACAGCACTCCCACATAGGTTAATATTGCTCCTTTGCAGACTGCCAGAAATAGTGCAAACTGAGTCCACTTTAACTGCCCTGACTTAGTGCTAGGGAATCATGGGAACTGTAGTTTATTGTGGCACCAGAGCTCTCTGACAGAGAAGGCTCAATGTCTCAGAAAAAAATACAATTCCCATGATTCCCTTGCCATTAGCCAGGGCAGTTAAAGTGGACTCAATTTGCACTAATTGATAGGCTTTAGCTGGTAAAGGAGATTCTATATAGCTTAAGTAAAAATTTCTCTTTCTTCTCTCCTCAGTTCACCATTATATCACCAACTGAACTCAGTGGAGCTTATTTTTGAGCAACATATAGGATCACATTATACAAAGGAAGAATGTTTCTAAGTTACAACTATTAATGGATTTCAGTATGGGAACATTTTGAATTTCCTACATATGAGGTCATATTTGAGATTGTTTTTTCTTTCTTTCAGAAATGCTAAAGAGCAAATTGAACTCTCTCTCTCTCTCTCTCTCTCTCTCTCACACACACACACACACTCACATCAAACCAGTTGGGCCATACAGTAGCATCTTGAATTATTTGGGGTAATATCATTGCCATACATGTAGGCAGTCTTTCCCTTAATTTGTAATCTTCCAGCCTTCAGAATTACTGCTTATAATTATAATAATCAAAAGTGATCAACAGTATTTCTCTTAAGGATGGCACTGTAAACATTTCCAATTATGCCAAAGTTAATATGTTTTGCTTGACTGCAATTATTATTTTGATTTTCTACCAAGATTTACACAGGTTGTAACCATTTAATTAAGCAAGTTTCCTGATTTCGTATTGACATGTTTTCTCCTCTTAAGCTTTTTCCATTTCCAAATGACCAGGCACTGGAAATGGCTTTCTTTCATTCTTTCTTCTTAAGTTCCATCATCCTTTCTAAAACTATGAAGAGAAGATGTTCTTACTGTAATTGTTGTTCATTAATAGATTTAAATCTCAATGTGCATAGGGTGTGTGTGTGTGGATGTGTGTGGAGGGGGAGATTTATGTCTTTTAAACTAATACCATGTCATCTCTTTAATCATGCTGATGCTGAATAATTCAGCCACTCTCTGGAATTTGCAGGGCAAGGATCTATAGCTCTATCTCTCACTGGGGGGAGTTTATTATTACTGAGTCTGACAGCCAAGAACTCTGGCAGGTTAATTGCTCCAGTCCGACTAGCTGGGAGTTTGCTGTTGATATATAGTGACTAAAGGGAGTGAAGGAGATTGACTGTGCCTGTTACAGCACAAATATCTTCATGCGCCTCAGGTTCCTCAGAAAGATATGAGAAATAAATGTTCGCTGTTCATTTTCTGTCTGCACAATACAAATAGCCTCAGGCTGAACATGGCAGTGGCAGCATACCATATATATATATATATATATATATATATATATATATATATATATGAGAGAGGAGAATTCACAAATTAACATTATTACAAACATTCCTGCTTCAAATGGCTGAAAATCAATTTCAGCACATTTTGCATTTTAATAAGGTGCCAAGGAGATAAATCAACCCTGTTGGAGGGGATGCTTGGCTGGCAATGATGTTGTCTGATCATCTCCTGCCTTAACAGATATAAGATTGTGCCAAACCCATGTTAATTGAAGGTGTGGGATGTCTAAGTGCTAGTTAATGAAGTAACCTCATGCTGGTTATGCAGGATCATTAATCCAGCTTAGACATCAGGTTCACTACAAACAGCTTCTTCTCTCCTTGCTTTGATAACAAGCAAAACTGAAATTTGGAATTAATGAGGTCTTTTAGCTTTCAGGGAACCAGCTGATATTTTCTGAAAAATGTTATAAAGCTCTCTCTCATGCACATACAGGCACACCTAGCCTCACAATCATGCACTGATCTTCACAGTTCTCTTAGTGTAAAGCAGGCAGTTGCTTCAGCACACTGGCATTTTTAAAAGTCCTTTGTCATTGGGCTGACACATTAGTGGCCATCCTTTTACAGGCCTTAGCTATTCATGAAGTAGATGCAAAGTGGGTGGTGGGATGAACCTCTGCTCTCTACTGTGAGGTAATTTTTTTAAAAAGTTCTTTATAGTTTTAAACTCTTGACAAATCAGCAGAGCAGCTAAGGGTTTTATCTTTGTTCACTGCCTTCTATCTTATGAAGCATTATTGTCTTTTCTAGTGAGTCATGCCTTCTTATGATGTGGCCAAAGCAGGGAGAGGTCAGGCTTGATTTGCTCTAGGACCCATCTGTTTGCCTTGCAACTCTTCTCAAGCACCACACTTCAAATGAATTGATTTTTCTTCCTATCTGCTTTCTTCACTGTCTACCTTTCAAAACCATACATAGAAACTGGAAATACGATGGCATGAACAATCTTAACATTAGTATACAATAATGTATCTTTATACTTCAAGATCTAGTTTCTTTATAGCAGGGGTAGGCAACCTTTCCCCTTTAAGGGCCGAGGGACTTCAGCTCCCAGAATCCCAGGAGCTATTGGCCAACATGGGATTATTGGCCAACATGGCTGAGGCTTCTGGGAGCTGAATTCCCTCGGCCCTTAAAGGGGAAAGGTTGCCTACCCCTGCTTTATAGCTTCTCTACAAGTCCTAGGCTTCTGATTTATTGACCGCAGTCTGATTAATACTGAGCCAAGGTATGGAAAATCTTGAAGTATTTCAATGTTTTAATTGAATTATGTGAATCATCTGTACTCATTATTTTTGTTTTCTTAATATACAACTGTAAATCTGCCTTTGCACCTTCTTCCTTCACTTTCTTCAGTAAGTGTTCCAATTCTTTGCTATTTTCTGCTAGTAGTACTGGGCAGCAGCAGTAATTGGGGTGACACTGATGGAGGATCTCTCAGAGACAACTACAGTGGCACCAGAGCTAACACTTGTTAGTACTGAACATAAGGGGCCATAGTAAACCCCTTTTGAATGTATTTTACCATGAAAACTCTATGATGTGGCTATTCAAAATGAAACAAAGCAATAATGCCCAAGAGAAATACACATGAGTACAGTCAGCCCTCCTTATCTACAGATTTTTTTATCTACAGATTCAATCATGGCTTAAAAATATTTTAAAAAGTATAGATTCCAAATAGCAAACCTTGATTTTCCATTTTATTTAAGGGACATCATTTTGCTATGGGATTATATTTAATGGGACTTGAGCATCCACTGATTTTATTATCCATGGGGGATCCTGGAACCAAACCCCAGCGGATAACAAAGACCCATTGTATTTTTAAAATTTGAAAAAAATTACACTTAAAATGCTGTTTTTTTAAAATATGGACCTGTTATCTCAGAAGACCAGTTCCTCAAAGAGATTGCTGTAGAGTAAAATTCATGAAATCATAAAAGAGGAAGATGGAGGAGGGCACTCTGGTACATTTTAGTCAAAAGTAAGTCTTTGCTCAGCAGAGACATCACAACAAAGCATTTTCCAAACAAACTCTTTACATTGTGAAGTCGTAGGCTTTCATGGCTGGCATCTATAGTTTTTTGTGGGTTTTTCGGGCTGTGTGGCCATGTTTTAGAAAAGTTTCTTTCTGGTGTTTCGCCAGCATCTGTGGCTGACATCTTCAGAGAATACTGGAATGGAAGAGAGTGGGTCTATATATACTGTGAGACCCTGGGTAGGGAGGGGTGATTCCCATGTAAACTGTGTATTGTTCTGTGTTGAATAGGTTTTGTTCTGTTGTTAATGGCATGGCTTCAGGGTGGGAGGATATACAAACAAGGTTATTGTCTGCTATTGTCTGCTGGGAAAGCCCCTGACCTTGGTTGGTTTCCTATTTGCATTTGCTGAGTGCTGATTTTCTTATTTTGTAGGATTGGTAACCAAACCTTGTTTACTTTAAGGGTTTCTTCTTTCCTGTTGAAGTTGTCCAAGTGTTTGTGGATTTCGATGGCTTCCCTGTGCATTCTAACCTGATAGTTGTTAGCATGGTCCAGAATTTCAGTGTTTTCAAACAGCATTTTATGCCCAGGATGGTTTATCAGCAGTAGCAGAACACATTATAAACCATCTTGGGCATAAAATGCTTTTTGAAAACACTGAAATTCTGGACCATGCCAACAACTATCAGGTTAGAATGCACAGGGAAGCCATCCCTCCTCCCCAGCAAATCTTGCCAAGAAAACAAGAAAATATTCATTTTAGGGTTGTCATACTTTGGAAATGACTTGAAGGTGCACACTAACAGGAGAATTCTTATTGGGGCAGCTTCTTCATCCCTAACCTAACTACACCCATGGAAAAAGGTAGGAATCCATTCATTTGGATGGAGATTATGGTTTGATCCAGCAAGGCTCTTCTTAAGTACTTACGATCACTGGGATATGGGATTCACTATAAAACAGAATATAGCCACCTGGCAGAAGGTAAGCAGATCATGGTTTGGTCCATTCCTAAATGGAGACTGTTTGGAAATGCCAACTTGAATATCATAACAGAAGAAAGGTAAATTTTTCAAAGGACTAAATAAATAAATGACAGTTCAATAATCTGTGGGGGTTTTTTAAGACAAGAACCTAATATCCATTTTTTTCTTTTAAAACATGGTTAATAGCTGTTTTTAAAACTTCTGCACGGCAAGAGATTAAATAATCAATAACTTGCATCATGTTTGAAATTCAACCCCTTTTTATCCTTATTAGTCTCTCCTAGCAGAAGAGAGGAGATGTTTTCCCCCCTGGTGTTATTAAAGGGAATCTTTAGGCTCTGCCCAGCATTGCTGAAAGGCAATCAGTCCTTTTCCATCTGATTATTGTGCTCATTAGCTGCACTTCACTAGCTTGCAGGTCACCACTATCTTTTATGGGAGAAATGGAAGCTAACAAGCATGTTGCTTGCTGGGGAGAATTCTTCATGAAATACTAACTGTTCAATACTAGGACCAGGAGAATCTTTTTTTCCCCCCCCAGAAAAAGAGTGGTATGTTGCTCACACTGAAGGCTGATTCACTCAACTCAGAGTTCTGGATTAGCTAGGCCTTTGTAGCAATGTAGTATAGTTTCAGAATGTGAGGCCTTCCCCAGTACCATAGAGTAGTATCCAGATTAGATTCTCTATGTAAACACCTAACTGTATTTTTTTAAAAAATATATTTTATTAACATATACATTTTATTTTATAAAATAATATATGTACATCTGACTCTCGATATCTGCAAGGGATCTGTTCTGGACCCCCCACGGATACCAAAATGCACAGATACTTGCATTTCATTGTCCCCAATGGGGGTGCAGCCACATGGGGACAAAGAAACTTGACCTGAATGGCAGGCCAAAGGTGACGAGGGAAGAAGGCTGCCCTGAGCCAGCCACTGGGATCCCAGCCCAGATCCTCCCTCATTCCCTTTGGCCTGGCTGGCTGAGTCAATGCTGCCACATCTGAGACACCTACACCTTCTCCTCCTCCTTTTCCTCCTCCTCTTTAGCCTCCTCCTCCTCCACAGCTGCATCCTTGACCTCCTCCTCCTTCTCTTCAACACAGGCTTGCTTTCCATGGATGCTTGAATTCATGGATGACAAGTCTGTGGATACCAAAGGCCTACTATACAAGGAAAATTTATAAACACCAGACAGAACTAACCTAACTAGAACTACTTATTACACTACAGCTAAAAACTACAAACTAAAAATTACTTGCTATGTAGATCCCTCTTTAGGAAGAAAAAAAAACACCTTCCTTTTTAAGACTCCCTCTCTTCACACTCTTCCCATGCCTTTTGCTTGGTGTGTAAGTTACTCCCTGTAGAGACAGGGGGGCAAGCTCAAGGTAAGTTTCCCTCATTAATTTCTCTAAGGACCGTGGTTCAAATCAATAGGTTGTGGCAGTGTAAATAACCTCTGGAGGTACCACTCCTGCTCAACTGATGACTTGGGAAAAGATCAGAGACTGTAGGAATTGGGAACAGCACAAAACATTCTTTCCAATTAGGGTTCAAGCCCATAATTTTGTGATTGCAACATAATTTTGTGACAGTCTTGGCTACCTTAGTGGGTGCCCTATGCAGGGAATTAGAAGGAAATACATCACTGTTGGTTCTGATGGATCTCTTTGTGACATGTAATATCACTGACCAAGATACCCTTCTTGGATCTTTTGATGGTTTGAAACCCAGCAGTACTGTGCTGTGGTGTCAATAGTACTATTGAGTTGAATGTTTTCACTTTTCAAAAGGTGGAAGTGGAATTATTGCTTTTTTTTTTTAAAAAAAACCTTTTGCTATTGCCGATACGTGGATGACACTTTCACCATTTGGAGCCATGGAGAAGAAGATCTGACTGTGTTCCTGAACCACTTAAACAACATCCACCCTAACATCTAATTCACTATGGAAAAAGGAAAGGAAGGAACACTGCCATTCCTGGAAGTCCTAGTCATCCACAAATCAAATCTGGGTCACACGGTATACAGAAAACTTACACATACAGACAGATATCTGCACAAGAATTCCAACCGTCATCCAAGACAAAAAAAAAAGAAGCATGATAAAACACTGGTAGACTGGGCAAAACACATCTGTGAACCCCACTTCTTGGAAGAGGAATTGAAGCACCTAGACTGGGATCTACAGGTGAATGGTTACTCCAGCTCAGACATCAGAAGGGCTGGCAGACCCAGAAAAACCCAGAGGAGTGAAGACGAGCAACCACCCAAAGGGAAAGTATTTTTGCCATACATCAAAGGACTCACAGACAGAATAGGGAAAGTGGTGAGGAAACACAACTTCCAAGTGTTTTACAAACCGACCAAGAAAATCCAACAAATGCTGTGCTCAGCGAAGGACAGGAGGGACCCTCTCATAGCCACAGGAGTTTACAGCATAGCATGCAGCTGTGGACTAGTCTACATAGGGAACACCAAACGCAGTGTCCAAACACGAATCAAGGAACATGAGAGACGCTGCAGACTGGACCAGCCAGAAAAATCAGCAGTAGCTGAACACATTATAAATCATCCTTGGCATGAAATGTGGTTTGAAAACGCTGAAATACTGGACCATGCCAACAACTATCAGGTCAGAACAGACAATAGCAGACAATAATCCTCATTTGCATATCCTCCCACCCTGAAGCCATGCCATCAACAACAGAACAATACACAGTTTACATGGGAATCACTCCTCCCTACCCAGGGTCTCACAGTATATATATACCCACTCTCTTCCATTCCAGCATTCTCTGAAGATGCCAGCCACAGATGCTGGCAAAACATCAGAAAGAAACTCTTCTAGAACATGGCTACACAGCCCCAACCCCCCCCACAAAAAAACTACTTTTGCTATTGGTTCATAGGGTTCTGTTTTATTTGCTATGCTTCTTATCATCTTCATGAAACCACTAGGAGAGACCATTTGACAGTTAGACTGCATCAGTATGCTGATGATACCAAAGCCTTTCTTTCCTTCTCAACTGATGCCAAGAAGGTTGTGGAAGTTCTGAACTGTTACTAGAAAGCAGTAATTGGAAGTGGGCTAACAAGCTGAAGCTTAGTGCAGGCAAATCAGAGGTGTTGCTGATCAGGAAGTAAGCTAATTGAAGATCCTACATATGGCATGTTCTGGTTGGGTTTGCACTTTAAAGAAGAGGGAAAGCTTATCTCTATATCCTGCATAGTGTGAGTGCATGGTCGATGGGAATGAGAGACAGCGTCTTCTCATTGGCCATATTATTACTGAGGAACACTGTGTCTTATTTGTTGTCCCTATATTTAAATAAATGTCTTCTGAAGCATTCATTTCTTTGTTTTCATATTTCACTCTGTTTTAATTAGTGTGGTATTTTTATTTCATGTATTTCTTTATATTGTAGCATGGTTTTAAACTATTATAAACTATTCTGGGTGATGTATGGGCACCAGAAAGGAGGAGTAGAAATCTCTGTATAAATAAAATAAATAAATGCCTTGTTTATAATCTATTTAAAAATAAACTGGAAAAAGAAATAAGCAAAAAATAAATCAAAATAAAATATTGTCAACAAAAATTATGCCAATATAACATTTACCACATTCTAGTTTCCTGGGTATTTCCAATCAACCCAACGGGCCAATTTTAGGAATCATCTGGATAAATACCAATAAGAAGAGGTTTAATTGTAGTAGAGATGAGGCAGTTTTCAAAATGTTGCTTTGCCATAGATCTCTCCTTGGAACTTGTATTTTGAATACTGCACAAGCTATATTAATAAACAGGGCATAAATGCTTTTATTCCAAATGTATAAATGAGCACATAGGAATTTAACTACTCCACTTCTTAAAAGATCAGTTGGAGGTATATGGGAGTAGCCCACAAAAATGCTTTGAAAACAACTGCTTTAGACTTTTAACAGTTGGCACTTGGTTAAATAAAAAGACTGGAAAATTCTTTTTGAAAAAAGTAGGGGGTTTCCCCCCAAATGGAAACATAATAAGTTGCTATGAAACCCACTTGTAAAGATTCCCAAAACTGGTAACCACTTGAACTTTTTTGGTCTCAGTTCAAAAGCAACATGCTACAGGAATGAAAAACATATGTCGCTAAGTGGTTCTAAGCTGGGTATGTAATTGAACAACACTATATGTTCCACTCATTTAAATTCCTCCAGATTCACCTCTGGAACTAGCTTGCAGTTGTTGTCACTGCAGTGTGACACTGATATTACTTGTGAGAGATTCTTCTGTTTGACTGTAACCTTGTATTCTCTCTTTGTACCCTCAGGTTCCTCAGCAGCATTTCTCACTACTTTAACTTTTAACATCTTTCTGCTAGCCAGACTTATTATACACAACTCTTTCTTCTTGTCTTAAGAAAGAAGAGTAGTGCTCCCAAAATGATGACAATGATTGTTGTAGTCCTTTTGATTACAGCAAAAATGGGGGGGGGGGGGTTACAAAACCAAAAAGAGGCAAAAAGAACAAGAACAGATTTTTGAATACCAAATATTCTTCCAATAGAAGACATTTTTTAAAGATGCTAATAAAAATAGGGATAAACTTGTAATTAGAGACAAAATAAATGCCATAGATAGGATATCACATTTTAAAAGGCAAAAGTAAAAGTGCTTGTTCTAATAATAGACTCTGCTATTCTTTTCCCAAGGAACACTGGGAGAAAAGATGATGAAAGAAAAGGAAATAAATTGTTTGAAGTGAAAATTCAAAGAGCATAGAGATATTCTTTCAAAATAACCAAAATAGGACTGATAGTGCTTTTTGTTGCAGATTTTTTTAAGGGAAATTTTGTAGAAGATCAGAGCAGACCACAATGAATGTAAAAGGGGTGAATGCCATCTTACCATTTCTATTCATTACTATTCATTATATCAACAACTCTGAATTTTCAAAATGCAAGAAGCTTCTACACATGATCTAATGAAGCTATGCCTAATTTTGTAAGGCAGAGGACAGATGTAAGACAGGAGATATTACTGTAATTTGGTTGTTTGGTTGTTTTATTCATATTCTACTTTTTCACCAAATGGTTCACAAGGTGATTAACAGCAGTACTACAAATAGAATCATGCTGCACTACTAAAGTCAGGTAATATGAGGATGCTTCATTTGAACTGGTGGACCTTATTTATGAATAGGTACATATAGAATAGGTTCATATAGGGACATGGTGGCTCAGCCATTAAGATAACGATTCTGACAATCGCAAGGTTGGCAAATCAGCAGTTCAAGACCAAGGTCTCACGTGACAGAGTGAGCTCCTGTCACTAATCCCAGATTCTGCCTACCTAGCAGTATCAAAACAATTCACATTCAAGTTAAAAGAATACAATTAAAATGCAGTTAAAAAGATAAAAGGTTCTTAAAAACAGTTTAGTTGAAACAACACAGCATCCCCTAGCCCATTCTTTAAAAAATTATGTTTTAAAAGCTTGTCTGAATAAAAAGATTTTAGCCTTCCACTGAAAAGACAACAAGGAAGTTGGCAACTACAACTACAAAAACAGGCCAGTCTCTCTTTTGCCATTCTTGAGCAAGGTGATTGAGACAGCAGCCACCATTCAACTCCAAGCTGTCTTCCACTGGAAAGACAACAAGGAAGTTGGCAACCTCAACTACAACTACAGGCCAATCTCGCTTTTGCGATTCTTGAGCAAGGTGATTGAAAGAACAGCTGCCTTTCAACTCCAAGCAGTCTTGGAGGAAACTGATTATCTAGATCCATTTCATCCTGATTTAGAACAGGATACGGAGTTGAGACTGCCATGGTCACCTTATTCGATGATCTCCGTCTGGGCATCGACAGGGGAAGTGTGACTCTGTTGGTGCTCTTGGACCTCTCGGCAGCCTTTGATACCATCGACCATGGTATCCTTGTGGAATGCTTGGGAGAGTTGGTAATTGGGGGCACTGCATTGCAGTGGTTCAGTTCCTATCTCTCAGGCAGACTTCAGATGGTGATGCTGGGAGAGAGCTGCTCTTCTAAAAGAGAACTAAACTCTGGCATCCCACAGGGAGCCATCCTGTCTCCTATGCTATTTAACATTTACATGAAGCCACTGGGTGAGATCATCCAGAGATATGGGGCAGGGTGTGATCAGTATGCTGATGACACACAGATATGTTTCTCTATGTCTCAGACTGTTGCAGTGACTAAGGATGGCATCTCTACTCTGAATGAATGTCTTAAGGTGGTAATGGACTGGATGAGGGAAAACAGACTCAAACTGAATCCAAATAAGATGGAAGTACTTGCTATAGGGACCCCTAATCCAGAAATGGAGATATGTCAACCATTTCTGGATGGGGTCACACTTCCCCTGAAGGACTGTGTTCACAGCTTGGGGGTGCTCCTGGACTTGTCCCTCCAGTTGACACCACAGATAGATGCTACGGTCAGGAGTGCCTGTTACGCCAGCTGTGACCCTTCCTGGAGCCAGGCGACCTAGAAACAGTGGTACACACACTGATAACCTCTTGACTTGACTTCTGCAACACGCTGTACATGGGGCTATCCCTGTGCAAAGTTTGGAAACTTCAATTGGTGCACAATATGGCAGCCAGGCTGGTTACAGGTAAATCTAGAATTGGCCATATAACATCTGTCCTAAAATCTCTTCATTGGCTGCCAATTAGTTTCCGGGCACGGTACAAAGTGTTTGTTATAACCTTTAAAGCCCTACATGGCCTAGGTCCAGACTACTTGCGGGGTGCCTTCCTCCACATAATCCACCCTGCACACTTAGGTCTTCTGGGAAGAATTTACTGCAACCTAAGAAGACCCAATTGGCTGTGGTAACCCAGAGGGCCTTTTCATCTGCTGGTCCTGGGTCATGGAAAGGCTTGCCGGAGGAGATCTATCACATTACCACTCTAGAAGGCTTTAAAAAGCCTGTTAAGACAGATCTCTTCTGGCAGGCCTTTCCAGATTAGCCTCCCCTCTACTGATATTGATATCCCCCATTTAACTCAAGAAAGATAGATGTCTCGCCTCTAATTACCTCTAATTTTAGCTAATTTGTTATTTCTTCCACTTTTAATTAGTATTTTATATTGTTATTCATTTTATATTGTCATTGTTTTCAGTTTGCTTCTTTTTATGATTGGGGTAGGGGATTATTTAGAAATGTGGATTTTAATTGTATATTTGTATTTTATTGTTATTCTTATTTGTTGTAATCCGCCTCAATCTGCAAGGAGAGGCGGGCTAATAATAATAATAATAATAATAATAATAATAATAGAGTTCCAGAGTCTAGGGGCAGCCACTGAAAAGGCCCTTTGTCGCCTCCCCACCAACTATGGTTGTAATATTAATGAGACTTAGAGCAAGACCTTTCCTGATGATCTCAGAGCCTGGGCTGGTTTGTACAGGGAGATAGAGTCTGCAAGATAGCTTGGACCTGAGCCATATGGGGCTTTATAGGTCATCACCAACACTTTGAATTGAGCCTGGAAACAAACTGGCAGCCAGTGGGACTGCTTTTACAGGGGTGTAACCTGGAAAAAATTGGTCTCTGTAAACTGCTCCAGCCAGTTAATCTGGCTGCAGCTCTTTGGACCAGGTGAATTTTCTGAACACTTTTCAAAGGCATCCCCAAGCAGACTGCATTACAGTAGTCCAAACAGGATGTAACTAAGGCATGTACCACTGTGGCCAGATCTGATGTCTCAAGGAGTAGGCATGGTTGATTCACAAGCTTGAAATGTGCAACAGCACTCCTGACCATCACAGAAATCTGGGCCTCTGGGTCCAAACTGTGAACCTCTGTCTCCAGGGAGAGTGATCTACCTTACAATTGATGAAGGTCACCTCTGCCTTGTCTGGATTAAGCTTACATTTGTTTGTCCTCATTGAGTCCATTACTGATGACAGTTACTGGTTTAGGACCAGGACATCCTTCTTGGATGGGGGTGGAAAGTTTGGCAGTAGTTTGGTGCCATCCACATATTTGGTGCCATCCACACCCCAAAGCTCCAGATGACTTTTTCTGCAGTTTAATTTATATGTAAAATAGCATGGGGGAACAAACAGAACCCTGAGGGACCCCACAGGCCAAAGACCAGGGGGTCAATCAAAAGCATACCATGATCATTTATAGCAAAAGCTGATGATAGATCCAGCAGTACTAACAGGGGCATATTCTCTTTGTGTAGGTCATCCACCAAGGTCAGCGAGGCTTTCTCTGTTCTATAGCTATCCCTGAAACCAGACTGAAATGGATCTACAGAATCAGTTTTATCCAGAAACCTCTGGAACTGGGAGGCCACCACATTCTCCAATATCTTGCCCAAAAATTGTAGGTTGGACACTGGCTGATTATTCATTATGGAGGGGTTCAGGTATGGCTTTTTCAGCAAAGGTCTTACAAGTCCCTTCTTTAGACAAGTTGGAACTCTGCCTTTCTGTAAGGAGGTATTGACTACCCCCTTCACCAGCCAGTCCTTCTATGGCTGGTTTGATAAGCCACAAAGGACAAGCATCTAGCACACATCTGGTGGCTCTATCCTCTCCAAGGAGGTCCATATCCTTCTATTTCTGTATTTCAGTTTGTGTATTTGTATACCTGTATGTAAATTCATGATGATTATAATTATCTCACTGAATCTTCAGTCTCCAATGGCAGGTCTCAGCTTTTTGTATGTCCAGTTTTCTGTCAAGCAACCATTTATCAAAGCATAATTCCTATGTAAAATTTTATGCTCCAAAATTTAAATTCCACTATATATTAGCCATGTCTTAAATCATTTGAAAGAAAATGGTAGATCTCATACATAGCTACTGCTAAGAGCTTTAACAGGAATAACCCTGCAAAGACTCATCATAGCAAGCCCTGAAATACAGACAATGGCCTATAGAATTATGGCTGTACCTTCAAGGAAAAATAGTCAGAAATTCTGCTTCACCAGTATGAATTTTGATTGCAACAAAATGGGTATATTTTCATATCCTTTACTTTAAAAGAAGCAATATTGCTTCCTTCATTTTCTTCCTTCACTTTTAAATATATTTTATTCCATGCTTCAAATTACAGTTGCTATTTCAAACATTGCTTGAAAATCTTTAATTAAAAAATACAGATAGGCAGTTAGACTTGGAACTGAATCTGAATGCCCAGGTTTTGGTGGTGGCCAGGGGTGTGTTTGCATAGTGAAAACTAGTGTGCCAGCTATGCCTATTCCTTGAGAAGTTAGATCTGTCTACAGTGACAGATATCTTGATTACATCCTGTTTAGATTACCATAATATGCTCTATATGGAGCTGCTTCAGGAAAGTGTTTGGAAACTTCATCACATTCAAAATGCTGCAGCTGGGGTGTTGACCAAGGCTGGTTATAGGGATCATGTAACCCTTCTGTTGAAACAGTTTCACTGGCCATTTTGTTCCTGGGCACAATCTGAAGGTCTGTTTTTGATCTTTAAAACTCTAAATGCTTGGGTCTATACTATCTGAAAGAACACATATCATTATAGAAGCCAGAGTGAGCTTTAGGATCTACAGGAGAGGGCTTTTTCTCAGTCCCACCACCTTACAGACAGGTTAGGGAGAGAGCTTTCTCTGTGGCTGCTCTTAGGGCATGGACCTCCCTTAGGAAGACTGTTTGGCTTCTTCCCTGATCTCTTTCCATCTGCAGTTGAGGACCTTTTTATTCAAACAAGCCTTTACATTTTAAATTGTATAGCAGTAGAGTGTGTGTATGGCAGGGGTAGGCAACCTAAGGCCCAGGGGCCAAATGCACCCCCCCGAGGCCTTTGGACCAGCCCCAGGCAGGTCCTGCCGCCGCCGCCCGCCATGATAATATTGATTATTGTTGTTGTCACTTGTTCTTGGGGTTTTCTTGGCAAAATCTCCACAGGGGTTTTGCCATGGCTTTTCTGGGGCTGAGAGAGTGTGCATGCATATTTTATTTATTTATTTATTTATTTATTTATTGTGCTTCGGCCCCCCAATTGTCTGAGGGACAGCAAACCGGCCCTCGGCTCAAAAAGGTTGCCTACCCCTGGTGTATGGTGTGCTATATTTGATCTTTCAAAATCTGTTGTTATGTTTTCAATGTGTTTTTAACTAGGGGGAAAACAGATGGCATCAAAGGGGTGGCATCAAGCTGCCCCTGCTGATGCTGGGTTGGGGCCATGGCAACTGCATGCTGAGGCCCCACTCCAGCTGTTTGCCGGTGCAAAAAGAAGTGGCAAATTGCCGCTCCTTTTGGAGCTGGCAAAAAGCTGACTTTTCTGCACCACCACAGTTTTGCATGCTCCTTGGGCATGGGGCATCTAAACGCCATGCCACTGGAGTGCTGTAAAGCCAGCTGCTGTGTGGTCAGCAGGGCAGTGTGATGCCGGATTTACAGCATCTTGGGGGGGGGGTCATGCATACGCCATGCCCCCAAGATACTGGGAAGCCGGCATATTCTGCCAGTCTGTTTCAGTCCTATGTTAACCAAGGTTCATTTTTTAATTTTTGTAAAATAAGATTTTAAACTTTTGGAAGCTGCTTTGGATCCCAACACACATAATACGGGGTATGAATTCACTATAAACAAACAAACAAACAACTTTAATAATTCATAACGGACTCTATGTAGGCAATAGAGAAATAGAAGATACATGTTCCCTTATAACTCCATACAAATACAAAGAAGATGCCTAACTGAAGGTTTTCTACCAGGAACTGGGCTGAAGTTTACAAAATGCATGTTGCGATCAAATGTATGAAGATTATTGCAGTTTTTAGAAGCACTGCAGTGTGTTTGAGTCTCTTTTCTATTTAGTAACTGCAAGTAAAAAGGAAGATGAACCTTTTGAGTCGTTAGTAATAGACCTTTAAGTACACTTCAAAAGTGTTTCCTTATACATGAAGATTTTGTAGAGCACTGTTATTTAATCTTGAAAAACAGGAGAGATGCTCTGTCAATGAATAGAGACATGTACACAGAGAGATTCACATGCACAACGGGAACACTTTTCATTGAGATGTGATAACTGTAGCATCAGGTCACTATTGTTTAACAGCACAGTTTCCCATATATAAGGTAGCAGTGACTGTCTGGTAATGTCCGTTCTTAACCTGAGAAGACACTTTTTTTTCAAGCAGAGACAAAAATGCCCACTCTATTTACAAATAAAGATTCTTCAAGGGGGGGGGGAATCCTACAATTGTATAATAAATAAATAAATGCATGAAAGATATTTCAAATACACTCTTTGAATATTTGACAAATGTATGGTCTATCTTTTGGAGTTGGAGAAAGAATTGCACATAATAGGAAACAAGGAACTGCCAGAGAAAATCACATTTCCATGTCTAATTCTCCCTTTCCTCTCATAATGTGGAGATCATAGATTTCATTTATTCATTCATTCATTATTCATTCATTATTATGGGGGTTTCAATTACCCTGATATTTGCTGGGAGACTGCTAAGCATAGGCTGTCTAACAAAATCCTGATGTGCTTTTCAGATAATTTCTCTTTCAAAAGGTAGAGGAAGGAGCAAGGGGATCAACAATCCTGGACTTGATCCAGTAGGGAGTAGCTGGTCATTGGAATCAAAGTAGACAGTATTTACAGGAAAGTGATTCTTAAAAAGACTAGAATTCACAATTGTAGGACAGGGCAAAATAGAGTATGGTCAAACACAGAACTTGGATTTCAGGAAAACAGATTTTAACAAGTTCAGGGAAATACTGGATGAACTCCCATGGCTAGCCCTGGTGGCGCAGTGGTTAAATGCCTGTACTGCAGCCACTCACTCATAGACCACAAGGTTGCGAGTTCAATACCAGCCAGGGCTGAGGCTCGACTCAGGCCTGCATCCTTCCGAGGTCGCTAAAATGAGTACCCAGCTTGTTGGGGGGCAATCAGCTCACAGTTGTAAACCGCTTAGACATCCCATAGCGTGATATGAAGCGGTATATAAATAAGCTGCTTTTAGACATGCTAAAGGAAAAACAGTTCTTGAAGAAGGAGTTGCAAAAGAACAGTCACAAACAATCCCATGGGAGAAGAAAAATGGACAAATGTAGCAATCTCAAGGAGGAAGTGAAAAGAAAAAAGGATATGTATAAAGAATGGAAGGAAATACTAATCACTGAGAAAGAATACTAATGTGTAGCTAAAGCTTGTAGGAATAATATAAAGAAAGCTAAAGCTCAGAATGAGCTGAGATTGGTTAGCCAAGCAAGAAACAAGGAAAGGGTTTGTTTGTTTTTCAGATACATTCATGGCCAGAGAATGACCAAGCAGACAATGAGGCTGTTGTTCAGTAAGGATAGCAAAATACTAGAGGACTTTATTGAGTCCAGTCCTAGGGATTCTTCCATGTTTAGAAGCTGCACTCATAGTGCACTGGATTGTGCAGAGTATTTATTTATTTATTTATTATCCTGCCTTTCTCTGTGAAGGGACCCAAGGCAGCTCACAAATAAAACTCTAATAAACAATACAACAGTGTTCCTACCAGGAAGGAGAAGGACAGCAGTTTCTGGGCAGCCATTTTGAGTGGGTTGTTTGTTTGTTTGTTTTGTTCAGAGGAAGAGAGACAGGGACTTGCCTCCAGAATAAGGTAGCATCCAGGAGCTCTCTGAAGAGTTAGAAACCCAGTTGATTAAGCTCGCTGACAGAGCCTGGTGAAAAGACCAAGAGAACAGGGGCCCTTTACGTGGGTCTTTATCAGGGGACTTTTTGAGGTAGAAGCCCACAATCCTGTTTCAATGTTTACTAAAGATTTCTCAATATGGACACTGAGGGACACCTGCAACACTTGTGGGAAGTTTGTCTTCTTGCCAAGAGATGTGGGGAACTTCACCTGCACCAAGTGTAAGTTGGTAGCCCTCCTGGAAGAGAAAGTACAGCAGCTGGAGGCACGGGTAGCTACACATCAGAATATTGGGGAACAAGAGGTTTTCTTGGATAAAGTGGAATGAGCGGTCTTGGATGGGGACCACACAGTGGAAGTTGTTGAGGAGGTCACTTCATGCACAGAGGAGGTGGACACCTGGAGGAATGTCATGCACAGAAGTAGGGAAACCAGGGATTGTTCTGGGAGCTTGCAGCTACAGAATCGATTTAAAGTTCTCTCCCTTACCAAGGATGAAGAGAAAGAGCAGCAGGGACAGTCCTCAGGGATAGTGCAGGATTTGCTAAGAGTACCACAGTAGGGAACAGCCATTGCTAAGCCTCGGAGGAGGTGTGTGGTGGTGGTTGGGGACTCCTTGTTGCGGGGTACAGAAGCAGTGGTTTGTGGGCTTGACAAGATGTCCCGGAAGGCATTCCAGAGGGCAGGATGAGCCATTGAGAAGGCTCTCTCTCATGTCCTCACCAGACAAACCTGTGATGGTGGCGGGACAGAAAGAAAGCCTCCTCCTGAAGATCTTAGGGCTCTAGGTGGTTCGTATGGGGAGATACAGTCTCTCAAATAGTCTGGACCTAAGCTATGTAGGGCTTTATAAGTCAAAACCAGCACTTTGACTTGTGCCCAGAAACAAACTGGTAGCCAGTAAAGCTGTTTCATCAAGGGAGTTAAATGGTCTCTATAACTGGCCCTAGTCAGCATTCTGGCAGCAGCATTCTGCACATGCTGAAGTTTCTGAACAGTTTCCAAAGGCGGCCCCATGTAGAGTGCATTGCAGTACTCCAAACAGGATATATTTATTTTATTTTATTATTTTATATTATTTTATTTTATTTTATTTTATTTTTATCCCACCTTCCTCCCAAAGTGGGACCCAAGGCGGATAACAAAATATATCTAGATCCATTTCAATCTGGCATGTGTCACTGTAGCCAGATCTGACATCCCAAGGAGGGGGTGCAGCTGGCACACTAGTTTTAACTGTACAAATGCACTCCTGGCCACTGCTGAAACCTGGGCATCCAGGCTCAGAGGAGTCCAGAAGGACACCCAAGCTGCAAGCCTGAGATTTCCAGGACTGTGTAACCCCATCCATCACAGGCAATGTCCCTATTCTCTGATTGGCTTTAAAACTGACCAGGAGCACCTCTGTCTTGTCTGGATTACGTTTCAATTTGTTTGCCCTCATCTAGTCCATTGCTGACTGCAGACACTGGTTCAGTACAGAGACAGCTTGCTTGGAATCAGATGGAAAGGAGAGATAGAGTTGGGTGTCATCCGCATACTGATGACACCATACCCCAAAACTCTGGATGACCTCTCCCAGTGTTTTCATGTTGTTAAACAACATTGGGGACAGATTAGAACCCTGTGGGACTCCACAGGCCAGCAGCCAAGGAATCGAACAGGGGTCCCCCAACACCACCTTCTGAGTCTGCCCCTCCAAGAAGGATTGGAACCACTGCATAACAATGCCTCCAAGTCCTATCCCCAAGAGGCAGCTCAGAAGGATACCTTGGTCAATGGTATCGAAAGTCACTGAGAGATCCAGGAGAACCAACAGGGACATACTCCCCTTGTCCATTCCTTGTGGAGGTCATTCATCAAGGTGACCAAAGCTGTCTCCATCCCATAGCCAGGTCTGAAGCCAGATTGAAATGGATCTAGATAATCCATTTCATCCAGAAACTTCTGGAGCTGGGAGGCCACTACTCACTCCAGAACCTTGTCCAAGAATGGAATATTAGAGACTGGCCGATAGTTATCCAGAATGGTGGATCCAGGGAAGTCTTTTTTAATAATGGCCTCACCACAGCCTCCTTTAGGCTGGATGGCAATGTGCCTTGCTGCAGTGCAGCATTCACCACTCCCTTTACCCACTCGGACAGTCCCCTTCTAGCTGCTTTCAAGAGCCAGAAAGAGCAAGGATCCAGTATACACGTAGTCGCCCTAACTTCTCCATGGATCCTGTCTACATCATCAGGCTGCACAGATTGAAATTTATCCAGTAAAATGGGATATGTATGTAGAGTATGTAGAGGGTGTTAGTGTTTGTCTTCAGCAACATGTGTCTAGTTATGCACATGTGTCTCAGCATGTTGACAGTCTTTAGCTGTAAACCACAAAGTACTGTGGTGATCATTCAGATGCTCAGGTGACTGGGCAGGTTTCTATAGGAAGAAGTCCTATAGAGACCCTCAAGTATCAAAATCACAAGTTGGTTAGGGCTTGGAAATGGAAAGTAATCACAGACATGCTAAACTCAGGAATGATTATTGGCAGCTAAGATAATTCCTTTTAAGTCATTGCAATATGGTTTCTAGGGATGAAAGTATATGGTTTCTAGGGATGAAAGTATATGGTTTCTAGGGATGAAAGTATATGGTTTCTAGGGATGATAGTATTTGAAAATATTTGAAAAATGGCTGAAAAACATATTTCTTGAGTGTCAGAAATTCTGAGAAGGAGAATTCTGGACTGATGAGGATCTTCACAATTTGGAATTTATTCTGTGCAAAAGTTGCACAAAGTTCTTTGAAATATTATTTATAAACATAAAATGCTGATTCTTATGCAGAACCTGGTATTTTCTGTAAAAAAACAAACAAACACATCTCACACCTGGATGAATCTTTGATACCCTCCATAAATGAGGCCAGAGATTTAAAAATAAGCATGGCCCAATGGGCCAAGCTTAGGTATCTGATGGGGGTGGGTGGGGACAGAGCTCAGGTATTTTAAGCTGAGCTGCCCCCCATCATGACTCTTTTCTTTGAAGGCAGGGACGTTACTGGATACTTCTTCAGGACACCCATGGCTAAGTTTTTGCCCCACTTTCCCTTCTCCCCAGGTAGAGGGGTATTCATTGTTACCCTTGCAAGCCTTCCATAGCTGCCTGCTTTCGGCCCTGTCTCCTTTGATGTTACATTTTGCATGGTTCCACCCTCTTTTGGTTTGATGTTCCCCAATCTCCAATCATTTGATTCCCTTTTTGTGTTCTCAACTGTGGGGTGCAAGTGGGGCCTTCTTCATGCCCCCCCCCGCCCCTTTTCCTCTGCTGCCAGCAGTCACACCTGGCATTCTCTCATCCTCCACCACTCTCCCTTGCTGCACATTTGGCATCTTGGGGTCCTCATCTATTCCTTGGGGTGCTGGCGTTCACACCAAGACCCTGCCCTCAGCCCGACTGCTAACAGTTGTGCTTGGCTTTCTCCTGTCTCCCACCTGCTGACCCAGGGAGCAAGTGGTTACGTCAGGCCTTCTTGGCCCCTGTTCATGTCCCAGTCGCTGGCAACCTTGCCAGACATTGAATCGGTTAATGACAGTATTCCTCCAGAGCTCTGCTCAGTGTGATACACTTCCTTTGATTCGGCCCTGGCTAATGTGCATAATAAAGGCTTTGCTGCTGAGCTTGGAAAGTGTGATATTAAATCCACTTTCAGACTGTTACCAGTTCACCCACAAGACTTTGAGTTATTGGGATTTTCATTTGAACACAAATTCTATATGGACAGGGCCTTTCCCATGGGCTGTCCTATATCCAGCTCAGCATTTGAAGCCTTTAGTACCTTTCTAGAATGGGTGGTGGATATGCAATCTGGCTTCAAGGAATAGTATATTATTTAGATGTGTGTGTGTGTGTGTTTGGTTGGTTGGTTGGTAGGGCAAAGTCACCTTTTGATGCAGCACTTTGCATTGTTCACTGACAACTTAGGAGTCTCTTTAGCGCATGAGAAGACTAAGGGTCCCACCACCTGTCTAATGTTTTTAGGCATCAAAATTGACACCATAAATCAGTGTTCCCCAGGATAAATTAATGGACATTAGAGAAAGGCTTTATAAGTTCCTGCAGTAATGCAAAACAACCCTTCAAGAATTTCAAGAATTGATTGGCCACTTAAATTTTGCCTGCAGGGTAATTGCCCCAGGCTGTGCCTTTCTTAGGCACTTGTGTTCTGCAACTACCAGTGTTTCTCATCCCCATCACAGGATACGGGTTACTGGTGAAATCAAACAAGATTTACATGTGGCTTTTATTCTTGGAATCCTTCAATGGTGTGTCCTTTTGGAGGGACGTTTTGAGGCTTCATGGGACTTTACAAGTCACCTCAGATGTAACAGGTTCCATTGGTTTTGGAGTATATTTTAACAACCATTGGTGTGCACAATTATGGCCACATGATTGAATGCTTGTGGGCCTATCCACAGTCCTCACCTTTTTGGAATTTGTTCCTATAGTAGTAGCAGTACACATTTGGGCAGACAAGTTTGCCAATTTGTCTGTCTATTTTTGGTGCGATAATACAGCAACAGTGCAGGTAATTAATCATTTATCATCCAGTTCCCTTCGGGTCATGAATTTGGTTAGGATATTTGTCCTTAAGTGTCTGATGCATAACATCCTGATCACAGCTTTCCACATCCCGGGGATAGACAATAGCAATAGCAAGTACATTTCTATACCGCTTATCAGTGCACTTAAGCACTCCATAAGCAGTTTACAATGTGTAAGCCAGGGGTAGGCAACCTTCCCCCTTTAAGGGCCGAGGGACTTCAGCTCCCATAATCCCAGGAGCTATTGGCCAACATGGGACTATTGGCCAACATGGCTGAGGCTTCTGGGAGCTGAAGTCCCTCGGCCCTTAAAGGGGAAAGGTTGCCTACCCCTGGTGTAAGCTAATTGCCCCCTACAAGCTGGGTACTCATTGTAGCAATCTTGGAAGGATGCAACCCTGAGTTGTGACAGTGAAATTGCTGATGCCCTTTCCCACAGATGTGTCATTTCAGACAGCTGTCTCCAGAGGCAGATTTCAACCTGGCAGCATTGCTGGAAGAGCTCTGGATGCTTGAAAGAGTGATATGGCAAGGGCCATAAGTGTTTCACTTTCAGACAACAGACACTGTAATTATAAAATTTCAAGGTTTTTGAGTGGTTTAGACATGCTCATGGTTTAAGCCCCTTGTGGCCCCTACCAGTGGAACATTGCTTACAGTTTTGTGTGTATCTACACAACAAAGGGCTCACACCTCAAACCATCAGAAAAAAGTTATCTGCCTTGGCCTTTGCTGGTTGATTGATCACATGGCAGATTTTCGGATTCGTAAAACTTTAGAGGGATGGGCCAGGATTCAGGGCATCAGACATGGTGATAGGACACCCATCACACTGGAGATTCTCAAAGGTTTGAAAGAACAGTGTGGTCATTTATGTTCTTCCCCTTATTAAGCCATTTTATTTCATGCAACAGCATTAACCACATTTTTTTTGGAGCATTATGAATTAGCGAGCTAGTCTTGGCATCAAAAAATGACACCTCAAACAGGGCCTTACATTATGATGATTTGGTTTTGACAAACCAGACAGTGACTCTAAGGATTAGGAGGTTTAAGACTGATCAAAAAGGGAAAGAGAGCTTTATCACATTAAACAACTGTTTTTAGTGGGCCTTTGCCCCGTTCAGGCCTCATTGGAATATTTAACCCTATGGGGCCAGGTTCAGGGTCCCTTGTTTCAACATGTTGATCAGTCCCCTTTGACTAAATTTCAATTTTGGTCAGTGGCAGCTAAGGCTTTGGCTAACCTTGTCCTCAAGGGGGTCAAATTCGGTACCCATTCCTACCTCGTAGGAGCTGCATCCACAGCTGCCACCATGGGGATGGAGGACACGACAATTAAATGCATAGGTAGCTGGAAATTGGCTACTTTCAGAAAATATGTGTGAAATATTCATCCTTTCAAGTGAACTTGTTCACTTTTGCCTTTGTTAGATTACAGATTATGTTTTGGTAGATTCTGTTTCCTCATCTGTGGCCACAGTATGATTTACTGGGCAGTGTGCCAAGCCATCTGGGTTCCGACCTAGGTCTCAGTGACACCACCACAATCAAATGGTTGGGCAGATGAGGCCTATAGTGGAATGGTCTACTCAAATTGCTGTTTGAGGAGTGTGTCGGCCCTCAACCTGATGTGCTGGTAGTACACTTTGGTGAAAATGTCCTGGGCTTGATGAAGGGCAAAGCCCTGGTTTGGCAAGCAAGAAATGATTTTGAAACCATATGCCACACATGGCCCAGTATGAGATTAATTTGGTTTGATATTTTACCATGACAGGTTTGGAGAGGGGAAGGTAACCTATGTAAATTGGATGTAACCAGAAAAAAACATTAATAGAGAAATACGAAATTCATTATTACAGAAATCTGGATTTATAATTAACACCCTTTAATTCTATTCTGATGACCTGAACTTTATAGGTCAGATGGTGTTCACCTTTCAGATTAGGGCAATTTGATATTGTTGAGGGATTTCCAAAATTGATTGAAAGTCATATTGAATGGCCTGGTGGAGGAAAGGGACTACACAGATGCTTGTCTCTCATCGATGGCCCATATGGGGGATAAAGAACTATTTGGTGCACACCAGTGGCACCCCCTTGTGGTGAAACAGCCTCAACAGGTCAAGGGACCTGGGGGTTGTGAGAGAACCTGCATTTGGGATGGACATTTCCCCCCCCCCCCAATCTTACAAACTCGAGGGAGTTTGGGGGAGAGTGCCTGATGTTTACCTCCCTAAGACTGGCTGAGGATGCAATTCAAATCATTGTTTTTACCTAAGGGTCTGGTGTTGGCACCCAGAGGGAAATCTGAAGAGGTGGTCTGGGATTGACACCTGGCTTCAGTTGGACCTGCACCAGGATTTTCACTTTAGTCGATTTCTCTCAAGAGTGTTGAAGTTTAAGTCTTGATGTTCAAGAGTTAGCATTAAATAGGTTATAGGTCAAATAATTGACCCTTTATTCATTCAATTTACGTGTTTGGTCTTTTTATTTCTTGGTTGGGTATCAACTGAATTTTGCAGGTAAAAAGTCTCAAACTGCTAATAATCTTTGAAAACTGGCAACCTTTTGAAGACTTTCTTACAGAAGGAAGAAAATGGCTAAAATTATTCATTGCTTCATTTAAGAACAGAATCAGTGAAAAATTATGTCCCTAGGTTTCTATAAGATGCTCCTGACAGCACTGTAGCTGCCACATTTTGTACTAGCTAAAGTTTCTATTCCCTCGTGGAGGGCAGCCCCACATAGAACACACTGCAGTAGTAATAATCTGGAATGCCTTTCCTTTCTGGACAAAAATAAAGTGATTCTAGGAGCCAAAGTACTAAGAAATGCCCCAAAATGGCAACAAGACTGAGGCTCTTGACAACAAAGAGAATAGTTCTTTCCATGATATACTCCACCATGTACCAGCTAAGATCAAATGGTCCTGTATTTGAGGTCCATATTTGTCTTGCATTTGAATGAAGCAGCAATCAATTGAAGACATTTTCAAAAGTGCTTCAACCACAGTGGAAACATCTGAAGATTTATACTGCTTCCATTTGCAGAGATGAAAAGATTTTTTTTTTTTTAAAAAAATGGCCAGACTGAAATAATTAATCGTCAGAGTAAGGATAGAGAAATAAAACTTCAAACACAAAAGGATCAACAATGGAGAAGCTAAATAGTTAAGACACAGTGCAAACTACAAAGACTTCCATAGAGCTACCTGATATATTAACTTAGAAGCCACAGTGAACAGACAGGCCTGCTTTGACCAAAAGCACATACTTGTACTAGCTCTGCACTTCTTCTTCTGTGGAAATGCAAGAAAAAGTTCCCAAAAGGCAAGGATGGGGTGGGTGATAATGGGAACACTTCAGCTTCACATCAACATCATTCTTACCTCCTTGCAAAGCCACACTGATGTATTCTGATCACGACTCTGATTCCTTAATTTTAACAAAACAAAACAAAATCCCTTTTATTTATTTATTTTAAGAATCCAACTTTTTTTTTTATTTCTTTAGAAAGTGTCTGATTCTTAAATCACCCATATTTTTTTTTAAAAAAGCTATACGATGTTACATTTATATATTTCACTTATGTTACTTAATAAAACCAGCTAACAAATACTATTAACATTTTCTCACTCATGTCAATTAATAAAACCAATAATCATGAAATCTCTTCCTTTTTTCCCTGCATGAGAGATTTTCAACAAGGATCACAACTGTTTTGGACCACAATTCCCAGAATTCCTCAACCAGTCATTGTGGTCCAAAAAGGTTATGGTTTAACCTGATGGCTTCCATGGTGGGACACTGAATCAGCTCTAGATAGCTATAAAGGAACTACCCAAGTTGCTGAACCTATTTTGGGAATAGAATACAGCACCTTGGATAGCTCTTTTTAAAGTCTGAAGCCTGGGAAGGGGTTCCCCCCAAAAAAACCTTTGGTACTTGATAAGATAGCTCACCAGTTAGGGCTAGATTTTAGGTATAAAGATTGGTTCTAAGAACCTAGTCTGCATACACATCCATCATATTCCTCTGCACTCTGTGTATGTTCTGTGTTGCCCTTAGACCTCCTAGTCTGAGCTGTTCCAGCTTTCTATGGTTTCTCGGGTAATTATCGCCTTCAAAATCCCTTAAACTCCACTATCCCATTTCTATATTTTAATTTCAGTTAGCTCTAAATGCTGTGTCTGTTAGAATTTCCATCTTGTTTGTATAATTGCATCCTGCATTTTTTCTAAATAAGACCCTCTTAATTTACCTCAAAACCTGGAGTTCTGTTCAGTTATTACTGGTATAAACAGGTGCAAATGGTCCTAAGGTTACCTGGCCTCCTGCTAAGCTAATTTCCCCAACAATTAAGGTAACATCATATTTTGGGGACCCTCTCCCAGCCCCCCACCTTTCTTTACAAAACACCCCTGCCACCACCTTGCTTTGGAGAGATGACCTTTTTTTAAAAAAAAATTGGTTTCCCACACATGTAATCTAAGAACAGTTTGTTACCCTCATTGTTGAATTTTAAGTGAGGACTTTTCTCTCTCTCTCTCTGGACTTTCCATGACAGTGAATTAGTTTCTTTCTGCTGCTGTAGTTTTGCCTGCCCCTTTGTTTAATATATATGTCTTTTGTCCATTGCTCAAAATTTTCAGTTTCTTTTTGAGAAAATCACCAACTTCCTTCTGGGCCAACTAAAGTTAAGGTTTATGCAGTTCCCTGAAACAGCACAGAATGGAAAAAAAAAGTTGAGGAACTCCATCATTGAACTGTGTATGCTATAAAATATTTTGTTATATCCTGAAATTGATTAAAGACTGACTCACATGTGCATGCATATTGCTCAATATTTTATCTCCCAATGGCTTTATCACTCAGTAATCCATGGCAGAAAGTATGAGAGCTAAAGTTTTATGGAGCCTTTATTTTCAAACAGAAGCAAAAGCAATTTGACCGAGTGAATAAGTTTGATTAATTTATCAAATTAGGTGCTTGTTTATACATACACTTTCAAACTGGAGTGGAAGAAAAGTTTGTTTCAGAGGATGGAAACAGCCCTTTTGAGTTTCATATAGATCTGTTAGAATGAAAAGCACCGCACATCTTCAAGTGCCATTGGCTGAGGATAATGAATTAAAGCATGATCACCAATATCCTGGAATATCAGAGAAAGGCTTTGAGAACTAATCAGCTCATCCACATGACCGTGCTGTTAGCCAAGACTTGTTATTTCACTAATCCTTATGATCCAGATGACATTCTGTTCCTGTTCCAGTGCACAGCATGTGGGAGAGTGGATTTGTTAAGCTGGGTGGGCTTATCCTTCTTTTATGTGTTCATTCAATTTTATGTTCATTTACTTACTGTACACATATGGCAGTGGAAGCTGCTAAAGTAATAACTGTGATCCTGCAAACAAGCCAGGGCAAAGAAACAGATGTGAGATCTCTAATATTTCTATTGGACATTGTGTGACTGAAGACATAAATTTTCATTGAGAGCTGAGGCTTACAAGGGTGCAGGAGAAATTCCTCAACTATTTAAATAGCATTTTGTATTAGGAATGGAATAGAAATGTATGGGTTTCACTTTTCTCTGTGTGAGATTTGTATTTTCCCAATCCACATTGGGTTCATAATTCCCCATGTAAATATGATACTGAGACAAGTTGAAACACATCTTGCCTTAGAAATCCATACTTTCCCACAGCTTTTGACTAACTGTGATAAAGACAAATGTGCAGAAAACAATGTATATGTTGTATGCACACATCTGAAAACATAGTACAAACATACTTTCATCACTGAGGAAAGTATATAGTTTAGGAAACAATGCATTCTCTTTTTATGCACAGAATTCTAGAGGGAATTGGGAAGGAGGTCTCATTTCCAACCTGATATGAACTGAAATGAACTGTGCAATTCAGAAAGCCATAACAAAAATTAAAACAACATATTTCAACATCCCTTGTTTGTAGATGTATCCATGTGAAAGAGGGGGGGAAAAGGGATTGTGTAAATTTCCCTCCAAAGCAAGAATAATTTGTAAATATGATCCAAGATTCTTAGGAAGAGTCAATAATGATAAATTATGGTTGCTGGGGGTCATTACATGGTTCTGTCATGCTTCCCACCTGCTTTTAAGTTGAAATATAACAATTAAGTAACATAGCTAAACTGAGAATCAGGCAATGTAGTGGTTTGTGTGTTGGACTAGGATTCTGGAAATGAGAAATGATTCCTCACACAGTCATAAAAAACCACTGGGTGACTCAGGGTAAGCCATACTCTCTCAGCCCCAGAAACCCCTGTGACAGATTCAGCCTTGGGTCACCATAAGTCAGAAATGAAGGCACATAAGAACAAAACTATGACTATGACTCTGATTAGTACCATACACATCTGGATCCAAATTCAGATTTAAACACTATGGGTGATTTTAGGAACTAGTATCTCACTGTGATTGTGCTTCCTGTTTAAGACCTGATTTCTAATACTTTTAAACATCTCTCCCAATGTTTGTTCTGTTCAGCAGGGTCTCTCACACCATCTCTACATTATCAAATTTGGTGGGATGTGGGCAGGCCTATGCACAGTTTATTTTGATTTTTGCATAGGCTGATTGTATATGATTTTACTTTACTAATTGACATATTGCCCATCCTTTTAATAGTCAATTTCAGTGTTATAATAAATAATATTTAATTTACTTTAATTGCCGCTTAGGGCCGCTGCAGACCGGCCCAAAGGGCTGGCCTGGAGATAGAGTTGGGGCGGGGCAGCCACATGCCGGCCGCCCCAACCCCACACCAATGCTGTCCTGATGCTGCGTGCTGTTACGCATGGCACACGGCATCAGGATGCCCTCCAAGCACAGTGTTTAAACACGCTGTGCTGAAAGGGCGAGGAAAAGCTGCAGCGCCAGCTATTAGGGTGGCCTTTTGCCACCCCTAAAAGGAGCAGCATTTTGCCACTCTTTTCAGGGCAGTAAAAGGGAGGATGGGGGCCACAGTGTGGGGTTGCTGCAGCCCTAATTCGCCGCTTCCCGGGGTGGCTCTGTGCCACCCATCTGCAGAGGCCTTTAGTCTCTTTGATTGGCTAGTCACACTTCAGTTTGGCATGAGCAAAAGTACCCATAGCCATGGATTGAGAATCTGGTTTTGCTAAAATATGTCAGAGGTTGGATTTTTTTACCCCAAAATTTCATACCAGGTAACATACACATACCATTTTACAGTGGTTTTAGTGTTTGAGTAGGACCGTGGGAGGCCATGGTTCAAATCCCTGTTCAACCACGGAGGTTTAATGAATGAACTTAGACAAGTCACATCTCAACCTCAGAGGAAGGCAATGGCAAATCTCCGCTGAAGAAATCCTATCATGAAAAGACTAGGATGTGGTCACCATCAGTGGGAGTCAATCTAATATTCCAAGTAGAAATGTGTGGTCCTGTTCCATTGGAAAATGTTGCTAGTCTTATGGAAGCTCTTTGCTTGCCTGAAGATTCCCTAGATGTTTTAGTTTAGAAAGGAACTTCCCTGTTCACTGTGCGTGAAATTAGATGGCAACTCTCCTGATTGCATCTTTAAAGTCAATTATGAAATATTTGCAGCTCACCAGACCTACCATGGACTTCATAAATTTCCTGTTTTCCTTCCTTGCTTAAGACTGCAAGGAGAAGGGGAGACTGCATGTTTGGGGGCTCATCAATCACCACCAAGTATGGCTGGTGGGCTTCATTCAGCTTGCAGACTCAACTCTGAGGTCAGGAAAGCCCCCACAGTGTAAAGTGTTCCTATTTAAACCAGTGTGATGAAATGGCCTATGATATATTCAAGGAATCTGCCTAATGTGCTCCAAATTCCTACTTAAAGTTAAATTAACTCCATTTGGATTCACTGCTTGTTTAATCTACAGATTAAATCTCTCAAAATGTCCAAAGCAAAGGAAAAACCTGAAAAACACAATAATAATGTTTTGTTTTGGGGTTTTTTTTTGGTGTGTGAGAGGCAAACAGAGGTAATGGGGGTGCAGGAATCACCTTCCTTCTAACAATTTGAGTACTGCCTCCAATACAATTTACACCCTTCTGTTTGATTCCCTGAAATATAAAGCCTCTTTCCACTCTTGGCTTACATCTTTGCATGATCCTAGATTCTCCTGTTCTCTCATATGTATGATTATTGAGTCATTATTCCTAAACTGTATTTATATTCTACCTGTCTTCTGCTGAGTTCAAGGTGGCTGTCCTCTTTCACAACAACATCATAAAGTGGATCAGTATGAGAGAGAGAGAGAGAGAGAGAGAGAGAGAGAGAGACTGTGTCTATTTCACCTAGAGAGTTTCATGTGAGAACCTGAACCTAATTGCAAACTCTAATCCCACATTCTATTTATTATTACGTTGGCTCTCTCTGTACCACATGCAGTAGCGGAAGACTTGCTAGATCTATCTATCTATCCAGTTATCATCAATATTTATTTATATTTCCATGTTTCATTGTTCCATTGTGTATAATCTTCACATTCTCCTCAGTAGGCTTCAACTATCAGAGAAACATCTTAACTGATATACTGCATCAAACATATACAGGAACATTGTAGCATATAACATAAGGAATAATTGTTTGATTGTGTCAAACAAGAGTGCCTTAACCTTCTGAAATCAACCTACCAAGAGGATCAGCTACGTCCCTTACCAGATGGATGCATCAGAAAGGTACCAAAGCTAATGGTGCTGAAGCCACCAAAATGTCCAACCAAACCAATGGAGACAGATTTCCCATGTCAAATTTCTGGTGCAGATAATTCAGTAAAGTAGACATGAAAGACCCACAGTGTTTCAACTAGAAAGCCAAATTAAAATGTATCTCATTCAGAAATCCCTAGAGCCAATATTTAGGGAGGGTATTTTAAAAGCAAAAATGTTTGCATTTAGCAAAGCTCACACCCACCACCTCTGTTAGACAAGATGGAATCATCCCTACCATAAAGAAATATTCACCATTGCCTTTACTCATTTTGTTATATGCTATGATGCTCCTGTACATGTTTGATTCAGTATATCAATTAAGATGCTTCTCTGATTGCTTGTGCTTCAAGCTCTTGCTGACTTGGAGAGATGTATAAATTCATCCCCAGTTTTATTGGTCCCACGACAGAAGTGTGTCTAAATTGTGCTCTCTAGTCATATTCTAAAGTGGCCTTTAAAATGGAGAGCTTCAGCTTACTTGTGTGATATATATATGTCATCCATTCTTCAATTTATGGCCATTGACTGAGACTCAGAATAGGAATTTTGGGAACATAAATAACTTGATACTTTTCTTGATAGGCATAATTCTGTCCATTTCCACACACTCCCAACAAACAGCACTACCTTTTGGTTTTAAGTATTTAAACAATCAAATCCCACCAGAACTTTTCACCAGTAATGTCACAAATATTTGCAAAACTTATTATGAATATGCAATTTGGAAAACTGAATGTGCCTGAAAACATTTGTATACTTCCCTTTCCATGTTTTTCAGAATAGGCATTTGTAATTTCCCAACACTAGATTTCTGAAGGTTTTTTTTTTTTTAATGTCAGGATTTACCAACCTTTCACAAGAATATTGTTGTGTATTCTAGAAAATTGTCATTGCCTCCAAAACAACAAAAACAACATACCAAAGTTTAGAAGCTACAACCATAACAATGATGGGGAGAAAAATGTTTTTTTGTAGTCATTGGAAATAGAACAAAAAAATAATCTCCCAGTGGGAGTGCTCTCAATTCATAAGGGTATATCTGCTTCCTTATTCCTTACAAACTAAGGCCAGTACACATCTCATCTTCATTTCTACTGATTTACTAAATGCAGTAGACCAGGGTGGAAAATCTTTTCACCTCAACATTGATAAACACAGTGATGATTGGGGCTTTCATGTCAGTGAGCCAAAATGATGGATTTTAGTCCAAACTTTAAAGGAGCTATCTAATATGCTGAACCCTATTCCCAAAATAGATTTGGTAGCTTGTTTGCTTCCTTAACGTCTGGATTAAAACCCACTATCATTCACCATCCCATTGAAACCACCAGACACCACTAGCAAAACTATCAACGAGCTGGATAAAATTCATGCCAGCAGGATCACAGCTTTGGTACCAAAAGTGAACAAGCCAAAAGCATAGTGAGTAAATAAAGACAAAAACATGGTAAGGCTACTCATTCTTCAGAAGTTCTGTTTGCTAAGTGTGGACTGCCTGCCAGTTTGTTCCTGTTTTCTGATGTGATGAGTGAGGATCAGTAATGGCACTTTTCATTAGAGAGCCTTTTTATAGTTGTTGACACTGTCAGTACTTCTGTTCACAATACTGTTACTCACAGCCATAACTCCTTTTGTGAATTCTTTGTTAATCTGTTAAACTGACACAGGCAGTATAACAGAAATTCCAGTTCTTTCTTGCCTTTCAGAGCTCCCTTTGCTTCTTTCAGTCATTTTTTGAGATTTTATGCTCAACCCTTTTTCATTTTCTCTTTCCACTTTGGAAGGCAAACCTTTTTCCATAGTTTTTATTGTTAAGTGTCCTGAAAAGAAATAGCTAGCGGGTGCATGCAGGCTGCACAGTTATAGCAGTTTGATGCCCTTTTAGCATTCATAGCTCCACATTGTGGAATTCTGGAATTTGTAGTTTGCTGAGAGAATGGGAATTCTCTTGTGCACTCCCTGAGTTCTCTGATGATAAATCTCACAAAACTAAATAATGCTAGGATTCTGCTAGGTGAAGCCATGGCAGTTAATGTTGTATCAAAGTGCTATCATTGTATGGTGTGAATACAGCCAGTGAGACTAGGTTTCATTTGATACAGGCAACAAGAATTTTCAAAGGACAATAGGAGGGTGAGAATTTTTCTACTGCTGGGATAAAATATCCAACATAATTCCAGTCTTATAAGATAACATGTCTTCATTGACAAGGCCAAATCTATTTAATGATGTTCACTTTTACTGACTACAATTGGTGGACTGTTCAGTTTTATCTTCATGTAATCTCAGGAGGTGCATAGTATCATAGTGTTGCATAAATTCATTTCACAGCTATAAACCCAGAAATTATATTGGAACTCAAATGTTCAAGTATTAATTGCCAAATCAAAGCACAATTAAAGGGTAATACGATTTTGTTTTATGCAAATGATGGTGTTGGGTAATAAGAAAATGGAAATGCTGTGGCAGATACAAAAGACTTACTTTGATGTGGCTCAAAGACTTTGGAAGAAAGCAGACCCACTGTGATATTGCAATCATAAAGTAGCTAATCACCTTCAATTTGCTTTCCTTCATTTGTGAACATATTATGAGCAGTTTATGAGCAGTCAAAGTATGCTAATGAACCTTCTTTTCATGAGATGAGTTATCATCATCATCATCATCATCATCATCAATATAGCCAACCCTCCTAATAACAGTAGTTGGGGACATGACTGGGAGGATGCTAGTGACCCATCGGCTTCTTGCATGCATCTGGTTGGCAACAGAAGGAACAGGATACAGGCCATATTGGCCTTTGGTCTGATACATGGGACTTATTTCACATCCAAGGTGTTCTAAGTATACTGGCAATGGTATACAATGCTTAGGGGATGAACAGGCTTTTAAAACCAAGCATGTTTGCATGAGTGGTCACCAGATTTAACACCACCTGTGAGTAGAAAGAGGCAGGTAACTGTAAATCTTAGAGACATGGTGGAAATGTCAGTGGAAATGTTTCAGGAGGAGAAACATGGCAAAGTCTTCTCCTGGTGGTCCCACTTCAATGTAAGGATAGGAGACAGATTTTATGACAAGAGACTGTTGACATTTGAAAATCTCACCTTCCAGAAAGAATAATTCTACCATAACCTTCCCTCTGACATGTTACTTGTAATTCTTCCTGGTGTTTTTTCGAGCAGTCAGACATAAGATCTTCCACATGTATGGAAAATGAAGTGGCAGATCCCAAAAAATGTACTGTGTGTTTTGTGTACTATGTGTATTGTGGGTTTCTGACTAGTAATGAAGCCATCTGCCATCACTGTGGACTAGTGGTTAATCATCCTTGAAGTCTGACACGCTCATTTCAATGTGATAGCCAAAAGATCTAGGCTGGTAGGTCTCCAGCCTCACAGTATAATTCAGAAAAGCAAGTAGGGTTTCAGAAAAGCAAGTAGGATTTTTAGAGGTAGCAACTGACATTCCTTCCTCTGGGAACTTAAGGGGGTACTGTTATGACACAATTGTTATGGGTGAATAGACAATAGATTAACTCAGTTTTGCTATGCAGAACACAAAAACATATATGTGACATAGTAACTGAAGCTTGAGCAACCAATCAAAAGGAGCCTGGTGGCACAGTGGTTAATGCCAGTACTGCAGCCACTCACTCGCTAGCCACAAGGTTGTGAGTTCAATCTCAGCCAGGGGTTCCAGGGTTGACTCAGGCGTGCATCCTTCCATAAGTCACTAAAATGAGTACCCAGCTTGTTGGGGACAATTAGCTTACACATTGTAAACTGTTTAGGGAGTGCTTAAGGGCAATTATAAGTGGTATAGAAATGTACTTGCTTGCTATTGCTGATTAAGAGTTAGTGACCATGTAGTTCCATAAGCTTAGGCAATGTTTTATGTATAATGCAATCTTCCAATCAAAGCTTGCTCTGATGTCATAGATAGAATTCTAAAACTGTATAAGAAAGCTGGTCTCACCAGTAATGGGAGGACATGTGATTTGCTACTAAGCCACATGTACTCAGTCTTGAAAGATTTAATAAAGTGCCATAAAAATCTCTCTCTCAGTGTGTGAATTGGGATCTTTGCACACTGGGCATGGATCCTCACTCTGAAGGGCTTGTCTGAGGTCTTAAGGGACAAAAGCAATAGGCAGACTTATCTGTCCACACCCACAAACACTTAGGTAGAGACATCTGATGAATATAAGTGAATTACTATAGGTTAGACAGTTCACACAAAGTAACAGAAACTTATTTCTCAGCCTCAGCAGCTGGTGTGAGCCCCTCACTTCAGATTCAAACTGCCATTTTTCTGGCCTCTGAGGGAGAAGAACAGCAAGCATCTGCTGGACTTATTCTGCTCCTCCACAGCCATCCCCTGTTCCTTGTGTATCCTATGTTATTTAGATTGTAAGAGTGAGGCCAGGGAACTATCAAATTAACTATGTGCAAGCCACTCTGGGAGCCTTTTTTGATGAAGGGTTGAGTATAAATGCTATAAAAAAACAAACTTGTAGAAAACATTACTATACTCCTTTATGCAAAGAGAGAGAGAGAGAATGAGAACTAACTACTTAAAGAAAATATTTAGTATTAATGAATGGACTGCTAGGATGAGATGCTAAACCTGAGTGCAACAAGGAATCATTAGCTAAGAAAAGGCCCATGTTCAAACTGTGACCAATATTAATTTCTATATTTATGCCCACATATGTCACAAATGTGTTTGCAGAATAATGTATATTGGTGGCATGAAAAAACATGATATGAATCACAAGCAAGTCCAATTAATTGTACACATACACACTCTGGAGCATCTTTTTCATATGCAATCTGCATCTTCACTGTTTGTGTATTAGGTCATTAATACAATGGGAAAGAATGTGTCCTTAGCTAGAATTGTATTTGGGTATGTCATGAAAATTATGCCTGGAAAGATCAAATAAGCTTGTAAGTGAAGAAAATAATAGAAGTACATCAGACAAAAACCAGACTTGCTAACTTTTAAAGGGGATTTCTGCCTCCATACAATGGAAATGTGAAATCATTTCTCACCTTGTAAAAGTCAAAGGCAGTCTCTGCATTTTCATTATTGTGTTGAAATCCAAATATTATTCTTCCATTCTCTAACTCATTCTCATCACTGTGTGATCAAACTATAGCCAGGGAAGGAAAGGTTAGATTTATCAATCAAAGTTTGCTACCAGCATTCTAAATAATTGAACCCTCCGGAAAAACAAGCCTTATGTATTTTTTTTTTTCAATATCGCTATAAAAAGTCATTTCAATATGTTTGGTTCTGTGGCAGGAGGTTTTTATGAAGTGTTTATCCTTTTCACAGTTCTCGACAGAAGAGCTGATATATACATATAAATATATTTGCAGTTTAAGTCTCAGCAAACTTTCCAGAAAAATTCCAAACTTTTTCCCCCTTTAATAATAATCTGTTTTGTGTGATTGCACTGAGAGCATATCAGACAAAGGGCCTCGGCAGACGACCAATAGGGTCGTCTCTGAGGCAAGGAAGAGGAGGGGCAGCCGCACGAGCGGCGCCCCTTCCTCCTCCCGAGGTTGCTCTCGGAGCTGCCGGCCCTCTGCAGGGCCGGCGTGCCGAGGGCAGCCTCCCGCCGCAGCATCCTCACACGCTGCGGCAGAAAAGCCAGGGAAAGTGCGCCCGACGCGTTTAGGGCACACTTTCCCTGTCTTCTGAAAGGAGCGCTGATTTTACGCTCCTTTCAGAGGTGCCGACGGTGCGCCGCAGTGCAGCTGCCACGGTCCCGCGGCACACCATCCCAGGGTGTCCCCAATGCCCTGGTCTGCTTCCCCCCAAAGACAAATTAGGTATTTCATAAAATCCAATGTTTTATTTTTTTTTTCTGGAGAACAAAGTGGTGGAACATTGAGGAAACATAGTGCAGTGCCCACTACTTAGCAATACATACTGGAAATAGGATTTTTTAAAAAAAATGCTCTTCTACCTCCTCTGAACAAATTCTGCCAAGAACATCCCATGATGGGGACTTGGGTTTCCATAAGTCAGAAATGACTTGAAGGCACTGAACAACAACAAATAAGTTACTGCCTGCAATTTATTCCTGTGGAAGACTTGGAGAAGGAGCACCAGTGAGGGAGGAGAAACCCTTGTTTTTGTCTGTCACACAGTGTCCCAGCCTTTACTGTCAGACATCCCACAAGGAGGCAAAGTGTGACTGTTGAAGAATGTATAGATAAGTTTGCCAAATTTGACCAGGCACATTTGGTAAAGATAGGTTGAAGAAGGGCCCATCTTAATGGCTGCTTCCAAAAGTTGGGGAACTCCCTTCCAAGGGAGGCTAGGCTGGTATTCTCCCAATTGTCCTTCTACTAGCAAGCAAAGACCTTCTTCTTCAGGCAAGCTTTAGGGAAGGGAAGGGCTGCTAAGGACAGGGATTTTAGTCTGTGGGTGATGTACTTTATTTTTTTCTATATTCTATTTGTTGTGCTTTTCAAACTATTTTAAATTTACCTATGTTTTAATACTGTAATTTAAGATTAGGGTTTTTCTTTCATTGTATGTCTCAGATGCACACACTTTTAAAATATTTTATGAATTGCCATGGTTCCCTGTTCTAGGATAAAGGTAAGATATAAATAAAATAAAATAAATAAAAAAGCACTTTTCAAACAGCCTCTCTGGTTGCCTTTAACAGAAGCTCAACACTCACACATTAGTAGTGATAATGTAATATGGTCTATGGTGCTTTGAGTCCTGGGTCCCTTTCACACTACACAATTCTCACACTAAGATTCCACTTTATTTGCCATGGCATCACTCTATGAAGCCCTGGAGTTTATAGTTCGATGAGACTCTCAAGCTATCCAATTGAGAATTCTAAATGGCCCTTCCTAAACTGAAAATCCCAAGATTTCATAGGATGAAGCCACAACATTTAAATAGGAATCATAGCACTAAAATTATATAAGGTTAAAATGGCTCAAGTTTCAGGGGGAATGGCATGGTGAAATTAAGAAGAGGCATTGGCAGAAGAGGAATAAGAACAAGAAGTTAAACCTTAATTATGTTTGCCAGATATCAGGACTTCAGATGAAGCCCCATGGAATTGCTCTGAAGATGCTAGCCACAGATGCTGGCGAAACGTCAGAAAGAAACTCTTTCAGAACATGGCCACACAGCCCGAAAAAACCCACAAAAAAAAAAAAAACCCATGGAATTGCTAAGCTTTCTTTGGACATCTGAGCAGGATTAGACATCTCAGGGTGAATAGTTTTGGAGGAGGGGGAAATTATTTTATAATGTGAAATGGATTTCATGCCTAAGCACCCCTTTCCTTTTGGTAAAACAAATGAATGCATCCAACAACAGTTCAACTAGATCTCTTCTAAGCCATGCTGAATTATTTTCAGATGACATGCCACAAAATTATTATATGTGATCCATAGCCCTTTGGGACAACTAACATTATTTAGATATGTACCCTCCGGCAAAGTAGATATTGTATCTAATGTTGCTTTAGAAGGTACAGGAGGAAATCCTCATTGTCTGTCTCACTGTTTAATGCATGCACACAATACCTTATCTTGCAATTGTTATACAAGAGCCCACTCCCTGTGATTTCATAAAGCCATGCCATCTGATCTCAAGCTTTAGCTCTGAAATCTCAGGTCATGGGAAGGTGCTGATCTGAAAAAGCTATTAATACCACCGGAGCAAACCAGATATATTTGAGGGCTGTTGGTGGAATTATGCATTGTACCCCACAAATCTATGAACTTCATTCCAGAATACAGGCCCTTTCAATCTTCTCAATTAATGATGTTTCACTGCTCTGACACTGCAATGAACAAGGCAACAAAACCACAGCAACTGGTTCGGGGCATGATTATTTTGCATTCTGTGCAATGTCCCACACATAACTGATGGAATTCTACTGAGCAAAGGGAACTTTCTGGCAGGATTATATTTTAAATCCTGACATAGGACACTGTTCATTTAATTTATTTATTGAACTTGCAATCATCTCAATTTAAAATAGCTTAAAGCATCCTTGAATCAATGAGCCCTTTCTAGCCATGGGTGTCATAGCGCTTTGAAGCTCATTTTGGTCAGAATTTGTTAGCGATTCCTGATAATGCTACACCTAAAGCAAGTAAAAGATAGTTTGCAGTCTGGCAAATGATACCTTTTCATTTCTTTATACTAGCTTTTATGTGCTTAGACAGAGGAATTCAAATTCCAGAGGAAATCATAACCATCATAAATACTCCCATCACTTTTCTCTCAGTTCTTAGAACCTCATTTTATATGCATTGGACACTATAACTTTTAAAACAGGAGTGAACAACTTGCAGCTCTTCAACTTGCAGCTGTTGGACTGAAACTCTCATCAGCCCTAGCCAGGATAACCAAAGGGAAAGGATCAGAGGAGGTTCAGTTCAACAATCCTAGAAAAAAAAAAACATGTTCTCCTGTCCTGTTTTACAATGACTTTATAGTATTATAACATGGGAGGGCTGAAAAACTGTGATTAGTCTAAGGACATTATCACACCAGTCCCATACTTGCCACAATCACTCTAGTTAAAGAAAACAGAAACATACTAGTTTCAGAGCAGCCATTATCACACATCTTCACAATAGCATGGCTGAGGCTGCATCTGCCATCACACTCTCTCCAAGACTTCCCCTTAGCATTGCCTCCCAGCCCTATGTCCTACCCAGCATGCCATGCCATTCAATTTTATTTTATTTTAATTTTTACTGAAGAGACTCCTGAACAAAGTGAGGAAAGAGTAAGAAAATTACTTGTTCTTCTATAAAAGAATTAAATAAGCAGAGAGGTATATCCCTAATGTGGGTGCCTGTTTTGTCTCAAAAACAAAAACTGTTCAGCCTCGGTGGAACAATTACTATGCAACATGTCAGACTGATGGATGCCAAAAGAGAACTCAAGGCTAGAAATGCATCACCACTGGCATACCCTCTCCCAAGTTTAAACAACACAAGACAGCAACACCCAGATCATATACATGGCATTAATTCTTAACTATCTTTGTCATGCTTGCAAGCCATTTAAATATTTCACAGATATTAGGCAACTTTTTCATGTTTACTTAGCAAAAGGGTTCTCCTCCTTATCTTTTACAGATTGGTAAATGAAAAATAGATGAATTGTATAGTGCAACATGGAGGTTGAATAGATAGCTTCTCTTTGTAGTTGACCATATTTAGGCCAGCCAATCCCAGGCATATAGGTGGTGCTTTTACTGTTCATGCTAAGTTACAGTGCAGAAGGGCAGATTTTGACAAACGATGTTCATTAAGAAGTATGAGAACAATGATTGTTTTGTTTTGTTTTAATGTATAGCAGAAGAGTCCAAGTAATGGGCATGATTTCACCATCTTGAATATCCTTCCCTTTTGGAAAAACATATGACTAAAAAGTGGAGATCATAAGTGGGAGATACAGTAGTTGGAAACTACCATAATTACACATTACAGAGCAACCTGCTGATGTAGTAATGCAATCTATCATTGATTTAGGACACTTCAATCAAAATCTTTACCTGTGCAAACTCTATTTAAATGAAAAGGAGATGTGCTGTTGTGCATCTTTGGATCATTATAATGGGGTTTAAATGGGAGAACATACAAGTGGATAGCTTTGAGGATTAGGGAGAGCTGAGAAAGATGTGTGAGGATCAGAGACTACACCAGTCCCAAGATGCAGCTCTGGAGTATAGTGTCCAGATCAAGGGAAGTAGTAACATTACTCTATTCTGCTTTGGTCAGACCTTACCTAGATAACAGTTCCGTTCTAGGCAGAGGCATCATTAGGGATATGTGGGGAGTGCAGACCACATCAGGTGACACCCAGAAGGGTCTGTCATCCAGTGGGGGGGGGGGGTACACTGGTATGGCTACTGTGTGAGCAAGAAGGGGCATCATCTCCATTTCCCACTCACTCAGCAGCTGCACCAGACCCTAAACAGGCAATCTGGATGCCACAGCACTGCACTCTTCTAGGGTAGCCATGGGCTGCTGGTGACACCAATCACATCAATGCTAGTGGCATCACTAGGCTTGGTGTCACCTGGTGCATTAACTCATGATTTCACCCCCCACACACACACATTGACTCCTCCCATATCCCACTGTACAGAATTCTTAGAACAGTTGGCCCTCCATATCCAGGGATTTTTTTGTCTATGGATTCAACCATCCATGGCTTTAAAATATTAAATGTGTGTGCACACACATACACACATTCCAAAAACCAAACCTTGATTTTACTATTTTATATAAGGGGCACCATTTCATTATGCCATTGTATTGATAGGACTTGGAATTTGGTGTCTACAGGGGGTCCTGGATACCAAGGGACCACTGTATTTCATCCCTTCATGTTGAATATCCTCAGCATGTAATATTCTGGAATATTTGCAATTTTCATTGCAGTTGAGATGCTGTTTCTACCAAGGAGATAAAATGCTACCCCTATTTACTGATAGTGTCGCACATTTGCCAGTAACAAATTTCATTTGAAATGAAATGAATGACATTGAAATGTCTTGACAAATATGCTTCTAATATTCAATAATGATTCAGTTTGTGACTTTGACTTTCTATATAATTTCAAATAATTGATATCAAATAAATGATTTATTTTTCCAGCTTGTTTTAATATTTCATATTCTTGATTTGTTTTCTTTGGTATTACTGGAAGCCATATCTGCAAAATCAAATAGTGAATGAGATAAAGAATTGCCCCCAAAAGATCTACACCTAATGTTAAGTCTCAGTGCATCCATGCTGCAGAAATAAAGTAGTTTGGCACCACTTTCACTGCCATGGCTCAATGGTATGGAATTCTGGGTTTTGTGAAATATTTAGCCTTCCCTATCAGAAAGCTCTGGTGCCTCTCAAACCCCATAATTCCATCTCACTGAACCATGGAAGTTAAAGTGGTGTAAAACTGCATTATTTCTTTGGGGGGGGGGGTGATGGCAGGTGTATGCATGCACAGGAGACATCACTTACTTACTCCCATTCTTTCCCAGTCACATGAGGCACGTACCTCCTGATTTGAGTAATCTGAGCCTCTCTTCCTCTCAGGAGCACAGGAAGGGAGACCAAGGAGGTGGGAGCCGCTGCCACATACCCCCATTTTGTGTGCGCATGCATGAGGCAATGCTTGCCTCATTTTGCCACATGTCCCCACCACCTGCTGGGTGCCTGCTTCCCAAACTTGGGCAAAGGCACCTGGGTTACTATAGTTGCCACAGATGACTTGGATTGCCCAGCAGCACCCCACCTTGCCCAAACCTTGGGGTAGTAACTCAGCGCCATCCTTTTTTGGCTTTTCCCTTCTCCTTTGCATTACTCCTCCTCTCCCTGCTAGACTGGGGCTTGGGGGTGTAGTGACAGCGACAGTTCCTGAAGCAGCAGCTGCAGCAGGCAAGAGCAACAGCAGGAGCAGCAATAGGAATAATAATAGTCTTACAGTGGCTTGACTCACACACACACACGTGGAGACAGGGCTAGAGAGGATGTAGGAACAGATGGGTGGAAGAGGTCATGGAGAGGGAGAAGGCCCAAGGTATTCCTTCCCCCTTGACCCAAGAATGGGCCAGCCAGGAAGGCTCTCTGCACATGCTCAGCTGCTCAGGCTCCCCATCTGCTCCCAACATACCCACATGTGAAGAGAGACCCTCCCCACAGTGAGGGGCCACAGGGAGCCAGTGGGGATCGTGGCCCCGCTCAGGTGCTTCTCCCTAAATAAATGCCATTTCTCCAAACCCTTCAAAATACCTGAAGCTATTTAATGGGGAGCAGATGTGGCTTGGGAGGAAGCTGGTGCAAAAGCCTGACAGGGCAAGAGTGGAAGGGACTCCTCTCCCCTCCTTCTACCCACTCTTTGACTGGAGTGGGGAGCTGGCACCTCTTCCTCTTCTTGCCACCATGGCCATAGCTGCTCTCCCCCTTGGTCACCTTTAGGGCATGATGGTGGCCTACCATCATGCCTCTATGGGCTGTGGGGCAGGTCTGTAACAGGAGTGGGGTGGTGCCCTTTGCCACAATTTAGAGCTGGGGGAGGGTGGTGGGCCCTCTCCCTCCCTGTCCTGAGTAACCTTACTTGCAAGTAAAGCTGCATGGCACATGGCAGGGAAGTGGTGGATGCTCACTGGGTGTCACCCCTTCAGTGGTGTCACCCAGTGCAGGCTGCATGCCCCACACACCCCATGTGATGCTACTGATCAATGCTACTGGTTCTGGGCACCACCATTCAATAATAATAATAATAATAATAATAATAATAATAATAATAATAATAATAATTTATTTATATCCCGCCCTTTGGGGATGCAATCCAGGCGGTTTACAACAATAAAATCACATGAGATATCCCAAAAACAATCCCACCCCCCCTTAAAACAGTATTAAATCAGATAACAGTTAAAATTACAAATTTAAACAGTTAAAAATTAAATCAGTTAAAACATACTACAAAAATAACATGTTGGCCTACTGCAATGTTCTTCCTCCATCCATAGATGGGGCCACGCAGAGAACATTGCAGGTGGGGATTCCTGAGGCCGGGATAATTAATCTGGAAAGGCCTGCTGGAAGAGATCCATCTTGACAGCCTTTTTAAGCTGTCTAACGATGTTAACTGATGGATCTCATCCGGCAGGTTGTTCCAGAGTCTGGGGGCGACAACTGAGAAAGCCCTCTGGGAGGTAGCCACAAGCCTTGATTTTTGAGACTGCAGCAAATTCCTCCCAGAGGACCGGAGAGTGCGGGGAAGATTGTATGGGAGAAGGCGGTCCCTGAGATAGCTTGGACCCAAGCCATTTAGGGGTTTAGAGGTAATAGCCAACACCTTGTACTGGGCCCGGAAGCTGATAGGCAGCCAGTGGAGGGACCTCAAAACCAAAGTACTGTGGTCCCTCCTAGATGTTCCTGACACAAGCCTGGCTGCCATATTTTGTACCAGCTGTAATTTCCGAACCAAGCACAAGGGTAGCCCCATGTAGAGTACATTACAGAAGTCAAGGCGTGAGGTTACCAGTGCATGCACAACAGTCTTGAGATCCCTTACTTCCAGAAAAGGGCGCAGCTGGTGTATCAGCCGAAGCACCCCCAGACTGCCAACACAGTCACTGGAGGAGAGTGTGACCCCATCCAGGACTGGAGGTTGCAACCCAATTCTTAGTTTCAGGGCCGCTACCGTGAGCACCTCCATCTTGTCTGGATTCAGTTTCAATCTGTTTTTCCTCATCCAGCCCATTACCGCCCAAAGACATTCATTGAGAGAAGAGATGCCATTAGAATTCAAGGCCAATGAACAAGACACGAAGAAATAGATTTGGGTGTCATCAGTATACTGATAACACCCAGCACCATAACTCCGTATTATCTCACCCAGCGGCTTCATATAGATGTTAAATAACATCGGGGACAAAATAGCTCCCTGAGGGACCCCACAAGTGAGCACCCTCTTACTGGAGCTACTGTCCCTGAACAGCACCCTCTGGGACCTACCCGAGAGGAAGGACCAGAACCACTGTAGAGCAGTGCCCCCGATGCCTATCCCCCCAAGGTGGTCCAAGAGGATGTCGTGGTCTATCGTATCAAAAGCCACTGAGAGGTCTAAGAGCACCAACAGGGTCACACTAACCCTGTCGATGCTCAGACGCAGATCGTCGGTCAAGGCAACCATGGCAGTCTCAACCCCAAAGCCTGTCCTGAAGCCGGTTTGAAATGGGTCTAGATAATCGGTTTCATCCAAGACGGCTTGGAGCTGAAGAACAACCACCCTCTCGATTACCTTGCTCAAAAATGGCAACAGAGAAACAGGCCTGTAGTTACTCATATCCAGGGGGTCCAGGGAAGGTTTTTTCAGAAGCGGCCTAACAGCTTCCTTTAAACAAGATGGAACATGTCCTTTCCTGAAGGATGCATTGATGATATCCGTGAGGAATCTCCTCATTGCACCCCCCCCGGACGGCCAGCCATGATGGGCAAGGGTCGAGAGGGCAGGTTGTCTTCCTCACCTTACCAAGCAGCTTGTCCACGTCCTCTGTACTCACAGATTGCAGCTGATCCAGGATAACTTCATTGACGGAGTCGCTGGACACCTCGCCTATAGGCTCTGTCACAACAGTGGCATCTAAGTTGGCTCTTATCTGAGAGATTTTATCTGCAAAGAAGTTGTTAAATGCATCACAGCAGGCTGTCATCGGGTTAAGTAAAGGATTTGGCGCAGGTGGCACCTGCGTCATCTCCCTCACCACCTTAAACAGTTCTTCTGGATGGGACTCTGCAGACACAATATGTGCAGAGGAGAAGGCTCTCTTCGCTGCATGCATTGCCTCCCAATAGGAACGAAGGAAGTTCCTATGGCGAGTTCTGTCGGATAAGAGTCGAGTCTTCCGCCACCTGCACTCTAGTCATTGTCCAAACTGCTTCATCCTCCTAAGCTCAGGCATATACCATGGCCTACGGTTCGAAGCGGGATGGCAAGGATGCTTGGGAGCGATCGTGTCGATAGCCCTGGTGAGATCGGTGTTCCAGGTGTTGACCAGAGCGTCGACAGGGTCACCGGCATTCCCAACCATTAAACTCTCTAAGGCTCTCTGGAATCCAATAGGCTCCATTAGCCTTCGAGGGCGGACCATTCTAATGGGTCCACCACCCCCGGTGGGGCAGGTAGGCTCTCAGTTCCGTCTTGACCAGGAAATGAGTAGTATTCTGCATTAACTGTTTGGCCCTTCTGAAGTTAGTCAGTCATCAAAATACCATCTTTATCCCCCTACAAACCTGTGGCCATGACCTTTCCTGTTGAATTCTTGAAAAATTATTTAATTTCTTTGCCTGTGAAGAGCCCAAGTGCCGCCATTGCAAAGACTGTTGGTTGGTCTCTGGATCATGGTGTAACTGTATTTCATTACCAGCATTGAGTCATTCCAAAAAAAAATTATCACTAGATGACTCAAAACGCTACAAAATCAACCTGGAGGTATCCATTCAATTTCATTCCTTGATAACATTCAAATGTTTCAGCACAAACTTGCCTGACAGCAACTGCTCATGAATTATAAACCCAGTGCATTCCTGGGATATCTCTAGCATCTAAGCAATTGTTTTAGCTGAGATCTGTTGATCTGCCAAAATCAGGTCATGAACACACTCAACAATTTCAAGAGTCAACACTGTCAAAGGCCTCCTAGACCTTGCTGAATCTTCAATCTCAAAATCTCCATACTGAAAGTTGGCACACTACTTCTTCACAGTTGAGTATGTTGGGCACTTGTCACTCAGTGTTTGCATCCTACATTCATAGATTTCCTTTGATGTTTTCTTCTGCAGTAACAGGAATTTCATGATGGCCCAGAGTTCAGCACATGAAAACATTTTTCATTGATATCGTTCTGTCAATAATCTAAAAACATTCAGAAATTAGAGATACTATCTTACAAACTGGCAATTTACAATTTTTGAAAAATACTCTTTCAAGCTACAGTGACACAATTACACTCATATTTTGGGAAGTGAGTCAAGCTGAGAACTTTCAGCACTGCCTTGTATCTTTAAATATCATGTACATGTTGGATATCATGTACATGTTGGATCAAACTTGTTTCTGGATGCACCAGAGACTAAAACAAGAATGAAATGTTTCAAATTAGAAGAAAAGTGAGTCCATGTAAACATGAAGACAAACTTTATTTACTGTAATTGCTGTCTGACAGGTGAATGGACTGCATCAGAAAGTGGTGGACTCTCCTTCTTGGGAGGTCTTTAAACAGAGGTTGTATGGGCATCTTTTGGGAGTGCTTTAGTTTTGTATTCCTGCATGGCTGGGGGGTTCAACTAGATGGTCCTTGTGGTCCCTTCCAACTCTAAGATTCTATTATTAATTTGTGAGTTCTCTTGTCATTATACTTCAGACATATTTCAGCAAAAGGAAACAAAGTCATTAAAGAGATGGCCCAAGAGGGCCGCCATCAGGCTGATCCAGGGGTAGAATGTGCACATGATGCACACCCCTGGATCACTCCGAGGCTGCACCAGGTTGCTGAACACAGCAAAAAACCAGGCACGAAAGGAATAATTTCTTATTGCTCATTTTTGTGGCCCATTGAGGACTGTGGCAGTGAGTGCCCTCAGGACCCCAGTGTCTGATTGCAGTGGTGCTGGGGCAATTGGGGTGGGAGCGGCCTCTGGATGCTCCTACTGCCCCGTCTGCTTGAGCCCTAAATCACATTGCTAGTCCACTCCCAAATGCAGCAGACTATTAAAGTAACCACTGAAAATCAACTTTATATGTAAAAAAGCAGAACATGTGACTCAGAGGGAGTGGAGCATATATGAGCTATTAAACATACTAATCTAAAATAGAGCTTTTGCAATATTCTTCTCTTCATTTTAGTGTTACATTCTGAATTAAGATACCTGTGTGTATTTAGCTTAATTAAATATTTAATCAACTGTCATCCGGATATTATTTCTGTTCCTACAAATTTCCATAACCCCTTGCAGATTTTGCTTATTTTATAATTTCTGTTGATTTAGGGGGAGTTTAAGGCTATTATAAGGCTCCGGTCTAGATGACAATTTCTTGCAAGAGATTTTTCTGTTCATGAGCTGAAACCTGCAAAGCAGCAATTACCTTATTATAGAAGTGGGCAAATATGGCATAGCTGAGAACTAAATTTTAGATATCAGCACCCACCATGGGCCATACCAGGCCTGAAAATGGTAGGGGAAAAAAATTAAAAACGAGAATAAAAATGAGAAATGACCAAATATCCACTTCCAGTTTTGATTGAGGCTTTGGCTGCTTGGGCTTCCCTGACCCATTTAAACCCATTACTGCCATTAAGTAATTAACATTATGTATGAAAGTAATGTGATCTGTGAACTGGCTAAGAGAAACATATATGAGGTTTGTAGGCTCAATTCAGAAATTGCCTTCCTGCAGAGGGGTTACAAGGAGTGTGATGAGTGTGATGAGTGTGATGTATCAATCCTTGGTACAAGTTGAGTCTGCCTTCTCTGGAATTCTGATTTGAAATATTTCAAAACCCAAAACCTTTTCATAAGTGGCCGAGATAATGACACTTTTGCTTCCTGATAGTTCAGTGTACAGATACTTTGTTTGAGGCACAAAATTATTTAAAATATTGTATAAAATTACCTTCACACTATGTGTATTAGGCATATGAAACATAAATGGAGTCAAACAGACAAAATTATAAAACAGAATTTGGTCTGATACAGTAGCCTGTTCTGAAGTGTGTTGCATTTTCCTACAAAACTTTTAGTCACCTAGGCTTAATCTTATTGCTGGTCCGTTTCTACCCACTGAGTCAGTGTAAACTTGATAAGTCAACATATATGTATGTTCCATTGGTTTACTCAGTTTACTCTACTTGGAATGAGTATTTGGAATTAGCCTCTTGTTGAGAACCAGTGTAGTATAGTGGTTTGAGTGTTGAACTAGGACTACAGGAGATCAGGGGTAGAATCCCTGTTTAACCATGGAAAACCTCTAGATAGTCTTAGCATGTCTCACTCTCTCAGTTTCATTCTCAGTTTCTCTCAATGGCAAATCTCTAATGAAGAATTCCTGCCATGGAAACCCTAGGATATGGTCACCATCAATTGGAGTTGACTTGAAGCACCTAACGACAATAACACATTTTAAAAGCTTTTTCTAAAAAAACCCGAAATATTCAAATGACCATCAAGATGGCCATCTTGAATCAATCCTAACAGCATGGTTAAAGTTCCACCAGTTTCTAATAATTACAATATATGTGGAAGTAATGGAAGTAATGCCATTAAAGGCAGCTAAATGGATATTTTTGTTCTTTAATGGCTTTTTTAGTATGGTGTGATGTGCTTCCACTTTAAGGATTTGGGTTTTTTGCTGTATTTCAACAGAATATTCATTTTTATATATGATAGATGAATCCAACACACTTATCCCTTCACATTTGCTGGGGTTCAGGGCACAGGACCCCCATGAATGTGTAAAAACTCCAAATAACAAAAACACTATGTTTTTACCTCAGATAACACTTTTCTAGGACTCTCTTGGTCCTCCAGTGCAACTCTGTGGTCAACATCTGCCAGACATGAGAATAGAATTGTGCTGGAGGAGCTACAGATGCCTAGTGGAGTGTTCTCTCTAGGAATCTCTAGGCCCTTCAGTGCAACTTTTGGTCAAAATTGACTATAGAGTTGTGCTAGAGGACCTAGATATTCCTAGAGAGAACATATTAATAAAATCCATGAATAATCAAATCTGCGAAAGTAAAAGCCACAAATGTGGAGGGATGAGCGTATATACTAAAATGCATATTTACAATAGATATATACAACAAATGAAAAACAGATGCATCTATCTGCATCATTGAAGTAGGAAGGAGGAACTGGGGGGAAGATACCAAACAACAACAACAAACAACAACAACAACAACAACAACACAAACACAACTCTTGGCTTTTCAGAATGTTACCCAACAGGGACAGGGTTAATTATGTATTATGAGCTACATCCAATTGTTTGTACCAACTAGAATAGACACACTGAATGAATGGGAACTTAATAAACTAAACATTAAAATGGCATACTTTTGCTGAAACTAACAATTGCTTTAATCTTTAAAATCTCTTTTGTTCTTTTTATATCATCTAAAGATATAATTCTTCCAAAGTATTGCAATTTTGTTCCAGTGTATTCATCATTAGTGTTATGGATAATGAAACTGTCTAATGACCAGATGTTTAACTAGAAAAACAAAATAGTTGCATACCTGGCAGAAGAGTGCTCTTTCTATACCTGCCACTATTGGCTGGGCACCTCTGATGTCACAGAATGTTTGTATTCTAACTGCTTAGAGGGTGGAGTCAAATGCTATGAGGAACATGGAAGGTTGGCTTGATGAAATATTCACACACAGAGTGAAATATAGAATATATTAGAAATATATTAGAAATACCTTTGCCTAGAATATAGGTACATTGATAAGAGTAAATGGCTTAAACTAAGGAACATACACTGTTTAAGTTATGAAAGCCAGATGTCTAAAATAGATGGATCAAAATGTCATGAAGATTTAAATTGCCATTTACGGGCTCATTACTGGTTAGACACATAAATGTTTTTTATTTTTTAAAGTTCTGTGGTAGCACTCTCTTATTTATGGACCCTCACATTAAAGCATATTTTCTTATGAAAAAGTCCTATAATTTCAGGCCAAATCACTTTTGTAAGTCACTAAGCTGATGTATTACCAAATTAGTGTCTCCACAATTAATGTTTGTCTGATGTATTCCAGAATCAATGCTTCTTTCTTTCTTTCTTGAAAAAGAGTTTCATGAATCATGTTTTCTTCTGTTTTGAATGACATAAAATACATCTTTAACAAAATTTATAAAAATTGAAGAAGCATTTGGAAGAGGAGTGGGAAGACAGTGGCTAGAATTCAATATGGGGCTTATGTCTTCGTAAGTGAACTTACATCTGTGAGAAATGGAACTGAGCAGTTCTACAACAGCCATATTCATCTCAGAGCTGATGTGACATTGCTATGCACAGGCATCCATTGCATAATGTTGGAGTGACTGATTTGCCATGAGCCAATGGGCAATGGGCACCAGTGTGTATTGGGGCATTCCCCAATGCACACCTAGACACGAGCTAGAAAGTGCTGGCACACCACAGGATTACCTGATGTGCATCAGAATTGCCCAATGTACATTAGAATTGTTCAATGCACATCAAAAGTGCCCAAAGCATATCGGAGTATTCTTGCCAGTACCCTGATATATATCCTCACAATTCACTAATAGAGTTTTGTTGTTCCTCTGCAATGTAGATAAGGATTTCTAAAGTTACACAAGGTAGACTGTGATGTAAAATCTTTGCCAGTGTCTTTACCTGTTAAGAATAGAAACTTTATTTGGTGTAACATTAGTATACTGGGTAAACTGTTAATTATGCCATCTTTTAGTGGTGGTTCTTCAAGATTTCTTGATATGTCAACGTTGTGGCACAGTGGTGAAATGACTCAATGGATATACAATGTTTGTTACTTTGAAGTCCAAAAGAAATACTAGGTTGTGAGGGGGCTGCTTCTTCAAAGGTAGTTCCCCACAACATAATATTTATCTTGGTGCAGATGCAGGGATGGACTCTATTGGTAGAGGCTGTTGTTGTTATTTGCTATCAAGTCAGATTTGACTTATGGAGACCTTGTGAATGAAAGGCCTCCAAGACATCCTGTTATCAACAGCCCTGCTCAGGTCCTTCACACTCAGGGCTGTGATTTCCTTGATTGCATCTATCTACATATAAAGTAGATATACTGCTTCCAAAGAGCCCTGGTGGTGCAGTGGTTAAATGCCTGTACTGAAGCCACTCACTCACAAACCACAAGATTGTGAGTTCAATACCAGCCAAGGGCTCAGGGTCGATTCAGCCTAGCATCCTTCTGAGATCACTAAAATGAGTATCCAGTTTCTTGGAGGCAATTAGCTTATACATTGTAAACTGTTTATGGAGTACTTAAGTGCACAGATAAGAGGTATAGTAATGTACTTGTTATTGCTATTGCTATTTTATGTAGAATTATCATCTTTTCTAATATCTTTCAATCTCACAATGATGATGATGATGATGATGATGATGATGATGATGAAATTTCTTACCCTCCTCTCCCTATGGAACGAGATGGAAAACAACAACAGATTAACATACAACACATAACATTGGTTTAAAAGAGCATATCAGAACAAAACAATCAGTCCACAGTTTAATATTCTTAATTTCAAATTCATAATTTCAAAATCATCTGGATTGCCCTGCTGGAAGAGACTGGTCTTTAATGCCATTTGAAATTCAGACAGTGCCTTCAGCTGTTGAATCTCTTCTGACAGTTAATTTCACAGTGTAGGGGCAGATGAAGAAAAAGCCCTCTGAATGACAGTTGCCGCCCTGGCTATCTGGAGTAAATGTTCTCAGAGGACCTGAGTGAAGTGGGCAGATTATATGGAAGGAGGTGATCCAGGTAAGCTAGACCCAAACTATGTAGGGCTTTAAAGGTAATAACCAACATCTTATTCTTTGCTTAGAAGCTAATGGACTCAGGAGATTATCAGCTGGGGGGAGGGGGGAGCCAGGAGTAAAAGGCATACACGCAGTAAAGTCATGCAATCATGCTGAAGATTTTGTGTTGAAGACCCAGGAAGATCCAGGCATGCTCCAGCAGCAAACCATTCATGGGAAACTCCCAGAAATGGTTTGTTGTTGGAGCATTCCTGGATCTTCACATGTTAAGTCTTGGAAAAGCACAACATCATCTGAAAATCTTCAGCATGATTGCGCGACTTTGATGGGAGTATGCCTTTTTCTTCCCCAATTTTTCCCTGTCTGATAATCTCCTCAGAAACTCATATTGCTAACTCATTTACTTTATACATGATATACAAACAAAACAAACTCAAGAACAACAATAAACAGAGAATGCATAGCTAACAGCTCACTGATACAATTCATTGACACACTAGCATAATTTATCAATCAGCACACAATGTTTCCCCATCTGTACATACTGGGTTTGTAAAGCTGTGTAGTTGACTATTCTAGCATTACCTAACTCACACCAAGGTTAAACCTTACAGCCAGCTAAAGAGTACCAGATTGAGCTTTCACCACTACTTGGTCTTACAGCAGTCACTTCCACTGGAAGCTGGTTTATCAATGTTTTTGTGAACCCAGTCAGTCAAATTCTCATAATGCACTCATGGAATTCTGACATACAACAACATAATGCAAGACACAAACATAGCTCTTCATATATGTCCACATATATAGCTTCAGTTTGATCATTTTGGCTTCTAGGAAAATTTCAGACTTGATTTGCTCTAGGACCCATTTATTGGTTATTTTGGCAGTCTGTGGTATCTGTACAACTCTCTTCCAGGACCACATTTCAAATGAATTGGTCTCTTCCTGTCTAACTTCTGCAGATAAAAGACCTTTAGGTTTTCTTTGGTGGAGACTTCAGTCCACCAGACTGGATAACATCACAGCAAAGTTGGAATTAGGAGTGTTTGTACTCCTTATCCTCCACACTGCTGCATTGCTGAAGGGGGTTGGGACTGGGCTAAGGCCAATGACTGTGCCCACGAAGCTCTCCCGCTGCCACCACTACCCAAGGAGGAGAAGGTGGTGCTCCTCCTTCTGCAGCTCTGCTCAGGAAAGGGCTGGTGGAAATGCTGGGAGCAATAATATAGCCTCCTGCTAGCCTCCTCCTTCTGCAGCTCTGCTCAGGGAAGGGATGGTGGAAATGCTGGGAGCAATAGTATAGCCTCCTGCTAGGCTTCTCCTTCTGCAGCTCTGCTCAAGGAAGGGCTGGTGGAAATGCTGGGAGCAATAGTATAGCCTCCTGCTAGGCTTCTCCTTCTGCAGCTCTGCTCAAGGAAGGGCTGGTGGAAATGCTGGGAGCAATAGTATAGCCTCCTGCTAGGCTTCTCCTTCTGCAGCTCTGCTCAAGGAAGGGCTGGTGGAAATGCTGGGAGCAATAGTATAGCCTCCTGCTAGGTTCCTCCTTCTGCAGCTCTGCTCAGGGAAGGCTTCCTGTCATCTTTCTTCACTGTCCAGTTTTCACAACCATACAGATAAATCAGAAATACAACTGTTAAATCAATATTTGAATGGCTGAATCATAAGTCAAAGCTTATGTAAATACTAGCAGGATCTAGACCATATTTTAAAGATGCCAATCATGTTTTCTTATTATAAAGAGGAAAATAAGTATCATCCAGACTGGAGACAGGTGAGGGGGATGTAAAAAGGAACAAACTGTCAATTAGGTGTCCTAGAAGATTTGGGGCTACTATTGGCCATTTTTGGACCCACAACCTTTTTTTGCCTCCCACACTGTAGTGAGTGGAAGGCCCAAAAAGGGTAAGTATTATGGAACGAAATGGAAAATGACCCCTTCCCCCAACCCTGGCTGCTGCCCACCACTGGTATTTTCTGATTCAGTCTTGCAGAATGCACAGATTTTGGGAACTCAAGTTTTGATTTTGACTTTGGAGCTGATCTTTTCTGTTCTAATAAATGTTACACTCTTTCTGGTAGGAACATTGAAATGCATGAACTAAATAATGCAATAGTGTACATTTAACTTAATGCTAGGGGAGTACAAATCCCCACTGGTACACTTCTGCTGTATTATACCTTTGTGCAAATTGTTGTGAAAACCAGTTGCATTACCATTGGTGAGCAACTGGTTATGAACTACTGTGTACAAGCATTCATGCAATAAAATACGTATTGGCAATGTCATCTTGCATTAACTCTGAAAATCCACACCTGACAGCACAGTGGAGCTTGTGCTAGTATAATTACCTGATTTGGACACAGCCCAAGGATATGAATATTGACTGGATCAAGGTTTATTATAAACAGATCTTTACTATCTATAAGCATTAGTCTCTTGTCTACTGTATATCAGAGTATACAACTCAAGGATGATAAAGGCTGTGCTCAATAGTGATGTCTGATTTGAGTGTTGGACTAGAACTCTTAAGACCAGGGTTCAAAACCCTGCTTGGCCATGGAAACCCATTGGGAGACCTTGGGTAAGTCCCACTGTCTCAACTAAGAGTAGAGCAATTGCAAGCCCTCTCTGAACAAATCATGTCAAGAAAACACTATAATATGCCTGAGGTTCACCATAAATTGGAAAGGACTTGAAGGCACGCACATGATGCCCCACAGCAAGCAAGGTATGCCAAATTAAGTGACATTTCCTATAAAATATGTAGAGGGAGGGGATCTCTGTTGCTGTTAACTGCTCTCGAATCAATATCGGCTCATGGTAAACCTGTAGGTGTGACATCTCCAAGATTCACTGTCCTTGACTGCCCTGCTCACGTCCTGCAGTCTCAGGCCCATGGAATCCATGATCAAGTCTAACTATCTGGCATGTGGTCTTTCTCTCTTTCTACTGCCCTTTACTTTCCCCAGCATAACTGTTTTGTCTAATGAGTCATTCCTTCTCCTGATATGGTCAAAGTATGACAGCCTCAATTTAGTCATCCTGGCTTCCAGGAAGAGTTTAGGTTTGATCTGTTCTAGAACCCATTTGTCCTAGAAACCATCCATACATAAATCTAATAATGTGAGTATCTCTTTCTCTATCTGTATGTGAATTAAAGCAACACTAGGACTTGGTGTGCATAATTTAGAATGTGACATTCTCATTATATTCAGTGGCAATGGAATTTAAATGGGTGCCAGCCTTCACCCATTTATAAAACTAGTTTAATACGTGGTTTGTGAAGTCCATGAAAACATTCCTTGAGATTAATCCAATGACAATGTGTAAATACAAATCATGGCCCTTAAGCAAAGACTGCTCCTAGATGATCTAGAACTAACTACTATTTCAAACCATTGTAACTAATTCAAAACGTGTAACTCCAGTGACACTATTGATAATAGTGTTTGGAAAGTTTTACATGGGATAGTCTTGATTATTTTTCTTCTTCTTTAGGAAGTGAACAACAGCTTTGCAGGCCAGAATTCTGTTATATTGCTTCTAACACATTTTTCAGCAACATAATATCTTTGTACCACTAAACAACACCTACTTGCAAGTGAAAAGGGAACAAAAGCTCATAAAACTGCAATAAAATATTTATTTCTCTTCAGCAATAGGATTAATTTTATCACTGTAGATTTATGACCCTGGAAATTCTTTGCTGGATATTTAATGTATCAAAAGAGCAGAACAAGGAGACCATGTTAGAAAATGGTTTGAGAAATACTGATTTACTGAAGAACAGATTTTGGTGGAGGCTATTTTTTTCCAGAGGACTTAATAAAATAGCGACAAAATTGAATTAGCTTGGCATAAAGTTTAATTGCCTGACAAAAATTTGATACTTCTATTTTGTTACTGTTTATGTACAGCATATATCAGATTGAGCTTTTCTGCTATGTCAACTTTATCAACTAGAGAACTACTTGCTCAGGGTTTGCAATGGACAAGAACAATTCTTCCCCACCAGTTTCACCTAGTTTGAGAAGATATTAACCAGACCTGCTCAGAAAATAACATTTTTTGGAGTAGTTTGCAGGGTAATATCTTAGCTATCCATGTACCATGGTTATCATTCACAGTTTTGTCACTTGAAATGTGTGATTTGTTTTTCCTTTTAAAATTGCTTAAAATTGTTTAGGTGCTTCAGTAACAGAAAACCACAGGTGGGGTGGTGGTGAGAAATACAACTACAGTTTAGTGGCTTTTGGGGAGTCTGAAATGTCAGGAAAAATATTAATTAAGTACTGAGAACCAGTCTATATTTAGGAGAAACAACAAAAGCTGAGTCTTGTGATACAGCGATGGCCAATTATAAAGATGCTCAGCCCATCTTTTGACTTCTCAACATCCAATTCTTGGGACTAGATAAAAGGAAAGGTGAAAAAAGGAAGGGGAGATGTGGATTCCACATTGAAACACAATGAAGAAGAAGAAGAAGGAGCCATTAGGTTAGGGCAGGAAAGAGATAGGGTGAAGTTGGCAAAATATTGTTAGAATATGGATGGGTTATACAGTCAAAGGTGAAATGTAGAGATTTGTGTGTGGAATTTTCCTCATGAGAACAACATCTAGAGAAACAAAGGGCCTTTGCAGACTGCCAGAAATAGTGCAAATTGAGTCCACTTTAACTGCCCTGGATCAGTGCTAGGGAATCATGGGAAATGTATTTTTTTTCTGAGACATTGAGAGTTCTCTGTCAGAGAGCTCTGGTGCCACAATAAACTACAGTTCCCATGATTCCCTAGCACTGAGTCAGAGCAGTTAAAGTGGACTCAATTTGCACTATTTCTGGCAGTCTGCAAAGGCCCAAAGTGAATCTAACACCAGATGGCCAAGAAGACATAAACATATATTTCCCAAAGGTACAACTCATAGACACAGACTTTGTTATGAGAAAGGCTTGATAGCAGTATCCAAAACATTGTTAGGCTTGGGAAAATAGTCACGTGGTGGATGATGGACAGCAAGGGGCTGGGTTAACAAACATCATACAGGCATTATCCAATCAACATAAGGGTAACACCTAGAAGGTGGAGTATGGGAAGGGCCTAGAGAAGCCTTTGTCTAGAATGTTTATTATTCAAGATGTGAGTGCGCGTGAGCGTGCCTGCCTGGAAGCTTTTGTCTCTCTAGAGCAGGGGTAGGCAACTTTTCCCCTTTAAGGGCCGAGGGACTTCAGCTCCCAGAAGCCTCAGCCATGTTGGCCAATAGCTCCTGGGATTCTGGGAGCTGAAGTCCCTTGGCCCTTAAAGGGGAAAGGTTGCCTACCCCTGCTCTAGAATGTTATTGTTCAATATGTGAGTGTGTGAGTGCCTGCCTGGAAGCAGTGGTATCAACTGCAACACGTTGAGATCCTAAGCTTTTGGGATTATTAAAGATGTAATCTTTCATGGCTGAACTGAAGGAAATTAATCACAATGGATTTTACTTAGTTATCTTATTTTCTTTTATATCCATTAATAAACTATGCTTTTGGACTTTACAATGTGTCTTCTTGACTGAGGAAGACAGGATCCTGAAGAAGGGAAGCTGAACCAGTTGATGATAAAAGATCCAAAGTGGCTGTGGATCACAGCAGCCAGCTTGTCCTGCAGATTCTGCTGGGTGTCAAAGAGCATCACTGCAACACCCATCATCCACACACTGACAAATATGACATCAAGTCTGGATTTCACCTCCTTCTGGTTCATCACTTAGATATTGAATTGTTAGAGTTTTCTTTTGATGGACTTTTTAAATATGGAGTAGACATTTCTTATTCCCTCACTGAGGAAATGGAGGCTTTTTTGGCTCATTAGAAGACAGAAGGACTAGCCATTTCTTTGGTCTGTTTGGATATTGAGATCAATACCTTATGGCAACATTCTAGTTTGCTTAATGAGAAGTTGGATGACTTAAACAGGAGGTTGTCAGTCTTTTTGCAGTTGTGGAAAGCCACTTTTAGTGAATTTCTGAAGCTAAAAAAAACTCCATGATAGCCCTTAGGGGTTGCCATACGTTTAAAATGACTTGAAGGCACACAATAACAAATTGGTCATCTTAATTTTGTCTTTAGTGTGGTTGTTCCTGGGAAGCCATTTTTAAAGCATCTTTGTGGCACTCTTGCTGGTGTGAGAAAACCCTATCATAGGATTATATTTTCTTGGGCTTGGGGAAGATTTTGAAGGGTGGCATGATTTTTGTGTACTCTTCAATGCTGTTTCCTTTTCGAAAGATGACCTATGCCTTTGTGATGCCTAAAGCTGTCTTCAGATATGGCTGGGTGTGTATTTTGATCTCATTGCACTGCAGAAATAAAGCAGCTTGACACTGCTTTAAATGTCATGGCTCAAAGCTATGGAATTATGGGATTTGTAGTTTTGTGAGTATTTAGCCTTCTCTGTCAGAGAGCTCTGAAGCCACAACGAACTACAAATCCCAGGATTCCATAGGATGGAGTCATGACAGTTAAAGCAGTGTCAAACTACATTTATTTCTGCAGTACAAATTAAGTATGTTAAGCCTTGGCCAGAGGAATGGGCCCAAGCCTGGCATATTGATTGACTTGGCTTTTTTGGAGTGCCCCCCATAATTGGGTTAGCAGTTTGGATTTGGCCTGAGGAATTGGCAAAACCCCTCTGTCCATTTCTGGTGTGATAGCATGACTACTGTCCATGTAATATTAATGTGTGATATTGGTAAAGCATTTTGACTATAACACCTGAATAACAATAAAGAAGGCTCAGTGGAATTTGATAAAAATCACTTGATGAAATGTTGCATGAGCCTCGATGTGACAGGTGATAATTGGGAAGGGAAAGAGGATGAACAAAAGGGTGGAGTGAGGGAGACCCAGGATATTTCAAGGAAAAGTTTAGGTGGAAACTTGAGAATATGCAGGTAAAATCACTACAAACAAAATGAAAAACTTTTGATATTTTCAGAGACTTTTTCCCTTTCTGGTTTAGCCCTTACATATATAATGGCTGCACTTGGTTATATCTTTTGCTGAAGTAGTGTTTTTTGTGATAGTTCTGGTAATACAGAACTCCTATGCACCCTGTGGTTAGTTCCTCTTTTTCTATTCAGTCTCCTGGCCTTAATCTTGGATATCTTCACAGGTGGTATTTGTGCTCCTAGGGTCCACTGGCCAATATTCAAGGTTGCTTTTTTCTGGAACTTATAAGGTCACCAGCTGAGCATAGATAAAATGGTTTGTCTTTCTTCTGTGCCTTGAACAGCAAGTTAGTATGCAGTCAGTAAGTAGACTGCATGGAGATAATAAATGCTATTGCCTGTTATTAGTTATTAATTGAAATATACTGAGACTGGTTGTAGAGATGGAAATACCAATATCCTGGAAATAAATCTTGAAAATAAATGAACCCGGTGGATTTCTGTTGCAAGACTTAAGGAGAATACTGTAAGTAAATACACATATTGCTGGGCTAAGTAACAATCAAAAACAAATAATGATAATTTATTATAATTTGTTCTTTTTTGGCATTTAGAAGCCCTTCAAAATTTGTGGCCCTACACTGTAGCTTTTTCAGCTTGTGAATAAATCTGGCCCAGATGTGAATGCCTGACCTGAGTATGCATGTGCTCATGCATGCATATGAATGAATTTACACACACATGCATGAAGGAAGGACAGAGTAGAGAGATATTTGCACATCTGCTGAATTGATCTTTACCAGTGAAAATTACAGCTTTGCATCTTTTCATCTGATTTAGAGCATTTGTAGGTCAACGTTCTTCAGAAGATAGATTCTTATGACATATTTATTTCAGTAATTCTCATAACCATTACATTAAATTGAGCAAATTAGGAACACACAGCAAGAGAGGATTGGATTAGGGAAATTTATAAAGCTTTACTGTTTCCTCATATCATTACTAGAGAAAGCATGTTCAATTAGCATTAAATGCATAAGTAACAATTAAACAAAGCTGAGAGCAACAAATTAACCTTTGTTAATTCAAAATTAACTTTTCAATTTTAGGGTGCTATCAGTCCAACGGAAAACAACATTTGATTTAAATTAAACAACAAACACCACCATTCAGTCCTCTGATACACTTACAATATGGAACTCTTTTATTGTCTTGCAAACAAGACTAATGAGCTAGTTTGATTCCTTGTGCAAATACTATTTTTCTCTGATGGAGCTGAATAAGCAAAGAATTTTATTTTTATTTTATTTTTTATTTTTTTGGTACAATTTATTTCCCATTGGCAAATAAGATTATGGTTGTTTTTAAAAGAAGATACACTTACAAATATGTGACTTTGCTTGTTAGACATTTTTCAGACCAGAATGAAAAAAAAGAAAAAAGAAACAAATCACACTTAAGTAGTTGCTCTATTTTCTAATTCCACATCATGTACCTCAATTCAAAAGGGTTAAGAGTCCATTAAATTCTTTTTTTAGTCTGTAAGATTCTTTGCCAAACATCTCTTGAGCGTTTTGAAGAAAATGTCTTGAAGGTTAGCCACAAAGAATTATTGTACTTCTCAAACATCCTTGACTTATATCTTGAAACACAGGGCCATTTTAATTACTTACGGATGAAAGCTAGAGTTATTTAACTTGTTCAGAGTTGAGGTTCTTCCCATCATAGAGAATATTTTGCAAATCTATCTCATGCAAGCTGTACTACAAGTATTTAAGAGATTTTTCTAAGGCAAGCTTTTTTTTGCCACCCCTGCATTTTTCTTTATTGGAAACCTGTCCTATATGATTTGCTGTAATTGATTGAAATATGAAGATTGGGGAAAGGAAGGCAGGTTGATTGACTGGCTGGTTAAATTTCAACTTGGAGTGGAGGTCTCTGTAAAGCAAGTTTGCAGGATGTGGAACTGTCCAGATGTTGCTGGACTACAATTCCTTAGCCACTATAGCCAGTGGTGAGGGATAATAATAATAATAATAATAATTTTTATTTATACCCCACTTTAATGAAGACAATCTAAGTGGCTTACATCAGTTAAAACCCCATACAACAAAATTCATACCCCAACCCACCCCCCTTAAAACAGTATTAAATGACAAGATAATTAAAACAGGAATATAAACATTCCAACACAAATAAAACAAACATGAAAATATAAAAATATAAAAATATAAAAATGCCCTGATTAGACTCAACTGCGCTCCCCATCCATCAGCAATTGATGTATATCAGGGAAGAAATGGGAAATTAGTTGGTCCCATGGACCCCTTTTGTGTTATTAGGTACTGATCTGGGCAGCACCAGGTATATTTCAGCTAATGAGTAAATAAAATAAATCTCACCATCAACTTTACAATGAAACAGTGAATATGTTGAAGTATGAACAAGCTTGAATGTAGTAAAGAATTAAGGATACAAATATATAAGTCTCTCTCTCTCACTCTCTTGCTTCACTTTCAAGTTTAGAATTTTTAAGACATTATAATAATGTTGATTTCTTTTTCTGTTTTTTAAGATCTTGATTTTCTGAAAATAAATGAGCTTCATTAGTATTCTTTTTAATGAGAACAAAAGTTGTTGTCATTGCCTTCAAGTCATTTCTGACTTATGGCAACACTATCATGGACAAACTTTGGTCTTCCTCTGAGGCTGAGAGAGTGTGACTTGCCCAAAGCCACCCAAAGGTGACATTATCCCTAATTACACTACAATACTAACATAAAATTGATACGGTATGCCTTTTTTTTTTTAATCCAGAATTACAATTTGCAATGACTTACTCCTGAGCCCTTATCCCACTATATAATCTCTCATAAAAAAGTTTGACCAGCTTGGTAGAGCTTATTCCTGATCACTTGTAAATATATCCACAATCACTATTCAGAATCTTGTTGTCATACTTAAGGAAATTTCTTTGCACTAAGAATGTGTGAAGAAGAAGAAGAAGAAGAAGAAGAAGAAGAAGAAGAAGAAGAAGAAGAAGAAGAAGAAAGATGAACTATGGATATTTTAGCTGCATTCCCTGTTGTCACATTGGCACTTCACTGTGGACCACAACAGAAAGCTGATGTCTAGCAGAGAGGTGCCTGAAGAGCAAATAATTCCAGAGGATTTCAATCAAAAGAGTCAAGCTATACACCACAAGGTGCTTGATCCAGCCCACTTTTGTCGTATTCCTTCCTGGTGACCAAATTAAAGACAAATATTATAGCTGTGTTAGCAATTGCTGTTTGCATACATGCACAAATAAATCTGTGTGTGCACACTGTGCACATGTACGTGATGTCACACCTAGCTATCCGCCCTATCACTCACATGGCTGATTTTTCATTACTGAATACCAGATACCCCACTAAATTATTAACGAGGATCCTGTTATATTTATTACAGAGCTAGCTGATATTACTGCCAATTGTCAAATTTCAGTTTCCTGTTGTTGGTTTTCATGCATGAGGAACACATTGCCGCTGGATTGGTGCCAGTGCTCCATCAATCTCTCAGGCTCACTTTGACCTCGGGATATGTAAGAGCAGCGGATAAATTGGAAGATCAATGCCTTGTCCCTCCTGCTGTGCCAGCTGCTATTGAGAAATTAATATGAGGATCACTATAAATAAAAGATAAAAGATGATACGGCTTACAGTGTAAAATATTAAGGCTGGACACAATGTGCTCTATGAATTTAAACCAAAAGCCAAGTATGTTAACCCTGTAAGAGCTCACATACTGCTGTATGGGTTGGAAGGCAAAGAAAAAAGCCTGCCTGGAAGTGAGAAGACATCCCTTTAAAATCTCACTAGGCCATATACTCACATGGAGATGTAACAGAATTTGAAACATGGTAGCAGACACTGAAGCTGTCTGGTGTACTAGCAGAGTATCCTTGGAGTCCTATATAAACTTTAAAGAAACCCTTATAAGGTATTCTGTATTCTGGGATGGATTTTAAAGCAAAAGATGTCTTGGCAACGGTGGTTGAGTTTGTGGAAGGCAGAACTGGTGCATTAGTTATAGAGAGGAGGAAATATTCCATTAAAGATTTCTGCCTCTAGGCAGCTTTGGAAGAAATCATCCTCGTTGCTGATGTTGGTACCCTTGTTTTTTGCCTAGCTTGTTTATGTTTGTACTGATAAAAAAAGAGGATATTCACACTATAGTGGCTTCTAGCTTCCATGTTACTGGAATGGTGAATTCACTAAGGGTTTCAGTATGAACCTGAAAGGAGCTCTCCAAGGGGCTGAAACCTATCTTAAAAACAGGTAGGGAGAATATATATATATATATATATATATATATATATATATATACAAAAATAAATAACTTTTAAAAGCTAAACAAATGAGGATGGGGAACTGATGCAATGCTAATTTTGAACCTCTGGCACTTGCCCAAACCTATTGTAAATATTCAGTTTAACACACAGTCTTCAAGAAAGGACAAATGGAAAAACACAGGACAACATTGCAGGATTCTCCTAACATTCTCCTTCTGCCCAATATTTAAAATTCACTGAAGATATAATACTGCTGGATCACATTATTAGGTTGTCACAGGCCACTCTCTCAGTCTTCAGCCTGCATTATGAACACTGTACAATACTACAAGGCTATTGTGAGTCACTAAATTCCCAGCCACAGCTGTCTCCAACCCACAATATGGAGATAATGCATTGTAATGTATGCACTGGATTTTTTATTGGCTAACCTATTGTTTTCATGCATTTTAAATATTTAAAAGTATATCAACACAATTGAAATATTTCATACAAAATAAGATCTGAGCTTAAACAAGCAAGGTTTCTTCTATTTGTGGTGGCTTTTCTTATACAGGGGTGGGATGTGGACAAACATTGAACTTACACAGCACTTACAACAGTGCATTTCATTTTCTGACATCAGAAGACAAGCATTTTTACAATAAAAAAAATGAAGAATCTGCCTGTCAGTCCCCAAGACACCCAAATAATTTACATAACAATAAGAATACAGTTGCTATACTCCAGTCCCTCAAATCCACATATTCATTTTGCAAATGGCCCAGTGCTAAGGAATTCTGGGAATTACAGTTTGCTTTGGCACCAGAGCGCTCTCACAGAGAAGGCTAAATTTCTCACAAAACTATAGTTCTCAGAATTCCATTACATTCAGCCATGGCAATTAAAGTGGTGTCAAAATGGATTATTTGTGCAGTGCAGATGCAGCCTTTGTAATATATACACTCTCATGAATAGATACCCTCCAGCTTTTCACAGGATTCATGGGACCAAGCCACATCAGAGTATAGTCAAATGGCTGTAGCCAGGCAACAAGGAACAAAAAGTTATTAATGAGGAGAAACACACAAAACTACAATTTTAAATGGAGAAGCCTAGAATTTATGTACTGAGTTTAGGAAGGGCTACACTCAACCTTTTCCTTTCCTCTCCCACCTGCTAAGTTAACTGAGGGGGGTTGCAGACTGCCAGAAATAGTGCAAATTGAGTCCACTTTTAGGGTTAGGGTTAGTGCTAGGGAATCATGGGAATTGTTTTTTTTTTTTTCTGAGACATTGAGCCTTCTCTGTCAGAGAGCTCTGGTGCCACAATAAAATACAGTTCCCATGATTCCCTAACCCTAAAAGTGGACTCAATTTGCACTATTTCTGGCAATCTGCAACCCCCCTGAGAGTGCAAACTACTTTAGTACTTTGAACTCAGTTTGCAGCAACTGAAGTAAGTGGAGAATGAAGGGGGAAAGTGCAGGGAGTAGGACAGAGAAAACAGGATATTTTAAAGGCAACTGAGAAAGTGGGACAAGAGAGGATTAACCGGGGCTATCCCTGCCAAATGCAGACAGTTAGAGTATATGAACATAGTTCCATATAAATCAATCAGCATGAAACTCATATAGTACTTCTGACTTGTAGGTCTATGCCTTGTAGAAAATTATTCCTGCAACAAATTAAAAGAAGATATAAATTAAGGGTGGGGAAATTGTTCTCCTCACTACATATGTGCCCTCTGGAACCCAGTTTATTCCCCCTCCCATTTTAGGCCTAAGGGGATATTCATAATCAGACCTGATCCCTAGGCATTTCTAATTTTGAACAAAGATTCTTGTTGGCTGCCTTTGATATACACAGCTATGCATACTTTTATCCAGAGGAAAATCAGAGCTCAAAATTTTATTTTTATAAGCAGTTAGTTACAATTAGAGCACCAAAGCAAAACAATTAGATTTACTTATAGGAAGATGATGATGATGATGATGATGATTTTAAAAACATACTCTTTATTTTCTCATTATCTAAAAGTAACAAACATAGATAGATTTCAGTTATCTTGCTCAATATCTAATGTGGTTATTGTACTCATAGGCTCCGCATGCATTGGCCAGAATATTATAGGGCATCTTGCTGCAGCCTCAAAAATCGAGGCTTGCGGCTATCTCCCAGAGGGCTTTTTCAGTTGTCGTCCCCAGACTCTGGAATGGCCTGCTGGATGAGATCCATCAATTAACATCGTTAGACAGCTTCAAAAGGGCTGTCAAGACGGATCTCTTCCGGCAGGCATTTCCAGACTAATTATCCCGGTCTCAGGTACTCCCACCCCAATGTTCTTCTCGTGGCCCCATCTACTGATGGAATGAAGAATATTGCTATGGGCCGATGTTATGTCTTTGTATTATGTTTTTAAATTTTCTGGTTGTGATTTTAAATTTTTATTGATTTAATACTGTTTTAAGGGGGGGAGGGAAATGTTTTTGGCTTTATGTATGATTTTACTGTTGTGAGCCACCCGGATTGGGTTTCCCAAAGGGCGGGATACAAATAAATTTTATTATTATTATTATTATTATTATTATTATTATCATCCTGGAGTATCTTGGGCCCAGAGCTGCCCCGACCTCACCCCCTCCCATTACCTGAAACCCTCAGTTCTGATGCTAGGCATCTGTTTGCATGCGTGTGCCAGTGTGCCACCTGGCGCCACTACCACTGTAGTAGGACATGCACATCTGAGGTCAGAACAATCCACCCAGCATCAGTTATATGGCTGGGCACCTTGTTCTTATCTCAGAATGAATTACTTTTGGCAGCAGCAGTGCTGCCACGTGGCTCAGTGGGACACATGTTAAACAGCCTCAGCATCAGAACTGAGAATTCCAGGTCTTCTAGGCCTATCCCACTGGCCTTGCTCCACTTACCCTGACTGATGAATTTCAGTCTATATGAAAACAGACAGTGATGACTAAAAATTCTTCACTGGGTTTTTCTCCAGATCGTCTGCTCAGCATGGGATATGAAAAGGCTAAAACAACCATCAGACAATGGGTGATAGATATAGAGAGACAGCTAGACCTAGCTAGTGCCCCGATTTTTATTGTTAATAACTACAGCAGATGCTTGGCATCATTTAGCAGAGAGCCTTTACTTTGGCACAATGCCATGCCCTCCCTTCAGCTGTCCTTGAAGGCTGATATAAGAAGATCCCCTTCTCAGATAGACTTTGGGCCTTTAAAGACTGCCAGAAATAATGCAGTTTGAGGCCACAATGGACGTTTTCAAACTACCCTCCCTAAAGCCGGGTGGAGCCATTCTGGAACGGGCCGTGCCGCTGATTCCAGAATGGCTCCGGCGGCAGGCTAATTCCTTTTGACACCCGGAATTACCTTTCCGCCGCTGAAGCCGGAGTTACAGGTCTTTCGGCCGGAGTGAGGCCGGACTTACGGCTCCGTGCGTTTGAACACACAGAGCAAGGAGCCGGACGGACGCAGGGATGGCACCGGAAGGGGCGGGGTTTGCCGCCGCACGTGTGTGAACGAGCTGGAAATGGAGCCGGAGTGGGGCCGGACGGAGGTAGGATTGAGTCCTCCTAAAGCCCCGTGTGAAAACGTCCTTTAACTGTCCTGGCTCAGTGCTAAAGAATCGTGGGAACTGTAGTTTATTGTGGCACCAGAGAAGGCTCAATGTCCCAGAAAAAAAAAATAGAATTCCCATGATTCCTTAGCACTGAGCCAAGACAGTTAAAGTGGCCTCAAGCTGCATTATTTCTGGCAGTATGTAAAGGCCCTATGTCCCTGGGACTCTGGCCAAATAGAGACAACAGAGCACGTACTACTCCAGTGCTCATACTACAGGAACATCCACCTCATCCTTATCTCACTTCTATTATATAAACATCAAGGACACATAATTCAATTTTACACCTCTTTGCTGCTTTCATACCAATCCAGATATATCATATAATGTTGCCAGATTATGTGCAGCTGCAGTTAAAATCTGACAGGCAATGGTCTCCACAGTAGGCTAGTATTAATCTTGCCCTGTCACACTGGATTTTAAAAGGATATTTTAAATACTATTTTTAACCTCTGTTTTTACCTTGTTTTTCTTTATTTTTATTTTAAAAACATATTTAATATTGCATGTTTACATATTGTCACTGAACTCTACATTAAATTTATCTCCTGTACATACTCAATTCAAGAGTAAACCTTTTATATTCATGCTATTCATTCAATAAAAAACATACTTATTTAAATGTTTGTATTAGTTCTTGTTTTCTTCTATCTTTTGCCTTTAATCATATCTTCTAGAGTTTTTACTTTGTTTTTTACCATTACCTTCTTTTATTCTTTTTCCTCTTTTTGCTTGTGCTGGTCTATGACTATAATAAAGATGAACAGGTCTTCTGGGAAGATCTGGAGCAAACAGGGACGGTTTTTGTTTTAGTTTGTGTTAAGAGAGGTATACTCCAGGTTTGGCACTGAACAGGCTGGACATTGTCTTGTCTTTTTGCACCAGACTCAGTTTGGGCCATGTATTATCCAGATTTTCTACTGAGAGGATGCAGGGAGGCCAAATTATTTGGCTCAAGTAGACAGGGCCATAGAAGACAGTTCCATGAGGAGTAGCAAAAAGGCAGATTTCTTTTCCATGTGCTCACCTCCCCCTAAAAACCAGAGGGTTAGTAAATTTGCTGAACAGTTTTTTTATGTTTGGAAGGCTCAACAGCCAAAACCTACAATGCTACCATGACCTTCACATGGGATTTAAGCCTTGTAAAACTATCAGAATACTGCAATGTGTGTGCACTGTATGCCTTCAAGTCGTTTCTGATTTATGGTGACTCTAAGGCAGGGGTAGGCAACCTAAGGCCCGGCGGTTGGATGCACCCCCCCCCCGAGGCCTTTGGACCGGTCCCAGGCCGCCGCCGCTGCCGCCGTCCCCCCGCTGCCGCCACCCCCCGCCATAATGATATTGATTATTGTTGTTATTACTTGTTCTTGGGGTTTTCTTGGCAAAATCTCCACAGGGGGTTTGCCATAGCTTTTCTGGGGCCAAGAAAGTGTGCATACATATTTTTTAATTTTTTTTAATTATTTTTTTTTATTTTTATTTTATTTATGGTGCTTCGCCCCCCCCCCCCCCCAATTGTCTGAGGGATAGCAACCCGGCCCCCAGCTCATAAAGGTTGCCTACCCCTGCTCTAAGGTGACCCTATCTGAGTTTTCTTGGCATGTTTCTTCAGAGGGGGTTTGCCACTGCCATCCTCTGAAGCTGAGAGAGTGTGACTTGCCCAAGGTCACCCAGTATGTTTTTATGGCTGAGAGAGGATTTGAACCCTGGTCTTCAGAGTCCTGGTCCAACACTCAAATCACAGCACAACACTGGCTCTCACAAGCCACTGGGCTCAGATTCAAAAACCACATGAATTGTGAGATGTAATTATAAAAGTAACTAAAACAGTTATAGTTATACCACAGAAGGAATGAAATTATGCCTAGTTATGTTATGCTTTTTGGTTATGTGCTAGTTATTGATGGGGAGGAGTAACTTGCTATATGTATCTCATTAGCTTGAAGTTCTGCTGAAAGATCACCTGCACATAAGCATGTTTCTACAATAATTGTGTTTTTAATAATAGCCTAGCCAATGCTAGGATACGTATGGCGAGTGAGCTGATGTTCACCTCACCGATCTTAATCTCCCACCCCTCTGTCATTTGGTATTCAAGATTCAACTGATGTGCAAGACACAGGCTACTTCCTTCCTGAAGACAAATTCACAAAACTTTCATATAGATATAGATATATTCTTATTTGTAGTTCAACCGCCTGCTGAGTGACAAAGGCTGCTTTTGGTCTCCAGCTTCCTGTGAAGAATTCCCAAACTGTACTGTAGTTATTCCCCTGCCCCTCCTTTCTCTCTCATTCTCTTTTTTGCTGTTTCTTGAGGGTCAAAAAGTATGCATTACAAAAAATGGAAAATATAAAATAAATTCCCTGCAGTGCCAGCCTTGGCTGAGAAATGAATATGAAGATCACTATAAATAAAATAAAAAAGATGATATGGCATTTGGAGTAAAATATTAACACCAGGCACAATGTGATGGATTAAAGTCCAACCAAATTAACCCCCTGGGATAAACAGGGGTCTTGTTTATGCTGGATATGAAAAATGGAGACCTCTCTCTCTCTATATATATATATATAATCTTGTATGCATACAGACACAAACATCAGCCATTCCAGACTTTAGGGGGAGGGCAAAAGCCAGCAGAGTTTCAGCAATCAATGTTTTGGGCACTATGTGTCTTATATACTCTCTGGGTGATGTTGCCCTTGGGCAGTGCAACTAAAATAATGACTCTTTATTTTATGCAGGGTTGCAAAGCTATTATTTTATTGGCAGGTGCATCCAGCAGGAATAGCTACTCTGTATTTCCTAGTGAGAAAATGACTGTGGCAAATCAGATCAAAATATGTTTTCCTTTAATGTTTACACTAATTGCTTTCCTGACATATCCATCATTAAATGGATGTAGATGCTAGAGATGTAAAAATATTCACAGATGTTCTCATTCACAACAAGAAAGGGTATTTCAGCATACCAAGGCACCCTGTGGGGAAAAATGGTCAATCACATTTTTCTCCTTTTGGTGAGATGTTTTGTCATTTTTGGTATATTTTTCAGAAAAAAATCATTTGTATAAAAATGTTTTTCTGCTAAAATACTGAGTTTCAAACAAAAAGTTTTGTTTTCTGCATAAACTCATTTTGCACAAATGAATGTTTTGCCAATCTGTTCCAAAATGGGGAAAACCTTGTGAAAAATGTGCAAAACCTCTTGAACTTTCCCCAGTGAGAAGAAAACTTCTGAAATACTTTGAAAATGAAGTAAGAGCTCATTTACATCCTTAGTTGATGGGAAGCCTCCAGCAATCTAAGTCATAAAATATTTTCACACTTTCCCTATCTTGGCTTGTACAGCACCTTAAATAAACAAAAGCCAAGCAACACTTTGCCTAAGTACATATACTTCTGAGCTGAAGAAGGAAGCTAAAATGTCAGGTGGTACTTGGAATTGTCAATAATTTAGAGGTTGTTGGGGTTTTTTTTAGCTGTTTTGTCACCTGACCTTTATTCATTAAATTAAATGGGGTGCTATTATTTCAACCCAAGCAATGTTTTGAGAATATCAGAAAGCACCCCCCCACACACACACTTAAGATAAAACTGCAGCTAAAATGTCTTTGTAGTGCAAAAATTCAGATAATATCAGCATTGTGGAGCATTCCATAGTTTTTGCTTCTCATAGGACCTTATCACACGCGGGGCTCAAAGCGGCAAGAAAGCGATATAAGAATCAATCCAGAACTATACCGGTAGAAACCCCACAATACAGAAATGGCTATCAGATGCAACTAGCATCATTGCACAATTAACGAAAGCGCGATGAAGCGCCCCCCGGGAACTGTATTTGCTGTTCGCACACAAGTGAGAAGATCCCGTACAGAATTCAGCAAGGATGTTCTTGCACATGCGCAGAAACAGGACAGCCGCAGCTGTCACTTGCCGCGGCTGTCAAACACACCCCTTCCCAAGCCGGTGTCCCCCAAACCCCTTCCCAAGCCGGCACAGGGTCCGCGCTCTGAGGAGAAGTCCTCAGAGAGGCGCCTCTCTGAGGACTTCTCCTCGGAGCCCAGGCCCCGCGCAGGCTTGGGAAGGGGTGTGTGTGTGTGTGTGACAGCCGGCTGCCACACACACACACCCCTTCCCAAGCCGGCACAGGGTCCATGCTCTGAGCAGAAGTCCTCAGAGAGGCGCCTCTCTGAGGACTTCTCCTCGGAGCCAAGGCCCCGCGCAGGCTTGGGAAGGGGTATGTGTGTGTGTGTGACAGCCGGCTGTCTCACACACACACACCCCTTCCCAAGCCTTGTGCTCCATGGGAAAACGTCCCCAGAGAGGTCCCTCTCTGGGGACGTCTTCCCTGGAGCGGAGGACCCGCGCGGGCCTTGCGCTCCATGGGAAAACATCCCCAGAGAGGTCCCTCTGGAGGGCAAGGCTTGGGAAGGGGTATGGGTGTGTGACAGCCGGCTGTCACACACACACACACACACACCTTCCCAAGCCTGCGCGGGGCCTGGGCTCCGAGGAGAAGTCCTCAGAGAGGCGCCTCTCTGAGGACTTCTGCTCAGAGCGCGGACCCTGTGCCGGCTTAGGAAGGTGTGTGTGTGCGTGTGGCAGCCGGCTGTCACACACACACACACCTTCCCAAGCCTGCGCGGGGCCTCGGCTCCAGGATACGTATCTGGTGATCAGACATACGGCGAAAGCGCAATGATTGCGCTATCATTCCGGTCACGCAATTGCAATTCCCCAAGAAACTGGCATTCAAAAGAACGGGGATGATGCCGCATTGGGACGGGGTTGTGACGGGGTTCTGTGCAACGTCGTGTGAACACACGGAAAAATAAAGCACAATAGGATGGGATTTAGTGTGGATTCTGTCTGCTTTAGACCCCATGTGATAACGTCCATAGCTAAGAAAGCATGATTGCAGCTGTTTCATTCTGAAGTGCAATATAAAGAAGTAAATTATAGAAGAAGGTAGGTAGTTAAGTAGGTGAATAGCTAGCGAGCTACCTAGATAGACAGACAGATAATACATAGATGATAAATAGATAGACAGACAGACTCACAAATAGACCAATGGATCACGGTTGCTTAAATTTTTTTGGTCAAGATGGCAAAAGTTAATGAGGAAGAACACACAAACTAGGAGAAGCTGCAGTGGTTTGCTTTTGCCTGAGTATACCAGAAAGGGCACAACTCCATCAACTCTTCCCCTCTCCATCTTGCTGAATTCATAGAGTGCAAACTACTTTGGCATTTTGAACTCAGTTTGTAGTGACTGAAGCAAGTGAGGACAAAGGTGGAAAGTGAAGGAGATTAAGGGCCTCTACAAACAGAGCTTTGTGCCATCTTGGAGGCAGGGGAGGGGAGGGTCAGCTGGACGCCAGACACCCCAACCCTTTCCCAAGGATGTCATCGGAGTGCCTGCCATTGCACATGGTGAGCACTCAGATGACGTCCTTCAATCGCAGCATTCAGACATGCTGTGATGGAAGAGACACCAAAGAGGTGTGTACTGCCTCTTCTGGCACCCTTTCCGTGCCTTGAAGAAGGAGCACTATTTTAGCGCTCCTTCCAGGGCCGGAAAAAGAATGGCTTGGGGCTGAGGTGTGGGGCAGCCTCGGCCCCAATCCACCACTTCTCAGGACAGCCCATGGCTGCCCATCTGCATCCCCCCCAAAACATTTTAAAAGCAGTTAAAAAAGGTAGGACAACAGATGATTAATTGAGACAATCAGAGGGTATACTGTAGTCACAGACTCTTGGGCACAGTTCCACATTTACAGCCACTGGCACATTGTAGGCTTACTTGTAACTTTGACTATACTCTGATGATGCTTGGCCACATCTGTCCCTATTTTCACCTGTGAAATTTCTGGTGTTATGGTGCTGTTTTACACTTGGGTTGGGTTTGTTGTGTACTGGATACCTCCTTCTACAAGACCATAAAAGCATATATGCTGGCATACTTGGGAGTACACCTAGAGTATTCTGGTCTATGAATGATATTGGTACCCTTAGTGCATGACTTCCCAGCTCTGGACCATCCAAGCCCAATCCATCCCAAAATAGCTTGCAATACAACACCTCTCCCCTGATAAAGGTCAGAGAGGATGGGAAAGTCTGTGGGTGGTATCAGATGACAAAATTTTCCCTGATAACTAAAACTGTCTAGTGCTTCAACCCTGCAAGCTTGGTTCTACCACCCTACCCCTGAGAAAGCAATATCTTTCTTTTTTTCCACTTAACCTGTAACATGTCCCAGACAAAGTAATGCTATTTAATGATGTTGCTTTTGCCTGTAAAACATGCACTTAGGAATAAGAAGGCAGCCAAAGAATGCACATGTCAAAAGTGTGCCTATAAATGGCCTGCAGTACTTTACTGCTTGTCACTGAAAAGCAGCAATATGAAACGAATAGACCAAAGGCCTCGGTTGGTCAATATATGCTAGAAGCAACTATGTGAAAGCCTAAAATGAATTAACATAAATAAGAAAAGACTATGAAATCAGGAAAATCAAGTTTAAAGGGCAGTGGAGGGGGGGGGGAGGAGAGGAGAAAAGAGAGAGAGAGATTAAGAAGTTTATGACCAAAAATTACAGCTGGGCAAAGCCACCTACAAAATAGCTGAAAAAATGAAATGGAACTAAGGACCATTGCAGACCAGCCCAAAGGGCCTGGGGGTAGAGTTGAGGTGGGGCAGCCCCGGTACCAAAACACTCTCCAGTGGCCATTTTTCAAAGACAGAAAGCTCTTGACTTTGAAAAATGGCTGCACGAGCATCCAGGCTGTACTCTGCTGGCAGATTTGGTAACAAAAGCCATCCGATAGGACTCATCTGCAGCCTGAATTAGACTTCAATTTGGGAGAGATATGATGGGTTTTTAAGATATGCGATAATGTCCTTTCTCTTTTTCTACACCTTCTATGCTTACTAGCTTTTCTAGTAAGTAATTTCTTCTCACAACAGTGTCCGTTTAGTCATCTTGGCTTCTGTGGAGAATTCAGGCTTGATTTGCTCTAGGACCCATTTATTTGTCTTTTTAGCTGTCTATATTATCTGCAGAACTCATCTCCAACCCAATATTTCAAGTGACCTAATTTTCTTCCTATCAGCTTTCACAGCCATACATAGAAATCAGGAATACAGTGGCATGGACAATCTTAACTTTAGTATTCAATGATATACCTTTGCAGTTGAGGTTTGGTCTAATTTTATAGCTGCTCTTCCAAGACCTCCTCCCTTCTGATTTTATGACTGCAGTCTCCAGTCTGATCAATGACTCAACCAAGGTATGGAAATTATTAACAACAACAGCAACAACAACAACAACAACAACAACAACAACATGTAATATCCCACCTTTCTCCCAGTATAGGGACTCAAGGCAGTTCACAGCAAATTTAAAACAATACAAATTAAAATCAATACAAAAACATTAAAAGTATAAATATAACATTCTTTTTTTAAAAAATCAAACAATTTATAAAGTTTGAAACATTAAACATTAAACATTAAAATAGTCAAATGTATTTAAAACTATTTCAGTATTTATATAGTGGGCCCTTCATAATTGCTGGGGTTTGGATACCAAAAGCAATGCTCAAGTCCCATTAAATACAGCAAGATAGTGAAATGATGTCTCCTATATAAATATATCAAGGTTTGCTTTTAGAATATATATATACTTTCAAGCTGTGGATGGCTGAATCAGTGGGTATAAAATCCATGGATATGGAGGGCTGACTATAGTTATATTTATACCCCACCTTTTTCATAGTTTGAGATTCAAGGAGGCTTGCAATAGTTAAAACAAACATAGAGGTGAAGCAGACTGCTCCTATGTGCCAGCTTGGGGGCAGCATCTGAGCACGATGTTTAGACACTGCACACTCTGCTGCTACCCCCAAGCCGGCATCACACTGCCTGCTCAATCACATGGTGGGCAGCTTTGCGGCGTTCTGGTGGTACGGTGTTTATATGCCGCACATAACAGGAGCACTGCAAAGCCATGGTGCCAGAAAAAAGCTGGAGTGGGGCTGCAGCATGCGATTGCTGTGGTGCCCACCCAACTTTTTCAGGGGTGGTGTGACCCACCCATTTGGGGCGGTCTGTTTCTCCCCATAGTTAAAATTAACAGAATATAAAAGATTTTTTTTTTAATTAAAACTTCCATAAAATTTGAAACCAGTTAAAATAAATTAAAACAACAACAAATATAAGTCACCTGAAACATCATTTCTCAAATGTCTGCTGGAATAAAAAGATGGAAAAATAACAAAGAGTCAAGTTTAAGGTTTGAAAGAGAGTTCCAGAGCCTGGGAGCAGCTGTCAAGAAGATCTCCTCCCACATTCCCACCAAAAGTACCTGTGAAGTGGTGGAACAGAGAGTAGGATCTCAAAACACAGACATGTTCATATGGGAGCATATGGCCTTTCAAATAACCTGGACCTGAAATGGAAAGGCTTTATAGGTCATCATCAGCACATTGACTTCTGCCCAGAAATGGATGGGAAACAAGTGGAGCTGTTGCAACAGGGGAACTGTATAGACATTCCTTGAACTGAAATGCACAGTTGCCACCCTATACTCAACAATAAGTTTCATTGAGTTAAGTGAGGTTTATTTGTGATTCAACATGCACTGCAAAAGACCTAATAGAAAAGAGGAATAGCTTGAATGGGTGACACATCTAGGAATGCTCCACAACTGGACTGCTATGAGATATTTGTATTGCTCTTCCACAAAAATTCTTCTCAATGAAACACTTTAGGTGTGTTTTGAAGATGCTGGGGGTTAGGAGGGATAATGAATGAGCAAGAAAAGTAAGCAAGATCTTATACACTGGAAGAAGGAAGTTGCAGCACATAAAATATGATCTTATAGCAGACCAGGCAGTTTTGATAAATTATATCCAACAGGAATTTATGCAGAAAAACACACTCTTTGTATTTTCATTTAAATTCCAACAGTATAATGTCATCCTAGTTATTATAACTAGTTTTGTTATGAGTATCCATGGAAGTTGATAGGATTATTGGATAAGATTTTACAAAAATAACATTTTCTTCCTGCTCTCTTTCATGCCCATTTATCAAGAACACTGAGCATATTTCCAATCCAGTGGACAGAAAGAACTCCCAATAGTGTGATTGGAAAATGTATATATAGATTTTTTAAGGGCAGAGATAACACAATATATTTAGAATATTTTTGTACAGCCTAGGACCTCTCAGATGTGTTAGTTTACAATTCCATCAACCTCAGATGGCTGTGATGGTTGAGGATGACTGGAATTGCAGGCTAACAGGTCTGCAGACCACCAGTTGGAAAAAGCAGATGCAAGACTTGGGTGTCTGTAATTGCAAGGTATTTCCAATGTTATGACATTGTAACCTATAATACAATTCATAAGTGCATGTTGGGACTAAGGAGAATGAATATGACAGCTGGCACAAGAGGTTTCTCATTGTAAGATATAGTTATCAGCTTTGTAAGATATAGTTATGTTATCAGCTTCGGCTGATACGCCAGCTGCGCCCTTTTCTGGAAGTAAGAGACCTTGAGACCGTTGTGCACGCGTTGGTAACCTCACGCCTCGACTTCTGTAACGCGCTCTACATGGGGCTACCCTTGTGCTTGATTCGGAAACTGCAACTGGTTCAAAATATGGCAGCCAGATTAATATCGGGAACATCTAGGGGGGACCATATTACGCCAGTATTAAGGTCCCTCCACTGGCTGCCTATTAGTTTCCGAACCCAGTACAAGGTGTTGGTAATTACCTTTAAAGCCCTAAATGGCTTGGGTCCAGACTATCTGAAGGACCGCCTCCTCCCGTATAATCCTCCCCGCACCCTCCGGTCCTCTGGGAGGAATCTGTTGCAGCCTCAAAAAACGAGACTGGCGACGACCTCCCAGAGGGCATTTTCGGCAGTTGCCCCCAAACTGTGGAATGGCCTGCCGGAGGAGATCCGTCAATTGACATCTCTTGACGGCTTCAAGAAAGCCGTCAAGACGGATCTCTTTCGGCGGGCCTTTCCGGATTAATCCACTAGTATGTTCTGGAATTTTCTTCCCTCTGAGATGCTCCCTTTTTTTAATAAATTGGGTCCCTTCTGAGCCAACATATGACATCCACCGCCATTTCTTGTTTTTTAATATATGTATTGTTTGTTTTAATGGAGGACTTTTCTCCTTATATTGTTTATTTTTAACTTGTATTGGGTTTAATAACTTTTTAAGGGGGGGAGGGGGATAAAATTGCTCTTAACTGTTGTTGAAATTTTATGATGTAAGCCGCCCCGATTGTGTTCAGAGGGGCGGGGTATTAAATAAAAATTATTATTATTATTATTATTATTTTCTGAGTCTGTGGTGGATTTATAAATTCTGATCTGCTGATGGCAATAGGTGTTTGCAGCTGTAGTGTATGTGTGTGAGAGAGAATGGATCTGAAATGATAAGGGTGATAAGGCTAGCCACATGCACTGCCCACTTTGGGTCACAGCTGAGCCACACTCACTGTGGGTATCTCTCCACCCCACCCCACCATATTTTGCAGGTAGCAATTCACCTCTCCCATCCCTGAAATAAAATAAAATAAGCTTACATTCCAGGATCTTCTCATTGATTTGTTTAACTGTAAAATGGTTGTCTTAGTTGGCACAAGATGGGAGGAAGTGTCACTTTACAACCATGCTTTTAAACTTTCTACTAGACCACAGTGGCTTTCTAAATGTATGTATTGTGACAGATACAGAGCCATTACATTTGTTATTTGGGGCTGAAAAATCTAAATAGACAATTCTAAAAAGCACTCTCAAGAATTCTGGATTATATTTCTGCCATTTGCTTTTCCATTTAAAGAAGAAGAGTAATATATGGTTACTTCTATAAAATCCAGATGACTCACATTTTCTCCAATATATTTCACTAATTAAAGTAAAATACCTTACGGAATATCTTCTGAGTAATTTCTCTGGGTTTCATTAATTCTGGTTACTGAAATTTTAAATTCACTCCTATGAAGCGAGACCTAGAACAGAAGCCATTTCCCCGGTTAACACAGTCAGAGGGACTCACAAACTACAAGCAATAAGAAATCAAGAAATCTGAAAATGGACAGAACCAATAAACTTTATTTGTTTTCAAGAATTTGGAAGATGAATATTGATAGGGAAACAAAAAAAGGGGGGTTCCTTTATATTGAGGGAAAAACCAAATTGATATGATTTGAGACTTAATTTGCCTTTCCATTTTTCTTGAAAAAGAGTTGTTAAATGTTACTCATTAAGATACAGTGTGATCTTGCAGGGACAGACTAGGACTGAGGAGAATAGAATTTCCTATATGTACTTCAAATTTGGGCAGATCCTGAACTGTGTGGGATTGATTCAAATTGGTTGAGGATATGTCTGGACAGAAGCAAGACAGAATTTGATTCTGAACACAACTGAAGATTTGTTAGTTATTTGGATTTGAAGGAACAGAGTGACATAAAGTAGCTGCTTCCAAAAGTTCATTCTTTCTATATTTCTTTATATTAGCAAACTATCAGCATGAGGAGAGGAAGGAAAGAACAGTGAGTACTGAATCAATGTTATGTTTTTGTGATATCTCACGACTGATCTAGGAACTCTGGTGGTGCAGTGGTTAAATGCTGTTACTGAAACCTCTCACAGTCCCAAGGTTGTGAGTTCAATCCCAGGCAGAGCTCCAGGGTCAACTCAGCCTTGCATTCTTCCATAGGTCACTAAAATGAGTACCCAGCTGAAGGCACAAAAATGTAGAGTTCTAAATCAAGAATTGGATTCAGACCTGAGATGAATTAATCAGCACATAATCTATCTATTTTTTTCTGAATTACACAGCAGTAGTCTGATTCAAATCTTGTGGTTGGTACATAACCATTTCCAAACAGACAAGCAAAGTTCTAAAATTTGGGGACATGCTTTTTCTGGCCCCCCTTCCAAAAAGAAAAGAAAAGAAAAGAAAAGAAAGGCTCATGTCATCCAGACAGGAATGGAGTTTAACTCTATTCATCAATCAAATGTTCCTGTGAATCAATGCCTTCCAGAAGACATCAGTCTCAGTTACCATAACCCCAGCCAACAATGGGGAAGGATGATGAGAGTTTCAGTTCACCAGTACTGAGAGGCCCAGAAGTTCATAATCCTGTCCTACAAAATCTATTGCAAGGCCAGGGAACCTGCGGTACTCCAGATGTTGTTGAACTATCAGCCTTAAATAGCCTAGCCAATGAAGAAGTATAAAAGCTGTTGCTCAATAACATCTGAAAGGCCACATGTTGCTTACTTCAGATACATTCAAAATTAGATATTATATTTAATATAACAACAGAGTAGAAGGCAGAAGATGTCACAGGATATTCATGGCTTCCAAAAGTTTCTGTCTGTCTTTCTTATCTAGACCTGGTTGAGTTGAATTCTTTTTGCAGAGAGGTTCACAAAGCGGATGGTGCAGTTTGAGCTGCAGGGAGTGAGGCCAGCCATATCCTGCTGGTTTGTTTGGTATTCTGAGTTCAAAGAGGCTGAAGCACCATTGCCTGAATGAGTTTGCAGATTAGCAGCATTGCCTGAGGTTTCCCAAAGGCAGGTCAGGCTGAGCAGAAGTACAAGTATTTTTTTTTTTCTCAGAGCCTTCACATGTAGTTAAAAAACAGGGCTGATAATATGGTTGGTCTCAAATCACTTCAGAAATCCAACAGAAGGCTGTTAATATTGATATGGTTAATATACATCAAACAGGATTCCTTTAATTTTTTCAAATCGAAAAATTCTCCACAGTGTTGACATTTCCTCAGTGCACTCTCAGGATTGTTTGGTTTCCAAGACTGTAGGGCCCAAGACATATTTTGTTTTAAATAATCCTTCATAAAAAATTCAGCTTACCATCTAATATGATTGAAACCCAGCTTGAATGTGTTTTATAATGCATTGAACCAGTAAGACTGTAGGTATTGCATTATTCAGGACATGATAGGGAAAATAGCAATAGATGTGTGTGTTCAGGGAGGGATGATCAAAGAAATCAGTGCAACCTGATCTGTCATGTTATCTCATTTTATTTACTTTTCAGAACTCATCCAAATATTAGACAGAGAGAAAATCAATATCAATTTTCACCTTTGTCACGTTCCACACTTCAATTATTAATGAATGTCAAATTTGACCACATTTCTTCACACCACCTGCTCTGCAATAATATTTCAGAACCTTTATTAAAAATGTAAAATTGTCATTGAATTTCCAAATACGATTCTCCAGTGGCTAATTCAGCTTGTTTTATTAATAAGCGGGTTCTGATGAGTAATACTAATTTAATATGCCTGCATGTAAGATTAAACCATAAATTATTCCTGCTGAAGGTGATGAGATTTGACTGCTATGCAGTTGTTAGGCAATAACCTTCTGCATTAACCCTCTAGTTACAGTACGGAATGAAGCTATTGTTCCTCTGAAAAAATTGTCCTTTAATATTTTGATTAAGGCATTACATTTTGCTGATATAAATAGGGTTTTGTTTAGATCTATATGCAATCTCTTAGGCATTATATATAAATAACTAGCAAGATAATCACCAAATGGTGAAAAGGCTGAATCCTGTATACCGTAGTTTCCTTTCTATTTAAGTAGTGCAGTGATTCTAAGAGCAAGAAATTTAGCATGGTAGTGACTTTACTATGACCTAAGAGGCCCTGGTGAACTACAGAATTTTCTTTCTTTAGCTACAGAATTTTCTTTCTTTCTTTCTACTATTAAAAGGAACCTGGAGGTGTGGGAGGGATCTTATTATCTTACTACTCTCATTTCCAAAAACAAGCTAATAATAATAATAATAATAATAATAATAAAATTTATTTATATACCGCCCAATGGTTGCCCAATCCGGGCGGTTTACAGGATAAAAACAGTTACAATAAGCAACATAGCCCTCCCCCCCTTAAAACATTATTAAACCGTAATATAATTAAAAAACATAAAACAATATACAATTAAAATAATAAACACCATAGCAGCTAATCTCATTGCGGCACTGTGGGGGAACCAAGGTTTAGATGAAGGAGGGAATTGCCCAGGGCCGGGTTATTTAGTCTGGAAAGGCCTGCCGGGAGAGATCCGTCTTGATAGCCTTTTTAAAACTGTCCAAAGATGTTAGTTGACGGATCTCATCTGGCAGGTCATTCCAGAGTCTGGGGGCAACAATAGAAAAGGCCCTCTGGGAGGTCGCGGATAGTCTGGATCTTTGAGGCTCTAAGAAATTTCTCCCAGAAGACCGGAGCGCGCGGGGAGGATTGTACGGGAGGAGGCGGTCTCTGATATAGCTTGGACCCAAGCCATTTAGGGCTTTAAAGGTAATAACCAACACCTTGTACTGAGCCCGGAAGCGAATAGGCAGCCAGTGGAGGGACCTCAAAACCGGAGTGATATGGTCCCTCCTAGAAGTTCCTGAAACAAGTCTGGCTGCCATATTTTGAACTAACTGTAGCTTCTGAACCAAGCACAAGGGTAGCTCCATGTAGAGCACAATACAGAAGTCAAGGTGGGAGGTTACCAGTGCGTGTACAATGGTCTCAAGATCCCTTACTTCCAGAAAAGGGCACAGCTGGCGTATCAGCCGAAGCTGATAACAGGTGCTCCTGACCGTCGCATTTACCTGATTTGTCATCAGGAGCGACAAATCAAGGAGCACCCCCAGACTGTGAACACATTCACTGGAGGAGAGTGTGACCCCATCCAGGACTGGAGGTTGCAACCCAATTCTTGATTTCGGGGCTGCTACCGTGAGCACCTCCATCTTGTCTGGATTCAGTCTCAATCTGTTTTTCCTCATCCAGCCCATTACTGCCTGAAGACATTCATTTAGAGGAGAGATGCCATCGGAATTCGAGGAGAAATAGATTTGAGTGTCATCAGCGTACTGATAACACCCAGCACCATAACTCTGTATAATCTCACCCAGCGGCTTCATATAGATGTTGAATAACATCGGGGACAAAATAGCTCCCTGAGGGACTCCACAAGTGAGTTCCCTCTTACTGGAACTACAGTCCCCGAGCAGCACCCTCTGGGACCTACCCGAGAGGAAGGACCGGAACCACTGCAAAGCAGTGCCCCCAATGCCCAACCTTCTCAGGTGGCCCAAGAGGATGCCGTGGTCTGTTGTATCAAAAGCCGCTGAGAGGTCTAGGAGCACCAACAGGGTCACACTAACCCTGTCGATGCTCAGACGCAGATCGTCGGTCAAGGCAACCATGGAAGTCTCAACCCCAAAGCCTGTCCTGAAGCCGGTTTGAAATGGGTCTAGATAATCGGTTTCATCCAAAACCGCTTGGAGCTGAAGAGCAACCGCCCTCTTGATCACCTTGCTCAAAAATGGCAGCAATGACACAGGCCTGTAGTTACTCATATCCAGGGGGTTTAGGGAAGGTTTTTTCAGAAGTGGCCTAACAGCCACTTCCTTTAGACAGGATGGAACATGTCCTTCCCTGAAGGATGCACAATCTCCTTCCTCCTTTTGGGGTGGGAGGAGAAAAAAGCAAACATGGCCATCTAAATCTGAAAATCTAATCTATAGAGAGACTGCTCTGCTAAGCCAGCATCACAAAAGCTGATACAGAGTGCAATCGTGCTAAAAAAATAATAATTAAAAAAATTAGACTTCACTCATATTCATTTAAATTACTACATTAGAACATGCTGTACACATAGCATGGGACAAGTGATATACATGCCATTGGTAGTATAGTGCCAGATTTTTCTTTTTCATCTCAAGGGCAAGATGATAATCAAGGGTGATACATTTTAGTACCCATGTGGGATGTGTGGAACAGTCTTTTACTTGGGTTTAAGCCAAGATTGCTTTCAGTGATAGCACAGTGAGTTAAATAATCTATACATGGTGGCTTAGTGATTAAGATGCAGACTCTGATGATTGCAAGGTCAGCAGGTCAACAGTCCAAGATCCAAGCGTCACAAGACAGAGTGATCTCCTGTCATTAGTCCCAGCTTCTGCCAACCTAGCAGTTCAAAAGCATGTAAAAGTGCAAGTAGATAAATAGGTACCGCTTCGGTGGGAAGGTAAAAGTGTTCTATGACATCACTGGCCATTTGAACATGGAGTCACTTTTGACAACCTTGGCTCCATTGGCTTGGTAACAGAGATGGGTACTGCCCCTACAGTCAGACTCAACTAGACAAATTTGTCAAAAGGGAAACCTTTACCTTTTATACAACTTTAAGATTAGCATCAGTTCATTTAATTGTCTGTGTGAGAAGTGGGTAGCTGCATATGGGAAGGAATGTATTTATTTCCTGAAGTCCCCAAATGTTATCTTCAACTGTAGAAAAGTGCAGAGTTGGCTATTTGGTGTGATAGCCCCTGTAGACTGTGGTCATGTGGCTGATCTTTCTGGGTGCTATAGACCCCAAAAGTGACTTTTTCAAAGCTCTGGGTCTAGGATGAGCTGATGAACACATCTGCACTTTGAATTAACACATTACATTACACTTGTTATGTACTGGGGTTTGGTTCCAGGACACCCATGGATAACAAAATCCGTGGATGGTCAAGTCCCATTAAATACAATGGCACTGTAAAATAGTATCCCTTATATAAAGTGGAAAATCAAGGTTTGCTATTTGGAATTTATGCTTTTTGGAATATTTTCAAGCCATAAATGCTTGAATCCATGGATAAAAAAATCCGTGAATAAAGAAGACTGACTGTATTAATTTGCTATCTTTTCTCTGGCCTAGATTCCCTAAATAACACTGAAGTTAAAATGTATGTTTTAGTGACTTAGATAAAACACACGCACACATGTGAATGAGGTCTAGGACCTTCTGGAGTGGTAACAGCATCAGGGACCTGCAGGAAGGCATCTCTACTTTTTTGTTCCTGAGCCACCATCCCCAGGCTATGCCCCTATATCTAGCTACCATCTGAAGTACTTTCTGGAATATTTCCCAAGACAGATTGGAAACAGTCTGGTTCATCCTAGATAGATTTTCTCAACTAATCTGCTTCTTTTTTCATTGGCTGGTTTGCTGCTCAGGTGAAGTGAGTTCTTCATTAAATGTGCCTACTTTTCTCATGTTATTCTTCACAATGTCACAGTAGACATCATTAGAGACATTTTTGCCTGAAAACCTCACACTTGAAGTAGCAGAATGATGGGGCTTATTTCTGAATAGACATGTATAGGACTGCAGTGCTTATCTCTGTATTGTCCACCTTCTTTCCACTGTACCTGTCACACAACAATAGGACATCTTTTTTAAACTGGTCCTGTTTTCAGATAAATCATCTTTGTGGATTTTGCAAAGCATTTTTAAAACACAGAAAACCAAATGTAAATCACACTTAACACAAACAGCCACAATTTTATTAGCAATTCAAGTTTAAAAATAAGTACTGAACTGAATGCTGCATTGTAATTATATACAGTGGTACCTCTACTTACGAAATTACTTCGTTCCGACAGCCATTTCGTAAGTAGAAAATTTCGTAAGTAGAAGCAAATTTAACATTGAAATGCCCTAATCCATTCCAGGCCCCCAGATTCAAGCTATAACTCAATACAAATGTATAATACAGTCAAAAATACAGTCCTGGAGATCAAAAGCCAAAAATATCACAAGCCAAAAATACAGTCCTGGAGATCAGAAGCCACAAATATCACAAGCCAAAAATACAGTCCTGGAGTTCAAAAGCCACAAGTCCTACCTTCCTGGATCTCAGAAGCCATCAGTTTCGCTAGCCACACTTCCTCTCCTCTTTCGCAAGCCCAAACAGTGCTGCCTAGCTGAATTTCGCTAGGCAAACACTTCCTCTTTCGCAAGCCAATACAGTGCTGCTTTGCTAGATTTCACTAACCAGTGGCATGCCACGAAATTTGGAGAGCAGTTTATTCGTGCCAATTTTGTAAGTTGAAATGCTTTCTTAAGTCGAAGCAAATTTTTTTGGGAGGCGCGTTTCGTAAGTAGAATTTTTCGGTAGAAGAAGCATTCGTAAGTAGAGGTACTACTGTATTTTTAACAAGTCTGCTTTAATGACTCCATTTTCATTTGAAGTTTTGAATATTATACTAAAATGGTAAAATAGGCTGCTGAAAGACTGATCCACTTACTCCGTACACATGGTTTTTTTTTTCTGTTGATATCTGCTATCCACTATAAACAATCCCATCCAGTGAGTAGCAAAGGATGCAGTCATTTTTATAGTGGCAACCATTTTTATTGTTCCATAGCAACAACAACAACAAAAAAAATGGTATCCTGCCTCTGTGTAACACAACTGGGGCAGCTTAACACAAAATGATGCCCCCCTTTAATTACTTATGTACTGAAATGATTTCATATCACTCCCCAAAATATAGCCAGAAGAAATTAAGGAAGGGAGAAAATGTCTTCAAGCCATTTCCAACTTAAGACAACCTATGGTAGACTTCTCTTTGTAAGATTTGTTCAGAGGGGTTTTGCCAGTATCTTCCTCTGAGGCTGAGAGAGTGTGACTTACTCAAGGTCACCCAGTGGGTTTCCATGGCTAAGTGGAGATTTCAATCCTTGTCTCTGGAGTCCTAATCCACCATTCAACCACCACATCAGTGTCTCAGAAATTAGAAATCTTCCCTCTTGTTTTAGTACAGAGATGCTAGCACAGAAATGAGGGCATGGAATGCAGGTGAAATATACGGTATGTACAGCCTACAACCAAAACACACACACCAAACAGGCAGCAAAATGTGGTACTTTTAGATATATCCTCAGGTTGCTGTGGCACATTATGCAAGAACTATGAGTTTAGATATGTGAAAGAGTTTTAAATTGCTATTCAGTTGTAGGTAGGTTGGGACATTTTACTTTTTAGTCCACCTTGCATATCTGAAGATAAATAAAATAAGTAATACTACAGATCATTTTGCATGTTCCTTTGATTTATAGAGTAAAGATGAGGTATACAAAAGGGCACACAAGCCCAGTTTGTATTGTTTGACTTTGGCCACTATGCAATGATTACAATATGCATTATGGCCAGTTAGGTCAACCAAAACGTTTCTTTTCTGGGTAAGTAAGGGGGGCCCTCTGGGTTGTATTTGTAATGCCCTCTGGTTACAGTATAAAGACAAAGACCTCATATCATCTTTAAAATTATAATCCTTGGTTACTTCAACAGATTTATGATTTCTTATGTTCACTGAACACTCCCCAGCAGTAGCTCCAGCTAGGTATAAATGGAAAAAAGTTTCAGTGCTCTCTTGCAATGTCTGAGGTGATAAGAAGGTAGTGACCCTTTTCTTAGTTTAACTCCCTGTTCTTGCATGCCTGTTTAACAATGGCTGAACAGCAGTTGTGGAAAAAAGAGATCAGCAGCTCAGCTCAGCTGTGTCAACTTTGGAGGCTGTCTGAAAAATAATAATAAAGCAAACAGAAACACTTACCAAGCCCCAAGAAGGGTCCCAGCCCCACCATTACAAATCTCCTCCCATTGTTAAAAAAATATTTTCATCCTCAAGATGAAGAACTGTACCCACAGAAATCTCTAAGAGGGTGCAATTCTACATTAAAAAGCTATCTCAGGGGGAAGCCCCATCCTGAAATCCCGAAAGAACTCCCCTTCAAAAGAAAAGGCAAACCCTGAAAGGGATCAATTGTTCCTCTCCAGTTTTGAAGGGCGGAAAATATTCAAACATAGCTTGAAAATGGCCTCCTGACCATTCATGGCTGCCTATCCTTGCTATACATACTTGCTGTTCTTGTTGTTATATACCTTCCAAGTCATTTCTGACTTATGGTGAAACTATCATGGGGTTTTCTTGGAAAGTTTCTTCAGAGGGGGGGGAGGGCATTTCCATCCTTTGAGGCTGAGAGAAAATGACTTGCCCAAGGTCACTCAGTGGGTTTCATGGCCAAGCTGGGAATTGAACTCTGGTCTCCAGAGTTGTAGTCCAACACTCAACCCACTACACCACGGAGTCCCATCAACCCTAACATTGCCCACTTCTAAACAGAAACACATCAATTCATAGTGCATGCGTCACCTAGGGCTCATTTGTATTTGCCAGAATATCCTGGGCTGATCCTGAAGTATCCTGGGCCCAAATTCCACCCAAATCCCTCCCTTTTTAGTTGCTGCAGCAAAACGTGATGGTGATGGGCAGTTTCCTTCCCACACAATCCTGCAAGACAGCCAGCACCACTGATGTGGGCATGAGTTGCACCGATGTCAAAATGAGACATGCAGCCTCATCCTGGTCTCTGAATGACTCATGTCCACAGAGTGACTTGCGAGGGAACCTTGCAGCCACTTTTCATTACCACATTTTGCTATGGGTTTTCTGGAAAACCTCATGCAAAAGGTTAGTCTTTTTGATGCAGGACAGGAAGTGGAAACCCCAGATTAAGTTTGGGTGTTGTGTAAATAGCCCAGACCCTGATTTGGGGTTTGGGGGCCTGGATAGTGTAAACAGTACACAGCCTGCCTGGGGGAGTTGGGAATCCAAAGAATATAGGTAATATAGACATGCCTCTAGAAGCATGGGCATTTGAGTAAATATGCTTAGGACTGTGCAGTGTATCTTGAATATATCCAGTTGATAAGAGTAAGAATTGTCCATAGTCATAGACTCATAGAAGCATAGAGATGGAAGAAGCCTCATGGGCCATTGTTGTCCATAGTCATAGAAGAATAGAAGCAAAGAGTTTATTTATTTATGTCCCACTTTATTATTTATGTTACCCAATACTGGTACTCAAGTGGCTTACAAAGTATATACAAAACCATCAATATCTGCCTGCCTGCCTGCCTGCCTACCTCAATTTAGCTATCAACTATCTATATGTCTGTCTATCTATCTATCTATCATCTCTGTCTCTCTCTGTCATCTCCCATCTGTCATTTATCAATCTTTTCAAAACAATAAATCTATGGAGTTAAGACTATTTAAAATTCTTTAAAAGACTAAATATAAAAAAAATCAACAAAAGTTGAATTAAGAAAACAAAACTTTCCTGTTCTATCATTCTTCTAGGAATTGACTGGGATAGACCTTTAATGGGGTGCTGATTAAAAGCCTATCCCAGTCAATTCCTAGAAGCTTGATAGAATAGGAAGGTTTTTGTTTGCTGGTGAGAGGAAAGCAAGGAGGGTGCCATCGTAGCTTCCCTAGGGAGGGCATTCCAAAGTTTGGGAGTGGCTACATTGAAGGCTCTCTTCCTTGTTCCCACAAAATGTACCTTGAAGGCAGTAGAACAGAGAGAAGGGCCTCTTCCAAAATATTAGAGCTTTAATAGGCTAAAAAAGGGAAAATACAGGGCCGATGCAGACCGGCAGTTTAGGCTGGCCTGGACGTGGAGTTGGTATGCCGGCCACCCCAGCTCTGCCCCAATTCCACCCTGATGCCATGTGCTCATCAGCACAGCGCATAGGCATCAAGGTGCCCTCTTGGCACAGCGTGCACACACACTGCGCTAAAAGGGTGCAGAGAGCCACTGCGGCGGCTTTAAGTCTGGCCTTTGGCCACCCCCAAAGGGAGCGGCATTTTTGCCGCTCTTTCAGGGGCAGCAAAAAAGAGGATCAGGGCCATGGCATGTGGTTGCCCTGGCCCCAATCCGCTGCTCCCAGGGGTGCCCCAGAGCCACCCCAAATGGGCTGTCTGCATTGGCCCATAGTCTTTGCAAAAGCCATGTATGCTAGTTGGTAGTGCAACTATATATATGGGTCTAGGATAGGGGGATGAATTTTCATTACTGGGTGTGAGTCTCAGCAATGGACCCTTATGGGTAGTGACTGGGATTATTATGTGAGTAAGTGATAAAGCAGATGACCCTGAAGGAGTGGCATCATGGCACTCCTTTGATCGCTGGGTTGGTACTTCAGCAACTGCATGTCATGCCCCCAACCCAGCATTTTCCCAGCGCAACAAGAAGCAGCAGAAAGCCTCTCCTTTTTGCGGCAGGAAAAAGATGCCTTTGCTGCCATGGTGGTGCCTTTTCAGTGTTTTTGCAGCATGGCATGTTTAAATGGCACACTGCCAAAACACCATGAAGCTTCCCAGCAGCCATACCTCCAGGCTACCAGGAAGCTGGTCTGTTTTGCCCCTCAGTTTTCCTGAGAGGAGGAGCCATGACTCTGTCAAAACTCTAGGCATTGCTTATGTGAGATTAATGCTCTTTTTGTGTTTGTGTTACAATTGTGCGAGGCTTTTTCAAGTGTCTTGCTGTGGTGCTTTTTTCTCTCCCTTTCCTCTTCTTTTTGCTGTATATTTACATTTTAATTAGTATTTCAATTGTTGAAAGTCATTTTAAATTTCCAAGAGATCTAAAGCATTTGAAAGGAGGAAAACTTGTCAAAAGAACCAGCATGGGTTTCTCAAAAGCAAGTCATACCAGATTAATCTCTTTTTCTCACCCTTTTTGATAGAGTTACTGAAACAAGGGAATACTTTGGCTGTAATATAGGGGTGTGCAAATATAGGGGTCCAGAGTACAATTTTTCTGATCTTGGGACTCACTAAGGGCCTCACACATTTCCAAAAATGCTTCAAAGCAAAGGAAATAAATACTTAAAATGGTATTGCTGAATGCAATGGTAGCTGGTGGCTCCTAAATCAGTGAAATGATTAATCTTCTTCAGTTTAATCTAAACTTTAAAGGCAACATCTAAGGTGCTGCTGAACCTATATTGAGACTAGCAAACCATTTAAAATCTAGAGTACAACCAGGGGAGGAGGATTCACTGCCCCATACAGAAGGAAGACACCAGTGGCTATTGGCTAGAAGTTCACTTCTGGTTTTGGAAAACAGGCAGTATTTAATTTTAAACTGTGCAAATCAACCTTGATAAAAGGACAAATTCCTACTTTTCAGGGCATTTGGTAAGAGAAAGTGCAGTCCAGGGAGTCTGGGGAAGCCAAGGGCCACAAAAACAGCCTTGGGGGAGGGGGGGGGGCATAAGCTATTGGAAGAGATTTGCATCAATGGAGATTTGCATCAATGGAGATTTGCATCAATGCTTGTCTCTATGGAATTGGGAATAGAGAGATAACTTCCTTGTTGTCTGTCTTGTTTATCTCTCTCTCTGTTTCTGCAAAGAGGTTACTTTCTATCTCCTCTCCATCTCTACTAAAGGTTGAGAGTTGTTTATGACTCTGCCCTGACCTGAACCATGAGGCTCTACTACACTCAGAAATGTTTTTGCTTCTTCACACATAGGAGTCAGCTTCATTCAGCTTTAGCGACTCTAGTACCAAAGTATAGATTTTTCTTCTGATTGCTTATTTTCCTAGAAGCTAGATGGATTCTCTGTAGCAATAAAGTAAGTCTTTTTTTAAAAAACCTTTACCAAAATATCCTATGGTATACGCTGCTAGTCTGCTTAATATATAAATTACAAATTTTACTAAATTCCAGCGTAAGCAACCCAGCGTATCTTGATTACAATTCTATGATTGTATTATTTGTTTCTATTTTCCATTTAGAATCAGAGAATTGTAAATCTTATCTAATTCCCTAACTCTAGCTCTAACCCTAATACTAGGAATGCAAAACATCTCTGGAAGGGTATCTGTCATCCAACATCTGTCTGAAAACATTCTACTAAGGAGAGCACACAAACTCTTCTACAGGAATAACATTAGGAAACTTGCTGGAAACCTTACTGAAATCAGGATATGCTACATTAGTGTTGGGCAAAGTACAATGCTGGGACTACTTATGAAAATTCAAGCAAGAATATTCAGAAAGATACAAGTGTTGGTGAAGTGTATTGTATTGACCTGAACACACTTCTTAGAGGAGGGCATTTAGTGTGTGGGTGAGAAGAATCCATATCTAAACACATGGCATTGTCTGTTGTAGCAATTTGCCTTGGTGGAAGAACTGCCCCATCAATTTTATGTGGCAACAGTGCCCAAAGCAGGGTCTCAGCTGCTGGACAAAGCATTATGCAGAGGAACAAGTAGAAAAAATGGCTCTTAAAATAACACAGTTGCAAGCAAAATTTGTACTACCAAGTTACACCATGATGCCTGTGGACATGTTTTTATTCACTTGTATAATTTGCTTTCATATATATGTACACTGAGGAAAAGACAGCTTTCTTAATTTTGTTTGTTTTGTTTGTTAATGGACAGAAGTTTGGGAAGTAGAAAGGAGACTGCTAAAGGCTTGGAAATGGGCTTTCTCCTCTGGCATAGAAATAAAGGCACTTTTGAATACTGCTGGAGAGGATTCCCTTTCATAGCCTGGAGGGAGTGTTTGATAAAGAATTAGTAAAGCCAAACAGTTACATTCCCCTGAGTGAGCTTCTTTTGACTTGTGACTCTCTCTTCTATCTCCAAAGATTCCTCTAATGTGGATAATTACACTGATGGCTGGCCTGAGAAAATAGGCCAAAGAAAAAAGGTTTTGTGTGAGTCTGTTAATTGCTTCGGTAGGCAACCAGCTTGGCCCTTTATCCATGCTTTTCAAACCTTTCATCAAATGTGTAGATTATTTTTAATGCATATTAGATGGGATGAACTCATCACAAAGAAGCAAAAAGAAGGTGTCAATATCATGTCTTATCCATTTGTATTCATAAGACTTCCCTTTGTCATCACAAATGACTTTCAGTCCCTTCCGCTCAGGTAGGTAGGGCATGTGTGTGTCTGTGCATAGTGACCAGGTCCTGTACTCTTAGATACACATAACAGGTAAGCAGCAAAACAATTTGCCAGATTTGATGTCAAGCTCATTGTGCTTCCACCATATCAGACAGAAATAGGGCCTTTACAGACTGCCAGAAATAATGCAGCTTGAGTCCACTTTAACTGTCCTGTCTCAGTGCTAGGAAATCATGGGAACTGTAGTTTATTGTGGTGCTAGAGCTCTCTGACAGAGAAGGCTCAATGTCTCAGAAAAAACTACAGTTCCCATGATTCCCTAGTATTCAGTCAGGGCAGTTAAAGTGGACTCAAGCTGCATTATTTTTGGCAGTCTGTAAAGGCCCATAGTTACAAATATGACAGTATGCAAATCAAACCCATGCATCTTTTAAACTCTTTTTACGTTCTGGTTTAGGATGATGTAGAACACTAATACATAAAATCTTAGTATTTTCATGTAGTAAGGGTCAAGTGTAGGATTTGTGGCTTAAAGCCACAACATATGTTTAGGGTCAAATGCTACACAGGCTTCAGCTGTGAAAAGTATGAAATGAGGGACCCACAGAAATACTTTTTAGTCTTAAGAGGCATAAATCTGGTTTGGACAGTATGCTATAATGAGAAGAAAAATATCTGGATGATATTAGAGATGAGAGATAGTATAAGGCAGGGGTAGGCAACCTTTCCCCTTTAAGGGCCAAGGGACTTCAGCTCCCAGAATTCCAGGAGCTATTGGCCAACATGGGACTATTGGCCAACATGGCTGAGGCTTCTGGGAGCTGAAGTCCCTCGGCCCTTAAAGGGGAAAGGTTGCCTACCCCTGGTATAAGGTATGATATTAATATGCCTATGAGCATTGAAATAAAGTAAGAAATACCAGTAATCCATGGGGCTTCTCTGACTCTCTCCATCCTATGGAATCATGGGAGTTGTAGTTCGTTTTGGCACCAGAACTCTCTGACAGAGGAGGCTAAACCCACAGATCTCAGAATTGCATTGCATCGAGCCATGGCAATTACAGCAGTCTCAAACTTCATTATTTCTGCAGTGTAGAGAGAGTTTATTGCATGCTTAAAAAACCCAACTTACCCTGCCGTTTTCAAGACTCTTACGGAACTTTGCAAATTGGCCAGCTGAGTGTGGCTTCTAGTCAGGTTTTAGGTGGGATGCAGTCGGGCAGTGGCATCAGCAGCATTTTCTGTGTGATAATAGCCAGCTGCATCCTGTAAGAGACTTGAAAACGGCAGGGATAAATCAGGTTTTTTAAAGCATGCAATAAACTCCTCTAAGTCTTGATTTCTTCGTTTTGCTCAGCCAAATAACAAGTAACTTTTTCTTGATTTTTACTACACACTGAAATTATGGAAAGTGCTAGTATATGAAATAGTAATGTAATGTAGTGGGAAAATTAAGGACATGCTTGCTAATGGGGACAGATAGTTCTCTGCTGAATGTTATGCTCAAACCACTTTTTCCCCTATTATTTAAAAAAATCTATTAAGGTGGTTTGCGGTGGTTTCCCCCCCCTCTTCCTTCCTTCCTTCCTTCCTTTTTTTTTTTTTAATCTACTGCAAAGTGCCTCAGGCATGATTAGTAATTACTACTTATCCTCTAAGGGCTAAATAGAGTCCCTACTCTATACTTGATATAAAAACACAAGGGACAGGCAGAAAAATAAAAGTGATGTTCAGCACAGATACATCTGCTGAGCAGTATACTGTAGTCCAAATTCAATGAAGCTTACCCTAAAATTAGTGTGTCTAGGATTGCAGCCTTAGTTGTTGGTGTTTTTCCTGGACCACACTGAACAGTGGCTGCATTGGACTGAATTGTTCCTTTGACTGGAATTAGGGGATATAAAACCAACATAGAAATCACAAATCAGTATTTCCCTTTTTACTATTTGCATCCCAACTAGGGATCTGTCCAGTAGCATCACTGAGGGTGTGGGGAGATTCAGCCCTCACTGGATGGAACCCAAGAGGGGGCTCTAGTCTCTTCTTGCACCCCTTACTGCCGCCATGAGTAGGAGGATGTGGATACACTGAGGGAGAGGTATCCACCATGTCTTTGTTGCTGCATTGTCCTACTTGTGAGTAGGATGACATGGAGGCAATGAGGGAGAGGACCAGGCCCATTCCACCTTGCTGACACCATGCCATCCTACTTGTGAGAAGGACAATGCAGAGGCAATATGGAAGAGGGCCAGGGGGGCATCTCACTGCCACCACATCATCCTACTCACAAGTAGGATGACATGGAGGCAGTGAGGGAGAGGGCAAGGTGCACTGGCCTCTGAAGCCTCTCCTCCCTGGGGCTCTACACTCTGCACCAGGGGACACCCAGGGCAGGGACACCTCTGAATGGGTCTCTTCTGTTTGTGTAAATGCTCACTGAATCCATCCAAAAGCAAGAGGGAAAAAAAGAAAAGAAACTCCAATATTAGTTTATAAATATTTATTGTTGCCAATAAATAGGATATTCTGAGCTTTAGGAATTAATAGAATGGAGAATGAAATAGATCTGTTTTGCCCAACCATTGGAGCATGGCTCTGGCTTCCAAACCTGTTGAAGCTATGGATTTTAAATTCCAACATATACCAGAAAAACTCTTTTTCTATATTGGACTCTATAATGTTTCTTTAGCAAAGATGTGAATACGTCTGCTAACTGCTGGCACTATAATTCTCCTCATGCACCTCTCAAACATATGATCTGATTATGTTCAGGGTTGGTTTCCATTCATTTTGTTTTACATCAATGTTTAATTTTGTGGACTTACATGTACTCTGGAACCATCTGTCCTCATCTAGGAAATTAACTTTTTGTCAGTGGAAATGATGCACCTATCATGACAAAGTGGAACCCCTTCCAACTGTGAGGACAAAGAGCTAAAACTACCCTGAGATGAAGATCAGCATTAATCAAGAAGGAGTTAATAAGGATAAAAGATTACTACTTGCCCATGGTGAGTCAGAATCTTTGGCAGAAAACTCATAAACACAATGACCAGAAATATGTTGGTGCCATTCACCTGTGTAAGAGGGGATGCAGATGGGTGGCCCAGGGCTGCCCAGGGAAGCAGAGGATCGAGGCTGAGGCTGTCAAACACTTCGGCCCCGATCCTCCCTTTTGCCACCTTGGAAAGGAGCAGCAAAATGCCACTCCTTTCAGAGCTGGCAAAAAGGGCACCCTAAGTGCTGGCACGCAGCTCTTTAGTGCCCCTTCCAGTGCAGCGCTTCAAAAGGCTGTGCCGGAAGGATGTCCTGATGCCGTGCGCCATGCGTAATGACACATGGCACCAGGACATCTTTGGGGAGGGGTTGAGGCAGCTGGCGTGTGGCTGCCCCTCCCCATCCCTGCTTCCAGGATGGCCCAAAGGGCCCGTCTGTAGAGGCCCTAAGTTACCTTACACACATAGTTGTACTTTCATGGCCATTGTGCAATGGACACTACTATTCATGGTGACTTAAGCAGAGCTCACAATTTTTCCCATTGGCCAAACTCTATTGTTAGTTCTGATTAGACTACAACCATTGAATCTTTTAGAGTTAGCACTATGTTTTGACATACCAATAGTTGACTCAATGGGGTCTATCCTAGTTGGAACAATTCAGTCCCATGCAGTATTTCAGTCGTGAAATTGTGCATTCTTGATGGTGTATGTGTTTCTAATTATTTGTCAATGCCTCCAATGTATCACTTTATTCACTGGGACTGCAGAAATAGCCACTGTGCACTCCCCATTACACAATGGGACAATAACCAGACACATTTTCAGAATTAGTCACCCAGTAGAGTAGTGTAGCACAATAATGTAACTATGGGACTGTATGTTGGGTCCAAAGGCCCATGTTCCCCCTGGCCTGGCATCATCCTGTGCAGATGGTGCAGGTCAACAGCACTGGCTGGGATCAGCGAAACCAGATGCCAATCTACTGGTTCCAGCCTGACTCCAGGCCAAAAGGCCCCTTAAAATTGGATGTTTGTGGCAGAGTTTCCTAGACACTCCACCATGACAGCCAGCAGATCACATGGCAAAGTGCCCCCTTACCTTTTGCTGTTTCTACATCCCCCGTGAAGGCCTTTGTCACAGCCTATGACATTGGAAGGGGCCATGTGGGTGAAGCCAGGCCATTTCTGCCCTTATGGACCATGGTAGTGACCTTCACAGGGGATGGAGTGGCAGCAACAGCAACAGTAGCAGCAGCCGCAGGTTGCATTGTTACTAATTATTTGTATCTAGTTACAACTAGTTAAAATACAAACAGCTGGTTATTTATAATCAATTCATTTTAATAACAAATAAATACATACATCATGTTACAATTTTAACTTCATGTTATATAATATTGTTCCTTTATTTATTTGTCTTTATTTATTTATATTGTTCTTTTGTGATGTGAGAGTCACTTTTAAAGTTTCACTTAGGGTAATTCCATGAAAATCTTAGGATTTTCTTAGGCAAGGAATACTCAGATGAGGTTTTACCAGTTCCTTTCTCTGAAATACAGCCTACAGTATCTGATATTTATTGGCAGTCTCCCATCCAAATATTAACCAGAGCTGACCTTGCTTAGCTTCCAAGATCAGACAGGATCTGGTGCCTTCATGGTATTTAGGCCCATTAGACTCACATTAGCCCACATTTTAAAAAATGCAAAAATAAAAAAGAGTGCAATCTGAAATGCTATTTCACCCGTGCTTTTAAATTCCATGAAAGGTCAAGTAAGAGCAACCTAAATTTTATCAATTTGTTCAGCCATCATCAAAGCAGATCAGCTTGTAAAATATATTCCAATTTAGCCAAAAGACTACTTAACAGCAAGATTGGTAATTGTTTTAGGACTGAAACAATTTTGCTATCCCAAATTCTCCTTTTGGAGTTGTGATAAAGAATATTCCTCACATGTATTCTGAGTGTTTCAGTGCTTCACAAGCACACTTAATATTTGATATCTTTGCATGAGGGCAGAAATGAATTTGTGCTCCAAAATTCCAAATATCTCATACTGCCTCCACCTAATTTTGGGTGATTGTCCCATGAGACCACTATACCACCCTTAACTTACCTGATCTTCATGATTTCAGAAACTAAGCAAGAGAGCACTAGGCAACAGAGGGGATTTCCAAGTCAAATCTTGCCTGAAATACAGGACAGCTACTGCCAGCCAGAGTTGTTAATATTGGGCTAGATGGAGCACAGATCTCAAGCAATATAAGACAGCTTCTTATGCTCCCTTTCTTAATTCAGTCCCTATAGATCTTTTCTTAGGAACCGTTGACTGCAGGAAATGCTTTTCCATGGTCCATGCAACTACAGTGAAGAAGAAGGATTTGGGCAGGCATGTTGCATTGGTGGACCTTTCTTCATGCCACATTTGATGTCACCCTATGATATTTAATTTCAGGAATTAGTACTGATCTGTGATAGCAGCTGATAATTATTATAACATGGTCTTTAGTGTTTGACAACATTGATTGTCAATGTGAAATGGCATATAGTCATTTGGCTGTACTTATGAGGCTTTATCACACCAGGCTTTTAAACCACAATTTGGGCCATACTTATCACACAATGACATCTCTGACCCATAGCTGTTGCATCGCCAAGTGCTGTTAGGGCATCCCTTTTCATTGGTGGTGGTGGGGAACCCATCAATGCCCTTGCAATTGCTCTAGTCCCTAAATGTCAAACCTCATTGTCTGGGCACTTCTGATTTTGGCAGTATCACTTCCTCTCCCACTGTCCTCCCTCTCTCTTGCTATTCCCAAGTCAGCTGAGTCCCTCAATTTTTAAAAATATTTCTTTTTTCTATTCTTTTTTACAAAAACACCCACAAACTTCCCTAGCTGGTACACAGTTATAAACCACTTGCATTTCTTATTTGATACTGTTTAATGGGTACCATGCTACATACTTAACAGCTGACATGTAATGGTATTTTAAGATTTATTGTTAAATGGGGTTTCACGGGGAGGTAAGGTTTTTATATTTAAGATATTTATATATTGCCTCCACACCCAGAAGGGTTCCTGAGACAATGTGCAACAAATATAACAAATAAGATCTTGTAGCCCTGGTCAGAAAAGCATGATCATGTAGCCCACACATTATTTCATTATATATATAAAAAAATCCATTGGTACACTGCCTTTCTATATAGGCAACTTACAAATCACAGGAATGACAAAAAATACATCCATTTCATGGATGCAAAAGTGTATTTGATTACTTGGCAGGGGATCATATTGCTTCTCACTTTCCTGCCATATGAACCTGCCTGATACAGCAATTTTGAACGATCTTGCAGCCATGATGTCACTTGACTTGAAGCAGCCTCTGGGTGTGGGAAAAAGGTCTTTTCATTGTGTGAAAGAAAGCTATTCTGCTTCATACCCCCTGGGGGTTAGTTTGATAATGGATTTTATTCCACAGCAGTGCTCATTATAAGTAAGGAAAACCAATGGGTTGGTTAGACTCTTGCTTTCAATTAAAATTTCTGTTACCAGGAGCTGTGGAAGAGCTGAAGCCATGACTTAAGTTTAACTTTTGAGTTACTTTTGCAGCATGTGTGTGCTGGGTGTGGGTGTGTAGATCTGTGAGGTCCATATTTAAAGAGATGAAGAGTCATACTTTCTCCCTTTCCATGAAGTGAATCCCACCAAGTTCAGTACAAACATAACAGCAGGGCTTTTTAAAAAAATTAGATCAAATAAAACCTCAATTTTGAAGTAGCATTTTGCAAGAAACATTGTACATTCTTACTAAGTAAACTTCCAGAGAAGATCCCCATGACACAATCTGATTGGAGCTTGCCTTTTAAACAAAAGTATAGTGTAGCCAAGGTACAGTGAGCCACCTGCTTTTCAGCAGTGATTAACCTGATTTTGACAAAGCTCTGCTGTCCCCAAATTGGGAAAACAAAGGTCTATATGTGGAGCCAATAAAAGCAAGCCATCCACATTTTTCTCCTTGCTTTCCTCCTTTGAACATCCAATGCAATTTCTGATTGATCATTTTTGTCTTTCCTAAATAAAGCATCTTCCCATAAAGTATCTTCTCTTTAATATTCTCTCTCTCTCTTGTTTGCCTTCTAGTATTTCTGAGTTTAAGGTGACCCTAAGGTGACCCTATCACAGGGTTTTCTTGAAAACATCCAGGGGTAGCCGTGTTGGCCATATAGCAAATTCAATCAAAAATCCAACAAACAGTGATATCTTTATTGGCCAATCAAAATGCACAATATACATGTTACCAGCTTTTGAAGCTTCACAGGTGTCTTCATCAGGCAAGGTGTTACAAACCAAAGAGGAGAAAAAATTGAAGATGTTAGTCATAGTCCTGCATTTTGCTGTTTCTCTTAGGGGGGTTGCAGACTGCCAGAAATAGTGCAAATTGAGTCCACTTTTAGGGTTAGGGTTAGTGCTAGGGAATCATGGGAATTGGTTTTTTTTCTGAGACATTGAGCCTTCTCTGTCAGAGAGCTCTGGTGCCACAATAAAATACAGTTCCCATGATTCCCTAACCCTAACCCTAAAAGTGGACTCAATTTGCACTATTTCTGGCAGTCTGTAGCCCCCCATAGTTAAGATGTTTTTTTGTTTGTTAACTGCCTTCACGTTGGTCTCAACACCTGGCGAACCTATGGATGAGACATCCCCAGCCCCACCCCCACCCCCATTCATTTACTGCTCTGCCCAGCTCCTTCAAATTAATGTTTGTGGTCTCTTTAATAAAGTCCCATCCATCTGGTATGTGGGCTTCCTCTTTTTCTACTTCCCTCCACCTTTCCTAACATTATTGCCTTTCCAGCGATTCATGCCTTCTCATGATGTGTCCAAAGTACGATAGTCTTGTCATCTTGGCTTCTAGGTATATTTCTGGCTTGATCTGCTCTAGGACCCATTTGTTTGTCCTTTTGGCTGTCCATGGGCTCCTCAGCACTCTTCTGCAGCACCAGATCTCAATTGTGTTGATTTTCCTCCTATCTTCTTTCTTAACTGTCCAGCTCTCACATCCATACATGACAATAGGGAATACGATGGCTTGTATGATTCTGACTTTTGTGCTGAGCTGTATGTCTTTGCATTTTAGGATCTTTTCTGGTTCTTTCATAGCCACCCTCCCCATCCTTAATCTTCTCCTGCTTTCTTGGCTGCAGTCCCTGTTTTGATCAATGTTTGATCCCAGATATGAGAACTTTTTTATTATTTCTATTTCATCATTGTCTAGTTTGAATGTGTGTAAGTTCTCAGTGGTCATTTTTTTTTTCTTTATGTTCAACAGTAAGCCTGCCTTTGCACTTTCTTCTTTGATCTTCCTTAGTAGTTGTTCCAGGTCTGTGAGGTTTTCTGCTGCTAGTATTATGTTGACATCAGCATATCTCAGATTGTTAATATTTCTTCCTCCTATTTTTACCCCTCCCTCTTTCATGTTGGCACCTCCTCCTTCTGGTCATGTAGCAACTGGGAGATTCTCAAAATCCAGGAAATTTAACATCCATTTGCATCACAACAAAGACACTTCCTTTGCAATCCAATATGTCTCCATCCTTGTGAGGCCACAGGCCCCTTTGTTAGGCAGACGACACTAGATTTTTCAAGAAGCCTTGAAGGTTTTCTTGTCAAGTTTCTTCAGAGGGAGATTGCCTTTGCAATATTCTGAGGCTAAGAGACTGTCACTTGCCCAGGGTCACCCAGTGGGTTTTCACTAGGCAAGGTCAAATACAAGTAGGGTTTGTGTATTTAAAAAATTATTTTTAAAAGTCTGTTCAAAAGTGTGCAGCTGTGTTTCCTCTTCTTTACCTCCCCATGAATCCCCTTCATACCCACCCAAGTGTTCTGGTCTGGGAGGGATGGGCCCAGTTAATCCTCTGCTGTCCTACTTTCAAAATGTCCTGGTTTCTCTCTCCTCCTCCCAACTCCTCCTTTGTACTTGACTTACGTGGCTGCAAACTGAGTTCAAACTGGGAAAGGAATTTGTAGTCAGTTAACAGTGAGGAGAAGAAGAGAGGAGAAAGTAGAATCTTTCCTATCTTGGTAACTTCATTTGTTTTTCCCCCAGGCTTTCTTAAACTCATTACACACATGCCAGGGTTTCTCTATGGGATTTTCTGCTTAAAATAGTAGTCTTTCTGTGTTCTTATTAAGAAGTTGTACCCTCTTATTGTCTGACCACATCATTATGATCTTGCACAGCCACAGGTATCCCGGTTTTCATCAGTAAAATGTTCAAGGAGATGCTGTGTACTTACTAAATCTGCTCTGAAGGCTCTTCCAGTCCTCACACGTAGGTGTGGGGTGTGTTTGCAAGTGCCCAGGTGGGTCCCCTTCCACTAACTGTATCTGTTCCACTAGTCAATGAACTTCAGTGGATACAACCTCATCCTATTTCCATTTTCATGCCACACTTTTTTCTACCTAGAATTATTTCTTTCTTGAATGCAGTTAGAGTACACAATCAGCAAAAGGCATACAGACTCTTCAGTTTTATAATTCTAATTAACAACAACTCCATTCTAATGTAGTTCCCCTTTTTGCTTCATTAAATCTCCTAGTATGTTAAACTCCTTGTATTAATAGACACAAATAATAATGGCTGTAACATGGCAGTCAAAACTTTATTGCTCTCACATTTACAACATTTCCTATGAGCGTCTGATTACAAAGTCATGTTATTGTTGTTCCTGTGGCAGCTGAGAAAAGAATCATTAGCTTTTTGCTTGTTTCAAGGATATAAACATGAACAGAATATAGGCACTCGCATATAACTTGAGCAGAGGCTCTTGTGCAGGTATATTTGTCCAAGCACTGAAACATGCTGGTATCATCCTGACAAAATGAAGCATTCTTTAAAAAAAAAAAAAAAAGTTAAATGCTGGCACAACGCAAAGCTTCTTCCAGAATTAATGAGCAAAACCAGAGAAACCGATTTAAAACATAAATGAGATACATATTTATACCTCCCAGCACTTGTGAATACTTGATTTACTACCCAGGGAAAATATATATAAACAGCTACGGTGCGCTTCATTATGTGTGTAATAAAGTGGCTAATGTTCTTTGCCCCTCTTTTGTAGCAACGGTAATGGAAGATTTGCATTCTGGGTAGCGCTTTCTCTTGGGGAAGGAAGAGAAGCCTTAGACTGACACTCCCTAAGCCCCAAACCTTGTTAAAAGTAGTTTCAGTCCTGGGGACCTAATGCACTGATTGCTTCCCTAGAAGGAATCTCACTGCTTGCTCCATTTGGTCCTATTACTGAAGGTCTAATTACATCTATTATGCTGTTCGGTTTCGCTGAAGGTTGGGGAGGGGAGGTGTGTAGTGAGTATGTCAGAGTTTCAGTGGGGAGGAAAAGTCAAACAGGTAGGATGGGCAGAAGGGGAAAAAAGCTTCACGGGCCTCTGCTATTCAGAAATGAACTGATGACCAAAGTAGAGTACTTTGTGAGATTATATCTAAACCTCTGAGTGTGTTACTGTAACAAGACAAAATGGAGATGGGTCCAATTTTGTATTATTGCCCAGGCAACAGGGAACCAATTACTCTGTCAAAATCTGAGGTGCTAAAGCTTAAAAGCTTCATAAGGCTTCAGTTCTCCCAAACAAATGTTAGCTAGCAGAAAAAGGAAAGTGCAGTGGGGCTTCAGGAATAGAGAGTGGCTTGTGGGGCAGGGAAGGAGGGGGAGCAAAAAAGGGGGGATTTCTCACAAAGTAAGAGGCTTCATTTCCATTCTGTGTTGCCAAAGCTCTTCCCAACCCTCCCCTTCTCTGCAAATAATGCAAACATCACATGCCAAGTTATGCTTTTGTGTAGCCTGGAGATTAAGACTGTTATCATGGTCCAATAGAGCTCAAAAGGGGAAGCTGGGCAGGGGAGGAGGGAAGGAGGAGGGAAGGAGGAGGGGGGGGGGGAAGAGAGAGAAAGACTCATTATTTTAGATGGCTTCCCTTTTCCCATAGGGTTTCTATAGATCCTACTTAGCAGCAACTCATTCCAGTACTGATTAAGTGGGAAACACACAGAATCTCAAAAGGTCAAACCTATAATCAGATGCCCTAAGGGGTTGACATGGAAAACTGCTTAATCCAAGTTAGGTTTATTGCAGTCTTATAACAAGGTACAGGAAGTGGTGTGAGACACCAAGAGAGGCAAAGAACCCCAGAACTATTTCCTAGCCAAACTTCTGATAGCAAAGAAAGAAAGAAGGAAAGGAAGGAAGGAAGGAAGGCAGGCAGGCAGGCAGGCAGGCTAGACTTTGCAAAACAAATACTTAGCAATATATGTATATATTTTAAGGAACACACATGCACACACATATTAGAAGCAAATGGTTCAAAGAACTAGTAGGATTATTAAGACACCAAGGTGTGAGAGCAGCTTTGAAGCTGAAAATTAAAGGAATTATTTTTGTTTGCTTCAAATTGTTGTTTTTTCCCTCTCAGTAAAGCTGTGATCCAAATTACTCTTAACTAGTAAGCAAAATGCACTGATCACAGTGGAATTTATGTCAGAGTGAACATGACTAAGAATGCTCTGGATCTCTTGTGTAATTTTCAAATTTTGTTTTCTTCAAAAGTCCGTACTATGTATTATGTTTATATTTTTAAAAAAGGTTTCTGCCATCTGACTGTTTTTTAATCTTCATACTATTCAACATCTCACAGATGTAAACTGGGACAAATGTGGCTAAGCAAAATCAGAGTGTGGTCAAGAGTTTTTAATAAGGAAAACTAGAAAAACTAGAAAATGCAGCAGCAGTTTGCTTTTCCCTGAGCCCATTGGCAAGGGCAAGATTCCTCTTCTCTCCTTCCTGCTGAGTTGAGTGCAAATTACTTTTTCACTTTGAATTCAGTTTGCAGCAACTGAGGGTAGAGTGCTGCAAAGGGGTAAAGTGGCAGGAGGAGAGCAAATCTGGAACATTCTGAAAGCTGTTGAAAAGTTGGACCAACAGAGGATTAATTGGGATGGTTGGAGGGTCAGCATCTTATGGTCTGTGCGTTACATTTCTTTCTTTTTTTTTTAATCACATTAAGAAACAAACATGTTCTTAAATAAGTGCAAATGATATCTCTGAGCCTATCTGTGTGTGCTATCTCCTCTTTTCTGATGTCATCACACCACAATGAAGAATTACAGTGAGCACCATGTGCATAGTTACATGTCTGAATGCAGTTCACACAAACAATCCTAGAAGCTTTTCTCCTGCTGGCTGAACTCTGCAGATTCATTATTCACCATGCCTATGCCCTGAGATTATAATCTAAGACACCTTTCAATAAACCTAGAAAGTGGTGAGAAGTGAGCAGGTATTTTCATTCAATTGATAGGTACATTCTAGAAGCAAAAGCTGGACAGCATCCAATAGAATTCACAGAAGAAACAAGACTCCCATCTCAAGATGCTCAAAAAATGGTTATCCCTTAGTAGAAGAGTGTTGGGGTATGCAGACAGGTAGAATCTAGCACACACACATACAGAGTAGATGCACGTAGGCAAGAACACCCAGAAAATGGTGAAGAAGCTTGCTCCAGACCACACAGGAAAAATCGTCCCACATGCAGATGCTGCTTTCAGCTTGCTGAAATGAATAGCTGTGTAGCAAGGCTTCACTCAATGAGAGCTTTAATGTTTTACAAAGATACACAGAATACCAGACGTCCATCTTGAATATTCACAGCTATACAGACTAACAAAGTGCTTTGCCAACCACCAACCACAACTAACCAACAATGGAGATTCTACCTCTCTCCTATATATAGATGGTCTTCTTAGTAACATGTGACAGCCATGCACTAATGAAACCTGGCTGGTTCCATCCCCAGTGCCTGTTGCATCAGACCTCCCATGATGCACAGTTCACCAAACACTGACTCATGCACCTGCCACTTGAACTGTAGTAACTCTGTTAGTATTGCTCCAGTTCCTTTCAGTGGCCACATCCATGTCATTTTCCAGACCAGGGTGCCACATGGTCTTGACAAAGAGCCCAACATGTTTCCAATTATATATACTCTTAAAATCTTCTTCAAGTTTTTTTTGTTTGTTGAGTAAACATTTGAAGAGTTCCTGGTTCAGAAAATACTGAGGTTTGATTGTAAGTACCATCCCAAAGAAGGCCTTGAAAGAAGGCCTTGAAAGTATACATAGACTAAAACATGTTGGACTTTATCTAGTAATAAATCTTTTGAGCATCTTGAGGTGTGTCCCTTGTTTCTTCTGTAGGTATATTTCTAACAAGTAGGTGAAGCTTTCTTGCAAGTTGAAAAAAAGTATGAAAACCATAAAACAAAGTGAAAAATCTAAACTACAGTCAAAACAGCCATTCAGTAAAAACCAAAGCAAAAGTGTCAGCAGAAGACAATAGCACTGCAAAGATCTATAAATGCAGCAGCAACACGTTTTAACATTCAAAGGGCATGCCTCCATAAGCTAAGTAAATTGGTTTCTCCCTACTCTTACTGCAACCTGCCAACATGACACAAGGTCAAAGCCCTGATTCAAGTGCTGACTGGCTTCATGATGAGAGGCCAGTTATGCACTGACTCCACCATATCCCTGCCTGAAATGGTTTTTAAGAGTTCACCTTTGTTCCAGATTTTGCAGGAAAATCCAGAGCAATTCATAGCTACACTGGGTGTCCGGGCATCCCAGTGTGCCACCTGGTCCTGCTGACACTGGTGCAAGTCACCCCCTCTGAGGTCACAATGAGGTGCCCAACCACATGGGCACCACACTTCTGATCTTGTCTCTGACCTAAGAGAGAGAGATTCATGCCACTGACCCTGGGGAGATGTGTGTAGTCAGCCACCCAGTGTCAGTGAGGAAGTAATGGGCAGAATCTAGGGCATATTATATATATTCTGGCTGGTGTAGATGAGCCTGAGATCTACAATAGGAAGTCCTCTCCTCACCAAAAAGACCACAACACAGGTTTTGTCAAAATAGTTGAGTCTTATATGCAGAGGTCACTAGAGTGCCTTTATGAAACCTGATTGTTCTACAACATGCCTTGAAAATTGAAGAAGGGCTGAGTGGAATTTTGGTTGAATCTTATGACTGCTGCTTCCTAACTTTCTGTCCCAGTAAGATGTTTTTGTTTGTTTATTTGTTTATGTTTGTTTGTTTGTCTGCTGGCTTGCTCATTTGCCTGCAGCAGCTTTATGAGGACTGAGGCCAATCAGGGTCAAAGCAACATATAAGGCATCCTGACAACAGGATATGATGAAATGAAACTTCAGTACCTATCTTTAATTGGTTAGATAAACTTTGGAGGCATTTCCATTATCCTAGTACAGGGGTAGGCAAGCTTTTTGAGCCGGGGGCCAGGTTGCTATCCCTCAGACAATTGGGGGGCCGAAGCACCAATAAATAAATATAAAAATTAAAAATTAAAAAAATTAAAAACTTTAAAAAAATATGCATGCACACTCTCTCAGCCCCAGAAAAGCCATGGCAAAACCCCTGTGGAGATTTTGCTAAGAAAACCCCAAGAACAAGTAATAGCAACAATAATCAATATCATCATTGCAGGGGGCGGCGGTGGTGGCAGAACCGGCCTGAGGCCGGTCCAAAGGCCTCAGGGAGCCGCATCTGGCCCCCAGGTGTTAGGTTGCTTACCTCTGTCCTAGTAGTTAGAACTGTATTCAGTCTTCTTAACCTTCATGCTCCTTTTTGAGGAAATAGATCACTCTATTTTGCTTGATTACCTTATAGTTTAAAACTCTATGGGTCTGTTCTGAAAGCTGCTTGTCTTACTAGGTATCCAGTCATTCTTGCAGTAATTCCATACCTGGAAGCTCTTTCTCTGTTTTGCCTCTGTTGGGGTCTTTGGTTTTCTATTCTGTTCTCCCTCTTTATACACTGTCCCTGGGTGACCTTATCAAATCCCATGGATTTCAGTACCACCTGTGTAGAGATCACACTCAGCTCTGTTTGTCCATCCAAACTGTCTCTCTTATTCCAGTCTCACATCTTCAACTGCCTCTCTGATATTTCTGCTTGGTTGCCTTCTTGTCATCTTAAAATCAATATATCCAAGAGCAGAACTTTATCTTTTCTGGCATACTCTCTTCTTTCCATACTGTTTTCCTTATCTGTAGACAAAGTTACCATTCACCTTGCTGAACAGTTTAGGCTTTGTTTTTTTACTTTCCCCCTTTACTTTGTTTCCCTGGTTAGTCTCTGTATTGTTGTCCCTTTACAGTATTGCACAATTATGGCACTTCCTTTTTCCCCTCAGGAAAAAAACTTTGGGTCATATCCTGGTGACTTCTTACTTGGACTTACAGAATCTTTGCCTCTCTCTCCCCTCACCACAGCATATTTATCTCTTTATGTCACTCACCCCAGAACTCTGTTCTGCTAATTATTTACCTGTCTCAATTTCTTCACTCACTGACCACTTGACACTTTGAGTGTTGGACTGTGATTCTGGAGATCTTCATAATTTTCATTCTTGTAAGAAAGAAAACAAATTTGGTTTGAAGAGTGATTTGAATCAAGGCATCATTCAATCATTTTTTGTGCAAAACTGCAGATTGAGTTTTTGTGCAATTAATATTTTCTGTGTAAGAAACTTCTGTGCAGGAAAGTTCTGTGTAGGAAAGAAATATAATTTACTGGACAGAATATACAATTTTTGTATACACTGTCCTTTCTCCCTTGCTGTCCCATGCACTTGTTGTAGTGCCATCAAGTCAATCAACTTATGGCAACCCTATGAATGAGAGACATCATTCATTCTATCATCAACAGCTCCGCTCAGATTTTACAGACTCAGAGCTGTGGCTTCCTTGGCTGAGTCCATTCATCTGGACTACACTCTTCCTCTTTTCTTACTGCCTTTGTCTTTCCTAGTGAGGCATGTCTTTCCTAGTAATACATGTCTTCTTATGATATGGCCAAAGGACAAGAGTCTCAGTTTAGTCATCTTGACTTCTAGGAACAGTTCAGGCTTGACTTGCTCTAGGACTCATTTATTTGTCATTTTAGCAGTCCACAGTATCCATAGCTCTCTTCTCTAGCACTACATTTCAAATCAGTCGATTTTCTTCCTATCAGCTTTCTTCATTGTCACAACCATACAGAGAAATTGGCAATATGATGGTATGAATAATCCTAATGTAATATTCAGATATATAACTTTAAACTTCAGGATCTTGTCTAGTTCTTTCACAGCTGCTCTTCCAATAACTGAGTCAAGATGTGGAAATTATTGAACTATTTTAATGTCTTCATCATCTGCTTTAAAGTTATGTAAATTATCTGTGCCCATTATTTTTCTTGTCTTAATGTTCAACTGTAAATCTGCCTTTGCACTTTCTTCCTTGATTCTCTTCGGTAATCAATCCAGATTGTTGCTATTTTCTGCTAGTAATATGTTGCCATCTGCATATTTTAAATTGCTGATGTTTCTCCCTCTAATTTTCATGGCTTCTTCCACCAAACTAATCTGCTGCATAAGTTAAACAGAGAAGTTGATAAAATCAGCTTTGCCTGACCCCTTTGCCAATTGGAAACCATTTCATTTCTCCATATCCTGTCCTGATATCCTGGGTACAGGTTTCACATCAGGACAATCAAATGTTGTGATATACTCATTTCTTTAAGAGAGATCCATAGGTTTGTTTTTTATGATTTACATAATCAAAAGCTATAATCTATAAAGCACTGGCTGATTTTCTTTTTCAATTCTTTGAGTTCTCCATTATCCAATGTATGTTTCCAATATGATTCCTAGTGTCTCATCTTTTCCTGAATCCAGCTTGGACATATGACATGTTTTCATTCCATATATGGTAAAAATCTTTATCGTAGAATTTTGAGGATCACTTTGCTTGCATGAGACATTAATGTAATGGTCCTGCAGTTAATGGAATCCTTGGTGTTCCCTTTCTTGGGGAATGGCATGTATTTTAAATGTTTCCAATCTGTGCACCATTATTTTCTTTTCTATATTTTGTTTTCAGGTTTTAATTAGAATTAGATTCTATCTGTGTATTTTGAAGGAGCTCTATTGGTATATCATCTGCTCCTGGTGATTTATTTCTCCCAAATGCCCTGAGTGCAGCTTCCACTTCACTTTCTAAAACTGTATGTTCATCTTCCAATGGTTCTTCCTTGAATGAGTCTGTCATCCTTTCATCTCCTATACATAGTTCTTTAGTGTAGTACTTCAATTGGCTTTTTATCTGTACTTGTAGTGTGTTCTGCTGCTGGTTGTATATCATCCTCACTCTTGATTTAAATTTCCCCTGATTTCTCAGATCTTTTAGAAGATATTTCTTTTTCTTTCTTTTGTGTTGTCATTGTCTATTTGTTTTCATTGGTTATTAATGTAGTTATCTTTCACCTGGCCCAGAAGTCATTGAACTGTTACATTCAGGGTTCTGACCCTATTTCTCTCCCCTTTAATTTTGCTTCTCCTCTGTCCTTATTCTCTTGAAGAATTTCATCTGTCATCCATTCAAGCTTCTCTTTCTTTTTGGTTGCAGATAGTGTCTTTTTGCATTCCTCCTTGATAGTGTTCCTGTCAATTAGGCTTAATAGTGAAAATCTATTTTTTTTTTAATCTTTAGATCCTATAGGGATTTTCTTCCTGTTGTGTTTTGGCATGATGGTTGGTTTAGTGTTCTTCTTTAGTTTTACTTTATATATATATATTAGCAGTTTATGGTCTATGCTCCAATCTGTACAATCCATACAATCTTATTTTTGCAGAGAGAATGGAACTTCTCATTCTTTTTATTCCAATTATGTAGTCTATTTGATTTCTGTATTGGTCATTAGGCAGTGACCATGTATACAGTTGCCTCATTGGTTTCTTGAAGAATGTTTTTGTAATGAACCAACTGTTGGCCTTGCAAATTTCAGTCAGTTGTGCTCCTGTTGCATGTTTTGATTCTAGGCCAAATTTCCCTACAATCTTTAATTCTATTATCTTTCCTACTTTTGCATTCCAGTTTCCTATGATTAACATGGTCCTGTTTTAGTGTGTGATCAATTTTCCCCTTGACACCTGCATGAAATATTTCAGTCTCTTTTTCTTTCTCTGTAAATGGAACATAAAGTTGGATTATGGTTATTTTGATGAATTTCCCCCAAAGTTATATTGAAATGATTCAGTCAGAAATGATTACGGTCAGCCCTCCACATTCACATATTTTTTTATCCATGGATTCAAGCACGCACAGCTTGAAACTATTTTAGAAAGCAAAGTTGATTTTGCCATTTGATATAAAGGACACCATTTAACTATCCCATTGTTTTCAGTGGGACTTGAGCTTCCATGGATTTTGGTATTCATGGGGAGTGCTGGAACCAAATCCCAGTAGATACCAAGAGCCCACTGTATATCCTTTTCACTGCTTTTGCTACATCTCTCCTCACTATCAATGCCTCCCCATTTCTTGTTACATTTTTTGCTTCATTTAATCCTGAGTAATCATTTGACTCAAAATGTCTCATTTCCATCCACTTTAGCTCACTTACCCCATATACTGCAATTTTATGCATTCCATTTCTTGTTTTACTATATCTAGCTTCCTCTATTTCATGCTTCTCATATTCCATGTTCTATAATTTGTATTGCACAGCTTCAAACTTTCCTTTCATCTCTGAGCATGTCAATAGTTGAATGTCCTTTTTACTTGAGTCCAGTTGTATCACTAGCCACAGTGCTACTTATACTTGTCCTCTGCTCTTCCCCAGTAGCTCAGTCCATGCCTTCCGATCTAGGAATTTCATCTTCTATCACTATCTCTTGTTTCATAATAATAATAATAATAATAATAATAATATAAAATTTTATTTTTATCCCGCCCCTCTGCTTAGCAATCGGGGCGGCTTACAGCAATTAAAAATACAATAGTTAAAATACATTTTGGTATCCCAATCCCTCCACCCATCCCTCCCACCCCCATCCCATTTCATGTTGTATTGTTTCCTAACTGGGTTTTCATGATAAAAGACATTCCAAAAAGATTTACCCTGCCTCCTTCTGCATATTACTAAGAAGTGTCAGCTATGGTGTTGCTGCTGTTATCTCTGAGAGATCCTCCATCAGTATCACCCTCCTACACACACACACTTCTGCTGCCCAGTAGCTCACTGGCACATTTAGTCTGGCTTCTCAGTCATGCCTATTTGACATAGGAGACCTAATAGCAGTACTGCTACCCTCAGCATAGCCTCTTGCCTCACAAGAGCTTGCAATCCCACCACTGTGGAAAGGAGTGTTCAATTTTTCTGTTTTTCCTGTATTAAATCTCTTGCGGGGAGCACCTTGTTGATCTTGCTTTGAAGATACTTGTTTTATGAGCTGCCTTGGGTTTGATCTACCTGATGAGGAAAAGCAAGCTGAAACCTGTGTTAGTCATCCCACAAAGGTATTCAGTGGCTGATGGAACAGGGGGCAGGATCAGAACAGCATCTGGTTATGTCCCCATATCCAAATTCAGATTGATGACATCATTTGCTGAAATCCACAAGAGTCCTCTGGATGTATCAGCAGAGACCATTTTATGTCTGCCAACAGGGATATGGCCAGATGCTTCTCTGACTCTCACCCCCCACCAGCCAATAAATGCACATGGCTGGTGTATTGAAGCAAAATGGTGGATCCCAGGGGATCTTTTGTCATTGCAGGAGAGGAGAATATCAGCCTCCACAGTGACCAAAAATAATATACACAAGTGCACATTCGAGTTATGCATGCATATCTTACTGACAGGATGCCAGTGTTTGTATATTTTTTCAGTTTTATGAATTTTAGCAATTCATAGGATTTTATCACACATCCCCCCTTCTCATTGCACTCATGTTAATAAGGAGAAGTATATACATATTGATTGGGACAACTCTCTATTCCACATCCCTCCATTAGCACATTGTTGGTCCCCAATGCTTTCTTTCACCACTTCCTTAACTTCGCCTCATGCCCTTCCCAGCATGCCTTTGGGTGTGTGGATATGTGTCAGGTTTTTAAAATGCAATTTAAGAGTTGTATTAATGTATTTCAACAAAATAAAACCACATTAGCACAACTCTGAAACTGCATAACTCTGGAATAGTAATGGGGGGGAGGGGAGAGGAGGAGACACTGACACCATATGACTGTGCAGTCCTGGAACTGCCACAGGATAATTCATCACACCTGTGGATTAGCACTATACCAGCATGATGGGGAGTGTATTGACAGGTTATTATTATTATTATTATTATCTGTTGAGGATCGAGGTGGGTAACAGCAATAATTAAAACAAATACAGAAATAAATAGCAATCTCCAAATCCCTCACTCCTTCAACCCACCTGCCCTGCGATATAAAATTACAACAATAAAATCCCTATAACGAAAAAAACCTAATTAAAAACAGTTAATAACAGTGGCAATGTCTAGGGGAGGTACATCAAATGGGCAGTTAGTTCTGTCCAGGGCAGAGGTCAGTCTGGGAAGGCCCACTGGAAGAGAATAGTTTTTACCACTTTTTTAAAAAAATGACAAGAGATGTTTTCCATTTTTTAATGGCAAGGTTTGGGCTAACCATAATTGGAGGACAAGGCAGCAATTAGAGGGATACAGCATTGTGTGATAGGTATTGCCAAAGGTGCTATTTTCCAATTTTTATGGTGCTTTAAAAACTGCATGTGATAAAGTGTTATGTGTGTACTTTGTTTTTCTAAAACCTTCCATATGCTTCATAGTCATGTGTGAATTTTTGAGGTGACATACATTTCTCATAGTGAATCTCAGGACATGCAAAAAGATTACTTTTTGTTGATAAATCAAATCCCATGAAATTCTTTTCCATCCCTGGTTACATGCTGGGTACCATCCCTTTGTCTAGTTCAAAACATTGCTCATTTTCCTGTTCTGATCCAGTTGAACAGACTCTTAAAAGACCTGGTCTCAAGATTTTCCTACTTTCATAGTTCTCACAAGGATGTAGAGAGAGGGGATTATTCCTGGAGGAAGCAAAATAATGTTTGTGGTGGAGAAAGTTGTTGTTGTTGTTGTTGTTGTTGTTGTTGTTGTGTGTCTTCAAATTGTTTCCAACTTGTGGTGACCCTAAAGTGAGTCTATCATGGGGTTTTCATGGCAAAATTTGTTTAGAGGAGGTTTGCCATTGGCTTTCCTTGAGGCTGAGAGCATCTAACTTGCCCAAGGTCACCCACTAGGTTTCATGACTGAGGGGGTTATCACACGGGGGTCCAAAGCAGAAGGTATCCAAAGCTGATACGTATATTTCTCCCATGTGTTTACACATATCCAAAGGCAATCCAAAGCTGAAACGTATTTTTTTTTCCGTGTGTTTACACATATCCAAAGGCAATCCAAAGCTGAAACGTATTTTTTTCCGTGTGTTTACACATATCCAAAGGCAATCCAAAGCTGAAACGTATTTTTTTCCGTGTGTTTACACATATCCAAAGGCAATCCAAAGCTGAAACGTATTTTTTTTCCGTGTGTTTACACATATCCAAAGGCAATCCAAAGCTGAAACGTATTTTTTCCCCGTGATCCGAAGTCAAAGGGGATCTTTTGACATTCGGATTTTTGGGGAAGTACAAGGGCGAGGCGCGGGAGGGAGCCTCCGCCGCCGCCTCCTCCACAGCCGGAGCCGCCTCTCCGCCGGTGCCTTGGGCTGGCTGGAGGGCTGGTTGTGCTGGAGGGAGGGCAAGGCGCGGGAGGGAGCCTCCGCCACCGCCTCCTCCGCGGCCGGAGCCGCCTCTCCGCCGGTGCCTTGGGCTGGCTGGAGGGCTGGCAAGTGCCGGAGGGAGGGCGAGGCGCGGGAGGGAGCCTCCGCTGCCGCCTCCTCCGCGGCTGGAGCCGCCTCTCCGCCAGTGCCTTGGGCTGGCTGGAGGGCTGGCAAGTGCTGGAGGGAGGGCGAGGCGCGGGAGGGAGCCTCCGCCGCCGCCTCCTCCACGGCCGGAGCTGCCTCTCCGCCGGTGCCTTGGGCTGGCTGGAGGGCTGGCAAGTGCCAGAGGGAGGGCGAGGCGTGGGAGGGAGCCTCCGCCGCCGCCTCCTCCGCGGCTGGAGCCGCCTCTCCGCCGGTGCCTTGGGCTGGCTGGAGGGCTGGTAAGTGCCGGAGGGAGGGCGAGGCGCGGGAGGGAGCCTCCGCCGCCTCCTCCTCCGCGGCCGGAAACATTTCGCCATGGCCGCGCCGCCTCCTCCTCCAAGGCCGGAAACATTTCGCCATGGCCGTGCAGGCGAAACAGATTCCTTTCAGAATCTGTCTACTTCAGTTAAACTTCGCTTACTGTTCGCTTGCTGGCCAGCGTTTGATAAGGTCCTGAGTGTGGAATCTAACCCTGATCTCCAGAGCTGCAATGTAACATTCAAATCACTACACCCATATAAAAATTAAAAAAAGGGAGAGGGAATCTAAAGACCTCTATTAAACCAGTATATAATGCAGTTCCTCTGAGCAGAGGCACAGGTGTTCAAGATGACTCTGGAAAAGCAATTTGAAATTCCCCATGGCGACTGTGTAAATCCCTTTCATTCAGAGGTCAGCATTTGGCGTTTGCAGCTAAGGAGCGTCTTCCACTGGCTACTCTGGGTGCTTCTGTTTATATGACAGTTTTTACCCTGGTGCTAAGAGAACCCTGTCAGATGAAGTGTAAGCCACATTTACCTGTAATTGCCCTACACTAGCTTGTGATGCCTAATCTCTTTTATTGATCCTACGAGCTGGTTTCTGGAGCCATTGATTTTCTTTGCTGTCAGTTTGTGGCCTTGACTCCTTAATGTTTATTTAGACTAGTCTCCATAAATTGCTTCTGGTGCTGAGGGCAAGGAAGGCAGCAGGGGGTCAGAGGTGCCTGTATACCTGTCCAGAAATATAAATCACAGCTTTTGTTCTTCACTGTTGTTTGTGAACACTGTTTGCTAGGTGAATAAAAAGGAAGTCTTCTACGAAAACATGAAGAAACTATTACTAATTCCCCAGAGTCTGCAATTTTATTGCAGTCTAGGTTTTCAATTTTCTGTATCCTAATGGTAGCTCTTGTTATCTACTCAAACATGTAATGTTTCTTTTTGTTAAAGAGAGAGAGAGAGGAACAAAAAGTAGGGTGTGGGGAGAGAGTAGGAGAACAGATAGAAGTATTGTGTGTTTGCCAGCATAAAGTATATTCTGAAAGCTGGAAGATGCTTGTTTGTTTTGGACTGACTTAATTTTTTTGGGTTTTTTTTTTTTTTTTTTTTTTTTTTGCATACATATGTTTATGAATTCCAACCTTTGAGGAAAACACTGAGACTCAGCTTTCGGTGAGGCTTTTCAGTATGTGAGAGAATAAATGAACACCATCTGTGTCTGCCTATGTGTGGCTGAGGCCCAATACCCATCCACTTTAATCACTAAGCCGATCCTAGATAAAAACAAATTGTGGTGCAGACAAAATGGGGGGCTTCAAGTTGTGAATTAAGGGTAGGTGGTGGTGAAGGAGAGCAACATCGTCACCTGTAATAGTCCTGGCCAAATAGGAAGTGCCTGCAACCAGGCATTGGGCTCTGGCTATAAATAATTCAAGGGCACATCCAGAAAACTCCAAGGGAAAAGCCTCACAGCTCATTATAACAGTGAGTTGCTAGAATACTACAGCCTTAAATCACTGGAAAATGTTTTGCAGCAGCTAAGTCCTTTTCTTCCCCCCCTACACTGTGGCAGTAAACATCATAGTCTCTACAAGTTGACAAGTGGTTCTCCTGAGACCTGGAGGACAGTAATCAATAGAGGTGCAGCCTGGGCCACTGCTGATGCAGAAACATTGTGCACAGATATGATCCCCAGAATAAATCACCGGAAGAAAGAGAAACCTCTTTGAGACAGATAAAGGCAAACCTTACAGGAAACACCTTTCTTTCCTGAATACAGCACCATTTCACTGTTTTCATCGCATTCAGCTTGTAGAAGTCACTCAGTCAAGTGAACTACAGCAAATTCAGCATATATTGGAAAGGGCAAACAGGGGTCAAAACTTAATTTATTCCTTTTGCACAATATTGTTCAAGGGTCCAGAAGGAATATAGTTTTATGGAAATGGATCCATTTATTTATTGCTATTTTTGTCATTCATTATCACAGTATTTAATGTTTACTTCAAGAAGTTCAAAGTACCACTTTTCCACCCATTCTCACAACAATTATGTGAAGTAGGTTGGACTTAAAGATAGTGATCTAAATCCAACATAGGTTTTACTTACAATAAACCCATTGAAATAAATGGCACTAGTTAATCCCAATAGCCTAGGTCACATTGGATTCAGTCCAATGACTTTCATGATCAGTGGAGTAGTTGAGCCAAGGCTCACAAGAGAACAGCACTGGAACTTTTTGGCTGGCAGGGACAATGGTACCACTCTCCCTTGTTTCCTGAGTGTGGCAACAAACCTCACGATAGTTAATGGAGAAATTGATTTTTTGCAACAGCAATATTTTTCTTTGAGTTTTCCCTGGTGCAATACAAAATATTTGGAGATAGCCTGGTTTTCAGTGGGGCCCCTTAGCTTTACCAAAGACCTGTTCTTGGTGGAGATTTAAAAGTTCTAGAACTAGATTGCGGGCATGAATAATCACAGCTGCCTGCATTTTTGAATTTTTGTGATTTCAATTTGCATCATTTTGGTCCTAAGACAGAAGAGTGAGGACAGAAATATAACCATATTTTAGCTTAAACCTTAGGAGAGGTATGCCATTCTTTTTGGTGTGCATGTGTATGTGGGTATGTATGCAGGAGTATACATAAGCTGAGAATCCATCAAATGATAATGTCATAAGGGTGAGAGCATGACTATCTAGGGAAGTCCTGGGGGCTTGTTTGCAACTCTAAGAGGGCTAGATTCATTTCTAAGGACCTAGGTTTCCCACTCATTGCCTAAGCTAAGCTGCGGTTTGCAGTCTGGAAAGCTATGGCACTAAATTGAGTTCTGTGTTATAGCCTGTGAAATTGTAGATGCCAATGGAGGGATCCCTAGTGGAGCCAGCAGCAGCTTATGGGCAGGAGGGTGACATGCTTATTGTATGTACACCCTTAACATGACATCTAGTATGGCCCTAAGCCAGAGATACCAGTGGGCTGTTCATTACTCTGTGCCTCTGCTTGTGATGTTTACTGAAATATATTCTCAGACTGTAAAATTTGGTGTGGCACTCTTTCTTATAGTCGTGCTCTGTTGTATAATTAGCATATAAGCTTCAACCAGCTCATCTAATAAAAGAAAAATCTGCACTGCATAATAATGTAAGTCGGATCATGCACGGATTTTGAAAAAAATGGATGCTCATTCTAATGAGTGCTCAGAACACATTCTGGTACTTGCCAAAAGAGTTCCCTTTCCCAACATGCTGGGAAGAACACATTCCCTTTGAGAGTTTATAGATGATGGAGCACTTCTTAGTGAGGTTGTGTGTGTTTTGTTATGTTGTATTTCTTCAAGTGAAGCTACTTTGGGTGAATCACAGCCTTCATATTAGGATTATGAGAACTACCTTGTTTAGAAATACCACATAGTCCATTTAGCCAGACCCATTACTTCACAAATATTTTAAAAATGACTGCATTCTGCAGTCATGAATGCTGAATGACATGTTTCTTTTAAGGCTCTGCTTTTCAACTGTAGAATAGGAAGGAAAGCTATTCAGGTTTATTTTCCTGTGGAAAAGTAAAACCAAAAATGTTTTCCGTTCCATTTTTTCCACCTGATGTCAGAATGAGATAGTGTTAAGAGTTTTTCTTCATGACTGACATTTTATATACCAGAAGTGACATGGTGTTGGATGCAGCAGGAAATAATAATTCCTTTAAGTCTATAAATAGCCAACGTATGCTTGCTTAGGATGAAACAGATGACCTAACAGAAGGCTAACTCTTGGCATCATTGACTTGAGATGGGCAAACTCTGCCAATGAAATTCTAGCCAGCTGGTTGCCTCAAATCCTTTCCTGCTATGTCTGAGCAATTTAGTATGGGTTTTGTGCCACATCCATTTATCTATCAATTGAAATTCTGAACAAAACACATTTAGGGTGAGAACATATCACAGATGAAATGTCTGATGGCTCACTAGACTGGAGATGATGCCAGCAACACTTAGATACATATGAAACTGATCACATATCCATATCTTCACTTTATTAAGCACAGAAACATAATTTGAGGGACCAGGAGGAAAAAAAAATGCTCTGGCGGTTTAGTTGAATGGAAAACTGAACATGCATTTGTTTAATCCTAGATCAAGTGTGTGTTCTTTTTTATTTTAATTTTTAACCAAAAAAACAAAACAAAACAGGGAATGAGAATATATTGTGTTGGGATATTGTTTGTAGGAGCTCTTGGCATTGTTTTCTATGGTAAAAGTAAGATACTTTGACCTTTGCGTGCTCAGTGGGTACATTTGTATTGGCAGTTGATATGATGACGAAATCTAAGCTTACCACAGGGATTCCAGCACCCTTATGGAGCCCACACTCTTCCTACAAGGTCGCTAGCTTTCACTCCTGGAGAGAAATACACAGCACAGCTGGCTTAGTATGTTTAGATACTTACAGATGCTATCAGAAAACAGCATATATTATTTTTGTTTCCACATTCTTTACTCTCATAACCTATTGAATCAACTGGATTTCCATATGCCAATTTTTCTGAGTTTGACCCATCAAGAAGACCCTTTGCTGTTTAAACATTATGATATCTTACTCAGAGTATGTGTTCGGGAAAGCAGGCAGACAGATATAGTGGTAAAGAAAGGCAGAAGATATTTTATTATTTTAGCTCACCAGAGCTTGGAACATTATTATAAAAATGTGTTTGTGTTTATAATAATGTGTTGCTCATTATAGTTGCTTTACAAATAATGTTATATTTGAATTATTTTTGGGCTTTTTAAAATTAAAAAACCCACAGAACAGACAAAAAGGACTGAAAATGGACAAATAAAAAACTGGAGACACTTCTCCCCAGCTCTCCCCAGTTTTTGCTTCCTATGAAAATGGACAAAAAAGTGCCAAACAAATCTCCAAAGAAACTGAAATCACACACATACCCTATGCATACATGTTGGAAGGAAGAATGAAATGTTATTCGTTGCATTAAAAATGTTACAACATTATCAGTTTTGACATTATTTCAGAAAAAGCAGGCTACTTCTAAACTCTATGCTTCAAATATTTATATATTTTAAATATACTCTTGGTAGGAATTACTCTCCCCAGGTGATTTACAACATTAAGAACACAAATAAGTGTGCAGATAAAATACCAGAAATATATCATCATTTCCTGGTTTAACTTTAAGTGTTTAACAAGACTAAAGAGTTCACCAGAAAGTAACAGTTTCTGGGGAATAGGAACAGAAGGAGTCAGAGCAGGCTTCAGTCATGAAGTTCATAAGAGTGGGAAGGAGGAGGCACAGAAGTTGATCAAGAGACAAGGTGAGGTCAAGTAAATAGAGGCAGATTCTACCTGGTGGTAACTCAAACCAAGGAGGATTCAAAACCATGGCCAGTAGAATATTGCAAGTTCAGGTGTGCAGGAGTACCAGGATACAAAGAATGGGGAACAAGACAGGCAAAAGAAAAAATAAAATTGTTCTTAGAAACTGCTGTTTGAGCCCCAAACTGTGTGTTTGAACTCCCTCACACAGCTGTGTCACTGAGGCAAATGGATTACTACTGAGATATTCTCAGTTGAGGCCCAGAACATTTTGCCTTAGCTAGGTTCCGGAGTCCAGCACTGTCTCTTGATAACATTTGGAGGCATTTGTTCTTCAGAGTCAACTTCAGCTCCCTTCTTTTCTAGTGAGGTGGATCCTTTCTGGAGGGTCCAGGCTCAGCTTTGGATGTCAGTGGTTCCAAATGAAGGCTCTAAGATGGAGGCTTGAGTTTATCTTCTGAAGCAGAGTATGTAATCTAGAGCCTGTCATCTGGCTCTCATCCTATTCAAGATGATGTACAAGATATTCACATATTCACACCACTAAGTGATCTTATGCTGCATGGAATAATAGATTGTAGCATCTTAGAGCTGAAACTGACTGCAAAGATCATCTAGTCCAACCCTTACTCCTGAAAGATATCCATCCAACCTTTGTTTAAAGACTTCCAAAGATGGAGAATCCACCTCCTGAGACAGTCTGTTCTGCTGTCCAATAGCCCTTACAGTAACGAAGTTCCTCCTAATGTTTAGGTAGAATATTTATTCTTCTGATTTGAAACCATTCATTGATGTTAATCCCTGAAGCAGTAGAAAACAAGCTCACTCCATCCTCTATACTCCTTCAGATATCTAAAGATGGCTATTGTATCACCTATTAGTCTTCTTTTCTCCAAGCTTAACATAGAGCTAAGTTTAATTCCTTCAAGTTAGTTTTAAGAACAGACTACCTATTCTTTGTTATTGTTTTTATGTGTCTTCAAGCAGACTCTGACTTATGGTGACTGTATCTTAAGGTTTTCTTGGCAGTATTTATTCAGAGGATATTTGCCATGCCTTTCTCTAATGCTGACAAAGTGCAACTTGGCCAAGGTCAACCAGAGGGTTCACATGGATGAGCAGGGATTTGAACCCTGATCTCACGAGAACCTACTCCAGTACTCAAACTATTACACCATGTTGGCTTTCCTCAATCTTATCATTCAGAACACCTATGCTTTGAAACTCTTTACAGGACATTTTTCAAAGGATTAAGGCAATACTAAATGCAACCTGCATTAGGGATGGAAAGAATGTTCGTCATTATTCATTATCTGACCCCCCCCCCCAAAAAAAGACATTTGGGAACAAAAACAGTCTTGAGAATTTGGCACAGATTTTTCTCCCTGTACTGAAATAGCCTAAATTGTTCTGGTAGTGTATTCTGTTCAGAAATATAAAGTTTTTTGTACATAAAAAATAAGAATTTCTGCACAGTCTAATACCCAGAACACTTTGAGATCTGAAAATACAGAGAGAATACTACACAGAAATACTTATTTTCCCCTTCCACAACAGGGAAATAAACAATGGGAATCTTTTGTTCTTCAGTGTGAGATTGAAAAGTCAAAAGGCTTACATTCATAAGCAGAAGGCCACATATCAGGGTTTCCATTGTGCTGCCCTGGACCCCTCTGTACTAATATGGAGCTAGCCTGTTCCATTCTGGACCCTGACTCTGATTTATGATTTGGGAATCCAGACCACCAGTCCTCTCTCATTGGGAAACCAAAAATAGTTGTTTTTCCCCCACATTCACATACATGTGTGAGACAAGTAAAATCCCTAAGAGAGGATTAATTTAGAGTGGCTTGAGCACTGACTCCAGAGCCCAGGGTTCAAATCCCCACTTGGCCATGAACACTCACTGGGTGACAGCCTCAGAGAAATAATAATAATAATAATAATAATAATAATAATAATTTATATCCTGCTTATATGATAAATCAATCTAAGCGGCTTACAATCTAAGGCAATGGCAAACCCCTTCTGAACAAATTCTGCCAAGAAAACCCTGTGATAGGTTCACCTTATTGTTGCCATAAGTAGGAAACAACTTGAAGATGCACAACAACAACAAATTTCAGACCAGTAATCCTAGGGTTCAGACTAAGGGGAAGATAGTTGACTGCTAACTCTTGATTACTCATTTCATGTCGATTTTGTTCTCAGACTATCTCTCCAAATCATCAGTCAGCTAAGTCTGTTGATGTTCTACTGAGATATAGGATAATAATAATAATAATAATAATAATAATAATAATAATAATAATGGTAACTATAATGACAGTAAAGGTGATAAAAAGATGCCCCCTTCTTCTGCCAGCATAATGACATAATGAAAACCAATGATGCAGCAAAAAGAAGTAAGGGGGGGAGTGCTAAAAACATACTATATTTACTGCCAGCAATGAAAATTGTAAAATCCCCTATGTAAGGGCATCCATTGTAGGTGATCTTGTCTGCTCTTGGAAACTTCTCTCTCTTGACTCCATAGTTCCCCCACCTGCCTGAGCTATTTAACATAGGAGAGTGATAGCTGGTGCTGCCACCACTGCTTGTTCACAACATATCCATTTTGTCCCTGTGCCTGGATGCTTTGAATTTTTCTCCTCCTGTTCTGAGCAAGACTGCTTGATGAAGCCTCTGAAAGTGCTGGTGATGTTGAAGCAGACTGCTAGTGATGTAAGTTGGTTTACTCCAGTTCATTTTCTGTTTACAGTGAAAGCAGATAGTAAGTAATCTCAGGACCTGTTCTAATCTCAGCGAAATTTCAGACGATGCTTTGACTTTCTTGTGGTGAGTACTACCTGCCTTCCATCTCTCACGTAAATAACAAAAGCACATAGTGATAACTAAGCTTGGGAGAATGTTTTGTTATCTAAAATACACAGACACTCATTTAAACAGGCTAATGATCAAGCAAGGCAAACAGAAAGTTAGGCTAGGGACAGGCTATTCAACCAAGCAAAAGGAATTTAAAAGGCTCAGCTAGACCAGCTCATAGAATCATAGAATCACAGAATCATGAAGTTGGAAGAGACCACAAGGGCCATCCAGTCCAACCCCCTGCCATGCAGGAACTCCCAATCAAAGCATCCCTGACAGATGGCCATCCAGCCTCTGTTTAAAGACCTCCAAGGAGGGAGACTCCACCACACTCTGAGGAAATGTGTTCCACTGTCAAACAGCCCTCACTGTCAGGAAGTTCCTCCTAATGTTGAGATGGAATCTCTTTTCCTGGAGCTTGCATCCATTCTTCCGGGTCCTAGTCTTTGGAGCAGCAGAAAATAAGCTTGTTCCCTCCTCAATATGACATCCCTTCAGATATTTAAACATGGCTATCATATAAACTCTTAACCTTCTCTTCTCCTGGCTAAACATCCCCAGCTCTCTAAGTCGTTCCTCATAGGGCTTGGTTTCCAGACCCTTCACCATTTTAGTTGTCCTCCTTTGGACACGCTCCAGTTTCTCCACATCCTTTTTGAATTGTGATGCCCAGAACTGGACACAGTATTCCAGGTGAGGCCTGACCAAAGCAGAATAGAGTGGCACTATTAGTTCTCTTGATCTAGGGCCTTTGCAGACTGCTAGAAATAGTGCAAATTGAGTCCACTTTAACTGCCCTGGATCAGTGCTAGGAAATCATGGGAATTGTATTTTTTACTGAGACATCGAGCCTTCTTCGTCAGAAAGCTTTGGTGTCACAATAAACTACAGTTCCCATGATTCCCTAGCACTTAGTCAGGGCAGTAAAAGTGGACTCAATTTGCACTATTTCTGGCAGTCTGCAAAGGCCCCTAGACACTATACTTCTATTGATGCAGCCTAAAATTGCATTGGCCTTTTTAGCTGCTGCATTGCACTGTTGACTCATGTTCAACTTGTAGTCTACCTGGACTCCTAGATCCCTTTCACACGTAGTCTCATTCAACCAGGTGTCCCCCATCGTATATCTGTTCTTTTCGTTTTTCCACCCTAAGTGAAGTACCTTACATTTCTCCGTGTTGAATTTCATTTTGTTAGCTTTGGCCCAGCTTTCTAGTCTGTTCAAGTCATTTTGAATTTTGATCCTGTCTTCTGGGGTATTAACTGCTACTCCTAATTTGGTGTCATCTGCAAATTTGATAACTATGCCCCCAACACCCAATGCCTCCAAGTCATTGATAAAGATGTTGAATTGCACTGGGCCCAGGACAGAGTCACTTCTTTCCAGGTTGAAAAGGAGCCATTGTTGAGCACCCTTTGGGTTCAACCAGTCAACCAATTACAAATCCATGTAACAGTTACTTTGTCTAGCCCACATTTTACCAGCTTGTTTGCAAGAATGTCATGGGGAACCTTGTCAAAGGCCTTACTGAAATCAAGATATACTATATTCACAGCATCTTCATCTATCAAGCTGGTAATTTTATCAAAAAAAAGAGATCAGATTTGTCAGGCATGACCTGTTTCTCTGAAACCCATGTTGACTTTTTGTGATTATGGAATTACCTTCCAGATGTCCACAGACTCTCTGTTTAATTATCTGCTCCAGAATCTTTTCTGGTATTGATGTCAGACTAACTGGATGATAATTGTTGGGATCCTCTTTTTTTCCCTTTTTGAAGATGGGGGCAATGTTTGCCCTCATCCAGTCTGCTGGGACTTCTCTTGTTCTCCAGGAGTTCTCAAAGATTATTGCCAATGGTTCTGATATTACATTTGCCAGGTCTTTTAGTACCCTTGGATGTAATTCGTCTGGTCCTGGAGACTTACATTCATTTAGATTAACCAGGTATTCCTGTACTATCTCTTTACTTTTTCTGTGTTAAAATTCTCCTATTCTGTCCTCTGCTCCATTATCCTCAGGTTGAGCACCCTTTGCCTTTTCTGAGAAGACTGAAGCAAAGAAGGAGAGCACCGGAGGAGAGCACCGGGGAAGACAGCAGCGGGGACCAGGACCCCCTCCCTCCCTCCCAAGCCCATAAAAACACCTGTGCCAGGCAGGGAAGAGGAGGAGAGCACCAGGGAAGACAGCAGCGGGGACCAGGACTGCCTCCCTCCCTCCCTCCCTCCCAAGCCCATAAAAACACCTGTGCCGGGCAGGGAAGAGGAGGAGAGCACCGGGGAAGACAGCAGCGGGGACCAGGACCCCCTCCCTCCCTCCCTCCCAAGCCCATAAAAACACCTATGCCGGGCAGGGAAGAGGAGGAGAGCACCGGGAGACAGCAGCGGCGACAAGGACCCCCTCCCTCCCTCCAAAGCCCATAAAAACACCTGTGCCGGGCAGAGTCTCTTAAAAGCGGCGGTGTGCCTGAAGCCGCAGAGGACTACTGGTCACCCAGCAGCCCTCGGAGGACCAGCTTCACCTGCGTGGCTGGGGAGGAGCACTGGCGGCTTTAAAATCTCTGCCAGTTTTCAGCCCTTGGAGGACTATAATTCGACTCTGAATAATTTATGTATTTTTAAATTGCATATTTTAATTATTGTTATTTAATTATTGTTCAGTTTGATCTGTTTTTGGGGGATGGGGGGTGGGGGAAGGAGGGATGGGACTTAAACTGACTTATTTGTTTTTGATGTTTTGATATGTTGTGCGCCGCCCCGATTGCTTGGCAGAGGGGCGGGATATAAATAAAAATTATTATTATTATTATTATTATTATTATTAAGAAGAAGGTGTTGAGTAATTCTGCCTTTTCTCTGTCCCCTGTTAACTTTTTGCCATCTTCTCCACATAGTGGCCCTACCATTTCCTTCTTCTTCCTTTTGCTGCGGACATACCCAAAAAGCCCTTTTTATTGTTCTTAACCTGTCTAGCAAGTCTGAGTTCATTCTGTGCTTTAGCTTTTCTGACTTTACCCCTACATGTGCTAGCTATTTGTTTGAATTCCTCTTTGGTGATTTCCCCATTTTCCCATTTCTTATACATGTTCTGTTTAAAACTTAGTTCAGTTGAAAGTTCCTTAGTGATCCATCTTGATTTCTTGAGACACCTCCCATTTTTCTTCCTCGTTGGAACTGTTTGAACTGCCTTCGGTATCTCCCTTTTGAAAAACTCCCATTAGTCTTGAACTCCTTTCTCTTTTAGTATTCCTGACCATGGGATCACCCGCAGTATTTCTCTAAGTTTTCTAAAATCAGCTTTCCTAAAGTCTAGAATGCATAGTTTCTGACTATGCCTGGCTTCTCCTTTCCACTGTATAATAAACTCCAGGAGAACATGATCACTTCCACCTAAGGATCCAACCACTTGCACCCCATTAACTAGGTCTTCCCTGTTACTTAGGATCAGATCCAAAATAGCTGACTCCCTTGTTGCCTCTTCCACCTTTTAGACAATGAAATTGTCTTCAAGGCAAGTGAGAAATTTGCTAGACCTTGAGGATTTTGCTGAGTTTGAATTCCAGCAAATATCAGGATAGTTGAAGTCACCCATCACTACTATATTTCTCCTTTCTGAGTGTGTGGTCATCTGTTCTAGAAAGGCATCATCCAATTCCTCTGCCTGAGTCGGGGGTCTGTAGTAGACTCTGACAATAACATCCCTGTTATTATCCTTCCCTTTAATTTTTATCCAGATGCTCTCCACCTGGCTTCCAGGATTGATGTCCTGGATTTCTTCACCAGTGTAAACATCCCTGACATATAATGCTATTCCTCCTGTTTGGCCTATTTCTCTTGAAAAGGTTATACCCCTGTATTTCTACATTCCAGTCATGAGACTCATCCCACCAGGTTTCAGTGATGCCTATTATATCATATTTGCTTTGTTGTGCTAGGAGTTCACGTTCATCTTGCTTATTTCCCATGCTCTGTGCATTAGTGTAGAGACATCTAAGACCATATGTCCCCTTTACTTGGTGCCTTTGCATGTTTTTTGCTTCCCACTGTTGGGTCCTTGCACTTTTTGCCTTGTTCCCTCTATGACAGTTTCACTTTTTTCCCAGTCCTTTTGGAATGCCAGAACATTGTCTCCCTTCCCCACATAACTCAGTTTAAAGCCCTCCTGATCAAATTCTTGAGACTGTTGGCAAAAAATATTTCTTCTGACTGGTGTGAGATGCAGCCCATCCCTTGCCAGAAGTCCACCCTCCTGGAACCACAGCCCGTGATCTAAGAATCCAAATTGTTCTCGGCGACACCATCTGCGGAGCTCAGATAACAACCAACAGGTACATCTACAGAAAGATGCCAGGAAAATTTTTATTTATGTAATTTCCCATAATTCTGCCCCATAAACACTATGATAGGAGTCTGCTGGTTAGATTCTTCCTCCAGATTTCATGACAGAGCTGTCTATGAGCAAAACTCATCTCTTCTCTCCCATTGCATTTTGCAAAGATGGTCATGTTGGAGATACACTAGCTGGATTTTCCAATTCATTTTTGGCATCCAGATTTCTGGATTGATTCAAACAGCTTCAAATTCTGGTTTTTAAACTCCAGAACAGAATGGAGTCATTCTGTTCCAATCCTGAGCTCATAAAAATTGGTCCAAATTAGTCCTGTCTGCTTCATTATTCAGCATTCAACCAAATTGATTGCACAGCCCTAGTGTTTTCTGAGTCCAGTGGTAACCACAATATATTCATAGTCAGAGTTAGTTTGTTGTACACATTTCTAGTGCCTGACTCCAATGAGAAATTTAGTAGCCTGTCACATTCACACACTTGAATGGTGTTTACTTACTTATAACCAGATCATCTTCATGACTATCATCATTGTCATCATCTTTAGATCCCCTTTTTTTCCTAAAATTGGTACTCAAGGCAGTTTACAATTCAAAACAAGTACAGTATAGCTAAAACATACAAAAGTCAACATTAGAAATAAACTATATACAATATTAAAACAATTTAAAATATACACCTAAAAAGAAGAAATTGTGATTAAGAACAATTCAGAAAGAGAGAGAGAGAGAATGCACTTTTGTTGAAAACCTTCAGTTCTAGAAGCCTGTCAAAACAATAAAAAGAAAGTGCATTCTATCAGAAAAATAGTGGAGAGGGAGCCATTCTGGTCATGGAAGGCCCTGTCATGTGTCCCCAACAGCCATGACTGTGAAAGTGATGGAAGTGAGAGATGGACTTCTACTGAGTATCTCATTGCCCAAACAGGCTGATACGGAGAGAAAGACTGGAACTAAGCCAGGCAGGGCTTTTATAGGTCATACCTAGCACTTTGAATTGTGCAAGGAAACAGGCTGGCAGCCAGTGAAGCTGTTGTGAGGAGTTGTATGGTCCCTGTACACTGCTCCAGCTAACAATCTGGCTGCAGCTCTTTGTACCAACATATGTTGGTACAAATACTCTTTAAATGCAGGATGTAACAAAGACATGTACCAGCATGGCCAAATGTCTTTAGGAATAGGTACAATTGGCACACAGGTTTAAAGTATGCAAAAGCACTCCTGATCATCACAGAAATCTGGGCCTTCAGGCTCACTACTGAGTCCAGGAATACACCAAAACTGCCAAATTCCATGTTTAGTGTGAGAGAGTAGGTCAATCCAGCATATGTTGAATCCCTATTCACTGATCTCATTTTTGGCTCACCAAGATCATCTCTGGACTCTCCAGGAGCATCTCTATCTTGTCTGGACTAGGTTTCAATTTGTTTTTCCTCATCCAGTCCATTATTGATCCCACATGCTGGTTGCACTGAATCCACAGAACAATGAAAACTACATTTTCTGTCCTGATAGAGTACCTTACACTGGCTGGGACAAAAAAAGGTATCTCAACGGAAAAAGCTATACAAAACAAAACTATATATGACAAATACCTGGTGTTTGGTGAAACTGTTTACAACAGTTGAAGTGACAATTCCACAGAATGTCTACACTGTGTATCTAATTCTGTGTAGAATTTGCAGCAAAACATGGCTTTAAGGAATAGAATATCTCATTCTAATGCATGAGGGTTAACTATAATAGGATTCTAGTGTATTGTGATCCTTTCAAGATAGGATGGGGGACAGGTTCACTTAATCCACTCTAGATCAGTATTGTAGTCCTAGTCAAACCTGGCTTTCAAACTTTCAGTTTGAATGTATAAAGCAACAACATTTGGCAATTCCTAACAAGGGAAAGGAGGTGGACTCACAAAACAGCCCACACAAATAACCCTGTAATTGTCTGGTGGATGTTGCCCGTTTAGTTTCCGTAATTACACAGGGAGTCAATTTGTCACAGTCTTTCTGCATCATTGAGCTGACACAGGAGAGATGCGTGTGTGGTCCAGTTAAGGAGAAGATATTCTCCACGAAAACATGACATCATTTCTATTCTTATTATCCCTAACAATTTTGGCAACTTTTAATGCATGAAATCAAACTGAAAACACATGCACAATGGGAAGCTTCAGCTGAATAAATGAGGCCTTGATGGTTTAGCCAACATTAGATAGGAAAGAAAGGACTTCAGCTCAAAGAAGCAAAAAGATCCTTATTCCATTGCCAGGCTATAATGGTGGCTTAGCACAGAGGGGCATCCAAAGCAAAAGCAGCTTCATTTATATACCGCTTCATATCGCACTATGGGATGTCTAAGCGGTTTACAACTGTGAGCTGATTGCCCCCCAACAAACTGGGTACTCATTTTAGCGACCTCGGAAGGATGCAGGCCTGAGTCGAGCCTCAGCCCTGGCTGGTATTGAACTTGCAACCTTGTGGTCTATGAGTGAGTGGCTGCAGTACAGGCTCATTGGTTGCAATGGGACTGACTGACTCAATTAAACAAGGATATAATACAAGCTTAAGCACCATGAACTTCTGCAGGGCTATTGAAATGAATGAGTTTGTGCATGTTTCTTCCATTTTAGTGAGTCTTATGTAGAGGTAGCCAATAGATTTGTGCACAAAGTCCTTTAGAGAAAATATAAATAAGCATTGATAAAGGACTTGTTATAACTAAAAGAACTTTAAAAGAAATAACTGCAATTTCCATGGGCACTGGATATGCTGGCTGTGGGGGAATTCTGGGAATTGTAGTCCAAAAATAACTTTTCTAAATTGTGATTATAATGCTGAATTTGCTGGTAACTATCATTGCAAGAAGGGAAGAGAAATGGGTTATAGCAATAGCAATAGCAGGTACATTTCTATTCTGCTTATCAGTGCACTTAAGCACTCCCTAAGTGGTTTACAACTGTAAGCTAATTGCCCCCATCAAGTGGGTATTCATTTTAGTGACTTTGGAAAGATGCAAGCCTCAGTCGACCTGAGCCCCTGGCTGGTATTGAACTCACAATCTTGTAGCTTGTGAATGAGTGGCTGCAGTACAGGCATTTAACCACTGTGCCACCAGGCCTCTTTATAGGAAGTTAGAGGCAAGTTCTGTTTTGCTAAGCTCAGATTATTCTGTCTCTTTATTCATAATTCAGTTAGTTTTGTCAGGTTTACCCTGGTAAAACCATCCTAGTGTGCTTAGAATTTTTTTTAAAATGGTTTTACATATCATCAGGTTTTTAGAAGATAATTGCCCATGAATTAAATCAAACTGTTTGGTGTAAGAGACCATGTATTGGGGTAGTGGTTCTCAACTGTGGGTCCCAATGTTCCCAGAATTCCTGGCCTTTGGCCATGATGTTGAAACTTTCTGCATGCTGAAGCCTAACAATGTCTGGTGATCCATTTTTTGGACTCACTGCATGAGTGGGGTTCTCTATGGTATTGCTGATAGGTTATTTTCATCATGTTTTGATCCACCATATGACTCTTCATCAGTCCCATACCCACAATGACGAGGTAAAAGGAATTGGCTGTGAAATGACAGGACAGAAGGTTTCTAGTTAGGATAGTTTGCATGGCTGAGGTAGAGGTCGCCTAAGATCCCGGCCTCAGTATCAGCCCATAGGTGCTCATTCTCTTTTGTAAATCTAATGCAAATAATTTAGACTGAATTTACCCTGCTTCTGTTTTCCAGGCAAATGGCCAGATGGACCAAGGAAGACAACTAAACAATGATTGAAGTGCATTTCCTTCAAAATACTTAAAGCCACTTTCAGTTAAACAGTAGTGGAACCTGTGCAACATCACTGTACTTCAGATATAAGAAAGTTATTTTTCCAGTTGATGGCCAAATTCACTAGGAAGTAACCTGTTGGGGGGAACATGTCAGTGGTGAGTGGGGCTGAAGTGGTGGTTAGGAACAGTCGGAGTTAGAGCACAACTTCTAGAAGGCTGTACATTTTTCACCCCTACTTTAAACAATCTATTCACTGGGAGAGTTAATTCATGGATATTCCTGATAAAATCCCCTATTCAATAACTTGTGATTCGGATAGGGAGGGAAACCTCTATAATTAGCCCATGGAAGAGCCATTTAAGTATTATGAAAGAAATAGTTCCTGTGTTTCTAGAATGACATTCAAAGATCCTCCACAACTGGGTTCAGTTGGGTTTGGATTCTGCTCCTGGTTGGAAATCCAGAAGTATAAGGAACCTAGAGACCTTGAGTTGGGATAACTAGCCTGGTTCTATGGGACAGTATGTTTGGATATACCAAGGATATGGGTATTTTTGGTCGCTCAAGAAACATATTTTAAATAAGAACTTAATGCCATAGACACCACACCTGCACCAGCGGTACCCAACCAACAGCTTCTAGAAGAAAGAGCAACGTTGTTCTAATGTTCACAGAACATATGCTAATCAGCTGTACTCTTCAGGCACAAATGAGATAATGTGCTCATTGTTTAGACACTGGAATTGTTCATTACAAAATGACACAGTGTTTGCCAATTTTGTCTTCATTATAAATGTAAATATTAACTGGCGATATGCAAAAGAATACAAAAAGTCAACAGCAATTAATTGGCTTCTGCAGTAATTAGCAACTGTAAAGCAAACACTTAGGAGCCGTTGTAATTGTCTGCATTAGGAATACACCTCCTGTACAGATCTAATTAGCAATTTAAATAGTTCAGAAATTATATGCCTCTTGCTTTTACACTCCCTGAAGTACTGTTCATTAATGGGGGAAAAAGATTGCTAGTAAATGTCATTTGCATTGTCTCACGTTAAGAGCTCTACATCAACGCTTCTGTGTTAATGCCTCACACTGAACACACACAGACTGTGGTTTGTGGACCAATACAACTGCTGTAGGTAGAGATTCTTTTGTAAACATGAGATGTAACTTCTGAGCCCATTTACTTCTGAGGAGCCTCCTTCACCATTTGTTTGTTTGCTTGCAACATTTTTATGTAATCCATCCACAAATACTCTGGGAGGTTTATTAAAGTTATGAAGCAGTACAAAGTCATCAAAGTAAAGATGGTAAATATTATTCATACAACTAACATAAAATAATTGAAATCAGGATGAAATTCTGGTGGGCCCTCTGACTCCACAGACTATGCATCCATGGATTTGGCCATCCACAGTTTGAATTTTTTTAAAAAAATAAATCTGAAATGCAAACCCTAAAACCTTGCTATTTTATATAAGAGATGCCATTTTACTATGCCATTGTATATAATGGGATGAGCATTCATGGATTTTGGTATCCATGGGGCATCCTGGAACCATTCCTAGAAGATACCAAGGCTCACTTTGGGGTTGTTATTTTTTTTAACACATACACATGCACAGAGCCTAAAACCAGCATATGAGGAGGGGAATTATTATGACAGCCAAAGTACGTGCTAAACATATAGGGCTAAATCTAGTTGTTCACTCTCACTAAAATAGATTTCTATTGAATTAATGGAAGCATGATAGGTCCCCACTTAAATAATTGTCACTCATTCATTGTGTGTACTGTGGTAACAGTTGGCTTTAGCGGATATGACTAAAAAGCATGGAAGGGAAAAATATCTTCATCTGTTCCCCTAAAGACTACAGTATAGCCACTGATGTCTTCCTAGTAGTCATTTGCCTCAATGTTTGGTGGAACTATTATTAATGGAAAAGCATTAGCAGCTTAATGACACTATTAAAAGCTGACAGATGCACCACAAAGGTTCCAAAACTTGTACATTGGAATCTAAAGACAGAAAAGAATTTTGTTTTAATCTTATTTGAATGGAAAGCTACTGAATTTGCTCTTTATAAAACAATGCTAGAATCGAAAGGGAATTATTCTTTGAAGCTTACATTTCCCCAGTTAGAACTTACAGTGATTTAGGGCCTTTGCAGACTGCTAGAAATAGTGCAAACTGAGTCCACTTTAACTGCCCTGACTCAGTGCTAGGGAATCATGGGAACTGTAGTTTATTGTGGCACCAGAGCTCTCTGACGGAGAAGGCTCAATGTCTCAGAAAAAAAATACAATTCCCATGATTCCCTAGCATTGAGCCAGGGCAGTTAAAGTGGACTCAATTTGCACTATTTCTAGCAGTCTGCAAAGGCCCATAGTTTTCCAGTTAGAAAATATGTGCAAATGCCATATATTAGAGGAATCTGCTCACAAAATGGTACAAAAGTATATTACATTAAAGGAAATGGTGTACTAAAATATGTGTACATTTCATTTAGACTTTTAAAACTTTAAAAAATGCAATCTAGAAAAAATAAGAACCTGAGAAGAACCAGAATTGACAGATTAGTCCATCCAAACTATTTTTCTGACAGGTCCAAGAAAGTCAATCTGTGTTATATCAATCATTTTAAGTGTAGCAATGTCCATGACTTTTAAAGAGTACACTGATGCTCTGAATCCCTCAGGCACTCTGACATTTGGTACCTAGGCTTGTTACTTTCATGAGCTGCCCCAATGATATGATTATTAACTAAAACATACCATCCTAAGGATGGCTAAAAGCAATAATAAAAATGCAATGAAACATAAGGATTTGATAAAACTGATAAAATACCATATAAGCAAGAGAAGAACAAGGCAGGCAGAAAAATTTATAAAAACTAGTTGAAGAAATTTCAACACTTTTAAATGTTACTTTATCTACGTAAATAAAATAATCTAAGTCTATGTAAATAAATATGGTAGAACGTCAACTGAGAGGGCAACAAACTAGGCCTTTCTTGTGAGGAGTCCCATAGCTTGGCAGTAACCACTGAACAGGAATTCTTCGTCATCTCCTGACAAAGGTGCTTAAGAACAGCTTGTATCTTAAAATCCAGACAGGCTGATATGGGAGAACAGAACATTTCAGACCATTTAAGAAGGAGCAGATTCACATGTGCAAATGAACAAATTCCAGTGCCAACTGGAATTATTAAGGAAAGCTTGCAGTTAAAGAAGTTCCATGCAGTGATCAGATGTCATGTCAGAAATATGCTACAGGATGGTACAAATGCCATCATGGGGGCAGGGTGATTGTGATATATGTAGGATATATGTAGGAATAGCCAATGTCCTTCATTTCAAAGGCCAAAATTTATTCTAATTTATTCCCAAGTAGTCCACTTGAGTCATTAGGGCTTACAGAATTGTCAGCTTTACAGATCACATTCACTGAAAGCATTTACTCTGGTTGAGACTAACAATTGAATGTAATGCATGACTAGAAGCTGCATCTTTTTTTTGTCCTACTATGAAGTAAACTGTGGCTCTCAACTTGGAACATGGCCATTTAATGGATCCTTAACTATTCACTAAGGCAATTAATTGCAATCTTGCAATACATATTGCATTTATTGCATGCCAGGTAAAAATAATTTTGAGTGGAAGGGGGAAATGGAAGAAGGATTAAGCCCTTTTCCTCCATATTAGTGTTCCAATGGAGACTAGGTCCTTGGCTTTGGCCCTCAGATATACTACTTTACAATTTTTGATGAAATGGCTTCCACTGATCACTTTCACACCTATATTTTCTATAAGGATGTGATGGCATCTAACGTGAGTCTTCAAAATATTGATAGTCCCCCAGCTTTGAGATTAGGTTAGACCACAATATGAAGAGACTATCAGATTAGTCTGAGGACAAATCCCTTCATTATTATTGATGTTAGTTATCAAGATAAAGCATTTTTGTACTTAACATCTAGGGGTAGCTGTGTTGGCCATATAGCAAATCCAACAACATCCAAACAATGATACCTTTAAATAATAAAGAAATATAAATAAAACTTATTATTATTATTCCAACCAAAATGCACAATTACATGTTGCAAGACACTTGTTTGTTTGTTATTCTCTGGGGTTAAGCATTTTCCCCACTGAAGAGCAGAAACATACTGGGGATTCATCAGAATGATTACCAACAATGGAAATGCAGCACCCCCCCCTTTTTTTTTCTTGTCAAGAAGACAGTTTACATTAGTTGTGGTGCTAAGTGGGATAACGTATACTTTGTAATTCAAAAATTAGCCTACTCCTGTCAAGAGAAAGCCATCAATTTCCTCCACACATTATTGAACAATATGCAAGAACAGCAACAACAAATTCCATGGGTAGAACGCTCCCCTTTTCCATTTGTTTTTTCATGGCCCGTCAGCCACCTGTAAGATGAGTATTAAGCAAATATTTAAGAACCAATTTTATACCAGAAAACTACCTAGAGTGACAACAAATGACAGGCCAGCTTCTTGCTTAGGATATTTATGTACCAGGCACTTACTATGTCATGTTGAATGCACATCCTTCAAGTGATGCTATCCATTTACTTTGGCATCTAAAATATAAGTCAGTTCATTCTTCAGTGGATGGAAAAGCCAAATAATAGATCCCTAGGCCCATACTTAATACACAAAATAACATCACAGCTTCCACGGGGATACCTAAAGAGTATCTTAAGTGAAGAATGGCAGTTTATCAAAGACCAAGAGCCTGCTCCTGTACAATAAAAAAGAGGAAGGTGAGAAAAGGAGACTATAGACTTCTGGGTGTTTTCAGAGCATCATGGTCACTAGGAAAAGTACAGTTCATAAACCATGAAAATTTGAACACACTGAATGCATGCAGACCACTCTTATTACTGTGTTAACAAAGGTTTTGCCCTTTGTTCACAATGAGTTCCTTAGTTTCCCTGTACTAGGATGGGGAACTTTTAGGGGTTGGGGGACACCGTACCTCCATGACCTGAAGGGACACCCCTGTATTTCCATCCTGGTAACCTCCAATATCAGTGGCTGAAAAATATTTTTTTTCCTCAAATGGCAAATGCCATCCCCAAGCTGTGTGTGCTACTGGCCGTTTTGCCACATTTTCAGGTATTTTTGGCTTCTGTCTCACCTTCAGTTTAGAAAAAAAATGTTGTCCTGTGTTGAAGTTAAGACCTTTAAAAAGGTGAGGAAAGAGTAAAATATCTGAAAATGTGATGAAATGATGGGTAGCACCCTCAGAGGCTTGTAGGTAGAATATGGATGCAACTTTTTGCCTCTTCCAAAATGTGTGTGTGTATGAAGCCACTTGAAATTTTAGGAACGTGGCTTGAAGAAAAATGCACTTGCTTTGGCATGTCAATAAACAGAGCAGTAATTCAGTTGTGTATTATATTTGCCGCTGTCATGAGCACCTTCTCATATTTTTAATCTCTAGCCATTGCTCATAGTCTCATCGATCAATGATGGCCAAACTCCTATTGAATGAGGCAGTTTAGCTATACCAACAGCAGAGGAAGAGGCAGTAGGAATGGCAGCAAACACATATGGAGGTGGGAAGAAAAAAGGAGGAAGGTAGTGACAAGGGAAGAAGGCTTCAATTCATCCATTGCTTAAACATGTTGCACTGGATGGGGCTGAAGGGGACAAAGCAGTATGGAGGTTGTGCTTAGTTCTACCCCTAAGTCCCATTCCCTGATTTGGCTTCATTCTGTAGATTCTAGCTCTGTGGTGGCTGGGCATTCAAAAAACTGAACTGTTTGCATAGTGATCTATTACAGGAGCACTGTGATCTTAAAGCATCCTGGCCAACCAATTTACAGAAGTAGTTTCAGCTATGTTTTGGATCTAGCTTTGTGACAATGCTGTCATCACATTGCAATGTGACCAAGGCAGCGGAGGAAACAAAGGCAGCGGAGGAGACAGTGTCCAGGCTGAGGAGGACTCCAAAGCCCATTAACATCTACACCTGGGCAGCCCTCAGCAGCAGTGGAGCCTGGAGGATGCTGGGATAAAACCCCGCAGGAACACCTCTCCAGGCACCAAGGCAGCAGAGGAGACAGTGTCCAGGCTGAGGAGGACTCCAAAGCCCATTAACACCTACACCTGGGCAGCTCTCAGCAGCAGCGGCGTAGGGATCAATAAGAACTCTTGGTATGGGAGACTGATGACCGCTCTGCCATTGAGACTTATTTTATGTTTGTTGTTTTATTGTTTGTTGCTGTTTTAACTTTTGTTGTTTAATACTATTTTAAGGGGTGGGTGGGTTTTGAGATTGTATATTTTGGTGTTTTATTGATGTAAGCCGGGATATAAATTATTATTATTATTATTATTATTATTATTATTATTATTATCTAAAACTGAGACTATGAGCAATGGCTAGAGATTAAGGTGCAATCTAAAACTGGGGACTAAGATCCTCCTGGAGGCCTGGACCCAACAGCATCATTGCACTAGCCCAAAGGCTGCTGCCACACTGCAGAAATAATGCAATTTGATACCATTTTTACTTCCATGGCTCAATGCTATGGAATCACAGGGATCCTGGGATTTTTAGTTTGTTGTGGCAGCAGAGCTCTCTGACAGGGAAGGCTAAATATCTCACAAAACTACATATCCCAGAATTCTATAGGATTGAGTTATGGCATTACAGTTGTGTCAATCTACAGTTTATTTCTGTAGTGTGGATACACCAAAAATCTGTTGTATGAGCACAGAGCTGGGCAAAGTTCATTCCATGGGCTACATGTGGATAAGAGCCACCATTGCATTTTTTACAAACTCCCGCCATTGCTCCATAGAATGCTTATTTTAAAAAAGTGACATCACAGCTTGTCACTGCAATCTAGTGATCTCAATCTCAAACCACCACATGTGTTAGGATCAATGGGAAAAGGAACTAAATGGAGTATAATCGATACCATAGTGGATATGAAAGGCAATTTAGTTTCTTCTAGTTCAATATTGTTAGTCAATAGCACAGCCACTATATTAATGAAAGTGAGTCTAAGTGTATTTAAGCTTTGTTTATGTACAAATGTGTATTAATATATAATTAATCAAGTATTAGTGGGGGATTTTATGCATTCCTAATGAGTGGAAGTAATTTCAATGAGTTATTAAAATGTGATGAATGCTTACTTTTTTAATTAATTGCAGATAAAGCTTTAAATTTATTTTAGAAACATGCAACTATTTTGTTAACTTTTAAAAAGACCCTTAAACGCTTTCAAAATGGGGGGAAAGCACACACAGACACACACAAAATATAAAACTTGCCCTTGAATATTTGGGCAACTTGGAATGTGGTTAATGGAATCATAGAGTTGGAAGAGGCCATAAGGACTATCAAGTCTAACCTCCTGCCATGGCAGTTGCTCACCCATGAGCTGGCAGTAGCAAATTTCTAGAATTTCTAAAATTTGGTGAAGGAAGCAATCCAGCTCACTTTTTGACTTATCAATTCATACTATATCTAGCACTATTGCCTCTGCAACGAGTGGATCCAGCACAACTATGTCAACTGTGTTTTTAGTCTCCCAGTATTGCATTGGACCTGAGCCAGAGATTAAAATTATGTTTTAGAAAATGAGTTGCCTATTGTTTTATTTCTCTAAGTAGTTAGCTACAATATCTTAAAAAGGAACTCTTTGCTGGTTCTCAAATGTAATTAGAATAATTACTTTTAGCTACTTAAAAAAAAGTGAATACAGTAGCATGAAGTACTGCACAAGCCTGTAGTTGATCAATATGCTATTTGTCCACTGCCATTTAGTAAAGCCAAAGTAACTAAAATTTGCACATACACTGCAAAAGCCCCTAATTAAATTACTTACAGCTCTTTCACACTGCAGAAATAAATCAGTATGACACCATGTTGACTTTCATGACTACATCCTGTGGAATATTAGGATTTGTGGTTTGGTGAGGTATTCATCTGGTATATCAGAGAGCTGTGGTGCTTCACTACAAATCCCATAATTCTGTAGGACAGAGTCATGGCAGTTAAAGTGGTGTCCAATTTCTTTAAGTCTGCATTACAGATACATCCAGCTATAGCTTTATTCAAATGAATTCTAAGTTGATATGAATATGTCATATGACTTTAGTAAATTTAACCATTGACTATTGTCCTTATTGTTATGAAAAGGAACTAATTATCAGCAACTCTTTATGCATATCTTGTTAGTTCCAGCCTGCCAATCTTACACACAGAAACACACACACACAGTATTTGATGGTTGAAAAAAGTTGGTCCTCAGATATTATCTTGTTCCCTACTGACTAGGATCACCCATGTGGCTGAAAGAAGCAACCCCAATAAAGTACTGAAATCACAACATGGGAAAACATTGGCATGGAAGCAAACCACCAGGGCAAACAATGGCGCCAAATAAGATACGGAAGTGGGGGACGTTCAGAAACACTATTCATATACTATGTGCATTGTTTTTTCAAGGAAAAAACCCTACTCCATCAAGATGACTATTTTTGACCTCAAAGCTGAAATTGGAGAATAGCCAATGCTTACTTCAATGCATGAGGGGAAAGTAGCTGGTGCAGTGCATAAATGAAAAGAGAACAGTTCCTTCTATCTATTTGTTGCTATTTAAACACAATGATTTAACCAGGGCCAGCATTTCTAACATGATCTGTCAGGCTACTGAGAATATGAATAATATTTATGGTTTTGCCCATAGTCATTCTCTTTTCCTTTCCAGCATAATAGCAACTCATAGCCTGAGGTTTAATATACATTATAATAGAGCAAGCAGCTTGATGGACTCCAGGCACCTGACAAAAATTTCTTCGGTTGACGATTATTCCCTTACTCCCCCTTCCTGCAGCAGTGATGAAAGAAAGTATTCACAAGCCAAATTTCTTCTACTTTAAATGAAGGATTCTGTGGCCTTCAAATCAAAAGGTTAAAAAGAAAGAAAATGAGTTTATACTAACTCCAGATCAGCATTTAGCAGGAGCTGTTAACAATGAAAATAAATCCATAAGAGTATTCATTCTGTGGTTCTATGATGAAGACTAGCTTCACCACTATTGGCATTGACAAAATGGCTATGGTACCAGCAGAGCTCATTCGTAGACATGGCATAAGAAGCTTGACTAAATCTGTGTTTATGAGTTTGCCCTCAAAGTTGAAGAGTCAGTTGTCCAGTGGCAACTTGTGGTTTCTGGATCAGATGAGTCAGGAATCTCATCTATTTTTGATTAATAAATAAATTCACCACCCCACTGATATGGAAAGCACAAGTTGGAAGCTATTTTTGAGGGAACTATCCAAGGTGCTCAAGCTATTTGGGAAAAAGGGGTTCATCACCATGGGTAGTTCCTTTAAAACCTGAAATAAAACCTGGAGGGAATTCACTGCTACACTCATATGGAAGCCACCAGGCACTGAGTGCATCTACACTGTAGAAATGAATGCACTTTGATACCACTTTCAGTATTGCAGCTCCATCCTGTGGAATCCTACAATTTGTAGTTTTACAGTGTCTTTAGCCTTCCCTGCCAAAGAGCACTGGGGCTTCACAAAAGGACAAATCCTGATTCTGTAGGATGGAACCATAGCAGTTAACCTGGTGTCAAACTGCATTATTTCTATCGTGTAGATGGATCCCACTGTCTCTATCGCCAAAGTCTTCTCCAGTATTCTCTATTACAAAATGGATGTCAATTAAACAAATGACTATACTAGAGTCTGAAAAGCTAATTTTTGTAAGGAAATGTTAGCATTGGTCTTTAATCATATTACTCAGTTTTTCTAATTGATTTTGATGCTTATTACTTTTATGTTACTTTTTTCCTTTAAAAAAATCCATATAAATAAGAAAATGGCCAAATATTTTTGGGGAAAATCTCCTCAGAATGCCCTCAATGGGTTAATTACCTCCAGAGTAATAAGCAGTACTTGTTCCAACACACACACACTACCAGTTCTTATGTTATTTGTGAAATGAACATTATCATGTCCTTAAATTAACATGCTGCAGGCAAATGTGTAACTTATAATGCATTACTTTCAGTGTTTGGCTATACCACATTTGTAACACAAAGCAGAGAATCCTAAAATAAAGAATGATTCTTCAGGCAGAATTTTTAGATCATATTACATGCTGCTGAAGATCTAATAAATGTACGTAATTTACTATTACCATTCTTTTTTAAAATCTAGGCTAAAATGGTTCTTCATAAAACAAATGGGGAAACCCGTACTGAAAAGCAAAAGAATTAAAAATTAAATTAAACATTACAGCTGAATTAAACATTAGATCCTCCACATGGAGGCTTCATTGAGCAACTGCTTCCAGCAGGACCATAATACTTGTAATGCAAATCTTTTGCTGCATGGATTGGCTTAATCACAGTGAAAATGTATATCATATGAGTATTACACTTTCTTGGGGCCACCACTACTGGTATACAAGCTCTCTACACCACTGGACTCGTCCATAGAATAAGAGATATACAAACATTATGGAGTGGTGTATAAAAGCTACATATAAAACAACCCTCAAGTTGTTTTTAGGCATTTACAAATCCCAAAGTGGTTCTGAGACACATGACTATTTTAACAGGTATCTTCACTAGGTGAAATATCATGAAGATATAGATCTTTCTAAAAAGCCTACATTTTATAACTTCTCTATATGCTTGTTGTTGTCATTTCTGACTTCATGTCATTTCTGACTTAAGGTGACCCTTTTGCAGAATTGTCTTGGCAAGATTTGTTGTTGCCTTTGCCTTTCTGTGAGGCTGAGAGTGTATGACTTGTCCAATGTCTCTCAATAGATTTCCGTAACTGAGCAGGGATTCAAATCCTGGCCTCCAGAATCATAATCCAATACTCAAATCACTATAGCTATGAATTAATGTAATTTTAAATATATTAAAATTGCAAACATATGCATATTTAATCATACATAGGATTGTGCAGTAAAGTGGAGGTTCCGTAAAACAATGAAGTTGTTTTAAAGTTGTTTTTTTAAAAAAATAAACTACTTTTAATCCCCTTTATGGGCACCGTATTTTCCGATGTATAAGACGACTGGGCATAAAAGACGACCCCCAACTTTTCCGGTTAAAATATAGAGTTTGGGATATACTCACTGTATAAGACTACCCCTCTTCCAACGCGCACCAAATAAAAAATTTTAAAAATCAGATTTGATTTCAATATGGTAATTTTAATTCAAATGCTTATGGCATGCAGGTACCTAGCAGGAAAACTGTAACTTACAAACACAACAAACTATAGCTCCCATGTTCCCTAGCATTTATTTCTGCAGTGTGTTTTGGACCTTATTTTTTTAAAAATAGTCCAGATTTAAATGCTGCTTTAAAAATTATTTCCATCTCCAGCTATGAGATGGTTGGGGGGAAATGAGAAAGTGTTGGGGGGAAGGACTGACAATATACTAGGTGATGCATTCTGGGGTATGTACAATTTGCGGCCAGGTAAGTGCCCTGGGCATGTCACACACTCTCAGCCTCAGAGGATGGTAATGGCAACCCCCATTTGAAGAAACATGCCAAGAAAACCCCATGATAAGGTTGCCTTAGGGTCGCCATAAGTTGGAAAGGACTTGAAGACACACAAGAACAACAAAAAAGTCTACAATAGGTAGTACATGGGAATAGGAGCCAGTATGGTGTAATGGTTTGAGTGTTGGACTACCACTCTGGAGACCTGGGTTTGATTCCCCACTCTGCCATGAAACCCACTGGGTGAACCTGGACAAGTCACACACTCTCAGCCTCAGGGGAAGGCAATGGCAAACCTCCTCTTGCCAAGAAAACCCCAGAAGAGGATCGCCTTAGGGTTCTTCTCGTCCTCCTTTTCTCCCAAGACTTCTTCTTGCCCCCACCTCTGTCCTCCTTGTTCTCCTCTTCTCCCAAGGCTTCTTCTTACTGCCCCCACCTCTGTCCTCATCGTCCTCTTCTCCCAAGGCTTCTTCCACCTCTGTCCTCCTCCTCCTTATACCCGGTGTATAAGACAACCCCGACTTTAACTCCAGATTTCCCTGGTTAAAAAGTCGTCTTATACGCTGGAAAATATGGTAATTTTTTAAAATGCTGGCTGTAGTTGCTGTACATAGGTATAACTGTTGTTAGATTGCTGTGACATCTCCTGCATAGAAAACAATGGTGGATACTGTGTTTTTTCTCTCTTTTTGGCCACCAATTTATCTACTGCAAATATGTAAGATAAGGGTGCATTTTATCACCCTGTCTCTTTAATTTATATGCAGCACATATCACAGAAAGTGGGATTAGACTCAGTGGAAGAAGTATCAGTAAGTTAAGATTTTGGGATGACAGCATATTACTAGCAGAAAACAGGAGAAGCATTGAATGACTTCTATTGAAAGCTGAGGAAGAAAGTGCTAAAGTAGAAGATACTGATCACAGATTTACATAACTTTAAAATGGATGATGACTACCATGCTCCTCTGTATTCCCGGATTCAATCATCCACAGCTTTAAAATATTTCAAAATTCCCCCCCCCCAAAGCAAACCTTGATTTTGTCATATATATATAAGGGTCCCCTTTTTACTTCACCATTGTATTTAATGAAACTTGAGAATCTATGGATTTTGATATCCATGGTGGGTTCTGGAAACAAATCACAGCAGATACCAAGGACCCACTGTATGGTGGTAAGGACTTTATGCAGTAGGTGCTTGGTAATCACTGAGGTCTGGTTCTAGGACCCTCTGTGAATTCCAAAATCTATGGATGCTCAAGTCCCATTATATAGGATGGTAAAGTAAAATTGTTTCCCTTGTATAACATGGCAAAATCAAGGTTTGCTTTTTGGATTTTTTTTTTTTTTATCAAGCCATGTATGGTGGAATCTGTGAATGCAGAATCTGTGGATACAGAGAACTGACTCACTCATAAATCAACATGGAGATTGTAGCCATGAAATCAGAATATTAAAACTTGGAAGGACAGCTATGAAAGAATGGAATAAGATGTCCATGTGATGACATAGAACACCATAGTTAGGATAACCCATTTCTGTGTATGGATATGAAACAAATAAATGGTTTCTGGAACAAATCAATTCTTATTAGAAATCAAAATGTCTAAACAGAGGCTATTGGACTGTTTACATATCATGAGACAACTTGACTCAATGGAAAACATAATGCTCATTAAAGTGGAAGGCAATAGAAAAAAGAGAAATTAACTGCCTTCACGACAGTCGTGACCCATGGCAACCCTATGGATGAGACATCTCCAGCCCCCCCCCCCATCCTCTACTGCTCTGCCCAGCCCCTGCAAACTCATATTCATGGTCTTTTTAATAAAGTCCATCCATCTAGCATGTGGCCTTCCTCTCTTTCCACTTTCCACTTTCCCTCCACCTTTCCTAACATTATTGTCTTTTCCAACGATTCATGCCTTCTCATGATGTGTCCAAAGTATGACAGTCTAAGTCTCATCATCTTGGCTTCTATGGATATCTGTTCTAGGACACATTTGTTTGTCCTTTTGGCTGTCCATGGAATCCTCAGCACTCTTCTCCAGTACCACATTATCTCATATGTGTTGACTTTCCTCCTATCTTCATTCTTGACTGTCCAGCTCTCACATCCATACATGGTAATAGGGAATATGATGGCTTGTATGATTCTGACTTTTGTGTTGAGTAGTATGTCTACGCATTTTAGGATCTTTTCTAGTTCTTTCATAGCCACCCTCTCTATTCTTAATCTTCTCCTGATCTCCTGGTTGCAATCCCCATTCCTGGTTTCAGTCCCCATTCCAATCAATGTTTGATTCCAGATATGAGAACTCTTTTACTATTTCTATTTCCTCATTGTCTAGTTTGAATGTGTGTAAGTTTCTATCACCCTACCTATTCAACTTATATGCAAAACATATTGTGAGGAAAGCAGGCTTGGACATGGAAGAGGGAGGAGAGAAAGTAGGAGGAAGAAATATCAACAATCTGAGATATGCTGACAACACCATAATACTAGCAGAAAACCTCACAGACCTGGAACAACTACTAAGGAAGATCAAAGAAGAAAGAGCAAAGGCAGGTTTACTGTTGAACATAAAGAAAGCAAAAAATAATGACCACAGAGAACTTACACACATTCAACCTGGTCTAGTCTTGGCCCCCAGTATGGAGTTTCACCATCTTTTACTTCCAGTTATGTAATCTATTTGGTTTTTGCATTGGCCATCTGGTGATGTCCATGTGTATAACCTTTTCTCTGGTTGTATGAAAAAAATGTGTTTGCAATGAATAGGTTGTTAGCTTCACAAGATATCTTTCAGATGCTCACCTGCTTCATTCCTTTTGCCTAGTCCAAATCTGCCTAACGTTTTTGATTCCAATCTCCAATGATCAGCTTGACATCCTGTATTGGTGTGTTGTCAATTTCTTCCTGTACTCCTTCATAAAAATCTATCAATTTCTTCTTCTTCTGCCTCAGTGGTTGGTGCATATACTTGAATTATGGTGATGTTCATAGGTTTCCCACGGAGCCTTATTGAGATACCATATTAGAAGTGGTTAAACTCAATCAAGGAAGCCATGGCCCTGAGTTTGCAAGACCTCAGCAGGGCAGCTTCTTGGATGTGTTTCTTTCATAGGGCACTATAAATTGAAAATGACTTGATGGCATACAATAACAAAGTCCCAAAACATGTAAAGAAACACAAATGTCCATCTTTTCCAGAGTTGTGTATGTCAAAACAAATCAGTTGCAATTAAATCTTATAGATTTCAGTGGGAATAAGGACATTAGCATATTCTGAATTTCACCCAATGGTGTGTGGTTACATGAGGCCCTCTTTACTTACTCTAGCAGCTTAAGGGAAGTTCGTGACTGTTCTACCTTCCCTCAAGGAGTAAATTACCCAACAATATTCTTCTATCTTATACATTTTGAGATGGTTTTAATAGACACTGTGCACAGCTGCCACTGTGACCTGGCATGAAAGAGACCTGAGGATTAGAACAATCTAGGACCTATCAGCCTCTATTTTATCCAGAAGGCAGAGAAAGCCAAGAAAGTATTGAAGAGGATCCATCTTTTAAATGTGTGGCAACACTTGTCTGTTCTAAAAGTCAACCTCCTGCTGCTCACATTTGTATTTAATTTGTGAACAGTAGGCGGAAATTTGGAATTCACAGACACTCAGTTCTTCCCAGCCCACCACATATTTTAGCTTGAAAAATAGTTATCTAAAGTGACAGTGTTTTTCCCCCCGTTGGAGGTCTGCAAACACAATATGCTGACTGACCCACAGAGAATATGATTGCTTCTCTGAGATGGAGAGGACCTCCTTTGCTCTATCTAGTTAATGCCTGGGAGCTCCTATTGGAAGGTTTTGATTTTTTTAAATAATTGTTTTTAATACTTTGTGAAGACGCCTATTTAGAGAATAGCATGACAAATATTTCAGTGTCTCAGATGTGCTGAGCCAAAACAATTTCAAACTCAATGAATAGCTTCATGGATTCACTTCATTCTTCAGTATTGGAGGCTCATGCTTTATGTTGAGCTACCAGTGTCTGAACCCACACAGACTTCTTCATATTAAGAATCTGTGAGACTTCAGAAATGTTCAGGTAATCAGAAGGCAGGGGGGTGGGAGCCAAGGAAGGAATTTGTAGTGCTATTTACATGTATTTCCCCAGCCCCAAACATTTTTTTAAATTGTGTTGGTTTTCAGATTATTATTTTCCCCCCACACAACCAGCCAAAAGCACCCTAACCCAGGGGCAAGTGCAGCTGTGTACCTCCTGTACTCCTGAGCCCCCACATCCCTCAATTCCCCCCCAAAAGTAAAATTGACCCAAATGACAGCCAACAATGTCACTTGTGATGTGCTGAAATGCAATGATGTGGCTCATTAAAACAGCACAGAGGGAAAATGTCCCCTACCTTGCCCATTGACCACTCTTTCCCTAAGCATGCAGGAGAGACAGAGTCAATAGATGCTGGTTGAAAGAACTCAGTTGCCAAGAAGTTCAAGAGTCCAGCATGCTTTGGCTCAGCAGAGTTTGTCCTTCAACCAATATCAGGTTACTAGAACCAGCTTTGCCTAGCATGATTACCTGCTCCAATTGCTTGTATTATGAACCAGTAGGATATTTCTCTAATTATCTGACCCTGACCTGTTTGATGATGACTGCCTTTGTCTGCTCCTTTAACCAATGATGCTCATATGAATCTCTGAGCACTGATCCAGGCCTGAATCTGACTCATCTCCTTATCCCCCCACACCCCCCAGATTTTTTTTCCTGTGAGTCCTTCAGCTTTGTTGTGCACTTGCAGCCATAGAAGAGGATGGGACAGTTACCAGGACAGGATAGAATCTGACTGAATTAAATTAAATTAAATTAAATAATGGATTATGTGAATAAACATTATTGATTCTTATGGAGGGCTTGATAAATTTGTGATGAATATGCTTCATGAATTGATCCAGCTACCCATAAAAACATTTGGGTCCTACTGTACAATGGAGATATCTTCCTACTCTACACTCCATTGCTGGGATCAACAATGCCTACTGATTTCATCCTGGGATTGTTGATTTAAAAAATTGATTTAACCACTTGATTAGCATGTCTAGAAAAGTACATCTGAATGGAAATTATTACTTTCTATAAATCTAGAGGAGCAAACATTAGATCAAAATTACAAAGGGGGGTTGCAGACTGCCAGAAATAGTGCAAATTGAGTCCACTTTTAGGGTTAGGGTTAGTGCTAGGGAGTCATGGGAATTTTTTTTTTCTGAGACATTGAGCCTTCTCTGTCAGAGAGCTCTGGTGCCACAATAAAATACAGTTCCCATGATTCCCTAACCCTAACCCTAACCCTTAAAGTGGACTCAATTTGCACTATTTCTAGCAGTCTGCAATCCCCCAAAGCTTCTTTGTAATGCAAAAAAGCACGTTACTAAACAAAACAAAACAAAAAATGGAAAAAAATAAGCCTTTTCTTTAACCAATGCTATCTATGCTTTCAAAATATTTCAATTTTCCTGTTTATGAGTTGTCTCCATGAGCCCCTCCAGGTGTGATGAGATTGTCTCAGTATAAGAAAACAATGTGGGAAGTTGGGGAAAGGAAGGATCTGAAATTAAACTCTTTTATATTTTCATGGTAGACCAGAACAAAGCAAAAGCAGACAAAACCACAATGATTTCATCAACTGGCCTTGTACATCTTCCCTAAGAATTCAATAATAAGACCACAAATGGGTGAGTGAAATGCTTTCTAACTGCAGATAGAACTAAAGCCACAAAACATTTGCCTATTTGAGTCAGCTACAGCAGAAATGCAAAGCAATAGGCATCTGGAATGAATTTACTAACTTTTAAGGAAAAAAAAAATATTTTTTTGGACTGAGATTAAGCATGAAAACTTTAATCCTCAACTAATTATTTACATGGTTATGAAGGAAATGAAAAAAGGCATTTCGAATGAAATGGTTCTGGCAGCCTTATTTATGGCTCTGTGGTACCTTTGATTCACTGCTCTCCAACGTCAATAGAGCTGAAAAGGTTTTAATGTATTATAAATGAACAATGGAACTAATCTCACATGGCACCATTGCCAATTTCCATAAAAGAAATGTATGTGGACTAATAGAATTCACTCTATACTGAGAGCTATGTTAAAAGAAAGTCAAGGAGGTACTGTCAATTTAAAAGTCATGTGGCAGATCTGAGGAATAGCATATGATCTTTTGAGCTGCAGGGCAGGAATACACTTTGGAAGCATTTGACTCTGAGGCCTGGTCTCTGTGCCTGGCCTGATTTATGGTGGTTTATCACATCAAGAATCCAGAAAAAAGGCATCTACAATTACTACAGTCACTGGTATCCTGTCTTAAGTGAAGATGGTAATGGCAGCTGTGAACAGGATCATGTGTAGCTGGCATAGGACAACTCTACATGCTAATTGTTGCTCCACTCACAGTAAAGTTATATCTTTTTGAATTGTTTATATATGGTAACCATAGAGCAATGTGCTGACTTCTGTGGCAGAGAATTTGGTGATTGTGTGGTACACCTCTAATGCTAACTGGAGAGTTGTGTCTTTATCCATGTGCACTTTTCTGGCAAAACAAATTGGAAATATCATTTATATTTCTGCCACTAATAGATATCCAGAGAATGAATCACATCTTGAAGAAGTTTTGTGGCTTCAGATCCCAGATCTTATCAGAGAACCCAGTTGTTTTTCGAAAGGAAAAACCACCAGAAAATTTGTTAAAAGATTGTTCTCACAGATATTTTGCATTATTTCCTATTAGAAATCATCCAGGCCTTGTCTATACTACATAAAAACTCATTAAAAACCAGTTGTCCCTCCAAATGGAGCAATAAGGCCACATGACACAAGACCCTATCCACCCCACCCCTTATTGCATTCTTTTTTTTGCTGCCATCCCCATTGCTTCCACCACTCCTACTGCTCCCATCCCCATCACTATCATTGTCACCTTAAAACTTTTTTTTTTTGCAGCTGCCTTCACTTTTTCTTTTTTTCTTTTTTGCTCTGCTGCCATTTTCAGTTTTTGGATTTCCCTCCTCCTTCCTCTGCTGGCATTCCCATCACAAACGAGGCAAATGTTGAGGCAAACAAGGAGCTTAGGTAATCTGGGAGCCTTCTCTAGTGGTTGAGAGCCAGTGGTGGGGGCAGTGGTAATGTTTTGGGGGCACAGGTGGTGGGATGGAGGACAGCAGGGATGGTAGTGGCAGTGGGGGTAGTGGTGGGAGGCAGAGGTAGTGGTAGTGTGGCAGAGAGCAGCAGCAGTGGACCCAAAACTCCATAGGAACAGTTGGGTAGTATACACAATCTACCCAATGTCTCGGTGGGGAAAAATATGCAGGGTGGCTCTGGGGTACTATAGGGGCAGGGGAGACTTTTGCCCTAGTGTAGACCAGCCCTTGGTCTCTTCTCTCATCACTGGGCACATTGTTCTGACCGCAAAAGTGAGCAACCCTCTATTAGGAGGCCTAGTGAGATGCCTGTGCAGACAGATCCACAGCAGAGGACATAAAGCAAGGTAACGGGGGAAATGGGGAAGCTGTAGGATCAGGATTCTCCAGGCTGCACCTGGGGTATCCTAGCCAGTGCAGACTAGGCCATAGTTACAAATGTTTAATTAAATAATATCTCCTGGCCCAACCCCTCTGCAAGCCTACATAATAGCCAGCAGTCACATTGAGCAAAGGAGGTCTGTTAAGCTGCCAATCAGGGCACAAAGAGAATGATGTTTCCAGCCTAGTCATGCCCAAGAGTGAGGCTGTGATGAAGAATTGTGACAGGGGTCTTGCTTCTGATTGTCACAGTCTCACTTGCTGCTGTTAAGGTGTGTTGGCAGGGGAAATAGTGCCACAATCATGACTACATAGGGTTGCTGAACACAGAGCAGTTATGAAGGCCAGCCATAGTACTTTGCTCAAAATATAACTTTTTATGTGAAGCATCTATTTTGTGCAACATTCAGTATTTTTTGTGCAAGCAAAAGGTTCAGAGAAAAGGCCTAAATGTGGACAAAAACACACAAAATGTGAAACCCCTCCCCCCCCATGTCAAAATATGTAGAGATACCATTTGCCATTAAGAATGAGAAAATGAACAAAGATTGTTTTTCACCTACACATGTGCCAAGTGGATTTCAAAGACTGCAAATTCCACATAGGGCACCACACTTCAGAAATAGTTTAAGTAACTCCCACTAGCAATACATGTTATAATATTTTGACTCAACTTGTGCCCCAAGCAGTGTTCTAAGAGTAATCAGTACCAAAGAAACATCTCTCAGCATGAATTTACACAATATTCCTTCTCAACTAAATAGCAAGAATTCCTATGAAATGCAAATTTGTTTTCATAGGTAAAGTATAAACATTACTCACTCAGAATTAGTAATTAGCTAATTGAAGCTGGTCATGAATCTAATGATATTGTTTCACATAGAAACTTTAATCAAATAATAGTCTGGCTCTCTAATGTGACCAATTTGTGATAACTAAAATACTATTGTGTTAGCCCAATTGGATCCTTCCTCTTTTGATATCAGAATTGCAAAACAAATGCCAGTTAAATGGCCCCTCTATGACCCTGCTGTGGACACTATTACTAGAATTCCTCCATCACACATAGGCTAGCATTAGGAGTTGCTTGGGCTCTCTTTCTGGACCCACTAGAGGAAGTGAGAAATGCAAACAATGGGATGGTGCCAAGGAGTCAAAAACACAAGTGGCCCTGTGCTCTAATCCCTCTTGCCTTGGAAATACACATCCATCACTCATATTCACACTACAATTTTACCACCTCGGAAAAATGACTTCAAAGTTATTTAAACCCATTTCAAATAAAGCACCACAATTTGGTCCTTTTGATACCTTGAATTTTGCTCCAGGATTGAAATTCACTATTGTTATTGGTGCCCTTCCTTTGTTTCTTTGGCTTAGTCTAGTAATAGGCATACGTACTGCCATTTTGCTTGGCTAGCTCCTCTTTCACTTGCCAACCCCCACTTGCCTTGAGAGTGATTGAGTTTCCCTTTTTATCTCTGGACCTGTAACAAGTGGAGCAACTATCCATTCAGGTATAGTATTTCCATTAGTTCAGCCTACTCTGTTCCAACGTAACACCTTTGAATTTCTTAGTCCTTGTGAGTGTGTGTAGTTGCGTGTGGTGTATGATTATTGGATTTTCCCTTTTAAAATAAGACTCATTACTTGGTTAGAAACCTGCCTCTGGAATTCTTTGTGTCTCTTGACTTGATATACATAGGGATTAGGTCCTTGGCTGAGTAACCCAGCCACTAGGCACTACTACCTTGAGCTAATACATAATTTCCCAAAGCTCATGTTGATACGGTGTCCTTTTGGACAGGTGTTCCTCCCAGGGTTACAATTGGCTCTCATTGCATTGCATTACTAATGCAAGGTGGATGTTTGGCCCCTTGTATTATGATGATTATCATCATTATCAATTATTATCATCCTCATTCTCTTCATCATCACAACCACCATCACCACTATCACTTCTATTGTGATCTATCTCCAAGGTTTAAAATTTGGTTAACAAACCAGGTTGATTAAAGTGAAAGTTAAAATTGGAAAGGGTGTCCATTTTCAATAGAAAACAGATACTTCAAATCTTCAAAGAAGATGCAGCCATTTGGATAACTAATTATTGAATAACAGGAATTACATTCAGGAACACTCCTACTGTGAACTTTTAGGCAAATATATTTCATGTTTTTTCCATGGTTTTGGTGTGGATCTGGATGTGGGAAATCTGCAAACTAGGGCTGTGAGTGATTGAGCATTCACACAGAAAGGTGTGTATGTGCAGAGGGAAGGAGTTGAACTGCTCTTCCTTCCTTCTATTAAACTCAATGGAAAATAAAGATTCTGTATGAAGACAATAAACCTCCTCTGAACAAATCTTGCCATGAAAACCCCATGATAGGTTTGTGTTAGGGTCGTCATAAGTCAGAAATGACTTGAAGGCACACAACAAACAAATGAAGAGAATGAGTTAAATCAAAACCTTAGGATCTCAGACACATGAAGGTATCTATCTATCTATCTATCTATCTATCTATCTATCATCTATCTATCTTTTTGTTTAATTAGATCATGTCCTACCTTTTTCCTAATATTGGACCATCATTAACATCATTTGAGTTATTCATGACTATATTCTCTTTGTGCAAAGAGAGTCAAGGTTGACTTGAGGGCAGTCAACAGCAACAACAATATTCTCATTGGTTTGAATTCCAATCAAATATGATTAGGTCTGCATCCAGCAAAAGGTCAGGTTGATATCTTCATAGGTTTCCAAGACCAGCACTGCAAAATAATACTCTGTGGCCAAGATCATACATTACTGAGTATAACATAAACATGCTGCAGGTATGGCTCCCTTTCACTACCCGCAAGACTCACTATTTTGTTATAAGGCCACTCCACCATGGCCATTTAGTGACTGGTGGAGAACTGGGGGATTTGAGAATCACCTGGGTACATCCCCATAGTCAGATTAAGAAAGATATCACATTGCTGAGGTCTGCTGGAGTCCTCTTCATGGATATGGAACTAATTCTTTGTCTAGTTATGGGGACATAGCCAAACACTCCTTCAATCCTCTAAGCTCTCCATTGAATGGCTGGGGGGGTGGCTATCACACCAAATGGTGTATCCTGGGGGATAGGGGCTTTGGTAATTGCAGAGGGGAGAAAAGAATACTATCCTCTGGAATGACCAAAAAAAGGGCATCACAAACATACATTGAACTCACAGTTGTGTATATCACTAACAGTATTATGGCCAGTGGTTGTTACTGGCTACAAAACAGGGAAATATTTTTCTAGTTGCATGAATATATTCACATACAACAGTGGATGGTTCCCTCCTTCATAGGGGGGAAGCAGACGAGAGCTTCCCAGACGCCGCCAGATGGAGCGCCACAGGACCGCAGCCTCCGCACCGCGGCGCTCCTGCGGCATCCCTAAAAGGAGCTCCAAATTGGCGCTCCTTTTAGAAGTCAGGGAAAGTGCGCCCTAAATGCGTAGGGCACACTTTCCCTGACTTTTCCGCCGCAGCGCATGCGGTCACTGCGGCGGGAGGTTGTCCCCGGAGCGCCGGCCGTGTGGAGGGCCGGCGGCTCCGAGGACGACCTCGGGAAGAGGAAGGGGCGCCGTGCGTCCGGCTGCCCCTCCTCTTCCCTGCTTCGGAGACGGCTCAATAAGCCATCTGCCGAGGCCCATAGTCTCTGAACAAGTGCGAGCACGAATGTGACACAAAAACCTAGCAGAATCTGTGGCAGCTGATTTACCTGAAATCACTGTTTTGCACTGATATTATTATGATTGTTTCTGTGCAAGAACTTCATGGTTCATACCAATATTTCATCTTCCAGATATTTACTAACCACCAGTCCCCAAAGCATTGTCTGATTTATGCATATGACCTGGACCACCATTTAAAAGGAATACAGTACTCTACAAAAACATGATACGCTCATGACACGCTCATTCAGGTGATACCAAGCAGAGATACTGAGGTAGCAAGAAATTGCAAAGGGGATTTTCTTCAATACATATAAAATGTGCCATCAAGCCTAGAAGAGATTATTACCAGGCCTAGAGCTTAGCCCCTTGGCTTTTCAATGTTACTTGAGATTGACCTCATTTAGTTTTCTCATTGTCTGAAAAGTCTTGGAGGCTGAAAGGTAGTTCACATACAGAGAAAGAAAACTAATGTTTTCATCTCTCTTCACAACTCCAAGCGAACTACTTGTTGCCAAGAAGAGGTATGTAAAATATTAACACTCAGCATAGGGTGCATTTACACTGCAGAATTAAAGCAGTTTTACACCACTAACTGCCATACTTCTGTCCTACAGATTAGTGGGGTTTGTAGTTTTGTGAGGCACCAGAGCTCTCTGACAGACCAGGCTAAATACCAAACTACAAATCTCAAAATATATTTACCCATTCATGATATTTCAAGAGAAGAAAGTTATATCAGCTCATGTGATCATTTAAAATACCTCCAAAACTTCATTTGTTATGGAACAAGGGTCTTTTTTTAGCCATTTACCTGTTCATAAGAAATGTCTACAAATGAAAATGTTTGTTCAGACAAATCACCAAGTTCATGCAATAGGTTAACCTGTGGAATTCATTGTTGGTAGATGCTGTGAAGGATGCCAACATGGACAGCTTTAAAAAAAGTTATGGTCATCAATGTCTATTAGTCAGGATCACTATATAACACCTTTGTTATATACAGAGCATTATGCTGCTGTATATCAGCTAGTGAGGAGCCTAAGTGGAAGGTTGTTGTAGCAATCATGTCCTGTTTGTGATATTCCTGTAGGCAACTGGTTTGACATTGTATGAGCACAATATTGGGATAGAAGGGCATTTGTTCTGATCCAGCATGGCTCATTGGAGTGCTCTTATATTCTGACAAATCTAACCTTCTCATTCTACAATGAAATGATTTGTGTTTTCCTTTCATAACCAATAAAAGGACATCAGCAGAGGAATCTGCTTGGCACTCACAACAACCACACAAACATTCTCTAGAGCTTGTTGCTAGAAGTGACTGCTGAAGTTCATGCCAGAATTCGCAAAAGTAGGACTTGAGCTGAGTAATGTGACACTTGTAATTAAGGATACTACTCTGAGTGGACATGTCAAGGAGGGATACTTTCAATATACCCACTATAATTTTATCCAGTACTATAGCATATGTCTTACAATAACAAATGATGGCTAGAACCTTGTATGGGAGATACGTATGCATAAGCACCATAGTTATGGTGCTATGGTGTGAATCCCAGACCCACACCTACCCTAGACCCACTAACTGGGAAGCAACCATAGTGATTGATGGAGGTCTATTCCTCTGTTGCTCCAGAAGCAGCTGACTGATGCTCCCACCCCCTACCATGAGCTATCTCCAGTACAACAAGCTTAGACTGTTTGTTGTGTTTCTTAGTCTCAAATCTGTATCTGTAATGAGTTGTACAAATAATTTCCCTGACTTTGCACTGGTTTATGGAACCAGCCCCATAGTCTTCAGAACAATTAACCATCGGGATATCACACTACCCTGAACACAAAATCTTGCCTGATATTAGAAGGACTAGTACAACTCAGTCACATACAAGTTTGAGACTTGAAACACAACAAGCAGTCTAACGCAAGTGTAAAGATATATGCCTTGGTATTTAATACTTGGCTAGGGATGAGAAGAGTATTTGAAAATATTCAAGACACAGTTGAAAAACATGTCCTCCAAGTGTCAAGAAACCCTGATGAGAATCATGGAGCGATGAGAATCTTTGAACTTCAAGATTTATTCTGTGCAAACTTTGCATGTGGCATTTGTGTGTATGTGCTGAAAACAGCATTTGCATGTAGGAAACAACATTTCCCCCCACAAAAATAGTATTTTTGCACAATATTTCTGCTTATTTCTGTTATTTTCTTTGAAGAAAATGCTGTTTTCTGTGCAAAAATACTATGGATGAATTTAATACAGAATAAGTCTCAACTTGCACATTTGTTTGAAAACTGCAGTTTTCCTTGTTTTTGCACTGAGAAGAAAATTGTTAAAATTATTCATTGCTTCCTCCAAACAGAACATTAACAAGAATTTCATCCCTACAGCTGACAATACAGCAAATAATGAGAAAAACTAATTTTTTTAGCAATTCCTAATTTTACTAATAATTATTTGTGCACATGTGTGCGTGTTTGTGTGTGTGTGTGTGTGTGTGTGAGAGATCCCTTATAATCTCAAAAATGAGGCTGATTCTGAAATTCTCTTTTCAGATTCAGTTGCATTATGAGATGTGAACATTTTACATCAAATGAAGGAGTACTATTGGCAAATGAACCTGCATTCACATTGTATTCTTTTTACTTGTTAAAATTGTTGGAAATGATTTCTTGTGATTCTGATTGTGCACCATCACACAAAACATAAAAATCCTAAGGGAACATGTTATTTAAAAACACACACAAGAGGACTAGCTGATGGCAGGCAAAAATATGAGGAAGCTAGTATAACAGTTTGGACACTAGAGACAAATTGTTAATAGAAGTAAGACAGACAGAATTCAGGTGTACTCACCCCCCCCCCCCCCACAAAAACATTCATGTAAAAAAGCCAGGATGTGTACTCCAGACCCATTCCATCCACTCCTAACCTCCAGTGTTATTGAGAAAGGTCTGCAAAAGTGTGATGTAATGTTGTTTGTCCACATGTAGTTAAGGAGCTCCAGGTGATCAGGAATCCTGGTGAATCTGAGTGTTCTGCACAATTAGACTAAAATAATGCCCTATTCAGGAGCTTTTTCAATTAATATTTTCTTTCACAAACAAATGATTGATCATCCTTATCCCATCACTCACAGCACACTGAGTTACAATTTTACATCTGCAAGTAAATAAGACAAATGGATACAATCCAATTTGTTTAAACTAGTTAAAAAATAAATGAAAAATGAAATAGAAGAAAATTTTAAAAAATGGGAGAAAGTGAATAATATCCAGGAGTTAGTGGGTGAAGATGTAAAGGATGGGTTTGCAAGATTACATCGCTCTCCTGAAACAGAGAATGACTTTCTGAAGAAGAGAACCTCTTCCATAGCAGTTCTACATGTGATTCAGAATGCTGGAACCTCCATAAACATTGCCCCACCAATGGTGAAATCCTGTTTCTTGCATTTTTAGTCTATAACACCCAAATAGGGCAAGAGGGAAAATGGACATGGGAAGAGCTTGGTGTTTAGGCTTTCTCTCAATGAATGATCTCTATTCTTCAGTGCCCAAGGCCCAACTTACAAAGTTGTACTATCATTACAGTACTCTCTAGATTTCCAAAAAGCCCTATGCTCCTGGAGTAACTACTAAATTAGGGCCACTGTAAATCATTTGAATAGTAGGTATTTCGCTGCTGTCTGAAAAATGACAGTGGCATTGCTACCTGCTGTCCAGAAAGTAAACCATGGTGGTAGAGCAATGTATGAGAGAGCCCACCAGAGAGAACTTTGCCAGCACATTCTTATACCTGGAATCAGCCCTTAGAAATGTCTAAATGTTTGATTTCAAAGGCACTTTGGCAGTGAATAATTAATAGCATCTACAGTTGATAATACTTCCGTTAGCAAGAATGGTGATGAACACTTTCCAGACATGAAGCGGGCCTTCTATTCCACCTCCTAGATAGCAATGCACATGACAGCCATACTCCATCCCCACTGATGAATAATCACCATCCGGCTGAAGGAACCTATTTGTTGTTGTTGTGTTTGCAGCCTTCAAGTAATTTCCAACTAAAGTGACCCAAAGGCAAAGCTATCATGGAGTTTTCTTGGCATGTTTCTTCGTGTTGGAAATTTTATGTACGTTATTACATTCTCCTTTCTCTCCTTAGATACACAGGGACTTCCTTCTACCTATCTCATTCTATCTAAACATGTGACTCTTGTCACTCACACTTGAAAAGTTTAACAGACTTTCTCTCAAGATTTTAAACAGAGCCCTATCAGTGTCACTCAGTCTGAGGTTGACAATCTCTTCCTGCTATACTCAAACCATCACCAGTTAGGACAGGATTTAGTTTGTATGTATTTATTTATTAAATTCATTATTGTTTGTTTTTAAACTACAAACTGTATGTTTGTCATTTTTTGGAGTTAGTCTTTATTCTTTAGGAAGGCATATTTAGAATAAATTGTCTGACTCAGACTTTTGCTGTTTCTGTTGATGAAAACTGAACTCTAACAAGTTTAACTTTCATACTTGCATATTTTTGTTTCCCTTTAAAAGGGTTAACACCCTGGGAAACTCAAATTGCACCCCACATTGAGGGGGTTTGCTATCGCCATCCTCTGAGGCTGTGAAAGTGTGACTTACCCAAGGTCACCCAGTGAGTTTCCATGGCCAAGTGGGGATTCAAACCCTGGTTTCTAGGCTTGTAGTCCAGCACTCAAACCACTGCACCATGCTGGGTTTTAAACAAAACTATGTGCATATATAACTGAACATAGATATGGTTCCCAACATGAGGATATGAGGAATCATCAAACAAGGTTTGTATCTCCATGGAAGTCATGGAATCATGCATTTAGCCAGGAAGTGTGATTGACAAGCAGTTAAGTATCTAGCTGAGAAGCTCATCTGGCACATTTATTACAAGACACTTCTCATGTTCTAGATTCACAGGTCCCCAAGAACTGGAAAGGGTTAGAGAAAATCAAAACAGGGTAAAGAAGGAAAATGAGTCATCCTGTGAGTTCACTTATCACAACACAGATCTTAAAACTGGCAAGCTCACCCCTTCTTTTCCTACCCCCCAATAGTGTTTCTTTCAGTTCTGACAATTCCATTAAGAGGAAAGATTTTTCAGGTTCTTTCATTACCTTCCTTCCTTGCAATATAATGTCTATCATCAACTCTGCTTCTCAGTAAACATACCAATGTGTGGCCTCAACATGGGATCCATTCATCGCTTTGAATGTACTGTCAATTATTGCTTAAATATTCAAGACCAGCTCTGCATCCCAACAATCAGCTGCGGCATTTTTACTCTGCTATTACCTTGCATGTAATCTCGAGGCTTTAAAAACCTGCTGTTCAAAAACTGTTCAAGCCTGTCAAGAGACTCCCCCACTTCATCCTCCCATCTTATTTAGATGTGTTGGATTATGCACAAGTTTCATTTTAAAGAGTGATGTTTCAATTCAGATACTTTTCAGATAGATGCGGGAAAGGCAAACATTTCAAATGGGCATACCTGGGAGCTAGACAAAAAACTCCTCTTTCACAAGCTATGCAATACTTTTGCTTGGAAAGTTACCATCTAAAAATAATTGATATTTATAATTGCCATTGAAAAAGGAGTTAATTACTATCCAAGTTGTTTTTAAATGCAACTTCTTCATTTCTCATTATTCCAAAGTAATCAAATCACTACTTTTGGTTTTCTAACAAACCAGAATGCTACAAGCTACTGTCCTATAGATTAAAACAAATTTAAGTAGTCAGGCCATAGTTCTGTAAAAATAAAAGTAACTAAATAGTTCCAGTACAAAGGAGAGAGGTTCTCTTCATTAGCTTACAATTGTAATGAAACTTAGCTTATGTTTTAGCTCAGGAATTGAGAAAGTGTAGGGCTCAAGGCCATTTTTAAGGTTCCTAGGGGCTCCAGAACCCCTAACAATGTTTCCCCATTTTTATTTTATTTTTGCCAAAAATGGACTCCCTATGGCCCCCAGTCATAGGTGTGTGTGTGTGTGGGGGGCTATATTGTCATGTATCTCACAACCTGGAGAGTCCCCCCACTAACCTGAAATTAAACCACAGTGGTCAAACATGCCCTAAGTAAAATCTTCCACCCCAAACTGTCAAATCATATCAGGAAATGGAAGTGTGACCTCACCAGCAATTGCCCACTCCTTCATAGTTAATGTAAAGAAGTATTAATTAAAAGTAGCCCATTATCTGCATCTATTTACTTCCAAGCTCTGTTCCTTCCACACACACTGTCCAACAGACTAGCCAAGATCGGGAAGACTTGTGACAAGATTTCCAGATCTTTTTCTTTTCTTTTTCTTATAATCAGTTGAGGGACTCCCTCTTGGATATTGGCTTAGATGCCAGAGCAGAATAATTTTAAACCCCTTCTCTGTGTGCTTTCCCTCCTAGAGAGAAAACAACAACAACAACACACAGCTAGGGAGTACAATTAAAAACAGAAAAGTGACACAGAGGAAAGAGTTAATTTTCCCTTCAGCTTGGAAAACTTGGAAAAATTACATTTTTGGACAACAAGAAAAAAATCCCTCTGTCATCAAGGTGGCTGGGAGATTTAGGAAGTTATAGTACACAAATGTAACTCTGCCCCTAGCCCAGTACTTCTAACCCAATTTGCTTGTAACTGTGGCTGATATGTAGTGCATGATTAGTGCCTGGTTTGATCAGCTCAAATGCAGAATAGCATTTTAATGGACTTTTACCACATAATCTCTGAATTGCTCAATGTACTGTGATGGCTTTGGCCTGTCTAAAATGGTAGGGCCTCTGAAAATGAGGACTTCTTTCAGAATAGCATTCTTCAGTGCAGAGATCAAGACAGCCCCCATGATTTGATGTGCTTCTATTATGAAATTTCTGCTTTGTCTCAGATTCTGGAGAATGAGAAGTTAAGATTTCTAACTTGTTCCACTATCTTTGCTATGGATTGTCTGAACTGCTTTTGATTTTATGGCACTCTCTTTCAGAAACTACAAGGGCCAAGTTGCTAATTCTCACATGTCTGACATTATTAAGAAAGATTATTTTATTTTTAAAATTTTTGTTTTTCATAGCCCCCACCCCCACCCCATGGTTCAATGATACAAGTAGTCAACTACTGTTTGTTTCTACTGTGGAAGGAATTTGGCCATCACATCTTTTTATACACATTAATCATAATTAAGGATCATTAATGAACCAATTGGAAAATGTCAATGTGCTCTACTAAGCAACAGAGAAAGATGCAAGATGTGAATGGGATTAGGAAGAACTGTTTTCTAAACCAACACTAGGTGAGCAGAGCCTTTTCAGGGAACAATCTTTATTGATGCATTTTCAAGACACAACTACATGTACAAGAGGATCATGACACTGATACAAAGCTTCATAGATGCTACTTTCTGGAACTTGCCTCCTAGATAGGAATTGAACCAATGCAAAACAGTGCATTCTACTCGCATCCTATAGAGTCAATCCAGTGAGATCAATGGTATCAAAAGTCACTGAGAGATCCAGGAAGATCAACAAGGTAGTACATCTCCTGTCTTTACCCCAGAGTGGATTGTCAGTTAGAGCAACTAAGACTGTTTAAATGCCAGATTCTTGCCTGAAACTAAACTGAAATTTGCCAGATAATCTCTTTTCTTCAAGAATACTTGAAGTTACCCAGCCATCACACACTCAAGCACCTTGCCCCAAAAGGGGATATTTGCAATCACGTAGTAGTTCTCATATATTTCTGGGTCCTCTTCAGGAAAGGGTGTACCACTGCCTCTTTCAAGGCAGCAGGCACATCCCCTCCCACCCAACGTAACAAGCCATTACTATCCCTTGGGCCCACCCAGTCAGTCCAGCCCTGCTAGATTTTATCAGCCAGAATGGACAAGGATTGAGTTTACATGTGGTGGGCCAGACTGTTTTAAGTATCTTGTTCACATCATCAGGATTCAATAAGTGAAATTGATCCCACGAATAAGCTCTTTAGGTTCTGTAACAAGTGTAGTGTCGAGTTCTGAGCAAATATGAGTAACTTTTTCCTCAAAGTACCTGGCAAATTTTTCACAGCAGGTGGCTGTGGGTTGCAAACGTGAAGTCTCTGAGTCTGTATCCAAAAGACTCCTCGCTAGGTGATATAATCCCAGCGGTAAGAAGGTTGAGGTTGCAATCCTAGTGGTGTAATCTGACTTTTTGGCCTGTGTCACTGCTGCATAGGTGGCACAATGAGGAGTCTTTATTGATTTCCAATTGCATTTGCTCTGAGACCTACTCCATCTGTCTAGCCATCATCTAGTCTGTTACATTCCCACAGGTATTCTGTTAACTAAGGTGAATTTCAGACTCCATAAGACTGGATTGGGTACTTAGGAGAGATTTTATTGATAGCCCTTCCCATCTCTCCATTCCACTGTGAATCCAAAGCCTTGATAGAATCACCAGCCCTTTCAGCAGGAATATCTCCCAGAGAGTTCATGAAAACTTTAAATTCTGTAAATCTCAGGGGACAGTCCATCTTAATAGGTTCCCCACCCCTGCAGGTAGAATCTGTTACCATCAAATCAAACTTCATGAGGAAATTATCTGACCATGATAATAAGGTTGTTGAAATCCTCCCTAAAATCAGATCATCCTCTATCCACCCAACAGCAAATACCAGATCCAGGGTATGCCCTGCCTCATGTGTTAAACCAACAACATATTAAGATAGCCCCACAGTTCTCAGGATAGCCATGGAATCCTAAGCCAGAACCACAGCCCTAGGGTTCTCCAACACAATCTCTGAGACCATCTTGGTCAGCTCAAGCAAGAAGAGTATTTGGCAGCAGAGTGGATGACACACCAGCAGCATCCCTGTCCAGTCACAGCTGCAAAGATTTAAATTTCCTTTTCTGGAGGCATCAAATCAATAAGTCAATAGAAAAAATGCCAGGGTACCATGTTAAGTTGTTGAGGCTTTTGAACATAAACTAGATAAGTGTCTATCACAGTCAGAACTATAGAAACCTAACAAGGAGTATGTGTATTTTCTTCCAGCTCAGAGGCAGTGTAAATTTTAAAGAGGTGTGGACAAGTCAACGTGTAATGCAATTATTTTTATTATGGACATTAACCTTTATGTATGTAGTACAAATTAATGAATCTATGTATATATCTTACAGAAAGCAGGGTACTTCCCCAGCAGAAACTCATTATCCTTAAAAAAAAATGATATAAAATAAACATTTCCTCTTTAGCTGAATATAATATAAAAATTTATACACAAGAGAAGGGGGTAAAATGAGAGTATTGCCCTCCAAATAAGAATTTTGCTCTCTCTAATGAAATTTCCCCATCTTCAGTTCCCAAATTGCCAGCATTACAGTAACTTAAAAATTATTTGAATGTTAAGAAATATAGTTTAGGAAAAATGGCAGGGAAAGTTACCATGGGAATACAAACACAGCAAATGTAGGAATTCTAGCAACGTTATCACACGTGGGCCAGTTTCGTTGTTAAAGAGATAATAAAGTGGAAATGAAGCATCCCGAAAAGAAAGCGAAAAAATAGCTTAATTGCGCAAAAGCTTTTCACACGTAATTACAGTAATAACGGAATTAAGTTAAAAGTGAAAAAAAGACGTTTTTAACTTTCATACACAAGTGAAAAGAACCCGTACATGTACTGGAAATGGGTGTGTTTTGGGACAAGACTCCTCCTTTTTCCAGGGCGAGTCCTGCATTTTCCAGGAGGAAATGTCAGACTGTCCTCCATTTGGGGTCATGTCCTCCTGCACAGGTCCTAACCCCCTTCCATTGGGGTTAGGACCTCTCAAGAGAGCGGAGGAGGAGGAGGAGGAGGAGGCTGGAAAGGCAAGGCAAGGCAAGCCGAGGCAAGAAGGGATTGAGATGGCTCAGCCTCCCTTTTCTTTCTCTCCTTTCCTGGCATTGGAGGCTGTCAGCTGCTGGGGATATGACCAAGGAGGGTAGGATCACAGGCAGAGCTGGCAGGGAAGGAGGAGGAGGAGGAGGAGGAGGAGGAGGAGGAGGAGGAGGAGGAGGAGGAGGAGGAAAGAGAAGGAAGGAAGGAAGGAAGGAAGGAAGGAAGGAAGGAAGGAAGGAAGGGCTGGGTGTTCCCTGGAGAGAGCCAGAGCCTTGGATGATGCCCAGGAGAGGGGGAAACTGGAGGTAGCTCCCATGCCCCCCCCATAAGCTTTTCCCCTTTGTAGGACCTGCAGGGCAGAACTTCATGGTGAGATGGAGCTCCAAGTTGCTCCACAAGCACACCCCACACTTGCACCCACATCCACCCACAGCTGCTGTGAGGGAAGCCTTCTTTCCCCTCCTTTTCCCTCCATCCCAAATGCCAAACTTCTCCTCCGTCCCAAACTTCCCTCTCCTTGCCTTGCCTTGCCTTGCCTTGCCTTGCCTTGCCTTGCCTTGCCTTGCCTTGCCTTCCCTTCCCTTCCCTTCCCTTCCCTTCCCTTCCCTTCCCTGCATGGCAGGAGCCCAGGACTCTCCCTCCCTGGAGGCCCCTCCTCCTCCTCCTCCTCTTGGCCCTCCTCCAGGTTTTAAAAGAGAATTGTCTATGCGTATTTGCTTTTCACATTACAGTAAATGCGAAATTACTGTAATTTCGCAAATGCATTTCCTATAAACTCCCGAAATTAAAAAGATCTCAGATAATACCAGTTTCTGTCCAGTTTCTGACCAGTTTCTGTGCGATGTCATGTGAAATCATGAGGCTCATATTCAGTTTTTGTTTGGGATTTGTGTGGATTAACCAACAGATTTCCTCCGTATGATAACGTCCTGGGTGTGAACAATTAACAGTGCCTCACTCTTTGTGGTGCTTGAAATGTGGAAAAGGAAGGAAAATTTCACTGGGGTGCACAGCATTCTTATGGCTGGGCAATACCTTCTTTTCACACCCACTACATAACCACATTCCTGTTTCTATAAAAATTTCCCCAATAATTTCAAGATTGCAGTTGCCATCATAATTACCATGCTCCGGTGACCATTTTTGAAAGTCGGGATTTTCCAGGTTTGAAAAATGGCTGTCAGAGTGCATTTTGGAACCTGGGTTGCATCTGGGCTGTACTCCATTGGCAGATTTGGTGACAAAAGCCATGCAATAGAACCCAGATGCAGCCCAAATTAGACTTCAATTCAGGAGAGGTAAGACAATTTTTTAAGATGTGCAATAATCTTCTTAGTCTCAAAGGCACTGTAATACTGATTTTCCAGACTAACATGGCTATGCCCTTTGTATTATAACATTAGAAGATTTGGACATTTCATTCTAATGCAAAGGCAAAAAAAAAAATTCAGCCTTCTGGCAACATGTAGTCCCCAAGGCCATTTTTCTGATTCCACAGGACTCTACATTTAAAAAAACAACAACCCAAAACCTATATTTTGCCATTTTTTTTGTCCCAAAATGTCCCCTCAATATTTTGGTCACTTTCTTTTTAACAAAAGGTCTACCTAGGGCCTAACATAGCCTGGGGGGCAAAAAAAGGTGGAATTGTTTGTGAGACCCCAAGGAAAAATCAGGAGGGGGTATTTATGGCCAAAATGTTTTCATGGATGGGGGAGAGTGGAGGAGGCAGCACTTCAATGGCCTGGGATCCAGTGCAGCCCTCTAACCTCTGATTACCCCCCCCCCCCATTTGCATGTACAAAAGAAAAGAACCCAAGTATCCATCTGTTGCTTCACACACACCATCTTCTTAATGATTTGGGATAACAGAAGCTCTGGAACCCCGGTAACATTGAAGCAATCATTCCTCATAATAAGCAATGGAGGATAGAGGTTTCCTGAATAGATTTATCTTATGTGAGTCATGGAAGAACAAGTCAGTGTCTGCAAAACTGCCGCTTGAGAGGATATTTAAGTCAAAGTTAGAAAATGGTATTATCACCTACTGGAATGAAATATAATTATCTATGAACATACATCACATGCAGTGGCTTAGATTCTAAATAGGGATAGGGAGTGTTTCAGTTTGTTTTGATAACAATTTACCAAAAATCTGATGTATACTTGTATTTTGAATAGGAAGAGCCTATGAGAATAAAAATCTTAATGCGGGAAAAACTGAAACTGAAGGTTTGAATACTTCACTCTTAAATGTCTGGATTTGAATCCCTGTATATTCAGCCATGTTACTGAATTGCTGAATTGGAATTGCTGCCTCTTTTTTTCTTTCTTTTCTTTTCTTTTATTTTATTTTCTTTCTTTTTTTTTGTGGACAGGTTCTGTATTGTGAATACCAACCAACATGATCCTCTAGATACTGAAAATAGCAACAACTGGTACAAATAGGAGAGAAAGTCCACTTTGTTTTTAAATAATTTACATTAGGAAATTCTTTCATTTCCAGGACAGAAAAAAACTTGGGGCTGAAGATAATCTGAACATGAACAAATAAAGCATACGTTAACCAATTTTTCCCTTCTCTAATCCTAAATTTCCTTCTTTGTATGAAACACAGTTTTCTCTAGGTTCTGTGCACTTTCCATCCCAAGCAGAGGGTAGCATTATCTCAAAAAAATAAAAATGCTCCTGATGGTGAGAGATACGGCCTGGATGTTCTTCATAGAGGGAGAGAGGCAGAAAATGGCCACACATACATGGAGAAGGCAATACAAACCAACTGTCTGCACTGCAGAAATAATACAGTTTGACACTGTTTTAACTGCCATGGCACAATCCTATGGAATTCTGGGATTTTTAGTTTTGAAAGATATTTACCCTTCTCTCCCACAACAAACTAGAAATCCCAAAACTCCATAGCATTGAGCCATGACAATTAAAGCAGTGTCAAAATGTATTCATTCCTTCCCTTCCACATGCAATCAACGTCTTTTCCTACATGTGATAATTTCCATGGAGTAATAAATGTCCTTGCCCTCCAAAAGCATAATGTAACAGAAGAGCTTGTTTTTCTGTGAATATTAAGGTACCTTTCACTCAAAATAGGTTCATCAGCCAGCCCACTTGCAAAACTGAAAGCTGATAAGAACCGAAGGAAATTGTTGCTAAATCCAAATGCCTGAAAAGTTATAAAGGTTTGATAACCCCCTTAGATAGAGGTAGCAGTCTCTGCGCACAGAGCTGGAGGACTAAGATTCTAAGCCTATGGGTATAACAGTTGATAGCCCTATTTTGTACCAGTTACTATAGTGCAAGAATAGATTGAAAATACCCACTGAGAGCTATTTTCATCATATCGTTCTCTGATTGTATGGCTGGCATAGAAGCATTATAGATGGCTGTTTTTTTGGTTTTTTTTTAAACACCCTGTTTTTTCTAAACTATTTGGCTTACAGCATACCATTACATTTCTCTGCACAGCACTGTAACCACATGGTTTCCAGAAAAACCTCAACACTGTAAAGTATGCAGTAATCTAGCATGACTTTCTTTGCTTCCCCAAAACAAAATAAGATCTAGACATTCTCTGGACACAGAAGAAAGTTTAGAAAAGAAAAAGAAAGGAAAAACATGCATCTCTACCAATTGCTTAAGGATAAGGGCATATTGAAAATAAATCTTCTGAGAACAGCTAATTCCTGTTCTAATACCTCAAAGGAGAGCATGTCTGTTTTGAATACAGTACACTCCAACCCATGCTCATTTCACTCCTGTTACATGCGCTCACCTGAAACATGTCCAGAGCACAGATTCATAGGCCCACAGGCTTATTGCAAGTTGTGATAGCAAATAAGTCTTCTCATAGGAGTCGTCATCCTCATCCTGTCCAACTGAATCAATGGAAGATCTGCAACAAGCCTTTGGGGCAGACAACAAAATGTGCCACATTTGTTTTAGCAAGGCATCTGCTGCTGGACTTAGCAATCTGTGAAGCATAGACATCATGACAAAATAAGCAGGGACCATGGCAACAACCCCAACACAAACCCTGGCTAGGAAGCATTAGCACTATAAATTCCTGAGTGGAATGTTATTAAACATTTCCAGCTCTATAAATGCTGCTATTAATCACTCACAAATTAACCTTAGCAAGTTAAATTATTATGAGTTCCTGGGCAAATTAGGTTGCTATTAGTTCCAGACTCTTTCTCCTTCAGACTGTGTGTGGAAGAGAGGATCACAAAAGACCTACTGGTTACAGTTTACAGAAGAGCCATAAACTCCTTTTTTCAAAAAAAGAGAAGTGCAAAATGGCTTGCCCCCCCCCCCCCACCAAAACCCTTCACAATCCAAACCAAGTACACCTTGATTAGAAAACAAGGCATTTTTCAGGAAAGCATCCCTATAATTGGAGCCAGATATCATGATGACATTATCAAATGAATGCTGCTCACTTTTGAAGTGGCATCTTTGGCTGACTCTACAATAGCAGCCCTGCAGTAAATGAGAGATGATAATGTTGAACTTCATATCATGGGAGGGGGTGAAATTAATTGCTTTCCACAAATCAATTTTCTATTTAAAACACCCTAGAAGCAGAGGTTAGGCCATCTCCCTCTCTCCCCACCTCCAAACCTGCTTTATCAGTTGGTAACTAAGGGGGGTTGCAGACTGCCAGAAATAGTGCAAATTGAGTCCACTTTTAGGGTTAGGGTTAGGGTTAGGGAATCATGGGAACTGTATTTTATTGTGACACTAGAGGTCTCTGATAGAGAAGGCTCAATGTCTCAGAGAAAAAAAAACAATTCCCATGATTCTCTAGCACTAACCCTAACCCTAAAAGTGGACTCAATTTGCACTATTTCTGGCAGTCTGCAACCCCCCTAAATCACAATTTGTTTCATCTGCAGTTAGCCAAGAAACGTAGGTAAGTGAGGTCATAGAATTTTTACTCACATTCCACTAGAGAGCAGTATTCTTTTGTACAAAGCAGGTAGGTTATGCTCTGCAGAGAAACCTATTGAGGGATGCCTCTTGCAAAAGCAGGAGATCTTCTGAAGTGATTTAAAAATGCACTTCTTGAAACATAGAAGAGTCAGCATGCTATAGAGCAGAAGACAGAAACAATATTCTGATACCGAGCTAGTCTGTACAGGAGCCTACCCCTTTCCCCTCCCCTCCCCAACAGAAATATAAAATAATATTTTCAAATCAGTATAACTTTAGGAACTAGATCTTGCTGTGTCCAAAAGAGAAGATGAATTGCCCAGTCAAAGCAAAAATGTGTAGTTGCTTGACTTCCCTAAGTATTAATGGGCTGGAAGTAAGGATACTGTTCTACATTAATTTTCAAAAGTTAGATTCATTTGGAAGATTTGTTTAAATGAGGTGAATGCTAATTCTGTTTCAATGATGCACTACAGCCAGTTTCACACCTTGGATGATGCCAAGAAAATAAATAAATCCTAATATTGAGAGCTACCAATTTGTGTGCTGTATGTGTTCTACATTTATGTCTTGACTACCTATAAACAACACAAAAATAAGCCATTTAACTATGATTGTGAACTTTTACAGTTACCTAAACATGGCTTACTACAGGGGCAGGAAAAATGTAGCAATCCAGATGTTTTGGGAGTGCACTTCCCAGCATTTTTCATTCTTGGCTATGGTACAGAGGTGTGAAGGAACTGAATATGGCAATATCCGGAGCATTTCACTTCATCCACACCAAAGCACTAGACAAAAGTGCCATTAGGGACTGCAGGGACTTCAGACTGCACCAGGTGACACCCTAAGTTGGGTGACACCACTACTTCCTAAACTTGCTCAGTGTGTGGAGAGATGCTCACCTGCTTGCTGATGGAAGCAAGGAGAATGTCTCTACCCCCTGAGCCTCACTGGAAGGTGCTGGTGGATGAAGCTCATGGGGTGGAGAGAGGCCTGGAATTGCAGACAGTGACTGTAAGTGAAGATAACATCTCTCCACCCCATGAGCCTGGCTGGAAGGCATGGAGGTTCATGGGATACAACTCTCCATCCCCTCAACATGGTTGGAAAATGTGGGGTGCATGTTATGGGGCTCAGAGCACAAAAGAGATGCCCTCCTGCTCACGGACAGTGACTGAAAATGAAGAGGGTGTTTCTCTGCTCCCTGAGCAGCATCTTTCCCATGCCTTCTGGCCAGATTCATGGGGCAGAGAGACACCCTACTCATCTGCAATCAATGTTAGCAAGCAGAAGAACATCTCTCTGTCCCCTGAGCATGGCAGGAAGATGTGTGGGAAGGTGTGTTGGATGTGGTCCTGGATGGAGAGATGCCCTCTCACTCACTGACAGTGACTGCAAGAAGGAGGGTGTTTCTCTGCCCCCCAAGCAGCATCCCTGCTTCACCTTCCTACCCCGCTCATGGTCCAGAGATATACCCTCCACACTTGCACTGACCCTAGAACAGCAGGTGGGAAGAAATCATAGAATCATAGAGTTGGAAGAGACCACAAGGGCCATCCAGTCCAACCCCCTGCCATGCAGGAACTCCCAATCAAAGCATCCCTGACAGATGGCCATCCAGCCTCTGCTTAACGACCTCCAAGGAAGGAGACTCCACTACTCTCCGAGGGAGTGTGTTCCACTCTCGAACCGCCCTTACTGTCAGGAAGTTCCTCCTAATGTTGAGGTGGAATGAATCTCTTTTCTTGCAGCTTGCATCCATTGTTTCGGGTCCTAGTCTCTGGAGCAGCAGAAAACAAGCTTGTTCCCTCCTCAATATGACATCCCTTCAAATATTTAAACATGGCTATCATATCACCTCTCAGCCTCCTCTTCTCCAGGCTAAACATCCCCAGCTCCCTAAATCATTCCTCATAGGGCTTGGTTTCCAGACCCTTCACCATTTTAGTTGCCCTCTTTTGGACACACTCCAGTTTCTCCACATCCTTTTTGAATTGTGGTGCCCAGAACTGGACACAGTATTCCAGGTGAGGCCGGACCAAAGCAGAATAGAGTGGCACTATTACTTCTCTTGATCTAGACACTATACTTCTACTGATGCAGCCTAAAATTGCATTGGCCTTTTTAGCTGCTGCATCGCACTGTTGACTCATGTTCAACTTGTGGTCCACCTGGATTCCTAGATCCCTTTCACACGTAGTCTCATTCAGCCAGGTGTCCCCCATCGTATATCTGTACTTTTCGTTTTTCCGCCCTAAATGCAGTACCTTACATTTCTCCGTGTTGAATTTCATTTTGTTAGCTTTGGCCCAACTTTCTAGTCTGTTCAAGTCATTTTGAATTTTGATCCTGTCCTCTGGGGTATTAGCTACTCCTCCTAATTTGGTGTCGTCTGCAAATTTGATAACTATGCCCCCAATACCGTCATTCAAGTCATTAATAAAGATACTGAATAGCACTGGGCCCAGGACAGAGCCCTGTGGCACCCCACTGGTCACTTCTTTCCAAGTTGAAAAGGAGCCCTTGTTGAGCACCCTTTGCGTTCGACCAGTCAACCAATTACAAATCCATGTAACAGTTACTTTGTCTAGCCCACATTTTACCAACTTGCTTGCAAGAATGTCATGGGGAACCTTGTCAAAGGCCTTACTGAAATCAAGATATACTATATCCACAGCATTCCCTTCATCTACCAAGCTGGTACTTTTATCAAAAAAAGAGATCAGATTTGTCTGGCATGACCTGTTTCTCTGAAACCCATGTTGACTTTTTGTGATTATGAAATTACCTTCCAGATGTTCACAGACTCTCTGTTTAATGATCTGCTCCAGAATCTTTCCGGGTATTGATGTCAGACTAACTGGACGATAATTGTTGGGATCCTCTTTTTTCCCCTTTTTGAAGATGGGGACAACATTTGCCCTCCTCCAGTCCACTGGGACCTCTCCTGTTTTCCAGGAATTCTCAAAGATTATTGCCAATGGTTCCGATATTACATTTGCCAGTTCTTTTAATACCTTTGGATGTAATTCATCTGGTCCTGGAGACTTATATTCATTTAGATTAATCAGATGTTTCTGTACTATCTCTTTACTTATTCTGTGCTGAAATTCTCCTATTTTGTCCTCTGCTCCATTATCCTCAGGTTGAGCACCCTTCGCCTTTTCTGAGAAGACTGAAGCAAAGAAGGTGTTGAGTAATTTTGCCTTTTCTCTGTCCCCTGTTAACTTTTTGCCATCTTCTCCACACAGTGGCCCTACCATTTCCTTCTTTTTCCTTTTGCTACTGACATACCCCCAAAAGCCCTTTTTATAGTTCTTAACTTCTCTAGCAAGCCTGATTTCATTCTGCGCTTTAGTTTTTCTGACTTTACCCCTACACGTGCTAGCTATTTGTTTGAATTCCTCTTTGGTGATTTCCCCATTTTTCCATTTCTTATACATGTTCCGTTTAAAACATAGTTCAGTTGCAAGTTCCTTAGTCATCCATCCTGGTTTATTGAAACACCTCCCATTCTTCCTCCTCGTTGGCACGGTTTGAAATTGTGCCTTCAGTATCTCCCTTTTGAGAAACTCCCATCCGTCTTGAACTCCCTTCTCTTTTAGTATTCCTGTCCATGGGATCACCCTCAGTATTTCTCTAAGTTTAGTAAAATCAGCTTTCCTAAAGTCTAGAATGCATGTCTGACTATGCCTGGCTTCTCCTTTCCACTGTATAATAAACTCCAGGAGGACATGATCACTCCCGCCTAAGGATCCAACCACTTGCACCCCATTAACTAGGTCTTCCCTGTTAGTTAGGATCAGATCCAAAATAGCTGACTCTCTCATTGCCTCTTCCACCTTTTGAACAATGAAATTGTCTTCGAGGCAAGTGAGGAATTTGCTAGACCTTGAGGATTTTGCCGAGTTTGACTTCCAGCAAATATCCGGATAGTTGAAGTCACCCATCACTACTATATTTCTCCTTTCTGAGTGTGTGGTCATCTGTTCTAGGAAGGCTTCATCCAATTCTTCTGCTTGAGTTGGGGGTCTGTAGTAGACTCCCACACTAACATCCCTGTTGTTTCCTTCCCCTTTAATTTTTATCCAGATGCTCTCCACTTGGCTTCCAGGATTGATGTCCTGGATTTCTTCACTGGTGTAAATATCCCTGACATATAATGCTATTCCTCCTCCTTTCCTGTTTGTCCTGTTTCTCTTGAAAAGGTTATACCCCTTTATTTCTACATTCCAGTCATGAGACTCATCCCACCAGGTTTCAGTGATGCCTATTATATCATATTTGCTTAGTTGTGCTAGGAGTTCAAGTTCATCTTGCTTATTTCCCATGCTCTGTGCATTAGTGTTGAGACATCTAAGACCACGTGTCCCCTTTACTTGCTGCCTGTGCACATTTTTTTGCCTCCCACTGTTGGGTCCCTGTACTGTTTGCCTTGTTTCCTCTATGACAGTTTGACTATTTTCTCCAGTCCTTTTGTCTTCCAGGACGTTGTCTCCCTTCCCCACACAGTTCAGTTTAAAGCCCTCCTGATCAAATTCTTCAGACAGTTGGCAAAAACATTTCTTCCAACTGGTGTGAGATGCAGCCCATCCCTTGCCAGGAGTCCGCCCTCATGGAACCGCAGCCCATGATCCAAGAATCCAAATCGTTCTCGACGACACCATCTGTGGAGCCAATTGTTGACATCTGCTATGTTCCTCTCTCTTCCTGGACCATGCCCTTGAACTGGCAGAAGAGACGAGATGACAATCTGTGCCTCCATTTCTTTCAGCTTCTTTCCTAGAGCCTTGTAATCCCTTTTGATGTTCTGAAGGCTGTGTCTTGCTGTGTCGTTCGTTCCCACGTGGACCAAAAGGAAGGGGTATTGGTCGGTAGGCCTGACCAGTCTTGTCAGCCTCTCTGTCACATCTCTGATCTTTGCCCCAGGAAGACAACACACCTCTCGAGACATCTTGTCAGGCCCACAAATCACTGCTTCTGTCCCCCTCAGCAAGGAGTCCCCCACCACGACCACACTTCTCCTCCGAGGCTTAGCAGCGACTGTTCCCTGTGGTGTTTTATATTAAATGTTTTATATTTGACTTATTCACAGAGGAGCATCTTGACCTGACCTGTATCACCAAACCTAACTGGGTGAAAAAGAAAAATACTTACTTTCTCCCAATATATCCATCAGGATTTGGAGGGAAGCACCAAGACCAACTGGAAGGGACAGAGAAGGAAACAGCCTTGACCTATAGCAGGGGTGGAAATTGTGCATCCCACTAGCTGTCATTAGACTGCAAATACCAGCAACTCTAGACACCATACCTATAGCAGGGGTGGAAATTGTGCATCCCACTAGTTGTCATTAGACTGCAAATACCAGCAACTCTAGAGACCATACCTGGCAATCTTGGAGAACTTTAATATTTACACTCACATCACTTTATTGGGAGCAGGTCGGGACTTCATGACTACACTTTCAACCATGCATCTGTGTAAGTTAATATCCGGTTAAATCTATGTGGTTTGGATTTCAATTTCTTCATGGGATTGATAGGAAGACAATGATCTGTGAGCCAAGAAGGCTTGAAAAACGCTGGACTAGCATGACCATTCTTCTTCACCTGTCTCTGAAAGGGTCAGGATAGTGGCTACAAGGCAAAGGCTCCCCCTCACATTTAGTCCATATCTATGGAATGCAACAATGAGTAAATATATTTAATTCAATTCAAGAAAGATGTTGACAAACTAGAGTGTGTCCAGAGAAGGGTGAGCAAAGAAATGAGAAGTCTGAAAACCATGCCCTATGAGAAGCAGCTTAGAGAGCTGAGTATGTTTAGCTTGGAGAAGAGAAGGTTAAGAGGGGTCATGATAGCCATGTTTGAAGATATTTGAAGGGATGTCCTATTGAGGATGGAGCAAGCTTGTTTTCTGCTTCTCCAGAAACTAGGCCATAGAGCAATGGATTCAATCTATAGGAAAAGATTCCACCTAAATATTAGGCAGAACTTCCTGACGGTAAGAGCTGTTTGACAGTGGAAATGCAGCCTCAGAAAACTGTAGAGTCTCTTTTTTTGTAAGTTTTTAAAGAGATGCCGATGGCTGTCTGACAGGAGTGCTTTGATTGTGTCTTCCTGCATGGCAGAATGGGATTAGGCAGGATGGCCCTTGTGGTCTCTTCCAACTCAATGACTCTGTGATTCAGGACTCATCACTAAAAGCCTTTCTTCATCTTCTCCTGAGTTGTCCTTTTTACAGAATTGTTGATACTTTTGATTGCCATGGTTTATAGTTTAGCACTATGGTTTCTAGGTCACTGGGGCAGAAAATCCATTCTGGGTTTTGGACAGAAATTCAAAAGAGCTGTTCAAGCTACTGAACCTATTTTGGAGATGGGGCTTACTATCTTAAATAGTTTCAGTAAAATCAGGGCTAAAGCCCAGAGCAGAAACACTATCCTACTGACAAGGAAGTCACTAGTTATCACTAGCTATTAGGGGAGATAAAATTTCTGCTTTGTTATTGCTATTGGCTTTTATTCATTCTGTTCAGTGTTGTAATGATTTCATCTTGTGAATCTCCTTGAGAGGGTTTTGTACTCTAATGGGCAGTCTAAATATGTTAAGCAAATAAATATGTGATACTCCTGGGTAAGCAACTATTTTCTACCCCCAGTCTCAAACAATGAGATGTGCCTCTCACACAGTTGTGTGCCTAGCAGAGATTATTCTGAAGAATGAAGAGTTCCTTCTTGTACCCAACAGTTAAAACTAAAGCATTTTCCCCAGTGACGGATACCCATTTGTATCAAGTTATTCCTTGAATTTTTTTTGCTTTCCCTCTCATTGCACCTCCTCCATTCCAAGATAAATGTACTTGAGTTCCAAAAAGCAAACAATGAGGTGGGAAAGGAAACTTCTAAACCTTTTATGATACTGGCAAAAGAACATCAACTTTACTGTTCTTCTGATTAATGCTGAGAAATCTAGTAAGGCATATGCTTCCTATACATTTGAGCAGACAAACTAATATATTTTTTACCGCTCCTGAGGGACTTTTCCTGGCTTGCTTTGTGACTTGGCAGGAGTCATATGTGGTGATAAACTACATTTCCTTTCACACATGTAATTGAAGCTACCCTGGCAAAACCAAGCTGAGGAGGAAATAAAAGAGCAGTGTCATTCCTAAGTGTATGTGGCTTCTGGGTCCAAATGAGATTCCTTTCAATTTGTGGGGCTGGTGTGGATGGATTAGGAGTACAACTGTGCTTACAAATCCCAGAATCCATATCATGAAACTGATACTATGCACCTCATTCCTGCCAAGGCAAAGACCTGAAGGGAGGATCCTCTTTGTTAGAAATTAAGTGTGAAGCTCTGCAGAGATTTCTGGATTTTCCTGAAATAAAACATGCTCCACTGAGGTGCAGAGTATCCATTTCTCACTCTATCATTGCTGTCCCCTCTCCCAATGGTTTCTGGCCATTCAGCAAGAACACTTGTAAAATTTTGAGTCTGGGGTGAGAGCAAGTGAATGGATATGTGAGAGAGTTTCTAAATAATATAATATAGCAGGGGTAGACACCCTTTCTAAGCTGGGGGCCAGGTTGCTGTCCCTCAGACAATTGGGGGACCGAAGCACCATAAATAAATAAATAAATAAATAAATAAATAAATAAATAAAAATATATTTTTTAAAAAATTAAAAAATTAAAAAAATATATGCATGCACACTCTCTCAGCCCCAGAAAAGCCATGGCAAACCCCCTGTGGAGATTTTGCCAAGAAAACCCCAAGAACAAGTAATAACAACAATAATCAATATCATCATGGCGGGCAGCGGCGGGTGGCGGTGAGCGGTGGCAGCGGCGGCGGCAGGACCGGCCTGGGGCCGGTCCAAAGGCCTCAGGGGGCCGCATCCAGCCCACAGGCCTTAGGTTGCCTATCCCTGTAATATAGCTTTTATAGAAATGCAAATGCATACATGTGTATAACTTTTAAAGCAATAATCTAAGAAATAGACACTATACAACAACAAATGGCACTACCACAGTAGTACTACAGTTCTTTCTTGTTGTTATGTGACTGTAAGGTGACTCCTACTTGTGTCACTTAATCACTTGTATGGGGAGCATCATAGCCTTGAGCTTCTCTATTGAAAAATGGTTGCTTAATACCCACCAAGTTAAAAAAGGGAGAAGGGGCCATGCCAGGTGTCACCTGACACAAGGAGAATGCTGAGTGTGGTGGTGGTGGCAGCAGTGGTAGCCAAAAGGGCATGCTTGGCTCTACAGCAGGCCTGCACAACTTGGTCATAGGTAAGGGCCAAAATTAAAATAGGCTGAACTTCTTAGGGCTGCAGATAGCTTTTAATTAAATATTAATTAATTAATAATAATTAATAATTTTAATTAGAATTAATTACTATTAATTCCCTTCTGCCTGGCCCTTTTCGCAGGAGAAAGCCAAGTGGCAGAGAAGCCTTGTTTATCTTTCTCCTCTACCCTGACCTCTCCCTGGGAGAAGGCCAAGCGATGGAGGAGCCTTGAGGGGTGAATGTTTGCCCCTCTTCCTCTTCCACTCCCTGGCCTTCTCAGGAGAAAGTCAGGTGGTGAAGGAGCCTTGAGGGGTGAATGTTTGCCCCTCTTCCTCCTCCACTTGTCCTTCTTCTTGGGAGAAAGCCAAGCAGTGGAGGAGCCTTGCAGAGCAGTGTTCACCCATCCTCATCCTTCTCCACCACCCAGCCTTCTCCTCAGGAGAAAGTGGGGTGGTGGAGGAGCCTTTCATGGCAAGCATTCTCCTACTCCTCTGCCTGGCCTCGTCCTCAGGAGAAAACTGGGCAGTAAAGGACCTTGAAGTTGTTCCAAATCCTCATGGGCCACTTGACATCATTTGGCAGGTCACATGTGGCCCCCAGGCCATATATTGTGCAGGCTTGCCCTACAGGTTTCACCGCAGCATGCAGTCCTTCTGCTCCTCCAGTCTGGGGCTTTCTCCCTGGGAGGGAACCCAGGGCTGTAGCAGCCAGCAAAGGTATGCTAGCACCCTTCCTGCTACTCCAGTTCTGGGCTTTCTCCCTGGAAGCCTGGAGCTAGAGTAGCTGGCAAGTGTGCATGTGTGCCCCTCCTGCCTCAACTGGGTGCATTCAACAGGGAGTCACCCCTTTTCTGGGTGTCATCCAGTGCAGTCCACAGCCCCCAATGATGCCCCTGAGGAGGACAGCTGTGTATGTGCTTACAGAACAGATGACTGGCCTAGAGACTATACTGACACAACTTAAGAAAGTGTGTCTACCCACATACCTATTTTTATGCTAGCCTTAACATGATTCTGAGCAATGAATTCAAAATGTCATAATAGAGGCAAAGCTGAAATAAGTTAAAGAATAGTATCCTGTTGGTGTAGTATAAAATAACAGAGATGGTAGAAGCTAGGATGCTGTGTACTCATAACAGAGCAGCCTCAGTGCTAGTCTACACATAAGTGTATTATGTGAATGTGGCACACTTTTACACATGCACATTGGGCCTTTGCAAACTGTCAGAAATAGTGCAAATTGAGTTCACTTTAAGGGTTAGGGTTAGTGCTAGGGAATCATGGGAATTGTTTTTTGTTTTTTTCTGAGACATTGAGCCTTCTCTGTCAGAGAGCTCTGGTGCCACAATAAAATACAGTTCCCATGATTCCCTATCCCTAACCCTAACCCTCAAAGTGGACTCTATTTGCACTATTTCTAGCAGTCATTGACATTTAATTGTCTTCACTTTCTTGCACATATGTACATCTAATCTATTCAACTTGCCTCTGCCAAAAATGCGTAGTCATCTGAATCTATGTGGATTTTTGCAGATATGCTAGTAAATGCCATGAAGCACTTTTCTGCAGAGTTTAAGGAGTTTTTCACCACCCTGCCCTTGCAAAAAGCCTGAATTCCCATGAATTGCATGTGGCCGGATCACATTCTATTGAACTGAAATGAGGAGTATTTTAATCAGGTAGATTATCCCTCTGTAGCACCCTTGCTCCCTCTCTTCTAAGCTTCCAGATGGCAGATGAAACTGAGGACGTTTTCACACTGGCCTTTTTGAGGAGGCAATCCTACCTCCGTCCAGCCCCACTCTGGCTCCATTTCCCGGTTGTTCAGATGCGCACGGCGGCAAACCCCGCCCCTTCCGGTGCCTGCGTCCATCCGGCTTTTCGCTCGGTGTGTTCAAACACACGGAGCCCTAAGTCCAGCGTCACTCCGGCCGAACCAACGATAACTCCGGCTGAAGCGGCGGAAAGGTAATTCCAGCTGTCCAACAGGAATTAGCCTTTCCGCGGCGGAGCCATTCCGGAATCAGCGGCACGACCTGTTCCGGAATGGCTCCACCTGGCTTTAGGAGGACAGTGTGAAAACGTCCTGTGTTGCTTCACATGTCCTTTGGTCCTTGAAACAGCTCAAATTATTTTAACTGTTTCTTCTGAAATTATTTTTAAAGAGTATTTTTACCCTTTAAAGTTTTTTTTGTCATTTTATCAATGTTTTTCATCCATTTCTCATTGCCTTGGGGTCCTTGGTAAGTTGAGAGGAGATATATAAATGGCAAAATAAATAAATAAATAAATAAATAAATAAAATGGTAATACATAAATGTCATGAATAAATCAATAAATAAATTTGGCTTCTGACTCCTGTTAATTTGCACAGTAGATTTTGTAGATTAATAATCTGTCAAAAATTCAGAGGATAACAAAAAGAAAAGGATCCTGAGGTCAGCAAGTCAGACACACTCTTAGAAGACTATCAACTTTTTAGATGTACAGATCCAGCTATTTGAGAACTTCTTGTGTTTGAAAACAGTGGGGTGTACATTCTGTGTACTAGATATTTGGCATACTGATTGGTCAGTTATCCACTGCATCTCACAGCTTTTTTATATCTTTCCCTTTTATTTCTTTCCCTTGCTCTTTTTTCCATTTAAAATTGAACAGTAATACAAAGTTAACAAGTGATGCTGCTGTCATTTGAAGGTTGCTGCCTTTAGTAATAATACTCATCCTTCTGATAGCCTTTCTTAAATTCTGAAATTTCTAGGCCCTCATCAGTGCTGTAGTTAGTTTACAAATCCCTGAAGAGATTTGTCCTGCCATTAGTGTCTTTGAAAGTTAGCAAGACTGGTTCTAGTTCTGAGGAGGCCTTGGGCAAAGTAACCTCTGGTGGTGGTGGTGGTGGTAGTGGGATCCTTCTTCACTGGTAAAACTTAGCAGTGGTAAGCTAGCGGAACCAAGCAGTACCAGATGACTACAAAAAGACACCATTCTGAGTGGCGGTGAGATGTACATCTGGTCTGACCTGGTTTGAAGAAGAGTTGGAAGTGAGTCCAAGCAGGCCCACCCTAATAGAAAACAACCCAAATATTTTGAAAAATAAATTTAACAAGTGTACTGTATGTATAACTGGATCTTTTTAAAAAGTTTATCCTTCCCATCTAGTCTTTATCCCATGACCTGTTTTCCAAATGCTTAATTCCTTGAGAGTATGCTGTTGGGTGTAGGTGTGTAGGTTTTCTGACATGATGTGTAGAGATAACCTGCTTCAGCTAGTGACCCTGAACAAAGTTCTTGTTCTAACATTGTGCTTCTAGTACATTGTGTAAGTCTTTGGATTATGGTTTATAGCATATATTGTCATCAGAGTGAAAACTGGAGAGGCCTCCTGTATCTTTAATGGTTGAGCAGAAGTGGGAATTTCAGCAAGTGATGCTTGTCCATAACTTCTATACAACCATTAAAGGTATAGGACACACACACCCGTTTTCACTCTGGCAACACTAGCAGTGGTCTCATATGATCTATGTAGGGCTATCTTTTGGCTTGGAGTATCAAACCAGGAAAAACAATATATGTGGTCACTAAGGGTAGTAAAAATTTATATATTTCTCTGTGAGAAGGGGGTGATGGGAAGATTGCAACTTGATATGGGAACAGGGATGGGATGAGAATGCTGATGGAATTTTGAGAACTGCAACAACAACAACAAAGAAATGGGCAGATTTTCACATCCTTAACCTCTGTGCTTTTGGATCATATGAGATGGAACTGATCCCAAGACCATCTAGTCTAACCTGCTGCAAGTGCAGGAATCTCCATCTAAAACACCACTGTTTGAAAGCCTCCAACAATGAAGAGTGTATTATTTCTGAGAGAGTCTGTTCCACTGAGAGAGTCTGTTCCACTGTTGAATGTCTCTTATCATTAAGAAGTTCTTCCTAATGTTTAATCAGAATCTCATTTCTCATACTACATTATCTCACTACAGACTGAGGGGCTAAGCAGACGGGGCTAATTGGGCCGTCTTGGGGGGCAGGGAAGGGGAGGGGCAGCCACACGATCGGCACCCCAACCCCTCCCCCAGGTCGTCCTCGGAGCAGCCGGCCCTCTGCACGCGCTGCGGCAGAAGAGTCGCCGAAGGTGCGCCGCAGCCTTTTGCGGCGCACCTTCAGCAACTTGTGAAAGGAGTGCCAATTTAGCGCTCCTTTCAAGGGCAGCGAAGGGGTGCCACGGGACCGAGGCATGGGGATGCCTGGGTCCTGCGGCGCAGCTTCCTGGGGCTTCCCCCCTTAGAGTGCTGCTATTCCACTTTTACTGCTCTGGCTGCCTCCTGTTGGATTCTGAGGCTTGTAGTTCAGTGAGGCCTAAGACTTCTCTGGCTGAATATTCTAAATGCCCCTCCCTAAACTGCAAATCCCAGAATGCAACAGGAGCACTAACCTCTAAGCTCTAGATTGTAAGCTTTGCAGCAGTGAATAAAATATACATACACCAACAAAGGAATGAAGAATGTGAAGGAATAATGGAAACATTAATATATTCATTAATATGTTATATTTACATTATTTTTATTTATGTTATTTTTATCCCGCCTTTCTCCCAAAAAGGGACCCAAGGCAGCTCACAATATGAAAACACATTAAAACAACATTTAAAAACCAATTAAAATAGCCTAATTAAAACAGTAAAATGTTTTTTAAAAATTAATCATACAAAATTGGGACCGAGAGAAAGCCTTCTCCTGAGGATCTTAGGGCTCTAGGTGGTTTGTATGGGGAGATACGATCTCTCAGAATAGTCTGGACCTAAGCCATGTAGGGCTTTGTAGATCATGACTAGGACCTTGAATTATGCTCGGAAATGAACCGGTAGCCAGTGAAGCTGTTTCAATACAGGAGTTATATGCTTCCTATAACTGGCTCTAGTCAGAAGGATACCATGTCCGATGGTATCAAAAGCTGCTGAGAGATCAACAGGACCAACAGGACACACTCCCCCTGTTCAGTTTCCTTCATAGGTCATCCACCAAGGCAACCAAAGCTGTCTCTGTGCCATAGCCAGGTCCGAAGCCAGATTGAAACAGATCTAGATAATCCGTTTTATCCAGAAATCCCTGGAGCTGAAGGCCATTACTTGCTCCAGAGCCTTGCCCAAGAATGGAATGTTAGAGACTGAGGGGGAATGCAGACCAGGGCGTCGGGGACGCCCTGGTCCGGAGCGCCGCGGGACCTCGGCAGCCGGACCGTGGCACTCCTGCAGCATCCCTGGAAGGAGCGCAAAAATAGCGCTCCTTCCACAAGACAGGGAAAGTGCACCCTAAACACGTAGGGCGCACTTTCCCTGCCTTTCCCGCCACAGCGCGTGCGGTCGCTGCGGTGGGAGGTTGCCCTGGAAGCTCCGGCCATGCGGAGGGCCGGCAGCTCCCAGGGCGACCTCAGGAAGAGGAAGGAGCGCCGCTCGTGTGGTGGCTCCTCCTCTTCCGGGTCTCACAGACGACTCTTTTAGTCGTCTGCCGAGGCCCTCAGTGATAGTTATCTAGAACGATGGGATCCAGGGAGGTCTTTTTCAGTAATGGCTTCACCACAGTCTCCTTTAGGCAGGATGGAAATTTGCCTTGCTGCAGTGAAACATTCACCACTCCCTTTACCCACTCAGCCAGTCCCCCTCTAGCTGATTTCAGAAGCCAGGAAGGGCAATGATCCAGTATCCTTGGAGAAGTGAGGGCCCTCACTTCTCCAAGGATTCTATCCACATCCTCAGGCTGCACAAATTGAAACTTATCTAATAATATGGGACAAGCAGGTGCTAAGATTACATCCACAGGATGTGTCTCAACTATAGCATCCAAGTCAGAGTGAATCTGAGCAATTATGTCTGCAAAGTGTCTTGTGTGAATACCTCACAGTGAGCTATTGAGTGGGCTTTGTTTCCTTCTTGGGGGCCAGAATGTAAAAGGCCCTGACAACTCAAAACAGCTCTGCTGGATGACACTGTGCAGACACAATAGTGGCAAACAACTATAGTTTCTTTGCTATCACCACTGCCATGGTATAGGCTTTCCAGTGAGCTCTACCCTGTGTTCAGTCAGATTCACTCTGAGTCTTCTGTCATCATAGCTCTAGTCTCCGTCTCACTTGTTTCATCACAGACAGCTCCCTAGTAAACCAGGGGGCATGTCTGACTCCACTTCATGGAATCATGTCCACCACCCAGGCCATTTCCCTAATCCAGAGATCAGCCAGGGCTTTGACAGGATCACCTGCCAAGGCAGCAGAAAACTCCCCAAGAGCCATCAGGATTCCATCTGGATCCATAAGCCTCTTGGGGTGGGCCATCTCAATCAGGCCCCCACCTCTGCAGAGGCTCTGAGTCCCAGTGAGTCTAAACCCTACCAGGTAGTAATCAGTCCATGACAACAGAACTACAGAGAGTTCTTCCTCTCCCAGATCACTGTCATCTTGCCCTGAACAGAAAACCAGGTCCAGAGTGTGTCCGCCACATAAGTGGCCCCAGATATTACTTGGGACAGCCCCATGGTTGTTATGGCAGACATGAAGTCCTGAGCTGCTCCTGACAGTGTAGTCTCTGCATGGATGTTGATGTCCCCCAGCACAACAAGCTGAGGGGACTCCAGCACCACTGCAGAGACCAACTCGGTCAGCTCAAGAAGTGAGACTGTTGTGCAGCAGGGTGGGCGGTATACCAACACAATCCCTATTCTGTCCTGGCCACCTACTTTTAAATAGACACACTCATACCCAATAGACTGTGGGACAGGGCACCTGGTAAGGGAGATGGAATCCCAATAGACCACTCCAATTCCACCTCCCCACCTTCCAGGCCTTGCCCACTGCTGTATGGGGACCCCAGGTGGACAAGGCTGGGAGGGATTACCCCCCCCCCCCCCATTCATCCAGCCAGGTCTCTGTAATACAAGCCAGGTCAGCATGCTTGTCCAGGATCAAGTCCTGGATCAGTGGTGTTTTACCATTTACCGACCTGGCATTGAGCAGCAGCATTTTCAACCCAGGGGGCCTGCTGCCAATGCTATCTGGGCTATTTGAATTGGGAGTCAGCTTGGGAGAACCAATTCCCTGTGTGTCTCCCTGCTACCACAGTAATAGAACTGACTCCCACTACCGTATCTCTCCCTACCCATTACTGTTGTAATGGCTGCTACCTGGACTGTTTCCCCTCCCTTGCCCTCCTTGTAGTACATACTGTGTTGCTGGCAGGCCAATTGTTTGTGGACTGCTACCCAATCCAATAACCCCTCCCCAACAAACCAGAGGGACTATCCTTCACCCTCACCCTCACCCCTCCCAAAATGGTTCCCCCAAAGAGGCTACCTCAGTGACAGTAGGCCCGCCACAGCAGACACCCAGCTTTTATCCCTTTAGCGAGGGGACAGGTGATCCTATCTGGCTATTTTGTCAGGAATTGGCTGGGTGCCTGGAGCCTGGTCCTGAAGGAAGTGGTCTCTGAAAAGGCAGCAGTACTCCAGGTAAGGCTGCCAGCAGCAAACAGTAAGCAGGCAGGTAGGCGGGCAAGTGATATAGCTCTTCCTGGGGTGGTGGGAAAAGGCTTCCAGGTAAGGCTGCTAGCAGCAAACAGCAAGCAAACAGACAGGCAGACAGGTGGTATAGCTCTTCCTGGGGTGGTAGAGTGGCTTCTTCCTTTTTCCCCCGTGCTAACTCCCCTGTGCTGACATTATTACTATATTGACATGCATTCATATATAACATTACATTACATTACATTATTATTTTGGATTGAGTGTAAATTATCTGAATATTTGTATTTCTGCACAGAAGGATGCCCAAGTTTTGAGACTCTTGGGATAGAACCTTGGTCTCATTATTCTCACAGATGTGTTTGGAGAGGGCATGAAAGAAGGTCTTCTTGGGAGCTTGCTCCAGAGTTATGGCACTTCCTTCCACAGGAATCTCGGCTGGTCTCCTCTCTGTTCTATTTGCCAGCAGATTTTATTTAGGCAAGCTTTTTATTATTTACCATTAGTTATGGTTTTCATTATTTACTATTATTCTCTATTATTTATGCAGAGGATTATTTTTATTTTGTGGCATGTGCACTGCACTGTCATCCTCATTGTTCTGTTTTAAATGCTTTTAAATTGTTATGAATTAGTGCTGTTTTTAATAGCTTAGTTTATTTAATAGTTTGCACCTATCTTCAATACCATGATTAGGTTTTAGCTAGATTTTGCTTTAATCCATGTTTTGACTGCCATATTGAAACAAAGACAGGATATTAAATAAATAAATGCTTGACCCATTCTCATTTCCCTAAATCCTGAAAAAAATCCAAATTTCCTATGATATTTCCCCCCAAGACATTGCTTTGTTGTTGTTGTTGTTGTTGTTTTGATAAATAAATTGTAAGGTTTCCCCAGACTTTGATTCCACAAACCCTTATAGACTTCTGTGCAATATCAAAGTATATTTCCCTCTGATAAAAACAGTTACCTTGTTTGAAGAGTTTGTTATTTTCTGACATCAATGAAAATTCCAGTGTTTGTTTGTATGGGAACAGAATGCCCCACTGTCTAAAGAAGTGATTCCCAAGTGGGTGGTATACCCCGCAGGGGGTGGTAGAAAGATCTAGGAAGGTGATGAAAGGGAAAGGGGCAGCAAGGGGGTGAAGAGAAAAGGAAGTGATGGGGGAATACAGTTAAAGTATTGGTGTATAAGAAAGACAAGGGAAACCAGTGGCTTTTAGGACTATGGTGGGGATGCGGGTTGCATGAAACTTCTTTTCAGGGTCCCTTAAAACCATCATGAAGCCCCTCTTTTTGTGGTGATATCTCCTGCTCTTCACCTCCCTGTGTGAGCTCACTCTCTTATCCACATCTTTCACTAATAGTGGCAGGAAACTCTTGAGAGGGTTGGGGGTAAGGCATCATTTCTGTTGCTTGGAGCAGCACCAATTTGGGACAGACTGACTGATTGGAGCAAGGAGTTAGAGCACGCAACAGTGGGGGGAAAGCAGCAGTAAAAAGGAGCTTTTAAGTCTGAGAGCCTGCTTAAGCTATGCATGTTCCAGCCTACTCTTGCTTTCTTTTGTCGGACAGGCTGAGAGAAGAGGTCTCCAATACAGAGCATGTAGCCTCTGTAAACCTACTATACACACACTGGCTACTCCTCTCTCCACCCCAGTGAAGAAGGATTTAGAGTCCTTCCTCACTAGAGAGAAATTTTCCTCTTTGCACCTGGACACCTTGGGAGCAGTGATCAAGCAGCTGCCTGAGCAGTGACCAAGAAGTTTCTTGCCCACACTGGCCTTTGCTAGAAGGCCAGAATGGTTGAGAGGCTTCTCTGTCACTGCTCTGCCAGCTGCATGGTTGCTGCTATGATGGTGAACAGTGCAAAGGGAATAGCGACCAAGCAGCCAGTCTAGCAGTAACTGAGAAGCCTCTTGCCTACACCTGCCTTTATCACAAGGCTGGCGTAGGAAAGAGGCTTCTTGGTCACTACTCAGCCAGCTGCTCAATTGCTGCTCCCAAGGTGAATGAGCGAAAAGGGAGCAGCAACCAAGATAGGTTATTTTAAATTTGAAGTAGAACGGTAGACTTAATATCAAGAAATAGGCATGGGGGTGTCTCCCAAGAGGAAAGGAGGTGGTGACCCCCAAAAAATTATGGACCACTGGTCTAAAGGAATGCAGAATTGAATGTTTCCCTCCTCTACTTTCCCTACCTAGGCACCCAGGACCAAAAAACAGAGAATGGAATAAAAGTAAATCAGGGGTAGGCAACCTTTCCCCTTTAAGGGCCGAGGGACTTCAGCTCCCAGAAGCCTTAGCCATGTTGGCCAATAGTCCCATGTTGGCCAATAACTCCTGGGATTCTGGGAGCTGAAGTCCCTCGGCCCTTAAAGGGAAAAGGTTGCCTACCCCTGAAGTAAATAAAACCAGATAATAAAATAAAATAAAATGTACAATTTTTGTATCCCAGTGTTCCCCAGCTGAAGAACTCTCCATTTTACTCTAATTGGGCCAACCTATTGACAACCAAAATACATCACTGCTATTTCACTGGGGAAAAACCCCACAAAAAACAAAACAGGGATTTTTTTGCCCCAGTGCATTATACTGTTAAAAGAAAACAGTGTGTGTGTGTGTGTGTGTGTGTGTGTGTGCAGGTTTTCTGTCAATTTATGGAGACTCCATAAATTTCATTGTTTTTTCTTAGGGGTGATCTTGCCAGTTCCTTCCTCTGAAATATAGTACCTGAATGGGGCAGGGGGATCAACAGATTTGTTGGAACATTTTGCCCTAGCCAGTCTTTTCAAGTGGGGGAGAAGTCATTTGTACATAGCAAGTAACTGAAATTTGGGGACATAGGCCTAAATCCTATTGTTACTTCTGGCTAGAGTAGAACCACTGAATCAACTGAATTAACCTATGTGTTGACTCACCATTCAAAATAGATTCAATGGGTTCACTCTAGTTAGAAATAACCAACATGATTCCAAAGATTAGTATTGGTCTGTACAATCAGTAAGTAGAAAGATCTTGTAGCACCTTTGAGATTAACCTCTTTTGCAGACGGCGCTTTGCGCCATCTTGGAGGCAAGGAAGGGGAGGGGCAGCTTCACGCTGGGTGCCCCAACCCCTACCTGAGGACGTAATCAGAGAGCCCGCCCTTCCACATGACGGGCGCTCCGATTACGTCCTTCCAGCTCAGTTTCTGGACACACTGAGCCAGAAGAAGCGCAGAAGAGCTGCATGGTGGCTCTTTGGGCGCCCCTTTCATGGCTTGTGGAAGGAGCGCTATTTTAGCACTCCTTTCCCAAGTGGCGAAAGGGAGAAACAGGGCCGAGGCCTCTACAGACTGCCAGAAATAGTGCAGCTTGAGGCCACTTTAACTGTCCTGGCTGAGTGCTAAGGAATCATGGGAACTGTAGTTTATTGTAGCACCAGAGCTCGCTGACAGTGAAGGCTCAATGTTCCAGAAAAAAATACAGTTCCCATGATTCCTTAGCACTGAGCCAGGACAGTTAAAGTGGCCACAAGCTGCACTATTTCTGGCAGTCTGTAAAGGCCCTAATTGAAAGAAAGAAATTGGCAGCATGAGCTTTCATAGACTTCAGTCTATTTCCTCAGATGCATTTGGTGGAGTTGAAGCCAGGCATAGTGCACAAAGACTAGTTTCCTATGCTTTGGTGCACTAATGACCATTGTTAAAACTGAACCTGCAACTTCATTTCTATACACACACAAAAATGTCATTTGAATTGACATCCTCACATACCAATGACATATATATGTCTATGCTTGGCTTCCATTCCACCAAATGCATCTGAGGAAGTATACTGAAGCCTACCAAAGCTCATGCTGCCAATGTTTTTTTTTCCAGTTAATCTCAAAGGTGCTACAAGATCTCTCTATGTACCAACATGATTCCAGCCACTGTTGACAATGTTGATCAGTACCTGCCTTTTAGATCTACTTTTGTTCAACTTCTACAACAAACCAAGACTTTGGGGCAATAAATTGTATGGTTGTATTATAAGAGTGTCAACAAAGTTGAATCATAATATAGAATATATAAGAAAGTAGCTTCTGTATTGTTGCCAGCCAGGTTTGACTTAAGATGGATCCACTACTTTGGTCAAGATTTACAGCTTTGGATTTCTTGACAAAAGGTTTCTGAAACATACTAAAACATCTGTTATTTCTTGTTGGCTTGGCTCTGCTGGAGCTTTGGTTTGGCTCCAATTCTGTGGGTGAGTTAACTTTATTTTCCCTTCAACCTTTTGCCCACTGAACTACTTTTTTTTCCAAGTTGATCATTTGGGTCTTTCTGTCCAGAGGACTTGAACATAATAAATGGGATGGAATCAATTTCTTATGTTTACCCACCAGAGCAGTTAAAAATGGAAACGGCTTGTCCAAGTATGCACAATAAATTTCCACTGCTGTGAGACTGAATTAAGAAGAGAGGGGGAGACCCATTTCCTTTCCTTTCTACTTTTAATCTGACCTCCATTTTTAAAATAGTGTCTCAGTATCACTTCGTCATAAGGGAAGCTGATTATACTCTCTGAAGAACACTTTGTTTGTCTGTGCTGGTTTTCATCCCACCTCCCCACATGTTTGCTAATGGGAACAGACTTATTGGCCCTCCCCTCCCATTAAAAAATATGACAAGAGTTTTATGTGTGTTGGATCCCATTCACAGTAAAAAATTACTTGTAATTTGATAGAGCTGTGAGTAATTTTGGAAAAATGTGTGGCTGTTTTTAAGCCAAGTTTGTGTGCTCTTGGGCCTTTCGCCTCACTGATGTAAGTGTGAAAGCTCTTTGGCCTGCCCTGATCAGGACCAGCTGTTTCTATCACACTCACCGCCAACTCTGTATATTCAAGGTGAAATAAAGGAAGTAGAATGGCACTCTTTCAAATGTAAGAACCTAAATTGTGAAGCAAACAGTCCAATCCTGTTCAAAGATACTGAGAAGTACTGCTTCCTGGTTTTAATTGGGTTTACCTCCAGAGGATTCTAGCCAAGAATATTTATTTACAGTTCATTACAGTTCTGACTATGGTCCAGAAGCATGTGCCTGTACATGCAAGGACCATCCATGCAGATGAACAAGAGTATCCGTTTCAGTGGTTCACCTCCTTGCCAAAGCCATAGGCTATCCAGTTCCAGTTCCTTTTATCTCCCCCGCTACTTTTCATGAAGTAAAAAATGGATTGCAGCCAGTACAGTTGGCCCTTTATATCCACCAATTCTTTATCCATGGATTCAGCCATCCAGAGCTTGAAAATATTTCAAAAAGGGACACCATTTCACTAAGCCATTGTATTTAATAGGACTTGAGCATCTACAGATTTTGGTATCCACTGGGAGACCTGGAACCAAACCCCAGCAGATGGCAAGGCCCATTGTATCTATCTATTTGACCACCCATTACACAAACATGCACATATATATATATATATATATATAGAGAGAGAGAGAGAGAGAGAGAGAGAGTTGGGCTCACTTGAGTAAAAATGAGCCAACACTGGGTATTCTTCCACAGTCATGAAAATGCTGCTTCATACATCTTTCTCCTTCTGCAACTTTCTCCTGGGTTTTGTTTGTTTGTTTATTTGAGGCAGTTTTTGAAAAATCCTTTTCTCTTGTTTTGTCTGTGATGTTGGATTATAGATGTCAGACACAGGCAGCCAGGAAATTAGCAAGCAGCCTTACAATGGGGAATCGAAACCCACTGAGCAGAAATATCAAGCTCCTGTTGGAATAGCATTTTACCTGGCTCAGTGCAGCAATGAGGCTCACAGATTTGAGCATAAGAAGGACATTGCTCTCCTTGTTAAAATAAAATACTAACAGTGCACACAGAGTCAGGGGATTTCCCCATGTTACACATTCAGCTCAAGTCAGGAGTGACAGGATTACAGGGAACAAAGAACTGTATTGCCAGGCTAGGATGTCATGCAAAAATAATAGTAAAAAAGAGAGTTCTGTTTTTCAGTTGGATGTCAATATACTTCCATATTTGCTGGTGTCAGGGATCTGTGGACAGCTGCCCTGTTTGTTCATGATCCACGTAACTGCAAGTGGATCATCACATAGCCTACAGCTCTGGACCAGGCCAATGAAAGTCTTTCAGTTTCAGTTTCCCCCACGTTTGATTTTAAAAAAACAAAAACAAAAAGAACACCTCAGTTATCTGCTCCCTAAATATCAAGATGGATGTTAAGAGCTATAGAATGCTCTTAAAGAAATGGGAGTGCCACTACATCTGATAGTTCTGATGAAGAATCTGTACTTGGGACAAGAGGCTATATATCCTGTAAGAACAGAATATGGAGAAGCAGAATGATTCCCAATTGGGAAAGGGGTCAGGCAAGGCTGCATTTTATCAGCCTATCAGTTCACCATGTATGCAGAAAATATCATACAGAGAGTAGATTTAGAATATTATTATTATTATTTAGAATAAGGAGGAATGAAGATAGGAGGAAGGAACATCTACAATCCATATACACAGACAACACCATACTGTTGGGCAGAAAGCATCAGAGACCTGAAGCAATCACTAAATAAATTTAAAGAAGAAAGTGCAAAGGAAGGCTTAATGCTAAACATAAAGGAAACAAAAATCACCATGGAGTATTTACATAAATTCAGCCTAGTAACAAGGAAAAGGAAATAGTTAAAGATTTCCCATACCTTGGATCAAACATTAATCAGAATTGAGACTGCAGTCAAGAAATCAGAAGAAAATAAAGAATGGGAAGGGCATCTATAAATGAACTAGAAAAATCCTAAAGTGTAAAGATATACAGATGAACACTAAAGTTACAATCATCCTAGCCATTGTATTCCCCATTACCATGTATGGATGTGAGAGCGGGACAGTGAAGAAAGCAGATGAGAAGAAAATTAATCCATTCAAGATGTGGTGCTGAAGGAGAGTGCTGAGGATACCATGGATGGTCAAAGAGATGAACAAATGGCTCCTAGGACAATCAAGCCTGAACTCTTCCTGAAAGTCAAGATTACTAAATTGAAGCTGTCATACTTTCACCACATCATGAGAAGGCACAACTCAGTAGAAAAGACAATGATGCTGGGAAAGGTAGGGGGCAATTGAAAGAGAAGAAGACTGCATGCCAGATGAATAGACTCAATCAGGGAGACCATGGGCCTGAGACTACAGGACCTAAGCAGAGAGGTAGAGGATAGTGGTCCTTGGATACCTCTCATTTACAGGGTTGCCATGAGTCAAGGTCAACTCAAAGGCAGCTAACAACAACAAAATATCAAGAATTTGAGCCAGTTGAGCCTTCCTTACACAGCAAGGACTTTCTGGCCTCTGATGTGTTCCTAAGTACTTGGTTGCCTTTTAGTACTCTCTTCTAGCTTATCCCTGCCTCCTAGTTTGTCCTCCAGCTCAGGCTTTCTCTTTAGTCTGGTTTTTTGGCTTGATCTTCTGTTCTGCTGCCTATTTATTTGCCTTCCTATTCTGATCTGTCCTTCAGTCCTAATGTTTCTGGCTTGATCCCTGACCCTGCCTCCTAGTTTGTGCTTCATTTGATTGTTGTCACATAACTCTTGGTCCCTGCTTCACATCAGACACCTACCCATGGATCTGTCTTGATTTTTAGTTCAGGGTATCCTTGAATGGCAATCATATGCGGATAACTCCCTACTCACAAAATAATAAAATTGTAGACTTGAAAGGTCTACCACTGACTGTGGCAGTCTCCTCATGTGAGTCAGAATTTTCTTTAGTACAAGTTGGGTCATACTCCATCATCTGGGGCAGGAGATAACATGCTTGCTCAATCTTCCACATGATAGCTCTTCAGCTATTTAAAAATGGACAGCATATCACTTCTCAGTCTTGTCTTTGCCATTCTGAACATACCTAGTTCCATCAACCATTTCTCATAGGACTTTAGTTTCTAGACCTTGTACTATCTTGGTTAACCTCCTCCAGACACATTTCAGCTTGTCTGGGTCCTTAAACAATGTGCCAAGAACTCAACTTGGAAGAGAATCCACCTTCTACTAAAGAACAAGAAACTAAAGCCGACTCCAAAAACAGATTTCCCACAAACTTTAGGAGATATGGTGTCTGAAGGGGCTGGATTTCAGAATCCAGCTAAGATTAAATGCTTGGATCTAACAGAGGATGTTTCAACAGTAATCTGTCAATGTCTGTCTGAGAAGACAAATCTTTCTGAGAAATTAGATAGCGAATGAAAATAATTCAAATATTTGCCAAATGTTTTTCTTCTTGTTTTCTGAATCTCTGTTATCTGATTGGGGTGTCTTTGAGATCCTTTCCCTTCTGTGTTTTCATCCAAATGGGAGAGAGTATGGAAGAAGATTAGGTTTATCCTATAATTTGTTAAAATTGATGTAAGTAGGTAGAACTGATCATCAGTGGAAGGCTGGTAGCCTAAATTTCTAAGATTAGTTCTGCAAGAGGAGGTTTTTATGATGAAATTGCTCTTTCATTCATAGAACTGTATTGGGAAGCATTCCAGGTGACATTGTCCTCCATTTCTAAATCTCCAAGAGTTCTCCATCACTCCTTTTCCTTTCTGTAGCAGATTCACTAAGGTCTAATCTGCCCTGCAGAAATAATGCAGTTTAACTACCATGTCTCACTACTATGGAATTCTGGGATTTGTATTGTTGTAAAATATTTATTTGTTGTAAAATATTTATTCTTCTCTGTTAGGGAGCACTGGTGCCCACCAAACTAATAATTCCAGAATACCATAGCATTGAACCTTGGTAGTTAAAGCAATGTCAAACTGCATTTATTCTTCAGGGCAGATGAGACCTACGGAGGAAAAGATGGAATAGCAGCACAGAGTCTTTTAACTGGCAACACTATGAATCCTCCTCAGTCTGCATACATATCATGTAGTTTGCTCAACAGATTTATCAAAGGGATTTGTTCATACAGTACAGTTCCTATCTGTTACGGTGGTCTCAAAAATTCCTGTTGTCACTGTCTACATCAGCCCCACAACAGAGACATTGGGGGATGATGCATAGTGTGCTGGCCTCCTTGGAATAGGGAGAGAAGTCTAAATTGAGCCAGGGCAGTTATGCCATGGCAAGAGGAGGCTTGAGCACAGAGGTAATGTGAGCCCTTCCACCCCACAGCTCTTTATTCTGGGTCAGGTGATCAACCTACCCTCCCACCATTGGTACAGCATGAAGTTTCTTGGCTGCTTTTTGGCAGGCAGGATTTTTTCCCCTTTTTGACTGGCTTTTTTGCCTACCCCATACTGTTCCCAGTCAGACTTGGACAATTGGCTAGGGTGGTGTCTAAATATGCTGTCATTGGCAGAAATGTGGGGAGATTTAGAGTTTGGTAATCAGTTAGGTCACCACTTTGGTTAAAGTGAGGCCTCTGAAACTACCTCTTTAAGTCTTGCAACTTGGGAGGTGGGGACAGAGAGCCCTTGAGGCTGGCCTGAAGGATAAACTCTCTCTTTAATCCTTGGGATTGGGAGAAGGACTTTCTGGTTGGTCTCCCTGATGCAGGCCTATCAGAGAGCAACCCAGCTTTTGGGTTCTCTTTGGGGCTCAGGTGTGATCTCCCAGGTGAAGCTGCAGTGGTGGTCTGGGGAGAAGACCACCAGCTGCAGCTGCTCCCACATTTGGCTACTCCCCCCTTAGTTGCAGTTCTCTTAAGAAATCAATAAACAGGTCAAGTTAATAAAATGGCCCAAATTCAACTCATGTTTTCGTGTTTGTTTCATTAATGAGTATTGTCTCATTGTTTTAGGGCAGGGGTAGGCAACCTTTCCCCTTTAAGGACCGAGGGACTTCAGCTCCCAGAAGCCTCAGCCATGTTGGCCAATAGACCCATGTTGGCCAATAGCTCCTGGGATTCTGGGAGATGAAGTCCCTCGGCCCTTAAAGGGGAAAGGTTGCCTACCCCTGTTTTAGGGGTTGGTCAGCAAAAACCCTAAGCCAGTTCTTCTTCTTGGCTGGCTTTTATAATCAAACAGATTTGATAATTTTAACTAACTGAATAAAAACTGGCCACAGTTTGACTGGATACTGGAATATAACCATGAATGCAGAAATATAGTGGAAAGAAGCACAAAAGATCTTTCCAAAGAATTAAACATAATCAGTTTGAATTATATTTCATTAAGACTTGTTGGTGCTGAAGCTTATGCTTTTCTGATAAACATCAAGCAAATAACTGGAATTTATTCTTTCTTGTAGTAATGATGTTTTTTGTTAAACAGGTGTGGGGCTAGAGAAAAATAGACTGACTTTCAAAGCACTAAATTGTAAATAATTTTTCACTTTCTGTTCAAAAGAATGTAACTGACTTTATTGGTGCATGGATAATTTGGAACATTTTTTTGAAGATAATATTGTAATATAACAGAAATTCACTGAATTCTAGAATCTGGGAACTCAGGGGGGAAGCAGATGGCGCAAAGCACCATTTTCAGGGCAAGGAAGGGGAGGGGCAGCCGCACGCTCGGCGCTCCAACCCTTTCCCGAAGATGTCGTCGGAGCAGCTGGCCCTCCGCACAGCCGGCGCTCCGACAATGCCTTTCAGCTGCAGCGTCCACACACACTGCAGCGGAAAAGCCGCTGAAGGTGCGCCGGCAGCCTTTTGCGGTGCACCTTCGGCCCCGATCCGCAGCTTCCCGGGGCGGCCCCATGACACCCGTCTGCTTAGCCTCTCAGCTTCTCTTATATTCTGTTGCTCCATCAAGATGCTGTATCAGTTTCCACACACACATTTTCTGTAGACTAGAAGACAGAAGAAAAAGTATACCATGCTACCATGAAAAATATTTAAAAGTTGTAGCAAACATTATGCCAGCTTCGTCTTCCTAGAGTTGGAGGACCTAAAGATGGTAGTACATGCACTGGTAACCTCATGGCTGGACTTTTGCAATGTGCTGTACATTGGGCTACCTCCATGCCAAGTTTGGAAACTTCAGTTATTTCAAAACATGGCAACCAAATTGGTTACTGGGACACCCATGAGCGATCATATTACACCAATATTAAAATCCCTACACTGGCTGACAATTAGTTTCCAGGCAAGGTACAAAGTGTTGGTTATCACCTTTAAAGCCCTCCATTTTTGCATCCAGTTTATCTATGGGATTGCCTCTTGCTGTATAATCCACCATGTACACTCGGGTTCTCTGGTGGCCATTTACTTAGGTTAGCAATAGTCAACCAGAGGACTTTTCTTCAGCTGTTCCTAGACTGTGAAGCAACCTGCTGGAAGAGATTTGGCATACACTGAATTCTAGAACACACTGTTCAAATTTAAAACAGCATTAAAGACCAGCCTCTTCCAACAAGCTTATCCAGATGATTTTTACACTGTGAATTTTAAATGTGGATTGATTTAACACAGGGGTAGGCAACCTTTTTGAGCCGGGGGCTGGGTTGCTATCTCTCAGAAAATTGGGGGGCCGAATCACCAAAAATAAATAAATAAATAAATAAATATTAAAATTAAAAATTAAAAAAATTAAAAAATATGCATGCACACTCTCTCAGCCCCAGAAAAGCCATGGCAAAACCCCTGTGGAGATTTTGCCAAGAAAACCCCAAGAACAAGTAATAACAACAATATTCAATATCATCATGGCGGGCAGCGGCGGCGGCAGGACCGGTCTGGGGCCAGTCCAGCCCCCGGGCCTTAGGTTGCCTACCCCTGTTTTAACATGTATGTGTCTTATTTGTCCTTTTAAATTGATGTGTGTTTTAACTGATGTGTTTTTAACTGACATGGTGTATTTGTTAATTGTTGTTGTTCCCCACCTCAATCCAAGGGAAGAGATGGATAAGAAATAAATATTTGTTGTTGTTGTTGTTGTTGTTGTTATCTTCATGCAAATATGCATAAATTAGATAGAGCTGATCTATCAGATCTACCAAACCATGGTGTTATGAAATGCCAGTGAAACTTGAGCTCATATGTTCCTGCTTCATTTAATGCCTACTGGCCAATTCTTTCCTGATTTGCAACAAACTATACTTTTATCTTTCATCCAAACCAGCAAGCAACATGTCTCCTTGCTCCCACCCCACCAAATCAAAATCAAACTCTGGTTTATGATCTTAGTTTGAATGGCAAGCAAAATTCACAGATTGGATATAACCATGATTTGTTATAAACCAGGATGTAATGATAGTTCAGGAAGGAAACAGAGAAATGGAAGAGGAAGGAGCATGAACATGTATAATATGTACTACTATGTATTGTGTATAATATAATATAATATAATATAATAATGTAATACAGCATAATATAATATAATACCAAATCATGACGGTGCTAAATTTGAACGGACAAGAAATATTATCAGGAGGATAAATTGCCTATTTTAACTAGACACAGAACTATATCTGGTGTTGCCCTCATGGTTACAATTCAACCACCCACAGTCCTTCATACTACTATGTTTTCATCATTCCAGAACTTGTTTATGAGAAGACAGGGAGGTGAAGTCATCAATTGCTGAATTCATGGAGTCCACTGTTTATCTAGCAGAAATCTGTTGATGGATCCTGCTGAATTATTCTTGAGTTTTTTTTGTTTTGTTTTTTTTAAATCCTTTCTTGTCCCTAGACACCTCACACTCAATGATTTTAGCATTTTTCTATTTATCTCACAACTTTTTCTCTCTCTGTGGCTAAGTCCCTGATGTTTCAGATTAATGATCAGAACAGGGACTAAGGTTCCCCATAGATTACTACTCAAAACATTGACCTAAAGTTCATCAGTTTAGATGAAAAGATGTCTCAAGCAAGTGGAAAAGTACTTCCACAAGCACAAGGCAGCTCCACCATGTCTGTATTGTTTCTCCATTTTGAAGTAGCTCTATGATGTTCTAGAGCAGGGGAGCTTCACTACTAACATGGTAGTAGATGAGGTTTGGGGTAAATTGAAATGCAGCAATATGTGGACCCCCCACTTTTGAACCAGTATTCTAAAAAGAATATTGACCCTTAGTATTGGTTTTTGGTGGGAAAGAAAATGGGGCTATAGTGGAGGACAAGAGGGGATAGCATGACTTATAAATTTATTTTAGCATGCTTAATAAGTTTATGCAGATCAGATTTAAGAATAATAGTTTCCCTTATCTGATTAATGTTCCAATGAGGCATTGTAAGGCAATAGTGCATATATAAATAAATAATCCAAAATTGGGGGACGTGATATTTGGATAGCATTTGTTCATTCAGTGGAGCATTATTAACTACTGACTTTATATGAAATAAAAGGAAGTTAGATATGATTCCTCAGAAAGAGCTGGCTTAGAACTTTAGTCATGTCTTTCCCTTATTTGTGAGCAGCAGCATTTAGAAAAATATGTGGACTGAGCTGATGTGACTTTGTGCTGAAATTACTATGGAACTAAGACACATGATGATGTGTCTGGATAGAATGATGCATATGGAAATGTTAAGCATGGCAAATGAGTGCACTGCTATTTTGCAGTCCCAAACTGGACTAAATTAATTCATCCACTATCTATCCCCCTTTCTTTCCTTTCTGGAAAAGCACTCTTTCAAAATACCATTGGGAAACACAAGTGCAGTGCTCTTATGAGAGCTGAATAAAAACTTGGTGATACTTACTGAAAAACACTAGAGCGTGGGCCTTCATACTTGGTGAGTATTGACAACTGAAGAGGCCACTTCAAACAGGTAAAGCTGCATTAGTACTTTTAAATTTGTCCTTGGGAATACGCTCATCTGGAACAATGATTGCAGTGAAAAAAAATCAGATGAATGCTGCTTTCAGAACTAAATTACTCCTCCAAGAGAACAGCTCTGAAAGAAATATATTTGAAGAGTCTAGAGAGTAATTTCATGGAAAACAAATTGAGTAGCCAGGTTTTTTTTAAGAAAGAAAAAGACAAAAGGGTGGGGGAGGGGGAGAGAATGGAAAAAGAAGATGAAAATAATACAAAAAACAATTTTTACAAAATACTATCGCATGTCTGCAAGTTTTGATTACTGGCAACAAAAAGGAGTTCAAAAAGCAGAGTGTATATATGTCTTATATTTAAAAAGAGTGTGTTCCCTAAACAGAAACTTTTCTTATTTCTTTGACTATGAGTAAGCATGTCTTTTGTTATGTTTATTTCAGAGGGCCTGTATGATATCTCTGTTAAACGCAGCCAGTTTAAATCATGTGGTTTCTTTTTTTCTTTCTCTATTACCTGGTACATACCAGGTATAAATATTGCACTTTTTCACACTTACAGCCATTAAATGGTGCTGAATAATGGGGTATGCAATGAGTATAAACATCATTTGTTTGCCTGACAGAGAGCCCAGGCAGCTGCTGAAGGAGGCACTTTAGTCTTAGTAGTCTCTCTACTAATCTTTTTGGTTTCCAGTAGTCACATGTTTTCCATGTGTTGTGTGCAGAGGGATTTTCTGCTGTGTGAAGTGGAAAGTAAGCTGCCACTTTCCACACATCACACAGTGGGAATCCCTTGCAACACTCACACGTGAGCACATACCAGTAGCCTGCTGCCTTGGTCTGCCAGAGAATTACACCCATCTCTTGCACATATAGAAAAGCAGTAGCTGCAGGGGGATGAGGAAGACAAAATTGCCTACTATGGGAATGAACATTACCTGCTAGGGGGAAAGGAAGGGAAGCAGGAGGAGCAATCACTGATTAACACCAGCTGTCCCTGTAGTGTTTGCTGTGCAGGTTTTCCCACATACTGCACCCCTTAGCTGAGTAGGAGACAGCTGCACCCACCTCACCCCTCTTTCTGCTAGAGAAGGAAAAGGTGGCACAGACCACTCCATCCTCACCAGAAGCTAGCTCTATATAGAGCTTGCTATTTCTTCAGTCATTCCCTGGCTCTGAAGGGTCCTCATAATTAAAGCACTATGGGAGGGTGAACAGAGAAATAACTGTGCATCAGGTTTCCTCCTGGGGGTATGGGATAGAAATTTGCCACTCCCAACAGTCCACCACATGAGATGGCCACTTCACCCAATTTCATGGGAAGACCTGCTGATCTGAAGGGAGAATCAAAGGTATATAGGAGCATAACATATGAGATCTATTGCCTAACTCTGCCATAAGCAGGGATGGCTTTATCCTGCCCCCCATCTCCAACTTAATCTGCCTGATTCCCCTTTTTATGAATAACACATTAAGGGAGAGCATTTAATACCAATTGGATAGGAGGCAGAAAGGTGGGATATAAATACAAATAAATAAATAAATACATACATACATTCATTACTACCTGGGCAGCAAATTCCATAATGATATGGAACCATCCAATAGCCCCTGTCTCTAATGCCTACCAAACACTTGCTTACTACTAAGTCCCAGCCATATTCATATATCTATAAACATAATTTCATATAATTTCATATAATATTTGGAAAAATAGTCATGTTAGTCTAGAATATCAGTAAGAAAAGGGATCTTGTAGCACCTTTGAGACTAACAGTGAAAGAAGTTGTAACATAAGCTTTCATAGCCTTGGTGTACTTCCTCAGATGCATGGAGTGAAACTGGTACCCAGGAATGACCTTTATAATCAGACTGTAAGAATAGCCACAGAAATACAAAACTTCTGGTTATGGTGATGAGGTGACAAGTTCAATCTTAACTATGGTCACTGAGGGGCAATGATCTAGAGTAGATTTTGTCTCTGTAGCCTGAAGCAGCTCTATTGATATACTGTCACTTCCTGGTGATTCATTTCTCTCTAGTGCTCTGAGTGCAATTCTCACTTCAAATTGGAGGTTCATCTTCATATGGTTCTTCTTTAAATGAATCTGTCACTCTTTCATATCTTTTCTTCCTTGTATTGTTTCCATCATCTTTTTATTTGTACTTGGTCATGTAATGTGCTCCTTTCCTGGGCACAGAGTATCCTCACTCTTGGGTTAATTTTACTTTGATTTCTTGGATCTTGTGAAAGAGATCTCTTGTTCTTCCTTTTTTGTTGTTTCTCTGCATTTATTTTTCTACTAGTTCTCCTTGGCCTTCTGCATAAATCATTGAACAGTTGCTTTCAGGGATCTGACTTTATTTCTGTCATCTTTTAAATTTACTTCTCGTCCATCCTTATCTTCTTGAAGAGTTTCATCTGTCATTCATTGAGGTCTCTTTCTGTTTGGTCATATATAGTGTCTTTTTGCATACTTGTCTGACAGTGTCCCTGGTTTCATTCCAGTGTTCTTCTGGCTTCTGTTTAATTAGACTTAATAGTGAAAATCTATTTTTACATTATCTTTAAATTCTATAGGGATGTGTGTCAAATTGTATTTTGGCAAGATGGTTGGTCTAGTGTTCTATTTTAGTTTTACTCTAAATTTTGTAATTAGCAGTTCATGGTGTCTGTCACAATGTAGTCCAGCTCTTGTTTTTGCAGAGAGAATAGAGCATCACCATCTTCTGCTTCCAATTATATAGTCTATTTGATTTCAGTATTAGCCATCAGGTGATGTCCATGTATACAGTCACTTCTTGGGTTGCTTAAAGAGTGTGTTTGTGATGAAAAAACTGTTGGTCTTGCAAAATTCAGTCAGTCACTCTCCTGCTTTGTTTCTTGATCTTAGGCCAAATTTTCCTACAGTCTTTGATTCTTTTCTGTATCCTATTTTTGCATTTCAATTACCTGTGATTAATAAGAAGTCATGTTTTGTTGTGTGATCGGCATAATCCAGCATAAAATCTTTCAGTTTCTTCTTTTTCTTCCTCAGTAATTGGAACATAACTTTAGATTATTGATGGGTTTTCCCTGAAGTCTTATTTACATGAGTTGATCAGACTTTGCATTATGACATTTAACTGCTTTTGCTACAACTCTCCTTACTATTAATGCTGCCTCATTTCTTCTTAGATTTTCATTTCCTGAGTAAAACACTGTGTAATTATCTGACTCAAAGTGCCTCATTCCTGTCTACTTTAGCTATCTCACTTCAGGGTCTGCAATATTTATACATTCCATTTTTTGTGTTATTATATGATAAAGCAATAAAACTTCCCCTGATTCATGCTTCTCACTTTCCATGTTCCTACAACATGTGTTGTGCAATATCAGACTTTCCTTTCACCTCTGGGCACATCAACAGCTAAATGTCCTTTTAGCTTGAGTCCAGTTGCATAATTATTGACAACACTAATTGTATATATCTTTTGCTCTTCCCCAGTAGCTCGACTTCCAGCCTGGAAGTCTCATCTTCTGGCACTATCTCTTTTTTCATTTTGAATTGTCTCATCAAAAGGTTTTCATTATAAAAGATATCCAAAAGAGGGTTTCCATTCCTCTGCACAGTAGTAGCAAGTGTTAGCTATGGTGCCATTGTCTCTGACAGTTCCTCCACCAGTGTCATTCTCTACTACTGTTGCTGCCCAATAGCTGTTCAGCATATTCATTCTGGTTCATCAGCAAAGCCCATGAGACAGAAGGGGATTTTTTTTATTTTTTAAATAATAACTATAATAGCAGCCAACTTTTTGGGCCTTGCATTCACAGGTATAATGAATAGTGACTTCCCATGCTCTTACTGAAAGACTTTCTTTGGAATAAACTCTTCAGGTTAGAGGAAGGTAACATTTAATCCAAACCATTGGCTTTTTCTATTTTTTCTGTATTAAATTAGTTTTTAAATTATAATTTGTTGTGTTTGCTGTGTTTTAATGGTTGGCATGAATTATCTTGTAAGATTTTTTCACAGTGCTAAGATGGAAAGTGGCATATAAATAAATAAGAGGATAAATATGAATATGTTCACATTTGTATGAAATCTAATAAATTGAGAACTACTGTATAGGTTCATGATTAAGATTTACAATGACTTGGTACAACATTTTAATTAACTGTGATCTGTCTTCTCCTGTTTGACTGTAATAGTATTACTTAAAGGGGAAATAAAGTTCCACATAATCAAAATCATTCTTTGACATTCTATTATAATTTGCAATTTGTTTCTCTGCCAATTATTAGCATTTATATGTCAATTCCAAGATGACTGGAGATTTGTGTAGCTCAGCCAAATCTTCAATTGAGAAAGAAATTTGTACCAAGAAGTCAATAAATAATTGTTGTCTAATTGTAGAATATTAAGTTGTAGTAGTTCTCTTTTCATGTGTCAATGAGGTATCAGTGCTTACAACACTATTACTGTGATATGAAATCCAGAGATTTATAACCTTGTTTACTACTTTTCTGTCCTGCCCAATAATTGGAAAAAAAAATCAGTTCTTCATTGAAAGCAAAGTATTCCCTGATAGCCAGAATTTTATTTGTTACCTTGGTAACAAACATTCTCAAGGATATTAGTTTCCTATGTGGCTTTCCTCTATGAAATGACTGTTACTGGATTTAATAGGCATAGTTGTAAATAAGGTACAGTTAGCATGATGGCCTCAATATGAACTTATTAAGGTTACAAGTCACCAGAAGTGAACTTTGCAAGGTGTGCACAAATGTTAAACTGCAATAGAGAAAGAAGACTCTAATTTTGCATAGCAAAGCATCCAAAATGTACTTACTAAAATGAAGATGTATATCATTTCAGAAAGAGTTGACATAAAGGTAAACATGACACCTACATAGATTATCCTGCAGCCTTCCAAAGTATGCAAATATAAACCAAATATCTTGGCCTGAATCCAATTGTGAATCCCAAATAGAATAGACTCACTTCATTAGTGAGGACTTCATAAGTGAACATTTGTTTTATGTTCCCTTGTTTCAGTAGATCTACCTTAGCTTTGACTAACAATTAAGTTTACGATTAACCATTGGATTAACCAGAACTAGAAAATAAGCTATGTTTTCATGCATAACAATTGGATAACTCTAGATAAGTTTTGTTGTCATTTCCAACTTATGGTAACCTTAAGGCAACCTTATCACGACAAGATTTGTTCACAAGGGATTTGCTCCTCTTTCCCTCTGAGGTTTAGGCTTTGTTTGGACTGGCTAGGACACTCTGGGGCCTGCCCAGAGTATCCTGGCCTGCAGTTGTTCCAACTTGCCCCCCAGTTATCTGGCCCTCTTGTTCCTGCACCAGTATGGATATCTGCATGGGTGTCCCACTGAGCCACTCAGCAGATATGCTGCTGCCACAGGTCACTCACTTCTGAAATCAGAACAAGGTGTTCATCAACCATCATATGACTGGGCATCTGACCTCAGAAAAAATGACCCATGGCAGCGGTGGGCATACTGGGTGGCTCAGTGAGGGTTATAAATTGGTTTTGGTGCAGAACATGCCAGATGTTGTCTGGAATGCTTGCACCAGAACTGGGGTTTCAGACATGGGTAGTCCAAAGAGGATGATGCTTGAAGTGGGGGGGGGGGGGTTGGAGGGGTCTGGGACAGGGTTTTCAGTCTATGCAGATGAGACTTAAGAGAGCATTTCAAAAGTCTACCCAGTGGGTTTCTGTGGCCAACCAGGGATTTGAACCCTGTTCTCCCAGAATCCTAGGCATCAAAGGACTGGCACCTTAGAGTGGCCTCTGGCTGCTCCAGCTCCACTTGGCCCCCAATCAACCCAGGATCAGTTGCTGTTGTGGCCCTGAATGGGCCACTGGCAAGGAGTGGCTTTTCACTGCTCTTTTCTTGACCAGCCTTTCTCTTCCAAACGTGGTCTCCACATAGCTTCTGGCCACTTTGGGCATGTGTGTCATCTGCACACCCTCCCCCCAAAGTGTCCAGAAGCTGCTTTTTCCTGTACGTCTGTTTTGGGCCTCAGTCTATCACTCAAACCACAATGCCATTTTATCTTACATATGCTTGGAATTACATGGAAAGTATACATGTCCTGGTAAATTAACAGTAGCACTTTCTTTTAAAAATCCCGAGAATAGTTTAGAATTGTGGGTTGGCATGATACTGTCATGTTAGAGATCTGTGGCATAGTTCTGCACATAAACCACTGTTGGAAGAAGTAAATCAATATTTCAGTTAGTTAATTAATCATTCTTAGTGAATGTTCACAGAAGCTAGAGAGATTTTTCTGGCCATGGGGTGCTCAAGAAATTTTACATTGTAGCTAAGTTTCTCATAAATCACCATTTGTTTTAGTAACTGTGGTTTATGCATGATTATGGTTTATATATGACTAATTATCAGACTTATTTCTCAGAATAAGATTAATTATTCTGATGAATCTCAAATGTAGCTTTTACTCCCAAAAGCATAGTTATTTAAACCATAAACAGTTCTGGAACTATAGAAATTGTTTTATGGAGTAAATTCAATGGTTAGTTTCAAATACAGTAGATTGGTGAAGGGTAAACCAACACTTACCATTCATCTACTGTGGGTCTACTCTAATTGGTTTGGGACTAGCGTTTGGATTTAGGCCAGAGTTTTAGATAGAATTCACCTAATCTATTTATAAAATGTTTAGACTGCAATCCAAAAAGTACTGAAAGTATGTTCTATTGAACTCAAGGCAGCTTTTTTCTGAGCAGACAAATCATACTGCAATGTCAATTTCTGAATTCATTGGGTTCTGTAAAAATTAATCTATTAAACTGATATAATATATTTATTATTAAACCAGTGAATAATTTGAGAATGTGAGAATAACAGAATGATATAGTATCAGATCTTTTTTAGTGGAACCTTTGGGAATGTCAAGTTATCTCAAAATGTGGTTCTTTAGAACAGTAGACCAATATCCTGAATGGGAAAATAAAGTTGCAGGTAGTATGAAGTGTAAACAATTTTAAAAAATCTATTACAACTCTCTCTCTCTTTCTCCAGCTGAAAGAGATCAAAACTTATTACAAAATTAAGTACAGACCATTATCCATTTACACTGAGCAATTCAAAAGAATTCAAAATGGGCTTTCAAGCCTTTGAGGAAGGCTTGAGATAACAACTCAAAGTTATCACTTCAGTTTTGTTAGAGATCAGGCTCTGGCTCATCAGGGAAGGAGGAGGCACAGGAATGCCAATAAAACCAGAAAACAGCTGGAATGGAATCATCTGACCTTTATAGATGTGAGGCATATTCTGTGCTTTTCCTTCTTCAGGGTAATAAATCCTTATGGGAGACTGTCCAAGCACCTCAAACACCTGAGCTTTATAAGGTACAGTGGTATGTTTAGATTTATGGGAGATATTTTATGTACAGAGCTTTTCATAGTTGCTACTCTGGCTTTGTGTATACGTTATGTTATGGTGTATAGGGCTTTTGGGGGGTGGGAGAACAGCAATATTATGCTAGTTTTGCAATTATAAGGAAGTGGGATAGGGCTTAATGAAATACATCCCCTCAGCTCCACTCAGTTTTAATCATTCCTTGAACCCCTTTCAAAACCATAGTTAAGAAATAGGACAGGTAAGTATAAAAAACAAGGAAGGCACATCTTGTGTTATCTGTATATCTTTTTGAGGAAATTTACCCTAGTGGCTCAGTGGTTAAATGCTAGTAGTGCACCCACAAGGTTGTCAGTTTGATCCCAGGGCTCCAAGGTTGACTCATCCATCCATCCTTTCATAGGTCAGTAAAATGAATACCTAGCTTTTTTTGTGGGTTTTTTCGGGCTGTGTGGCCATGTTCTGAAAGAGTTTCTTTCTGACGTTTCGCCAGCATCTGTGGCTAGCATCTTCAGATGCTAGCCACAGATGCTGGCGAAACGTCAGAAAGAAACTCTTTCAGAACATGGCCACACAGCCCGAAAAAACCCACAGAAAAAACTATGGATGCCGGCCATGAAAGCCTACGACTTCACAATACCTAGCTTGTTGGGGGCAATTGGCTTACAGATTGTGAACTGCTTAGAGAGTGCTGAGTTCACTGATAAGTGGTACAGAAATGTAAATGATATTACTATTGCTATTACTATGTTGATTTGTCTTTCTGCAGAAAACCTGTTAAGGAGGAAAAGGCACCTTCTGACTAATAGCACTAGGAAACCTCTGTTTGGAAGCATCCTACAATTTAATAAAAATAATTTGAGTACTAGCTTTCTGACCAGTTTTTTATTTTTTTCTGCATCCACCATTCTAGCCCTTCTGAATCATTTGAACCTGATTAAATATAGGTAGCTTGGTTCAGCAACCAACCCATTGTGCATTCATTCATGATTCTGTAGCTATATTCCAGAATCTTCAATATATAAACTCTGCAAGAGAAATTGTGTATCCCCACTCCAGAAATAAAGCAGTTTGACATCACTTCAATTGCCATGTCTCCATCCTACAGAAGTTGGGATTTGTAATTTGGTAGGCTGGCAGAGCTCTGCTCTGGTCCCACAACAAACAACCATTTCCAGAATTCCATAGCCTTGAGTCATGGCTGTTCAAGTGGTCTGAAACCAGATTAATTCTGCAGTGCAGACACAGCTATTGTTAAGAATACTTAACTATGCATCGCTTCCTGACATGACTCCCCAAACCTACCTTAACTGGCAGCCACACTGGCTGTGTCCACACTGACAGGAAACCCCAGCTTACCATTGGGGCTTCTGGATCCATGGGACGGATGAGCTGTTCACACAACTGGAACCCATAATGAGCTGATACTGTCTGTACATTCTCCCAGCCTGCTCCAGTCTCGTTAAAATGCAGTATGCACCAGAGGTGCATGAACTTGAAAATGACAGTGCTAAGGCAGCAGTTGGATTTTCTGGGGAGAGGGAAAGGGCGGTGCCTCACCCAGCCCAGGGCACACCCTCCTGACCAATTCTGCCCACCTGCTGATGCTCTTTCTCCTGTTCCTGCACTGACATGAAGTCTGCACACTCAGGGATTCTGTAGAGATTCTGGCTTGATTTGGAGCAGACAGGGTCTCTTTTTAGTCCAGAGACTGGAGCCATGTTTTGGTCATTTTAGCCCCATGCATCATCTAAACATGTCAGTGTTGGAATGAGATGGGAACATCTCTTTTCTTCCATGCAGAAACAGCCCCAGAGTGACAGAGGTCTATTCTTCTGGTGTTCAGAGTGTAGCAGGACAATGTTTCCAGACCCCTCCTACCAACGAACTTCAGTGCAATAATAAGCTGGACTCCATCACAGCTCCTTGTCCACTACATACCTCTGGAAGAAGCAGGTTGGAAAAACCATCCTGTTGTGCCCTGATTGCCAGCAGAAGATACTTCCATCATTCAGTGTGGCTGATGACTGTTAAAGGAGAGTTGTGGAGCCATTTGTGATTGTCATAATAGTGCCACAGCCATAAACATGAATACTGAACCATTACAAATGCATCAAGTCTAACTTACACATTCATATCTGCTCAACAGGATGTCAGGCCCTGTTGATATTTCACTTTTCTATAACTTACATTCTAAGTGGCTAACACAGCGACAACGTGTAATCAAAATCAGGCATCAAGGTAATGAAAAATATCATAGAAAAAGCTGAAACAACTTCCACACGATAAGATGAAGCTGTTGTTATTAATTAAAAACCTGCAAAACAGGAAAGTGCTAATTCCACGTCTGGATTGTTGTTGTGTGCTTTTAAGTGATCCTAAGGTGAACCTATCATGGGGTTTTCTGGGGCTGAGAGTGTGTGACTCACCAAAGGTCACTCAGTGGGTTTCATGGCTGAGCAGAGAATCAAACTCTGGTTTCCAGGGTCATAGTTCAATGCTCAAACCACTGCACCATGCTAACTCTCATACATTTGGCTGCAAGCAGTTGAAAAGTGTGATGAGCATGTCCAAGGATGACATTATACAATCTTGAGGCTACTGTAGAGAAGGCTCCATATTTCTTGCTTACTTCCCTTTCCTCTGTGAACAATAGATCAGGAGACCTAAAAGGGTCCCCGGTGATAAAACACATAAAACATTAGCTAGGTAGACAACCTAAAATGGTCCTTTAACAGAATTTTTGAAAATCAACTGATATTTGTCTTTTTAGTCACCTATCAAATATATTGGACTCTGTAATAATTTATTAGCCACATACCTGTCAGAATAGAATTCACTGTAACTGCAAAGGAGGTAAAGAGGATTTAATTTGCTCCCAGAAGTCTGAAACTGGATAATATATCTTTATAGAACCAACCTTTAAAGATTCAAATACAAAAGAATGATAGTCAACAAATTATTTTTAACTCCTTTCTTCTTGGCCTTTTTTTTTTTTTGGCAACAAAGGGAGGGTGAAAATTGGAGTAGTTTTCATAGCCTTAACTACACAGACTGTCTAGGGAATCCAAAGCAGACATTACTGCAGATTTGGAGTAAAGCTCACAGTGGACTTCAAAGAAGAATTAATTATTACCCTATGCCTCCCCTTGCCTTGTTTGCTAAGTGAAATGTCTTAAAACAGTATAATATACCAATCTTTTATTAACCTTCCTTAACTTCAATCAATAAGGCTAATTAGTTCAATATGGTTGTGTTGTTCAGTTTGTATATTTCCCATCTGGTGAAAATGATTTGGACTACAACACTAGTTTATATAAACCAGGAATGAGGCATGTGTGATGCTCTGTGGAATACAATTCTTATCATCCCTTATAATTGGTCATGCTGGCTAGGGTTGATGGGAGTTACAACCCAAAAACATATGGAAAAGGAATGTAGGCCTTCCACCTTGCCCTGGCATTTGGGTATGAATACTTGTGGTAGTTTCAAAGTGCTGAGGAGGAATTATTCTGCAGAGAAAAATCACAGGGTGTTTGTTTGTTTGTTTGTTTTGCAAAAAGAACCCTGCTTTCTGTTCAGAAAAAAAGATTCTCTGTTCTGGATAGGGAACAAATTTTAGATTTTATTTTATTTTATTTGCACAAAAGACCCTGTGTGTTTCTTTCTGCAGAATAATTCCAGAACAACACTTCAGTACTTTTAAATACCAGGATACAGTTGCACAAAATTCTTGCAGGTTCATTATTCTTTCTGATAGTCTTCCAATATTCAAGAATATTGCATTTTGACCTGGAAGTAGATAACAGTGAACATTCTTTCCATCCCTAATCTGAAAGACAACACATACCTCCACCCAAGATGAATCAAAGTATATTATTGCCATGGTGTAGAGACATTAAAGGAGCCAGCATAGCATAGTGGTTTGAATGTTGGACTATGATTCTGGAGACCAGGGTTTGAATCCCCACTCAGCCATGAAAACCCACTAAGGGACCTTTGGCAAGTTAAACATTCTCAGCCCTCAAAAAATCCTGCGATAGGTTCACCTTATGGTCACCATAAGACAGAAATGGCTTGAAGGCAACATAATAACAAAGAGGCATTAAGCTCCAAGGAGCTTTCTTACTACAGGAAAAGGACAGCTCAGCATTTGGTATTGGAAATATTTTAGCTTGGCTAAAATCCCAATTTTTCAATCTAAATCAACAATGGGTAACAATGTGGGCAACAGTTTTGGGCCCTCTCACTCCCTCTTACCAGTGGGCTACCAGTGGGCTGCACTGCTTTTGATTCAGCTTTATTCCCACCACTTCCAATTGTGATTTACCTTTCTTTTCAGCTGATTTCTGGTCATCCATCCTTTGGATGGGGTTGAGACCAAGGGAGGAGTGCAAATAAAGCCAGAACTCTGCATTTTGGTGCATTTTTATGGAAATTTCAGCAATCCTCAGGCAATTTTCCACTTCCCCCTGCCATTTTTTAAAAAAAGATTTTGGGGTGGGTCGTTGAGCAGATCAAGCCAAAATTCCTGAGTATGTTTAGCTTAGAGAAGAGAGATAAGAGGTGATATGATAGTCCTGTTCAAATATTTGAAGGGATGTCATATTGAAGATGGAGCAAGCTTGTTTTCTGCTGCTCCAGAGAATAGGACCCAGAACAATGGATGCAAGCTACAGGAAAAGAGATTCCACCTGAACATTAGGAGGAACTTCCTGACAGTAAGGGCTGTTAAGAAGTGGAACACACTCCCTCAGAGGGTGGTGGAGTCTCCTTTGGAGGTCTTTAAACAGAGGCTGGATGGCCATCTGTCGGGGATGCTTTGATTGAGAGTTCCTGCATGGCAGGGGGGTTGGACTGGGTGACCCTTGTGGTCTCTTCCAACTCTAGGATTCTATGATTCTAAATATCCCTGGAAGCCAAGATGACAAAACTGAGGCTGTTGTACTTCGGACATATCATGAGAATGCATGTCTCATTGGAAAAACCCCCAATAATGTTAGGAAAGATGGAGGGAAACAGAAAGAGAGGAAGCCTGCATGCTAGATGGGGGAACTGTATTAAGGAGGTCACGGATATGAGTTTTCAGGAACTAAGCAGAGCAATGGATATCTCATTCACAGGGTTGCATGGGTCAAAATCGACTCGAGGGTGGTTAACAACAAGTATGTTCAAGGGCTCTTGGGGGCTCTAGGACTACAAATTTGTTTGGGGTTGCATATAGTCATGGTCCAAACTTTCTGTACACATGATCTAAATTCAGCTTTCAGGTAAAATCAGGTAAGGCTAGTAGAATGTCTAGCTTCAATTTTTTAAGTCAGCAATGGCTGACTGGAACTCTGTGCTTTGACTACTGTCCACTATGGCCACTGTGTTCCATTCACCATCATTTTCTGCCACCTTTTCAGATTTCTATTACTGCTGCTGGGTTAATAGTAGTAAACTATTTGGAAAGTCCTCCAGATACGTAAGAAAAAAAGTATACTGCGCATATTCGAATCACCTTCCTGTGTCTGACATCATTTGCCATGGAATCAATACTGTAGGAACTACCTTTGCCTAGAAAAATGCACATGGTCTATGTATGTGCATTTTTAAATCTTTTGTTTTAGTGAGAGCAGAATAAAACCAGTGCTTGGAAGAATTAACTTTTGCACTATGCACAGCTTCCAGGATCCCACAGCCAGCATAAAGGATTCTGGGAATTGTAGTCCAAAGTCCAGAAAGAATTTTTTTCCAATCTTTCCAACCAATTGGGACTACATGTTTGGAAATGGGATTGAACATGGCTTCTTAATTTACCAGAATAAGTAGCAGTTTCTGGCCTTGCTAGCTGGGGGAATATTTTTTCCAGACTCTGCAACAAACTTGAGATGGATGTTAAACAATCAACATTGAAGGTGGCTTTGCAATCTATCAGAGTATCTAGTGATAACACAAATAAATTAGGAAGCTGCATACAGGACTTTGACTGTTCTTTGTGACCAGCTGTACTAATAAGCAAGCTTGAATCATCAGGGGTCATTCCTCCCTTTAATGCCTATTAACCTGTCAGAGCTGTCATTTTATTGCTATTGTTTGTAATTCTGGTTATCCTGTTCCAAAGTGCCAGATGTTTTGTACAAAGAAATAAACACATGATTTAGCAGAGATTATAATGTTTTGTCTCTGTAATTTGTTAGTCATGGCTCTAGTGTAATAATCAAAACTGGAAAAGCCTGAAATAAATAATATAGATGGCCAGTATAGTTGGTTGTTGGGGTTTTTTGGTAAGCAATATGAGCAAATAGACAAAGATATTCTTTGGACTAGGGGAATAACATAACACTAATTAATCAAGCTATTTAATTAGTTTAATCAATTAATAAAACTATTTTGGAGTGACCAGAATAGTATCCCCAATTTTTAAGTGCCTTTTTAAACATGGTGATTCTCTTATCTGTTTCCTTTTCTAGTCTGTTTTGTCCACTATTCAGACCATTATACCAAAAGGTAGGGCATGTGATCAGGATTTCAATGAATGTGGAGAGCTTTCTAGAAAACACTGGGTGCTTCACTACAAATATTCACTCTACGACACATTAAGGACAGCAGGTCTGGGCACAGGGGTATGAAGGGAAGGAGTCGGTTACCGTTACCCTAATGTGGCTCTGAAAACTGCAGTCGGGTGGAGACATTAAAAGAATACATCCATAAAACTACAGAAATGAAACAATCAACCTGTAATCAAAATGGAACAGCAGTGAAAGACTCTATCTCTACCTCGGGAGCTGCTTGTGTTCAGGGATCCTGGCTTTGGAGGCTAAAGTAACTCGACTGGCATATCCTTTGGGATACCACCTCACTAAGGACTTTTAAAAGAAAATCCTGACTGCTCTTGTGCTGATTTCCTTTATCTGTTGTTTTGGATATTTGTGGAGTTTTGTCTATTTTTGTCATATTAATATTACTATAATGTGCCCTGAGAATGGGAATACTGGATGGTGGACTATATATTTGTGATAATATTAATAAGCACAAAGCACTATTTCAAAGGAGTAATGGTCTCAGTTTACAAAGAATATTCAGCTAACTTACTGGGTTATGTTACATAGTTGTGCATACAATGGATAATGTGGTTTTGCAGTTATTGTAAACCTGGTGGGTTCCACCCTAATTGTTCTATCATGTTCCAAGGCAAAATTTGGGCATAACTAATTGATTAATCATTATTATGCCGTTATTAATTCATTAGAACTTGGTTTCACTTAGCAAATTTCCTGATCAAATCTGAAGTTCATCCTATGCTTTAAAAAATAAAAACATTTATTTTAGAATGTTAGAATTTAGAAGGTAAGAATTTAGAAGTGTGATGATCCCACCTCTCTGATCACACAGTTAGCTACCCCACACTCTTCCAGGATATTGTTGTTGACACAAGGGCATTCCAATAGGCCTCCTTCCCTTATGTCTGCATGTAAGGTTATTCTTTAATCTGTTCTTTCAGACTCTTAGCTCCACTTTGATATGACACTAGTATAATGATGAGATGGTAGGCATGATTATGATGAACAACCACAATTTTATTTAATACAACTTCAGATAGTATCTGGGTATTATTTCACTTTGTATTCTCCAGCTCATAAGCACTTGTTGTTGCACTTTTCATTTCTATTTGATATTATACTAGGATTACCATGTGTCCTCCTTTTCCTGTAAATGTCCTCTTTTTCAGAGAGAAATTTTCTGTCCAAGTGAATGGCTTGAAACAGTCAGTTGATAAACGCATCCTTTTTTTTTTTTTTTTTTTGCTATCAAAATATGGTAACCTTAATAATATTAATTAACAATGGCTAAGATCCAACTTCAGGAGATGTACATCTGGCATGAACCTGTAGTTATGTCTGCATGAAACTTTGTGGATTAAATTTCTCAGATTCACTTTAACTTGAATGCTATAGTTGACACAGGTTCAGTGGCTATAATGTTGGCTCTTGCTTGTCCTGTGTTATTGGATACACCTCCATCCATGTAGCCTGAGTAAGTAGACAGGATCTTTGGAGATGGGAGTGCCCCCACATATGTACTGAATCGATGCATTTTCTGGCTCTTAAAAGCAGATAGAGAGGAACTTGCCAGCTGAGTAGAGAAATGGTGCAGCACTCACTGCATCAAGGCAGTTTCCATTCTGCCTAAAAGAGGCTGTGGTGAGGCTTTTACTGAAAAAGCCTTCCCTGAATCCCACCATAATGAACAATTATTGGCCAGCTGCCAATATCTCTTTCTAGACTTTCTCAGCTCCAGTGATCCTGGGATGAAATGGATTATCTAGGTCAATTTTAATCTAGCTTCAGGATTGGCTATGGGACACAGACAGCTTTGGTTGCCTTGGTAGATAACCTATGCCAGGAACTTTTTGTTCTGCTGGACCTCTGAGCAGCTTTTGATACCAATGGCCATGATATCCTTTGGACTTCTGAGATAGGATTGGGGAGGTTTGCAAATTACACTCAGCTGTATCTTTCTTCCCCATGAAACTCGAAGAAAGCTGGTAGTAAACCAGTGTCTATTGTCAGTAATGGACTAGATGAGGGTGAACAAATTGAAACTTAACCCAGACAAGACAGAGGGAGTCAGCCTGAAGTGAATGCAGTTACTCTCCCTGGAATCTCACAGCTCCTGGACTCATCTAATCCTGGAAGATTGGGTTCAATGGTGGCAAGGAGTTGTTTGCACAGTTAAAACTAACATGCTCACTGCACCTTTTCCTTGAGAAGTAAGATCTGGACACAGTGACATGTGCCTTTATTGTAATATGGGAGAAAGCACCAAACCCTGAGAGAACCCACAGTCCAGTGGCCAAGGTGTTGAACAGGCATCCTCCTGCACCACCTTCTTAGTCTGTCAATCCCATCTGGATTACTGTAACACAGTCCACATGGGGCTGACTTTGGAAACTGTTCAAAAATTTCAGTGGGTTCAAAATGCTGTGGCCAGACTGTTGACTGAGGTTGGTTATAGGGGTCAAATATCTCCCCTGTTGAAAGAGCTTAACTGGCCACCAGCCAATTTCCAGACAGAATTCAAAGTTCTGGTTAGGGACTATACAGCTTGGGTCCAGACTATTTGAAGAACCATATCTCCTATGAGCCTGTCCGGATTTTATGATCATTAGGAACTCTTTCTCTCAGTCTCACCATCATTGCAGGCACATTTGATGATGACGTAGGAGAGAGACTTCTTTCAGGCTTTGGAACACTTTTTTATAGGAGGTTCAGTTTGTTAGAGATTCTGCAACTTAAGCATGCTGATCCTTATAAGAAGACAGATGCATGTCTATGATAGTTTATTGTTTTATGACCCCTTCAATTTCTTCCTTCTCTAAGAGAGCACACTCTTCTTTGTCTCTGGAGAATCACCATTACTTTCTCCTTCTCCTTTTGTCCTTTAACCAGAGCAGCATGACTTTCTAGCACACTGATAAGAAACTTTCTCTGCAAGCATGTAGACTATTTTCTACTTCATTTTCTTTGCAACATGAAGCTTTACCTGTGTATGAATATGCACATGATTTTGTAAGTAAATTTTGTCAAGATCATGTGGCACCCTGGTCTGGAAAATGACATGGATGTGACCACTGAGAGGAACTGGAACAATAGTAACAGGATTACTACAGTTCAATTGGCAGGTGCATGAGTCAGCATTTGGTGAGCTGTGCACTCAGCACAACAGAGGCGGAGTTTGCTCCGTTGTTAGAGGTTGCAAATGAGGTACAATGGGCTAGGCAGGTGTTGCAAGACCTAGGAGATACCTGTGGTAGAGCAACTGTGGTGAATGAGGACTCTCAGGCATGCCTTGGCATGGCAGAGTCAGAAAACTTGAAATGTAGGACCAAGTACATTGCAGTGAGATACCAGAATGTGAGAGAGCTTGTGCAAAATGGGATGCTGAAGCTGCAGTATGTTGGTACAGAGGACAACATAGCTGATATTTTCACAGAGCCTCTACCTGTGGAACACCATGAGAGGTTGGCTAGCAGACTGGGTATCATTGGATGAGATCAACATTACAAATGGGACAAATTCAAGGACACATGGATCACATTGCATGTCATTTTGGAGGGGATTGTTAAGACCATGTGGCATCCTGGTTTGGAAAATGACATGGATGTGGCCACTGAGAGGAAATGGAGCAATAGTAACAGGGTTACTACAGTTCAAGTGGCAGGTGCATGAGTCAGCATTTGGTGAGCTGTGTATCATGGAAAGCCTGATGCAACATGCACAGTGGATGGGACAAGCCAGGTATGCATCAAGGGAGGCCTGATGCAACAATCCTGATGCAACAGGCACTAGGAATGAAACCAGCAAGGTTTCATTAGTGCATGGCTGTGAGATGTTCTCAAGAGGACCACCTATATATGGGAGAGAATCAGAATCTCTGTTGTTAGTTAGTTGTGGTTGATGGTTGGCAAAGCACTTTGTTACTCTGTATAGCTGTAAGTATTCAAGATGGACATCTGGTACTCTGTGTATATCTTTATAGATATTTACAACAAAGATTAAAGTCTCTTTGAGAGAAGCCTCACTGTGAAGCTATTCTTTTCAGCAAGCCGAAAGCAGTAGCTGCATGGGGGAAGTTTTTTTCCTGTGCCGTCTGGAGCAGACTTCACAGAAGACCAGCTTCTGGGCATTTCTGCCTACGTGCATCTACTCTGTATGCGTGTATGCTATATCTTCACTGTCTGCATACCCCAACAAATTTATCTTTTTATATTACTCTAAGAACTTTGTCTTAGTTCTTTATTGGAAGACACACAGTGGCTGGAGAATAAAAGTTGACTAGTTTACATTTTCCTGCTCATGCACTTTCTGCTGTGTTTACTTTGCTGGTGAGATTAAATCAATCTCTCTTATTTTCCTGAGCTTTCTAATGAATCTCAAGAAAAATTTGATCATTAGGGACTTTTAAAATCCTATACAGCGTGGGCCCAGACTATTTGAAAAACTATATCTCCTATGAGCCTGCCCAGATTTTATGATCATTAGGAACTCTTTCTCTCAGTCTCACCACCATTGCAGATACATTTGGTGAGGATGTAGGAGAGGCCCTTCTTTCAGGCTTTGGAAGACTGTTTTATAGGAGGTCCAGTTAGCATGGCATTACTGGATGGATGCAAGGGGTGTGGATTCCACCAGCTGATACTATCAGAGAGGATGACACTGGGCAGAAGCAAAGGACTCCAAGGCCTCTCCTTTGGAAAGAAAGAGGGACTCTGCTTGGCATGCTGCTCCCCTTTAGAGGTTGAGGATGGAGGTGAAGCTGCAGACCTTTCTCTCAGCCCCCCCCCCCACCTGCAATCTTCCTCTGCTAATCTCTTTGGCTCCTTTCTGCTGTTGTCCTCTAGTGGGGAAGACTGTTTGCTGTAACATCCTCTTTCTTTGAGGGTGAAGATAATCTCTAATTTAAAAACTGTTCTTGTTCAGGGGGATGTCCTATTTTTACTCTCTTGCTGGTGAAGAGGTGATGGTGGTGGTAGGATGGTGATTTCCTTGGGGTGAGATCCTCTTCCCTATCTTCATTCCCATCCCAGGAGGTCCATGGAGTAGACCATGAGTTACCACATGAAGTGACATCAACCGTAGTGCCAATTATGTCCCTCCCTGCTTGCTTTTTTCCAGCACACGAAGACCTTTTTATCTAGACAGGCCTTTGATTTTTAATCACATGGAAGAACGGTGATTGTAAGTGTGTGCCATCTTTTCTATCTTGTATGTTTTCAAGTGTGTGCCATGCTTTCTATCTTGTATGTTCTAGAAGAATGTATTCCTGACATTTTATCTGGATTTGTAGCTGGCATCTTCAGACAGATGAAGATGCCAGCCACAGACGCAGGTAAAGCATCAGGAATACATTCTTCTTGAACATGGCCTTATAGCCCAAAAAACCCACAAAAAACTATGGATGCCAACTGTGAAAGCCTTCGACTTCATTTTGTTTAATTGCTTTTTTTTAACTTTGTGATATAGCATTTCAACTAAACTATTATTTTAAATTATTGTAATCCGTCATGGTTCCCATGGTGGGAGAAATGCAAGGTATAAATTGCATAACTTGATAAATGATAAAGTAAATCACTATGGTTGCCACTGCAAGCAAAATTGCTACTCCACCTACATCTTCTTTACATACTCAGAAACATATGAAGCCTCTTGCTGAATCAACCACTGATCTTATTAGGTACTTGGTAAAGCATTAATGATATTGTCTATCTATTATAGCAATAATTTTTATTGATGTTCCATTTTCTCCATACTCTTTGACAAGTTCATTTTGGGTGAAGTATTCCTTGTTTGTTATTTGGCTTATTACAAAATATTATGAACCCTACTTTAACCGTGGAAGTAATGTGCTTTCCCCATATGCTCGGATACATTTTCCACTTGGATTAAGGAAAATTAGCTGTAGGGAAATTCAAACAAGGCTCATTTGGATGAGATCTAAAAAATGAAGGGAAATAATGAATGCTTTAGTTTTGCCAATTCTTGAATGTGCCAGACATCTTTTCTTTCCTCTAGCTGTCTAGATAACGATTCGGTGGCAGGATGGCAAAAACTAACTCACTTGAGAGTGATTAGATGAAGACCTTTCCATATGAAAAGTTAGCAGACCAGATGGCCTACTTCATTTGGACAAGTCTCCTGCATTTCGCCCCCCCCCCATCCCAGTGCAACAATGCCCCAGTAAAGCTTATTGGGTGATGTAAACTGGTGTTATTTTCATTGGAACCAAGACAAATGAAGCCACATTAATTGAAAGCAAATGGAAATCTGGTTCATGAGAGATTTTTTTTTTTTAAATTAAGATACACTGTAAAAGACTGGCTTTCTTTTTCTGAAATTAAAATGACACTATTACTTACAGTCTATGATGCCAACTCAGAAATGGATTTATGGAACAAGGTTCGAGAAAGAATTGGGTACACCAGCACCAGATGGAGGACTGGGATGTGTGTGACACATTGCAAGGCAGATGGAAGGTGCATCTCCATATGTACCACACAGAGCTGACAGAATAGCTCCCATTGGATTGCATCTGGCTCTGGATCCACATCTGATCCTGATCCCCATCTGTCCAAAGACATATGTGCCATTCTTCATGCAGGAGCAGACCTCGGAAAGCTGTTCTCAAAAATTAGTTACAATGATAGTTCCAAGGCCCAAGCACATCTGTGAATTACCATTCCAAGATCCAATTTTAAATGTAGATGTGCTTTACCAGTTCTGATAAGTATTTAAATAGTTACTAAACAGTTACTCTGAATGCTACAATCTTCTGGCCGTGCTAAAAATAATTTCAAATCGCTACAAATTCTCCATTCACCTCAGGGTTGCCTCCACACTCACTACAGCAGCACAAATTGCCCTAGAACCATTTAGTGAGGTGACAACCCCATAACTATAAAAGTAACAAAGCACTTATAGTTACACCACAAAGTGACTGAATCAATATATGATGTTATCTTGGCAAATTTCCATTGTGTCATAACTTATTTATATCTCACTATTGGGAAAGTGGAGTTACTAGTTATTTGTTAGGAGCTAGTTACTTCCCAAGCCCCAAGGAGGCATGTATGCAGCCCAGATTGTTAAATTTAAGTGTTCAGTAAGGGATCATTGAAGGACCTAATCAGCTGATGGTGAAGATCCAGATTGGTCTTGGCATTGCTTTGGTCAGAAAAGCTTGAAAAACCCTGACTATTTGTCAGCCAAATAATACTCAATTATTTAAGGCATTCCTTTTTTTTTTTTTTTAATAAGAATGATATGAAGTATAGAGAATTAAGCTGATAACAATACTATGAGGTTTGGGGGTTGTTTTAACATTCCAGACTCCAGTCTATCCTAAAGCTTCATGGAGGTTTTGCTTTGATTCCTGGCCCCTCAATATGCTTTTCTTCATAACATTCTGTGGATTTCCCAGACTGCCTCCTTTGTATTTTCATTTTGTAAACAAATTCCTAATTTGCTTATGTGAATTATGCCCACGCACACACACACCCCGCCCATATGAGTTACCTTATTTTCAAGATTCTCATCCCAGCATTTCCTTATGTCTTAAGATCTTTGTCAGTCATCTTCGACTTGGTCTTAATTTATTTCTCCTCAGATCAGCTTTTGCTCTTCTCTTGTTGCACACTGATGTCTAGTAAAGACTTGCTTTTCTGTTTTTCATATTTAATATTTACGAGAATGGATGAATATTTAAAAGCCTGTGGTGCCATTGGGCCCATCGCTCTCACAGCTAACAATGTAAAAGCCAATGTATTTTGCATTAGGAGCACTAGAGACCTAGTGAGCTGTTTGCCAGAGTTTTGAACTCTGCTGAACAAGCCCCTGGAAGGCAGACTCACTCGGAAAAGCTTGTGAATATCCTGCTGATGTTTCACTTACCAGATAGGAGATGAAAAGCAAACGTGAAAGCTGCCAATTTCTCTCCATATATCTCAAACCTGATTTCAAGCATCATGCAAGGAACAATGCAGAGTGTATTCAGGCCATCCTTGTCAGTTTTGAGAGGTGTTTCAACTCTGTTTAAATACTAGGGATCTGAAGAATACTCACAGATTTTCTCATCCTCAACAAGTATGGGTGTCTCAATGTGTTCAATCTGTTGAAGATGCCAATCACCACCAAAAAAAGAAAGAAAGAAAGAAAGAAAGAAAGCTTCTGTGAAAGACTGAAATTATCACTGAATCTTTCAACGGCAGCAGCAATAGCCAAAAAAAAAGTTGTATTTTGCATAAAAGTAAGCTTCTGTTTTGCATGTAAAAACCTGGGTTTTCTTCAACCCTCTCTAGCTTTTGCATAAGAAAACCCTTCCAAATTTTTCATGAAAATATTCTCAAGTACATGCTTTAGAAAATAACTATATAAAGTACATACATAATGTCTCTCAGCTAGGATTTTTTTTTTAAAAAATCAATTTTATCCTCCCTCCCATGTGAGATACAAGTAAATGAATATTTGCACCCATAGCAAATATTTCTTTTCTAAATCAGAGCTGTTTAAGGTAATACTTCCTGCAAAATTCTGGGCACTTGCACAACTAAAGTAACTCAGATTCAAAAATATGGAAATTTCCAATTTTGATTTACAAAAGTAATTGGTGACAGTTACTGTGGCCCTAAAAATAGTTTCCACTATAGCTTTAGTCTTCTAAAAGTAAGTCTTCACATTATTCAGAGCAGCTATTCCTCCCTTACTTCAAAATAAGTAAGCCACTGGTCCGTGATACAAAATGAACTGAAGTGGTAGGGATGTGTTGTATTGTTGTGTTGTGTGTCTTCATGTCATTTCTGACTTATGGTGATTTTCTTGACAGAATTTTATGAGAGGGGATTTGCCTTTGCCTCTAAGGCTGAGACACTGTGACTTGCCCAAGGTCACCCAGTGGATTTCCATGACTGAGCAGGGGTATGAACCCTGGTCTCCCAATGTCCTAGTCCAACATTCAGATCACTACACCACACTGGCTCTCAAGACTGTGTACACTCTGTAAGATACCAAAATACTCATAACAATTACAACTGTTATATTACAGCTATAACAGTTATAATTGTGCAATACAAAAGAAATGCTATTATTCCTAGTTACAGTAAAATCACAAAATAAATGAAATAAGTTATCATTCTTATAAAAAGTAACATATTACTAGTTATTATTTGTAACACATTACATCTTAGTTCTGCTCACATTTACCAGCATCTCTAAAACTAACCTTTTAACAAGGACTCTAAAGATCTGGTTTTTGACAAATATTAACTCCTTTGTTATTTGTTCCCTTCTGTTAGATTCCACCTAACACACTGCACTAGATCCACAGATCCCCATGTGCAGACAGTCTTGCTTTCATATGTGCTTTCATGGACCCCAAACTTTGCAGTAGTCAGATATTTCTAATGTCTCATCATATTCCCCAGATCCCCTCCCACCAAGTATAAGTTAATTCCCACTGGGTTCAAAAGCTCTTGCTCAATGAATCTTACTTGTATCCTGCAGGGGGATAATAGGCAGGTTTTTCTAAACTCTTGTAGATCTAATTTGCACTTGGAATGAAATATCCTGCTTTGCAGACAGAGTTGGTGCTGCTGTATGTTTGACTTCTTAATGGAACAAATAATAAGTATGACTGCTGATAAATGTCACTGCTAGATTCTATTTTCTTTTTGCTACCAAATCTTCCAGAATATTTCACCCACCAACAATTGGCTAGAATTTTAAAATGTAGTTAATTTGAATGATGGAGAGGCAATCTAGCTTCAATGTTTAGATATTTTTTTTCAGCTTAGCAATTTTCAAATAAGTGGGGTTGATCTACATGTTAAAGGCACTGCATGGAACTTGCTTGAAATAGCATACCAAATGTGTGTTGTCTCCAGCTCCGTAGTTCATAACATAACTCATCACACAAGTTCAGGGTTAGGGAGTCATTTTTATATCAATGAGGTTTTGCTGGTGGTGATTAAGGGCCTCTGCAGACTGACCGAAAGGGCTAGCCTGGAGGCAGAGATGGGGCGGGGCAGCTGCACGCTGGCTGCCCCAACTCCATGCTGATGCTGTTCTGATGCCATGTGCCATTACGCATGGCGCACGGCATCAGGATGCTCTTCCGGTACAGTGTTCAAACACGCTGCACTGGAAAGGGCACTGAACAGCTGTGCGCTGGGGCTCTTTCAGAGGCGGATTGGGGCTGTGGCATGCGGTTGTTGTGGCCCCAATCCACGGCTAGCATGGGCGGCTCAGAGCCACCTGTCTGCATAGCCCCATAGAGATGCTTTGCATTCTGGAGCCATATGATAAGCTATCTTAGATATTGTAGATACCTCCAGAAGAGGAGTACAGGTCATAGACCATGACTATGCAACTGGCTAAAGACACTTCATTATAAAATTACACAACACATTTAAAAATGCTAATAAAACCCTTCTGTTCTTGTCCTGTACCCTCTAATATGTTGTTATGGTTGTCTGTCTCAAAATGGCAGGAGGCCTATGTTAGACCAGTCAAAATCCTGTGGAATATTGTAAAATCTTTATTCTTTGCACGACTTTGGCTCAAGATCTCATAGAAGTGTTCTTATTCAAGTCTTTCAATGAGACCTCTTACCTAAGCCAAAGCTGAGGAGGACACTGGAAAGTCCTCCACTACCCTCTCAAACTCCCATTTTCCACATTCAGTGTTGATTCTTATGTGTTAAGTATTACTTCTCAAATTGTGCTGTGCAGTTTTAAAATTCTTTCTCAAACTGTGGCTTAGAGGGCTGGCTGGAGATATTTGGTTCTAGGGGTGAAGAACAATATGGTGCCCATCTTGGTTTATCTACAGAAACCAAGCAGACTAATAGTTAACTCTTATTTCAGCTGTGTCATAACTGATGGCAGAAGGCTAACCCTAATGGATTTAGACAAGGCATGCAGCGCATACAGGCCTGTGCTTCCATATTCCACTACTACTCACTCTCTATTCCACCTGCTGCCACTCATTGCCATCTCAAATTCTGTAGTACTATAGGCACAGCTAGCAATTGAAATGTCAACCTAAGACTTTAGTACTCTTCATCACCTTCCCATAATTTCATAAATAAAAAACCCTCAACATATATTTACATATATCATAATTGTTAACTAAACAATTACTTAACCACTTGAGAACCAGAATAGTGTAGTGGTTAGAGTGTTGGACTAGGAGAACAAATATTAAGGTTATCATCTATGGGAGGTCATGAAACTCCCTGGTTAACATTGAACTAGTCACGTTCTGTTAGCTGGACCTACCTCATAGGGAACTTCTGAGAATGAGGTGGAGAAGACAGTCAATATGTATTTATTCAATGTGCCCTGGACATTTTTTGGAGGAAAAGCAAGGTTTAAATACATACTAAAACCAGTTTGTTCTGACTACAGAATTCAGATGTTATCATTGCATACATTTTGAATATTTAGGACATAAATCTAATCAGTCTTCTTTCCTCACTACCACCAGTTACTTAATTTACCTAAAATTATGTTTGTATAATTGGTCCTAAAGAAATCCAGTTGCACAAAGAAAGATTCTTATGACTGCAGTTATTATCCATCACCTGAAATACTAAGCAGGCACTGGGACTTTGTTGTCAGTACAAGAATCGCAGTTGAGAAAAAGCCTCCCAGTGGTGTCTGAAGAATGTTTGAAAACTTCCTCAGCTATTCTCCAGTTTTGTAAACACCTTGTCCATCTGAATTGTACAATCTGTAATACAATAGTGACATGCTTGCATGGATATCTATAATTAAAGCAATGTAAGCATTTCTATAATGAAGTTATTTTTCAAGGGCTGCTGGGAACATAATAGTTTTCAGTATGCATGTTCTTCTTCAGTAGTAAATTCTTATGATTTGTTTGTGTGTTGTGGGGGTTGTTTTTAGTTTAATGTGGCTTCTCCAATTTTTGAAATAGCACGAATGGAACATAAAAGAGCTTGGCCTGCTCCATGCTTGCTTATATTCTTCCATAAAACTCAATAATGCATTTGTTTAGGAAAATGGAATATAGAGGACAATTAGTCCATAATGTGAGCATAAAGAAAAATATGTTCAAGATTTTGAGGTTACAACAGCTGCTGTGCATTTCCAGTAACCTTGGTTCTAACCAGTTGAAAAGTGACTGTTTTGATGATACATTAAACTGATGTGCATAGAATTTTAGATAGTGCATATTGTAAATAATTCATTTTCACAAAGGTCACTGCATATATATATGTTAAAGCAGCAAGGTCATGGCATATATATCTTACAGCACTTTTTCAGACAATCACTTGTAGTAGTCCTTGTACTAGTTACAGAATGCAGCTCACAAAGAAATACTATTATATAATCATCACTCCTTAAAGCTGTGTATCCTTAGAGCTAGAATACAATATGCTGTAGCATTATTTGAGAAGGCATAACATTGTTCATCCAGTTGCATGGAAGTTGCTCAACCTCATATTATAGATAGATGGATGGGTGGATAGATGGGTGGATGGAGAATGACAGAAATATGATATTCCTTTCTTTTTTAAATTTGGATATTCAGAGCTGTTGCAAAAGAACTCAAAGCTAAAGCCAGAATCCTGTTGGGCAGTACACTAACCTAAAAACAACATTGTTACTGCTCTCATGGTCATATTGCAGCCAACTGTTTCTTAAGCATACACATAGACTTCTCTGTCATTCCTCACTTGATAAATGGAGAGCTAATTGTCTTGTGTATTAGGTGAGTGCAAGATTGTGTCACCCATTGTGTATTTGGCTGAGTTACACTGTACCTAACTACATTGGCATAAATTGATGCTGTGCTAAAAGTGTATAAGATCTCAAGTACAGTATTATTGAACTTCACATGAAGAGGGATTTTTTGTTCCCTTATCTGAGAGGAAATATTCTTATTCATTGTGGGAAATGCTTTTAAAAGCATTCCTCATTGTTCTAGAGTATGTTCTAAACAATACACTCTAAATAAAAGTAAAGGTGAAGGTTGTCCTTTGACATGAATGTCTAGTCATAACCGATTATAGGGGGCAGTGCTCATCTCCATTACTAAGCTGAAGAGCCAGCATTGTTCAAAGATGAATCTGGTGGTCATGTTGCTAACATGACTGCATCAAATGCTACCTATTTATCTACTTGCATTTGCATGCTTTTGAAGTGCTAAATATAGAGGAATCTATAAAATAAAGTTTGATTTTACTTTGATTATTTGCCATCTTCCCCTCCCAGTACACCTCCTGGACATGCCCCACTGGGTTGCATGTGTAGTTCAGCACCACAAGAGTGTTCCAACATGGAAGAAAGGGGAACTGGCATACATCACAAGTCTGCTGGCAGGCAGATGCCTTGCTCACTTGTCTTCTAGCTGACTGCTTTCCTTGATGCTGGTACCAGGGGAGGAGGAGAAATGTGGCAGACTTGTCACTTCCTGTGCTCTGACACCTGAGGTAATTTCCTTATCAGATCTAGTCCTCAGATCTCCCCTCACTTGTCCAGAGCCAAGAAAACTTTATGTTATGCATGCAGATCTTCTCAGAATGTAAAATGTCCCCATTTTTCAGAATCAGAATTCTGGGGGCAGGGAGAGTTACATGGACTTTCTTCTCCAAAGACAGAGGTGAGTGGAGGGGTTGCAGGTGGCAAATAATGCTTTAAAAAAGGTTACTGGTGAGAACTGGAAGAGATTTCTCGTTAATAGTCATTGTCCAGAATCCAGGGCTGGATAAAGCAAATGTCTCAGGCTTCATTTGTCTCCAACTCCTAGAAGATCACATTGCCATAATTTCTAGGGTAGGAGTGAATTCCTCTTTGTCCCACAATTGAATAGTATGGTTTGGGACATATTCAAACAAAAATCAAAATGAACTGAAATTCTCACCAATCTTTAAATATTACATGAAATTGGTCCCATCACCAGTACTTACAATAATTCTCAAAAATAATCTGAAAAGTTATGTGTTATATAACTCATCTGAAAAGTTATGTGTTACAGGTGACAAGATTAATTGTAATGTGTTATTTCCAAGGGGTGCATAGATCACAGACCAAGAATGGAAGAACTTTTAAAAAATGGTTAAAATATGTCTTTTGAGTTTTGGGAAACCCTGATTAGAAGAATCCTGGACTGACAAGAATTTCTGCAGTTTGACACTTAATGTGCTCAAAATGTGTATATTTGGTGCAGAAAATAAAATTGTATGTGCACTAAAATCATTTCCTGTGCATAAAATATCTGTATACAGGAATATTATTTTCAGTACAGAAAATTGACTGTTTTGATTATACATTAACTGCTGTTTTCTGTACAAAAAACCCCAAACAAACCCATATGCAAATTTTTCACAGAAAACGTCCCCAACCACATCAATTTCAAAAAAGAAAATAGAATTTTCTGCAGAGAAAATAATATTTCTGTAATATTTCTATAATATACAATAGATAACATTTCTATAATGTAGAAATTTCTATGAAATAGAAATATTACTTTCTAGGCAGAAAATGATTCTTCTTGTGTAAAAAAAAAAAAAAGCCATGTATAATTTTTGCAGAGATGTATACATTTTGCACAGATCCTGTGCAAGGAGAAAGGTGGGATATAAAGTAATTCAGGTAAGCTGGAATTCACTTGAGTATAATCACCATAGGAACCCTGGTGGCGCAGTGGTTAAATACCTGTACTGCAGGCACTCACTCATAAACCACAAGGTTGCGAGTTCAATACTAGCCAGGGCTCAGGCTAGAGTCAGGCCTGCATCCTTCCAAGGTTGCTAAAATGAGTACCCAGCTGTTGGGGGGCAATGAGCTTACAGTTGTAAACCGCTTAGACACTGCATAGTGCGCTATGAAGCGGTATATAAATGCTTTGCTTTGCTAGTGTACTACTGTACACTGATTCCCAGCCCAATCCAACCCCACTCCTCACTTACCAGGCAGCAGTCACTGTAGTTGATAGGGATTTGTTCCCCTATCAATTGGGAAGCAGCTTACTGATTACCTCCCTATAAGCAATCTCTCATGTGACAGACAGAAGACATGTCCCTGATGCACTCTTCCTTCATACTGGAGATTGCTTGCATAAGAAGTAAGGGTGGGAACCTCAGTCAGCTGCTTCATGATTTACAGCAACCCCACCACCACCACTGTTCACAGTGGCTGTGGCTCAGTAAATAGGGATTGGGAGACTTTCATGTTTTCTGCATGGCCCCTAAACTAGGAAATTCATGGAGATCATGAATATGGAACAGTCACAAATGCTATCTCTAGCTTATACATTTGGAACAGACTTAGAGTTTTGTTTTAAAAAAATAAAGAAAAAGAAAAAATCACTTTCTAAACCTAGTCTTTTCAAAGACAATTGGCAATTCCATCTTTCTCAGAACAATCGACACAAATCATTATTTTGAGATGACCATAGAACACATAAAAGCAAACAAACACTGGGATGCAAATAATTTAGTAGTGACCTCATTTGGATTTTCCAGAATGAGGGATAGCAGTGAAAAGGGTTATTTGTAGAAGCAAAAATTTGTCTATTGGTTTTGGGGTGAGAGGGATGTAGATCTCAAGAGTATTATAGTCCAGGAACCATGGTGAAGTGGTTTGAATGCTGGTCTAAGACTCTGGGAGTCAATGTTTCAAATCCATGGCTAGCCATGGAAACCCACTGGGTAAACTTGGAAAAGAATCTCTCTTATGTCTAAGAGGAAGCCAAATACAAACCATCTCAGAATAAATCTCACCAAGAAAAGCCTGGCATAGGTTCCCCATAAGTCAGAATTGACTTGAAAACTCATAAAAGCTAAGCATCAAACATCTACTCAAAACAGGTGAGGATTTGGCTTCAGGGGGCAAAGTATAGGTGTTGGAAAACATGGAATTTGTTATGTATTCCTAGGCCTCACAGGGGAAGAAGGAGATATTGAAAATATGGTTTGTGTGCTCAGGAACAAGCCTTTTGAACTTGCCCTGTGGACTATCTACAACCACTTACTTTTTATACATCTTGGCAATTATCCCAACTGACTAGTCACCTCTCATTCCTTAATTTTTTTGACCCAAATATAAGTTGCAAGTAGACCTATTTGTATACACTTATTAGATTAATTACATTATTATACATGTTTACATTATTATATCAATAAAAGTTATGTATCTATAATTTATATCTATTGATATATTTCAATAACATAACTGCTCGTGCTGAGGTAAGAATCTGATCAAGGATATAAGAAATAAAAATAAGGATTGTTTAATGCCAAGCAGAATTCAATCTTGTGTAGAATAGAAAAACAAATAGCAAGAAAAATTAGCCATATAAATGGGAAGAGAGTACAAAGAAAATAAAGGTTTTTGCATGACTATGAGTTTCTGCAAATAAGAGAAACACAATTAGTGGTGTGCAAATTCCACTATGGATTGGAAAGCTGTAGTACAAGGCACTGCTGTCATTTGGAACTATGTTCTACATATTTGGGAGTCATGATTTCCTTACTGGGAAAATAGTTGTACAAAGTCTTTCAAATAAAAGATGTCTAGGGGGGAAAAGACTGGAATTTTTAACTTTTTTTTTTTTTTGAGTGAGAGAAATAGAAGGAAAAGTACATTGTCAGAGGAAACAAATACATTCTAGCTGAATGTTCTCATTCATAAGCATCAGAATAATGGTAACAAGTAGCATGTCCTTCTGATGAAAGGAAACTATAGTCTCATACTCTCCTCCGATGTCTATCTGATATCCTAATGGTGACTTTTACAAATGCAAACTTTATTTTCCTGTTCTACAGCAGCATACAATGATTTCAAGAGGTCACATTGTCCAGCTTCTCCCCTATTTTATGAGCCTGATATACTTGTTCCTTTCCTGTGCCACTTGAACTGAATAGTTTTGGTTCTCCACTGCTTTTTTCTTTGGAACTCTCAGTGGCAGTAAATAGACAAAGGCTAGCTTCCTGCCAAATTCTAAATGAGTCTGTGTCTCTTTTCCTTGGATTCCTGGATATTCCTTACCAGCCATGGTCCCATGCTCACACAGCTTATTTTTTAAAGTTTGTCATGATTTTAAAATCTAATTAGATTTTCCTTGTTCCATACTGGTTTTTATCCCCTTCACTGGTCTGTTTGATTTCTTCAAAATCCTTATTCCCCATATCCTGTGTCTGCCAATTTATATTGTTTATACATAGTGGTAGGGCCCTTCTTAGTTTTAGCTGGTTATGCTGGAAATGTCTTGTACTTCACTGAATTTTTTCTGCTCATTTTAAATTTCATTTGGGAACAAACTGGGATTTCCAAATTTAATGTAATGCAAATACTGAAACTATGTAGAGGGGCAATTTTTCATTTTGTATACTGGTTAGCTGTCTCCTGAGTGCTAAAAACTCAAGTCAAACATCTGCCTAAAGACTTTGAGGCTTCTGTGGAGGAGGGTACTGTGTGTTTGTTGGCATCAGCTCTTGCTCATCTAATTTTACATGCTAACTAATACAAAGTCCCAGCGGTTGCTGGTGACTCCCATGCCAGCAAGGTGATGAATCTGCTCCAGGTTCTGCTCCAGGTATTTCTGTATTTCCTTGAGGACAATCTGTCAGAGATCTTATGCCTGTGATGGGTGGGGCTGAAGCCAGTGATGGATTAGGCTAGAGCCAAAAATATTAAAGTCTACTCCTTTTTCCTCTCTATGGTTCTACCATTCTCTTTTGATGGACAGAAACTTTGCTAACAGGACAAAGACAACAAGTTTATGCATGGGATTGGTGAAAGAGACAGAATAAAATTACCTTATATCTTTTGGGTTAAGGTTGATTATTTGGATGTACTGCTCAAAATCTTGCATGTATGCCTTTGTGTGGGTTGAGTTGTGTGAACATCTTAAGCACTTGGTCTAAGGAGGTGAGGCTTCTGTTGAGAGGAAGTGAGTAACTGATTTAGCTGGGGGTGGAATTACCAGACATTAGCTCTGAGAAGCTGCTCTCACAATCTCTGAAGACAACTAACAGGGTAAGGACAACAGGCATTTCACGTTGGTGTTTTGCAATTTAGTTTGAAGGGAAGACCTAAAGAAATGTGACACTGCTTATTATATAGAATACTGGAACATGGTTAGGAAGTTGCTGCAGTGACCTATAAATCTGTGGTGTGCGTGTTCTAGCCTGAAGATGTGAATAACTATAGCTGGAAGAGAAGGTGCAACAGGTATCTACATAGAAACCTATCAAGAGGGACAAAGCTATTTTTGGACAAGGGAGAGTAGATTCCTGAAGGCATCATGCAGATTCTTGTAGGCAAGACAACAGTTCCCAAGCACAAGGTGCCTATACTTCAAATAATGTGACATGCATGAACAGAACTATCTGGAACTACGCTGTGGATTTGAAGCTACACAATTAGTTTTAAGCTCTTCCCTTCATCCATGAATATCAGGCGTAGTAATACAAGCAACAGTCTTAGTCCTCAGAAAGCACAGAAGATGTTGCGAATGGAAGGATTCCTAGATAAACATGAGTCAACAGTATGATACAATGGCCAAAATAATCATAGACTGAATCAACAGAACAATAGTGTGCAGGCTGAGGAACATAACAGTATCACTTTTTTGTGTTTTGGTCAAATCTCATCTTGAAGGCTGTGTACAGTTCTGAACCAAGAAGTTCAAGAAGGATATTGAGAAGCTAGAATGTGTCCAGAGAGGGAGACCAAGACTAGAAAAGATCTGGAAACCAAACCCTAAAAGGAAAAACTTAGGAAGCTGACTGTATTTAACATGGAAAAGAGAAGACTGAGAGGTGATACAATATAATGTAAAAGATATAATGTAAAAGAGGAAGCAAACTTGTTTTCTGCTGATCCAGACACTAGAACATGAACTAATGGATTCATGTCTCAAGAAAAGAAAAACATTATGAAGAACATCAAGATGGAAAGAACCATTCAATAGTAGAATGGGCTATCATGTGTTCTTCTTTGGAGGTCTTTAAACAGAGATTGGATGGCTATATCCTATGAGCACTTTATCAGTGCATTCCTGCATGGCTGGGCACTAGATGACCCTTGAGTTCTATCTGAGTCTGTGACTCTATCTGTCTTTACTTTATCTGCATCTCTCTCTTTCCCCTGAATCCCCTCCTTTTCATTCCCCAGGTAGTATGTTTCTAGGAAAGAACAGATAATTTCTGCAGAATCTGGTACTAGGGCTGTATATGCTGTATGAAATCAGGCCTAGGGCTGTATATGCTGTATGGCTACAATGTGCCCACCCAAATTAAATGTACAAAACTGCTCTGAGATTAGTCTTTGAAACTTGTTTTTCTTTTTCTCATTTTCTCTCTTGCTCAGAACCGAGCACATGTTGCAGTTGTCATGAGATGTCTGGGAAAATTCTGTCTTTCTCAGGGAGAGATCCTTCCTAGAGATATGACCAACAGGCACAAAATGTCTTTTTGTTGCCTACAGAGGTGTCTTGACATGTTGTGACAGTCAAGTGAGAAAAGACCAACCTCCATAAGAGTTCTTATCTCCAGATAAGAATGGAGTAAGGAATTGCACCCCCCCCCCCCCCAGTTATGGAAGGTTTCCATAATTTGTTGATTCTGGACAAATGAATGGGGCAGGTCTTCAGTTAGCTTTCTCTTTCCTGATTATTGAAAGTTAGGTATCTCTGCCTTCTAGGAATAGCAGGCTATATAGACATATTTTAATTAACTAAAATTAATTAACACATTTTTTTAAAAAAACAAAAACAAAATAATCCTGAGATGCATAAAACAAAATTCACTTTAGTATACATGCCAAGTTTCAAGTATCTTGGTTTCACAGTCTTGGAAGTATGGCATAAAAAGGGACACACATGAATGCATGTTCTTTTTCTAAGATTTCATACTTTGCATCCCAATAGCTCATTTTCAACAAAAAGAATGATCAATATTACTTATCCAAAGAGTTTCATTTGACCATCTTGGTTTGACTTCAGTGACTGAATATATATTTTTAGCAGCTGGCCCAAAAATGTCATTTCACTTCCCAATTTTACTTTTGGATTTTTTTTAATAAAAAAAAGGAAAAAGAAGAAGAAAATAAAGCTTTGCATCATTAGTCAATCACTTGCTGCTTGATTTCCCCCTCTGCTTTTTGATACATCCACTTGCACAAAAACATCATCCTTTAGGGATGAATAGATGGTCCTCAAAAATGACATCTCACACTCTTAAAAGACACTGCCTTGGGTCTCTTTTAAAAACAACAACAGCACAACTCCTGTCTAGGATTGACTTTGCCTGTGCTTTTTTTTTTTTTTTAATGATTCCTGTTGTGCTAGTTTCCACTTTGTGTACTGCAAAGACTTGGACTCTGCCTTCAAGGCACCTGCAGAATTGTTCTTTCTTCAAAAGCCTGCAGATTCACAGAGCTCTTCAATCATCACCAGCTCACTGAAGTTCTCAGCCACTTATCAGTTGGATCACAACTTTAGATTTGCAGAACAAAGGATGAGGAACAAGAAAGAAGGAGTTGTTTCCCCCTCCCTGTTGGCATCATGCTCCACATTCACTAGGTTTTTTCTGCTTGTATAAACATAATTTTATAGTGTCTGGTGGCCCTGAAGATCTTTTCCCAATTTCATCAGGAAAAAAATTGCTCTTCTTCAAATTCTGAAAAAATAAAATAAAACAAAATCCTGTGGTTGGGACTGAACTAAGAGTGCTTTCCCCAAACTAAGTATTCTGTTCATAGCTTGTGGATTTGAGGGGCACTTCAGTCATTTCATGGAGGAAGAGCTTTCAAATTTTCATGAAGGACGAGCTTTCATATTTTTATCTTTGCAGCTTTAGTAATGTGGAGTCCTTTCCTTAAAAAAACAAAACCAAAGACCAAAACCAAAACCTTTTTAAAATTGGTGAAGGGCTTCTTTGTGTGAATATGTATGTTTGGAAAGGATGACTTGACATTACACTATATAGAAACTGGAAGAGATAAAATTATTGTCCTGAAACCAAATACCAAAAAAAAAGAGTTAAGGCCTAACAGAAATAGTGCACATTAAATTGAGGCACTGCCCTGGCTCAGTGCTAGGGAATCATGGGAACTGTATTTTTTTCTGGGACATTGAGCCTTCTCTGTGAGAGAGCTCTGGTGCCACAATAAATTACAGTTCCCATGATTCCTTAGCACTGAGCCAGGGCAGTGCCTCAATTTAATGTGCACTATTTCTGGCAGTCTGCTTAGGCCCTTAGTTGCACATTTGGTAGTTCTTCTTGTTTCATACAGAGGTAACTGAGTTGATTCTCTGATGTTCGATATAAAAATGTTCCTGCTAGTTAGACATGTGATGATAGGAAAAATTCTTCTGTAACATTTGTATCCAAGTTGCACCGGCACAAATGACACTGTACGTGTCTTTATGGGTGATAACTTGGCCACAACTTTATTTATCTGTACAGGGTCATAAACCAGTTCATTAACAATTTGCATTAACCATAATTTAAACTGTTCTTGACACATGTGTCCATGTATATAATAAATTTGATGGCATGTTAAGCCAAGCCCTTTGCAACATGTGTCAATAACAGCAAGTTCCAATTCAATGCATAGCGAATTAAATCATCTCCCCCAACCGGAAATGATGTCATAGCCTATCCCATGATGTAACCTAGCTATGTGAGATCACCAGCGAGTGGGGATCCTAGAGGATCCCCTCTCTGATTGGCTGGGCAGTGGAGGAAGGGATGGGACTTCCTCCCGCCCAGCCAATCATGCATCCGGCGTCATGGCAATGACTGGTGCAACAGGGAGCCCCTCCCAACGTGTCGGGGGGAGGGGTTCTTTCTTATGGTCTTTTTTCTTTTTTCATATATGATGGGCTTGTAAGAAGGCAAAAAGTTATTAGTTTAAGATTTATATGTTAATCCTAAAAATCTTAAAGGGAGATTTTCTAACATAATAATAATAATAATAATAATAATAATAAAATTTATTTGTATCCCGCCCCTCTGAGAGCAATCGGGGCAGCTAACATATTAAAATACACAACACAATCAAAATCCCAGTACCCACCCACCCCTTAAAAAGTATTAAATCAAGACAGGTTAAAACATCTTAATTAAAACACAGAATTAATAATACCACAATTATTATAATTAACTCACAGCAAAGAAAGGAAAGTGGAAGCAGCAAACATCACGTTGGGAGGGAGACTAAGGGAAATTCTCTGAGGCCGGGACACTATTCTGGAAAGGCCTGCCAGAAGAGATCCATCTTTACAGCCTTTTAAAAGCTGTTTAGAGATGTAATCAGACGGATCTCGTCTGGCAGGCTGTTCCATAATCTGGGGGCGAATACCGAGAAAGCCCTCTGGGAGGTTGCAGTTAACCTAGATTTTATTGGTTGAAGCAGATTCCTCCCAGAGGACTGGAGTGCACGGGGAGGATTGTATGGGAGAAGGGGGTCCCGAAGATAGGTTAGACCCAAGCCATTTAGGGCTTTAAAGGTAATAACCAACACCTTATACTGGTCCCAGAAACTAATAGGCAGCCAGTGGAGGAACCATAGTACCAGAGTTATATGGTCCCTCCTAGACATTCCAGAAACAACACTTACTTCCGTATTTCGAACTAACTGCAGTTTCAGGACCAAGCACGAGGGCAGTCCCATGTAGAGCGCATTGCAGAAATCCAGACATTAGGTTACCAGCATGTGCACCACAGTCTCAAGATCCCTTACTTCCAGAGAAGGGCACAGCTGGTGTATCAGCCGAAGCTGATAACAGGCACTCCTGACCATCGCATTCATCTGATTCATCATCAGGAGCAACGAGTCAAGGAGCACCCCCAGACTGCGAATGCAGTCCTTCACGGAGAGTGTGACCCCATCCAGGACTGGAGGTTGCAACCCAATTCTCGGTTTCAGGGCAGCTATCGTGAGCACCTCTGTTTTGTCTGGATTCAGTCTTAATCTTAATCTGTTTTTCCTCATCCAGCCCATTACTGCCTGAAGACATTCATTGAGAGAGGAGACGTCATCAGAATTCGAGGCTGACGATCAAGACATGGAGAAATAGATCTGGGTGTCATCAGCATACTGATAACACCTAGCTACATAACTCCGAATGATCTCACCCAGCAGCTTCATATAGATGTTGAATAACATCGGGGACAGAATGGCACCTTGTGGAACACCACAAGTGAGCTCCTTTTTGCTGGATCAACTGTCCCTGAGCAGCACCCTCTGGGACCTACCCGAGAGGAAGGAACGGAACCACTGCAATGTAGTGCCTCCAATTCCTAACCCCCCCAGGCGGTCCAAGAGGATGCCATGATCTATCGTGTCAAAAGCTGCTGAGAGGTCTAAGAGCACCAACAGGGTCACACTACCCCTGTCGATGCTCAGACGCAGGTCGTCAGTCAAGGCAACCATGGCAGCTTCAACCCCAAAGCTTGTCCTGAAGCCAGTTTGAAATGGGTCTAGATAATTGGTTTCATCCAAGACAGCTTGGAGTCGAAGAACAATCGCCCTTTCGATTACCTTACTCAAGAATGGTAACAAAGAGACTGGCCTATAATTATTCATATCCAGGGGGTCCAGGGAAGGTTTTTTCAGAAGCAGCCTAAAAGCTGCTTCCTTCAGACAAGATGGAATATGTCCTTCCCTGAGGGATGCATTGATGCTGTCCATGAGGAACATCATCAAAGCATCTCCCCCCTGGACAGCCAGCCATGAAGGGCAAGGGTCGAGAGAGCAGGTCATTTTCCTCACTCTACCAAGAAGCTTGTCCACATCATCGGTACTCACAGATTGAAACTGATCCAGGATAATTTCAATAACGGAGTCACTGGACACCTCGTCCATTGTTTCTCTCAAAACCCTGGCGTCTAAGTCGGCTCTTATCTGAGAGAGTTTATCTGCAAAGAAGTTGTTAAATGCATCACAGCAGGCCGTTGTCAGGTTAAGTAATGGGTTCTGCGCAGGAGGTACCTGCGTCAGTTCCGTTACCACCCTAAACAACTCTGTTGGACAAGATTCTGCAGACACAATACGTGCAGAGGAGAAAGATCTCTGCGCTGCACGCATTGCCTCCCAATAGGACCAAAGGTAGTTCCTATGGCGAGTCTGGTCAGATATGAGTTAAGTTTTCCGCCAGTTGCTTTCTAATCGTTGTTCAACCCGCTTCATTTTCCTAAGGTCAGATGTATACCATGGTTTAGGGTTGGGAGCGGGTTGGAAAGGATGCTTGGGAGCGATCGTGTCAATAGCCTTGGTAAGGTCAGTGTTCCAAGTATTAACCAAAGCTTTGACAGAATCACGAGGTTACCAACCATTAAACTCTCTAAGGCTCTCTGGAAACCAATTCGTTTTATTAGCCTTTGAGGGCGGACCATTCTAATAGGTCCACCACCCCTGGTGGGGCAGATAGAGGCTCTTAGTTTAGTCTTGACCAGGAAATGATCTGTCCATGACAACGCGGTGGTTTGAATAACCTCTGCCCATGGATATTCCTGTTCTGTACTAAAGACCGCATTGAGGGTATGACCCGCACAATGTGTGGGCCCACTGCCCAATTGGGATAGGCCCATGTTTGTCATGGTTTCCATGAACTCCCGAGCCGCACCTGTCAGATCTGTCCAACTGGTCTCGAGTGAAATGTTGAAGTCACCCAAAACTAAAAGTCTGGGCGACTCCAGCAGCAACTCAGAGACCAGCTGTGTCAGCTCGGTTAGGGAGTCTGCTAGACAATGGGATGTACGGTATACTAGCAGAATCCCCAAACTATCCCTGGTCTTCAGGCTCAAGTACATACACTCGAAGTGGACTGTTTTCTGGACGTGTATTCTGGTCAAAATCAGATTGTTCCTGTAAACCAGAGCCACTCCGCCCCCCTCCCCACCCACTTCCCCTCACCTGCTCACTGACAGAATACCTGGTTGGGAAGGCCTGCTTCCAGGTAATGGCGCTTTCCTCTCCCAATCAGGTCTCTGTAAAGCAAGCCAGGTCAGCATCCTCATCTAAAAAGAGATTGTGAATAATATGGGTTTTATTTTTGACTAACCTGGAATTGCAAAGGAGCAAGGTGAGGTTCTGTGGAATGGAAGGTATGCTCTCCAAACCATTCCGGGAAACAGAATGAACTGAGGGAGCTTTCAAACAGCGATCCCGCCTTCCTTTGTAACATCTGTTTGCTCCATTCCTGCCATATCTCCCTTCCCCAGCACGACTCCAATTGCCGCCCTCACCTCATTCCTGGCCTCAGATAACGGAGGGGACGATAGGGTCAAATCAACTTCATCACCGAATGATGGTGAAGGGGGGTGGGGAGGCTGGTATCCCCCCCGGACCCTGTCCTCCTAACCCAGTCTATAGCAACCTAGATAATAGGAGAATAGTGTGGGTGGATGGGGAAAAAAAGCCTAGCCCAGTTCTCAGTGCGCTCTGTTGTTAATAAAATGCAGCATTAGGTCCTCCATTAAGTCACTCCCGACACACATAGGTGTAGTTGTCATGCTTCCACCGTCGCTATAGCTGGTGGTCAGGCTCAAGGGTGAGAGTCTTTTAAAAGCTCTCTCAGAGGCCAGGTGTTCTGCAGGAGGAGGAGGGCAGGCAAACACACACCAACCAACTCTTCCTCTCTGCCGCCTCCTCACTGTAGCCGGTGGTCAGGCTCAAGGGTGAGCGTCTTTTAAAGGCTCTCTCAGAGGCCAGGTGTTCTGCAGGGGGAGGAGGGCAGGCAACATTACCAGAAATGTTTCTGTTGGTTATCATGGATAAAGAATGGGATAATAAACATGGGTTGCTTCTTCGCAACATGATAATAGCAGCAAAAACATTGTTTGCTCAAACTTGGAAATGGATTGATGCACCAATGATAGAAGAATGGATTGTTAAGGTTTCTGAGTTAGCGGAAATTGCCAAACTAATGCAGGTTTTAAAGATAAACCAACTGAAGATATTTTTTGAAAGATTGGAAACTGTTTATAGACTTTTTGAGTAATAAGAAATTCACTGATGTAATAAGATGTGGTTATGGTTATTGGTAATTCTAGTAGGATTATTTAGTTGGATCTGTAATTGTAGAATAATATATTTACTTTTATTTATCTTTTCATTACAATTAGGATTCAGGGAGCAGAGCCCTATTTTGTTGTTCTTGTTGTTTTCCCTTTTCCCTTTCAAAACTCTTCCTTTCTTCCTTCTTTCCTTTTTCTTTCTTTTTGGAGCTTATCACTTGGGGTTTTAAACCAAATCAAGCCTTGTGGGCTGCAGCCAGGAGGCGGGATAGAGGTGGAGATTATTGCATTCTAAATTGCCACTGAATTGCCAGCCGCCATCAGCCTGGGTCCCAGTCAGGCTTATTCAGCACTTTTTAGAAACTGGAAAGCATTCTGATTTCTAAAAAATATCGGCTGAATCCGGCTGGGACCCAGGCTGATGGTAGCCAGTGATTCAGTGGCGATTTAGCATGCAATAATCCCCACCTCCATCCCACCTCCCGGCTCCAGCCCAGAAGGCTTGATTCGATTTTAAACCCCAAGCAATAAACTCCTTTGTCTCTTTTTTATTTTCTGTCTTTACTTCCTGAATGTATTCTCTGAATGTATATTACCTTGGTTTTGATGGTAAATTAGACTGTTTCTGTTGAATTAATAAACAAATTCATTGAAAAAACAGACTTGTGGTATTTTGAACATTTTAATTAACATTCTGGTTAAAACATATACCTTCAAGAGCAATGAGTTCTGATAGGTCTTGGGGTTGTTGGTTTTTCTTAAGGAATATGAAACATATAAGAATTGTATATGATGACATTTCCTTGTTGTTGTTATATGCCTTCAAGGCATCTCCAGTTCATGGCAACCCTATCCTGGGGTTTCCTTTGCAAAATTTATTCAGATAAGCTTTTGTATTCCATCTAAAGCTGAGAGTGTGTGACTTTCCCAAAGGCCAATCAGTGTAGGTTTCCATGACTCAATGGGGATTCATACCCAGGCCTCCAGGAGTCCTTGTCCATTGCTCAAACTGTAACATCACACTGGCTCATTAATTATACCACCTGTGAACAATTAATGCCACAAAACAAAGGACAGCTTATTAGCTCTCCTGATGGGTTTTCCTCTAATCCAAGAATGGGTTAAACTATTCATATGACCAAAGTGTTCATGGATATTCCTCAAGAGTCTATCCAGATGGAGTGGGGAAAAACAGAAAGTCCCTGGTTCTTGTTTCTGTCTTTTCTGATTTTTTTAGGGGGGGATCTACATGACATTTTCCCCATCCTGACATATTCCCAGGGAAATTCCAACACCTACAAGGATTTTTTTATTCCTACTTCCCAAATCAGTTTAAATTAACTCAGTATTTCCTGAAATGAAATGTACCTCTTCATGTCTTTCTGTCTGCTTTGTGTCAGAACTAGCTAAGATGGGTGCTGCCAAGAAACATAGGGCCTATATAGACCAGCCACAAGGGCCGGCCTGGCAGGAGTTGGGGTGAGGTGACCATATGTTAGCTGCCCTGACTCTGCCCTGATGCCACCATCACTCTGGCACCCCACTGCATGGCACGTGGCATCATGATGCTGTGCCAAAGGGGCACAGAAGAGCCATGGTGGTGGCAGTAAGGATGGCTCTTTGCCACTCCAAAAAAGAATGGCATTTGCCAGCTCTTTTTGGAGTGGCAAAGAGCTGGATCCAGGCTGTGGCATGTGGTTGCCGCGGCCCTGATCCGGTGTTTCCAGGGGCGGCACGGAGCCACCCCTTAGGGGCCATCTGTACGGCCCCCTAGTGACTATTCCCAGGATAGCAAATTCAACTGAGATCAAGTGAAGGAAAGACAAATGCTAGCAATTAAAGAATGACTTTAGCTAATTAAAGAATGCTTAACTAATGTAATATTACTAAAGCACTTTAATACTTTGACTCTAACTCCTCAATAATAATTAAAAAGGGTTCAGTGGAAATAGGTATAAGTTAGTTTATGAAGAAATATATTTATATGTAGCTATCTCTCTCTCTGTGTGTGTATGTGTATGTATTCGTAGATATCCAACATATTCTTGCAAATTGGGGCAATCTTACCCATTAACTGTATTGACTGAGAAAAGAAAATGTATTTCAATCACTACACTTCTCTGTCATTCAGCCTTTTATAAAACTGAATTATGCCCCAAATATTCATCTGCTCCAAGATGGAAATAGAGGATTAAATTCTTACTGGTTCAGATTATAGCCATTTTTACAACACTGTTCTTACATAGTCTGCCATTATTTACACAAATACAAAACAACACTAGAAAAGGTTTGTGAACCTCTCCCCTTGAATACAATAATTTTTCCCCCAAAAGCATGAAATTTTCCCCTCACTGAGTATCATATTCAAATGGACTACACTTATTTGCTATTTTTCTATATTGATAAAATACAAAAATTGTTGAACAGCAGTAATAAAGTTTAAGTGAGAGTGATTATGCTAGTACTATGATATTTAAATGCACTAATATGAAACAGGTCATTTTGTGTTAGCCTTTTAATGAAGATTTCTTGTCATTTGTTCAAGGAAAGTAATAGGATGTAGGTGCTAACATACCCTTAGTCTAATCTACACAATTTCAGATGGGTGATCTGCTTGTGGAAGCCATTTACAGTCTCCTCCAGCACTGGGGCCTATTTGTATACCTCTTTTTATGGTCTGTAACATCTGCTCACTTTGCAAATACCTGCAAACCACAACAAAATTCCATTCTACACAGAACACATTATGAACCCATTCCCACTTACATTTAAATCGGTTTGCAATTCTTATTGGCACCAGGTCTCGGATTTGATTCAGGCCAATGAGGAGTTCCCACTATGGAAGCAAATTATTTCTTTGTTCCATGTTGTTCCCACTAGTGTTCCTTTGCACCCCAGCCCAAGCAGCAGAGGCAGGGGGAGCCCAGCGGAGCTGGAAAAAGCAGGCATCTTGAGGGAGGGAGAAGGTACAGGGGGTAGCAGAAGCAGCAGCAGCAGGAGGACAGGGTGCCTGGGGTGTGCAGGAAATGGAGGACCCCTGGCTCCTATAAGCCGCCTCCTAGCAATGGCAATGGCTCCTGCCTCCCTTCCCCTTCCTTCCTTGCTTCCTTCCTGGAACCAGGCACCCCCTCAGCCCCTCACTTAGCCCTGGCCAAGCTGAGCGAGGGTGCCCTGGGGCTCGTTTCTGCACCTCAAAGCCAGGTGGGCTCAGGGGGGTCTATTGGCCAAAGGGCACCAGAGAAGGGCCCCCTCTGCTCTCCTCCTTCTCCTTCCCCACAGCTGGTGGTGAGGCTAGTGCTTCATTCTCTTGGAGTTCTCCTCCTCCTCTGCCTTCCATGCCTTCCACTGCAAAGAGGTGGTCCTAAAGTGGCCAATCCAGGAGGAGGACAGGGTGCCTGGGCCCTCCTTCTTTGCCTGGCTGCCTGGCAGAGAGGAAGGGGTGTGTGGGTAATGGAAGCTGAACAGCTGAGCTGCCACAACTCCTCCCATGTCCCCTCATTCACTCTTCATTCTCACCTTCTGCCTTTGGTCTCTTCCCTCCAGTGTAATGTGGATCAGATCCGTTGTTCACACTTGTTGAACATGCTTGCAAATTGGTTCTTTTCAAAAGAACTGGCAAATGATCTGTCTTTGGAAAGAGCAATTGTTGTTGTTGTTGTTGTTGTTATTATTATTTTGCATTTGCCTTGCTTCACTGCAATTGAAACTGAGTGAAATCAGTTTGGAAACCGATTCCAGTGTGAATGAGGCACATATAATCTGATCAGCAAATCACTTTAAATCATAGTGGGAATGAGGTATATGTATTTCTGTCTGATATTCTTATCATCTCTTCTACCACATACTGAGAATCCAGATAAAATTATTTTTCCCTGGCTGCATGCTGATGGTTTCCCCCAAAATCCTCCCTGACCTGATTTGTGGCAATCCCACCTCCTCCCACAAACACGCCCTTAAAATCCAATAGCAGTTGAAGGTAATTTGAGTTTCAAAATGCAAAGCACTGTTAAGACACAGGAGGGAGGAGTGGGTTGCTGACTATTTACTTTGTTCAGTCTCATCATTTTCTGGCTAAGTATCATTCTTTATCCTCCAGTATTTTTTCCCCATTATTTTTCAGTGAGGTTTCCTAATTGCAAAGTAATGATGTTGGTGAGGGCAAGAGGAGAGAAGCTTTGGGAAGAAGGCAGAGGAGAGGAGAGGAGAGGAGAGGAGAGGAAGGGCTTGCTTGCTCAGCCTTCATCCAAATCAATGAGAACTGGGCCTTGGCACAACTGGAGAAGACAGGTGTGTGTGTGTGAAAGAGAGAGAGAGATCTGTAGTAGTACCACTGCAGCAACAAAGCAACAGAAACTCTGGAAAGGGGCTGGATCTTCCCTGATCATTATCATTTATTCCCTCAAAGCATGCTCACTGACCAACCAAAATCAGCAGAAAATTGCTATTGAACTTTCATACCAGAAATCATATGCTACAGAATCGTTAAAGGGGCTCATTATCAGATTATTTCTGTAAGTAAAAATAACCACTTTTACACTGGCCTTTTGTGCTATACTGATGGACCAACACTGATGTCTTGCAGAAGGGGGGATCGAGCACGCTATTATCCTGTTATATTGCTGCATTATTGACCTTGTGCAATAAGCTCCTTCAAGGGCTGGCTTGTGGTCTGCTTTGTACTGCTACCCCAGAAGATCCAAATCAGCCCCAAGGAGTTAACATACAGTATTTATATTTTGTAAAGCAAATGTTGAATTTTCTTTTCTTTTTCACTCAGCAGTCCTTTTTCTATGGACTAAAACAAACCTCTGTCTAGAGGATTTGGGGAGGATCATTTTGATCTCTTAAATATACACTCACCCACTTCTCTGTGTGATAATAGTAGTACAACTTCTAGTATGGCAAAGAAACTTCTGAAACTAAAAGCTATACTTCCATGATTAGGTTCCATGCTGGAAAAAGTTTCTGAATCCATCCCATAACTTCTGGTTTTGGGTAGTATCAGTCTGACATTTATTACAATGAAATTAATGCCACAGAGCATCATGCTTCTGGCATCTGAAGGACAGGTTTATCAGCAACTGGTGTTTTTTGTGGAAAGGGAAAAGTCCATTATCATGGAAGTCAAAACATCTGGGTGGAGGCCAGTCATCTAGTCCATCCAAATTCTTCCCATTAACTATCTGACGAAATATTTTTGGCATTGCTTCATCAAATTTGTTGCCAGTCCAGTGGTAATTGATGAAATTATGACCAGCTCTTATTTCATTCCAACTTTTAAAAAGGAAAAAAAAATTCTGGAGGAGAAAGAGAGAGACCAGATTTCTGTAGAATAGAGCAACAAGAAACAATATCCTGTAACCATTTGTAGAATTTCAACTTAGCTCAGGGAAACCAGCCAAATTATCTGAGTCGGTGTTTTGATTGATACTACTCAAAATTTTCCAGCCAAATCCTGTTTCTTCATACTGCAACCTGAGCATATGCTATCTATCAGCAGCCATGATAATTTCTCAGAGCAGAAGTATATAGATGCCAAACAGTACACGTCATTCTTTTCTCTTGTTATGTCTGTCTCATTCTATTATTTTGGCTTTCTGCACAAAAGAGCAAGCCAAGGACTCCAGTGATATCTAAGCCACGTTAACACCACCTCCAGCAAGGATCATTAGGAAATGGTAATTCCCATCCAACTGCCCTCCATTTACTCTAATCTAAGAGAAGCAACATGTCACTCTGAAAGCAATTTGTGGAAAATGAAGAGGGGAAATGCTTTTTACATCTCCCAGTGTCAAATGCCTGCAGAGTTATGGTGGGTTAACCAAGCAGCCACCTCCCTTTTAACATGATTCCTGGCCTTTTCAGTCCCTGCTCTCTCCATACTATATTCACTCAGTTGTAGCCCCCCAGAAACAGACAGATGATGTATGCCAAGACTGCTGATCCCTGTTACACATACTGATCAGAGTGCAGCCACTCGGCTCATTCTTTGCAAATACATTACATGACGTCTAAAATGTCCTTTAAATCTTCTCAGAACAAGAATGACTTCAAAGGTTCTGTGTCAGCTCTTGCCCACTCTTTTCATGCCTCTCCTACAAGCATTTTTATATTTAATGCAAGTAGTGAAAGCAGCTGGTGGCACACAGAACAGCCAAGTCTTTCTTAGAAGAAAGACTAATCTCCTTAGAAAATGCCATGGAAGGAAAAATTGATTCAGATCCAGGAAGTTGGACTGGCTGGACTTTTCCCATCAGATAAATGATTTAACTTACATTTCCCCCAATGTTAATTTCTCATTGCTTTAATGAAGAAGAAGAAGAAGAAGAAGAAGAAGAAGAAGAAGAAGAAGAAGGAGAGAGAGAGAGAGAGAGAGAGAGAAATCAGGGGGACCTTTATATGTGGATATCTTTCCCCATCATGTTTGCAAAATAGGTTTTAGTTCACATGTGGAAGTGAATTCCATATCCAACCATGTCCCCAAGTATTTTCTGTCAAACTTAGCACCCAGAAATTCAAAAGCTTATGAAAAGAGAAAGTTCATAAATTAAACAAAGACTGTTTTGAGGAGCTTTCTGATAGCCGGATATCAACAACAAGCCATTTTAGATGGAAATTATTATTATTTGAGTTTAGGAAACTTGTAATGACAAGGCATGCCTGTGCCAATTTCATGTGTTCTAATTGCTACAAGACAGCTTTGCTGTTCTTCTTTCCAGAAGTTCCATTACCCCTGGAAAAGAATTTGTCTGTCCTGAGCAGCTATAGAAAAATATGACAAATGTATAGAGTTCTGATATCTTTTACTTCCAATGATATAATCTATGCAATTTTTGTGCTGACCATCTGGTGATGTTAATATGTGTAGCTTCTTTCTGGTTGTATGAAAAATGTGTTTGCAATGAATTCCTGGGATCAAACTTTGATAGAAATGGGGACTGCAGTCAGGAAATCAGAAGAAGACTCAAGGCCTAAGCAGACTGTCAGAAATAGTGCACATTAAATTGAGGCACTGCCCTGGCTCAGTGCTAGGGAATCATGGGAACTGTATTTTTTTCTGGGACATTGAGCCTTCTCTGTCAGAGAGCTCTGGTGCCACAATAAATTACAGTTCCCATGATTCCCTAGCACTGAGCCAGGGCAGTGCCTCAATTTAATGTGCACTATTTCTGGCAGTCTGCTTAGGCCCTAAGTATGGGGAGGGTGGCTATGAAAGAACTAAAAAAGATTCTAAAGTTCAAAGATATACAACTCAGCACAAAAGTTAGAATCATGCAAGCCATTGTATTCCCTATTACCATGTATGGATGTGAGAGCTGGACAGTTAAGAAAGATGATAGGAAGAAAATAAATTCATTTGAAATGTGGTGCTGAAGAAGAGTACTGAGGATTGAGCAGATCAAACCAGAAACCTCCCTGGAAGCCATGATGACCAAACTGAGACTGTTGTACTTCAGGCACATCATGAGAAGAGAAGACTCTTTGTAAAAAAACAATAATGCTGGGGAAGGTGGAGGGAAGTAGGGAGAGAGGAAGGCCACATGCCAGATGGATGCACTCTATTAAGGAGGTCACAGGTATGGGGTTGCAGGAATTAAGCAGAGCAGTGGAGGACAGAGGGTCTTGGAGATGTCTCATCCATAGGGTTGCCATGAGTTGAGATAGATTTAAGGGCAGTTAACAACAACACATTTCTGAAAGCCTGACATAACAGTATTTGCTTTGCATACAAGTTACACTCCAGGAGTAACAATATACTTTAAAAGGTGGCTCTTTCACTTATTTTATCCATAGTGAAATTATGGCTAGAATCTTGTTGGTGGCATACATAGACAAATCCTGCATGAGTCATTTTAAGCCATTGCAGAAGCAGGTATCTATCACCTTGTTGCACAATGGCCCCAGGTAGCAAAAGGGGAATAGACTCCCTCAGAAGGTCTCACCTTCATTGAGAACTTCTCAAACAGAGGATAGATGGTCACCTGTCAGGAATGCTTTAGCTGTAGATTTCTGCACTAGCATGACATTTGAATTGATGGTCTTTGTGGGAGCTTTCAGCTCTTTAATTCAATTTTTAGTGTATGATTTGGACTCTTTCCCCCCCACACACATACACACATAAACACATGGACTGCAGTATTACATAAGACATATTATAAAATAGCTATATCTGCACCAGAAAAGCAGTTAATATTTATGATTTTAAAAAATCCCTCTTCATCTCACCAGCTCCATCTTCATTGTCCTCATCCTCATCACCATCATAACCACCATCATCATGATTTTTATTTCTATCTCACCTTTCCCCTAGTTTGGAACTCAAAGCAGCTTACAACAAATTAAAAAATATATATTGTTAAAATGCACAAGATACAAAAGTTAAAAAAATTAAACAACGAAAAACAACAACAACAAATTAAAACATATATCACTGAACAAACACATACACCAGCACAACAATTAGGAAGGTCCAGCCCATTATTTTTGTGGGACTGGCCTTTTATAGTCAATCATTTAATGCCTGTTTAAATAGAAACGTCTTTACTTGTCTAGGAAAAGAAAGTACGGGGGATGCCAGTCTAACTTTTCTGAGAAAGGAGTTGCAGACCCTAGGGGTAGCCACTAAGAAGGCCCTTTTCCATGTTCCTGTCAGGTGTACTTTCAGGGTGGTGGAACAGAGAGATTCCATGTCACTCTCCTTCACAATGTCAAGCTAGAAAAAGACTGATGACAACTGTTGTTGTTGTTGTTGTTGCTGCTGCTGCTGCTGTTATAATATTCTACACTTTTTCATTGTTGAACCATTGGTGAGCACTCTGATTTCAATCCATCAACAAGCTACATATCAATCTAACAGTAACATTTTCTATTCCACATTTTACCTGCATTTTTGCAAGAATACATAGGGGACCTTGTGAAGAACCTTTCTGGAATCAAGATACAGTGGTCCCTTAGTATCTGCTGAAGTTTGGTTTCAGGACCCCCATTGATACCAAAATCCATGGATGCTCAAGTCCCATTAAATGCAATGGCATAGTAAAATTGTGTTCCTTAAAAGCAAAATTAAGATTTGCTTTTTGGAATTTATATATTTTTAAAATATTTTCAAGCTGTGGATGGTTGAATCCATAGATGAAGAATCTGTGGATATGGAGGTCTTACTATACATTACATCCACAGCATTTGCATGGCCTACCAAAGGCGAGAGGGTGGGAGGGAGGGAAAATTAGTCTGGCATGACTTGTTATTGTTGTTGTTTTGGAGAAAGACATTTTGAATTTTAGTAATCATAACATTCTTTTTTAAGTGCTCACAGACTGATTGTTAAATGATACTATTGGTATTAATATTAAGCTGACTAGTAAGTATTTCCCCAGGTCTTCATGTTCCTCTTTTTTGTAATCCCATTTTCCTTTATAGACCTAGGGCACAATATCATGAGTGCTTGCATCATTCTTATGAATAACTGGAAATTCTTACAACCACAACAGCTGTCTAGTGCCGCATAATACTATGGGAAGGACAGGTTTCCCTTCTGTTTAATGAATCACCAAGGGTGCACCTACACTGAAGGAATAATTTATTTTGACACCACTTTAAGTGCTGTAGTTCCATCCTATGGAATCCTGGGATCTGAAGTTCTACAAGGTCCTTAACCTTCTCTGTCAAATATTGTGCTTCACACACAAAAAATACAGAACCCAGGATTCTGCAGGGCATGACTATTAAAATGGTCCCCAGTGTAGATGCACCCCAAGCTGAAGGAAATAACAGAACTTTTTTTTAACTACTGTAAAAAACCAAAATTCCTTCAGCCTCATATTAACTTTGCCAAGTGCTGGCAGCGTATTGAACCAGAAACCAAATTGTGAGATATAAAGAGTGTTGCCTTTCCTCCAACACCAAATACAGTCTCTGGACTGGATGAGGACCCCATTGGGCTGAGGAAAAGTATGGGGATGAGCCAGATTTTGAAAAGCCTGAAGCAATGTCTGGAATGATGTGGAGATCTGGTAGAAAAAGAGAAGGGTAATAGGGTTGAGGAAATGACTTGTGGTGTATCCACACTGCAGAATTAAAACATAATAATAATAATAATAATAATAATAATAATAATAATTTGTATCCCGCTTATTGGCATTGACATCACTTTGACTGCCATGATTCTCTCTTACAAAAACCTGGGATTTGTAGTTTGGTGAGGTATGTCAGAGAGTTTTGGTGCCTCATGAAACCAGAAATCTCAGGATTTTGTAGGTAAGTGTCATGACAGTTGAAGTGGTGTCAAACTGCTTTAATTCTACAGTGTGGATACACCCTTGGATTTAATGACTTCCTTCTGAGAGCAGAAGGGTTCCTCCTATCCATGGAAGGTTTCCAGTTCAGTGGGATGCTTTCTCTGATGGAATTAAGAGGCAATCTTCATTTATTTGTCAACTTGCCTGCATCCCCTGGTACCTGTTTGGTAGGGTGGGAGACCCCCCCCCCCCCCGGTATAATGGGTTTCCAGAGGGAAGGGGGATCAACACATATTCTACTCAGCAGAACTGCACCCTGGGAATGATTCTGCCAGCTAAAAAAAAGAAAAAGAAAAAGAAAAGTTCAACCTGAACCGTTTTTCCCCAGTTAATTTTGTTGGACACTTAGCTGAGACTCTTAGTACTAATATCATAGTACTCAAGAAAGATAAGTCAAACATCCTGCTGAGTGTGTAGAACTTGTCCTACTGTTCTTAGGATTGTGGCCAAGATGTGACAGGAACATTGTGGCCAAGATATGTAGGCAATAAAATGACAGATGGGAGGCTGTGGAGAAGGAAAACTGAGAAATGATATATCTTTCTTTCAGCTTTGTGGCAAACATGATGCCAAAATTGTTGTTGGAAATGTGTAGTGAAAGATGACAACAGTGGAGTACCAGAGAGAGCCGGTGGGGAGCAGTGCAATAATTTGCCATTTGCTGATCCAAAGGAAGTACATGGGAGCTATTATACTTTGGCAGCAATTTTGTTTTTCCCTTCTGGAGTTTCAAAAACTGTCTTATACACTGAGATGGTTTTCATCTTTTTTTTTTTTTAAGTGCCTTATTACCTTCCTTCAAAAGCAAAGCATCTTGAAAAAAAGAAAGAAAGAAAAAAGAAAGTAAGGAAGGATGGATGGAAGGAAGGAAAGCAGGGTGGGGGAGAAAGACCTGCAACATCGTGAAGTGATGTTGGGATGGGAGAGGGGCAGTAATCTTGCCCAGATAATGTTGTCATACTTTGTAAAGCCTTTAATGCTGGAATTTATTTATTAATGATGCATGGGTTATTACCCACCATCTGTCTTATGTTAGCAGTGGGCTGTTTCAGATTATGATAATGTGTTTCTGATTTGAGTTGCGTTGAAAGCCAGAACAAGGCATCTCATGTGCAGTCCTCTTTGAGGCCTGCTGTTTTCAATTCCTCTTCATAGAATGGGCTTTTATTTGATTTGTTATGGGGATTTTTTTCTTCTGTTGCCAAAACAGCTGCAAGCCTGGAAGGGAATGAGACACAGGGCCACATCAAACTTGTTAGCTCATAAAAGAAACAGAATGTTCCAGGAACAAAAAAGGAGAGAGGGAGAGAGAATGAAAAAGTGCAGAAGACACACACAGAGAGAGATTGAAAGTAGAGGGTGTTTAGGAAGGGAAAGCAGAAAAAAGGCAAAATAGAGTGAATGGCTTAAGCTTTCTTGGGGGTATTTGCTTCAAGGTTATGTCAAAAATGTTTTGCAATTATAAGCAGCATATAACAGATTGTTGTGATTTTAATTTAATGGCCCAGTTGACACAGAAAGAGGCTTCAGTTCCAAAAGGCTTTTGCAAAGTCTTATTACTAGTAGAAAGCAAAGTAATATAGAAAACACAATTCAAAATAAGCTTCAGAAAGAAAAGAAAAGAAATTAGGGTTGCACAATCTTAAAACACACACTATCCCAAACATAATTTCCACTGACACAGTGAGATTTATTTATAAATAAATAAACATAAGATTGGGCTGTAAATATTTATTCAGACAGCAAAAGCAGACTGCAGCATGGATACCAAAGACATAAAGGCATGGAGAAATAATACAATCAGTTCCTCTCCAGTGAATTCTCATTTTAAGTCACATATAGTCTCTCCCTTTCTCTTTCTCTCTCTCTCTCTCTGGATTTCTAAGTATGCAGAGAGATCTGATAGCCCTGTTTAAATATTTGAAGAGATGACATACTGAGGATGCAACAAGCTTCTTTTCTGCTGCTCCAGAGACTAGGACCAGAGTAATGGATTAAAGCTAAAGGAAAAGAGGTTCCACTTAAACTTTAGGAAGAACTTCCTGACAGTAAGAGCTGTTCAGCAGTGGAATATGGTGCCTCAGAGTGTGGTGGAGTCTCCTTCTTTGGAGGTTTTTAGAGAGACTGGATGGCCATCTGTCGAGAGTGCTTTGATTTTGTGTTTCTGCATGGTGGAATGGGGTTGGACTGGATGGTTCTTGCGGTCTCTTCCAATTCTACCATTCCATGATGCAAGGAATTAGCTGTAAATGGGACACGGTGGATTAGTACTTAAGATGCTGACTCTGATGATCACAAGGTTGGCAGATCAGCAGTTCAAGGCTCAAAAACTGTGTGAAGGAATGAGCTCCCATCACAGGTCCCAGCTTCTGCCAATCTAATTAAAAGCATGTGAAAGAATGAATAGATAAATAAGTACCACTTCAGCGGGAAGGTAACAGCGTTCTGTGCAATCATGATGACCACAGAGTCGTCTTTGACAATGCTGGCTTCCTTGCCTCAGTAATTGAGATGAGCACTGCCCTCTTCAGTTGGACAAATCTAGATAATCTTGTCAAAGGGAAAACCTTTACCTTTCATTCATAGCCAACTTTGTCAAACATAGTTGCATAGAATAATAGATATTTCATTTCTAACCATCTTTAAAAGAAACACTAGGATCAAGAAATTAGGAGATGCACTTTTGCACTTTACTGGTAATATGAAATAGTCATAGAATCATAAAATCATAGAGTTGGAAGAGAAGAACTTTTTTGAACATATATATGCAGTCACATTATGCCACAGGAGTGATGGAAGTAGAATCTATGCCATAGATCAAGCACCACAGGTTATCCTGATCCTTGTGGAATTCTCACCTGAGTGCCACTGCAGTCCAGTTCATGCCACTCTTGCAGTTGCAAAAATACTGCGTTGCTAGTCTCTGTGGTCCAGTATACCTTCTCCATCAGTCAATTGTGTGTTGTGCCACAGGTCTACTCATGACACATGGCATCTACCCCAAAGAGCCACACAAACTTTCTGTACCAATGCTATATGTAGATATCCTAGGAAAAGTGAAAAACAAGCCAATGTACAGTGTATTGGTGTAGGGAAAAATCCTCCCAGCCTCCACTTGGTAACAAGCATCCTCCTGGGGGTAACCCTCAGGGTAACAGAGGACAAGTGGATCACTCTGCCAAAAATGGCTGAGCTGATATGTAGCCTTACATAAGCCTTTCTCAGCCCTAATTCTTGTGAGATGTGATTCCTGTGTCTCATGAGAGATGGGCTTCAAAACTCATCTTCAAGCTTCATAATTGTGTGTGTGTTTGTGTGTGTGTCCCAACCATTGTCTAATGTGTTCCTTGGAGCCTGCAAAGCTGGGCAGAAGGTGAGCCACTCATTCATACTTATTCAATTACCCTGCTCTGCAGGGGCATAACCAGTGGGAATCGTTTGTCCCACATCTATCTGATTTGTAATAATGCAGACTTTAGGAAGGAAGGATCCAATATGATTCATAACAATTGTATGATACATAACTATTGCTTATTTTTATAAAGAGGTTAATTATATAAATTAAAAATACATTTTGGCTGCAATTCTGTACACCTGGGATTAAGTCTCACTAAAAACAGTGGGTTTACTTTTCAGCATGCATGTGGTGGATCATGCTGCCAGATATATACCCAATTACTTAGGAATAAGCCCTGATAAATACAATAGCCAAGATCGTACACAGCCAAGCATAGCATAAAAGTTCTACATGTGGAAGTCCACTATGATTCCCCCATCACCACCCCCAGAATTCATGTGTTTCAATAGCACCCCATCCCAAAGCTATTCTGTTTCTAGTGAAGAATGGAGATGGAATTGGAGACACATCTATGTCCCCATAGGCAGACACAGACCAAGACATCTACTGAAACCCTCTAGCTTTTAGGATTCTCTGGAGGTCTTAGCTGATGATCTAGTTTGACTAACTGGTCTGGTTTGACTATGAAAACATAGCTAGATGCTTCTCTATTCTGCTTTACTCTCCACCAATCACATAATGGCTGTTAAAATGAGGCTATCATGGTGAAATGGTGAGTTAGGAGGTGTTTTAGACATTGCAGGACTAATACTTGTGTGTCTCACTAACAGGATGCTGGTCAATAGTCCACATTCAATTGCTATTTCCAAGTAGAGTAGATCCACTTAATAAATCAAACTTACATAAAGTGTTTATTTACCAAGTCCTTATTGATTCAATGGGTTCACATAGACTAACTGGATTTAGGCCAATGAAACCTAATTTTGATTATTTTATTTTATTTACACCCTGCTCTTCAGCCATAAAGGCTCTAAAAGTGGCTACAGATAGTTAGACAATTCCCTGACCTCAAGCTTACAATCTAAAAAGACATTACTCAAAAGGAGAAGGGAATGGCAGTGAGGAAGGGGACAAAGTCCAGTAGTTCTTCTCTCCATCTGAGGCTGGATGGTGGCAGATGGACTGGAGAGAGGGCTCTCCTGTTTGTTTGGCTAGGCCTGATGGAGCTGGACCTGCCTCTCTCACACTCTGAGCCCTGATGATGGTAAATGCAATGGAGGGAGGGCTCTCCTGTTTAGGTATGTATAATACTTGATTAGGTATGTATAATACTGTACTATTTTGAAAATACTACAGTGGAGGGGAAAGACCTTCCTAATCTGGCTCCTCAGTCTTAATGAATGCATATGATATTTTCTACCATTTCTAGTGATACAATGAAGCAATGTGAAATATATATTTCCTTTGTTCATTTACAGAGCATATGAAGCAGGGTTTGTAGAGTGAAGGGAATCCACATTTTAGTGACAGAACAAATTAATAGATCTGTGAGAAACTGAAGAATGAGATTAGAAGAAAAATCTCACAATTTATACTAACTGGTTGCTTTGTCTATGCTTCATTGAACTTAATTGCTTACCTGCTATTAATTTTGTTCTTGCTTTCAAAGGACATTGTAAGAACAAAGGGGGAAATCAGCTATTTGAAGTTGTTTACACAGTACAAATGAGGGCACAAACTGAAGAGGATTTGCATATTAATTAGAAATGGAAATAAGGCCCAGCATTGAGTTCCAAATTTGGACTTTAGTTTCCATAAGTGTAAGAACGTAGGATGTGCTTTCACTTGATCCAGTTCTTAATTCTATTGTGTAGAGTCACTGGGGCCTCACAGAATTCTGGCAGTAACTTGCTGTAAACTATGAAAATGTCACTTTATTTGCTTGAAAAAACAAAACAAAACACTCAGCAAATTAAGGCTTTACTCCAGCTTCAAAGAAATTAATGGAATTTTCTGAGTTAATGTCATTCAAGTGGAGTTTTTAAAATGAAACAAAAAATCCCAAAACCAACCCCATATTTAGGGTCAAGCAATGCAGGAGACTTGTCTAGGTTACCAGCCTTCTGGAGCACTGAGGTTAGGGTGAAGGAGCCCTGTGAATATGGAAAATCTGTAAATAAATAAAAAAAACTACTCTTTTTACCTAAAAGAAAATCTCTAGGAATCTCCAGGTCCTCCAGTGCAACTCTGTGGTCAACATCTGCCAAATGTTGATCATAAAATCATGCTGGAGAACCTACAAATACCTAGAGAAGTGTTTTCTCTTAGGACTTGTAGGTTCTCCAGCACAACTGTATGGTCAACTTCTGGCAGAATTATGCTGGAGGAACTAGAGAATCCTAGAGAGAACATACTAATCAAAACTGTAAATAATCAAATCCACAAAAGTCAAAGCCGCAAATGTGGAGGGCCAACTGTCATTACTTCTGTTTTAGAACTAACAAAAGTTACTGGCCTGGCCAGTGATATTATAATTCATTTTCCTTTGCAGAAAACATGAGATCTGTGGTGTTTGACCAATGAAGTACATCAGAGTGGCTGTGATCAAAACAGGTATCACACTATACTGTTTCATAAGACTGAGATGAATTATGCATAAAAATCTTATATCAAATTCATGATGGGTCACCAGTGCAATAAAACAATTTTGTTATTCAATTGAAAGGGGTACCTACTGCATCATTTAATCCTCAGCCAGGCCCTCAGCAAAACTTAGATTTAAAAAGCCCAAAAACTGTACACCTGGGATTAAGTCATGTTATGTGTGGTGCAATAACTATATATACCTTCATATTTTTTCAATTTGATTCTTCTTTTTTAGAAATTCACACAGTTGTGTGATTCATCCATTTCAAGCTATAATTGGTCCAGAGGCTTTTTGAGAAATTAGAAAGGGAGGCAGAGATGAAATGGTCTATTATGAGCCTTTATCTAGCTTAGTGGAGTTCTGAAACTCCATGAGCAGCACTACAGTATTCAATTTCCTTTCACTTTCAGGGCAGTCACTGAAATAAGATGGCTAGAATCCTGTTGGTGACTAATGCTGATGTAACCTCCCAGGTTTAAATACCTTTTCAGACATTATGGCAAAGAGTTGTCCAGTAGCACTTTGGATGACACCTTTTTTCCAGATGTGGTAGTTGGATGGCTCTTGCATCCTGGTCCCACAAAAAGGGTTCCCTGACACTCAGAAAAAGAGTAAAACAGAAGTAAGAATTCTGTTCAGCTTATGAAAGATATTTGTACATCTCAATGTGTTTCATGAAATATCCTGCACAGGACACATGTTGGTTTTTGTACGATATCATAGAGAAAAGCAAGACAGCTGCAAATACAGCAGCAAGGTCATTTACACAGACCCTGCAACCCCAGTTAAGATAATGTGGTTGTTTTATTTGCCCCAGAGGCCATAGTCATCACATAATTGCTATTTTGTTTAAAAAGAAATGTAGCTAATCATTTCTCTGTGCTATGATGCATTGGTTTCCCATTGACAGTAAGGTAATATTAATGAGATCCTTTGTCCAAAGGAAAGCTGTGTCATATCATCATTATTATTTTTTAGAAAAAGATGAAAAACATGTACCATATATAGCTGTCCATAGATGTAATTAAAATAATTAATTTATTAATCCCACTAATAAAGGAAGGAAGCTGAAGAAGAAGGGAGACATTTAACCCACCCAGGTCACTGAAGAGAAAGAAATTATATTGGAAAATTTCCTTTCTGTCAGGAAGGAAGCAAACTGTACTAAGAGCAAGGGAAGGAAATTATATTAAAATGTCTACATCCAATTAGTAGAGAAAGGAAAGATTTCAAATGAAAAGCTCAAATGATCACTGTCCTCAGTGTAACTAAAATGACATCTGCCTCTAATTCAGGATTAATATTTTCATTTACTTGGAATGAAAAGTTCCCTTAATTACAACACAACAGTCTCCTAAAGAAGTATGTTCAGTATTGCAGCTTTTGTGGTTTTCTTGAAGGCTTCATTCCCAAAAATCTCAAAAGTAGTTCTGAGCCACTGGGTGCATCCTAAATTAATTGCTCATGTCAGCAATTTCAGGATACTTATTAGCTAGTTCTCCCTATAGGGACACGTTTTCCCTAGTTCACTGTGAATGATCTCCCAGCAGAAATTAAGCTGGAAGAAAATAAAGGAATGAGCCTGAAAAGCAGTTCCATATGTACAGTTCTGAACACTGTGTATTTACAATCCCCTATGGGATCACTATTACATCTTTAAATCAGATAAAATGAATGCAAAGAAATGATGAGCAAAGATGGCAGTGTTGTAAATGGTTTCTTTCTGAGGCCCTTAAAACTATATGCCACCCCAGAGATTTGTGGCCAAGTCCTTAAATGACATTTTTCTCCATTAAAGACCAAGATATTGTGTGTGTATGTGGTGGAAATGATCTGAAACAAGGTCAGAGCATGACAAAAGTTTTTTGGGAGTTACAGTTCCCAGAATCCCCCAGCCAATTTGACTAGTGACTCAGAGATTCTCAAATATTTACTCTGTGCTTTGTATGGGTGGAGCAGATTTGCACACACTTCCTGCCCCAGAAGGAGCAGGCTCAGCAGGTGATGTTTCTGTCATGCCAAACTGATGTTAGAGGATGGAGAGAGGAGGCTATATAAGCTTTATTACACTCTACTTAGCCTCTTTCCCCATTCACAGTCAGCCAACCCACGATCCATGGGTTACAAGCTTGTGCTGGTCACTCTGGGGTAGGGTAGGATTTCCTTGACCATTGTGCACCTGATTGACAGGACTAGAAAAAGGCGGCATGGAAGTTTTTGCCTACCCTACACTGGTTGCCCATGGAACTCAGGGTGATTGGCTTGGGCAGTGTATTCAACTCAATTCAGTCACATTTGGCAAGCTAGTGCAGAAAAGTGGGATGTTTGGGTTATCAGGGACTCTTGGGACACTTATGGAGTGAATTGTGTTGCACTCAGGTTGTGTTGGGCTTGGGTGTGGGGAGAGGAATCACTTTCTGCACCAACCAGGCCTTACCACTCCCCCAGATTCTAAGTTATGGAGTTTGCGGGGAGAGACTGGCCATGAAGGATCTTCCTTGTTGGATTGGCTGACTAGTTGATTTCAAATTGTAGGATTACAGGAGGTTATTGAAGGCTGGGTGCTCACCCATTAACAACTGGGAAGGACTCCTGACCTGAGCTGATTACAACACTTTGCAGACCCAATGAAGGTTTTGGATTACAATAAATGTTGCCCTTAGTTTACCCCATCACTGTTGTCTGCCTCTTTATTTCTGGTGGGTTGTGCAATAAATTTTACCAAGTTCTGACCAAGATCATATAGCTGGGGAAGAGATTCATCTCCCCCACCCCCTCCCCCACCCCTAGCCCACATACCATTACCCTGTTTTGAATAAGACTCCACTAATGGCCGTTGCAGACCAGCCCAAAGGGCCAGCATGGGGATAGAGTTGGGGTGGGGCAGCCACATGCTGGCCACCCCAACCCACCCTGATGCCGTCCTGATGCCACATGGCCATACGCATGGCATGTGGCTTCAGGACGCCCTTCCAGCACAGCGTGCAGACACGCTGCACCAAAAGGGAGCAGAAGAGCCGTGACGCCGGCTCTTAGGGTGGCCTTTTGCCGCCCCTAAGAGGAGCTGTATTTTGCTGCTCTTTTAGGGGCAGCAAAAGCAAGGATTGGGGCTGTGGCATGGGGTTCCCATGGCCCCAATCCGCTACTCCCTGGGGCGGCTCTCTGCCACCCCAAATGGGCTGTCTGCATCGGCCCTAAACCTGTTGGGGATACTGCAACTTAAGCATGGTGAGTCTTTCTAGGAACATAGATGCATGTCTATGATAGTTTATTATTTTTTGACCCTTCATTTCCTCCTTTTCTAAGAGCACACTTTTCTTTGTCCTTGAAGAGATTGCCATTATCCTCTTTGTTCTTGTTGGAGCAGCATGACTTCTTAGCATGGTATGTGGGCTGGGGTTGGGGCTGGGGAGACGAATCTCTTGCCCAGCTATATGATCTGCTAGGAAACTTTCTTAAGAAGCATGTAGACTACTTTTTCTACCTCATATTCTTTGCAACATTACGTTGGAAGCAGTGTATATGTGGGCACATGATTTTGTAAGTAATTTTTTTTCTTTGTATTGATTATTGTGGGTGGCAGACATGCAGGTGTGGGGAATAAGAGTGGACTAGTTTGCTTTCCTGCTCACACACTTTCTGCTGTGTTTTATTTTGCTGGTGAGATATCAATCTTTCCTATTTCCTGAGCTTTCTAATGAATCTTAAGAAAAATTCCATCAAAATCTATCATTACCTGTTGAAGGGAGAATTAGCAGCAGGGAGGGGAGGGGAGTTTCGAAAGCTTAGCTGGGTGAAGAGTTAGCTCTTCCCTTTCCCAATATCCTGGAGGAATGGGGATTCTCACACCTGCTATAATGATATTTTCCCCTCATCCCTAAAAATGACTTTTCAAAAATGACAATCACCCTGAGTTCCTTGAGCAACCAGTGTAAACAGCCTGTGAAACAGAATATTTGGATTTCTCTTTATGACTCCAAAGATAGGGAAAATGCAGAAAAGATAGGGAAGGTCATTGTTATTTTTTATCTGTTTATAATTATTGCTGTGAGATGCTTTGAATCTTGGTTCTGGGAGAAAGATGGGATATAACAGAACACAACTTGATCAGTCAACAAGTTTGCCTTGTTCCTTAAAATGAACATACAAGAATATTTTCACTCATACATTTTCACCAGGGTATGACCAAAGTGAAGGTTATCTCATGTTGGAATAATTTTCGCAAAGCCAAGAAAACTGGGACTGAAGACAAATGCCATAACAGACATGTAGATGGGAATAATTTTGTGCAATGTCATGAACTGTGTTTCCCTACAACTGTTGCCATTCACTCACACTTTTCCTTGATTCTGCAGACCTAATTGACCTATTCTGAACCGTATTATATTACTAAAACAGCAGTGGGCAAAGCATAGTGCAGCATGAGCCCCAGGGCTGTTTTTGTGGAAGCTATGCCACACACAAAAATGCTTCAAAGTGCCTCCAAATGACCTCTAAGGTGTTTTGAGGGTATTTCCACCATGTTTGGAGGCCTTCTAGATCTTCCAGAGATCAATACTTTTCAATTTGTTTGCTCTCAGATGCCCAAGAATACACCATGAGGGTATTTCCACCACATTTGGGGTGGCAATTTATGTCCAGGAGACAACCTTATTAAAAGAAGTGAACAGGAATTGATTTTAAAAAAAGAGGCCTCTCCTGGCTTTAATAAAGATCTCTCCTGAGACTTAAAAAGTGAGAAATGTCCCAGAGAGTATATTTGGGGCCATTTGGGTTCACCCCCCCCCTTTATTTATTTTTATAGTTTTGCAGGAATCAATGCAGTGTGGGGATGTTCAGCTTTCCTAGGTATCCTGGGATGGGATCTCATATGGACTCCTACCCTTCTACAATTCCCCCCCCTCCCGCCATGCTCCATGCTAGAAGAATCATCCCATTGGCCTATTCTGGGACAGCCAAGCAATTTGTTGCTATGGGGGTGGTGAATTTACTTGTAGTTTTATGGCTGCTACCTCTGCTGCTTTTTGAGTTGTTTGTGAACTCTTCTAGTGCTGAACTCCTGTACAACTCAGAGCTGTTACAATTTGCAGCCTTTGCATAGTTATACTCACTAACTGCATGTATGAAAGTAATTCTATAGACAGTTCAGCACTGTATATTTTTATGACATTTCTTTATTTGTTAGGATTCTTTCCCCCTACACTCTATCTCTTCTTGTAGCCTTCAGTCACTTCTTATCACCTCCATATGATCATGTGTTTAATTATCAACCACTAATTTTATAAGTAAAGTGACTTTTATGTATTTTACAAAGAAGACTAAGCTTGTCTGTTTCCCTGCTAGACTCTGAGGTTGCGGGTGGGTGTGCGACTGGATGCTGCTCAGTTTCTGCCTAGTCAATAGAATAGCTGTGCTTGAGAGATTAACTGAGGTGTCTCACTTTTCCCTATTAATCTATATGGATGAGATTCTGTATGATGCAACATTCCTTTATTACATTCCTGCATGCAAGAATAAAAAATATCAAATGTTTTCCACAAGCCAGTTTGGTGAGAGCATTTCTGCACTCAGAATATTCATGTTAGTCTGCAGAAAAGCCTTCTGTTTTTAAGCCATTATAAGTTTAGAAGGCTCTTAGAAGATGCTTTGTCAAACCATCATGCAAGCTTTTTAAGGAAAACATTATTTTTATGTCCCAAAAATTGTGTTTTGCAGAAATGCTGGCATTGCACACACAAAAAATGTATTGTATGCCAAAAATATATTTTCTGGAATATGAAAAAACTCATTGGCTGCTGCCACACTGCAGAAACAAAGCAGTTTGACACCAGTTTAACTGCCATCATGCAATGTTATGGGATTCTAGGATTAGTAGTTTAGTGATATATTTAGCCTTCCACCAGAGAACTCAGGTACCCCACCAAACAACAAACCCCAGAATCCCACAGCATTAAGCCATCACAGTTAAAGTGGTGTCAAACTGCTTTATTTTTGCAGTATGGCAGCAGCCATAGTTGTTGACATTTTTTTTCCAAGTGGTATATCATTAAGGATGAGAAAATTAATTTTAAAAAAATTACATCAAATGGGGTGGGGGGAGAGAATTTTTTGAGCAGACAGGCAAGGGATACAGCTGTCCCATGACTCTCAACTGACACTTTTTTTAAAAAAAGGTAACTTCTGGATATATTAGAATTGGATGTACACAGAAGTTCTGTATTCAGAAAACCCAGTATGTTATAGCTTACTTTAATTTGAAATGCTTCCTCGCTCCATAAGCATCACTACCTTGAAATAATAAGTCCATAAAAATATAAAATGAGTTATGTTGCATTCTTCATAGAGACAACCCCTAAAAACTATGCATGGTGAAAAAATATGATTCATCCCACCTCCTGTTTTCTCGCTTGGTCACAAGAAGTCACATATTTTTTAGGTAATAAATTATGGTAATAAAAATGTGAAAACCATGATGGAGGGAACTTGAAAGCATACTATTTCTTGTTATCTCTAGGGAAATATTTTCTTTAAGGGCATTACAATGAGCTCCAGATCAAAACATGCTGTATGGAAAATAGCCCAGACTCCACAAAAGATCATCTAACAGGCAAATAAAGAAGATCTCAATCTCATTTACTGTAATTGTCACCAGAGCTATCCCACCAAAAGAAAATGGCAGTGCTTGTAGACTGTAAAGTGGAACCACATTTTGATGTTTCAGAGCAGAAATAAATTATAAGAGCATAGTTCAAGATGTTCTCTGAATAACATTCACCAGGGGGGTTGGGTGGGTGGACAACATTTGAAAACACATTCTTCAAATCATGAAACAATAACATTGAAATATCTTACAGCTTTGCAACAAAAACTGGAAACAATGTGGATTGGATCCAGATTTAGTCATTGTTAGAGCTGATCCACTGAAAGTAATGTGACTTGTAAGTCATGACTTCACATTCAAACTGTTTTTGTTTAATTTTCTGCAATTTCTTATGTTGTTGAAGTGCTGAGATTTCGTTTTTCACTTTTTTTGTCTCCATTTTGTTTCCATTCTTTCTCCTTTATCTTTAATCATTCTTATATATTTTTAACTTCCTGTTTTCTTCTTTTCTTTTTTCTGCTTGAATTTTTATGAACACACCCCTGATGACTAGCATCCCATAAGGTAATAGTAGATGTTCCCTCCATATCATTTTCCTTAAAGTATGTTCTTAATTCTTTTTTTAATTTTATTCTTTATTTCTTCCTCATTCAGTAAATTTTCTGGTAATTTCCATGTATATTCCCTATATTTTTCTCTTACCTTTAGTATTATTGGGCTATGGTCAGATATGTATCTTAGTTCTATTTCCATAGCTTGTATTAGTGGAAGTAAAGTTAATGAGGTTAGAAATAAATCAATTCTAGAATAAGAGTTATGTACTTCTGAATAAAAAGTGTATTGTCTTTCATCTTTATTCTTGTATCTCCAGATATCTATCAAATCATACTCTTCTTGTAGTTTGAAAAAAGTTGTTCAGAGTTTATCTTGATTTTTTCTGATCTTTTTCTGAGTAGAAAACCTATCTAGTTCTGGATAAATCATAGCATTAAAGTCTCCTAGTAAGATTATTTCATGATATTCCGTTGATTTGATTTCTTCATGAACTCTCTTGAAGAATTGCTCTCTGTTTTCTATTGGAGCATATATTCCTATGATTAAACAAGTCAAAATTTTAAATTTAACTTCCACCCCTATGAGGGAGCCATCTTTATCCTTGAATATTTTTCTTTTGCGTTGTATTTCCTTTTCATGTAGATAGCTATCCTTTTCTCTTTTTTTTTCTGTAGATGAATAAAAACATTCTCCTAATTTTTTATTTCTTTTATTTCTTAAGTACTTTGATTCACTGTTCTTTATCTTTGTCTCCTGTAAACATATTATGTCACCTTTTAATTCCATGCAATGAAATACCTTACTTCATTTATATTTAATGTTTATTCCTTTCACGTTCCAAGAGATGATGTTGTCATTTTGGTTTTATGGTCAAACAAAAATGTTGTATTATTTTATTATAATGCCACCCCAGCCACCCCTTAATTTTTTATTTTTTCTCTTTATTATCAATTAATTTGTAAGTTAATTTATAGAGTTTCACAGCCTATGATGTTTCTTCTTGTCTATATACGGGTTCCCGTCTGGTAGCTAACTCTTCTAATTCATCCTCTGTGTCTTTGTCCGTGTTAGGTATATCCTCATCTTCTGTATCCTCTTTCTTTTCTGGGTTGTTTTTCTTTTCCATTTCTCTCTTTTCTGATGATTTATTCATTTGTTCTTTTCCTTCTTTTTTGTTTCCTCTAGCTCTCCATTATTATTTTTTATGATGTGACCTATCTGTATTTCCTTCTTCTGGTTCTCTCCGTTTTTCCTTTGAGTCTCTTAACAATCTCTGTTCCATGCCCTTAGCCTTTTCAACATTGTCAATTCTGTATCTTTTTTGTTTATAAGTCAGTGACAATTCTTCTATCCTCTCCCATCTGAATTTTATGTTCAATTCTTGTAAGGAGTTGAGTAAGAAATTTATATTTCTGCCATTCTAGCATTAATTGTGGTGGAATGTCTTTGAAAAATTTTACCTCATGATTTTCAATTATCAATTTATTTTCATAGCTTCTGCGAATGACAACATCTCTTGTTATTGTCCTTATTAAACAAATGACTATGTCTCTGGGAACATCTCGTTCTTTAGTAAATGGTGAGCTTATTCTAAAAATTTTGTCTAGGTCCATTGTTAGTTGTTCCATATTATAGTTAATAAATTGTGCTAATGGAGGTATAATCCTTTTTATTAAATCCTCTCTCTTCATTTCCAGGACCCCTCTAATTTTTATGCATTTTCCCCTGTATCTCAGATCAGTAGACCAGTCTCTTAAAATATGTTGATTTTGTTGATGTTGTATTTCCTTTGTAGTTTTTTCTAATGCTTGTGTTCTGTCTTTAATCTTCTCTACCTCTCTCTATGTTTTTGTCAAATCTGTTGTAATCTTTTCCATTTTTCTCCCCAATCCATCTAGTTCTTTCTTTAAATCTTTCTTCGTGTCTGAAATCGCATCTTTAAACTCCTCTCTTAACTCTAGACATGTCTCTTTCAGATCTTCTTTCATTTCGTTCCACATCTCTTTCATCTCTTGCCTTATTCTTCTTATTTCTTCCAAAAGTAGCATATTTGGGTCAATAATTTTAATTGTATCTTCCGTAGATGCTCTCCTTTGCATTTGGATTTGTGCTGATCCTTTTTTAGATAGTGACATTTTTTCTGCTTTTTCCTTCTCTGTTTTTTCCTTCTCAGAAATTTAAAGTAAACAAATTTTGTTATCAAAATGTACAATAACAATGAATATTATTGTTATTTATCTAACGTATGTTTAACTTATATATTACAACTGTACAAAGTTATCAGCCCTATATAAAACTCTTATTTTTTTTTTCCTTTTTCTGTTTCATATAATGGTCAAAATCATGTATCTTTCTCACAATGCATTCTTACACCATAGAATTTACCATCTTTATGTCATTATTCCCTGTTGTTCCCTAGAACTCCTTTCAAACATAAATGTCTAATCTTTTCAATTACTCTCAAATATACAAAACACCATTAAATATTAATCTATAACAAATCTTTTCACTTATTCAGACTTTATCTTTGTGTATGCTCTACTCTTACTATTTCCCATAGAGACATTAAACTGCAATTAATTTTAAACTAAAGTTAATTTATCTTTAACACCCAAATTCTCTGCAATGCAATATTTCAATATCTCTAATTATAAAGCAGATTTAAATACCAGGAAACTTGATATATAAGTCGTATGGATTAACCAATAAATCTTTCACAATACTATACAGTTTTATAATTATTTAATTTATACTATATTCCCCTTATCAATGGTATAAATTAGGGGTAGGCAACCTTTTGGAGACCTGGGCTGGTCTCCCGTAGCCCAGGTCTTGGCTGGGCCAAGGGGGAGGGGGGGATGGCAGCACACGCGCGCACTTCCCCCCTCCACGGATGCGCGCGACCCCCCGCACATGCCGCCGCTGTGCATGGCGTGGCGGCGGCTGCATGTATGGGGGAGTGCATGTGTTGGTGGAGGGTGCATGTGGGGAGGCTTCCCTTGGCAGCGATGGGCCTTCTGGAAGCCCGTTACCACCGAGGGTGCATGCGGGGAGGCTTCCCTTGGTGGCGACGGGCTTCCTGGAAGCCCATTGCCACCGAGGATGTGCACGGAGAGGCTTCCCTTGGTGGCAATGGGCTTCCTGAAAGCCCGTCGCCACTGAGGGTCACCCTGGGAGGCTTCCCTCGGTGGCGATGGGCTTCCTGGAAGCCCATCGCCACCGAGGGTGCGTGCAGAGAGTCTTCCCTCGGTGGCGACAGGCTTCCTGGAAGCCCGTTGTCACTGAGGATCCCCCCAGGAGGCTTCCCTCGGTGGCGATGGGCTTCCTGGAAGCCCATCGCCACTGAGGGTGAGTGCGGGGAGGCTTCCTTCGGTGGCGACGGGCCTCCTGGAAGCCCATAGTCACCGCCCCTGCTGCTGCTGCTGTCACCGCCACCGCCGCCGTGCGACCGCGCACGCCGCGGCTGGCATTTTGTTACCCAAAATGGTGGCCGCGGCGCGTTTGCACATGTGCAAATCCTGCGCATCTGCAAACGCGCTGCAACTGGCATTTTGTTATCCAAAATGTCGGTTGCGCCGCATTTGCGCATGCATAGGATTTGCGCATGTGCAAACGTGTCACGCCCACCATTTTGGATAACAAAATGCTGGCCACGGCGTGCGCAATCGCGCCCTGACGAAAACGGGTGGTGGAGGCGGGGCGGAGGCGGCGGTGGCAGCGGCAGGGATCTGCCTGGGCCGGTAAGTCCCGGGGGGCGTAGGTTGCCGACCCCTGGTATAAATTAATCCACACAGATTCCAAAATGTTTATCTTGTTGCTGTTAGATTATATATTATATACTAAATCATAATCTCAGATTGAATTGGCTTATCACCCTTCTCTTATCAATGTTCTAACAAGTAGATCAAATTATTAAGATTTTCTTACTTTTTCTCTTCTTTTAAACATTTCTCTCATGTCCATAGGAGGGAAGTTCAATTTTAAGTATTTTTATATATTTAATATATTTCTCTACTCATTCAGTATCCTTCCTTCTTCCTTGACCATTTAGCGATAGTATCAGTAAAGTTTCCATGCTTCCGCCTCCTATTCTTAAATACTCGAGTCTCTTTGTTTTTGACCTTTACTTTTCTCCCTTAATGTGTAGTATTCACTCTAGATCAGGGGAAGGCAACTTTTCCCCTTTAAGGGCCGAGGGACTTCAGCTCCCAGAAGCCTCAGCCATGTTGGCCAATAGTCCCATGTTGGCCAATAGCTCCTGGGATTCTGGGAGCTGAAGTCCCTCGGCCCTTAAAGGGGAAAGGTTGCCTACCCCTGCTCTAGATTGTTGTGTGGGAACTTATATACAGACCCAGTACAAAATGTCCTTAATATAGCAGTTTTCAAGTCTTATTGGTTCTTTTAATTTTTGGCTTTAAATCTTTCTCTCTTCTATCATTTAAAGTTATAGATGTCTCATTAATGGTTTCCTTCATCTCTTCTCCTGCGATGTCTCCTGTCCTTTTTTTTTTTCTTTTTCTTTTATACCTCAGTTCAAGTCCTGTTCTCTGGTTTCAAAAATAAAAACCATTCGTGTCTTTTTTTCTTTCCTCCATCTCTCTCAAAATGTCTTCTACTCTTCTGCTTACCCTCTCCCATGTTCTATATGCTCGATGTGAGTCTTTTGAGTCTTCTCAAACCGGGCGTCGCCTTTCTTCCTTAAAATGGCAAGATTCGTGTTCTATAATTTATTATCTCTATATTCTCCTTTTAGCATTTTAATGCTTTTCCCACTTCCTTGTTCTTTGCAACCCTTCACGGCCTTACTTTAGTACTTTTCTTTATTTTACGACTGTTCTCTGCTCTCTCCATTTCTCTCTATGATTCTGCTGTTTCTCCAAGCGTCTCAAGGCACTCCCTCCGAAATGGCTGAAGTCCCAGCATCTCTGAGATGCTACGATACTAATTATGACTGAGATTAAGCTTCAGATATATAGGTATGTCTTATTTCCTAAAGATTGTCTTATGTTGGTTATATATTATTAGTTGATAGTTCTTAAAAGTGTGGGTTTCCTATTGCTAGTTTTACAACTGACTAAAGTAAAGGAGGGTTCAGTTCTTCTCAAATCGCCCCGCCAAACACCCAGACGCCAAAGGCAGCTGGAACGGTTAGCCTTGGAATCCTTCCTATAATTGCTTTCTTTCAAGTATATTTCATATATGTCCTCATAGATAGAGGTCCAAAGAGCTGTATTATAGTCCCTCTACCCAGAGGAGACTAGGGATGGGTAAAAAAACGATCCTGTTCCCCCACAAATCCTCTACCTTGTAGAAAAAGGTTACAAGCTTCTCGTACCTGTTTCCTCCTCCAGAACGCCCACACCAGAAGTTCCCGTAAGTCATGGCTGACTTGTCATTGAATCTCCTCTAAGATGGCTATGGATCCAATTCCTTGTATGTCTGTAGCCTCCATAGTTAGTGATGCAATTGGGGGTGTGAGGCTGGAACAGTGAGGTTCTAGTATTGGCAGCCATAAAGTGGTTATGCCAATACTAGAACCTCATAAAGGCTATGCCTGCTGTATCTTCCACCCCATATTATCCTTTGATCTTTCACTCTATCTTGTTTTCAAGTTACATTGGTCAGTTGAGGCTTGCTGGTGTGTGCGTGTCTGTTTCTCATCTTCTTCTCAACATCATTCAGGTTCCTATAGGCTATGATAGCTTAGCCCTAGTGTGGAAAACAATTAAATATTTAATTGAATTGTGTAACAGTCTTGAAGAATAAATAATTGCTGTTCCAAATTTGTGGAGGTAACAGAGACCATGGACTGGATCCAACAGGATGATTCTGCACACAGACTTCTTCCATCAGTAGAATTAGGGTGCATTCCTTTCTTCCCTCCTTCCCCCTGCATCTACAATGGGGATGGAAAGAATATCTGTAATTATACATTCTCAAGTCGAAAGACAGGGTTTTGTTTGTTGCTGGGTTTTGTTTTTGTTTTTGTTTTTGACAGTGAGGAAGCCCTGTCAGGAAGACTAATGAATCACAGAGTGTTCTGTGCAATCTTCTCCTGGAATTCAACATCCTGAAGTGTTGCACAGGAATTATTCTATGGAAGGGTGGGGGAATTTTCATGTGTGAAAACTCCATTTTCTGCACAGAAAATGGGTTTCTTGTGTGAGAAACCTGTTTCCTGTGCAAAAATAGTTTATTGTGCTAAAAAAAAGTACATTTCCTGGAATTATATATTGTGGGGGTATATTTGTTTTCACCCACAGTAGGGAGAAAACTACATTAGTTATTTATCCTTGCATCTGAAGACAAAATAGACAAGGATTTAAATTCCTAATTAGCAATATGCTCTCTGGATGGCTGGGAAACACTGCAGTGTTGGTTTTTAGGGCATACAATGGACATTATAGGGGGAAGGAGAAGGGAAGAAAAATTCAGTTGCACTGGCAGTTGGATATCAGTGTGATGTTGTATGCAGAGCTTGAAAATGTTACTTTTTTGTATGAGACTTTCTATAATCTATGACCTCTGGTCATGCTGGCTAGTGAATTCTGTAAGGAGTAGTCTCTCTCTCTCTCTCTCTCTCTCTCTCTCTGTGTGTGTAATCAGTTGCTGGTTGGATATAATCCACAGACACAGTTGAAATGCATAATGAACCCAGCTTTTCAAAATATGTACCTAACTCTTCAAAATTCTCACTGGCCATGATTTCTGGAAATTCACAGCTAGATGAAATTATAGCTGATAATCACAAAAGTAAGCACACTTGAATAAACTGCTTATTTCTGATGATTTCTTAACAGGGTTTTTGTTTTGTTTATTAAATCAAAGTCAGAGTATTTGCAAATTCCATGAGTAACAAGATGTGTTACCTTAACAACCTCCTAAGTTACTCATGTGAATGTTTTTAATGTCAATCACATAATTTATTCTTCTTTCAATTAGCATTGCCAGGGACCACTTGAGCCAGCATGAGGCCAGCTGAAACTGTACAGAATCTAACTTCTCACAACCTAAGAGTGATGGAAATTGCTTAGTCCCAGCCTATATTTGTGCTGGCATTTTGGCTCTGTCTCCAGGCAGGAGAAGGTTCGGATCTGGCATAACTCAGCTCTTCCTTTGTTTACCTTCCCTGCTACCTTTTGGCTCTTCCTTTGCTAGATCTTAGCCAATTCTATCCACAGATCGTTCTGTTGGCAAATCTCCGAGCTTAGTTGGCAGAAGAGGGTTCTGCTGACAGAGGGGCATTTCTACCAACAGAAGAGACTTGTGCCACACTTACTGCTAACCAACAGCTGGTGAGATTTTCAGTTCTGTTCAGTACTGCTGATCACTAAAATCCATCTGAATCCATTATTTTATTTTTCCCTTTGCATGAAAAGGTGAGATGGCCCTAGAGAAGGGATTGCATAATTACTACATGAAATAATACCTCCTTAGATTCCTCTCTATTCTTTTTTTTCTGGAGACTGACTTTGATTTTTGAGGTGTGGCGAAGATCAACTGTAAATTTCAATCATATGTGTGTGTTTTTAAACTTTTATTGAAAAGAGAGAGAGAGAGAATTGCTAAAGAGCTGGTCTAATTTAAGAACCTGTTCTTACAAATCTCTTGCAGTCTGCCTGTGTGTGGTTTCCCAGAGCTGGCACTGGTTTCTCATTAGCAGTTTCACACTTGATTGATTAAAACAAGGCATCCGCCAAACTCCTTAATCACTCCAGTATTCTTCCCAAGGCAGTTGTATTTTACTATAACACACACACATGAACAAACACACAAAGATATGTAAAATAAGCACCAACTATTTGAAATATTTGGGAGCAGGGGAAAGTACAGAATGTGTCTCTTGGTTTTTTCCAACCCAAGTCCAACTTTTAAACATCTGGACAGTATTGAGGGTGAAATGTTCTGAAGCCCTCGCAATCTGTTTTCTGCTGCTCTTATTCAGTACTCTCACCATTGTTGACAGACGGCCCTGGCTCTGAAAGGATTAAGTAGAGCAGAGAATTAGTGGACTGGTGGTTGCTGCCGTTAAGAAAATGTTTAAATAATTGAGAACTTGGAAAGCTGAGCAAAATGAGGAATAGGGATAAAGAGGGGGAGAACAAAAAATGAATCCAAATTGATTGACAAAGAAATGTGAAAGGAAAGAGAGAGAGAAAATCTATGAAATGGATAAAAGGGGGTGGTGTTAAAAAGAAAGGAAGGAAAGAAAATAGTTTTGATGCCAGAAGAATAAATGCTTGAACCAGTAAAATAACAGAAGGCATTTCTATTATAATTTTACCACATGGCACAACACAGATTATCTTAAATCAGAGGAAGGAAAAATAAAGACCCCTTACAGCCATTTTGATACTATCACAATCTTACCCCAACCCCACAAACAACAGAAATGTTATAAAATGGGGTGGTTGTCCTCTCAAAGGCTTTGCGAGCTTCTGTTTCACTTTGTGATTCAAGAAAGACCTCTGTTGGGCCAAAAACAGCCCAGAGGGCATAAACAGGGCTTGCCCCCCCCCACTGCTGTCTTGTGGGGTATTGAGGGACATTTGAAGGCATTTTTTTTTTGTAATTTTTCAAGGGGTGGGGGACCCAGCCAGAGGATGTAAATTTCCAAGGTCCAGATTGGGGGGGGGGGTTAAACCCCTGCCAAATGCCCACCTCTCCTGTAAACTTTCCCTGTAAGTGGTTTGGCCAAGCATACATGTAATAACCTCTAAATACAAGTATCTATGGCAGAAAATACACTTTTGCTGCTGTTCATGTGCCAAAATACACTCTTCCTCATATAGGGTTTAATCTATACAAGATGGCCCAGAGCAGTAAATGTGACAATATAAAATGAAAATAAAATACACATCAAATGGTCACAAATATGCAACTTTGTAGTATTCACAATGTGATGTAATAGCCAAGTGATTATTAAAAAGTGATTATTAAAATAATAATAATAATAATAATAATAATAATTTTAAAATAATAAAAAAATAATAATTATTATTAAAAAGTGATTATTAAAAGCCAAGTGATTATTTTTTTTTGTCATTCTGAAGCTGAAGACTGTTGTCTTGAAATATGTTGGTGATGGAGAACTGCATGGAAGCCATGAACCAATTTCTCCCTACAGCCATCTCCTTGGGTGGCAACTTCTCACACCAAGCCCAGAAGTCTCCATTTTCCACTGCAGGACATGATGGAATACCACCATTTTGAGAAGGATTACAGAAGACAATGTGGGTAATGTGGAATTCCAGGATGGAGATTGAGTTGGAATAGGGATATTTTCACTTTTTCATGCATGTGGGCCTGATTTGGAGGCAAACTTTGATCAAAAATTGCATATATGGGGGTTGGAAGCTTTGGAGGACTGGTGGGTGGTCCAGGGCTATATATAGACCAGAGGTTCCCAAACTTTTCTGGGCTACCACCCCCTTTCATGGTGTGCCCCCCTGGGCATATTTTTTGATATTACATCTACTGTTCTACTACAGATTCAAAACAACCAATCTCAGTTGCTGCTGCTTTTGCACCAAGTCACCTTGGGAGCAGAAACCAAGCAGCTGGCTGAGTAGCAAATGAGAAGCTTCTTGCTTGTGCCAGTCTTGCAGCAAAGAGTGGAAGATAACACAAAAAATGATCAGCAAGGGTGTGTAGTGGTTTTTTTTTGAGGACCCTGAAAAGAATTTTCATGCAATCCTCATCCCCACCATGGTCCTAGAGGCCATTGGTTCCCCTTGTATTTCTTGCACACCAATACCTTGACTGAAGGCCTCCCTACCACCCCCTTTTCCCCTCACCACTATCCTACTGCTACACTTTTCCCTCACCACCCCCCTGAAACCTTCCACGGCCCCCAGGGGGGAGTACCACCCACTTTGGGAATCACTGATATAGACTATGGGCTTCATTTTGCCCACCTAGGAAATATATGCTATACACATGAGATGATGCAAACATGTTCTCGGTTGTACAAGAATGCAAGACTAGTACCCTTTCTGCACAAGTTAAATAAAATGTCCCCCCCACTTCCACAGCAACAAAGGACACTGATTCTGGTGTGAAATGTCTGGATGACATCCAGCCAGTTCACCACTGAATCCGCTGTATACTTCCCTTAGAATGGATTTTAAAAACTCACTGTTAGTTCCGGATCTTACTAGAAGATCCAGATGCCTTTGTTGCAATGCCAGGTACGTTTGCATGCATATCCTGCTTTGCTGCCTGGTTCTGCTGCCATGGGTTGTTCATTCTGAAGTCAGAATGAGGTGCCCAATCATGTACTCACTCCTGGGTGCTTTGTTTTCAGCCTCAGGGGGAGTGACTCACTGCAGTGGCATAGCAGAATGTGCAGGATGTCTGACATTGCAATGGAGGGCCACAGGTAATGGAGGATATCAGGTCAGTTCCAGGGCCAGAATATTCTGGCCCACACAATCCCAGGATAGCTCTAATGAGTAGATACTAAAGGGAAGTAAATTTGATTTGAAGTCAAACTTCCTAATAATATCTATATTATTGTTTTGTTGTGCTGTGTTTATACCCCAACTTTCTGGGACCCAAACTAGCTTATTATAATTTAAAAGCAAAGTATAAGATGTTATGGGTTTTTTGCAAAAAATAATAATCTAATATTTCAGCACATGAAATATTGTTTATACCATGCAAAATAAGTTTTGTGCACATTTTTTTGCAAAAAAACCCTATGCCAAAATGCATAATAAATAAATAAATAAACCTCATGATGGTTGACTTTTTTTTTTTAATGGAGTTGCTCCATCTGTCATAACTGCCTTCCTTGAGGACATGAACATTTGAAAATTCTTTAGAATCTTACTCAGGATATGGTGGAATTTCCTTTACTAAAGTTATTTAATAAAACCAACCCAGATGGGCATCTTTTAAGGATGTAGTTAATTGCACATTGAGCAGGTATTTGAATTGGCTCTCCCCCTCATACACACCCTATAACATTCTATGATTCTTTGACTTCTCTGAAGATAGCCCTCAACACTTCAGAGTCATCATCAATCTATTCCTGCCAAACTCAGAGCTGCTTTGTGACCTACAGCAGCCCTGATAGACTAAGAAGAAAGATAGCAGTTACCCATGCAACTTTGAAGAAAGGCAGAGACATATTGGCCAAAGTGACATATTTTACTGACACACTGTATAATTGGTATTTCTTGATATCAAGATTACTTTGATAAGCAGCCAAGAAACATCTGTGGCACAGCAGTTAACAAATCCATAGCATCCTTGAAGAAATGGAATGTGCTTTCCAAATACTGCAAGGACAATAAAGAAGTTCCAAAGATATACCATCTTGGAGTAATTTGAGGAAAGGTAAGGTACAAATATAACTAACAAATAAATATAAAACAAATAATGAAAATTGGAATATATTAGCTTCCCAACATGACCTGAACCATAAAAATGATGTAAAATGATAAAAATAATGAAAATCCCATTCTCTGGTCCATATATATGTTGGTACAGGTTCATATATATGTTGGTGCAACGTGTGTGTGTGTGTGTGTGTGTGCGCGCGCGCGCACGTGCGTGCATGTGTGTGTAGTATATATGTTGGTGCTAAAAAGTAAACTTTGTGGTTCACCCCATTCCACTTACTGCTGGGATATACAAACAAAAATCCACCAAACAGTGATATGTTTATTGGCCAACCAAAATGCACAATATACTTGTTGCAAGCTTTCAAAGCTCCACTGGCTTCTTCATCAGGCAAGATGTTACAAACCAAACAGGAGAAAAAATGGAGATGTTAGTCAGATGCCTTCATTTTGACATTTTTGTCCTTAGTTAAGATGGTAAGTGGAGGGTATCTTTTGCAGGCTGGCCCCTCCTCCTTCTGTTCATGTGGCTATTGGGAGATTTGCAAAGATCAGGAAATTTACATTCCATTTGATAATAATAATAATAATAATAATAATAATAATAATTAATTTATTTATATCCTGCCTCTTGGGGACCCAATCTGGGTGGCTTACAACAATAAAATCACATGAAATATCCCAACAACAATCCCTCCCCACCTTAAAACAGTATTAAATCAAATAACAATTAAAATTACAAATTTGCATCTCAACAAGGATATACTTCTCAATAACTTCTATTATGCTTATTAAATTTGCAGATGACATTAAATTGGGGGGGGGGGATTAATACCCCAGAGGACAGGATCAAAATTCAAAATGACCCTAATAGATTTGAAAGTTGGGCCAAAACTAATAAAATGAATTTCAACAGAGAGAAATGTAAACTATTACATTTAGGCAGTATAAGATGAGGGAAACCTGGCTTGACAACAAGCACATGTGAAAGGGATCTAGCAGTCCTAGTAGACCACAAATTAAACATGAATCAAAAGTGTGATGTGGCAGCTAAAGTCAATGTCATTCTAGGCTACGTCAATAGAAGTATAGTGTCTCAATTGAGGGAAATAATAGTATCATTCTATTCTGCTTTGGTCAGACCTCACCTGAAATACTGTGTCCAGTGTTTCACCTGGAGAAGAGAAGGTTACAAGGTGATATGATAGCTCTGTTTAAATATTTGAAGATGGAACAAATTTGTTTTCTGAAGTTCCAGGGAATAGGACAATAGGAACAATGGATTCAAACTACAGAAAAAGAGAATCCACCTAAACTTTAGGAAGAGCAGTAAGAGCCATTTGACAGTGGAACACACTGCCTCAGAGAGTGATGGAGTCTCCTACTTTGGAGGTTTTTAAACAGAGGCTGTATGGTTATTTTTTGGGGTGCTTTGATTGTGTTCATGGCAGAGATCTTTTCCAGTTAGTGTTGTCATTTCCTGAGTTTTGCCGAGACATTCACAAATTTGGAGGGTCTATAAAACCTCTCAAATCACCCGGGCATTTTTGACCCTCCAATCCTGGATTCCTGTTTTGTTCCAGATCACATTTTGTCAATCTCCAGTTGGACTGGGTCTGGAACAAGGCACAATTGGCTCCTTCCCTCAGGTGACCACTGAGGTTGCCAGGGGAGAGGACTGATGGGGGAGTTGTTTTAAGAATTAAGCCTCCCATTCTTAAAGCCTGCCTTGCCCCTCAGCCTTCCTCCTCCTCTCCTCCTCCTGGGGTGTGCGGAGCCTCAGTGGCCCAAATTGAGCTCCTTCTCAGTGCATGGATGGAAGCCAGAGGTCCCATGGACCATCAAGAGGGCAACCATGCTGCCAATGGTGAGGGCCTTTCATTAAGGTTGGGGGGGAAAGGGACCAAGTTTGGGTCCTCTTTTCCAAGCCTAGTTTGGGAAGGACCAGAGGGGAAGGAGGGGAGGATCTCTGAGGTTGAGAGGGTATGACTTGCCCAAGGGGGTCGCACAACGCCAAGCACCCCCCCCCCATGTTTGGGATCAGGTGGGATAAAGCATTATCCCATTGGGAGGCTTGCAAAACACCACTGTGTTGTTGTTGTTGTTCTCCTCCTCCTCCTCCTTCTTTATATTTATTCTGTTGTTGTTCTTGTGTTCCTTCAAGGCATTGCTGATTTTTATGGCAACCCTCTCCTGGGGTTTTCTTGGCAAGTTTTTTCAGAGGGGGTTTGACAGGGCCATCTGCTGAGGCTGAGAGTGTGTGTCTTGCCCAAGGAGGTTGTACAACTCACCCCCCCCCCAATAGTCTGGGATCAGGTGGGATAAAACACCATCCCATGGGGAACCTTGCAAACCATCACTGTGCAGTTGTCTTCTTCTTCTTCTTCTTCTTCTTCTTCTTCTCCTCCTCCTCCTCCTCCTCCTCCTCCTTCTTATTTATTCTGTTGTTGTTGTTATTATTATTATTATTATTATTATTATTATTATTATTAATTCTGTTGTTATTATTATTTGTATTTATTCTGTTGCTGTTCTTCTTCTTTGTATTTATTTCTGTTATTGTTCCTGTTGTTGTGCACCTTCAAGTCATTTCTGAGTCTGACCTATGGCAGCCCTATCCTGTGGTTTTCTTGGCAAGTTTCTTCAAAGGGGGTTTGCCATAGCCATCCTGTGATGCTGAGAGAGTGTGACTTGCTCAAAGGGTTGCACAACTCTCACAAACACACACACACACATCAATAGTGGTTGGGATCAGGTGGGATAAAGCAAAATTTCCTCCTATCCAGAAGGAGGGGGGATAAAACATCATCCCATGGGGATGTTTTTGTTGTTGTTGTTGTTTTGTGTGCCTTCAAGTATTTTCTGACTTATGGCCACCTTGAGCTGAGGGAGGGGAGACAATCTGTGTATGCTCAGAGGTGTGGTGCTAACCCAGGATGGAGCCCTGACTTCTCTCTATAAGCTCTTTAGATCGAACTTTGTTGTTGTTGAGTGTCCTCAAGTCATTTCCAATTTATAGTATGCCCAAGGTGAACCTATCATGGGGGTTTCTTGTCATGTTTCATTAGAAGGGGTTTGCCATTGCCATCCTCAAACTGCTACCCTGGTCTCCCATTGTCCTAATCCAATACTCAGACCACTACACCATGAAGGGCCCTCCACTGTACTTAAAAGTACAGTACTCAGATGTTGTATTCATTGTTGTGTATCTTCAAGTTGTTTTCCAACTTATGGAAACCCTAAAGTGAACCTATCCTGGGGCTTTCTTGGCAAGTTTTGTTCAGAGGAGGTTTGCCATGGCCTTCTGCTGAGGAGGCTGAGAGAGTGTGACTTGCCTAAGGTCATCCAATAGGCAGGGAATCGAACTGTGGTCTCCAGAGCCCAAGTCCAACACACAAATCACACAAAGCTACATCCCAACCTTCTATCCAGGAAGAATCTCAAAATGTCCTCCATTTTGAGCATGACTGAGAAGCTAATATTTTTTTAATTTTATTAATGTTTTTGGCTTTCAGTTGGTTGTGTCCTCCATTTTTCTTGAATGTCCAACATTTTGTCTACATTTGGTCCTACATTTTGTCCCAATTTTGTGGAAGAGAATTATGGCAACCCAATTTCCATTCTATGATTTGCAATCAGAATGGCTGAACTAACCATGGGTCTTGGGATCACCCTTTGGAAATGGGTGAGAATATTGGTTCAGTTGTATTTTACAACAACTGAAACATATGTAAGAATGATGTCATATTTGGGATAAAAAGAGCATAAGAGTTTTAAAAATGTTATCCTGGAACAAGGCTTTTTGAGTCCTTAACTCTCAAAACATTTTCCTGGTCTGTTCAACCATGGGGGGAAGCAGATGGGTGGCACGGGGCCGCCCCGGGAAGCTGTGGATCGGGGCCGAGGCATCCGCATTCCTCGGCCCCACGGCGCAGCATCCCTGCTCCAGGAAGGAGCACTAAAATAGCGCTCCTTCCGCAAGACGCCGAAGGTGCACTGCAAAAGGTGTCTGGTGCACCTTCGGCACCTCTTCCGCTGCAGCCTGTGTGGACGCTGCAGCGGAAGTGCATCGCCAGAGCGCCGGCCGTGCGGAGGGCCGGCCGCTCCAACAACGTTTTGGGGAAGGGGTTGGGGCGCCCAGCGTGAGGCTGCCCCTCCCCTTCCTGGCCTTGTAGACGGCGCTTTGCGCCGTCTGCTTAGGCCCTATATTACAGTTACAGATGCCACATCTTTTTCCACCAGGCTTCTCATCTTTAAAATCTATGTCAAATAGGTTCATCATGGCCATCTCCATGCTGAATTTGACCAATGCAACAAATGGGAAATATTTCAGTTGATCATTGAAGAATTTGCCAAATTTCACACATTTCTTCAGATGTAAGAGCAAAATAAGTGGTGGTGGTGGAAGTTGTTGCTGTTATTTAAAATGAATGCATCAGAAACCAACAGATTTCTCCATCTGTTTCCATTTGGGGGCTACAGGTTGTTCTATACCACTTTACTAGCATGTAGGGAATATAATCAATACATTAATAATAGCATTACAGATTTCTGCAAAATGATTGCTACTTTCCATGGCCAATTCCTTTCTATTGTATAGACCTTTTAGACAGTTCAGAAATTACATGGTCGTATAATATGTACACATCGGCAGTGTGCATATTCCCCAAACTCCAAAACAGAGCTTTGTCATTTAACTCCCCTTCTGTTTTGTTTTGGTATTTAGGAATCACTTTCTTTGAATGTTTAACTTCTGTCATTTCACATCTGGGTAATAAGAAGCCGAGGCTTACAGTGCCAGCACTAGTATTTGTTAATGAACCTTTAAATTGGCTATTACCATTACAGCCTGTTTATGTGCACTGTTGTGCTTCATCTCTTCCATTGTAAAATACAAGACAATTAATTTTATTCAGAAGCCTGACAGATTTGAGTAAAATCAAGACAAAATGGCCCCTTATTTCTCAGTCTCTGGTGAACACAAAGTTGATCTGCTTTTAATTAATTATATAGGAGAGTATTACAAAAGATAAGAACAAAGAAAGGAGGGAGGGAGAAAGGGATGGAAGAAAGAAGGAAGGAAGGAAGGAAGGAAGGAAGGAAGGAAGGAAGGAAGGAAAATTGCAAGTCAAATACACATCACTGTAAGTACCTGAACAATTTGCTTACCCAGTAATGAAAAACACCTATAAATCTAATGTTGTTGACTGCAAATGTAAGTGGATAATGTTTATGGGCCAAAGATTTCATTAACTGTGAGAGAGGTTCCTATATGCTTTGAGTCTTGATTAAAGTGTTAGACTATCTACCTCATCCTTCTCCTCCAATTATTTCACCACTTTATCACAAAGAGAAATGAACACAATGCCCCAAAGTAGATGTTCCTGTTTGGATTCTTAGACAGTGGGCCTCATATTGATTTGAGGAGGTGGGCTTGCTTGACCCAAACTCATTAGTGACAGCCATCTGCTAGCTAGGCCCATTCTTGTGTTTTACCTCAGATCTTTTAGACAGTTTCAAGGTGACAGCTTGAAAGTTTCTTGCATCCATTTTACTCAGTTCTTCTGGTAATACACTTTAATGCATATGGAAATTGTTCCAGAATGGCAGAGGTTCACAAACTGTGAGCTCCTCAAGTAGAAAAACATTAGTTCTGTCAGGCAGAGTATTATTAAGAAAACATCTGCAATCATAAGCCCAGACTAGGAGCCACCATCATGGATGTCTCCTGCATATCCTCCAACATTTCATGGATGAAAGTCAAGACGCATGTGGCCAAGCAACATTAGAACATGGCCATGATGGGGAAAATTATTAATGAAGAAGACAAGTTAGGTGAGGCTGCAGCAGTTTGCTTTCCCCTGTGCAAACTGGGAAGGGCAAGATTCCACCCCACACCTCCTCTCCCTCTTGCTGAGTTGAGTGCAGACTGCTTTTGCACTTTGAACTTAGCTTGTACCAATTGATGTGGGCTGAGGGCAATGGGATGGAGGGAGGAGGAGGAGGAGAGAAACTGGGATATTTTAAAAGAAGCTGCAAAGGGGGGACTCTAGAGGCTTAATCAGGACTGCTCCCATCAAAGAGGAATCAGTTAAGAATACACTTTTGCCTATTGGGTCACTTTTGCCCTTCCACAAACACTGCGAAAAGCTCTATCTAACAGCTGCTGTTTATATTTCTCATCACTCCCACCCCCAATGTAGTGTCATTCCTGGTATGCTCCATGGAAGACAACTGTGAGAAATTAATATAGCTAATTTCTGCAGAAAGCAGCAGCCCTGAGATTCTCTCATTGCTTTCAGGTTCCATCATTGTCATGGATCCCATGATATTACATGTCCTCCTGCTTTGCAAACCAAGTTCAGTTCAGCTTTCAGTCTATTCCTACACACACACACACACACACACACACACACACACTAGAAGTGAGCAAGAAACTATGGAAGAAGTAGATGGAAACATGGCATAAGCAAACAGCTACACCGGAGAGGGGAAAGAGTTCATGTGTCCAGCAGTGGGTAGAAGGTTTAACAGACGCGGTTATACACAGCACTATATAGCCTTCAGTGAACCCTGAGTATAGTTCCTCTAAGCAAAGGTGGGCAAAGTGTAGCCCATGAGCTTCAAGTTGCCTCCCATCACTCCCATTTTACCCTGTTTGATATAAAAAGGTCTGGTATGTTTTTATAGGGCACAGGGATCAATATGACTTAAAATAGGTTTAGGGGCAAAAACATAGTGAAATTGCCTCTAAGATGGTTCAAATGCCCCTTTTAAGTAAAAAGAGCAGTGTTGGGGGTACAGGCTTTGTCAAGGGATATGATCCATTAAGATCCAGTGTGTGTGTGTGTGTTTCCTTCAGACCTCTGGAATTTACCCAACTCTAAGCAGATCAGAAAAAAAGCCCATTCAGTTTGAACAATACTTCTTGATCCATAAATAGAAGGTGCAATTTTAAGGAATGTGTAAAAAAAAATCCACGGCATCTGATACCGCATCACAATGGATGGCCTTCAAAGGAAACACACACACACAGAATTCACATTAAAAAGATGGTTCCCCAGTTGATTCTAGCAATTTGTGAGATATAGGAAATCTATACTGTCCACACTGTTGCCTCTATTCTTCCATTTATTTATTTAAAGCATTTATACTCTGCCCTTCAACCTGTTGCTGTTGTGTGTCTTCAAATCATTTCCAACTTATGGCAACCCTAAGGCAAATCTGTCATGGGGTTTTCTTGGCAATATTTTTTTTTCAAAGGAGGTTTGCCATTGCTTTCCCTTGAGACTCAGAGCATGTGACTTGCCCGAGGTCACCCAGTAGGTTTCATGGCTAAACAGGGAATTAAATTCTGGTCTCCAAATTTGCAGTCCAGCACTCATATCACTACACTACGCTGGCTCAGAAAGTTTCCTAGAGCAGCTTAAAATTAGTTTGACAGGTCCTTGCCCTCAGGCTTACAATCTAAGGGTCAACACATTTCAAAAGAAAAATGAAAGGCAGTGAAACAGAAGCAGCTTCTGGCTTACCTTCCCATATGATGTTGTCGTACTTCCATATTCCCTCCAGAGGGAGATGGTCATAAACATGTGACTTTTGGCAAATGGATTTTTCCAGCAGGACAAAGGCCATGCATTTATTATTGTTTCCCTCAGCAACAGAGCAGAAGTGCTTCATATAGACATGGGAAGGCAAGCCAGCAGCCACTTCTCTCTCACTGCCTTTCATCTTTCTTTTGAAATGTGATAAGGCCCAAAGTAAGAATCAACACACAAAGAACAGAGTATGGTAGGGTAGGAGTTGGGTTCAGTAGTTCTTAGTGGTTCTCCTTCAGCAGTGGCAGTTGGAATGGATGAGGGAGCTCTCACCAGCTACTGGCACTCAGGGATGGTGGAGCTGTGCCTGGATGCTCTACTGTTCCTCAGAAACCACAAGAGTGGCAATTGGAACATGGAAGAAGGGGTGCCACATTTCGCTTTGTGGAACAGGCTGGGTGAAAACAAAGGTATTTTCCCCCTATAATTTAGGACTTTGGGATTATGGGGAAAAGGAGTATATTCCAGAAGGTTAACTGCATTTTTTGGGGGGTGGGGCGGTATGAAGACTACATCGCTTAGGAAAAAGTGTCCCTCGGTAGAAATTAGCAGAAGCAATATGCCTCAGTCTTCAGTATTTCCCTGGCTGAGACTGACTTAGGGGGGTTGCAGACTGCCAGAAATAGTGTGAATTTAGTCCACTTTTAGGGTTAGGGTTAGAGTTAGGGAACCATGGGAACTGTATTTTATTGTGGCATCAGAGTTGTCTGACAGAGAAGGCTCAATGTCTCAAAAAAATAACAGTTCCCATGATTCCCTAGCACTAACCCTAACCCTATAAGTGGACTGAATTCACACTATTTCTGGCAGTCTGCAACCCCCCTTAGTTACATACAAGCAGGTGGCATCAAGTTACAAACTAAAGAATTTTACTAATTGTTTTTAGAATGTACACACACTTGGAGTACCTACATCCAAACTAATGAATGAAAAGATCAGGTAAAAGGAAGTGCTCCTGTGAATGTAATACTTGATAATGAACCATCTTGAAGCTGAGAACAAAGAAGGGCAAAAGCAAAGAAGAAGTTGAAGGGAGCGGATTATATGACCACTGACCCTGGAAATTTCTGGGGTCACATGGTTTAATTGTGTGGATACACAAAGTATTTATGACCATGCATTGCAACAGACAGAACAACAAATGTAGAAAGCAGTGCTAAGGGACTCAATGAGTTTAGGCATGCAGAGGATCCTATACTATCTAAAATCCCCAATTGCTGTAACAACAATGAAAGACGAGTGAGAGAAATTGCTTTGCTGTCCAGCATGGGCACATAAAGTACATCTGAACAGCAGGGAGAAAAGTAATCCATCTCTCAATCATCCTCACCTATTTGAGAATGTTAACTTTCCTATTAAAGAACTAGAGTTCTACCAGACATATATTTTATTCTTAAGGTAAGTATTTCTGGGAGAAAAAGTGTTACAAATCAGCTAATGTCCTTTCATACACTGTTTCCAATGCAAATAATGAAAAAGTGGTTATATAGTATTTAAGAACATAGCAAAAGCCTTGAGAGATCAGACAAAAGGCTTATGAATTTCTCATTTTGTTTCCACGGTTTTCTATAAGAAGTCCACAAGCAGAATATAACAGCACCCTCCTACTTGTGCTCTCCAGGAACTGGTATACAGAGACATACTGTGTCCCATATTGGACAACATCCTTCATGAGTGGTAGCCACTGATAGACCAGTTTTCCATGAATTTGTCCAATCATTTCTTAAAGCTTTATCTGAATTGACAGTCATCATTATTTAACACAAAAACCTTCATATACAGCTGGAATTTCTCTCTACATTGATACTATCAAACGCTGTTGAAGAGAAAGAAATGCCTTTAATCATTTCCACAAATTTAAGTAACAAAAATAGGATAGTAGATGATTTAAGACTTCCAAATTACTTGCAACTGCAAATTTCCTTATACAAATGCCTTTTTATATTCAACTAAATTAGTTATATGAACTGTATTCATTTCTATAGTATGCAGCTCCCTTGATGCAATATAGAAATGACTTCACAGCATGTCTTAATTTTACCACCTACAGTGCTAAAACTCATAGCAATGAGTAATTATGCTGTTCATGTTGAGAAGCAAGGAGGGAAAGTGTATGAGCTAAAGCTTCATTGCCTCTGTGGGAAGACATACATGTTTTGGGACATGGCTACAATTGTATTAATGCTAAACCAATATAAACCTTTCTCATTTCCATATCATTATTAGGAAAAATCTGATTATTCTGCTATTTTCTTTGCTTTCTGAAGCACTACTTATTTCTATCCATATGTTTTTGGAAGTAAGAACCACTTATTACAACTGGGTTGATTCCAGATAAGTGAAACAAGCCAACTAATAATTAAAGCTCTATTTTTTGCATTGTAAGAGTGTTTTGAGTATTTCTTCTTCTTTTTTTAAAAAAAAAATTGAACTTTTTCATATTGTTTAATAGGAAAACTGCTGAAAGGTTTTATTATTTCAAATGACATCATCATAATCATCAATCATCTTCAGGACTTAAGATGGCTTACAACTGGTAAAACATAGCTAAAAATTCGCAACATCCAAAAGTTAAGAATGCCATTACACTGTCAAAAATTTAAAAACAATAAAAACTATTAACCATTAAAAAGAAAACAACAGATAGACAATTCAGCACATTATACAAGGCCCTTTCCTTTTTGAACAATCAGTTTTCAAAGGCCTCCCAAACAAAAAAGTTTTCACCTTCCTGCTGAAAGATAGTACAGTCTAACCTCTCTAGGAATCAAATTTGAGAACATGAGCCCTGTCCTGTGTCCTGCTATCACTAATATTCTGTATTTGGGCACGATTAACATGTGATGAATGAGCAGTTTCAGATATTCTTGGACAAAATAGACTATCTAGACCCATTTCAGTCTTGTTTCAGGCCATTGTATGGTACCAAGAGCCTTGGTTGCTCTGACTTGACAACCAACTTGGGTGGGGGAGTGCTATATTGTTGGTCCTCCTGGATCTCTCATTGATCATGGTATCTTAATGGACCAGCTCTGGCATAAGGGAGTAGGAGACACTATTTTACAGGTCACTTCCAGAGAGTGGTATTAGGGGGATCCATGCCACAGTGTTCAATCTTGTCTCCTATGCTGTTCAACATTTATATGAGGCCACAGAGAGAGATCATTAGGAGTTTTGGGGTTGGGTGCCATCAGTATGTTGATGACACTCAACTCTACCTCTCTTTGTCATTGAAGTTGGATGGGCTGTGAAGGTGCTGGACCAGTATCTGGATGCTGTAATGGGCTGGATGAGGGTGAATAAACTGAAGTTGAATTCTGATAAGATGTGAAAGAGTATGTGCATAGACTGTAACTACTAGATTCATATTTGCCATTGGAAGCCCAGATAGATTTGATGGTTTTTGGGTACTTGGGGCCAGTTTCAACTGGTCTGGCAGCTACTGCCTTTCCAGGACAAGAATAATGTAGCCATAGTAGTCCATGTACTGGTAACTTCCCAATTAGACTACTTTGATGCACTCTACACGGGGATGCCTTGTAGATGACTCAGAAACTGCAGTTAGTGCAAAATGAAGCAGCTAGACTGCTCATTGGAATTCCATGCAAATATCATATAACCTTAGTTCTGAAGGAATTGCATGTCAGGGATGATGGGAGTTGTAGCTCTTCACCTCTGGCTCTAACTCACCACCTTGTTATGCAGCAGAGCTGACCAGCTTTGATCAGTGGTTGATGCTTCTTTCCCAAGCAGCAGAGTTTCAGAGAATAGGCTGAAGACCCTGACAAACTCTCCAAGCCTTCTCACTCTTCTTCCTGAGATGTCTCCAAACTTCTCCAGGATTCTTCTGGCTCTTGTATCTTCCCTCAAGACACCAGACAACTCAGTAGTCTTATATAAAAGGTCTACTTTATTCTACTATATATAAATACTATATGCCCTTCAAATCACAATCTCTACTCCACCAAACAACTCCACACTACACCACCACTACTCCACAATGTACATTAGCAAACATTGCAATTTATAGCCATTGTTAGACACCACCCACCAGTCAGTTTCCACCCAGTGGGTGTGTACATACATCTTGATTGGTCCACATAGATCATCCCATACCTAAGACCAACCCAAGTGTTTCATCACTTTACCTTGACCACTTAATGAGTCTCAGGTGTTTGCAATCTATCACAGGTGTTCTCAATATACCTTCTATAACTTTGTCCTTGGCTCTCAAGGCTTCTTAATTATATTATCTTTTTCACCTGTGTATCTTCCTGATTGCTCCTGCTTAGTCACTTTGACATTCACATACATATTTTTATTTCTATTACTGTATATCCCATGTTGCTTTTTCCTTAACAATCCCCTCCGAAATAAAATATTGTATGTGTCTTACAATGTCATTCCAACCATTTGTGTCAGTCTTTCATGTTTTTCCGCCGTCAATGCTTTTGTGAACAAATCTGCTATGTTGTGTTGTGTTTCTATATATCTCAATTCTATTTTACCCTTTTGAACCATGTCTCGCACATTTTGATATCTTACTCCAACATATTTTGTTCTGTTCTTCAAACTTTCAGTTTCAGCCATTGCTATGCATGACTGTGAATCTTCCAGAATTTCTACTGGTATCTTGTAACTTTCATTTAAATCATTCAATAACTGCTCAACCCACTGTACCTCATTTACTATCTCATTTAAAGCTGCGAATTCTGCTTCCGTCGTACTTATCGCTACATTTGTTTGTTTCCTACTTCTCCAGACTATTGGACTTTCACTGTACTTGATTATTATTCCTGTAACTGACTTCTTGTCTCCTAATTCTGATGCAAAAGAACTGTCTACATAGCAATCTAAATCTGAATGACTGTTTCTAATTATCAATTTCTTATCTAGAGTTCCTTTCAAATATCTCAATAAGTGTTTTACTGCTGTCCAGTCTTCAATTTTTGGATCATTAACTCTTCTGGACAATACATTTACAGCATACGAAATGTCTGGTCTGGTGTGGCAAGATATGAATTGTAAAGATCCTATTATGCTCCTGAATAAAGTCTTGTCTTCAAAATCTCTAGTTGTTTTTTCAGATACAAAACCAGTTGTCATTGGAGCTCTTACTATTTTAGCATTTTGTAATCCACACTTTTCAATCAAATTTTCAATTTTTTTCTCTGACTTAACAAACAATGTCCTTCTTCTGTCCACTCAACACCAATACCTAAATAAGACTTTAATAAACCTAGATCTTTCAAAACAAACTTTTTAGACAACTCTTTTTTTACTGATTCAATCTCCTGTCTTGACTTTGCTGCCACGCACAAATCATCTACATAGATCACTAACACTATGTCTCCTTTTGTATAGACACATGCATCTGCAACGCTCCTTTTGTATCCTAGCTTAACTAACTCGTCATTAATGCACAAATTCCATGCTCTGGCACTTTGTTTTAACCCATACAATGCTTTCTTTAATTTATAAACTTTCTGACTACCAATTTCTTCAAAACCTTGTGGCTGCTCCATAAATATCTCTTCATCTAAACTAGCATTTAAGTAGGCTGTTTCAAAATCAAAATGTTCTACAACTAAACTTCTTTTTGCTGCTACAGCCAGAACCATTCTCAGGCTTTCTGGCTTTGCAGTTGGAGAATATGTCTTATCATAGTTCTCATACTGCTGTTGTGCAAAACCCTTAGCTACTAACCTTGCTTTATACTTAATACTTCCATCTGGCATTTCTTTCTTTTTGTATACCCACTTACAACTAATTACTTTCTTGTCCTTGGGTCTATCAACTATTTCAAAAACATCTTTATTTACCAGACAACCAAACTCATCATCCATTGCATCAATCCATCTTTCCTGTTCTTCTCTAGACAAACTTTCCAACTCTTCAAAACTTTCAGGTTCTTCCACTGCTAAACAAGCTCTTGCATTTGTCACAACAAACCTATCTGGAGGCTTTCTAACTCTGTGACTACGTCTGGGAATAAACTCTGCTGATCTGCCTCTTTCATCCTCACTTTCTGTACTGGGAGTTATAGTTCTATGACTAAATCTCTTGTCTTCAGTCATTCTAGTAGTAATAGGTCTAGATTGTGTCTCATTATCAGAAGTGCTATCACTGCTGCTAGCGGATGCTTCTGGCTTAACTGAAACCCCTCCATTTCCTGAAGTTGGTTCAGTTTGTGTTTCTGGCTCATTTGAACTTCCTAACCTCAAGAAAACTTCCTTATTGGCATGCAATTTGTCCCAACCGGCATGTCTCTCGAAATTTGCAGACCTAGAATACTGCACTTCCCTTCCACCTAAATGAAACTTGTAGCTATTTCCTGAATACCCCAAAAACCTAAGCCTTTTACTTTTGGGTTCTCCTTTCTTCCTGAAACAAGCTGGTATGTAAACATAAGCAAATTGTCCAAAGACTCTCAAATATTTGTAATTTGGCACTCTCCCATACAATACCCTGTAGGGAATGTCTTCAATTTCAGAATGATACAGTCTGTTACTAATATGTACTGCTATCAAAGTTGCTTCTGCCCAGAAACTATCTTTTACCTCTGCATCTGCCATCAAACAAGCAGTTATCCTTTTTATATCTTGTATTCTTTTCTCCGCTAAACCATCTTCGTTAGGACAAGCGGGATTAGTACTTTCATGCCTTATTCCTACCTTTTGAAACCAATTAAACAATTGATTACTTAGAAACTCTCCTCCCCGGTCAGTAACAATGGTGCCTACTCTAATATCAAATTGTCTTTCCACCATTCTCACCCATGCTTTTAAACTTTGCCCAGCATCAGATTTGTTTTTCAATATTCTTACAAATGCAAACCTTGTATACCTATCAACAATTACTAGAAAATACTTGCTTCCCCCTAAAGATAAACAATTAGCTTGGGCAACATCTGCATGTACAAACTGAAATGGTCTTTGAGCAATTCTTTTGGTTTTCTTGGCTACTGGAAAAGCTCTGACCTTTACCTGATTGCATACAGTACAATCTAAGTGATTTTTGCATTCAGCAACTTTTAAATCTGGACACATACTGATTAACTTATTTAAACATTTGAAACTAGCATGACCAAATTTTCTATGGAGTTCATGTATACAGTCTTTGTGAATTGGACTATTGTCTATGTTATTAGCATTTTCAACACTGTAGCTATCAATATTGTCTTCCAAATAGTAAAGTTTATCCTTTTTCAAGCCTATGCCTCGCAATTCCCCATTCAGTTTTATCTTACACATGTTCTTTTCAAAAATGACTGTGTAGTCTCTGTCTGTTAATCTGCTCACTGATAACAAATTATTTTCTAACTCCTTTACATGTAGCACATCATTAAAGTTTTCCTTTAGCCCTGGAATGAAAACTGTACCCATTTGATTTACAGCACTGAACTCTTTCCCATCAGCTAAAACTACAGCATTTACATTAGCTGATTTTCTATTACTTATCAAATTAATATTGTTACACATTGAAGATGATGCTCCTGAGTCAATTAACCATTTACAATTAGCATTTTGTTTTTCCTTAATCATGGTTGCAAACCCCTTTTTATTACCACTGTCCTTCAAAAATGGAGGTTTGGACTGTTTTTGATACTGCCGCGGCTGCCATCTGCTCTCCTTTTGCTTGCTTCTCTGAGCAGCGAATTGTTTACATTGTCTCTGTAGATGACCAATCTTTTTACAATAAAAACACCTCCGTTGCTCCCTTGTAGAAGCTGCTTCTTCCTGCTTTCGTAGTTCAGGCATTGTTTGTTGTTTTGGCACAGTCCTCAAACTTGCTGAGTCATTCTGCTCAGACTTTCTTCTCAAATTTTCCTCCAATATTTTTGCAACAATTAGGTCTCTGTTCAGCTCAGCTTCTGGCAAATTTTGCAAGCTATTTGTTATGTTGTCCCAAGAAGAGTCTAGCGATTCTAGTAAAATGTAACACTGCTGCTCTTTGCTAATTTCCACTCCTCTCAGTTCAGCTTGCACAAATAAATCTTGCATTGTTTTTAAATGTTCTATCACACACTGTCCTTTAGTCATCTTTTGTCTGTAAATTCTTTTAGACCAAAGCATTTTTGCAAATGCAGTTGAAGGTGTGTGTAATCTCTGCAAAGTATCCCACACATCCTTGGCAGACACTTTATCTCTTACGTCGTTAATCAAGTCTTCTTCTAGCATGAGATAAAGACATGCTTTTGCTTTAGCGTCTCTTTCTCGAGTGGCTGCATCAGCATCAGCTGCCAGCCCTGTTTCAACTGTCGACCACAGAGACTCCTTTATGAGTAGAGAACGGGCATATATCTTCCAGGTAGAGTAGTTATTTCTATTTAATTTACTAAACTTTAGTATCTCCATCTTAATTTGTGCAGTGACTCAATTTAACACAGTCCCTCTGAGTATACACAGCAGACAAAATACAAAATGAGTTACTCACACAGCTCCACAAAACTTTCTTCCACTCTCTGGAATTTTCAGCTTCTGTGGATGCTGGGTGCTCTAGTGACTGGCTCTAGTGACTGGCTCTAGTGACTGGGCCCATAACCCTTGTCAGGGATGATGGGAGTTGTAGCTCTTCACCTCTGGCTCTAACTCACCACCTTGTTATGCAGCAGAGCTGACCAGCTTTGATCAGTGGTTGATGCTTCTTTCCCAAGCAGCAGAGTTTCAGAGAATAGGCTGAAGACCCTGACAAACTCTCCAAGCCTTCTCACTCTTCTTCCTGAGATGTCTCCAAACTTCTCCAGGATTCTTCTGGCTCTTGTATCTTCCCTCAAGACACCAGACAACTCAGTAGTCTTATATAAAAGATCTACTTTATTCTACTATATATAAATACTATATGCCCTTCAAATCACAATCTCTACTCCACCACCACTACTCCACAATGTACATTAGCAAACATTGCAATTTATAGCCATTGTTAGACACCACCCACCAGTCAGTTTCCACCCAGTGGGTGTGTACATACATCTTGATTGGTCCACATAGATCATCCCATACCTAAGACCAACCCAAGTGTTTCATCACTTTACCTTGACCACTTAATGAGTCTCAGGTGTTTGCAATCTATCACAGGTGTTCTCAATATACCTTCTATAACTTTGTCCTTGGCTCTCAAGGCTTCTTAATTATATTATCTTTTTCACCTGTGTATCTTCCTGATTGCTCCTGCTTAGTCACTTTGACATTCACATACATATTTTTATTTCTATTACTGTACATCCCATGTTGCTTTTTCCTTAACATTGCACTGGCTACCAATACATTCAATTCTGAATTCAAGGTGCTGGTAATAAAATGTAAAGTCCTAAATGGCTGGGGACCTCAATACTTGAGGCAGAAATTCTCTGTCTTTCAGGAATTCTCTGTCTGAGAACTAAGTTCTGTCTTGTGTGTCCTCCTGTAACTCCTGTAAGTACCTCAAACTGGTACTTACCTACAGAAGGATACACAACACAGATGTGGACACTGGTACAAAGCTTTGTCACAAACCTAGATGCCAACTTTGTCCTAATAACATCACCCACAATATTAGAGGGACTTTCATGTGCTCAACCTCCAGAATGATTTATGCCATACTATGCCAGCAATGCCCTTCAACACTCTACATTGGGCAAGTAGGCCAGAGGATAAATGGGCATAAATAAAAGATTAAGAATGGGAATACACAAAAACTAGTTGCAGAACTGGTTCAGTCTCTCTGGGCATTCCATCTCAGACCTCAAAACAGTCCTTGAACAAAAAAACAAGGGAAGATTGGAAAGAGAAATAGCAGGAATGGAATGTATCCGCAGACTACGGTCCATCAGCAGTGGGTTGAGGAGAAATAATGGTTTCCTGGCACACTACGCACATTTCAACACTATCTAACCCCCATTCTCATGAGGGCACTCTTGAACATTTCACAACATCGCTGTTTCTGTTTCCCACACTACATTTTAATACTCTTCCATATGGTTATCTACTCTCCGTGGCTTTATGTAACAGCCTTCCTCCTGCCTTTGTCCTCCAACAACCATTGTTAAAACTGAGCTTGTCACCTCATCTCCATACCCACAAAGTTCTGAATTTCAAGTGACACACTCATACACAACCAGCTTATATAGATCTGTCTCTGGACTCCACCTGATGCGTCTGAGGAAGTAGGCCTGTCTATGAAAGCTTATGCTAACAGCTTCTTTCTTTCAGTTAGTCTCAAATGTGCTACCTTTGCATACTGATATTTCAGACTAACATGGCTATGTCTTTGAATTTGGAACCTTAATATGTCTTCTCTGTGTGGCAAATACACATGCATTAATATTATTACAGGCATCAATGGAAAATAATATTCTTCCACAGGCATTTATCTATCTGTAATATATATATATATATATATATATATATATATATATATATACACACACTCACCCACCCACCCCACACACATTTACTGTTGCCTATTTACAGATATAGTGGTTTTGTCTCACACCAACATGTTATGGATATTTATCAGCCAATAGCAGCATTACTGTCAATGATAGCTAAGCCTGCCCATTGAGGGCAGATTGAGGGCAGCTTAATTTTTGTTTCTGAGGAGATGGCTTTTATATTATTTCCAAGCTCTACCTATCCAGTCAGAGAGAAATCTAACTAATCTCCACTAATGTCAATAATAATCTTTTCCTCCAAGGGGAATTGAGATTTATATGAGGCCATTATGGGACCAATCAGGACCAATCACTTAATAGTGTCACTATGTACTCTTTCTAGATGCCTGCCATCAGCTGATTGCCTCCAATAGCACCAGCTATCAGATATAAATAACCCTTTCATACCAATGAAGTACACCTATTTGGCTCTTTTGCTATACTCAGTTGCTTATTTAATATGTCCTTCTCAGACCACTTTCTCTTTATCATTTTTATTTTAAGTTAAGTGGCTTCATGTCAGGAACTAGCTGGTAAGCAGTATTTCTTACACAAGCATTTAGCTTCTTATTCAACACACATACATTTATTTCCTAATATTCAGGTTTCAGGGAGCTTAAATTTTGCACACACACACACACACATATATATATATATATATATATATATATTAAAATTAGTGTTCAGCCTGTAACATAACTTCTTTGCCCATAATGTGTCTTCATATTGAGAAGAATACAGAAATAGTGGAAGTTGAAGAGCTGTCCTACTATTAAGAAGCAAAGCACAACGTTGTTAAGATCTATCTCTATGTTTATATCATTATCTGGGAGGATCCAAAGCCTTGAGTGTCTGGGGAGATTTTCTTGGCTTAGAGTACCTGGGGAACTAAGAAACAAGTCCTATAAAGCAGAGGAGATAAATTGCTATTGAAAATGACATAAGAGTCCAAGCTAGTTTGCAATAAGGCATTGATGGGGTGAATATTTTGCAAAGGGAGGAGGGACTATACAATATTGACCATTGAAACTCACTGGGTGACCTTGGGCAAGTGACATACTCTCAGCACCAGAAAACCCTGTGATACAGTTGCTATAAGTCAGAAATTACTTGAAGGCACACAACAATAACAAGCCAGTGGTATAATTATTCTTGGCTTAATGGTCTCATACTCCTCACCCCAATTTAGATTATAATATGTTTCACTTTACTTTTTCAAAAGGTAATCACCTTAGCCTTCTGTATTTTGAGGCCTTCCTGCTCATTCAATTGAATAGTGCCTTGAGCTTCTGCCTCCAAACCTTCACTATGATGGTTTACCTTACAAATTGCTTAATAATGTAGTTGGGGAGAAATTTTCATCAAAAGACAAGCAAAAACGACTTTCCCCTTTATTTTAAATGCTTTACAATGTGTTAATATTAACACATTAAATATTTTACAATGTCCTAGTGTTAAATAGCATTTGCAGTTTACTGGGTTCAGGAGCTGTAAGGTGTTGCCCTTTGGAACAGGTGGCATTATGGCTGAAACACACTGATCTCAGCACCCAAAACTGACATCTCTTTGGTCTAGGGGGAAAGAGCCAATGTGTTAGTCACGCTTCACATTCCTCTTTCTGCGGTAACATAACTGGCAACTCTTGGAGACTGCGCTGTCATGCAAGGCTTCCCATGCTACATCTGTTTCTAATGTACAGTTCATAATTTAATGATGAGACAGTTCAGTGGTCTACCAACTGCAAATCTCAGTTGTTAAAAATGTCTAGAGCAAGACAACTTTAAATAGTATGCACTTTTTTGGCACATTAATTTTCTCACATTTGGAAGCAGAAAATGTAGTAGTAGCTGTCACTTTGGGTAAAGCTGTTTACATTTAAATGCTGTTTGGAGCTTCCTGCCATGCTCCAAACAGCATTTTAGAGATATGCCCAAAGTCCTTTATTCAACACACCAAAAGCTTTGCCCTCATCCATGGCCAGCAGCTGTTTGTTTCATCATACAGGTAACTTCTGGAGTTCCTCCAAGTTTCAGTGCTCCTCTGAATATGTCCTCTGGCATGGTTATTGCCTCCAAAATGAGGGAAAGCATCTCAGAAGCCCCACTGCACAGCCAATTGCTTGTCATACAGTTCTTTGGATTGGGGCCTAAGCTAGTTCAATCTGATTAGTGATAGCGGTATTCAAAGATTTCAAAAAGCCTGTTTGTTACACTTAATGGATTTCTCCTCAGACTGTGGCTTAGGAAATCTTACACAGCCAGCTTTAAAACAAGCCTTTGCCAGGCCAGTCCTGAAATGCAGTAATCCACAAGTATTCTAAGTAATGAAATGAAATAAAATAAAATAACCATGTAAAACCCTAAGCCACAGTAAACCATGGGATATGATATTTAAATATAATCTCTTCCTTTTAAAATGTGCATAGGGATGGAGAGCCAGAGAACTACATCCCACCACAATGCCTCAACTGCTAAAACCATATCCTCATATATAATTCATCTTGGCTAGTAATGTGCTTACTAACTAACACAACATCCGTGGGCATCTTACAATGCGGTAGGCCCAATTATACAGAATGAAGCATGGTTATTGCACCAGTTTGGTATGTTTGACAATCTGAATACACAGACACCTATAAACAATAAAATGCTAAGGGAAAGATATATTAATATATGAAACAGCATGCTCTGTTTAAAAGATAAGAACACACACATCGGAAACACAACAAGTGTAATAAATTTAAATGCATTGATCTCAGTACATCCTTTCTAAATGGACAGTTTGTGACTTGGATTTTTAATGCACTACAACAAATAGACTTGTTTCTTCCTTTCTTTGTATAGTCACTTAACCCACTTTGAACAGAAGTAATTTTCTTCACAAAAATTTATCTCTCAGGTCAAAATTTCATCTTCCCTTTCTTATATATACCAGTATGTTTACAGCTTTAGAGAGAGGGGAGGTAGAGGAAGCAATTTCCTGGCTTTGGAAATCAATATAAACAAATGCCTTTTCTGCAAACCTTAAAGGAATGAATAATCAAAGCAGCCACCTAGAGGAAGAAGCAGTCCTGTGACATATTCTGTTAGGAAGCCTCTTTTTGCAGGCTGCTAGCAAAAACAAAAGAACAGGGGAGTTGGGTTAGGCAGCAGTAAGATGCTTTTTAAAGTTAGTTGTGTCCATTGTTTTAGGAAACTGTGTTTGGGATGCACGGATCCAAATGTGGCTCAGCCTGAGAAAGAACTAAGGAATCTCTTTAGGTTTGCATTTGAGACCAAGGCTTTGTGTACACAGCCCAAAAAGCCACCCACCCACTCCCATTCTGGTGTTAACCTTGTGTGTAGTGAGCCAGGAAACCATTGTCTCTGTAACTGTTCAATCCACTGCTGAGGGACTGCAGTTTATGGGTGAATTCCATATCTGCTGTTTCTCTTTCCAATCTACTTTTGTAATTCTTTTGTTCAAGGATTGCTGTTCTGAGGTCTGAAATGGAGTGCCCAGGGAGATTGAAATGTTTAGCCACTGGTTTTTGTGTATTCCCATTCCTAATGTCTGATTTATCTCCATTTATCCTCTGGTATAGGGACTGGCCTGTTTGCCTGATGTAGAGTGCTGATGGGCATTGATGACATAAATCACATTGGAGAATGAGCATGTGAAAGCCCCCCAATATTGTGGGTGATGCCATTAGGTCTTGTGATGACATTTCCTGGATAAATGTGCAGGCAGAGTTGGCATCTTGGTTTACAGCAAGGCTTAGTACCTGTGTCCCCATCTGTGCCATATGTCTTCCTGTGGGTGAGTACCTGTTTGAGGTTTGGAGGCTGTCTGTAGGTGAGTAAAGGTCTGCCACCAAGAGCCCTTGAAAGAATGGCTTTATTGTCCAGAATGGGTTAATTGATGATGTGTCTGAGTGGTCCTAGTTGGGACCTGTATGTGACCACTAGTGTGGTTCTCTTGTTTTCCCTCTTCAATTTGTTCTATAATAGATCAGTCCTGGGTACACATCTCACCTTGTTTATTTGTTTTTTTTACTTCATGTGGTGGTTATTGTAGTTTGAGGAATGCTTGTTGTAATTCCTTGAGTTTGGCATCTCTGTCTTGTGGATCTGAGCAGATGTGATTGTATCGGAGGGCTTGGCTCTAGACTATGGATCTGGTGGTGTGTTCAGGGTGAAAACTGGAGGCATGTAAGTACATGAAATGGTCCATGGGTTTGTGATATAGTGTAGTGCTTAGATGTCCATTTTGTAGCTGTACTGTGGTATCCAGAAAGTGAACTTGTTTTGTAGATAGTTCCAGGCTGCAGTTGACGGTGGGCTGGAAGTTGCTGAAATACTGGTGAAATGTCTTGAGTGAGTCTTCTCCATGAGTCCAGATTATGAAGATATCAAGAGGAAGTAGACTGAAGTCTACGAAAGCTCATGCTGCCAACTTCTTTCTTTCAGTTAGTCTCAAAGGTGCTACAAGATTTCTCTACATACTGATTCTACAGACTAACGGGTATATTTTTGAATTTTACCTTGTTTTGTTGTGTTTTGTGATTATGTCTCCACAATGCATCAGTAAAATAGAGACTGTTGTTATTTGTGCCTTATTAGTGGTGAGGATCAGCATTTTATTAGATTCAGACAGATTAGAAACAGACCACACACACATGATTAATTGTTACTTCCTCTCGAACATAGTATATAAATTGAATTCATTCCCACAGAGGGAGCAGGAGGTTATTTTATCTTATCAGTACTTCCAGACCAAATTATAGTGAGCTGTTCTTTATAGAAGAACAGATTCATCTCAAAGCAGGACCAGATTCACTCCAGCTGTCTGCTGTCAAAGATCCCATTCAAATCAAAGTGCGCTGCTGGTGTCCAGCAACATTGAAAAAGCAGACGTGGTAACATAATGGTAGGATTTGAAGAATCCAACAAAGGAGAGTTCTCAAACCACCTAATATTGAAAGCTAAACCCACATGCCACCCTCAACCTATGCTGAAAGCTTTGTGGTCAGTTTTATTCACTACAGCATGAAGAGCTCCCTTGACTTGGAATTTGTTCATTTGCTGTTGTTGGCTTCTTGCACAGGGTTTTGTCTGATTGAAGATCAGTGAGCTCAGTTCCCAGTCTTCTGTTTTTGTTGTTAGTCATGCCTGGAAAAAAGTTGTTGTTGTTGTTGTTGTTGTTGTTGTTGTTGTTGTTGTTACACAATGCCATTTCCTGTGATGAAGAAAAATGCAGGTTTTGATTAATTTAATTTGAGGTCATGTTATCTAAACAGGCATTATTCAGACATACTTGGCCTGGATTCAAACCAGTGAGCAACCTTTATTTTTCAGTACTCAAACAAAGAGGTGGTGTTTGATCTTCAAAATCAGCTAGATGCTAAACATAGCCATGAACAAACTGGAGGAATGGATGTTCAAAATCCTCCCACTAGCCTGGTATTCATTCAGGCACCTGAAAAGAAATTATTCAGATACAAAGGAATTACCATGTGAATGGGGTTTCTGCACAGTTTCTGCATATGCTGTCTTGCATTTTTATCAAGACAGCAAACACAAACCAGCGTGAGAAAGCAGGTGCTCTTTCCCTCTATCTTTTGAGCATCAGTCTTTCCCAGCAGTTAGCTGAGTGCACTAATGGCTAAAGAACAGAAACTTTTTTGATTTGGATCCAAATTCCTAACCCAGACATTGGTTTGGTGGGTTGTTGTTGTTTTTAAAGATGTGCCAGGCTTTAGATCCAGTTTTTATTGTATAACAAATCATTTAAACTAGGGACAAACAGACAAGGGTGAAGGAAGTCAATGTCTTAAAGAGAAACATACTGGAAAAAACTTCCTTTGACAACCACATCTCCATGGTTATATATATGCTCATTATTAACCAGACTCAGAATCAAAGCCTAAAAATGTCGAACTGCATTTAGCAGAACCTAAGTTCTAGAAAAAATGCTAAAGATTGCAGATTGAGCTAAAATGTGATAAATACATGACCACACTACAAGGTTTGGTGGTCTTAAGGCTCATCCAGTAAGAGTAAGTGTATCTGGAAGTATCAAAACTTTCCCAGTCCTTTTAGCTTTGATTTTTCCTGAATATTTACAAGTTTGCTTCCAAACTCTTTCTTGAAAAATCCTTGTTTTCCCTTACTTCACCGTCTTCCTCGTGTTTTTCCTTCTTCTCTTTTGACTGATCATATGTCATATCTAGATTCATGCAACATTTCAGAAATTGATATGAAATTGATTTTCAGCAATTTCCATTGCTTTTATGGAATTTTCTGAAATTATAGGGGCAAAGCAGATGGACAGGAAGGAGCGGCTAGAAGCCACTCCGAGTCTGAGCAAACACACGCAACCTCAAATAGAAATGGGAAAGATCCACTTCTTCTGGGGCTGCCTTAAGCAGCCCTAGGATGGCCCTTGGGTGATTTCAGGCACTCTAGGGGCATGCATTGTATAAACACCCTGGCGCCAGAGAAACCAGAAGCCTCCTCGTCTGTTTCAAGCCAAAGTCAAAGTGCTAAAGTGCTTTATCAGCATTACACTAGTTAAACATTATGATTGTTTTATTCTAGTGCAAATTCTCTTTCCCTCACTTCAACTCTCTTGAATCTGGCCCCTGGAAACAATATCTGTGTTTTTAGGTGAAGTCTATCGATAAGAGTTTCATGGTAATACAGACAGACAACCAAGTAGAGATATATTTAATTTCAGGAAATACCGTATTTTTCGGCATATAAGACGCATTTTTTCTTCCCCAAAACGAGGGTGGGGAAGTTGCTGCGCCTAATAAAGCGAATATACAAGCTGAGGGCAAACTGCCGAGGCCTAGGCTAAAAGTAGGCCTCATTTCAACCTCAGCCTTGGTGCTCCAGTGGGCTCCTCCCATCCCAGGAAGAGCCCATTGGAGCAGCCAGGATGGGGGTGGAAAGAGTCCTCTTTTCCTGGCTAGTTAAATGTGCTCCTCCTCTTTCCACCCCCATCCTGGGGGCTTCAATGGACTCCAAGGCACTGGATTAGTACCCTGGCCAAGTTACACTGTCTCAGCCTCAGAGGGTGGAAATTGCAAACTCCCTCCTCTGAAGAAATCTGCCAGGAAAACCCTCATGGTAGGATCAAAATGAGCCAGAAATTACTCCAAGGCACTGGATTAGTACCCTGGACAAGTTACACTGTCTCAGCCTCAGAGGGTGGAAATGGCAAACTCCCTCCTCTGAAGAAATCTGCCAGGAAAACCCTCATGGTAGGATCAAAATGAGCCATAAATTACTCCAAGGCACTGGATTAGTACCCTGGCCAAGTTACACTGTCTCAGCCTCAGAGGGTGGAAATGGCAAACTCCCTCCTCTGAAGAAATCTGCCAGGAAAACCCTCATGGTAGGATCAAAATGAGCCATAAATTACTCCAAGGCACTGGATTAGTACCCTGGCCAAGTTACACTGTCTCAGCCTCAGAGGGTGGAAATGGCAAACTCCCTCCTTTGAAGAAATCTGCCAGGAAAACCCTCATGGTAGGGTCAAAATGAGCCAGAAATTACTCCAAGGCACTGGATTAGTACCCTGGCCAAGTTACACTGTCTCAGCCTCCGAGGGTGGAAATGGCAAACTCACTCCTCTGAAGAAATCTGCCAGGAAAACCCTCATGGTAGGATCAAAATGAGCCAGAAATTACTCCAAGGCACTGGATTATTACCTTGGCCAAGTTACACTGTCTCAGCCTCAGAGGGTGGAAATGGCAAACTCCCTCCTCTGAAGAAATCTGCCAGGAAAACCCTCATGGTAGGGTCAAAATGAGCCAGAAATTACTCCAAGGCACTGGATTATTACCCTGGCCAAGTTACACTGTCTCAGCCTCAGAGGGTGGAAATTGCAAACTCCCTCCTCTGAAGAAATCTGCCAAGAAAACCCTCATGGTAGGGTCAAAATAAGCCAGAAATTACTCCAAGGCACTGGATTATTACCCTGGCCAAGTTACACTGTCTCAGCCTCAGAGGGTGGAAATGGCAAACTCCCTCCTCTGAAGAAATCTGCCAAGAAAACCCTCATGGTAGTGTCAAAATGAGCCAGAAATTACTCCAAGGCACTGGATTACTCTGGCCAAATCACACTCTCTCAGCCTCAGAGGATGGAAATGGCAACCCCCCCCCCCCTTGAAGAAATCTGCCAAGAAAACCCTCATGGTAGGGTCAAAATAAGCCATAAATTACTCCATAAGCCAATGGCCTAAAAACTCCAAAGGTACCAGTCCATCTGATCTTGGAAGCTAAGCAGGGTCAGCCCTGGATAGTCCTTGGATGAGAGACCGCCAAAGAATCCCAGGTGCTGCAGGCTGTATTTCAGAGGAAGGAACTGGCAAAACCACTTCTCGAGTCTTCCTTTCCTAAGAAATCCCTAAGAAATTCATGGAGTCACCATAAGGCGACAGGAGACTTGCAAGAAAGTTGGGCAGGGAATTTGTGCAATACCTGGCCCTGCTGCTGGCTTAAACTTACATTTACAATTTAAAATTGTTCTTAAACTGCTGTTAACTTTATACAGTTGATATAAAATATTTTACTACAGTATTTGGTTAAGAATCTTTTTTTTCTAGATTTTCCTCCTTTAAAATTTGGTGCGTCTTATATGCCGAAAAATACGGCACTGGGTTAATTTAAACTAACCTAAGAAGGAACTATGAAAACTTGGTAATGCTGAGAGTTCACAGAAATATTTTGGGATGACAAAAACATTGTGCAGATCTCCAAAATAAAATTGGCTTGTACAGAAACGAAATCTGGGACTTTCAGGCACTTTTTTCCATATCTGGAGAAGCTCTAAGACATTAATAAACATCCTTTTTCAATAGCCTCATAGAAAGCTGATTGCTATGTCATAACAACCAGTTTGCCTCCTGCTGAATTGTTAGGAAGTCACATTGAAACCAGTAGACATTCTTGGTGAAACAAAGTTGCCTGAATATGGCTTCATGTAATCATTCCAGGCAGCTCTTAAGAGTGCAGAAAGGAAAAAAGTACCCAAAAGTTTTGCATATGGGGTAAAAAAAAAATTATCATGATGACAAAAATTAGTAATATGCTTTAGATCAAAGCATTCCAAGCTGATTAAAGGTTAAAAGATTTTTAGACACAACTGTATTATTCAAACCTGCATCAAAGAACATAGCTTTTATTGTCAAAGAATTCTGAAACGGCAATTGTGAAGTCCATTTAATGGAAATACTGCATCTTTATCATATCAAAGACAAAATGTTGGAAACATTAATGTGAAGAAAGTATGGATGATTTGCTCTAAATGAGTAAGTCCTATAAAGTCAGTAACTTGAATATTTTAACATTTTAATTCTTTGGCTGTTTTATTGTCTTTTACAATTCATTTTTTAACCAAATTTGTAAGGCCATATATTACAACAATTGAACTACCTGATCATAGTAATCTCATTTGGTCTAACATTAACAGAAACTTCCAGCATAATAGATGTCATGAACTCTGGGGTGAAAAGGGTACTGAACCTGGGTTCATCAAAAGTACTAGCTTATTTTACAGCATGTATTAACTAACTCAGATGTATTTTTTTTTTGTAATTAGATCAAGAATTTGTTATTGGAGAACTTTTTACTTTTTACCTAGGTTGTCTAGTGTCTAGTGATTTGAATGCTATCACTAATAATGGCATTTTAATGGACAGTTATTGTGAAAATTGTAAATACCCTATGTGGTCTGACCTATGTGACCTATAGCTGTAAAAATGTCAGGTGCTTATTATTATTAATTTTATTTATCCAAGACAAAACTCATAGTAATATGTTTACATTTATAGGAAGGAACGTTTATGCAAATCAGAAGTCTGGTTTTTTTAAATGCATTTTTTGGCTATTTTCTTACATCGTGAAACTTACAATGTATTGTAGAGTATTATAATGCCATAAATCCAAAGGAATGTTGTGTTTGCAAAATCAAATGTGTTCCAATCATTAAAGCCAGAAAAAAACATGGTGAAATAAAATTAAAATAAAATCAGGTAAAATAAACAAAAACCAATATATGCTTCTTATATTGTGGGTGACCCCAATGAATTCCAGTGTCCTCTCAAATAAAGAAATTTGGGAGTAAATTATTAACAACCAGGACACTTTGCACCATAGTTTGAGTCATTTTTGTCCCAATACACTAGATTAAAAAAAAAAAAAAAAGTGGGAGGGGAAATTCCAATGATAAATATCAAATACATTTGTTGGAACATTTTTGTCCCATGCAGTTTGATTATGTTTTTCTTCGTGTATGTTGCTGTAGAAGTAGAGCCAAACTCTGCTTGGGTGCTCCTTGCTCCTTGTTGTCCTCCAGTCACTAAGGGCCAATGCAGACTGGTCTAAAGGGGGTGGAGTTGGGGTGAGGTGACCACACGCCGGCCGCCCCGACTATGCCCCAATGCTGCCATCATGCTGCACACCTGACCACATGGCATGCGGCCTCAGGATGCCCATTGGCACAGAGTGCACACACTCACCAAAGGGGCACAAAAGAGCCACGGTTTTGGCTGTAAGGGTGGCTTTTTGCCACCCCGAAAAGGAGCAGCATCTTTTGGGATTGGCAAAAAGCCACATCAGGCCCCCGGTATGTGGTTGCTGCGGCCCTGATCTGGCGCTCCTGAGACAGCACAGAGCTGCCCCTTATGGGGTGTCTGCATCAGCCCTAAATGGGTATGAGAGGCACAAATCAGCAGCTGTTAAGTAGGATACATGCACATAGGGATTATTACATGAAATAGGTACTCCAATACCTCCTTCAACAATGAACATAAAAGGACATATACAGATGTAACAAGAGTTCATGTCTACATATTTAAATCACTGTGACTTAGGGGAAGGAATAAAATGTCCCATTCTATCTAATCCATGAAGGTTTACTTGAGCATTATAGAAAACATTATGGGGGATATCCAAAAGTAGGTGGCATTCAAAAGTGGGTGCTATACAAAAGCATGTATCTGATAAAACAGGAGTGTGGTGTGTGTGAGAGAGAGAGAGGGAGGGGGGAGAGATCTTCCTTTTCTTTTCAGCCCCCCCCCCCCCAATATATACTAGAGATGAATGAGGAACTCTCCAGGGTCAGTTTTCAAGTAATTTTGAGTGCTGTATGGAAAAGGGGAAAGAATCTGATTCCTGAGACATGTGCTAGTTTGTCCATGATGGTACTCTGTTCTGTCATTGGAGTCATCCTTGTGTCTCTTCATGTATCTGCAAGACCTCTGATCTACTTACAAATGCTTACTTTTTCTTTTCTATTGTCTTTCAGTACTTTTTAGTGAAGATACATATTGTTTCATCAAAGAAAGCCTTTTTTCTAGGAAGAAATAAGTATTTAACAGTTTGAGAGTTTTTAAAATAACATTTACAGTGCAATCCTGTGTGTGTGTAATTGTGAGGAGTGAATGGATTTTGTTTTAGTGGCACTAATGGACTGAACAGCAAAAGAAGATGGAGAATTGCAATACATGATATAGGAGTTTCCAGGCAAGCAAAAAAGAATTCTAAAACTGCTGATGTGGCATAGTTGGCATATCCTAGCAAAGATGCAGCTGCCTGTGTTATCTATAGAATAACAGGTCATGCAGAAGGTTTGGGTAGCAAGCAAGAAGATAACAAGATATTTGGACTAAGATTGCTAAGACCTTGGTATGTTTTGGAACTATGGAAAACATGTTCTTCCCAAGAGCTGGCAAGACATGAGTATAAAGAAAGGGGATTTTCAACCTGGCATCCAGCAAGATGTTATCCCAACCCTTTGGGGATGAACTGATCCATCATCCAGCAAAGAGGACCTTTTGTGAGTCTGTTGTATGAATGGTGTGTGAATGAGAGCTGTTGATACTTAAAATGATTGCCTTATTTGTTATTTCTTATTGTCTTATTGTTTTATTTGTTATGTTTTAATAAATGTTACATGCATAGTGTCTAAACCCAGGTCTGGTTTCCCACATGTCTTTGTTGAAAATCCTATAGTCTGTGGTGACTAAATTTCTCTCTGGATCAAAAGAACAACAGAAAAGCTGGGTTCATGACATAATCATAAATTAAATTCTGCTGAGTTCAATGGGATTCCTTCCCAGGTAAATAGAAGAAAGATTGCTTCTTTGGGCTAGGAACCAATGCATACTTACTTGGAAGTAGTCTCTTCTGAACACAGTGTGATGAAGACATCCACTGTCTGCACTGACATCCATTCATTTTATTTAACCTGTAAGAAAACTGGTGTTGCATTTGGACTGAATCCTTCCTTATCTCTTGCTTTACTTGGCTTGGGCCCATTGCTCTTCCAAGCAGTTTTAACTTTTTTGGCTCATTCTCACTGTCAGAGCCAAAGGCAGAGGTGTAGTGATGGGAGGGTATTGCCTCCCTCAAGTAAAAATTGTGCCCTCCCAAATGGCATTTTTCCTTCACATTTCTAGTATTGCAGAGAGCAGAGCACTGAAAACTGTTCACACCTGGGTATCTTATATTTTGCTGTGTTCACATTGCTTCGGTCTTTTTGCTTCCCCCACTTCCTTTGGATGCTAAACTGTATTTTTAAATGTTCACCTGCAGTTTAAAGTTCCTACAATGCAAACAATTTTGCAGATTGAAGGAAATTTTCATGGGGGAAGAATTCATATTGGGGGGCAATGCCTTCATTTTGCCCTCCACCCACCATAGCTACACCCCTGCTTCTGACTAGCATGCATAGAAATGTACTGTTGAGGAACAGGAACATAATGCAGTTAGATCTTGTGTAAGGGGAGGGGAAGGTCTGAAATACTCAATGAAACATTTTTCTAACTGAATGGCCAATTTCACCTTCCATACAAGCAAGAGAGATATGCAGCACTACTGAAAGATTATGTTTTTCTTCAAGTTTAAATTTAAATAGTGCACAAGTTAAGCAGCCATTTTAGTGAACATTTACTGTTTATGGGTGCAGGAGAGAAGTAGGACAGACAGTGGATTTGCAGAAGCAAGATTTTAAAGTACCTGAATGCATTTGTTACAATAAATAACTTTTAAATGTAAGTGCTTTAAAAAATCCTTCCAAATTTTGTGACAAGACTTAATCTATCTCCGGACTAAAGATGATCAAAACATGCATGGGTTTTGAAGTCAACCCCTGTTGCCCTTTATAATAAGAGGAAATGTATTTGCCTTCTTAAAAATGGAAAGCTAAATAGACTTGACTTCAGCAGTGAAAGCATTTCTTTTTTTCCTTCAATAATCCATTCGTTTTAGAGTTTAACATGTCTTATTTTTTAAAATGCAAAGCATAAAATAGGGTGGTGGAATGTAAATTAATGAATATATTTATGACAAGATCTTTGAACACTGCTTATAAGCTTGCTGTCAGAATTAGTAATGCTGAAACCATATCGTATTAGTGTGGCAGAATTGCTGTTTTGCTTGGTGTAAGCACACAGACCTAATCAGGCTAACAGAAGTTAGCAACACTACCATCTAGCAGCACCACCCAGATACTGACAGTTAAAATTCTTGGCCCTTGAATTTCAAAATGCAGTATTTACCTGAGAGCAATTTACCTGTATCTGATTTACCTAGAAGACAAAAATAAAGATGAGTGACAATGGATTAAATCCAACATGGGACTAGTTGGAGTTCTTTAGAGAGAAGGAGGACATTCTTTTACTCCTCCAATCCTATCCCACCCAAAAATCTGCTCAGGATGCAGACCTCATGAGAGTCCCATTTCAGTGGATAAGAGACATTCCAACAGCACAATGGCATCACTTGATTCAGCTCATGAACAAGATTTGGTACCTCACTCAATGTAACATCAATGACCACTTCAGCTGCCCACAGTGAATAGGGAAGCCATAGTATCTTTGAGATTATGGTGGGTGCATCAAAATTTCTGCTCACTCATCAGAACTTCCTTGTGCTTAAAAACCCTCCAGATCAGGATGAGGAATAGACTCTCTTTACTCCCCTTTTCATAAATCAAACACATGCAGTAATAGGTTTACTGAAATGTTTTACAGCACTAGGTCACTAGAAATACTTCTGCTGAGGCTGCTGAAAAGGAGCATGATTTTCTGTATTCTCTTTCAAGGTGCAGCTCTGGGGGTTGTGTTATAATCTCTGAAAAACCTAGATCCACAATATCCTCATAAAATATCTCATAAAATTTCTATTTTTGATTGATATGAGAATGCTATCTATTTGTTAAGTTTGACACTTCCTGTCACACATCAGACTATTGATCACAAGAGCAGTGTCCACTCATGTTTCATCCATTGTGCAAGAGCGATATGTTAGGGGAATGTATGAAAGTGCCCACTGCATACTTTAAGAATTTTGTGGCAAGTTGCTAGAAACAGCTATTAATACATGTTAAAGAGTTCTGAAAGAATTCTGAATTATTTAGAATAATTCAGAACTTTGATCAAAGTCTACTTTAGTTCATGATTTCATGTTATGAAAAATCAAATGCTATGCTGTATTATCCTGGGGTGGGGTGGGGGGATGTTTGCTCTTGCAAGTGAGATTTCAAACAATTCTAATCCCACTCCTCAAATAATCTTATTTTAACAGTGGATTAACTATTTGGGTGTGTAGGTATGTCAAATTGTGTTACATGCAATCAATTTTCATTAGAAACAATGAATTTATTCATATTTATTCCTGTGAAGATGGTTAGGGCAATCCTATCATTTAAATCAGAATATTCCAGAGTCAAAGATTATATTATAAAGCCCCAAATCAAAAAGAATGTTTGTGTTTGCAAAATCAAATGTATTCCATTCACCAAAGCCAGGAAAAATACAGTGAAATAAAATTAAAATGACATAGCCTAAGGTTTGATCCATTCTTGCCAGCAGGGTAGAAGTGAGAAAGGACCAGCACTCTTCTTCCATTCACTTTCTTCCATTTTTGTTGTTCTTGTTATTAAAATGATCTCTCATCCATTTAAAGCATGGTCCTGGCTCTGACATAACTTCCTCCTAGGTTGGGGGCATGGTAAAGATGGAAAGAATATTTGAAAAATGGTTTTAAAATGTGGCACATATCAAATTAGACTGAAGATGTGGAAGTGCTTCTAATATTATGGATTATGTGATTAGGTTCTATTATATTTCCTGAATAGATATGAGGGCAGAGATAGCACCTGGGTTTGCGACAAGGTCTTGTACCCATCTCCTTATCAATATTGTGTCTCCTATAGGCAAGTAATTGTTTAAAATTGGGAGGCTGTCTGTAGGCAAGTAAAGGCTTGCCACTAAGAGCCTTTGAGAGGGCAGCATTATTGGTTGTATTCAGTAAAGATACATCTGAATGGTCGCAACTGGGATCTGTATGAAACCACTAAGGAGATTCTGAAATTTCCTCTCTTTGTTCTTTTTCTGTAATAGATTGGTCATGGGTACAAGTCTTTCCTTGATGGTTTGTTTTTTTTACTTCATATGTGGGGAACTTAAGGAATTCATGTTGTAATTTCATGCCCTGTCCTATGGATCTAATTCATGTTGTAATTTCATGTCCCTGTCCTATGGATCTAAGCAAGTGCAATTGTATTGGAGGGCTTGGCTGTACATGATGGATTTGGTAGTGTGTTTAGGGTGGAAACAGAAGGCATGTAAGTATGTGTAACAGTCAGTGGGTTTGCAATATAGAGTGGTGCTCAGATATCTTTTGTGCAGCTGCATGGTGGTGTCCAGAAAGTGGACTTGTTCTGTAGATAGTTCTAAGATGAAATTGATAGTGGAGTGGAAGCTGGAATATCTTGAGTGAGTCCTTTACATAATTATGAAGAAATTATGAAATTATGATGAAGGTGTAGAATTGAACTCACCTTTACTGTCTCGTGGAAGTGGAATGGGCAGACCCCATCCCACAAGGAGTAGAAGGGTGATCCACAGCAGAGGTCCTGCTTCAAGCGGCTTGTAGCTGTGACTAGTCAGACAGGTTCAATGCCTCCAGCTGTTTGACAGCCCCTGTGCAAAGCTGGATGCACACAAAAGTAAATAATAAACTAACCACATTACCTTGAAGTTGGTGGCTTTGAAAGTAGCATGCTTGCATGGTACAGTATTGTTTTAGCATTGGCTTAGAAAGGGGCATTTTAAATAGTGCTCAGTCAAACTGTGTTTTGTTTTGTTAGCTGAATTGTCAAGTGAAGAAAAGAACTGCTGGATACTGAAACAGGCAAGCAAGAATGTCAGTCATGAGTCCTGCCATTTCAGACAGCTTCAGTTCAAGACAAAGACATCTTTTTTGTGTATGTTCCATTTCTAGAATGGAATAAAAAACTAGTAATAAAGATGCCAGAGGTGGTAGAAGAAAAAAGGCCTAAGGATCCACAATCAACTCCATTGTCATCTCTTTTATATTCTGTTAATGGAGGCATTTTCCAAACTGAAAATTTTGACTACCTGTCTCTTTCAGGCTTCAAGGACAGACTTTGCTTCACCTTTCCTAAAGGGACTATTTGCTTATTACAACAGAAGGTACAAAAGAGGTGGAAAATAACTAGTAACCTTATTGGAGGTTTATTGCTATTGGCTGTAGTGAGGGCTATTTATCTGAACTGACCGGAGCTGATTTATTACAAGGTACGCTCAGTGCTTGAGGAAAAAAGCTAGTTCTGCAGAAGTTGCACTCCAGTCAGTGTTTAATGTCTCCTTCACACACTAGCAGCAATTTTGGCTTGTCTCTTGACATTTGTATTGATTTGCAACTGAAGTGAAATCTGCAATATTAGTATTGTCACTACCCTTGACTTGACTTAGCCCTTATTCTCACTGTAGGTTTTGTTGCTGATGGAGGCAGTTCTGATAATTCTCAAGTGTGCACTTGTGTGTATGAATGTGCAATATTAATCAGGTAATCAGTTATAAGACATGATCAAGCAAAAAAAAAAAAAAGGAATCAAATGGGAAACCTAAGTACATGCTTGAATTTCTCACATTGAAACTATGGGCCTTTGCAGACTGCCAGAAATAGTGCAAATTGAGTCCACTTTAAATTGAGGCACTGCCCTGGCTCAGTGCTAGGGAATTATGGGAACTGGAATTTATTGTGGCACCAGAGCTCTCTGACAGAGAAGGCTCAATGTCTTAGAAAAAAAAATACAATTCCCATGATTCCCTAGCACTGAGCCAGGGCAGTGCCTCAATTTAAAGTGGACTCAATTTGCACTATTTCTGGCAGTCTGCAAAGGCCCTATATAAGGATAGATGAATCACTCTGTTTTTGGTCTACATCACTTCCTTCATGTCCATTCCAATTTATTGCCACAGTAATATGAAACTGTAAAAAAAAATTACAGCAAAGTTATATTTAAGTCAGAGGTCAGAAATAATGACCTTAACTGTAATGTTATTTTGATGGGGGGATTAATAAGGACTTAACAGTGTTCCTTTTGCAAATAAAACAAGGAATGGTAATGTGATTATCCTTTTCTGATAGTGAGTAAGATTTACTTTTGGGCAGCTAAAAATGCTTTTTTGCATCTTTTTAAGTTTTTTCACCAAAAAATATTAACCATTTTCAGTTTTATATGACCTTTTTTTTTTTGCAAAAAGGAACACTAAAAAGAAATGAATAACACAAGTTTTTGAACCATTTTGAAAATCAAATTTGTTCTCTTCAGGCCTTCTCACTAAAGTACATGAAATGTTATTTTTACAATGTAGCATCCCAAGCTCTGGTTTAAATGCAGTGTTTTACTGACTCTCAAAACATGCATTTCTAAACATTTTCTTTCCAAAAATACATATTTCTCAACATATTTTGAACACACTTATTTTTAAAACTGAGAAAGGTGTCCTAACATTCAAGATGTGCAATAAACAATTAACACTTAAGTTCCAATTACTTTTCCTTATGATGCATAAGGAGGTATTCAATACCTCCTTATGCAACAGTTTGGTCAGGCTGCAGAGTGGCTATTGGACAGTGGCCAGGTGATCTTCACCCTCTCTCTTTGGCCACCTTTGCCCCCTCTCTTTGTTGACCTTCCTTCACTTTCAGTTTCCCAGACCTTTGCATATGTCTGCCTCACTAGCTTCATATAAGGCTTCAGGCTTTGAGAAATCCTTTGCTCCTTTGAGCTCATTAGAAAGACTGAGGGCAAGGCTGTCCACAGGCTTTCCAATATGAGTGTGAGGACACATTTGCCGTTCTAGACATTTGGGCAATTCCCATGATCCTTTACTATTGCTCATACTAACCTGGGGCTTCCCAGAGTTGAAATCCAAAATACCTGGACAGCTAAAGTTTACCCAACTTTGCTCTGATGGATATGCAATGAACGTGCAAGGACATCCCACTGAGATGTTCTCCTTGGATGTTCATTATCTTTCTACCGCAATGACAGAGATATTTGCAGCATTAGCACATCCTTGTTCTTCTCAGAACCAGCAGATTAGATCACTTTGGAGATGCTAATGCTGATGAACTTTATTTACACCCTGCCTTTCGTCCACAACCATGCCTTTTCTCTTTCTTCACAATATATAGTAGCATTCCTCAGCTACCTGCACTATTTAATTTAATGACATCCTGTGCATCCTACAGCATAGAGAGCAGAGAACATTTTTTATTGCTTTTGTTAACTGCAAAATAAATAGTGAGCCTCTCATGCCTTGTTACTGGAGTTTCATATTCAAAAGCCTGACATTTAAGCTTAAATATTTATTCGTATTTGAAACAGCATGATTGCATAATAGCATGAAATCCATGAAAATACAGAGGATAATAGTGTAGTGTGATGCTTTGATTAGCTCTATGCCAACCTGAGAACTAGGAAATGCCAATTTTCATTGGTTATGCTGTGCTGAACCATATATTTAGGCAGAGATATGTGTGTGGTGCCCTGTGGTGGTGGTGGGGAAAGGCAATCAGGATTAAAGTAAACCACCAGCGTCAAGAAGATTTGAAAAGAAAGAGAAGCAAAAGGAAATAGAGGGTGGGAAGGGGGTGGGAACAACAAAGAACAAAATGCAGAGAGATAGCAAAATATCCCGTATGCTTATTGACTGTCTATGTATGACTGTAGGGTGTGGAAGCTAGCCAGGCAACAATGAACTAATTCTCTCCAAAATATAGTCATATCATATTTTTATTTTTAAAGTCAAACAAAAGCTTGGAATGAATGCTGACCTCTCTTTATTTGCCATCCATTTGACCCATGCTTGTCTTCTATGGACCAGAAATTACTTTAAAATAAATCCAGAACAGTAGCATTTAAGACAGCACAAAATGGAATGAGTCTAAATTTTATGCTAAGGATGCTACAGAACAGAGGCTCACTCAGACTGAGGCTTAGAATATCATTCAGGTATCTAGGGATTTCTTCACTATTAAGGGCTTGCCCCCTGCTTCCCAAAGGATGCTTTTACAGGATAATTTATAGTGGGGCACAGGAACAAGTATGATATATTAGTGGTGAAGGGTATGCATGTGTTTGCATAAATGCCTTATTTTTCTGTTACATGTAAGCTGGAATCAGGAATCGATCTGGGATTTGCTTTCATGTACATCAAAAGTTTGATGTTGTCCAATCTCCTACCTTTTCCTCTGAAGCAATATGTGTGCCTGCCCAAACTGTAAGATCTTTCTCAAGGCCCTTTTATGATAGTCCTTGGCAAATGAAGTAAGGCGGTTGATTACAAGGTGATTACCAACATTCTGTAAAACACCCTTCCACAGAAACTCATCTGGCACCATAACTATAGAAAATTTAACGTCAGGTGAAGACCTTTTTTTATTCACCCAGATACCTTAAATCATTTATGCCAGGGGTAGGCAACCTTTCCCCTTTAAGGGCCGAGGGACTTCAGCTCCCAGAAGCCTCAGCCATGTTGGCCAACAGTCCCATGTTGGCCAATAGCTCCTGGGATTCTGGGAGCTGAAGTCCCTCGGCCCTTAAAGGGGAAAGGTTGCCTACCCCTGATTTATGCCCTTCAGCTTTGCCCCCCCCCCCCTTTAGTCAAGATATGTATTTTAGCTGTGCTTCTAGTTGTAAGGATGTGCATTACAGTATGAATCAAGAGCAGGTTTTGGAGCCAGAATTATGGATTTTGATATGACCTGTGGATAATTTGAAAGTAAAACTTAGAGGCAATGTAACAAAGGGTGGAAAGGATGGAGTGTAGAAAAACAATGCCAATGAACTTACAAAATTCTGGCAGGCATAACTGTTTGTGCTCACCCTAAAGGCTGGATGGATGAGGAGAGAACTACAGTAAATGGTGGCTGTGCAATGTGTGTGGGAGGCACCCAGATGCAGGCATGGCTAAGAAAGTGTGGTATAACAGTGTGGTATGTGGTACTTAACTACACGTGGCTTTTAAACCTTCATTATAGTCATAAAATGACACCTTTGGCAATACTTATCACATGACATCACCGTCAATCTCTAGCTGCTATGTATGCCAAGTATGGTTAGGACATCCTTTTTCACTGACAGGAAAAAGGATGTCCTTTTTCCAATTTCACATCAGTCCCAGTATTCCTTCTGTGCAAAATATCTCTGTCACAGCAGTTGCAATATTAGCAATCATGTGTGTCACAATGTCCTTCTCTCCACCCGTACCCCCTACTCCTAGCTATTCCCAAGTAGCCTGATTTGTCTTAAATCGTGTTACCAGAATTGTGGAATTGCATTAAAAAAGTTAAAAACAATGAATTAAGTGAAATTAAATGAAAGGCATGGTGGGTAGGATATAGGACAGGAAGGCTAGTTAAAAGGGAGCCAGGAAAGAATGTGATGGCGGCAGCAGCCCCAGTCACATGATTTGAAAGACATGCAATAATGGGTGCCACAAAACTGATATGTTTGTGTTTTCATTTATTTGGGTGATTGTGGTGAGAATGAGGCTTGTGTGATAAAGTTGTTGGTTTCATGATGTTTTGTTTGTCCAGTCTACCAAAGAAAGGTGGGGGCTGAAAGAGAAGGTTTTATTGGTTACCCTCTCATTTGAATTGCTTTAACTACCTAACCTTTTTGCAGCCTATGCTCTGGGTTAGTACAAACAAAGGATGCAAAAGTCAATTGCCTTTACAAAAAAAAAAAGTTAATTAAAGATTGCTGTAATGCCATTAATTTGACTTACCTTCAGAAACAATAAGGGAAGGGTATTCCTGTCTCCAGCATGTTCCCGCTTCTCTTAAGGTGCTTTCAGAACTGCTAATGAAGGGATCTTTTTGAACTGCCTGTATTTGCAGAGACACACGAAAAGCCCTGATACCAAAAAGGGGGCATGTGGAGGGGGAGGTGTGTTTAATATATAAATACTCAATTCCTGAGACAGAGTCTTAATTAATGATGGTAATTCAGCTGTTCCAGAGAGGGGAAAGGTTGCATATCAAAGCCAATATATGATATCTTTTGAAACTCATGGTCTGAAAGGAATCTGATAGCTTGTCTTTTTATAAGTAAAGGAAGACAGCAATGTTGCAACCTTTGAAAGGGTTAAAGGATTCCAATTAGCTTGCGGGTCATGTATCACACTTGAAGTGTCTAAGCTTAACGACACACTTCATTGAACTCCATCTAGCAGGCTTCATGCTTATGAAGGTGTTCCTCTTGATTGCTTTTCATCTGGGCTACAAAACGATTTGGTTGGAGGCTGACATTGATTAAGTGCAAGAGAACTGTGTTTTACTGTGACAGCTGCTAGGCCTCTGTCAACAAATCAATGGAATTTTTTTTGTCTTCTTAACTCTACCATTAGCATCCTGCTGCTACCAGAGATGAAAAACATCTCTATAGCTGCCTTTGTGATTGACCATTTTCTGATTTGCCACTCACATAAATGTTTCTGTGAAGGATGAGCCTTAACCTTGTACTTAAGAGCATTGGATTCTTCAGAATATATAGAGCACAGAAGGGCAAGGCATTTTGCTTGTTATGAGAATTAAAAACCACTTAGCTCAAGAAAGGCTGTGCCTCTGTGTAACAACAGGAGGATTATGGCCCTGTCAATGCAGAGGTAGACCACTAGTTTTAGAACTGAGTCTGGTGTTTATTTATTCTAAGATGACAAGGACTGACACTTTCAGGTGATCTGGAAGTCATAGTCACAGAGAAATGGAAGCATATGAACAGGAAATAATCTGTACATGCTGAGGGCTGATTTTTCCTTTATGATTAAAACCTGGAAAAGTTACTTTTTTATTTACAGCATTCAGAATCCCACAAGCTGGCTGAAGGTATTGTGGAATTAGCATCCAAAAAAGAAAGTTTTCAAAGCTCACATGCTCTGTGGTAGGTGAGACTGAGCTAAAATGATAAATTTGTTGCATTTTTATTTTATTGTATTTATTTTATGTACGCTGTTCCATAACTTTCTTGCTTTTGTTTCCTACCAGAAATCAAAATTAATTTCATTCTGGTTTTATAAGGGAGTAATGTTATCTGGTTTTACAGCCAATAAAACACATGGTTCCATCTAGATTTCCTTATACTCAAATAGACTTAATACAATCATTAGAACTGAGATGAGTCATCATTAAGTCAAATCCCATTGATTTTATAGAGATTACTTTACATATGAAAAAAATCTGGAACCAATCCAGTGTTAAGCATTTTATTTCTGCACCATTCTTCTGCTTATGTAATTTTTCCAGACAAAGCAAATTAAGGCAAATGGGCATTATTTGGATATTAAACAAGCTAAAGCAGTATTTTAGGCTTTTCCAGGACTTTGGTCAACAAATTTTGCTCAATTTTGTTTGGACAAATTTGCCAGAATGTTACAAATGGCCTAGTAATCTCAATATACATTGTGCATGCATAGGTTCCATTTTTAGAGTTGACAGTGCTTGGTGAAGTTAGCTTTCTTCCAAGAAGTTCAGGATAAAGTGCCCTCTGGCCCTTTTATTCTCACAAAAATCATGCAAACTTCTCCTCAAGATTAGAAAAGCTGTTTTCAGGATGCTGGATAGAGTGGATCATGCATAATTGCAACAGAGGGTCTCATTTTCAGGCCATCTCTCTCCACATATAAAGACCAACAAAAGAAAGAAATACAGAGGAGAGTAAACAGGTTTGCTCTCCACTGGTCTTTCTCAAATGGATATTTGTCAGCTTAAATGACTATCCAGTTAGCTGCAGTTGTGGGATTGGAATTTCCCCCCACATTTCCCTCCAAAAGCCCAATGGGTCTTCTATTTTGATCCCTCTAGCAGACACTCACCATGCAAAATCTATCTCAGGTCATCTAAAAAGATATGGGGGGGGGAGGAATGCAATGAACACAAATGAAATAATGGCTGGCATCCTACTGGTGAGTTATGAAGGTGTAAACTAAATGCAAAGACATCACAACTCACCCTTTGATTGTTGCAGAGGTCGGAATTCACTACCAACTACACAGTGACCAACTCAACCAAAACCAGATGCTTCTCAAATGCCTCCCACAAAACAAAAAAAGCAACCCCCCCCCCACCAGCCATTTCTTGGAGAGGAATGGAGCAGGAGAAAGGCATCCAGCTATATCCCTATAGCTGGATGCAGAACAATGACATCATCTAAGGGCCTTATCAAACGCTGGCCAGGAAGGGAAGACTAACCGAAGACTAACAGAAGTTAGAAGAAATCCGAAAGGAACTTTTTCGCCTGCGCAGTCTTTCCGGGGCCTTTCCGGAGGAGGCAGAGGTGGCGGCGGCAGTTCCCTCCCACACCCCGCCCTCTATCACTTACCAGCCCTCCAGGCAGCCCTCAAAACTGGCGGAGAAGCGGCTCCGGCCTCGGAGGAGGCGGCGGCGGCGGTTCCCTCCCGCACCTCGCCCTCTCTCCAGCACCAGCCCTCCAGCCAGCGCTCAACACTGGCAGAGAGGCGGCTCCGGCCTCGGAGGACCGAGGCGGCGGCGGCGGCGGTGGTTCAAACTGAGCTGAGCCGCTAAGGGGACTCTGCAGCATGGGGCTTTGAGCAGGCAGAGTGGTTTGTTTCTCTCCATATATAAAATGACTTTCACTGATTCCTGATTTGTGTTGTGTCCATAAGCATGTACAGAGTGCTGAGAATGCTAGAGGTCTTGTGTTGGGATGACATTCAGTAAGGAGCTCTAGCAAGTCCTCATTATTCCGAAAGCTCCCTTTACTACCCCAAAAAAACCGAATGTCAAAAGATCCCCTTTGACTTCGGATCACGGGGAAAAAATACGTTTTAGCTTTGGATTGCCTTTGGATATGTGTGGACACAAGGAAAGGAAAAACGTTTTAGCTTTGGATTGCCTTTGGATATGTGTGGACACAAGGAAAGGAAAAACGTTTTAGCTTTGGATTGCCTTTGGATACCTTCTGCTTGGGACCCCGTGTGATAAGGTCCTAAGAGAAGGACTCCCAGAGTCCCTTCATTTATCTGAGCCTTCTTCCTAGATAACAAAGGGTTAAATGTTGGGGGAGGCACATTTTAATGAAGGATTACCTCACAGCTGATGAGATGGCAACTGTCCAATGAGATGGGTAAAAGTGCAAATCTTCAAGTTGGTTCTGAGAGAGAGGTTTAAAAAAGCCTGGATGCATCATGAGCTTTTGTCTGTCTGGGGTCTATCTGCCAAGCTTCCTTCCTGCCTTTTGGTTTTGGTCTATGATTTTTGTGAGGCAGACCATGAGAAAATTGGTGGAGCTGGACAATGGAATCTAGACTCCCAGCTACCCAGAAACACCAAGGACTACAAATTCCATCTGAGCTGTGAGTAAAATTAGGAATGTGTTCCAGTCAGTGACATCAGGATTTTTTTTATTTGTTTTACTGGCTTGGCTGAAATGATTGTACTCTGTAACTTACACTTTCTGTTTGTGCCTATAGGACAAGTTGGTCCTTCATGTAGTGATATCCTTTTGCTCTAGAACTTGTTTAACTAGAATAAAGCTTTTCTTTAAAATACTCTGCTTCTTTGCACACCTCTTCACATACTTTAGCTTGGCTAGTTCCTGACTGGGTTTGCAAATATCAGTTGAATCCCTAGCAATGTCACAGTGAATTGCTAAAGTGTTATAGGTTATCCATTGGGTGATGGCAACGAGCTTTGTTTTAGATTTTAAAAAGGTGATCTTGAGGGGTTCCATCCAGTTCAGCAGGAGTGGAGGGGGACTGTAGAGAACATTCACAGGCCCACTATAGGAAAATACTGGATGCTTGTCTGATGCTTCCCCTGCTTTCCAACAAGACAAAGGGCCATGTTTGGGGAACAACAGCTGAGAAAGGTGTGTGATTGGACAGGAGACTATCAGCACTACATCATGATCTGTGATGAACAGAAAGACAGCAGGGAGCTGTGAAGACCAGAAGACAGCTGACCAATCCGGAGACAGCTGGAATCAGCCAATGAGAGAGCAGCTGGAAGGAGATAAATAGCTCAGGCGGTCAGGGATATAGTCAGTTAGGAATTGTGGAACAGAAGGCTCAGAACCTTCGAGAGTGTCAGTTGTATCTGACTTAGATAGGGGTACAGTGAGGCAGTACCTTAAGCCAGAGGCTGTGGATTGTTCCTGAAGGAAATAAGTTGAACAAAGATAAGAGTCAAAAGGAAAAAAAAAAAAAGGAACTCTTTGTGGTTCAACAGAGGTCTAGTGTAGAGTATCTGGGTGGTTAGATTGTAATAATAGAAACAGCTGAAGGATTGTATCTGAAATAGCTACAATACACTTGAAACTGTAACTAGGTAATATTATTAACAAGTTTGAAAACTAAGAAGTGTGCTTGTATGTTTGAAACATAATAAAACCATCTTCTATTTTATAAAAACCTATTTTGGCCTCTGTGTGAGAATTTTGAACAAACGCTACCAGTGTGTTATTAATAGTTATTGGACCGGTAGGTGACGAGAACTATGAAGCCAGTCACATAAAACTCTAAAAGAGAAATAGTCAAGGTGGCAGGAGTGGTTGGTCACAACTACATCCCATAGCTATGTCTCCTGATGCAGGAACATGGCAAATAATCGCTGTCTTTCATGACTCACAATGTTTGAGTCTAAGCTAGGGCACTTCTACATTGTAGAAATAACACAGTTTGACACCACTTTAAGTGCTGTAGTTTCATCTATGGAACCCTGGCATTTGTAGTTTTACAATTTATTTAGCCTTCTCTGCCAAAGAATGCTGGTGCCTCACAAAACTACAAATCCCAAGATTCTTTAGGATGGTAGTCATATCAAACTGCATTATTTACTGTAGATGTTCCCTTGGTTTCTCAATTCTGTTTTATATAAAGATTTTGTTTTATATAAAGTCTTCATTAATTCTGTCAAAACCTCAATAGATTTCTTGTAGACTTTGTCATTGAAGTGCACCTTGGATTTTTAGGAACCATTCCCCATGCCTATAACTAAAAGATATTCCACTGTATATGAAATTTTCTCTTGTGGTTTTCATGGACCACCAGATTTCAAGCAAATCCAAGTTGTCCCCTATCTAAACTAACCATTAGCACTTCAAATAATTATTGCTCAGAGAACCATGTAGTATATACCCTTCATGGTGTCTTGATTTCAGGCCGTTTGCAAAAATACACATTTTAAGCAAATTATAGTTCTTTCATTAGATAGATTTAGGATTGTCTAGCAATTCTTGGCCTAGGCTTTATAAAAGAAAGATCTCATGAATATGGAAACATGAATTTAAAGCTGTAATATTTGTTTATTTTGTTTACATCTATTTCTTCCAAGAAGTTTGATACAGGTGGCAGGGGGTTCTTTCTATCTCTTTTTGTTCTCACAACAATCATGTAAGGAAGGCTAGGCTGAGACCATAATGGTGAAAAGGTTATTTTTGGATTGGCTGCCTGGGAGACTGGAAGTTATACGCCAGAAAAGTATGTTTTGCAAGTTGGTAACTGACCCAACTTGCTTTATGGATGTATGGAGACCACACCCCCAAATTCTTCCTCTTCATACCACTTACATTATGTAAACAGTTAGATATTTATCTATGCTTCATGATTCACTGGATACTTCTGTGAAAGTAAAGTTATATAGCAGGGGTGTGATAGCAAGATCTTCTGAACTGCAATACAGAAATGCTGGTGTTTTTCCTGAAATGTGCAGGAGCTGGACACATATAACATCAAATTGCATTGAAGAAATCTGATTCCATGGTGCTCTGTGGTTTGGAGCCCCTTAGCATGTACTAGAGGAGGGACTGTAAGACTGCAGTTCCTATTTTCCCTCAGCAAAACCTATATCTGTCTAGACCAGAGGTAGGCAACCTTTCCCCTTTAAGGGCCAAGGGACTTCAGCTCCCAGAATCCCAGGAGCTATTGGCCAACATGGGACTATTGGCCAACATGGCTGAGGCTTCTGGGAGCTGAAGTCCCTCAGCCCTTAAAGGCGAAAGGTTGCCTACCCCTGGTCTAGACCTACTGAAAGTTGTAGTCCAACAACAGTGTGAGATCTACAAGTTCCCTGCTCTTTCTGCATGTGCAAAGCAATTGTTGTGCAATAAGCTGCTGAATGAGTGGATGGGACTTAATAAAAAAGTGTAAGTGACCAATAGGCGATCATCACCCATCTCCATCCAGGGGCCAGCATGATACTCTTAGTAACACTGAGAGTTTTGTCCATTCCTCTCTATAGGGATGGTTATTTTCTTTCTTTATCTCTCTCTCTCACACACCTGCTTGCTCTTGCAGAAATGGCTTCTATGGGTGCAGGGACAGTACTATATCCTGGCCAGAATGAGTAAGGAAGAATTATTTGCTTGGAGAATTATGATTCATTATGTATATACATTTTCAATGTCAATGCACAATAATTCAAAGCTTCTATAAACAAAAATTAAGATGTCTGTGCATAATAAATCATATTTCTCCAGAGGAGGAGGAGGAAGGGAGGAAGAAGACAAGGAAGAGGAAGAAGGAGACAGTAGCAGCAAATAACAGAAAACACAAGCTACATACAAAATTGTGTAATTTTATACCTTGCAAATGTACCCTCACATCCTCTTACCCACCTTCTCCTCCAGATGCCTTGGAGAAAGGAAAAATATTAGGTTGTAACACAGAGATCCTTTGAAATTCTTGCTTTAAATAACACTTGTGGTTAAACCCTTAGGCTCCTACCATTTCTCAACTGAAGATTAAATAAATTCAGTAGACTTCTGTAGGAGTCGATGGTTGCCTCTGGGGGAATAATTTCAGGTTCTGTTCTGCAGATAGGTATCAAGGCACTTCTATATATGACACACCACAGCCCAGGTTTTTCTCGGCTTTTCTATCTATTCATTAAAACTGGCTTGTCAGTGGAATATATTTTTAGTTAACTCAGTTATAGCTGACTATGGGTAGTAAGGCAGAAGAAATGAACATTTGATTATTATACACATCCCCATATTCAACACAGTGGTTGGCCAGAGCTAACTATTTAAGGCATTGAAGCTGTCAAGTTATTCCTGAATTTGTGGCCTAGATAACTTGTTGTTGCTGTTGGTGGGGGGGGGGGGGGAGGGGAGGAACTGAAAAAAGCACAATGCTGACAAAAATGTTGCTCCTGATGAAATTTGTCACCAAGTGAAAGAAGCACCACATCAATCTTTCTTTTGGCAGGAATCATTATGGAAAGAAGGGAGGTTTCCAGACCTAAATAAGTCCGCAAATGCTAGCCTCTGCAAATGTAGGCTGTGCATTAAAATGTATCACTTGGAGTGAAGGCACAAATCAGAATAATAAACCCAGGGCCATTGCGCCAAGAAACAATGAGTTCTGTGTAACTCCAAGTAGGTTCTCTTAGGACTACTAAAATTCACAGCTTGATCAATATGCTATGGATGACAGGATGTTATGTGAATATAATTTGAAGTTGTCCCTACCAAGAAAAGTTACTTCAGTCATTCTTCTAGCTTCCATGTTCAGCCAGTCTTCCATAAATACCTTGTGGCCCTCCAAACGGTACCTCTTTTCATATTACTTATTTCAAAACTTGTAAGACACCTAGAATGCAAACTAGTGTTGATCAGAAAGGCATAAATTATATGAATATGGATACTTTGGACTACAGCCCCTTTAAGAATTAGCCATGCTGGATGTGTCTGATGGGAACTGAAGTCCCAAACATCCAGAGAGTGCAAAGTTCTCCACCCCTGATATAAGTACTCCACTTTCTTGTTGTAAAATCCAGATATGACAAAAGCTTACTCATGAATTAACCTGGTACCTTGAAAGAGTGGATCTTTCAGTTAATTATTCAACCATTTCCAGTTTGGAAGTGTCACCACTGAGATCAATTTCCCCTCTGTCCAATTACATGCTTCAAGTCTTGCATGCAGAGATTCTAGACACAATAACAGAGCAGGTTACCACATCCTAGAATTTTTTGTTGTTTTTTTAAAAATGAATTTTATGAATTCCCTTTTACCAAGGCAAGTGGGATTTAGCCTTAACTGGGTCTTCCACTTCAGAAATGAGTGTATAAATTGTCTCTATGTGGCAAATTTATCAGTTTGTAACTTTTGGCTTTCACATTTGAAACTTTTCTGGCAAATGAACTGTTCAGAAGTTATGATTCAAAAACACAGTTACATGCCCATGAAGCATTTTTATAACTTACAGTAAGCAAACATAGCTAAATTGTACAAGGCCTTCTAGTCACTGAGTGAATAAATTAAAATATGCTTTTGAACAGACACTCCATACCCTCTATCTCCAATATCTTGGCAGAGCTAATCCTTTTTTTTTTTGGCTGTCTCACATTTTTATCTGCTTAAAAATATCCCAATTTCTCTACCCTCCTCCCTCCTTTATCTTCTGCTTATTTCATTTGCTGCAAACAGAGCAAAATGAAAAAGGGGTTTCCACTCAATTAACCCAGCAGGGGAAAGGAGAAGGGACAGAATTTTGTCTTTCCCTGTAGACTCCATCAAAGTAAACTGCTGCAGTGTGTGTGCTCTTTATCATTAATATTTTTTACTGTCTTGATCAGCCATGTGTGTCCTGGTAATGTTGAAGGTTACATAGATCAGAATCTGCTGGTAGTCTGCTCAATGATTTGCAGCACATTAGCAAAGAACTTCTGACTCCCAATTATCTGATAACAACAGCAACTCCTCTCTTAAATTAAATTGCTGAAAAAGAATGTTGGGAGTAGGGGCAGGAGAGGATTTTATATAAAAAGACTTGCCTGCAGGACTCTAAACTGGTAGTGATCACAAATTCTGAAATTCACAGGTGCTCATAGAAAGCATGTTTCACCATTCTTAATCAGGTATCCATTCTCAAACTTTATTCTGGTGTTCTTTTCGCCAAACAAATAAAGAAACATAGGATCATGTGTTGCAGCCTCTTCCCTCTCCCTTCCTGTCTTGGCAAGGAAGATCTGAAAAGGATCTGGCCATGCCACATAACTGGAAGCCCCACCTTACCAAGGTTCTCCATTGCATGGGAATCTGTAATGACATTCACTTGAATGAAGTAACAACTCCTTTCCAGACTTTCCCCACAAACGCAGGGAAATTGAGAGAGGAGGGCCAAGGGAACTCTGTGGTTTCAACTACTCCTGTAGAGACTTGAGAGATTACTGCACTACATTCTTATAGTGTTTCTATAAGTAGTAAAAGTGGAATAGCAGCACTATAAGAGTGTAGTGTGGTAATCTACATAGTCTTTGGTGTGTGTGCCTGCCTGAGCTACTGCCTTCCACTTGGCAGTTTGACACAACTCTAGCTTCTTAGAACACAAAGTAGACCTTGCAAATCTTCATTCTGCCTACATCTTTCCTTGAATATCTTTTCAGCTCTGTGACTTGTCAAAGGAATATGAGGTTGCTTTGGAGCCTTTAAGCCTTATGAGCCAAGCTTTATATAATTAACTTATCAGGAGTTTTTGATGTGAAATCAGTACTTTCTTAAATATATTTGCAGTTCTTTATCACAGGGCACCTGCACTCTCTGTTAACATGTTACTCTTAGTTGTGCTCAGGTCAGGAGAAGATCTAATTATACAGATAGAGCAGGTTGGGCTAATGGAGAACATTAACTGTCTCCTTTTGCAGTGAGCAAGGAGGACATTGTTTTAAAAGGCCCCTGTGTCTTCCCAACATGATTTAGTAACAGGAATGTTGTCAAACTCCTAGGGAAAAAAACTGCACAGCATCATACTGAACTTTCATTTCACATATCCTTTGGAGGGGAAAAAATGGTATGTGTGGCTGCTAAGTCAAATTTGAAAGAACAACTTCCAGCTGAGTACAGCTTAGCACAGTTCCTAGTGAGAAAAGGTTCATTTTGGCTCCCCAGGCAAAATCATGGAAGAGTTAGTTTTAGATGTATAGGAGCTCCAAGTTCAAACTCTGAGGCTGTGGTTGCACTTATGGACTTGGGAACCGTAGGCATTTAAAATAAAAGAAACACATGCACAATTCCTTGAGAGAGGCACCCCCCATGTGGCACTACAATAGATGTTATCACACATGAGCCACAAACCGACAATAAAGTGGAAATGAGACATCCCGAAAATAAACCAAAAATAAACCTTGATTCTGCAAATGGCTTTCACACGTAATTACCTTAATTGTGAATTTACAGTAAGCTCCCGCTGAAACCGCATTTAACGTTCACACACAAGTGAGAAAATCCCTTAAATGTACTGGAAATGATCTTCTAGCACATGCACAGATATAGCTATGCTCGCCACTGTTGTCACTTGCCGTGGCTGTCACTCGCCGCGGCGGTCACCCCTTCCCCAGGTCTTCCTCGGAGCAGCCAGCCCTCTGCATGGCCGGCACTCTGAGGAGGACCTCCTGCCGTAGCGTTCGCACATGCTGCGGCGGAAGAGTCGCCGAAGGAGTGCCGCAGCCTTTTGCAGTGCACCTTCAGCAACTTGTGAAGAGCACCAATTTAGTGCTCCTTTCAGTGGCAGCGAAGCTGCACTGTGGGGCCGAGGTGTGGGGATACCTCGGCCCCGCAGCACAGCTTCCCAGGGTGGCCCATGGCCACCCGTCCTTCAAGTCGCCGAAGGTGCACTGCAAAAGGCTGCGGTGCACCTTCGCCGACTCTTCCGCCGCAGCGCGTGCAAATGCTGCGCCGGGAGGTCCTCCTCGGAGCGCCGGCTGTGCGGAGGGCCGGCTGCTCCGAGGACGACCTGGGGAAGGGGTTGGAGCGCCGATCGTGCGGCTGCGGCTGCCCCTCCCCTTCCCTGCCCCCAAGACGGCCCTTTAAGCCGTATGCTTAGGGGGAAGGAGACGCTGCCTCGAGGACCCTGCGGAACCATGGGGAAATGTGGGGAAATGCTTCCAAATGTGCATTTGCTTTTCACATTACGGCAAATGCAAAATTACCTTAATTTCGCATTTGCATTTCCTCCAAACAACTGAATTTCAAAAGATCTCGGTTAACACCAGTTTCTGTCCACTTTCTGTCCAGTTTCTGTGCGACGTCGTGTGAAAACACGAGGCACAAATACAGTTTCTGTTTGGGATTTGTGTGGATTAACCAGCAGATTTGACCCCGTGTGATAATGTCCAATGTCTCCTAGATCCCAGAACCAACATTGCACCAACAAGGAAGCAGCAAACAGCCTCAGTTAGACTGATCACCATTTTTGCCTCCCTACTGGATCATCAGGAGCCATGGAGACTGCCAACAATGCCTAAAAATGACAGCAACCCCCCACCCCGGAAATGGCTGAAAGTCCAATACTGCATACTGTCCAACTGCCCTCATATGGCAGGGAGAGTACAGATTAATCCTTTGACTTCCCACCTTTTCAACTATTTTTAAAATGTTCTGGTTTCTAATAAATTTTATTAATTAAAACCTTAAAAAACACATTCAAAACATACATTTCACTTCTTGTTGTACATGTCTCCTAGATTTTATTCTCTGATGCCAGTGCTTCTTTTCTTGTTCTAGTATTGTTTTTTTGATGTTTATATAGAGGCACATATCCTCTTTTTATATGTTGTTTTTTAAATTGTTGGATTTAATAACTTTTTAAGGGGTGGGAGGGGGGGAAATAGTTCTTAAATGTTGTATTATGATTTTATTAAGTAAGCCGCCCCGATTGACCTCAGAGGGGCGGGATATCAAATAAAAAGTATTATTATTATTATTATTATTATTATTATTATCATTTGTCATTAAAAAGTTGCATTAGTTTCACCATCATAAATTATATACCAAATATAATCAGACATACATTTCAAACATTTCAAGTTGTATCCTGATTATCTCATTACATCAATTACTTGTTAATCTATTAAATTCAATGTTATAATTCTTTCTAATCCGTGATAATCTCTTCCTTTCTCTTTCCATCTCTCTCCTCAAAACCTTCCATTTTCATTCATCCTTAAGTCCCTTTCCTTATCTTTCTTACTCCTTTCTTACTCCTTCTTCATTCTTTCCTTTTCCCACATCACTACCATCTCCTTTCTTTCCAACCATCTCCTTACTTGCTTTCATTCTTTTTTTTGAATCATTATTCTTTACTACATTTTCTCACCCTCTGCGACTTCCTTATCCCTTCTTCACACCAATCATTGATCCACTCCTCCTTAACAACATTCATTCCGAATAATAAAAATGAATAATAATATTTATTTTTAAAAAATGTTCTAGTTTCTTTCTTCTTGTCCTACTTTCCCACATATGTAAGCTTATTGCATGGCACTTAAGGAAAGAGAATGGAAAGGAATGGAACAGAATGGAACTGGGCAAAAATGCATTTTACTAGACAGGAGAACACCACCGATGCCACCAGGAGTCCCCAAGGCATTCCCCAGCCATTCCTGGCAGATGATTTTTGAAGGACGGTTCAAAATCATCCTTCAAAAATCAGCTGCCAGGAACGGCTGGGGAATGCCTTGGGGACTCCTGGCAACATCGGTGGTGTTCTTCTGTCCAGTAAAATGTGTTTTTGCCCCGTTCCATTCCATTCCATTCCTTTCCATTCCCATTCTTGTAAATGCCGTGCGATAAGCTTAATGGCTGACTTCAGTTGCTACCGTTAGAGCTCACACTGCAAACATAGGGCCTGAACAGATTACCAGAAATAATCCAGTTTGAGACAACTTTCACTGACCTGGCTCAATGCTAGGGAATCATGGGAACTGGCCCATAGTATAAACTCAATTGACTCAGCAGGTGAAGGAGAAGATAGAGGTAGCAGTGTTGGAAAATGTAACTTGTGTATGGAAATGTACAGATGTGGGAATTGTAGTCTGATTGAAAAATGACAACATGGGAAAGTTTGCCTGCAGGTAGAATATGAAAAACAATCACAAGAGTAGATAGTCAAGGACAGTATGTGTCTGGGAACACAGATGACAAGTGTAAACATATTAGGTCATCATGTTTTGTGAGAACCATTGTCCATGTGACTATGAGTCACAAGAAGAGGCTGGACTTTGAGGCTGTTTATCAAGTGTCCATAAATGAATTAAGCCCTCAGCTTGGGGGTGGAGCTGCCTTTTTCTTCTGCTGGTTAGCTTTGTTGATTTTGTTGTTCCTGCCTGCTGATGTTCTGATCTACTTGTAAATAGTTACTTTGTATTTACTGCAACTGGAGAATAAAATGTGCCTCTTTAGAGTTATCTTCTGCCTCCGGACTGTTTCATGGGAGCTGCATTCTTAGGTGGTGAGGTCAGCACCAGAGACGAATGCCATGGAGATCAACTTGCAGTGGAGGAAGGCTTCAGCAGTGGAGGTTTCCACAATCTGCTCTGCTCAACTCACAAATAACAAGTAGAACCTTGCCTTTTCCACTAGATTCAGGCAAAAGCAAACTGCTGCAGCCTCTTATAGTTTGCACATTCTTCCTGAAGAATAATTTTGCTATCTTGACCACACTCCAATGTTCCTAGGCTATGCATTTCCCAGTTTGCGTCTCTGAAATATTGGAAGGCTTGTAACCCATTTAAAAGGTAAACTACTACTCCATAAGGTTTCTGGGGCTGCTGCCACACTGCCATATCAATGTAGTTTGACACCAGTTTAACTGCTATTGCCCAATGCTGTGGAGCCTTGGGATTTATAGTTTGCTGTGGCACCATAACTTTCTGACACAGAAAGGCTAATTACCCCAGAAATTACAAGAATTACCTCAGAAATTACAAGAATTACAGCACTGAACCATGGCAGTTAAAGCAGTGCCAAACTGCATTAATTCTGCAATACAGAAGAAGCCTAGGAAAGCTAATTCACCTTTTTTTGCCAGAAAAAGGGCAGTACTAGGTAAGTTGGGGAATTCAGAAAGAACATTTCCAGAGCCATACTTTGTCCATCCTGCTATCAGGTACACTTGTTTGTTTATTTATTATTTAATACACAACCTCTCTCAAGACAGCCTCCAGTACAAGACTGAAACACAACAGCTGGAATTATGTTGAGGAGTTATGAATGGGTAACCACTGTCATTATGTGGCTATGCAGTGAATCCCAGCCCTATCCTCCCCAGTCTTCATTTATCAGACAGCAACCACAGCAAGCGATGGGGGTCTGTTTCCTTATTGCTCAGGAAGCAACTGACTGACATTCCCCTCCCCTCTCCTCTCCCCATGAGCAATTACCATTGCAGCAGGCAAAACAGCTTCCTTCCATCTCTGAACATAGACAATTCTTGCTGCAGCTGCCATGTCCTAAAAAATCCTCCATAGCTCTTCCCCATTTGGTCATCCAACTTTCCAAGTAAAATTGTTTCTGACTTACCGTGACCCTATGGTGAACCTATCACAGAGTTTTCTTGGCAACATCTGTTCAGAGGGGATACAATCTTACAGTACAAGCTTGCACTCCTCTGAGGCTGAAAAAGTGTGACCTACCCAGGGTCACCTTGTGAGCTTCCATGGCTGACTGAGGATTTAAATCCTGGTCATAGTCCAGCACTCAACCAACTGCACCATACTGTTCTTTCCCCATTTTACTCTCAGAACTAACCTGCAAAGGGGGATCAGGCTGAGATCAGATGACTGTCTATCCATGTTGTTGTTGTTGTTGTTGTTGTTGTTGTTGTTAACTGCCTTTACGTCAATCTCGACCCATGGTGACCCTATGGATGAGACAGCTCCAGGCCTCCCTGTCCTCTAATGCTCTGCCCAGCCTCTACAAACTCATATTCATGGTCTCTTTAATAAAGTCCATCCATCTAGCATGTGGCCTTTCTCTTTTTCTACTTCCTTCCACCTTTCCTAAAATTATTGTCTTTTCCAGCGATTCATGCTTTCTCATGATGGGTCCAAAGTATGACAGTCTAAGGGCCTCTGCAGACGGGCAGCCATGGGCCACCATGAGAAGCCATGGATTGGGACCAAGGCTGCCCCACACCTCGGCCCCGATCCACCCTTATGATCCACATCTCTGAAAAGGAGTGCTAAAATAGTGTTCCTTTCAGAGGAGCCAAAAGGGGTGCCGGAAGGATGCTGATCCAGAAGGACATCATTGGAGCGCCCGCCATGTGCAACTGCCCCTCCCCTTCCTGGGCTTGAAGATGGCACTTTTCACCGGCTGCATCCCCCCTAAGTCTTGTCATCTTGGCTTCTAGGGATATTTCTGGTTTGATCTTCTCCAAGACCCATTTGTTTGTCCTTTTGGCTGTCCATGAAATCCTCAGCAATCTTCTCCAGCACCACATCTCAAATGCATTGATTTTCCTCCTATCTTCTTTCTTGATCTAAGCCAGCATGGTGAGTATCCATTCTGGATGAGGAATTCTAGGAGCTGTCCAAATTTAGAGAGGCTTTCCCAAGCTCTGAATTTCTTTCTTTAGCCAAAAGGAGGCTAGCTGATAATCCTGTTCCTTGGTAGTCTCTTACTGACCACCAGAATTAGACTCCTTCACCTTGTGCAGATTTTCTTAATCATATGGCTTTACACCCAGCCCTGGGATCTATCAGACTAAAGTTACTGCCACATCACTGTGTATTTCTACTTTCCTTCCTCTTATACTTTAGTGTATTTGTTAAACACATCTCCTCACTTGATTTTATAGTAAGATGACATTTTAAGTACAACATTTAGACTAAGAGTACTTCAGTAGTGTCTGTTGATTCCAATTAATCAAATACAAGTGGGACCTACTTTGAGAAGGGGTAACTGTTCCTTACAGAACTAAATATAAGGGAAGAGGCATGTGGGTAAGAATATGTACATGTGCACCTGTTAGTATTCAAGGACAAGCTAGAAAAATCAGCAATTAATATTTCAGGAAGAAAGAGAAAGCTAGGTCAGCACAAAACACACACTAGAAGTCATCATAACCTGTTTATATAGATGCTTATATTTTGTTGACCCATTTTTATGGACCTTTATTGCAGGATATCTCTAGTTGCCCACACAGGAATTTCTTTCCAAATACCTTGAGAAAATAAAATAAAATGCAGTTTCAAATGGCAATGAATATTTTATCAGTATTCATTAAGAGCTAAACAATAATGATGAGGCCTATCCAAGTGTGTGAAACTAGCAACTGTTCCTGTTGGGCAGGAAAATGCCACAGGGGCTCTGTCAAAATAACAGTACCATTTATTATTATTGCCAAGTGTGCTCAGGCTGGGAAGAAGTTACCACTGTCATAAACAAAAATGTGCTGAATCTACCTCATTACCTTCCATCCAAAAGAGTTATGTAAGGGGGGTGGGGGGTGATTGCTTCAGCTTATGCCTCCCCTCCACCCCTGCAGCCATTGTCTGATATCCTAGCAGGTTCTTTCAATGTTTTTCTTGTAACCATACACAGACACAAAACATGATCACCATTAGGAAATATCCAGTATAACAGCACATTTGGAATAGTAAACAATTATAAAGAACATCTTAACCAATGTTAGAGAAAGGTTAACTATGCCAAAAGAAACAACCAGCCAACCTGTGTCAAAGTTATATTTTGGACTACAGTTCTCCAATTCCTCTAGCCACTTTTTCTAAGTTCTGAACCTAGCAGAATGTTATGTAATTGAATTTAAAGCAGGGAGAGTGGCCTCATTCTTTGAGATTGATAATATTGTTCCAGCGACTTTTAGGATCATCCTCTGCATTCTAATATTTATTATGTCATTTGTGAGTCACTAAATACACTATTTGATTTGCTGTCCAGTTTTAGGCTAGCGGAGAACCTTCTTCCAAAATGGCATGCCATCATTGTACCCCCATCTTTCCAGATGATCAATTAAAAAGTTCTCTATGGGCATCAGATCCAGGAATGATTCAGGAAGTGGTTCACTGGAGGCTCTTGAAATAAAGTGATGAAACCAACGGTCCTAGTCTAGTCATTTCTGAAAAGTAGAAATAACCTTCTGCTCAATTTCACTTTACAGAGGAGGGATGTGTGAGGCAAGTGGAAGTTTGGGGGTGGGCAGAAATCAGGCAAGTGTAATCCCAAGATCCTCTGTAGTTGCCCACCACAATTTAGACTGTTAGCTGAAGTTCACAGTCCTTAAAAGGTTTATATATTTTTAAATTCATGGTCTTCTTGTCTTTTTTGAAACTTCCTCCTCTTTCCTTTTCAAACAGCAATCATTGTATATCAAACTATTTATCAATTAACCACAATTAAAATATATGATTGATAGAGTAACAACATATTTTTAAAAGAGCAAATTAAAAACTTTAGCCACTGAAAATCCATGTCATTTGAAGAAAAAGACCAAGCATCTGAGGAAATAGAACAAGTCTACAAAAGATTATGCTACAATCTTTTTCACACAGTTAGTCTCAAAGGTGCTACAAGGTCACTTTGCATACTTGTCATCACAAGTGCAGCATGACAACTCACTTCCTGTATGATATCTTCAGCTAATGGAAGGGGAGCTAGCTCTGCCTAGAATCACCTACCCCATCTGCTGTCAATAACATTACAGAAACACTACTGCAGATCTACCTTTGTGTGTGTGTGTGTGTGTGTGTGTGTGTGTGTGTCATGGGGCGGCATCTATCTCCTCAGCTGCCATCAAATTGTGCCAGGGGCAGTCGAACTCAGAACTCTCTTAAGTGTCTCTTACACTATAACTCTCTTCAGATGCCAGCCCTCAGGGTTTTTAAAATTCCCCCAATTTGGCACCAATTGTTAATTGATAACTATACACCCTCTATCTGATGTGTCCCAAATAATACAAGGCCTTTTCTCTATTTTTGGTAGCATTTTGAATATGTTTCTTTAAGCACTTTAGACAACTGCTTGTTGAACAAACAAAAGGATTTTATTTATAAATCAGGTGGAATACAGTATCTTTCTTAGTGAATGGCATTCAAGATGGATACGATGTATAAATACTTTAGTACAGTGGGCCCTCGGTATCTGTAGGGGATCCATTCTAGACACACACACACACACACACACCCCACATGAATGCCAAAATCTGCAGATGCCTAAATCCCATTGTCCTTAATGGCTGCGCGGCCTTGCAGCCACACCAAAAATATCCAAAATGGGACAATAGGGCTCTGAGGGAGCCAGGGCCAGAGCCAGGGCTTGGGTCTCAGGGTCCAGAGCCTCTGTCCCGGGTGCAGAGCCTGGGGACAGAGACTCTGAAACTCAAGCCTCTGCCCAAGCCCAAGCCTCAGCTGACTGGGTGGCAGACTCTGCCCCCAAAGCCACAGGGCAGAAGCCTTGGAGGAAGGGAAGGAAAGATGGAGGGGAAGAGAAGAAAGGAAGGGAGGGAGGGAGGGAAGGGGGAGGGGTCAAGGGACTTTTGTCCCCAGTGGTGGCATGGCTGTGGGGACAATATGGGCTTGCCATCCACAGATGCTCAAATCCGCAGATGGCAAGTCCAAACTGTAGTTACACAGTTTAACAGTCTGTTTTCTTATTTTTTGTAATTGTTTCTTTATAGCCTTATAAATGTTTCTTTATAGTCTAAGTTCTCACAGAACCTTTATCTATTTTCAGTATCTTTTAACCCTTCTGGTTATCTGTGACTCCACTAGTCACTAAGCACTATATCTCCCACAGGATATTACCATAGCAATTCAATTAAGAACTTTCCTCATTCCCATCTGAGGTACCTAAAAACTCTTTGCAACTGTCCCTCACAGTAGCCTATATTAGCCCCAGCAGTTCTTAACTCCTCAGGATACAATAAACATCTCCCTATCTTGGGTGCATAAACCCCCTTCTAACTGCACCTCATAGCAGTCTCCCTCAGCCTCCTCAGCTGCTAAACCCCTCAGGGTAAAATAAAGCTCTCTTAACAACTCCAAACACTGCTCTGTCCCTCTAGTTATATTCTTTCCTAGGAGCAGCCCCCATCTTTTCCTGGCTTAAATCCCATTGGCTGCCTATAAACTGGGCAATAAGCTACGATACCACACTGCCTTTAAACAAGTGAGACTGCTCCTGAAGATCTAGGCAACTTTTATAGAAGCAGGTAGTCTTCAGACAACCAAGAATAAGAGAGTAAAGGTGAATTGGAACAAAATGTTTAGTCAGTGTGAGGGTAGCAATGTAATGCAGGAAGTCCAAATAGAGGACTTCATACAACTGATTAGTAAAATTTTCAAATGAATACGACTACCAAGTTATTGTGTCAAAGGGGTCTTTCTACGGTCACTAGTGAGGATTCCTTTTGTCACAAAGACAAAAGGGTGCATAAAATGTCAAAAATCTAATACAGTTTCATTAAGTTGTGAAAGTCATTGCAAACAAAACATGGCCCAGAGTGCCGACATTAGTAAACACTATTGATTAAATATTGTTCAATACATTGTACACAGAAAGGCACTCCTGTAATTTTAAGGTGCTTTTGTTTGTTTCCCTTTTGTAATTCCTTCCTTTAAAGTTTAATGCCACTGTCCATGAAATTCGCATTGCTAGGATGCTTGGCTGCACCTTACATATACATATCTTTCTACTAGTGTGGCAGAGAACATTGGTTCATGTTGAAGGTGGGGAAGTGTGTTTCATGCTTAGTGCTCTCTCCACAGCAGAACTTTTCAGCAAACTCTTTTGCACAGTACAAAGGTGATAAAAACTACTAAGGCACAGCTAGAAACTTTTGATTTATCTTTTTAAAAGAAGTTGTGCTTCTTTTACCACTAGCCCCCCCCCCTTCTTTTCTTTTCATTAAAGACACTCTCAAAGCTAGGAAGCAAGGGATATGTGCTTCTCCAATCTAATGCTCTTGCCTCTGGTTGCAATCTTCAAACTCCAGACATCATAGGAAACTCATTGGTTTCACAGGGAATACTCCAGCGGAAAGATTTTGAGTATTTTGACCTGACTATATTAGCCAATAAAGAACACTAGGGTATAACACAGGTTCTGTCTTCAGGCTATGAAGCATTTTAGAATGAAAGAACCAATTGTTTGCCTTATGCCTGAGGGTTTAGACATGAGATGGTATATGTCTTCAACAAAGCCCATACCAGTAAAGAAAACTTAGTTGCAATGCCTAGGAAAGGCCAACTTATACAGAAGCATACCAGACTTTCACCATACAAACTTTTACCTTGCAGCACCACATAACTGACTAATAAAGAGTTTTGCACAGCAGAAACTAGCTATGAGGTGGTAATCAGTCTGGCTGGCTGCATGGTGCCTTCAAAAGAGCCCATTGTGGTCCTTTTGAAGGTATCATCCAGCCAATCAGATGGCTGCTGTCTGCATCCGGCAGAATACTCTAGGCCACTCCCTGAAGCTTCCTTGATGTTCCCATTACCTGGGGCACTCCTGGCTGATACCAGGTGGCTGTTTGCACATGTGTCCCACTGTCTCACCCTCCCAATGCCACTGGCATGGGTTGCTCCCTCTGAGGTTAGAACAAGGTGCTCAGTGTCGATCACATGGCTGGACGCCTCATTCTGACTTCAGAGTGAACAGCTTGCCATGGGCAGCACCACAGGACACATTGTTAACAGCTGTCTGGTGTTGTTCTGGATCTTCTGGGTAGATCTAGAGCAAAAGGTGAGTTTTAAGGAGGTTACCATTGGTTTGGTGCTGAACTGTCTGTACATTGTCCAAACAGTTCACACCAAAACTCGGGATTGGGCCCTGCATCATCATCCAGACTGATTGCCATGAGGACAGGGGAGGATGTGTTATTTGGTCTGTGCACACATGGTCATAGAATCAAGGATGTGTGTGTGGTGGTGGTGGTGGTGGTAAAACTAACAAAGAGATTGTAGTACTTCAAAGGCAAACATGTTTTTTTGTGGACAGCTGACTATTTCATTAACTCTATCAATTTATCTATCTATCTAATTTATATCTTGCCTTTGTTCAAGCACAAAACATGGGATGGTGTATGTCTTCTCAATGGGCTTGATTTTGGACAGCGGCCCCAATGGGCCTCGATTGCCCTTGATCTTACCATGGGTTTTCCCGTGTGGCTGGGGCTTGTTTCTGACCCTTGTGTCTTTCCCCAGGGAGCAGGGCTTTTGCTTGCCTCACAACTCTCCCCAGGAGAGGAGGATTTTTGCTTGCCTTGGGCCCATTCCTCAACCCACCCTCCTTGAGAAGATCAGCCTCGAAGGGCCTGGATTGCTCCTTGCTTGGGCCCCTTGATCTTGCCGAAGGCTCTCCTACATGGCTGGAGCTTGTTTCCAGCCCTTGCAGCTCTCCTCAGGGAGCATTGGTTTGGTTCTTGTTGCTGTGGGCTGTATTTCAGAGGAAAACTTCTAACACTTTTTTTCACTTTTCTAGGCAAGAACAGTTGTTGTTGTTGTTGATATTGTTGCATTGCAGTGGTTAGATAAGTATATTATTGCTTGTTTTGGTTGCTTGCCTTGGATTGTGGTAGTGCAGCAAGACTCTGAAGAAAGATAAAGGAGTCCCCAAGGGGAAAGGGCTTGCACGACTCGCTAAACTTTCAGTGGTCCAGCCTTCTTCTTCTAGTGATGAGGCTGAGGATTTCCTTATGAACAAAATGTTTTTGAGGATTAGGGCTCTTGAGGAAGCTCAGGGTGGGCCTTCTTGGCCACTTCCCACAATGATTAGCTCCCTACAGCAATATGAGAGGTCTGCCAAGCATTCTAGATGGGCTATGCTTTATAAAAAAAATGAAAGCATGTATTCTTGCCTTGGAACAGGAGTGGTCTGGTCGAGGAACGTCCTCTGCACAGGTAATCAATGCCCCTTCGGATCAGGAATCAATGGCTGTTGTCAATCCGGATGAGGTGGTTCAAGCGGCATTACCATCATCCTCTACAGGTGAGTCTTTTCCTCAGTACAGCGACCTCCAGGCTATTCTTGGCCCTGGAGATTTCTGGGCCAACACCACCAAAATGTGGCTTCAGTAGGTGGTGGTGATAAAGGAGGAACAGGTGTAGTTGAGCAGATGATGCCATTTGGTTGGTCTATGCTCCAGCTCACTTGGGGACAGTGGCCAGGATCTCCGTTTCAGTCAATCCCTCCTTCATGGCTAGCTGTTGATCAACACTGGGGTGGGCCTCAATGATTATGGTTACACTGGCGTGTTCCCTTCTGCCATTCCATTTGTTGAAATATCCTTACCTCTGGATGATCATCTACTACAATTGACTATCGATAAGATTTTGAGGAGTGAATGTGTATATGTCTTCACTTTACTATGTCACAAACTGGAGAAGAGGGAGAAAGAGGCGCTGGATGACAAAGAAAAAGAAAAATTGCATAGGAGGAAGGTTGAGCGAAATTTTTCAAATTGGCTCAATGGTTTCCACATTTATGTGGGGGTCATAGCTAAACCCCAACCTATTTGGGCTGTGGCCCTGATCCAGTATATGGACATTATTCACAGGGCTTACGTGGACTATGCCGGTCCGGAATGGCTGCTGTATGATGAGGCCTTTCACCTCATCATAGAAAGCAGATGGCTTTATATCCCACAATGCATTGGGATATGTTACACTCCCAGTTGTGGATGCAACTAATGATGCATGCATAGCCAATCCAAGGAGAATACACCCACAGTGATCATCTGGTGCAGAAATCAGGTGGCCCTTTTCCTTCTTGGCTGTAGAATTTCTCTCACCAATATCAGAAGCTCCTCTGTTAGGGGTTTAGTTTTCAGGGTGTTTGCAACCATAAGGTGTGCAAATACAGTCATGAGTGTTCAGTATGCAAAGGTCCTCATTTTTTTCAGAATTGCACCAAGGGCAGGGCACAACTGGGCCCCAACAAGGATAACCAAGCCAATAGAAAACCAGGTGGATCTCCCTCATTTTCAAAAGGGCCCCAGTCCAATCAAGCTTCATGTTCTGCAAAGGCTCCTGGTGTCCTATCCTGATTCGGAGGTGGGGGCATTATCTGCTTGATGGTTTCAGTGAGGGTTTTCAGATTCCTTTTCAAGGCACCCAATGCCCATTTTTAGCTGACATTTTAAAGTCTGTTAGAGGGATGGAACATATTGTGAGACAAAAGATTGATAAAGAGGCAGTGGAGCATCATGTGTGGCCTCTTTTCATCACTCCCTAACCCTAATTTGAGAGTTTCCCTGTTGGGGATTATTCCTTAAAAAGCGGCAGGTGGATTCCGCATTATCCACCACTTATCTTATTCTCATGGTCAATCAGTTAATGATGCCATCCCCCATGAATTATGTACATTTGTTACACCTCTTTTGATACTGCTGTCCATTGTGTTGAGAACTTTGATTTTGGGCTGAATTAGCTAAATGAGACATTAAGTCTGCATTTCACTTGTTACCAGTTCATCCTTTAGATATTTAATTGTTAGGTTTTAGATTTGAAGGGTAGTTTTACATGGACTGGGCACTCCCAATGGGTTGTTCTGTTTCCTGTGTGGCCTTTGAGGTGTTCAACACCTTTCTTGAATGGTCTGTCAGGACTAGGACTGATCTCAAGGGAGTTGTCCACTATTTGGACAATCTTTTGTTTATTGGTTCAGGGGTGTGTTCATTTTTACTCAGGAAATTCCAGGCAATAGCAGACGAGCTGGGTGTTCTGTTGGCACCTGAGAAAACAGAAGGACCTACCACGAGACTGGAATTTTTGGGAATATCGATTGACACAATCAGTCAGTTATCTCAATTCCCAGAGGACAAGGTTGTCAATTTGTGTGACAGGATACAATAATTCCTGCCATGATCTAAGACTACACTCCATTAATTTCAAGAGCTCATTGGCCATTTGAATTTTGCCTGTAGAGTGGTTGCTCTGGGGTAAGCATTTTTGAAGCATCTTTGTGATGCTATCTGCAGAGTTGTGAAGCCGCACCATAGGATCAGAGTCACCTCAGCCATAAAGGAAGATCTCTTTGTCTGGTCTCAATTTTTGGCAGACTTTAATGGGATTTTGTTTTGGTGTGACGAACTGAAGCCACATGATGTGATGCAAGTTCATCTGATGCAGCGGGTTCAGTGGGCTTTGTAGTTTATTTTAATGGCTGGTGATGCACCTCAGAAGTGACTGGATTAACTTCTGATCTGATGTTTCTAGATTTTTTTCCCCATTGTGGTAGCCATCACCATTTGGGCTAAAGAGTTTGCTAATTCTTCTGCGCACTTTTGGTGTGATAACGTGGCTGTTGTTCATGTCAACAACTCCTTGATGTTAAAATCCCTAAGGGTCATGCATCTTGTCTGGGAGTTTACACTGCAATGCTTATGTTTTAATATCTTGTTTTTGGCCTTGTATGTTGTGGGAATTGATAATTCCATCTCAGATGCCCTTTCCCATAAACAGATGGATCGATTCTAGAACTTGGCCCCTGGGGCAGCTCAACTGGCAGAACTGATACCCAAACATCTTTGGAACTTTGGCAGCATGAAGTGACATGGGCTGTGGGTTGCCACCAGTACAAATAGGAGTTATCTTAGAATGGTTCAGGAGCTAATCAAGTTCCAAGTGTGGCACCGATTGGGGAAGGCACTACCAGCTCCAGTTCATCAGCTCTTATGATATTGTGCTTTTCTCCATGATAAGGGTTTCACCCCTCAGTACATTTGTGGCCACCTGTCTGCCATTGCTTTTTGGCAGAAGATTCAAGGAGTTCATGACACCACTGTTGATTTCAGGATTAAAAAGGTTCTAGAAGGCTTGTTTAGAGAGAGAGGTCAGAGCAAAGATAATAGAGCGCCCATGTCTCCTGGCATTTTCAAAGGCTTGAGAGCTGTATGGGCTGGTATTTGTGTGTCACCATATGTTTTATTATTCCATGCTGCGGTTCTGATTGCATTTTTTGGTGCACTGAGAATTAGTGAGCTAGTTTCAGCATCTAAATATGACAAGTCTGGCAAGGCATTGCACTACAATGATCTTAAGTTTACTTGACAGAGGGTTATATTAGTCATCAGGTCATCTAAAACTGACCAGCTTGCGAAAGGTACACAGCTGTCTTTACAGCCTTGCTCAGATACATCTATCCAGTGCAGGCCTTGAGTAAATACATTCATGCCAGAGGATCCAGCCCAGGTGGCGCAATGGTTAAATGCCTGTACTGCAGCCACTCACTCATAAACCACAAGGTTGCGAGTTCAATATCAGCCAGGGCTGAGGCTCGACTCAGGCCTGCATCCTTCCGAGGTCGCTAAAATGAGTACCCAGCTGTTGGGGGGCAATCAGCTCACAGTTGTAAACTGCTTAGACACCCCATAGTGTGGTATGAATCAGTATATAAATGAAGCTGCTTTGCTTTTGCTCTGTTTGTTCACCAAGATCTTTCTCCTTTGATCAAGCATCAGTTTTGGGCAGTTACTTCTAGGGGCTTGTCCAATATGGGGTCATCTAATATTCGCTTTGCAATCCATTAGTTTCAGATTGGGGCTGCATCAATGGCTGCATCTATGGGGTTTCAACCCAACACCATCAAGCTAATTGGTTGCTGGAAGTCCTCTGAATATTGCAGGTATGTTAGGAGATTGCGTTGTTAACTGGTGTCTCTTTTTCAGATCCCTGCCCCCAGCTGTCAAGAGTTTGAGTACTACTTTGTGGCCACAGAATGATTTACTGGGCTGCTTGGCAAGCACGATCAAGTCACTTTGGTACTCACTTGGGCCTTGGTGATGTTGCCTGTTTTCATTGGCTGGGCAAAGGGGTCCTCGTTGGCATGGCTTGTTACCATTATTGTTTAAGGAGTGCCAATGGCCTCCACCCCATTTTGGTGGTTCACCTAGAGGGCAATGATCTTAGTTTGTTGAAAGGAAAAACACTTATTTTACAAGTACCTTATTAAACAGTCATGGCTGCTTGTTTGAATTGTTTGGTTGGCCATGCTCCCACAATGGGGTTGGAAGTGCGGTAGCAACCCTGTTGCCATTGATACTGTACAAAGGCGGGCTAATAGGGAGATTCGGAAGGCCCTCGAGGCTGGGCTAGGTCATTATCTGCCCCATACCCAGATTATATTTCAGAGACTGGAGCTTTACAGGGTTGACAGTGTCCACTTTTCTGAAACTGGTAATAACAGATTCTTAATGGATCTGCAACAAGGTGTTAAGGAGGTGCTCAATGCCAAGGTGGGAGATAGGGGCTAAGTAGATGCTTGCCCTGTATCTGTGGCATAAATAATTGAATTATTTTTTGGTTAACACCTTGGACACTGTTTGGGTGGAAGGGAAGTTTCTGGAAACACCTCTTTAGGCCTTGCAACCTGGGGGGTTGCAGAAAGAAATTGCCCTTAGGTCTTGCTTTAAAGACAAACCCTTTCTTTAATCTTCACAGATTGGGAGAGGGGCTTTCTTGTCAGACTTCCTAATGCAGGCCAGCCAATGAATAACCTAGTGTTTGGGTTATCATTGAGGGCTCAGGTGTTATCGTCCAAATAAGCTGCAGAGGTGGTCCAGAGAAAGACACCGTCTGCAGCTTATCCCACACTCGGTTCTTTGATTAGTGGCAGTTTTGTTAAGAATCTAATAAATAGGTCAATACATTGCCCTGTTTTATCCCAGTCTTGCATCGTGTCTCATTATTTCTGGGGTTGGGTGGCAAACAGGTAACACAAGCCTTTACTTAAGGGATAGAGAATCTTTAATATTGACAGCTTATACAGAAATAGAAAGATACATAAAACAGAGATACATAAATATAATATGAGATACGAATTTAAGATAATGGATTATATAGAACAGATATGCTTGGAGAATAGTAAAAGGAAAAAATTATTGGTAAGAAAAAGATTAAACAAGTCAGGAGAGGAAGTAACAAGTTAGTTTTGATAATGTTTTGTTTTTTTATGTTTGCGTTAGTTGTTTGTCTTTATGATTTTATTATTGTGTTTGTTGACCAATTAAGAATAAAAATTAAAAAATGTTTTATAGAGTGACTGTGAGCAGGTCAGAGGCACTCTTTTCAGACTGTTTGTGTCAATGTTAAAAGTAAAATCCTAACTAGGCAAGATACTCAAGGAGTAGCTATGTTTTTGTAACTATCACAGTTACAGTTGAAAAAATGTATTCAAAGGACATTTGCCACTGCCTTCTTCTTAGGCTGAGACTTTCCCAAGGTTTTCGTGGTTGAGCAGGGATCATTAAACCATGCTGGCCCTCTCTGAGCTTACCCAAGGCCAGGTGAAACTGTGTGAAGTCCAAACCACTCTCAGCATGAGGGTGTTTTTGAAAGTTGATTAGAACTAGCCTGAGTCTGTCCAACTTTATGCCAGCTTTATGGCTGAGGAGGAGGACTAGATGTGGCATACTTCAGCTCTATCCTGACCCCATCATTTCTATGCCCTTTTTGGTCTACTCGCACGTCGTCAGTAGAGCAATTATGCCAGGAAATTGCCCTATGGGGGTAAAGAATACATCTAGTGACAGAAGATGCTTTTGCCTGATTTTTGCCCTCTACAGTCTGTTCATCTTTGATATAGGATGAAATTGACATAGGGACTGAGCAGACAGAAAGGAAACACTGGGATGTTCTTGGGTTTCCCCAATTCAGCTGGAATGCCTGTGATTTGCACAGACCATTCCCAAGGCAGACCGAACACCCACGAGCAGTCCATGCCATGCAGCATCAAGCCACACCACTCTAGTACTTTTTCCACCTCCCCCATGCATGCATACCATCACACAAACATACCACCTGTGACTGTCAATTACCTCCCTTGTCCTACCCAGCTGTCATCCTATTGGATACCCCATGTGATCAGCCACACAATCACACAAGCAATATACTGCCCATACAGTGCATCAGTGTATCCAGTGACACATTGGCAAAGCACATGGAGGCCCCCCATACATATCCCCATTTCCCCCACATCACCCCATGGCCCCCTGTTGGACTGACCAGTTTGTGTATGTTTTTATTACATCCATTGCATTATTGGCAACTTGCCATGTTTGTCATAATTTCACTTGATGGGGTATGTGATGGCTCACTGGTACAATGAGTCAATGATACAACTGGTCACTCATGTGCCTGTACACTCAACAAGAGAAACATACCATATGGTGAGCAGTGGTGCAAACGGCTAATCTCACCAGGCCCAAGTGCATGCTCCATATTACTTTCGTAAGCCACTTGGGCCTTCCTGCATTCCCGTACTTGCATCATGCTGTTTATATACCAGTGTGATAATGCACACTTTCCATGCTAGACTGGAGGAAAAGGGCTTTTTTTTTTTGCTTTGCTTTGCTTTCTTTCTTTCTTTCTTTCTTTCTTTCTTTCTTTCTTTTATTGGCAGTGCAGATGGGCCAACGAGAAGAAAGGAATGATCTTCTCTCTCTGATCATACTTATATTTTATCCATCTTTTTTAAAAAATTGGATGATTTGTTTATCATAGAAAATAATATAATAACAGTAACAAGAGAACCAAAACAAGTGATGAACAGCAATTTAGTACAAAATCTAGATCAATTATTGATGATGATGATGATGATGATGATGATTAACATTTCCTTATGTTAATCTTATGGAGACAATCTTGATGTCACTGTTTATAGACAATGCACAAATCAATGTTAACCACTCTTCAGCCTGCAATACTTGGTATCATTACTGATCTCTCCATATGAGTGCATTTGGGCATATTTGTGCACAATGTCACTTGCTCCTATGATACTCTAACAGCCATTGCATTATTATTTAATATATGCTAAATGAACAAAGTTCTTCACAAGTTATATTTTCTCATTTGCCCCTTTTCCATCCTCAGTTCAGCATTAATTTTTCACATAGATGTATCAATCAAATACAAGCAAACCAAGATCAAATGTTATACCTCTCTAAGGCTGCATGGGTAGTGGTTTGAGTCGAACTCTGGAAACCAGGGTTAAATTCCCTATTCAGCCATGAAATCCACTGGGTGACCATGAGCAAATCACATGTTCTCAGCCTCAGGGAGAGGCAATCACAACCTCCTCTGAACAAATCTTGTCAAGAAAATTCCATCATAGTTTCACCTTAGGTTCACCATAAGTTGGAAACAACTTGAAGGCACAGATCAACAACAAAGGCTTTTTCCATTTTTAACTATTTCTTAAACAGCCACCATGACTATCATAATTACCAAGGTCTTACAGAATATTGAATAATTTCTCTCTGCAAAGATTGGCATTGGTAATGATTGGCCAGAGTACACAATTGTCTAGTGGTTTCATGAACGTTCTTAAATGCAGCAACTTAATAGGGCTTACAGGACTTACCCCAAGAGTACTCAACATTTGCGGCAGAATGGAAGGTGAACAAAGTGATAGAATGAGCCAAACTGTAGGGGAAGAATCATACTCATTTGCCCCAGATTCTTTGATACTAGGGAAACTGACACAGCAGAGATCAGGCTGGTTTACTCACACACACCCCAATTCAATGGTGGTTTTGCTTGCAGGGATTCCAACTCCTCCATCTGCTGCCATCAGCCTCTAGTGGTACAGTTCCCTCCCCCACCTTAGATTTTTACCATCTCATTTGGTTGCTTTTGTAGACCAAGCCTAGGTGTCATCCAGGAACAGAAAGAAAATGTAGAAAATCTTTTTATTCATACTGACTCTTGGTACACAAGGAAAAGTGGATTTAGTCTTTTTAGTCATATTGGCTTTTAGTACATAATGATAGGGCAGATGAGATTTAACACTGTATTTTTTTTTTTAATGAGGCAGACCTTAAAGTAAAACAACAAAGCTGCCTTAGGTCCTTTCAGGGAGAAAGGCAGGATAGAAAATAAATAAATAAATAAATAAATAAATAAATAAGGGAAATATTCTGTGATCCACTTACAAGCTTCCAAGTTTCATTGGAAGTAAGAACCACTGTGTTCAATGGAACCTCCTTCCAATGGAACTTCCCCATTTCAGTATAAATAACCACAACTAAAGCATATTTAGAGCATTCCCTTACTCATATATAAACTATTCCCCTCTGAGGTCATGCTGTGGAAAACTTGTGGAAAATCTGGCAGTTTGTGACACAGATGGCACATTTCTAGTCTGTCCATTTTGGAGGCTCAAGAAAATCCAGTAGTGTGTTGAGGAGGGGCGTGCACACAGATTAACAAAACATAACATGTGAAATGAATCACTGCAATATGAAAGGGAACTCAGATATCTATGAACTCTTTGTCAAGAAAAGTCTTCATTACATATGCATAATGAGCAGACATGCACACACCTCTTAGCATCCTTCAGTATAAAGCAAACCTTTAAGAAGTGACAATTTTTTGGTGCTGAAATAACTGTGTTTTCTTTTTCAGTGATTTCTTTCCTTTATTGCATTACCCCAAAATAATCTCTCTATCAGAGAAAGAACAAAGCCATAGAGATTTAATATGCTTGGTTAGGTTTGGAAAGAAAGATTGAAGGTGTTTTGTTTTGAAATAGGCGGCAGCAGAAAAGAAAGTTTGGCTGTCATGTTATTTGCTTCCACAGTTTCAAGATTACTAGTATATTGCTTGAGGACATTTATGTTTTAAAAGCTCACTGGAGCAGAAGAAGATAAGAAGGCACATAAAGACTAATGCTGAAGCCATTGTTATAACCAAATGTAATACTAGAAGTGAGAACAATCTAGTTTGAATACTCAGCCAAGTTGAGCTTTGACTCTAAGGATATGGCACAGCTTGCAACACCTTAGATTTGAACTTACTAGCTGCACAATACTTTGTCTGCATAAGTGATCCTTTTGTGAGCTCCCTAAGCAGTCAAAGGTACAAAGAATGCTATTACAATGTTCTGATGAGCTTTAAGCACATCTCAAATGTCTTGGCTTTTGACACACATTTAGGAGTATGACCAGGGGTGTAACTACAGTGGGGACAAAATAATGGCATTGTCTTATTATTATTATTATTATTATTATTATTATTATTATTATTATTATTTGTCCTGCCCTTTCCCCAGAACTGGGACTCAGGGCAGCTTACAATATTAATAAACAGCACAATTACAATCATACAAAAATAGTACATTAAAACAAAATTAAATTACTACAATATTAAAACAAATTGTATGTTAAAGTATAAAATACAATTTAAAAAGATAAAAAATGTTTAAAACACTTGTCAAACAATATAACACCAAGCCTGCTCTTTAACAAATTTCTGTTTTAAATGCCTGTCTGAACAGGAAAGTCTTAGCCTGCCAGCCGAAAGACAAGGAAGGGGTCATTCTGGTCTCCCTAGGAACAGAGGGCCTTTGCAGACTGCCAGAAATAGTGCAAATTGAGTCTACTTTAACTGCCCATTGTGCCTTCTCTGTCAGTGGACTCAATTTGCACTATTTCTGGCAGTCTGCAAAGGCCCAAAGTTCCAGTGTAGGGGCAGCCACAGAAAAGGCCCTGTTTCATGTCCTTACCATCTGTGCTTGTGATGGTAGTGGGACTGAGAGAAGGGCCTCTCCTGAGCATCTCAGAGCCTGAACCAGCTCATAGAGGGATGACCTGGACCTCAGCCATCAAGGGATTTGTAGGTCATAACCAGCACTTTTAATTGTTCCTGGAAACAAACTGGTAGCCAGTGAAGCTGTTCTAACAGGGGTGTTGTGTTGTTTCTGTAACTTGCCCCAGTTAACAGCCTGGCTGCAGCTCTTTGGACCAGCTGAAGTTTCCAAACACTCTTCAAAGGCAGCCCCAAGTAGAGTGCATTATAGTAGTCAAAATGGGATGCAACCAAAGCATGTACCACTGTGGCCATATCCAGCATTTCAAGGAATGGGCACAGTTGGTGCACAAGTTTTAAATGTGGAAAAACACCCCTGATCACTGCAGAGACCTAGGCTTCCAGGTTCAGAGCTGAGTCCAGGTATGCACCCAAACTGCGAACCTGCATCTTCAGGGGGAAATGTAACCCCATCTAACACAGGCTGGATCCCTATTCCCTGATCTGCCTTCCGACTGACCAGGAGCACATCTGTCTTGTCTGGATTAACTTTCAATTTGCTTGCCCTCATCCACTCCATTATTGATGACAGACACTGGTTTAGGATCTTGTAAGATGTCTTACGATATCTGCATCTGATTTGGTCTTTCTTCCCCTTAATCTAAATTTAAAAACCTTAACTTTTACACTGGGTTTTTGCCTCTTCCCTCAATAACAACAGGCACCTGCCTTTCCACAAGGTCCCTCAAGTCTCCTGGTGCCACTGCTGTGGGCTCGTTGCTGTGAAGTCAGAATGAGTCATCCAGCATCAAGAACATGGCTCGGCACCTCACTGTGACCTTGGTGGCAGTGCCAGAGAACAAATTGGGATCACATGGGAAAGCAATCACCCATTGTCACTGTGAAGAGGGCACAAGTAATGGGTGGAGTTCAGGGCTAGAATACGCTGGGGCAGCCTGGAATATTCTGGCTAGTGAATACAATTCTTGGAGACCAGCAGGGTAGAGATGGCTTGTGCAGTTATCCTTTTGTCACTGCAGAACCAACAGGTATCTTGCCATGCCATCAATGCCACTGCTGCCACTTATGCTATGGTAGCCAACAGCATCACAACAGACATAATAAACTTGGAGGGGAAAAGGAATTATAAGTTTCAAGTAATGTGACACAAATTCCTCATTGCTCCTGCCAATACATTTGCATTCCTCATTCATCCTACCAACACTGGTGCCATGTGTGTTTTTGTGTGTGTTATATATATATATATATATATATATATATAACATAATAAAAGCTGTCATATATTCCTTCAGTCTACTAACAGAAAAAGTGCAATCTTTTGTTCTCTGTGTGACTGCATTTGAACATTATAGAACTATGAAATATTTACAGAGGGAAGGTTAAATCAATACTGCTTTAAAATTTGCACTTGGCCTTCTGGGACTTATATCATCTTGATTTAATGAAGTACACCGAGAAAGAATGTTGACACACAGGGGGAAAAAAACCATTCTTTTCTCCTCCTTCCTTATTGTTTCTACAGAAGGTATTAAGTGGAATTTGCTGGCGATTCTTGCAGAAATTAATTGTTACACACTTTATACCTTGAGTATTATTTGTGGTATTTCATGCAGCAAAACAGTGAAGCCAAAATGTTTAAAGAAATGGAATGCATTAACAAGCCAGGCAATGATTCTCACATTACTGTAGCTTGATTATTAGTGATTTTTATGTCTGAAACATTCATGGGACTAAGTAAAGAAAAGTGTTCAGCAGTACAATCCTGTACATGACTACTTAGAAGTAAATACTCCTAAATGTGTTTAATGAGGGTCAATTCCAGATAAGCAGGTATATAATTGCAACTTTATGCAGGAAGCCTATGTTCATCTACCTGGGAGAAAAGTTCATTGAACAGAATGTTACTAGGTTCTCAATAGACACATATCAGATTTTATTACCATTTAACTTTGGCTTTGTCTGCATGGGTCAAATAAACTGGCCTCCCCGCATCCTCTTGGCAAGGAGTTCAGATGAGTCATGGCCCAATTCTCAGGTTTAATGTGAACAGAATGACTATAATCTGTTCAGCACCAAAATCCCAGAATATAACACCATTTGTTTGTTGTTGTGTGTCTTCAAGTCACTTCCAACTTATACTGACCGTAAGTTGAACCTATCATGGGGTTTTTTTTGGCAGGATTCGTTCAGAGGAGGTTTGTCATTGCCTTCCCCTGAGGCTGAGATCATATGACTTATCCAAGGTCACCCAGTGGGTTTCATGGCCAAGCTGGGCAAAGATCCCTGGTCTCCAGAGTTGTAGTTCAACACTCAAAATACTATGCCACACTAGCTCTATAACACCTTTAGAACATAGGGTTGCTGTTTTGGTTGTTGTTGTTGTTTTTAACCTCCCCTCATTCCAGTGCTGGGAGGTTGGTTAAAATGTGTCCCACTCTGCTGCCCAGTACATCCACTGCTGTCACACATCCCTTACTCTGTCAGAACAAAGCACCCAGGCATATGATTATTGCTGCGTGCCTCATTCTGACTTCAGAGCAAGGAACAGTAGCGGATAAGCCAGCCAGAAGAATGGGACACACAAATAGTTGCCTAACTTCAGAATAGTAAATGAGGGAGGTCAGGGAATTCTGGGCCCAGGATACTCCAGGCTGGCCCATGAAGACAAGATCTAAGACCATAAGGGGAGAGGCAGAATGATCAGAATACACTGTGTATAATTACAGAATTACCTCAGTGTTGATCTATGTCATTTTCTTGTTTACCCATGTATCTTTCTTTACATAAATTGGAGCTATATAGGTACACCACATACATATAGATATAAATATATAGATAGATAGATACACCACATAAAATCCACTGCACAGTAAAGATCCTCCCACAAGTGTTTATTAAGTTTGTATTGAAACCCCATTTGGTAGTTCAGGAACCAAACATCTGAGAAGGAAGGTTCACACAAGTTCTGCTCCACTCCACAAATATTTATGTCCATCTCCTCACATGGTGGGTGGCAGTCCAACCAACCAGGCCAGTGAAGGTGGTGGGACTGAGAGAAAGCCCTCCTCTGCAGATCTTAGCACTCGGGGTGGCTTGTACATGGAGATATGGTCCTTCAGATACTGTTTAGGGCTTTAAAAGTCAAAACAAGCACTGTGAATTCTGCCCAGAAACACACTGGTTGCCAGTCCAGCCATTTGAGTAGGGGAGTCTCATGATCCCTATAGCCAGCGACAGTCAATAATTCTCACTCATGATTCTAAGATAGTTGCTCTGAGTCCCAATTTTGGGAAAAGGGTGGGATACCACTACTACTACTACTACTACTACATTTTAAATTGATTTTAAAATTCTATAAGCCAGTGAAATCTATTTAAACAATAGGGCGGTTGTTTTTAAGCATTGATGTCACTTTGGGCAGCTGCAGCAAGGGGCATCAGTCAGTTTTAATAACTTTCCAATGCCCTTCTGCAGTGTTACTCCTAGAGTTTCAAAGGGATAGCTTTTGGACTAAAACTCCCAGAATCTCCCGGCCAACATGGCCAACTCCTATCACTTCAGGCTCTGTTTGTTCCAGAGACATGTTACACTAAGACATTAGATGACAGAAGGAAAAAAGGGTAGCTCATTCATTCACTACAGTCACCTGATGGTCTTCTCTCTGCTGGATGGCAAAGCCATTTTTTTAAAAAAAGGATGGCTAGCTGATCCAGGCTGGATCAGCAGAAGTAGTCTCTGCTATTGACTCCTGGGCTCTGGATGCTGTCTAATCAGAATCTCCATCTCTCCTTTACATAGAATCCAAGCCAATAGAATGGAAAATTCCCTGACTTCCCTACAGTGTCCATCCTGCAAACATACTGATGTGAAGATGATATATCCCCGATAAGCATGCTACAGTAGTTTCCATAAGGCAAAGTAGGAACGAAGATTTCTGAATGTTGCTAGACTGCTAATGTCAGCATTCTTTGCCACGGGCTATTCCAGCTAAGACTGTTGGAATATGGATGGGTTATACAGTCAAAGGTGAAATGTAAAGATGTGTGTGTGGAATTTTCCTCTTGAAAACAGCATCTAGACTAGAGAAACAAAGAGAACTCAGCCCAGATGGTCAGGGAAGCCATAACATGAACAGATTTTAGCTGGGAAACAGATAATGAAATTCAAACAATATTAGATCATGGGAAAAGAGTCACATGGGTGGATGATGGACAGCAATGGGCTGGGTTAAAATGCATCATACAGGCATTATCCAATCAGCATAAGGTTAACACCCAGAAGGTGGAGTAAGGGGAAAGGCTGAGAGATCCCTTTGTCTAGAATGTTTATAATTTCATGCATTGTGCGTGTGTGTGTGTGTGTTCGCAATGGTTTTAACCATGGAGTTAATTTCTGGACTATAATATGCTTATATTGCTTTTACAATGTAACTCCTGGGTCTGGAAACATGGATCTGTAACTTTTCTTTTCTACCACATCATCAAGATGTGATCCTATGATGGACTGTATGTTTTTCTTTGTTTATTTTTATTTTATGGAACAATAAAGCTCTACTTTAGATCTACATGATTTGTCTGCATGCTTTCAGCATGGAATGGCTGATGAAGGAAGCTGGTTTCCTAATCTCTGCTGCATTTCAAGCACACCACCATCAAATAATCAACATTTCCAGCCCAACTATACCTGGAGGGTGATGTGATCCCTACCCTTGTTATAAGGGATGTGTGAGTAATTTGCTCCACTGAGATTTTGTTTTGTTGGTATAGGTTTATCTAAGCCTTACTTCCTGGATTGAATATAAAAACAGGCACATTTTTCAGTCATTCTGTAATATAACTGGGTTTGGCATGCATAATTCTAAAAGGAATAATGTGTTTGACAACATGTATATATTTTGAAATTGTCCAAAGGCTGCTACATTTCTAAGATTCACAGAAACATGCTTTAGTCCAGTGCTACTCAAAGTGGTCATCCCTGGACCAGGACTGGCCTCTGAGCCATTGACTGGAAGTCCACCGAGAGCTTCCAGGAAAGAAAGAGTTGTAGCCAATTGTTACAAATATGGTACCAATTCCTGACACATCAGAGAGAGAAATGCAAGTCCCCTACATCAAATAGCATGAGAAGCACTGCTTTAATTAATAGCTAACATACCTATATAGCTATTGTGTCTTTATGTTCCTTCAAGTCACCTGTTATAGCGACCCTATGATGTTCACAGGGTTTTCATAGACAAGAAATACTTCCGAGGTGCTTTTGTCAGTTTCTTCATCTGAAATATAGCCCACAGCACCTGGTATTCATTGGCGATCTCCCATTTAAGTACTAATCAGAGCTGACCCAGCTTAGCATCCAATATAGACAGAATCTGATGCCCTTAGGATATTTCAGCTGCATCCATTAGGTGTCTGTTAATGTACACATTTGAAAAACACACACAATTCATGTTAATTTTGAGTGCTGGACTATGACACTTAAGGTTAGGATTCGAATCCCCTCTTGATCATGGAAATCCACTACGTGATCTTGGCAAGTCATGCTCTCTCAGCTTCAGAGGGAGGCAAAGGCAAACCCCTTCTGACTAAATTTTGACAAAGTAACCCTGTGATAGGTTTGCCTTAGGATCAACATCAGCTGGAAACAACTTGAAAGCACACAATGCCAACAAAATGAACAAAGGAATACAACAGCACAAAGCAGACCCTGGGGTAGGGAAAGGAGGGATTTCCTGGAAACAACAGATTTGCCCTTTGAACATTTCTATGCAGTATCACCCTAGAATGGTATCTCTGGTACTTCTGGAAATATTCCGTTACTTCAAGGAACTACTATCTCTTTTCTTTCCTCCTGAATTTTCACTTAGGGTTGGCAAAATATAAATTTCACCCAGTCTCATTCTTAGCAGCTGTTTTTTCTCTCCTTTTTCTTGCAGTTGACTTCAGTAGCAACTTACAGGTACATGATAAAAATTCATGAAAGGCCCTTGAAATTGTGCTTAATTAAATGAATAAATCAATAGATAAAAACTGAAGCATAATTATGAGTCATCAAATAACTAATGTTATTTCTGGCTCTTTCATAATGTCAGCTCATCATTCAAAGTGAGATAAAAGTAAAATTGCAGAAAGTCATACTGTGTGAAGCATGGAGAAGAATTCAAAAGAAAATAATCCAGAGTCTGTATAGAGACTTTTCATGATTGACATGATTAATAATAGAATTTGAGGCTGGGGTAGGATTTATTATTTATTTATTTATTTTGCTAAAAATGCATTTTGTTAGCATTTTCCCTTATTTTTTAAACTATTCAGACCAGAAAGGGATAATGAATAAGAAACAAAGAATGAATGAATACACACAGACACACAGACCTGTGGAAAATGTGCTTAGCAGCCATGTTTCACTATCCAAAGGACATTTCCCAACAGTTCATCTTGATATCTGGTCAGCTATCATGTTTGTTTTTTAATGGTGTAAAAAGTATACCATAAATATAAGTAGCAATAGCAAATGTGCAATTCCTCTAAGCATAGAACACCCTTCTCACTCTGGCCCTGTCCAAATGAGTTGAACAGACACTCCTACCAGCCCCAATAAGCATGACATACATTGGATCTAAATGATGGGAGTTGTAGCCAAACACTTCTGGAAGTTGACAGAGGGAGGCTGCCATAGGGTTGAACACAGTCTTTGCAACTTTATTTCTGAAGAAGAAATTGGGTTATGTATTTATTTATTTCATATCTGTTTCTAGCTATCCCATGAATCAGAGAGGCCTATAGTTATCACCCCCACCCCCAATTAATTGGTAATAATTTTATCCCCAAGGGACATATGCAATGGTGGAATATTTCCAGAAGTGGTAAAAACTACATTATTTGCACATCAAACCAACCGGTGGCGTCACTATATGCACACAACCAATTTGCCACTACCAATGGTAATTGGTAGCTCTCATATAAGTGGAAATGTTTTTTTTATCTGAATTTGAAAAGAACTATTGAAAGGGCTGAACCTACCTTGGGGTAAGTTCAAAGGCACCCAGTGGGATTCCATACCTGAGCACAGATTTGAATCCTCATGTCCAATGTCCTAGTTCAACACTCAAACCACTGCACCATGCTGCCTCAGGGGCTATATTTTTAAATGTAATTATCTGTTTTGGCTGATCTTTACCCATTTCCTACTTCAGCTTGCCTGGTGCCAACAGCAGATAGCTAGAAATCTGGTCTCATTTGTCTTCCACAGCGCTCCACTTCCATAGTGGGGGAGGTTGCCATAGAATTCCAGGGAAACAAAAGTAGATTCATTCAGAACAGATTATAAGACCAAAGCCAAACAATAGCCTTTGAAACTTTGTTTCCCATAAGCATAGCATAACTAGGGCATTGTGATGTGATAATTTAATGGCATCCTAATGTTGCAGTGACTTGGGATAGAGAGTCAAAGGCTGCTGCCACACTGCAGAATTAATGAAGTTTGATGTAACTTTAACTGTCATGGCTCCATCCTATGGGATCTTGTGATCTGTAGTTTGCTGTGGCATTACAGCTCTCTGACAGAGAAGACTAAAGCAGTGTTGAACTGCATTAATTCTGCAGTGTAGATGCAGCCTAGGCCTAACCACTTAGGAATCACTGGTGTCAAAGAATACAAAGTAGTGGCTGATGTTAGGATGCATTTACATACTCAAATGGTTTGAAAATGGGAGAGGAAAGTTGGTTATAAAGTTATAGGGGCCTTCATTTAACCTCTTTTCATCTTTAGGTAAATCACTGATGTAAAAAATAAGGATATCCAGGGAAGTGAAACTTGGAGAGTTTCTTACACATTCAAGCCATCACTGAACAGCACAAATTTGTTGCTGAAGCAGATTTGTGGATCTTAAGTGTTTTGTTCATATAGGGGGAAACTGGGCATTGTGATAACACTGATTCAACAAGTGGCCTTACTTACGGAAAAAAATGAAAATGATAGAAATCCCAGTTGTCACAGCTGCCCTGAGCTGAGCCTCTGCCAATTATTTTAAAATTAATTTTCACAATGGACCATTGAACCAGATCTGCTACAAATTGTTATGTGATTATCCAAGTTATTATACAGTCTTGTCTGTCTGCTGATTCAGGCACAAAGATTTAAAAAGAAAGAATGTTTGTATTCTTGCCTCTTCTCCTCTCATACTTTCCTATGAGGAGTACTCTCAGTGTGGAAAATTACTTTTTAAGAGTAATCTATTCTAGTACTTCTTCCATTATTTAAAAAATAACCATTGCCATTAGTCATTGCAGTAATGAAAATATGCTGCTTGCTATGTTATTTCTTATTCTAGTCATTAGTTGTCCATTATTTAATGTTACTTTTCTGAGGAACTAAGGGGGGTTGCAGACTGCCAGAAATAGTGTGAATTCAGTCCACTTTTAGGGTTAGGGTTAGAGTTAGGGAACCATGGGAACTGTATTTTATTGTGGCATCAGAGTTGTCTGACAGAGAAGGCTCAATGTCTCAGAAAAATAACAGTTCCCATGATTCCCTAGCACTAACCCTAACCCTAAAAGTGGACTGAATTCACACTATTTCTGGCAGTCTGCAACCCCCCTAAGTTTGGAATTGATAACAGAATGGCATAAAGCTTGAAAAATTCCTGTGGAAGTACTAATGAAAGTAACTTTTGAAAGTAATGAGAAACTGGTGCTCATTGCAATAGTAGACTAACTTTGCTCTTACAGATTACATTACAACCCCAAGCAACTAGTTATAAGTAACAGCATTACTTGTCACTCATCACTTATTCTCATATATAGCTCATAAATACATGGGATTAAATCCCACTGTGTTCAGTGATTCTTCATTCCAAACAGATTAGAAATGATGAATCAGTACTGGCACATTTAGTCACCAAACATATACAAACAGGCATTAATTAAATAGAGATTTTTTTTCATTCATTCATTCTTTTTTCTTTTGTGTCCTCTATCATCAGAACATGGAACATGGAAGATGACAAGCATGAATCAGAGTAAACCAAACATAGTAAACAAAACAAAAAAATGCATAAACATTGCAATACTTTGGGTGAGTGAACTAAAGTTGGACAGGAAGTGGACATTTTGAGTCTTATAATTGCACAGAGCTTTACTCAGGAAATGAAAAACTTAGCCAAAAAAGAGATGACATTGATAGTGAGGAAGGATGTATCAAAAGCAGTCAAGAGAAATAATGCAAAGTCTGACTAAATGATATTAATTAGACTTCAGGGAAGACCCATCAATATAAGCATAATCCAAGTTTGTACTCCAACTACATAGGCAGAAGAAGAAAAAATTAAATATTTTGTGCTGCAGTCCAGAAGGACACTGATTACACATGCAAACAGGGCATGTTGGTAATAATAAGTGACTGGAATCCAAAAGTAGGAAACAGAGCAGGACCAAAGATTGTAGAAGAATTTGGCCTAGGATCAAGAAATGAAGCAGGGGAGTGACTGACTGAATTTTGTGAGGCCAACAGTTTGTTCATTACAAACATATTCTTCATGCACCCAAAGAAACAACATAGACATCACTTGGCCAATACAGAAATCAAATAGTCTACATCCGGAAGCAGAAGCTCCACTCCCTCTGCAAAAACAGGATCAGGAGCAGATTGTAGCACAGACTATGTACTATTAATATAAAAAATGAGAGTTAAGCTGAAAAAGAACACTAAACCAATCACGGTGCCAAAGTACAATCTGAAGAACATCCCTGTAGTATTTAGCAATAATGTAAAAAAAAAAAATAGATTTGCACTATTAAGCCTAATTGAACAGAAGCCAGACTAACTCTGGACTGAAGCCATGACATTGTGAGGGAGGAATGCCAAAAGACACTATCGGCAGCCAAAAATAAAGAGAAAACTCAAGGGATGACAGATAAAACTCTTCAAGCTGTTAAGGACAGACAAGAAGCAAGTGGAAGTGAAGTGGAAGCTGCACTCAGAGCACTTGGGAGAAATAAGTCCCCAGATGGCATACCAATAGAGTAGTTTCAAACTACAGAGACAGAATCTATTCTAGTTCTAACAAAATTCTGTCAACAAATATGGAAAACAAAAGAATGGCCACAGATTGGGAATGGTCAGTATACATTTCAATCCCCAGGAAAGTATACAACAGGGATTTGTGTAAACACAGTATCACTGCATTATTCTCCCATGCAAGCAAAGTGATGCACAAAATTTTACAACAAATGCTTTACCATTTATGGAATGAGAAATTTCAGACATCCAAGTTGAGTTCACATGAAGGAGTTGTGAAAATTGGAGGAAGGACCATCAACAATTTAAGATATGCAGATGACACCTACTTCTAGCAGAAAATAGCAAAGACTTGAAACGATTACTAAAGAAACTCAAGGAACAGAGTGCAGAGGCAGGTTTACAGCTGAACATTTTTTTAAAAAAAAAATCATGGCCATGGATGAATTACATAACTTTAAAATAAACAATGAAGATATTGAAATAATTCAAGACTTTCCATATGTCTACAAATGAGCATGCTGCCTACTTCTTACTTTCTTTCAGTTAGTCTCTAAGGTGCTATAAAATTTCTCTAATACTGATTCTACAAGCTAACACCACTATATCTTTGAATTCCATACCTTGGATGAGTCATTAATCAGAATGGAGACTAGGACTTGAAAGGACTTGTCTTATGAAGACAAGATCCTGAATTTTAAAATTATATCAATGAATACTAAAGTTAGGATTATCCAGGCTATTGTATGTCCAGTTTCTAGGTATGGTTGTGAATGTAGGACATTGAACTGATAGGAAGAAAATAAACTAATCTCAAATGTTGTGCTGAGAAACAGTTCTATTGATATTAGGTAAAGGTAAAGGTATTCCCCATTGACAAGGTTGTCAAGTTGTGTCCGATCATAGGGGGCGGTGCTCATCTCCATTACTAAGCCAAAGAGCTAGCATTATCAGAGATTACTCTGTGATCATGTAGCCAGAATGATTGCACAGAACGCTGTTTCCCTTCCCACCGAAGTGGTACCTATTTATCTACTTGCATTTGTATGCTTTCGAACTGCTAGGTTGTCAGAAGCTGGGACTAGTGATAGGAGCTCACCCTATGGACTACTAAAAAGACCAATAAATGAGCCCTGAACAAATCAAGCTTGAAATCTCCCAAAGAGCCAAGATGACTAAACTGAGATTGTCATTCTTTAGCCATATCATGAGAAGACATGACTCATTAGAAAAGACAATAATCACAGAAGGCAATAGGAAAAGAGAAAGACCAGATGGCTAGACTCAATCAACAAAGTAATGACCCTGAGTCTGTAAGACCTGAGCAGGGCTGTTGATGATGGAGTCACCTGGAAGTCTTATTCATAGAGATGCCATTAGTTGAATTCAATTTGACAGCAGTTAACAAGAAATCATGAGTTCTCAGGGCAACAATATAAAACAATATAAACAGTTTGAAACACTTCCAAATAAAAACAACAAAATAATCAGAATAGGATATGTGCATATTCACTAAATCACTAGGTTAAAACCACAGAAAAGACTGATATTGTTAAAATCATGTACATGCACACTGTAAGAAGTAATAAGATTAGGCCCTAAAGGGTTTTTCATTTTTTAAAAAGTTGATACCAGCCAGGTCTCCAAAGGGAGGAAATTTCATAAATGGGGTGCCACAACAGAGAAGGCCCTCTCTCATGTCCCTGCATGATGTATTATTCCCATTAGTATGGAACAGGACCCTATCAGCAGTTCTCAGTTTGGGGACTGTTATAGACAGGGAGAGGCACTCCATCAAATATTGCAATCACAACCAGTTTAGGGCTTTGAATGTCATCACCAGCACCTTGAATGCAACTGGATTAATACCAGTGTTATGTGTTAGCATTACGATATGTTATGACATGATTTGTTTTTATATTATTGCATATGGCAACCACTTCCATTGGAAGAGCCATTGTTCTGGAACAAGTGAAAGGCACTGTGCAGAGACAAACCGCTGAAATTTAATGTAGGTGCCTTTATGTCAGCACAGTGAAACTTTTCTGTCTAGTGGGTCTCTCTCCAGGTAAACAGCTCAGCAAGAGGAAGCAACAGCCATCAGAAATGACTGAAACCACATTTAGAGGGCCATAAGTTGCCTTTGCTACACTAGAGCAAAAGGAGAAGGAACTTCAGTAGAGATGGTGAATACATCAATAGCCTAGAATGAGGCTATTGGGGAGAGAAAGGATCATCCTTCCTACTTCCCAGCAGTCTGCTCAACTTCACTAATGTGCAAAACACAACTCCCTGATATAATGGTATTCCTATGGGGAAATTCTATTAATGTTGTTGTTGTACAAATTTATTTGGAGACATGTAATATAAATGTATTCCATGGACAGCCAAAAGGACAAACAAATGGGTCCTAGAACAGATCAAGCCAGAGATATCCCTAGAAGCCAAGATAACAAGATTTAGACTGTGGTACTTTGGACACACCATGAGGAGGCATGAATCATTGGAAAAGACAATAATGTTAGGAAAGATGGAGTAGAAGTAGAAAGAGAGGAAGTAGAAAGAGAGGAAGGCCACATGCTAGATCAGGGGTAGGCAACCTTTCCCCTTTAAGGGCCGAGGGACTTCAGCTCCCAGAATCCCAGGAGCTATTGGCCAACATGGGACTATTGGCCAACATGGCTGAGGCTTCTGGGAGCTGAAGTCCCTCGGCCCTTAAAGGGGAAAGGTTGCCTACCCCTGTGCTAGATGGATGGACTTTACTAGAGTCCATGAATATGGGTTTGCAGGGGCTGGGAAGAGCAGTAGAGGACAAGGGGGCCTGGAGATGTCTCATCCATAGGGTTACCATGGTTTGAGACTGTCACGAAGGCAGTTAACAACAACAACAAAATATGAATGGATAGGAGGGGCTGACATTTCTGTTTATTCCTGACACACAGGCTGTGTTTTTTAAACATTAATTTTTGATCATGAGCTACCTTGTAGGCTGTCAACTAGAAGGAAAGCTATAACATAAACTTAAGAAAAGTAGGATATTTTTAATCAAATAAAGTTCTCACCTACCAAAGCCAGTGGTATCTCTAAAACACTATCATAAATACTGACAATGAGAGGTCCTTTAGGACAGTGCTTCTGAAACTATCCAATGGTTCCCCCCCCCCCATGTGCCAAAGACTCACAATATTTGTGTCTATTGACTACAACTTTCTTTCTTTCTTTCTTTCTTTCTTTCTTTCTTTCTTTCCCAGAAACTTGTTGCAGACAGTCAGCCAATAACTCATGGACTGGCACTGATCCACTGCCACCACTTTAAGTAGCACTGCTCTAAGATTTAAAGCAGGAATCTTTTTTAACCCTCCTTTGAGAAGACAGGATGGGGCATGGAATCTTGTGTTTGCTGTGCATTCCTTCATGTGTTGGCCCATGCCCAAAGTGGATTTACAAGGTAAACAATGTAAAAGGGAAGTAGTGTGAACTGCAAGGAATTTGACCAGTGAGATATGAAATCTGCTACTTTGATCATGGAAGCTAAGTGGGTCAGCTCTGGTTATTACTTGGAATACCAGGTGGTGTACGTTATATTTCAGAAGAAGGAAACCACCTCTAAGTATTCCTTACCTAGAAAATGACCTATGAAATTCATGGGATCACCATAAGTCAACAGATGACTTGAAGGCACATACATATACACATTCTACAAACTCATTCCATCCTCCATCCATTTTTACAGAATATTTAGTCCTATTTACCAAGACCATATATTTTAGTTGGTCTCTTTCAGTTGATATCACAGTGTCATTTTGACTAGCTCATTTAAAACTGGAGCGCATCACTGAATAATTTAGATTGCTATAGTAACATACTTGGTTTTCTTAATGCATTCCATTCACACTTTGCACTTGATGGAACTGGCTATTAGTTTGTATCCTCAAAAGAAGCTCATTTTCTGATGAATAAAATATCATGACAAACATAAAAGGCAGTGTAAGTCTTGTATAGAAGGGCAAGAAAGAGAAGGGTGATCTTTTCTAAATGCTCATGTTCTTTTGAGGAAGGTGACAGCTTCTGTTTTCCTTTGTTGAAAACAACTAAGATATCCTTCATAGGAAAAGGGCAGTATTTTTTCTGAAAAGTAGTTATGAACAGTGGAAAACACAGTTTCCTAAATAGTATGTGTATGCATTTGTGTGTGTGTTTATTGTCTCCAATGGTAATTTAATTCCCAATAGTGTGATCCAGGGAGATATGTCTCTGATAATTTCCCTACAGCATTTCACTGAGCTTTCCAAAATGTGTATTCATCCATCTATCACTTTGGCACCATTTTTTAAAAAATGCAGAGTGTCACCTGGTTTTACAGGAATTAATCACGGTGTGTCCCTTTATTTATGAAGTCATTTGTGTTATCTACATGTACCTACTGATACTCTGAGGCCAGAATACAGGTAAGTAATGTACTATGGCATTATATTATGCTTGAACTAACTAGTTTTTAATTTGGTAATTAATAAATTACAGGTTGAATCTCCTTTATCTGAAATGCTTGGGACCAGAAATGTTTTAGGTTTCAGATTTTTTCAGATTTGCATATACATAATGAGATATTTTGCAGGGCCCAAGTCTGCACATGAAATTTATTTATGTTTCATATAGATTTTTTACACATAGGCTGAAGGTAATTTTGTACATAATATTTTTAATAATTTTGTGCATGAAACAAAGTTGTACAATGAATTATTGAAAAGCAAAGGTGTCACTATCTCAGCTGCCTATGTGGAAAATTTTGGAGTATTTTGGATTTTGGAATTCTGGATAAGGGATCCTCGACCTGTACCAAGTAAAAGTTATATATAATTTAAGGTATTTGGAATGCTATTTTAAAAGAGTGACATCATTATAAAATTATAAGGTATTATAAAAATGATTTATTATGAAATGAGTAGGATTAACCAAAGAATCGGTGGATTTCAGCAGTGTGTCTCTCTTTTTTGTCTCTTTAAAGAACAGTTGTATTTATACAGTAATACTTTCATGGACCATATTCTTCATGGTCTTTAATTAACCTCATCATAAAACCCCATCCTTAGGACAGACACATATTAATGAGTTCCTCTTAGCCCTTTCTAACTGGCCCCTAAGCATCGCTTCCAAAATGGATTTAGAATTCTTATCCTGATATTGGCACTTTGTATGAGTCCATCTCTTTCTTACTCCTTCTCCCCTTCTCCGTACACTTCTCTGTCAACTTATTAAGACTGGTTCAGACTAATGGTGCCCCCCACACATGGAGAGATAATATGGCAAAAGTGCCCATTGACTTGTGAATCAGTGACATTCACAAGATAGTGCTTTTTGGAGATTAGTCAAGTCAGTTCCTCAACAAAGAGGCCAGGACATGTGCGCATTTTAGAACTGAACAGCCTTTCTTCCTCTGTGCAAGTATATGAATGTGAAAATCTCTCAATCTTGATTCTGTTGTATTTCTCTGAATGGCCTTCCTTCCCAGCCTTGTTCTGCATTGGCTTGTAGGGTCCAAAGCACACTGCAGAAATAATCCTGTTTGAGACTGCTTTAACTGCCCTGGCTCAGTGTTAGGGAATCCTGGGAACTATAGTTTATTGTGACACCAGAGCTCTCTGACAGAGAAGGCTAAATGTCTCACAAAACTATAGTTCCTAGAATATAGTTCCAGGACTGTTAAAGCGGTTTCAAACTAGATTATTTCTGCAGTGTGTTTTTGACCTAAGAGTTCTGTGTGAAGTTCCATGTTGAAATTTGTACATATTTTATACATACATTGATTTGTGCATTATTGAACTTAAATATTCTTTCCTATTGAGAAGTATCATTATTAATTTTATATATTGGGATTCAACACAGCTTACAAATAAAAATGATTACAATATAATTAAAAATATATAAAGAGACAAAATTAAAGTAAAAGAGTAAAGGAGGTTTCTTCTCAACTGCATACCTTGGTAACAATTCACATTTTCAAAATGTGTGCATTGCTTTGTGCACATTTTATTCCCCCCAAATGCACCATAAGTTTCACAAATATATGAATTCTTGAGATGAAGCCTTGATGTGCATGAGATGTATTTGTTCTGGACAGGGTACCAAAAGTCCTCTTTCATTGAGACTGTTCAACACATTTCTTTTCCATGAGTATCCAGCTTGATGGGGGCAATTAGCTTACAGTTGTAAACCACTTAGAGACTGCTTAGAGTGGTATGAAGCAGTATGTAAATGAAGCTGCTAATGCTATTTTCCATCCTTCAATAGTAGCTATGTGATCATGTTGACCCTTCTCTGACCCTCTGTGCTTGTGCAGACTACACAATGTCATGAACTTTTCTCATGTGGAGGCACAAATTCTCATATACTCTTCTGCTTCCTCCATCCCTGTCAAGGCAAATTCAGAAAAGCTTTGGGTTCTTTGGGTGCTCTGAACATGGAGTTCTCCACCCCAGATTATAGAATTGCTTTGCTCTTTTACCATTTGAGCAGAAACATTTTATTTTTATTTTATGTTTATTTGTATTAGCATGTGTGACTTATTTTCTTATTTCTAATGTTATTGAATTTTTCCAATAGCTTTGTCAGTTGTTCTTGGGAACAGAAATTATGCTGAAGGTGTGAGATCAAAATATATAATTAAAAGCATGGTGTGGCAGTTTGAATTTTGGACTAGGTATCTGGAAGACCATGTTTTGAATCCACATTTAGCCATGGTAATCAAATGGGTGACCTTGGGCAAGTCACATTCTCTTAGCTTTAGAAAAAGATAATGGCAAAATCCTATCTGAAAAAATCTTGCCCAAACTTACTACCCTAGGATAAAGTCACCATAGGTTGGACTTGACTTGAAGGCATATAACAACTGTAAATTTATATCCCATTTCCCAACCAATAAATCTTTCTTCCCCTCTGTATACCTAACTATAAGAAGTTTTTAAAAAGTTGGCCTGGAAAAAACAATTTGAGTCTTAAATAAAAGGAGCTTCCAGCTCTTTTCTTCTAGCTCTCTTTTATTCTCTAACTTTTCAATCTCATCTTCTCCTCTAGCCATTGATACGATGCTAAAATTCTGTCTTGGGAATTATTCCTACCATTGCTAGCATTATGCTTCATTATTTTGTTCACATCTGCCAAACATGAATACATACATTTCTGTCCAAAACAGGAAGGGAAAGGCAGAAAACAGTTTTCAGGGTTCTCCCCTCCCACTTACATATATAATTTCCTATGGGGAAGCGTCCTGACCAGAAAATCTCATTGCTCAAAGATTGTAGGAAAAGAAGCTTCATGACCATTTCATGCCTCAGTTCTGCTAGATTTTTCATGGTCTTTGATCCCTAATTTGGGTGTGAAGTTCAGTTAATTTGAATTTGGCCTTTGCAACTATGTTTTAAAATGGGCTCATGTTTTGATTTTTCACATAATGCTTTCTTTCTTCCAGAGCTAATGAAGAAAATTAAAGCTAAATTTGAATGACCAGACTTCTGCTGAAAGGCACATTTCATTCTACCCTCAGCCTGCTCTAGTTAAACTTCTATATTGCCTCTTGGAACAGAGAGTGTAATTGTGTTTTATTGCCTTAAATCAACTCATTTAGCTCCTCCAGTTCATGGGTTTCTTCCTGAAGCTATATATTTCTGAATGTTACAAAACCTTCTCCCAACAACTATGCACCCAGCAATGTTTCACTAGATCCTACCACTGCACACTTTCAGAAAGAAAATAAATCACCCTATGGGCTAGTTTAGACTATATAACACACAAAAGGATCCTTAATATAATAAACCAGTGCCCAGACTAATGATAAATTAGTGCCCCTTCTAAATACAACTTTTTAAACAATAATTTGTCAAATTGTTCTACAAAACAAGGATAACTGAAAGTTATCCACCTATCAGAAAATCAAGAGTGTTCAAGTAAATAGACGTTCTCTCTCCCATAGTCTCTTAATTGTCACTTGCTGTACATGTCAAACTAACAGAGTAGCAGAATCTAATTTCCTTGTTTGATTCACCATGAAATTAAACTGAACTGACAATTTTTATTTTCACCTGGCAAATTCGTCCAACACTATTTAAATCTAGTTAATCAAGTACAGTTATCTACTGCACACACTCATCTCTCCTCACCACACCTCTGATTTGCAGTATCCCACATTCAGATCTCCTTCCAACAGCATGGCATTGGATTACATTTGCAGTTTTGTAAGGTGTAAAGGAATGCATAGACATAGTTAGCAGAGCTGCCAGAAAATGTATAGTGTCACAGAATTACTGCTGAGAGAGATGAAGGCGAATGGGATGGGGAGAAAAGAGAGGGAGAGACAGAGGCAGAGAAACACCTGCAGAATTGAAAAATAAAAGCAAATACAGCCAGCTTCTCTTTTACTGGGATATATAATCCAGTGAGGATTTGTAAAATATGGGGTTTACTCTGGCCTGCAACATGTAGCCATAGACATTTTGGAGCAAATCACTATTTCACAGCCTTACGCAACCCAGCCCTCTATTAACCCTCTTTTGTGTTCTCCTGCTCCATCAGGAATCTCCAGTGTGTAGTGATCCAACCCTCAGGGGACTTTGAATGTCTTCTGAACATACCTGATCTTGTGGGATTTCAGAAGCTAAACAGGGTCAGGACTAGTCAAGACTTAGATGGCAAAACTACCAAGGAATATCTTCTAGAGTTACAAAGAGTCTTTCCTGAAACCCTGAAGAAGTCATGGAACCATAAAGTCATGGCAGTTAAAGTGGTATCAAACTGCTTTATTTCTGCAGTGTGCATACACCCTAAGTTTCAATTTGTTCACCTTCTTCCAGTCCATTACTGATAACAGGAATCAGTTTACATCAAGATAGCACTACTGATCAGGCTTTGTTAAATATGCTGTATAAACTCGTGTTTCATGTAATATATTATGCCTAATATTCAGAGTCCTTCACTCTTTAATCCTTTTGTTCAAAATGTAAACTTAATTTGCCACTGCCAAAGTTTGCCTCAATAACAGCACTTCTAATTGTTCCTTGTTTTTTTTAATTAACTTTTATTATTTTACCTATTGTTTTGTATTTTTAGATTGTACGCCTTTGGCATTTTTTATTTCTATTTTATGCTTTGATTGTCTCTCTGTACAGCGCTGTGTACATTGACAGTGCTTTAGAAATAAACTTTAATAATAATAATAATAATAATAATAATACCGATTATAAGAAGGAAATTTCCTCGCACACTTACATTGCAAATGGGATCAGTTCTGTATTCTTCCTCATACTAAGTACACTTTAAATAATACAAGAACTATAGGCCGAAAACTAACAGCTTTGTCTTTGTGAAGCTAGGATGTGTAAATGCATGGTGGTCAAGGACCAATTCTTCCCACCACTACACCCCATGAGATGCAACCCAAAGCACGCCCAAATACCTCTGTTTTCCTCTGTATTCTCTCTTAAAACAGCAACAGGTAGTGACATTATGTAACACAGGATTCTGGGGTGAATGTATTTTTGCATGTTTTAACACATTCAGATGGCATTTTCTTGTTTGGGGGGCAAAAATTCCCCCAAAATCATGTACTTTTTAAAAAAAGAGAGATAGGGTGGCTTTGGGAGACTTCAGAGGCCCCAAAGTGGGATCCAGGGTCCACATGCAGCCTGGAGGCTGTATTATGTCCAGCACTGTGGGCATAGTGGAGAGACATAGAGTGAAGTTTCATTGTTTGCTTGTGGTCCTTTATGAGGAGGATAGACATGATGTGTGGAGAAAGGATCTATAGAGGAAAGAAGTGAGCAAAGATGCATGACAATATTCAACAACTAACTGGTGGTTTAAAATGTGGTAAGATGTGTAAAGATAAAGGTAGTTTCTGGACACGAATGTGTAGTCATAACCAACTGTACGGGGTGGTGCTCATCTCTGTTACTAAGCCAAAGAGCCAGCCTTGTCTGAGGACTGCTCTGGTGATCATGTGGCCAGCATGACTGCACTGAACTCTGTTGCCTTCCCACTGGAATGGTACCTATTTATCTACTTGTATTTGCATGCTTCAAGACTGCTAGGTTGGCAGAAGCTGAAACTAGTGACAGGAGCTCACCCCATCACGCAGCACTCAGGCCTCAAACTGCCAATCTCCCGATCTTCTGATCATTAGAACTGGTGTCTTAACCACTAAGCCACTGCATCCTGATTACTGTCCTCTATTTTTTTTAAATGAGAATTAAGGAAGAGTTTGTTGTTGTTTTAAGGAAAATCTGAAACAGATTAATTTAATTTCTACAGTTTTAAAATTAATTAAGCAGAACAGATGATCATACAACTGTGTGAGAGATTTTATTTCACAAGACAGAATTCACAGCTGGAGATTCAGCTCTTGCATAACTTCATTCAGATCAATGGCTAAGTTCCCCAAATAGATTTAGGCTATCTAAGCAAAAACCTTAATGGGGGGACAGGCAAAATAAAATCTCTTGTCCCAACAAACCAGAAACTAGATGAGGTGGGGGAATGAAGTTTGTCTGCAATTTGATTGGATGCCAAATACTGTGCATGTAAGTGGAAAATTGGAAGGGTGATCAGTGTTGTCACTAGGGTTTGCATCACCTGGTGTGGTAACTCATGGTGTCACCCCCCCCCCCCGCCATTAACTTTGTCTCATACCACCTTACAGAATCCTTAGTAATGTTTTTGTATTAATGTTACCTGTAAATCAAAATTTCAATTACATCACTGAATGTAGTAGCAGTAGTTGTGATATAAACAACTAACAAAACTAAAAGCATACCTTTAAATCACAATATCATAAGCACAACATAAATGTATTTACATTTCCATTTACATAGTTTCACATGATTAAAGTGAAAATGTGGTAAGATGCATGCAGAATTATATCAGAGAATATTGCTGTTGTTGTTGTGTGCTTTCAAGTCATGTCTGACTTATGGCAGCCCTAAGGCAATATCTGTAGCCTCTGAAGTGACACAGGGTTTTCTTGGCAAGATTGTTCAGAGGAGTTTGCAGAAAATATAGTAAACACAAACTACTCTGTACCAAGGTGCTTGCAAAGGAGCTAGGTCTGAATGAAAGGAGTACTTAGAAAAAGATCCTGTTAGAATTAGAAATATTATGTTGACCTTGACACATTACTTTCTAAGATAATGAGGATGCAATGATGTTCCTTCAGCAAAATAGCTTGCAACAGGTCCTTTTGACACTTTTTTTGTTGAAAGCAACAACATTCCTTTGTCATATTTTTTCATTACTTGGGGGAAAAACATGTTTTAGGGGCATTTTCTGATTTTGTTTTGTTTTTTAAAAAATAGGCTGTTTTCTTATGTTTGAAGATGAATGTTTTTAAAAGGAGCTAAAAATGAGAAATTAGCAAAGAATGCAATAAGTTATATTTTGCAGTGCTAGTGGGACCAAGTTATTTCTGTGGGGCTCTTCAATGAATTAAATTAAAGCAAAGCAAAGCAGCTTCATTTATATACTGCTTCATATTGTGCTATGGGGTGTCTAAGTAGTTTACAACTGTAAGCTCATTGCCCCCCAACAGTTGGGTACTCATTTTAGCGAACTTGGAAGGATACAGGACTGAGTCTAGCCTGAGCCCTGGCTAGTATTGAACTCGCAACCTTGTGGTCTATGAGTGAGTGGCTGCAGTACAGGCATTTGACCACTGCGCCACCAGGGCTCTTTTAAAAAGTAACTTCCTAGGAGTTTACAGGTGGCTGCTGGATTATTAAGCAGGCTCAGAAATGAAATTTGATATCTTCAAACAGCAAATGACATCTCATGTTGTGCTTCTTTTTAATGAGTGTTACCATAAAGGCGTTATTACAGCAAGTGAGCTGGCAACTCCACGGCCTTCTGAAGCAACAATTAAATTACTATAGCAATCCAAAATACCATTTAACTCTACATTATTACATTGTGTGTGCTTGACCAATGATTGCAGCATTCTGAAAATTGAGGTTAAACTGGGTTTTCATCTAGTAGCAAGACACTTCAGAGGCTATAGATTTACAATGTCCTGTTATTCCACATCACGTCAGTTGCAGAAGCAAGAGTCCATGTACGTTACTTATCTTAGTCAGTGGTTAGAGATTGTTAGACTAGAAATGGAGAGGTGACAAGTAAAATCTGCATTTAGTCATTAACTTCACTGGATGATCTTGAAACATTCTTTCTATCTCACCCTCTCTCCTTCCCTTTCTCTACAATATGAACACACATACACACAAACACACACACACTCCAATCCTCCTTCTCTCTCAGACTAATCTTCCCTCACAGGACAGTCGTGAATAGAAAATTAAAGAAAGAACAAGTATATATTATGGATACTTGAGTTTTCCACCAAGATAAAGTAAACACAATTAGTACTACTCTCCTACCAAGCCACATCTGGGTTCATGACCTTCCCTTTATTTCCAAAGGAAAAGTATTAAACTTCTTCCATGACAATTTTAGACAATGGAGAGAAGAGCGGTGAAATTTACACATCAAAATGACAACAACATGAGGGATTTTTTTTTACTGAACCCTTTTTGAACCCATCACTATTCACATATTCTTCCTCCTATTACATACTCATATAGTTTCTTGTGATATTAATTTCTGTGTCATGCACAAAACAAAGAAAAGGAATGCCCAGCTCAGTTAAAACTTGGAATTTTAAATGTCAGGAATCAAATGTCTATATGTATGCATGTGAAGAACCACACAGGTGTAAATCCAATTGTTAATCCCAACTAGAGTAAAGCTGAATCAATGAGAACTAGTAGAATAACACTTATGTAAATCCCACTGTAAATTATGTAAATGGTCTACTCTAGTTGGGACTAACAGTTGGATTTCATTAATTGTCTATTATACATCAGTTATAAACTACAAGGATTGTAGTTCAATGGATCTGTGATCAAAGAATATATCAAATAATGTTTAATATAATATGGGGGTGGAAGGAATATTCATAAATATTCATATACCAGATGAAAAATGGTTTTCCTTAGCATTGGGAATGCCTGATCAAGAGAATACTACAAATCTTTGTAGTTCAGGGCTTATTTTGCACAATTAAATGAAAAAAAATATTTTATTTTATTTTTATTTTTTTGGTGACAGCATGGAATTTTGAGCAAATAAATATTTTTCTTCACAGAAAGCAACATTTCTGTACAGAAAATGCTAGTTTCTATGGGGGGAAAACCCCATCTGTGTGTTTTTCACAAAAAGAATGCCAAATTGCAAATAGTCCTCGATAACTGTATAGGGAGAAAAATGGTTAAATAATTCAAAAGCAAACATAAATCAATGAATCAAAAGTGTGAAAATATCTAGGATCTTTTAAATATCATCAGTGACATCATGAGAAGAAAAATTCTCCCTTTCCATAAGTGAAAATGACACTGAGTTTGTACTTCAAGTACTATTAATGGGTGTCTATAATAATAACATAAATGGAGTATCAGAAACCAGCATGGGTGGAAGCATGCTACATTTCTAAAACATGGTAGTACTGAAACAATGTTTTTGGTCTCCAGAGCATGGGAAAGTTACTTTTTGGCCTTCAGCTCATAGAATCTCTCAGCAAGTGTGACTGGTAGCCATGCTGACTGAGGGGAACGTCTGGAACCCATAGTTAAAAAAAAGTAATTATCCTGAAGTCTGCTGGTGTATCAAAACCTCCACAAGTACTAATAATCATTTTGGGTCTCACAGTGTCTAAATGCGATGGAGGGATACAGTGCAAACATGCAAGTGATTAGCAACACTTTTTAAAAAAGAAAAGCAAAGAACATTGTCTGTGAGCTAAGTAGTGGACAATGGTTGCTATACTTGTTCATATTACATGGGGAATTGGTGTGCCTGTCTGTGTATGCATGTGTGAATTCATCTTAGTATCATTTTTCATACATATTACAGTATCAGTTCATTAAAATTCTTAATGCAGCACTGAACCTGGTCAGACTGAAATGGGGCTGACAAACGTCTTGTCTGCCACACAGATAACCAGACCTTATGAAGGTGAAATTAGTTTTCAGGAGCTGTACTGCTCACTTGATTGATTCTGTTTTAGAAGTCATATGACTTAATGTTTCCTGCATGGGCTTCCACTGTCATGCAAACATGACCTGATAACACATTGTCAGGAGCGCTCCAGAGAGCTAACAGCAATCTAACATCTTTCTACTGAGTGTGAAGTTCCATCTGAAATGTGCATATTTGATAAGCAGCTCTTCTTCTATCTGTCCTTTTCATTTTCAGAAAGTTAATCTTCTTTGCTTCACTGAGTGCTGAGCAGAAATGAGCTGGCTAGGAAATGCTGCAGGTGGCCCCAAACTACATAACGTGGACAGCTTGAGTCTCCAGGGGCCTGCAGATGATGGGATCTTTCATAACAGATCACCACAACTCGAAGCAACTCTTTGCTGGATCAGTCAACTCAGCTGTGCGGAAAGCACCCCAACCAACATTTGGAACAAGGACTTTTTTGATCTTGCTTTTATAGGATTATTGCCTACTGGCACAAACACTTACATTTTTAAATGAAACACATGCTTGATTCCCAGCATAAAAAATCTAGGTAAAATTCTTAAACATTTTTTAGTACAGCAAGAAGTAATGACACAAGTCAAAACTATTTTTGTTCTATTTCCTTAACTACTGCAGAGGTCAGGCCATAGTGAGCAAACAGTTGATGCTATTATCATGGAATTGTAAATCAAAGCTATCTCCTGTATAGAATTTTCTACTTCATTCTCCAATTGCAAGATCAAGGCAATGAGAATTTTACCATATGATCAAGAAAGCATATCAGCCAGGCTAGGGAAGGGAAGGTTCTCCAGATGTTCTTCTCCTTCAACTAACATCAGCCCTTGCCAATATAATCAAGGATGATAGCAAATGGGAGTGGTAACTGCTGGTTTCCATATCAGTGAGATAATGCATTCTTCTTTGGGTTTTACTCCAGACATTAAAAGAGCCATCCAATATTCTGCACACATTTTTAGAAGTTCATACTAAAGTCCTAAGTAGATTTGCCACCCCACTGATAGGGATGCCACTATCCATAAAGCCAGAAAATGAATTCTAGGAAAAGAAATAGTCTGTAAAGTACAGTACAGTATACTTACCTGGAAGCAGTCCCACTCAACTCAATGAATTTGACTTATGAGTAGACATACAGTATATAGGATTGAACTGTTAGCTCTAAATCCAGGGTGGGTATCATGCAGCACTCCAGATATTATTGGACTGCAAGCAGTCTTTGCCATTGGCTGCAGTGGACTGGGCTGTTGGGAGGTGCAGTCCAATACAATGTGGAAGCCTGTATGAATCAAAACTGAACTGCAAAACCCAAATAGAGAAGACCCATTGAATCAATGGAATTTACAAATGTGTTGACTGGCCATTCAGCAATTGACTCAGTAGGTCTACACTACTTGGCTTGAGCAGTTGGATGTAGGTCTCAGTCTTTTAATAGGCCCCAACCCATCTTGTTTCAGGACACACTGCATTTAAAACTGATGGAAGTTTCAGAAGCCATTATCAAGATATGCTGGGGAAAGGAAGGGTTTCATCAATTCATAGGGGGGCAGTTTGACTGGACTACCAGAAACCCATTGCACAAGCATAAGTAATGTATTGGCTTCTTGCCCATTTGCTTCTACTTATTTGTTTTAGGCATATTTCTTGTTAATGCATTTGTGTCACATAGCTGTATTATGAGAATGGAAACTCTACCAGTTTGGATTTCTTTACAAAGATAGGCTTTTTACTCCTACTTGTTTTTTCCTATCTTTGAAACAACTACTGATCCATGAAAATGCTGTGCCTCCTGTCATATGATCACTTCTCTTACTTACCTAATTGAGGAAAAGCAGTATTTTCGATTGCATTGGATGCTGATTGCTCCTTTTGAGCCTGGGAAAGTGAGACATGAACATTTTCAAAGCACATCCTCTCCTCCTCCTCCTCCTCTCCCAAACAAAACACTCCATTTCCTTTAGGTGAGCTTTTGAGAAAGACTTGAAGCGAAGCTTATAAAAGCTTAATTGTCTTGTCTCTTCCTTCCACATCTGTTTCTGGCAGTTATGCAACTGCTCTGATGCAAATGAATGCATTTTCTGCCTTTTGAACTGTACACTTTGAAACAAGAATCTGCTGTCTTGTGCATTTATCTTTTTTAAAAAAAACTTCCTTCATCTGTTTGTCTCAGCATTGCCACACACCATTCACTCAGACAACTGGAAAATATTTTCACCCTGAGCCCTTAGAACAGCTTGCAGAGAAGACTTTCTGTAGACTGATTCTCGATACTCACAACCAAGTACCTTGGACTGGGGGCAAGAATCACCATTGACAACCATGAGCTTTGGAAAGTTATTTTGGGGGCTATACTTCCCATAACCCCCTAACTGGCATGGGTGTGGGATTTTAGGAATTGCAGTCCAAAATGCAACATTTCCAGGTTTGGGGATGGGGGTGGCATTATGGAGGCTCATGCTGTCATTATGAGGGGTGGGCAAAGTTTGCTCCTCATGTTGCATGTGGCCCCTTACAAGGTTTTTTTTTTTTTTTTTTTTGGAGGGGGCAGCACTTAACTCCTCCAGACTCCTTGGACTGCCCTTTTCCTATCACATATCAAGGTGAATTCATAGAATCATAGGGTTGGAAGAGACCCCAAGGATCACCCAGTCCAACCTCCTACCATGCAGGAAGACAGAGTCAAAGTACTCCCGACAGATGGTCATCCAATCTCTCTTAAAAACCTCCAAAGAAAGTGACTCCACCACATTCCAAGGCAAGTGTTCCACTATTGAACAGCTCTTAGAGTCAGGAAGTTCTTCCTACTGTTTAGGTGGAATCTCTCTGAAGTGGCAGGAGTGGCAGTTCATCTTTAAATAGGTCATATTTCTTTTTTAAAAAAATAAAAATAAAAATCTGTTTTCAAAATGAGAAGTGAACAACTGCATACTTGGAGAACATTTTTGGCAGTCCAGGTGACACCTGTAGCATCTCAGGGGCAGAAAATTAGCCCTTGGTTGCCTATCCCTTTCAATATTGTATTATATATTTTTTCCTCTTTATTGTCCAGAAGACTGTTAACTATGTTAACAACATTTTGTGATTTTTAATTGCTATCAAGTTGGTTTTGAATTGTGGTGATCCTATGAATAAGAGAAACTGTCATCAACAGCCCTGCATTCACAGGAATGTGGCTTCCTTGATTGAGTCTATCTACCTGTGATGCAGTCTTCCTCTTTCCTGATACATCTCACTTTCCCAAGCATTATTGTCTTTTCTAATGAGATATGTCATCTAATTAGATGTCCAAGGTATAATAGCCTAAGTCTAGTCATTTTGATTTCTCCAGACATTTCTCTATTTCTTGCCAAAGGCTCAAGCAATGCACAAGCAAGAGGGGAAAATTCAGCTGGCTGGCTATCTGTCATAGGCTGTCTAGGTTGTGCATTCAAGAAGGGACTGAGTTTAATAGATTAATTAATTAATTGTAGGACTGAGGCAGAGTTACTTCGAAGAAACATATTTCACCATGTTGCATTGCACCCAAGATATATCCTTGAACCTTAGATCTGAGGTTCTTCAACTAGAGACAGCACAGCTTGAATTTAGGAGATGTATATGGAAAGATGTGTGCTTTACCAGTGAGCCCCTTTCCTTGGTTCTTGTTTTTCTATACTTTTTTCATGTCTGCCTTTCCTATCCTCTTTCAATAAATTTCCATTGAAACATATGTAATAAATTCACTTTAGCAGTAAATTTATCTATCTTTAGCAGTTCTTAGCAAACAACAACAACAACAACCCAACAACCAACAACACTGGCTCCCTCCCCTCCCCTTCAGATGACAAATGTAATGCAAATTTAATGTCTTAAGGCAGTAATGGACTGGATGAGGAAAAACAGATTGAGACTGAATACTGATAAAATGGAGGTACTCACAGTAGTGGCCCTGTAACCAGGTACTGGGATATAACCTCCAGTCCTGGATGGGGTCACACTCTCCTCTAAGGATTGTGTTTGCAGTTTGGAGGTACACCTGGATCCGTCGCTTCAGATGATAAACCAGGTAAACATGATGGTCAGGAGCACCTGTTATCAGCTTCGACTGATACGCCAACTGCGCCCTTTCCTGGAAGTTAGGGACCTAGAAACTGTGGTGCACACTCTGGTAACCTCTCGTCTTGATTTCTGTAATGCACTCTACATGGGGCTATCCTTGTGCTTGGTTTGGAAACTCCAATTAGTACAGAACATAGAAGCTAGGCTGGTCTTGGGAACATTGAAAAGAGACCACATAATGCCAGTTTTGAAATCTCTTCACTGGCTGCCCATTAGTTTCTGGGCACAGTACAAGGTGTTGGTTATCACCTTTAAAGCCCTAAATGGCTTGAGTCCAACCTATCTTTAGGACCGCCTCCTTCCGTACAATCCACCTCATGCACTCAGATCCTCTGGGAGGAATTTGCTGCAGCCAATAAAAACTAGGCTCTGCAACTGCCCAGAGGGCCTTCTCTGCAACTGCTCCCAGATTATGGAATGGCCTCCCAGATGAGATCCATCATATCACCAATTTAACCAGCTTTAAAAACGCTGTTAAGATGGATCTCTTCCAGCAGGCCTTTCCTGAATAATTATCCTGGCCTCAAGAATCAGTCCATCTCTCTCTCACTATCATTGTTGTTATTGCTGCCACGACTGCTGTTATTGTTTCTTTTGTTTTTGTTTTGTTTTGTTGTGATATATTTTAAGTATATTTTAATAGTTTTATTGTTTAATATTATTTTAAGGGATGGGTGGGTTTATAGGTTTTATATTGTACTTCTACTGTATTTTTTAAATTGTAAGCTGCCCCAGTTGCATTCGCAGAGGGGCGGGATAGAAATAATAATAATAATAATAATAATAATAATAATAATTTATTGGAATAAATCATTGTGAAAATATACTAGCATTGTCGTTATGCAGTGGTGCACTTCTCTCCACTGAAAAATCAGTGAGATCTAAGCACACTTAATTGCATGCTAGACTGCAAACCTGGCTCTTGAACTGGTACCCAACAAAGCTTTCATCTCCTATGACTTGCCTCATTCCTTGCTCAGCAATGAAAAAACAAACATGTTTGTGTCAATATTAGCATTCTCTCCCCCTGCCTACACACATACACTTTTATTATTATCATTTGACCAACTCTCTATCACTCAGAAAATAGGTAAGGCCTGCCACACACATTCCACAGGGATTAGCAAACTGACTGTCTAGAGAGATTTGTTCCTTTTAACAGCTAAGCTGTGACACTGCAAGAGACTAAATGCTGTTGAAATTCAAACCCTCACCCACTTTCCCCTATTGCTGCCACCAAAAGCAGTAGCACTTCTGGGAATTTTTGCCACCTTGGATAGCACCAATGATCATTTCAAAGACAGGTCAGGCAATTAAAACATTCATTTAAAATGTCCTGCTCTCCTGGATAGCCAAAACCTTGTAAAGAATTCCACTGTACAATTCACACAGTGAAAGCCTCAAAGCTGTAGTCAGATCACACAAAGATAAAACAGCATCTAAAATGCAGCCAGTCTCTACCTGAACTCCTGCCTCCCTGTTCCTTTCTCATAAACCTCATTTCCTATTTAAAAGGACTGGATCCTCTTTGAAAAAGCATCACATGGGACTGCTTGAACTGTGAACTCCACAGCAGTTAAATTATGGCTTGTTTCAGCATTTGAACCTCAAGTTCAAAGATGCTGTAATCAGCATTAACACAACAGGTAGTCCCATTCTGGGAAAAACTCTAGGAAGAATCAGGAAAGCAAGGCAAAAGTTCAGGCAAAGATTCAGTACCATGGACAGTTCCATCCTGTTCTCAGTGAAGTCTACAGAAAGAAGTAGGGAAGTGGCTTTTCCAAAGAAATATGAGTTGTTGAGGTGCATTGTATGAACAGATCTGATCCCCCTGCAATATCCTGTTCCTGTATGATCACAGGTAGATGGATTTGGGCCTCAACTGTGTCCCTCCAGTGGGAGCAATCCATGATATGGAGACATGGGAGAGGGCTGTTTCTGCTGTTATTTCCTAGTTGTGAAATCCACTCCCTTTGGAGACCTGTTGTGTACTGATGCTAGTATCGTTCAACAATAAGTTAAAATGTGGCTCTTCATCAAACATTTTGGGCTCAGTGGTCATAGTTTGATTCTGACTTCTAGGGTTTAGTGTTCTTCCCACTGCTTTATCCTGCTGAATGGTTTTAAATTGTTTTATAATTAAGTTGGATTTTTTTTTGTCTTTGCCCCACTGAGAAATAAATATTTATAAAAAGGGAGGGAGGGAGAGAGGATCCTCTTATCTTTTCAGCCAACTGCACTTTGACCAATCACAAATTGTGGTTTATTCAATTGTGATTTAATTATAGTTTATTGAAACAAGCTACCATAGAAGCTACAGCATGAAGTTGAACTATTTGGACAAAGTGTGAGTTAAAACTAATCACAGTTTTTCCCTGTTGTGAAATAATCATAGAATCATAGAATCATAGAGTTGGAAGAGACCACAAGGGCCTTCCAGTCCAACCCCCTGCTATGCAGGGACTCCCAACAGTGGAATTCTCCCAAGCTAATGATAATTATGAAGTATCATTAGCTGAATATGAATGCAAATGCTTCTAATTTCCTGCTCACAGCTGCACTGAATGGGGAAAAGGGATTGTAGTATATATTGTAAGCATTTGCTATACGGTATCAGCAATGACATCAAAATCAGTTGCTCTTTCTGAATGCATCCTATTAAAAATCTCTGCTTTCTCCACCATCTCATTTATTTTCTCCTGTTGCTCCCTCCCTAGCTCCCAAAACCTGTTATAAATATATAAATGTTCATATGGTTGCATTTTTCAAATCAACCACTAGATGACTGGTACAAAACAAAATGTACCAGCTATAAACCAACCTTGTGAAAAACAAATCACAGCCTCAGAGGACTGAGAATTACCTTTCCCCAATAACTGATATCATTGTAAATGCAGGGTGTGTGGGTGTGGGTGCTTGTGTGTCCTAGTTTTGATTTTCAGCCCAGCTTGGAAAGCTTTTTTCCCTTTTGCCACCTTTTGGTTAGCATACAGTTAATGACATATGCAGGTGAAAGTAGTACATGTAGAGTGGAGTTTTGGGGAGAATGCGCAACCTTCATATAGCGTAAGTGCAGTTGCACACATGGACTGTTTCACATTGGAATAGTACATTGAGTTGTCAGACATGCACACTGCCCATTGACTCACACACCTTGTTCTACATTGGTATCCAATAAAGGAACTGCATAGTGTAAATCTACCAGTAGATACAGACACTGTACTGAAGCACTGTAGAATCTCAGCCAATATACACTGATATATAAGATCTGTGCATAGCACCAAGTGCATGTTGCCACCTTACAGGTGTCCCTCTCTACTCACGTTGGAGACTGATAAAACAATTCTGCAATCCCAGATTATACCAAATAGTTATCCAGTTATTGCTCATTAGCTTGATATTTCAGACAAATCAATGAAACAAAATTTAAATTTTGGCATGTAAACAAACAAACAAACACCTAATCATCACACCATCTTGAGAATAGACCTGGCAGAAATAATTACCTTTGAGATGACTGGACTGCTCTGAGCCCCAACTGTCTTCCACCTTTTGCTATTCAAAACTGGTGACTTAGCACTGGCCTAGATAAATACAGGAGCAATAAAAGATAGTATGACCTGCTTTTCAGAGGCATGTTGTTATAAATGACTGAGAATTTTATACAGCAGTGATGGCGAACCTTTTAGGGGCCAAGTGACCAAACTAAAAGGCCTTCCGCCCTCCAGGGGCTGGACTTCTGGAGCAGGACTTATTCCTCCCACCCTCCCAAGCCTCCAGCTGCCTCTCCAGAGAGGCAGCTGAAGGCTGGGGAGGGTTGGGAAGGAGGAGGACCAGGTGCACACTTCTTCCTCCTTCTCTCTGACCTCTGAATGCCAGGGAAAATGGCTTTGTGTGCCTCTCTGGCATGCATGCCATAGGTTCGCCATCATGGTTCTAGAGCTTCAACAAAGGAACCTGACCTCTTATGAGTCTAAAACAAATGAAGCCTATGTGAGAACAAGGTATGATTGACTCAGGTCTTGGGAATGCTTTCCAAAGAACCCCCTTTTGAAACTGCTTCTCATTGGATGTTCAGTCTGATCAGAGAGATGGATAAGCATTATGATATTATGCATGATCCTGATGAAAGAACAATGAATGGAACAGAATATGATTGCTCTTTTTCTTTTCTCATTACTGTGGTTGTGCCTGTGCACATCTAGTAATTCAGTCCCAAAAACGTGGCCTGTACAGTGGGGAGAAATGCATGCACTCAAGTTCCATATTATTTAATGGGCGGCAATGTGCATGTGTCCACATCAGCACATCCATGAGCATATGTTGCCATTGAATAATATAGAGTGTGGCAAGCTATGGAAACTCCAATCTGTGGATAACTAGCCCACCAATAAGGTAAGGAAGTAAGTAAACTTTATGCTTGTATCCCGCCATTTACCTGTCAGGCAATCAAGGCGGCTAACAAACAATTCCTCAAACACACATAATAGTATATTGTGACACAGTAAACAATTACCCCCCTCTAAAATTACATATAATACCAATTATGAATTAAAATGACTGGCGTATTCACCAGTGATTATAAAACCATCCATAAAACTTAAAAATCTGAACACCAAATTAAAATTGGATAATTAGAAAAGAGGGAGAGACATATGTTAGAAGGTCTAATCAATTCTTGGAAGGCCTACCGGAAGAGATCCGTTTTGATGGCTTTTTTTTTAACATTCTGCAAGCTAGTTGCTTGACGGATCTCTTCCGGCAGTGCATTCCATAGTCTGGGAACAGTGACCGAAAAAGACCTCTGGGAGGTTGCTGTTAATCTGGTTCTCCTTGATTGCAGCAAATTCCTCCCAGAGGATCTAAGAGCGCAGGGCAGATTGTATGGAAGGAGGTGATCCCTTAGATAAGTTGGACCTAGACATGTAGGGCTTTAAAGGTCATTACCAACACCTTACACTGTGCTCGGAAACCAATAGGCAGCCAGTGAAGGGATTTCAAAATTGGTGTGATGTGATCCCTTCTTGATTTTCCAGTAATTAGCCTGGCTGCCATATTTTGTACCAGTTGTAGTTTCCGAACTAGGTATAAGGGTAGCCCCATATTGAATGCATTACAGAAATTGAGTCGTGAGGTTACCAGTGCATGTACTACAGTTTCTAGGTCCTTTTTCTCCAGGTAAGAGCACAGTTGGCATATCTGCCAAAGCTGATAACAGGCACTCCTGACCGCCACATTCACCTGATCAATCATGTGAAGCAACAAATCTAGGAGCACTCCCAAACTGCAAACACAGTCCTTCGAGGAGAGCATGACTCCATCTAGGACTGGAAGTTGTAACCCAATACCTGGCTTAGAGGCCCCTACTGTAAGTACCTCCATCTTCTCTGGATTCAGTTTGAGTCGGTTTTTCCTCATCCAGTCCATTATGGCTACAAGACAGTGACTAAGGGGAGAGATACCATCTGTTGTCATGGCTGATGACCGAGACATGGAGAAATATATTTGGGTGTCATCAGTGTACTGATAACACCCAGCCCCATGTCTCTGGATGATTTCCCCCGGCGGCTTCATATAGATGTTAAAGAGCATCGGGGACAGGATGGCACCCTGAGGGATGCCACAATTAAGCTCTTTTTTAGACAAGTGACTATCCCTGAGCATCACCTTCTGGAATCTGCCTGAGAGGAAGGAATGGAACCACTGAAGTACAGTGCCTCTGATCCTTAACCCTCTCAGGCGTTCCAGGAGGATGCTATTATCTATTGTATCAAAGGCCACTGAGAGATCCAAGAGTACCAACTGGGTCATGCTTCCCCTGTCGATGTCTTGGCGAAGGTCATCTACCACAGCAACCATGGCAGCCTCCACCCCATATCCCGGTCTGAAGCCGGTTTGAAATGGATCTAGAAAATCGGTTTCATTCAAAATCACTTGGACTTGAGAGGCAACAGCCCGCTCAATCACCTTGCTCAGGAATGGAAGGTGGGAAATGTTGGAATAGTAGCAAGCTCTACACTTGAGCCATTATAGGGTTAACAACCATCATAGGGTTAATGGAGAGCTACTGAGAACACAGATGACCTACAGCTGTATATGCATAGCTCTAATCAAGTTTTGAGCCTTAATAAGGCTGCCTCTGTAGTGAGCTGTCTCTCTCTCTCTCTTTTGCTCACTCTATTCTTAGCCTTACTTTATGTTGCTTTATACTTGTGTTATTTGATTATGTTATTTGCTATTTGTTACTTTTGCCATTATTATTATGCTTTGTCTTATATATATGGGTTTTGTATGATTCTGCTATATATGTTGTTTGTTACCTTTTGAGTATTTATATAAAGCCTTTTATAGTACCTTGTTTCATTAGTCTCTTTTCAAATCCATTGTCCCAACAAATTTGGTAGCAGAGGATGGTTGCTCAAAAGAATTGTTGTTTAAAGCAGTGGTTGTTTGAGACAATGGTTTGAAAAGTGATTTGTATTTGGAAATATTTTTCATTGAAATAGAGTTTTTCCTTTTGGCAAATTTTTTGAGAAATGTATGATATTTATTTTGGTTATGGCTATTAAATAGAATAGTTGGTTTTTGATGCTAAGAAAGTTAGTTTTTAAACGCAAAGATAAATAGTGCAAGAATTTTATCTGGTCAAGTTTTAAAATTAAAGCTTATATTGGTAAGAGAGTTTACATATACAAAGTGTTTTTTAAATGTCTGTAACCTCAGCTAGTTCACCTGAAATTAATATGTCTACTTTAAAGGTTCAACAGAGTGTAAGTAACAGTGATGGCTTATTTTTAATCCCAAAATTAAATAGGGATAATTTTCAGATGTGGGATGCAAGATTAAGAGTTTCCCTACAAGTACAAGACTGTTTGCATGTTATAGATGAAGATATGCCTGAAAATCAGTCAGAACAGCATGAATATAAAATGAAAGAAGCAAAAGCTTTAATGATACTATATTCCTGTATAGAAGATCATGAAAGTCCATTAGTAATTAAATATAAAACAGCTAAAGAACTATATGGTGCACTTAAGAAAAAATACTTTAGTAGATCAAACAAAAATATAGTGTTTTTGAAAGAGAAATTATATAGCATGACGATGAGAGATGGAACTAGCATAGATATGCATTTAGATGAAATGTTGAAAATTGTTTCAGAGCTTCAGTCTGCAGGAGCAGAAATATCTGACTCTGAATTTCATACTTGCATTTTGCTTAGTTTGCCATCTTCTTTTGCAAACCAAAAGGCTATGCTTGAATGTATGGGAGAAGTGGATATAGATTATACAATTGCTTATTTAAGAGATTCTGGACTTACAAAAACAGTAGGTAATACAGCTGAAAAAATGTCAGTATTAAGAACAAGACCTGATTATAAAGAAAGGAGATGCTACATATGCTCAAGGGTTGGGCATATTGCTAAATACTGTATATTTAAAGGTATAGAAAATCAAAGGCCCAGAGGAACAAACACTTCTATAAGAAAATTACCTTTTAGTGGAGAAAAACACTTTAATAGTCATAGACCAATTGATGAAAGAATAAACAATAAACACAAGCAAAGATTTAATAACAGTAAAAATCCTCACATGAATAATCAAGTGTTTCAAATATCTGATTATCAGGGTGTAAATGATAGACAGCATTTTCTCCTTGATAGTGGTAGTTTCATTCACATTTGTCGCTTTAGAGAAAGTTTTAGTGAACTTGATGTAGAAAATAGACCAGAGATATTACAAGCAAACCAGCAAAGACTAAATGTTCTTGGAACTGGAACTGTGCCTTTAAGAGTTCTCACTTCTAGAGGTGAAGTGGTAAACCTTACATTAACAAATGTTGCTTTTGTTCCTGAAGCCTCAAATAATTTGATTGGTACTAAAAGAATTGTAGAGAAAGACTATACCATAGTACTTAAAGGTGACTCAGGAAAAATTATCAACAATAGAACTGGCCTTGTGCTTAAAGTTGATGAAAAAGATGGGTTTCATTATATCATTGATGTTAATGATGTAGCAGTAAATGAGGAAAGGGCTGTATGTCAAACAAGAGGAAATATTTGTGACCATAAAAACTGTCTTTATTCATGGCATGTAAAGTTAGGACATAGAAATATGCAAAGTATTGAAAAATTATTGACAGAGTGTGGAATTAATGTTCCCAAATGTGATAAAACAAAAGAAAGATGTGAAATCTGTATACAAGCAAAGGGAACGGCTCCTAGTTATACAGGACAATCTAATTTAAAAGATCAGGAGTTTTTAGAGGAAGTTTATTCAGATTTAGTAGGTCCTATACCATTATCTGCAGGTAAAAATAAATATTTTCTTACATTTACTGAATCTAAAAGCAAATACAGTTACACATATATACTTAAAAATAAAGATGAGACATTAGAAAAGTTTAAAAGCTATGTGGCTATAGTTAAAAATCGTTTTGGCAGAGCACCTTTAACATAACAAACTAGAATGGATTTTTCATTTGTTAAAGGACTTTGGCATTAGTGAACCTGTACCAATTGTAATGTTTGAAGACAATCAAGCTTGCATTACAATATGTAAAGGAGAAAGTACTAAAGCCAGAAGCAGAACTATTGGATTAAAATGTCAACTAGTGAGGGATTTGTATCAAAAGGGAATGATTGATATTGAATATTGCCCTACTGATGAAATGATAGCAGATATATTAACTAAGCCACTGACGACACAAAAATTTACATTCTTTCGTGAAATGTTGAACATGTCTAATTTTTGTTGATGATTTTATTTGTTGTAATGACTCAGTTGATAGAGCTTGAGAAGGGGTGTTGGAATAGTAACAAGCTCTACACTTGAGCCATTATAGGGTTAACAACCATCATAGGGTTAATGGAGAGCTGCTGAGAACACAGATGACCTACAGCTGTATATGCATAGCTCTAATCAAGTTTTGAGCCTTAATAAGGCTGCCTCTGTAGTGAGCTCTCTCTCTCTCTTTTGCTCACTCTATTCTTAGTCTTACTTTATGTTGCTTTATACTTGTGTTATTTGATTATGTTATTTGCTATTTGTTACTTTTGCCATTATTATTATGCTTTGTCTTATATATATGGGTTTTGTATGATTCTGTTATATATGTTGTTTGTTACCTTTTGAGTATTTATATAAAGCTTTTTATAGTACCTTGTTTCATTAGTCTCTTTTCAAATCCATTGTCCCAACAGGAAACAGGTCTATAATTTTTCAAGTCCAGGGGGTCCAGGGAAGGCTTCTTAAGGAGTGGTCTCACAATCGCTTCCATTAGACAAGATGGTAATACTCCATTCCTAAGGGGCGCATTGATGGTCTCTTTAAGAAAGGCCATCAGTGAGTCGACCCCCTGGATGACCAACCATGATGGGCAAGGGTCTAGAGGGCATGTCATCTTTTTCACCTTTCCAAGGATCTTGTCCACATCATCGGTACTCACCGGCTTGAACTGATCCAGTACAATTTCAGAAACTGGACACCTCATCAGTCGAATCTGTTGTAAGCCCAGCACCCAAGTCGGCTCTTATCTGAGAGATTTTGATGACGATGATGATGATGATGATGATGATGATATTAAATTTATTTTTACCCCGCCCCTCTGTTGGGCAATCAGGGTGGTTTACAAGAATTAAAATCCATACAAATCTAAAAATAAACATCCCCAACCCCTCCTCCCATTAAAACAGTATTAAACTACAGATCCAATTAAAATCTTAACATAACATATCAAAAATACAATAAGACAACAATACAATAAAAATTAAAAAACAACAATAGCCAACCAGCAACAAACAGTGGGAGAGCCAAAACTAGGATGATAAAAACAGGCAGATTCCTAGGGCTGGGAATCTAGTCAGGAAAGGCCTGCCAGAAGAGATCCGTCTTCAAAGCTTTTCAAAAGCTGCTTAAGCTGGTAATATGACAGATCTCGTCCAGCAGGCCATTCCATAATCTGGGGGCGATTACCAAGAATGCCCTCTGGGAAGTTGCCGACAGCCTAGATTTCATTGGCTGAAGCAATTTCCTCCCAGAGGACTGGAGTGCATGGGGAGGATTGTATGGGAGGAGGACGTCCTGAAGATAGCTTGGACCCAAGCCATTGAGGGCTTTAAAGGTAATAACCAACACCTTATACTGGGCCCAGAAACTAATAGGCAGCCAGTGGAGAGATTTTAATACCGGAGTTATGTGGTCTCTCCTAGATGTTCCCGAGACCACTCTGGCTGCATATTTTGTACCAACTGAAGTTTCTGGATCAAGCACGAGGGTAGTCCCATGTAGAGCACATTACAGAAATCCAGATGACAGGTTACCAGCATGTGCACCACAGTCTCAAGATCCCTTACTTCCAGTCCTGGACGGGGTCACACTCTCGCAGCTGGCGTATCAGCCAAAGCTGATAACAGGCACTCCTGACCACCACGTTCATCTAATTAGTCATCAGGAGCTACGAATCAAGGAGCACCTCCAGATCGTGCACGCAGTCCTTCAGGGAGAGTGTGACCCCATCCAGGACTGGAGGTTGCAACCCAATTCCTGGTTTCGGGGCTGCTACCATGAGCACCTCTGTTTTGTCTGGATTTAATCTCAATCTGTTTTTCCTCATCCAGCCCATTACTGCCTTAAGACAGTCATTGAGAGGAGAGACACCACTGGGATTCGAGGCCAATGATCGAGACAAGGAGAAATAGATCTGGGTGTCATCAGCATACTGATAATACCCAGCCCCATAACTCCGAATGATCTGACCCAGCGGCTTCATATAGATGTTAAACAGCATTGGGGATAGAATGGCACCCTGAGGGATGCCACACGTAAGATCTTTTTTTTGCCAAACAACTGTTCCTAGCAGCACCCTCTGGGACCTGCCCAAGATGAAGGAGCAGAACCACTGCAATGCAGTGCCTCCAATTCCTAAACCACTCAGGCGATCCAAGAGGATAGTATCAAAAGCCACTGAGAGGTCTAAAAGTACCAACAGGGTCACACTACCCCTGTTGATACTCAGACGCAGGTCGTCGGTCAAGGCAACCATGGCAGTCTAGACTCCAAATCCGGTTCTAAAGCCAGTTTGAAATGGGTCTAGATAATCGGTTTCATCCAAGACTACTTGGAGTTGAAGAGCAACAGCCCTCTCGATCACTTTGCTCAAAAAAGGTAACATTGATACCGGCCTATAATTGTTCATATCCAGGGGGTCCAAGGAAGTTTTTTTCAGAAGCGGCCTAACCACCACTTCCTTTAAATGAGATGGAATGCACCCTTCCCCAAGGGATGCGTTGATGATGTCTTTAAGGAACATCATCATGTCATCCCTGCCCTGGATGGCCAGCCATGAAGGGCAAGGATCGAGGGGGCAAGTTGTCTACCTCACTTTACCAAGTAGCTTTTCTATGTCCTCGGTACTAACAGATTGAAATTGATCCAGTAAATTTACATCAACGGAGATGCTGGACACCTCGTCACTTGGTTCTGTTACCAAACTAGCATCCAAGTCAGCTCTTATCTGAGAGATTTTATGTGCAAAAAAGTTGCTAAACGCGTCACAGCAGGCCGTCGTTGGGTTAAGTAGTGGGTTCTGCGCAGGTGGAATGATCTGTCCATGACAATGCAGAGGTTTTTATTACTTCTGCCCATGGATATTCCTGTTCCGTACTAAAGACCGCATTGAGGGTATGACCCACACAATGTGTGGGCCCGGCGATCAATTGGGATAGGCCCATGTTTGTCATGCTTTCCATGAACTCCCAAGCCGCACCTGTCAGATTTGTCAAACTGGTCTCGAGTGGAATGTTGAAGTCGCCAAAACTAAAAGCCTGGGCAACTCCAACAGCAACTCTGAGACCAGCTATGTCAGCTCGGTTAGGGAGTCTGCTAGACAATGGGGTGGCTGGTATACTAACAGAATCCCCAAACTATCCTTGTTCCTCAGGCTCAGGTACATACACTCTATGTGAACTGTGTTCCAGACTGGTATCCTGGTCAAGGTCAGGTTATTCTTATAAACCAGAGCCACTCCGCCCCCCCTGACTCACTTCCCCTTACCTGCTCACTAACAGAGTATCCAGCCAATAAGGCCTGCGCCCATGTAATGGTGCTATCAACTCCCAGCCAGGTCTTTGTGAACCAAGCCAGATCGGCATCCTCATCTAAAAGAAGATTGTGAATAATATGAGTCTTATTTTTCATCAACCTGGCATTGCAAAGGAGCAAGGTAAGGTTCAGTGGAATGGCTGGTACACTCTCCAATCCATTCCAGGAAACAGGGTAAACTGAAGGCGGGACAGCTTTCAAACAGCAATCCCACCTTCTTTTGAAACATCTATTTACTCTGTTCCCACCATACCTCCTATTACCCCACACAACTCCAATTTTTGCCCTCAGATCATTCCCGGCCTCTATTAATGAAGGAGCCAATAAACCCTCATAGCTCTCGCAACCATGCTGTTGCTGCGGCTGCCACTGCTGGTAAGTAGCAGGGAAGGCTAGATGTAAAGCCCGCCTGGCTCTGCTCTCCGCCTCAGCACCGCTGTGGCTGCAGCTGGGGGAAAGAGAGTGTCCCAGGTGGTAATGAGGGGGGATAGGGCTGGCTAAATGTAAAGTCCCATCCAGCCCAGCTCTCTGCTGTCATTGCTATTGCTACTGCACTGCCAAGGTCCAAAAAAGAAGATGGGGGTGGGGGTGGGCAAAGCAGCCTCTGTCTGAGTCCTTCTGCTGGCGTGGAGCTGGTAGAGGAAGATGGTAATAGGCAGGGAAAGCAGACTCTTCCTGAATCCTTCTGCTGGTGTGGAGCCGGTAAAGGAAGATGGTAATGGGCAGGAAAAGCAGCCTCTGCCTGAGTCCTTCTGCTGGTGTGGAGCCGGCAGAGGAAGATGATAATGGGCAGGGAAAGCAGCCTCTGCCTTAATCCTTCTGCTGGTATGGAGCCTGTAGAGGAAGATGGTAATGGGCAAAGTAGGTATTAAATACACCACATTTATCTGCAAAGTAGGTATTAAATACATCACAGCAGGCTGTTGTCAGGTTAAATAGAGGGTTCTGCACAGGTGGAGCCTGTGTCACCTCTCCTACCACCCTAAAGAGCTCTGCTGGATGAGACTTTGCAGATGCAATACATGCAGAAGAGAAAGATTTCTTTGCTGCATGTATTGCCTTTCGATAGGAACGAAAAAAGTTCCTATGACGAGTCTTATCAGATAAGAGTCAAGTTTTCCACCAGGTGCACTCTAGTCACTGTCCAGCCTGCTTCATCTTCCTAAGTTCATCTGTGAACCATGGTTGTTTATTTGAAGTGGGATGGAAAGGACGTCTAGGAGTGATCGTGTGGATAGCCTTGGTGAGGTCGGTGTTCCAAGTATCAACCAGGGCTTCGACAGAATCAGCGGCATTACCAACCAAGGAACCCTCCAAGGCTTTCTGAAGACCAATTGGCTTCATTAGCTTCCGAGGGCAGACTATCCTAATGGGTCTTCTACCCCCAGTGGGGCGGACATTAACTCTAAGTCCAACCTTGACCAGGAAATGATCCATCCATGACAGTGCAGTGGTGTTAATTACCTCCGCCCACGGATATGCTTGCTCCGTACTAAAGACTGCATCGAGTGTATGACCTGCACAATGTGTTGTCCCAGAAACCAATTGGGATAGGCCCATGTCTGTCAAGGAGTCCACGAACTGCCAAGCTGCGCTTGTTAAACTGGTCTTGAAAGAGATGTTGAAGTCACCCAGAACCAAAAGTCTGGGTGACTCCAACAGCAGCTCCGATACCAGCTGTGTCAGCTCTAATTGGGAGTCTGTTAGACAACAGGGTGGATGGTATACTAACAGAATCCCTATACAATCCCTGGTTTTCAGGCTTAGGTACATGCACTTGAAGTGGTCTGTTTTCCAGACAGGTATCCTGGTCAGGGTGAAATTATCTCTATGAACTAGAGCTACTCCAGGGGGTTGCAGACTGCCAGAAATAGTGCAAATTGAGTCCACTTTTAGGGTTAGGGTTAGTGCTAGGGAATCATGGGAATTGTTTTGTTTTTTTATGAGACATTGAGCCTTCTTTGTCAGAGAGGTCTGGTGCCACAATAAAATACAGTTCCCATGATTCCCTAACCCTAACCCTAAAAGTGGACTCAATTTGCACTATTTCTGGCAGTTTGCAACCCCCCTCCATCTCCCCGCCCACTTTCCCTTACCTGCTCATTGACAGAGTACCCAGCCAGGAGAGCCTGGTTCCAGGTGATGGCACTATCCTTTCCCAGCCAGGTTTCCATGAAGCAAGCCGGGTCAGCCTTTTAATCCACGATCAAATCGTGGATGATATGAGTTTTGTTCTTTATCGACCTCGCATTGCAGAGAAGCAAGGCAAGGTTCTGTGGCATGGTTGATAAGTGCCCCAGCCCACTTTGGGTAACAGAATGGACTGAAGGAAGGATCACTTCCAAACATTGAGCCTGCCTTCTTTTGTAACAATATTCCATTCTGTTATCGCCTTACCTTCCTCTGCCCGCACAACCTGAATCACTGCTCCTGGTGCGACCATTTTTATCTCTCCCTCATTGCCTTCCATCTGGGTGGTTGTTTTAACAGTCCCAGAATTCTTAAGGGCAGCATAATTGAGAGACTAACACACAACTGCTGTGGTGGGAGTTGAAAACAGATTAGGCTCAGCTGCAGGTGGTGGTATCAGCTCTGGACGCTGGGCCGCTCTTTCCTGCGGTCCTCACTGCTGCTGCTACTGCCGCCATGCTGCTAGAGGAGATGATACTGGGACGGTTTTATAGTCCCCGCCTGGCCACTCAGCAGCCTCGGTACTGCTCTCACTGCCATAGGTGGTGGTGTCAGCTCTGGGCCTCCCGCGGCCCCACTGTTGCTGCCACCACAACAGTAGGCCCACTGTATAATTAATCAGTCAAGCTGGAGTGTCTACAATAGTTTAGCATAAGTATCACTTAGGGAAGGGCTATATAGCTCAGTAGAAGTGCACATTCTATGGATGCCCTAAGTTCAAACTCCAGCATCTCTAGGTATAGTTGAGGAAAGATCCCTGCCTCCAAAGCTAGAGAACCACTGCTAGTCAGTGCAAACTGGAGCTGGGAAATCTTTTGCACTGATGCCTTACATTTTGTCAAAAAGTTGAATCTTCTAGGGTGGGAATCATGCAGCCCTCCAAGTTTGGTTTGATTTGATTACAGTTCCCAGCAGTACTAAATATCATAGCCAGTGCTGATGTATGTTGGTGGTGCAGTGATTAAATGCTTGTACTGCAGCCACTCACTCATAGACCACAAGGTTGCAAGTTCAATACTAGCCAGGGCTCAGGCTAGACTTAGGCCTGCATCCTTCAGAGGTCACTAAAATGAGTACCCAGCTGTTGGGGGGCAATGAGCTTACAGTTGTAAACTGCTTAGACACTCCATAGCGCAGTATGAAGCGGTATCTAAATGAAGCTGCTTTGCTTTGCTTTGCTATTACAGATCAACAACTTCTAGGGGAGCAGCTTTCCAGGGTTTCAGGCAGGATTCATTCCTAGAGAAACTTGGCATTAAACTTTGGACATTCTACATGCACAGCATGGACAGTAATCCTGAGTGTCAACCCTCCCAATACCCTCGCTGGTGGTCTCCTGTCTGACTGTCAAGCAGGCTCAATCCTAGTTAGCTTCTGAACTCAGAAAAGATCAGGTAGTTTCAGGATGGAAGAGTAACTCCCAATGTTCTGGACTACAGTTCCCACAATCCCCTACCATTGGCTGCACTGAATGGGGTTTGTTGGAGCTGTTGTCAAACATCTGGAGGAACAAAGCTGCCCTCTCTGGTGTAGGCAATGCTGATCTAGAAGGAGCAGTACACCGGTTTAGTATGATGCAAATTCCTATGCTCTTCCAGCTTTAAGCTTATCCTCCTTGACCCAACATATTTAATTCCTAACTGCTACTGCTTGCCTGCAGCACTCTAAGGGTAAAGTGTTGCTGTTTCAGATGTGTGCCGGATGCACAGAGGCACTCAGGGGATTAATGAACAGTTTTGTAGCCAGCCCAGCCCAAGAAACCCATGAATAATCAATGGTACTTGAGGCTGCTCGGGTAATTGAATTGCAAACCTGGTAATAACTGGAGATTTATCTGTAGTAGAATTACCTGTGCCCAATTCTAAATATATGTACAGGGTGATGAGAAAACTACTGATCATGAGGATTATTTACCTACTTTGCTAGATTTTTTTTTAAAAAAAGCATTTCTATGGATTTGCTATTCAGATTAATGTGTGTCCTGCCTGAATCTATGTCTAATGCTGTCTAAGCTACGTGTCAGCAAATCCAATGCACCCAATGCCACCAACAAAAAAAGGTGGTGGCATTAAAAGGGACATATTTAAAGGCAGAGAGGATAAATTTATTGCTATTTAAGAGAGAGGAATCATAATTTCATGCCCTGCATGGAACAGGAAAACATCATTTTTGTTGTTATGCCTAGAGACCAGTGAAAAAAGGACATCATGATAAGCATTTTTTTTTTCTTCCGTGCTGCACTTGCGTACTGCATGAGAAGGGCTTCTAGCACTCATAGGCAAGTGAGGCTACAAGAATGGTACTGAAACAGGCATAGACCACTTTGGGCATTTGATCAAGGCTAAATGGGAGAAAGAGATGAGGAGTGTATATAAGCCTTGCCCACTAATGTCTTCCCACATCCAGAAATACAATCAGAGGTCCTGATAATAAATATCAGGGGTCCTGATCATGGGAACTTTGTAACTGCATTCAGCTGAACATGACTACAAAGCCATCCACTAGTGGGTGCAGCTGATGGGAGTTGTAGGCCAATATATCTGGAGGACCAAAAGTTGGCTGCCCTGCTGTAGCACTTGAATCAGGAATTTAAAGTAGAGCTTAGCTAAATGCTGCCATGGGGTGTATTTGCCCAGGTTCCACAAAGAAAGGTAAAAACTACTTTTTAAAATTAATTGGTTAGAATTATATGTCTCCAAACTGGTTATTTACCATTAACAGTTATAATTTCCAAAATACAACTGAGCTTTTCTGTTTCTCCAAAGTTGGCTAAGGGCCTAAGCAGACGGCTTAAAAGGCCGTCTTGGGGGCAGGGAAGGGGAGGGGCAGCCGCACGCTCGGTGCCCCATCCTCCTCCCGAGGTCGTCCTCGGAGCAGCCGGCCCTCCGCACGGCCGGCGCTCCGAGGATGACCTCCTGCCGCAGCCTTTCCATGCGCTGCGGCGGAAAAGTCAGCGAAAGTGCGCCGCACCCTTTTGCGGCACACTTTCGCTGACTTGTGAAAGGAGTGCTAATTTAGCGCTCCTTTCAGGGACGGCGAAGGTGCGCCACAGGATCGAGGCATGGGGATGCCTCGGTCCCACGGCACAGCTTCCCAGCCTGCTTAGCCCCAAAGTAACTGAAGTCACTTCCAACTTACGGTGAACCTAAGGCAAACCTATTGTGGGGGTTTCTTGGCAAGATCTTTTCAGAAGGAGTTTGCCTTTGGCCTCCTCAGAGGTTGAGAGAGTGTGACTTGCTCAAGGTCACCCAATGGGTTTTCAAGGCTGTGCAGGGATTTGAACCCAGATTTCTAAAGTCATAGGGGCTGTACAGACAGGCAGGAAAAGGTGACATGAAGCTGCCTTTCCCCTAAGCCACAGCAACTTCATCACCTGACCCAAAGATACCCTAAATGGAGATAGAGCAACCACATTTGGGGGCAGTCCACACAGCCGTATTGAAGCCCCACCAACTGCAGTGCCAGCCCCGAGGATGTCCTAAATGGGGATGGAGCAACTGCACAGGATGGCAGTGGCTGCTTTAATTTTTTTTTCTCAGATGCATTCACATATGCACAGGAACACATCCCTGCACACCTGTGCAGAACATGTCATAGTCTGTCACTTTCTGTGTACAAAAGTGACTGAAGTTTGGTATCCCTGCGCACCTGCACAGAACATGTCATAGGGTGGCAAACAGTCTGTCATTTTGTCTGTAAAAAGGTGACTAACGTTCAGCATCCCTGAACACCTGAGCAGGATCTGTCATACTCCCACAGATCATGCAAGGATTCACTGACCTCAGCTTCACCCAAGTAGTGGGTGCCATAGACAGGTGCCACTGTCTGACTATGCCACCCTTGGGGATGAAGGAATGAGTTTGTCAACCGAAAAGACACCTACTCCATCGTCCTCCACAAAACATGTCCCATACAGATCAGGAGGGAGGGGAGAGGTACATACAAGGGAGATTTGTGTGGAAAAATTGATACATGCAGCTGGTGGTCATGCAAGGGACATGGTCAACAGGACACATAGACAAATGTTACTCCAGGAGCCCCTCCCCCCCAGCATGCCAGGAAGTGGTGTGCAGGTCTTATGCACACCTGCACAGAAGCGGTCACAAAAGCCTCTTTCATGCAAACTACTGTGCATGCATGCAACGGAATGCATTTATTGTCATAATAGAGAACAGTGGCTACGGTACATACATAGGGTTACAATTAGGGTTAGGGTTAAGGTTCTAATATTGTTAATGGTGCATCCACACCTGGAAGCAGAGGGCACTTTAATTGAAGCCTGCATCATAGGGTGCATGCTCTGGATTGCCGACTCAATTTCTGCCACATGTACAGTGGTGCATTTATATGGCTGTTTTAAATTTCTGGTGCCCTTTTTCTGACACACCAGTGTTGCTACATACATACACACATGCGAAGGTAAACATTTTTTTTTTTTGAAGAAGAAGAAGAAGAGGTAGAAAGCTGCTCCTTTTTGGAGTGGCTTTTCTTAGCGTGTAGCGCCTAGAAGGCGCTTTCCTGCCGGCTTTTAGGCATGTGTCGTCTAAACACCACGCCTCCAAGTCAGCCTGAAAGCACCTCTTTTTGCCTATCTGTACAGCCCTATAATCCAACACTGAAGCTACATCATGCTGGATCTCAACTAAAATAGTTACCTTTATTAATATGAATTCTGCAAGCCACTGGCTTATATGCTCTTCTCCTATTCAGATTGTCATTGCCTTAGTATCTAAAACAGACTGTCAGACATAAATCAATAATTTATTTAATGTATACCTCATCCTCCACCAGTATAAAATCTAAAATGGTTTACAATAAATTAAAACCAAACACAGATAAAACCTATTTGTTAAACATTTTATAAAGACACATCAAGTACTGTAATTAATTCTATCAACAACACTAAAAATTACAACAGTTTGAAAGCACTTTAACAATTGTTGAAAGGGATAAAAGCATAACACCCCACATTAAAAGACCCTACTGCTCAACTAAGGTAAGAGTCAAAGTCCTGTCTAATTATTTTAAAAAAAAGGTCTTTGTATCTTGGTGGAAAGTGCTGGAAGCAGAGAGGCATATTAGTGAGAGAAAAGAGTCCAGACAACATAATAAAAAACAGATCTCTGCACTCACAGAGCTATCAATAGGCAAGAAGGGTTTAGGATAGAAAGGATTTTGATTTCTTCAAAATCAAACAAGATGCAAAAGGGAAGATCCAGCAATACAAAGATTAGTAGCCAAGGAGTGTTCCCAGAAATATCATGACGATTATGATTTCTTTGTCCCTATAGTAAAGAATGGTACAATAAAATCATTCTTAAATGTGGCAGCATCCTGAAAAATCCACATTAAACACTTAAAACATTTCTATTCAAATGTAACTGTTGTTTCAACTGGATTATTGCCATACTCTGAATTAAAGTGTTAAGCATCATTTCCATAGTCTTTTAGATTTATGATCTTTCCACCCCAATCTCAGATGTGTAGAGTCATGTATGGAAGTTGTTAGGAATTAAACCATGTCCATTTTTGCTGACTTGAGTCTTTATTCCAGGGGTAGGCAACCTTTCCCCTTTAAGGGCCGAGGGACTTCAGCTCCCAGAATCCCAGGAGCTATTGGCCAACATGGGACTATTGGCCAACATGTCTGAGGCTTCTGGGAGCTGAAGTCCCTCGGCCCTTAAAGGGGAAAGGTTGCCCACCCCTGCTTTATTCCAATATCCTGCTTCTAAAAGGTGGGGGGAGGGGTGAACTGACTGGGCCTTTGCAGACTGCCAGAAATAGTGCAAATTGAGTCCACTTTAAGGGTTAGGGTTAGTGCTAGGGTATCATGGGAATTGTTGTTGGGTTTTTTTGAGACATTGAGCCTTCTCTGTCAGAGAGCTCTGGTGCCACAATAAAATACAGTTCCCATGATTCCCTAACCCTAACCCTAACCCTTAAAGTGGACTCAATTTGCACTATTTCTAGCAGTCTGCAAAGGCTCATAGTGTCTGGGCTTTTAACTTGTAAAAATATTTGGTATCTATATAAAGCTGAATACAATAGAGCTAGTTCAAAATGAGCTTCTGGTAGAAACAAGAGCAATTTCTCTGAATTCTCTTGTAAGGTAAAAAGAAGAAGAAGAAAGGAAAACATGTTTTTGTCTCAGGAAATAAATTTTAGGAATTCGATGGAGACAGACGAATGACACTAACCTGTACTTGGTTACAAGAACTCCTAAAAGTTGGCTCTCATGTGTGGGTGTAAGCCAGCAGCCATTATTGGGGTTGGAACTCCATGAATGCTGCCTAACAATTGATTTTGCATGGGCATCTATTACTTTGGATACTGGCTCACACATTGGATGAAATTACACAGCCAGAGGAGAACAAAATTTTCCGTAAACCACCTAGAAGCCAGTCAACAAAGAGGAATGGACTTAAATGCTATAGCTGTAGTCATTAAAGATATTTTCAAAGAGTTTGTTTAGCTGATCAAATATCAACCTATGAGAAATCTTGGTTGAAGCAAAGGCAGATTGTGAGCAACCCAAGAGAGAAACAGAAGAGAAATAATTTTAAGTAAAGCCCTTCCTCACACACTCATAATTTTTTTTAGAGCAATCCAGAGTAAGTCTACAATTGAGGCCTGGATTATCAACAATGGAGTCACATCACATATGTGATACAGCATATAGTTCTTCAATAATCTGAATTCATATGCAGTTGTAAATGTAAAGTCAGAAAGAAGCACCATAGCTATTAAAGACCATGGAGATGGTGACTTCCACTGTAATTCAGAGTATGGAATCAATCCAGTTGAACCAACAGGTGTTCTATACATTTCAGACTTGGATAGAAATGTTTTAAATGTTTTTGTTTTAACAGTCAAGGATCTTGATGTGAATTTTAGTGGCAACTTCTGCACTTATATGCCAGAGCATTTGAGAAAGAAGATGCATTTGAACTGGCTACAGAAGCCTACATAATTCTGGATCAAAAAACAAGAAGCAGCACTATAAGAAGTGCATAATTTGATGAGACTGGGCTAAATGCAGAGATTAAGCTACCTGCCTCAAACACCTGCCAAAAAGAAGAAATGGAAATGAATGCATAAATAAAAGGGGATACAGTGCAAGCAGAAGGAGATTCAGAGTTAATGTCACCAGAGAAGCAGACTAGGGTCCAGAATGAGAACTCAGATGCTCATCTCAGCTGAACAAAGGCGTATCACCCCAACAGCCTGTCATCAACAATACTGTTCAGGTCTTGCAAACTCAGGGCTGTAGCTTCCTTGATTGAGTCTATCCATCTGTTATGCACCCTTCCTATTTGTCAGAGAAATGCTTGATGGGACATACAGTTAGACTGGAAATGTAAAAGATGTATGGGGCAAAATTTCCTGTGGGAAGAATTTGAAAAACATGTTTGGGGCAGACAAACAACAAGTGTCAAGCCAGACAACAACAACGGAACTGAAAAAGGAAAGCATTAGTGTGTTTTGGGAACAGGACACATCCTAACTAAAACACACTACGTAAGTATGGCTTGTCACGTGGACAAGGATGTCAGAAACATGGGTTGGGCTGGAGGTCTGGGAAAGTGGGACTCCGCCAACCATCTAGAATGTACACACCCAAGTGGGTGGTAGCTTGGGGAAACAACAAAATGTTGTGTGCAGAGTGAGAGTGAGGCAGGTTTGGAAGGTTCTACACATGTTCCACAGTATAGTGTGTTGCAAGCTTTGTTTTTGTAAATAAACAACTGCTGTAAATATTTCTAGTTGTAGAATAAATATAGTTTTCTTAGACTACAACTGGTGTGTTTCCTGACTGCTGGTAAGGCTGGAGAGCTGAGGCAGTGTCATCAGGATCTAGAGGAAGAGGCCTGGAGCCATGCAGAAGAAGATGTCAGCTTTTCCTAACAACTCTGCTGTTTGGTAACTGCAACATGTATCATCCACCATCCACTGACACTATTTCCCACCTCCTTCTTACTTACCAAACATAATGAGTCATGTCTTTTCTTGATATGTCCAAAGTATGACAATCTCAGTTTCGTTATCTTGGCTTCTAGGGAGAGTTCAGGCTTGATTTGTTCTAGGACTCATTTATTGGTCTTTTTAGCATCTATAGTATCTGTAGAACTTTTCTTCAGCACCACATCTCAAATGACTTCATTTTCTTCCTATCCTCTTTCTTCAGTGTCCAGCTTTCATACATAGAAATGAAAAATATGATGGCATGGTCAATCCTAACTTTAGTATTCAATGACATATGTTTACACTTCAGGATCTTGTCTTGTTCCTTCATAGCTGACCTTCCAAGTCCTAGTCTTCTTCTGATGTTTTGATTATAGTCTCTATTATGATTAGTGATTGAGCTAAGATATGGAAAATCTAGAACCATTTCAATGTTTTCATTGTTTTCTTTTAAAGTTATGTAAATCATCTGTCATCATTATTTTTGCTTCCTTAATGTTCAACTTTGCACTTTTTGTTGATGTTCCTTCCTCCAATTTTCATTCCTCCTTCCTCTAATTCTATTTTACATATATTTTCAGTGTATATGTTACACAGAT